>OX297859.1:14916250-16180000 GCA_946478455.1 Eupithecia vulgata | reverse complement strand
CATCTGTCCGTACGTCCGTCCGTCCGTCGTCAGTCCGTCCGTCCGTCCGTCCGTCCGTCCGTCCGTCCGTCCGTCCGTCTGTCCGTCTGTCCATCTGTCCATCTGTCCAAATGCTGGATGCGGCAAGCTGAAACCAGGGCGCTATGGCGCTCATTAGGCGAGGCCTAGTCCAGCAGTGGAGAAATATAGGCTGATGATGATGATATTACCCAATTAGTCACTGAAAATGGTTTGAGATTGACCTCCGAACACCCTCCTCCAAGCCTTTGGCTACGCACGCGCCTGCTAGGCCCCCATGTAGTAACCTAGGGCCCCGCAAACTCACGGTGGTGGTGATGGTGATGAATTAATTCAAATAAAACTCAGAGGCGCTGTAAGTTTTAATTGAATTCATTCAGTAGTTTCGGCGTGCGATTTATTTTACTACTTTCTCTACGTCATTAACATATAAGCATTATGCCTATGCGAAATTAGACATTCCTAGTACTCATAGTCACTGAGATGAGCTAAGCTACCGTCAGACCGAGGCACAGGCTGACATAGAACATTTTTTTTGCTCGATAGTGTTAGCATTTGTCATTTTTAGGGTTCCGTACCTCAAAAGGAACCCTAATAGGATCACTTTGTTGTCCGTCCGTCCGTCTGTCCGTCTGTCCGTCTGTCCGTCCGTCCGTCTGTCCGTCCGTCCGTCCGTCCGTCTGTCCGTCTGAGTCAGACAGAGTCTGTAGGGTCAAAAATCAGCATTTCCAATGCTAAGTCTCCTTGCTAGGGCTGTGCTGGCTATTCCTGTTATAGCTACTGCACGCCAAGCGAGCGGATTTTTTCCTCAATGCGAAGAGACCACGCTTGAACCCAACCCGCATGAATAAAATTGTTTTTATTCACGATAGAAAAGAATGAAAAGAAAAAGAAAAAATAAATTTATTACCTTAAACACTACAAATTACAACACAGATTACAATTAAATATAAGATAAACAAAAAAATTAAGGCAATGGGAGTAATTTCAGCTTTATGCTACATACATTATTATAAGTAATGCATGTAGCGCTGTTTTTCAAATTACTCCTCTCGGGTAGGTGGTCACCGAAAGGTTTAGTTAATAGCGAGAATTTTAAAGAACAATTAAATAAAATAAATACGGAAACAAACAGGTCTAGAAAACTATAACTATGAGTAGCTAAATATTTACATTTACAGTTAGGTATTATATGTATAATATAAAAAGTGTACACATTACATTAATATCATTAATAAAGGACGATAAAAATTGCTTTGTAGTAGCTATAAGGTTAACTTGTAGATCGAGCGTCGCTATGTAAGTAGGTATGTACGATAACTATGTAGTATGTACATATAATTTATGCAAAGAAAATGTCTAATATTAGTGATCTGTTTTCTTTAATAAACTTTAATTTCAGTGTTTACAGTAATGTTTTATTTATAGCCTGGTCATAATTAAGCTTGAATAGAAATGGATGAAATACTAGACCACAACATCCTTTTGCAGAGGTCAGATCGACTTACACAGGTGAAAAGTCACTGACTAAGGATCCGCTGCTTTTAGCCTGGTAATGCCTTGCTCCAGTATTTCGTTCCTTTCTATTTACCCTGGAGTCTCTATTAACCCCGTTTTACGGTACCCAGTTATGAGATAGGAAAAAATCTAGCCACGCCGGCAAATTTGAAGTCGGCGCGTATGTCTAAACTACGAAACCCTACATTGCGCGTAGCCCGTCATGCACTTACATCATCATCATCAGCCCGTGTACGTCCACTGTTGAACTACATATATGTACTTAGCGAACTTACTATTTGATACTTCTATGATTTTTTGTTTATGAGGTGTCAGTGATACCTTACTTGAACGAACAGCTTTTACAGTTTGTTTTTTTGCTCTAAAGTGCATACGATTTAAGTGATAAAAAATACCACATTATATAAACAAATAACTAATAACTATCTTTACTACCTCTTTTTTTCATTATTATGTGTAGTTTTATAATAAATCACTTTAGAAAAACACTATAAAAAAGCAGGGCGTTTAAGCCTTTACACAAAATATATAACTCCTGATGAAAAAGAAAATACATGAACCGCTACTTCTACATCATATCTTTCTAATAAACATTCGTAATTTTTGTAGAATTCAATACAATAATAATAAATTCCAAAAAACTCATTTTTGTAAGGCGTTTTGCGAAGTAATTATAACTTGGTTAAAATTTTGCCACGCTAAATTCAACCCTATTGATCAAATATCCCTTTGTATATAACTGAAAATCGTTTCCATTAACGTCAGTCGGGGGCTAGCCGCCTCCATGGACGGACGCGGGGTCATGTTACTTTTTTCGCGATGACAGCTGGACACGCCTTACGAATTACGATTTTCGACAACTTTTGTTTTGCGGGTTCAATAGTTCATTTGTCATTGTAATAGAATATATATTGGATTGCACCTACGTTACAAGGATTTTGCAGTATTTTTATTCATTGACAGAGCTATCAATTTGGTAGAATGGATTTGTAGTAGTTAGATGAACATAAATAAATATTACTGAATAATAATTAAACACGGTCCAGATGTAGACTAGTATTATAATATCTGTATTACTCAAGATGTTGGGTACTTACTAGGTGACTGAGTTAGTTATTACAATACATCATCATCAGCCTATGTTAGACCACTACTAGTCATAGGCCAGTAATGAGCACCATTAGCACTATGTCTTCAGCATGACGCATCCAGCATCCGCCTGCAGTCTCATGGGTCGTCATGCCACCTGATCGGAAGACGTCCTACACTACGTTTACCGAGACATGATCTCCACCCAAGAACACGTTTATCCTAGCGGTTGTTAGTTCTTCGCGAGATATGGCCGGCCCACTGCCACTTCAGCTTGCTAATTCTTAGAGCTATGTCAATAACTTTGGTTCTCTGTCGGATGTAAGTATTGGTTACAAATCCTATCCTTCAGAGGAACTCCGAGCATAGCTCTTTCCATAGCTCGTGGCCAAGCCCTGTCGTGAGTGTCTAAGTCTCAATCAGCTCCGTATAGGTCATGACAGGTAGGACGCGCTGATAAAAAACCATATTATTTTTTTTACTATACATACGAGCGTTCCGTACATAACTATTTCGATTTAAGATAATACTTAAATGTAAATACTGTCTTATTATCATTTTGATTAAGGTAGTACCCGAGCGCCACCACCTATTTAATTTTTTTTTTTTATTATTTAGGAATTTACTAAAAAACCGTTGTTCCGTTGGTGATACCTACCTTAAGGTTTTTTAAATACATCTGTTATACTTTTATTTTGTATAGTACCTATAAACAATTAGACAATAGGCACTTAGGCACTTGTATCCACCAAGAAAACTTCGCATCTCTGCCAGAACTATAAAAAATCAATCCATTACAGACGAAGCTTACGTTAGGTACCACAAATTAGCCAATGGTTTTTTTGTAAATTCCCGTAGTAATAAAATAGGTTTCAATTGGAGTACAGCCTTAAGAGTCCGCCTAATGCCGGAAAAAATAAGTAGAAGCTCATAAGTAGATCTTTGAGCGCTGGTCTATAATTTTGGGTGGGATTTATTGAACTGTTCAAAATTTAAGCAACAAATAGAAAATCTAAACGATTACTCAAATAACATGTTAGTCTGGCTCTGTAATTCGTAAAGAACTTATGTGGGTTTTTTATTTTTACAAATCAGTTAATTTTCATACTAGGCGTCCGCCCCGGCTTCGCACTATATAGGGTATATTCATTTGCCTATGTTCGTCAGGGATAATGTAGCATTTTAATAGTGAAAGATTTTTTAAATCGGCCCAGTAATTTTGGTGCCTATTCTTTTCAAACAAACAAACAAATCTTTCCTCCTTATAATATCACTAGCTGACCACTGACCAGCCAGCAATTTCGTTCGCGTGAACTTTAATAATACCTACCTTATGTGTTGGTTTCCATGTTCAACGCCAAAGTTTTACAACCAATCCTTTACGATTTTAAAACTTTTTGAGAAAACATTCCTTAAAGTAAATTTCCAAAAATCCGTTCTTAGCCTACGTCCTAAAAGGAAACTCCGTGTAAAATTCAGCTTCATAGCTCTTGCCGGTTGGTGCCTTTGTTTTTAAATTTAATTTTTATTTGTAATCTATAACTCGGTGTCTGTTTTGGTTGTTTTAGTAACTGTTGTGTTCTTTTTATATTAGTATCATATCTGTTTAATTTACCAACTCATTTTATGTATGCATTACCTACATTTTAATTTTGCACGCACTTTGAGGCATAATGTAGTGAGACTATTTAATGTAAGACCTATGTACTGTACCTACATTTCAGCAAATAAATAATTGTGAATTGCAGTTTCAGAGATCTCTTGATATTTCACCCAGTTTTATGTTCTTTTTTATTTATATAGATTATATTATATATAGATAAATTCTATTTCATTACTCGGCTCCTACAGGCTTTTTCCCTACTTATCGTATTTTTTTATTCTGATCATTTACGTTCGTTACAGTAAAACTAAGTGTTTAAAAATACACCTTTTTCTAGATTTTGGCATTATTTTGACTCTCGCCACTCAAACTAAAATACCTATATTATCACATTCTTAAACAAAATTATTATAATTTATGCTAAAGCTATTTAATTTAAGCTGAAGTGGCAGTGGGTTGGCCATATTTCAAGAAGAACCGACAACCGCTGGGGTAAACGTGTTCTTGAGTGGAGACCGCGACTCGGAAAACGTAGTGTAGGACGCCCTCCTACCAGGTGGGATGACGATTTGCGAAAGACTGCTGGCAGATGCTGGATGCGGCAAGCTGAAAACAGGGAGCTATGGCGCTCATTAGCCTATATAGCAGTGGACTGGTATAGGCCGATGATGATGATGATAATTTGTGAAAACGTATTACCTACTAAATATACTTTTTTGTAATCAAGGATAACTGCGATATGTCAGCGTTGGACTTTTTTTCAGTTTGAAAAGTTTGGCGCTGGGGAGCGATTTTCTGATTTTCAGTAAAAAGCTTTAACTCAGAAAACATTGGACGAGATGGAATTTTTATTTTTTCTGAGTCGTAATTAATACAACTGTCTTCCGTTTTCGGCTTGCCTTTGAGTTTCGGGACACTCTATAAGTCCCTAGACACCGTTCTTCCCTATTTGTCGGTGCGTATTTAAACCCAAATAAAAATCGCCGTTCGCTCCGCCGTTAACACTCCGTTTGTTGTCTTTCTTGACTATCGACTTTTTCAAACCCCACGAATAATCTTAAATTATAACCTAACTGGTCACTAAAAACCGAAGAAAAAGCCTTTGGCAAAGCCCTTGGCTGTGACCTGCTAGGCCTTTAAGTAATATAAACCAGGGCCCCACAAATTCACGGTGCGCCCCTGCAAGTTTTATTTGAGTTCATTCAGTAGTATGTACTTTCGCCGTTATGCGTGGCCAAGATACAGACTTTTTTATGTACCTTCAAAATAGCAAAGCCGCAGGCAAATGTTAGTTAGAAATACAATTAGTACCATGTGATTGTGCCAGCAACCAAAACAAAAGAAGTTTATCTGTTCTATAAACGATAAACTTTGCATAAGTCTACGTAAAAAATAAGTGCCCTCTGTCGACTACTTTTGGTAAAATTGACGTGCAATCTGACAGTCATAGTTCTTCACGGTCAAGCCTTATGATGTTATGATAATTGGAAAAAATTATCCGTACGATTGAACCTTTTGATCGGAATCGTGGGTGTGGTGTGACTTCTTTTTACAATTTGGTGGGTTCGATTCCCGGTTCAAAAAGGCAATCATTCAAAAATCGTTGAATGCAGTTTCAATTGTTTAAAAAAAAATTAAGTCTTGCAGTAAACTATATGATCAAATGAACTTCACTGACGTGAAATTCGATCATTATTTTATGAGTCGCTTCATTACGAAGATATTAAAATAACACAACGTAGTTTCCATAATCTACAAGGCAAGATCGCACCTTCTTACTAGAAACTCATAGAGTAAGAAGAATTTCCTACGGTACGTCAGACTGACGGATGATCGTTCTGTCTATGGCTCTCATTCTTTAGAGTAGGTAGTTGAAAGCAAAAACTTTCTATCAGGGTCCCATGGGAGGGAGGGAGTTAATATCTTCGTAATGAAGCGACTCATAAAATAATGATCGAATTTCACGTCAGTGAAGTTCATTTGATCATATATTTTATTTCGTCGCTTCATTACTCGATATTAAAATAACACAACGTAGATGTTTAGAGAGGAAAGTTTTTGTGTAGGTAAACAATATTATACCTAATTAAATCAAAAAGGGATCCTATACCCTTAACACAAAATATAAACTCAAAAACCTAAGAGTGCCTTCATAGGGAAAAATACAGAGTGGGCAAACCGAGTTTCATCAATAATCGATCTATTATAAAATTTACCAAACGCATTGGATGTACTGGTCCAAGCGGCGGATCTTCGAATGGTCTCTATGGTGAAACCAGCGGCCCTCGCGGCGGAGGTTGAAACATTATGCGTGATGTATGCACGAAATCTCTCGGAGAGGATCTGTTTTATCCATCGACTTATACTTTGTGCGGTGGCAGCCTTGTGCCACACAAGGCTAAAAGTTAGCAGATGAATTCTTATTGTCTTAGAAATGTAGTTGGAGGGAACAGTACCTGAGCATATCGATTTAACCTGATTGAAGTATGGCAGGCACAAGACCGGTTACTCCCGGCCTGGGGATGAGGTCTTGATGATGTCTGGGATGTTAATCTTAATTTCATTCTGCGAAAGTATATTAAAAAGTATATTTTCCTTAAAAAAGAAAACGTCTGAACTCTGTGAGCGGTACAGACGGCCAAAAGAATTACTAATATTTTAGTAATACACTCAAGCGAGAGGTGTTCGTTAGAGTACTAGGTGCCGCGGAGGTCTTGTTCTGCGCTCCTTTTAGTAGCCTTTGTAAGTACTCATCGAAACCAATATTATCGCCCATTAGAGCAGCTACCGTTGATCGAAATGAATTTAGCTACTATTTGCGCAGCCTTTGCTGAATAAATCAGGTAAAAAAGTCAAGGCCGCAACCTTAGACGGTCCAAAAGGATCTATATGACTGGTTGAACAGAAGTTTCACCAAAGGTTTACAGTGGTGTAATAAGTACTGCTTAATCGTGTTTTCTACAAAAGACTAAACCATTAGATTAGTATTGAATTTGATTTGTCTAAGTGTTTATTTTGTAAAGAAATAAAGTTAGGTATTGAGTTTGATTGGCTGAGTCTGCGGAGGCGCCTCGACCCTTGACCGATTGGCGAAGAGTCTCATAACACCCAGCGTAAGGCTACTGTGAAGATACCGTTCGCCTTATCTTCAATAATTTTCTTAATGGTTCTTAAAAAGACACGCATCTACAGAAACTCCCTCGGGGCCTTCTCCAAGATATGTAGGTATCTAGCGTACTTGGCTTTATCTCTAGAAGCAAATAGATCTATTTCAAGTTTTTTAAAACGACGTATGACGTCCTTGAAACCATTATCGGAGAGCGTCCATTCAGTGTCCGGATTATCTACTCTCTATGCGGCGGCGTCCGCGTGGTTCTGCTTAGCGTTTACGTAGGCAACAATCCAAAGACTACGCTATTCACATCAATGCCAAATCGCCCTAGCTAAGTCATTCAGATGAGGATATTGAACGCCCCCCATACGGTTTACATAACTAATAGCAGTGGTCTTAACTATTCAAAGTAGAATGACACATACTGATCGCGTGTTAGCAAAAGTCCTAAGGCCAAGAAACACTGCCGTCAGTTCTAACCAGTTAATATGGTCCTGCTTCTCGGAGTCCTTCCAATGGCCATGGGCGCTGATCCCGTTACAAACGGCACCCCATCCTGTACTAAATGCGTCAGGGCGTCGTTTCGAAACGCTAAGTTTTGATGCTCCAAAATATATACCCTTACCTGACGCGGCAGCCGGGCAAGCAGCCTCTAAGATATTGATAACTTGTGCAAAATCACGGATTCTGTATGTTGATAATTTCACGAACCTTGTAACAAAAGCAGAGATCTTTATGCGTTTATCAGATTGGAGATTGAAAGATAGGTTGGGCGAATTGAAAATATAATTCACATGTCTGATGTTATGATAAAACATTGCTTGTTATAACTTACTACCAAGCCTTAGCATTGAAGTAAATTCAAAGTTTCTTTCACGTTAAGGGCACATGATTCAAATGTATCGCCTAAGCAGAGAATATCATCGAAGGTGTGCTATCCTCCTTCATAATCTTTGTGGACTCTAGGCACGAAGGTAGAGAATTAAATTCAGAAAGCCTAGTCAGGATCAAATTGAAAACGTAAGTACCTGCGACTCACACATAAGTATTAGAAAATATGCGTCCTTCAAGTCGATGGTTGCTAGGTAACCACCATGAGGAATTAATCTACAAGCTGTGCGGTAATCTCCATATTAATGTTCATTATGTACATATATGAAGTTATTTAACGGTTAAAGATTAAATATAAACCTCTTCTCGCCATTGGGCTTTGGTATGAGAAAAAACTCTCGAAAAAAACTGGTTCTCTGTCGCTTGGCATTCTGATATAGCTCCCATGCTTAAAAGTTTACTTATGGCATCAGCCACTAAGTGCCTTTCAGGATTAGAAAAAATGATTCTTGGAACAACTGCTTGTACAACCGGCTGATTGAACGTTTTACTAAAACCGTTCCTAACTCAATCTATAACTAAAACGGGGTTTTCAGTAATTTTAAGCCAACAATTATAAAAATAAGAAAACCTTTCGGCATGCACCTCAACTAGTGGCAACCAGCGCACGGGGCTTCTCTTGATGACGGCCGGCCTGGCGTCTGCCGTGCCACGTAGGGGTGACGCGCTGGGACAGCGGGAGGTGCACACGAAAATATTATCTTGACACCCCCCCCCGTGTTTGTCGAGTGACGAGGAGGCCAATAAGTTTCCCGTTACGTCGTTGCCGGCCGAATGTTTGTCTGAGGGCCAGGCCGGGACCTTTTGTTCTTGGCAGGTTTATTCATAAATAGACCTTGCGTCTCAATTACCTTAGCCGCATTTATCTTCTCTGACACAGATGAACTGAATAATATCTCATCCCTAACAGAATTGAGCCTGAGCTACTTGTAAAAAAGTCTTGTCAAGGCTCGGCTTGTAATAATGTTTGACTCGATTCTGTGTGAATGCATAGTGTGAGTCACACAGTAAACGCGGCAACCCTTGCTGAGATGCTGCATGGCCTGGATCGTATCATACACCAAGGATGAGCTGTGCGTGGTCGTCTTGTCTCGATATCGGACCATATTAGGAATCACAGCAGATATTTTTGCATTTAATTTGGGGTCTATAAGTAAGCGGCAGTTTATTTATATTTATTGAAGTTAACAACAATCCTTAGAAATATCTTCTCTTGTAAATATGCAAACCCTTCTTAAGAAGAGGCATCCAAAGCTTTTCCTGGCGGTTGTGAATGTTTCTACCAGAAACCGGGGATATGGACTTATCTAGGGCCGATAAAAAAACAAGATTCAAACTTAGTTCATCTTCAACAAGAGGCGCTGCCAAGGCGGACATCTCCGCGATGAGGAGCTCGATAGATCGGTTTGTCAACTTCTTCCGGGATATCAGAGACCTCTGCCACAGAAAACGGGAAACAATCTTTTCCTAAAAATACAATCAGTATTTTAGTTTGTGAAACATGACCTGGGCTTATTCGAGGCTTTACAACAACTGAGCAGTTGATTGCAATATTGCAGAGGATGTGAGAACTCTTTGAGTACACATTTTACTGCTATGATGACATCCTTGAAGACTCTCGGTCAACCCAGATGCTAGCAGTTGTACGAAACATGACCTGTGTTTTTTCGAGGCCTTACAACAAGTTGGCAGTTGATTGCAATGTTGCAGATGATGTGAGAACTCTTTGAGTACACATTTTACTGCTATGATGACATCCTTGAAGACTCTCGGTCAACCCAGATGCTAGCAGTTGTACGAAACATGACCTGTGTTCTTTCGAGGCCTTACAACAAGTTGGCAGTTGATTGCAATGTTGCAGAGGATGTGTAAACTCTTTGAGTACACACTTTACTGCTATGATGACATCCTTGAAGACTCTCGGTCAACCCAGATGCTAGCAGTTGTACGATACGTGCTGATAATGCCAAAGTCAGAGACTCTCGGTCAATTCCAATGCATTGTAAAAGTAGTCAAAGACTCTCGGTCAATTCCTATTTATTGTGTAAAATTGGACGCATCGACAGTGATTTATTACTTCGTCATTACCTTCGTCTTCCATCAACGAATGACATTTAGAATGTCTTTTAATTTTCTTCTCATAGTATTTTATATTTTGCTCCGCACTGCGACGCTTCGGCATCGAATATTATCCAAAAAATTAACAATCATCACTAAAAATAATATTAAACCGTGCGTACGTGCCTCGCACAAAAATGGAATGAGAGCCATAGACATTTTTTTTTTTTTTTTTTTTAAATTTAATTTGTCCTTTTGGACAAATAAGGCTAAAGCCATTATGGCCATACTGCCTCGTCTTTCGTTAAAAATATATTTTTATCTCTCTTATAATATTTCTAGACATATAGTTTAAATTTAAAATTTTATATATTCAATGAGTAGTAATATGTACATATTTACAGAACAAAGTTACTAGTTAAATTTCACCAATGGTAGACTTTACAAAATTATACAAATGACGATAAGTAGAGAAATTTTGCAATAATTCTTGGGTAGAATGCGGGACCGCATCAGAATTACCAAAAATCTCAAGGAATCCATCTATCAACACAAGGCGCTGAATGTTGAATGAGGGACAGTCAAAAAATATGTGATCTAGAGTTTGATCTCCAGTGTTACAAAAGTCACAAGAAGGTGAATTAACAATTTTCAAACGGAACAAATGAAAATTTAACCGACAATGACCAAATCGAAGACGACAAATAGTTGTATAAAATTTTCTGTTGACAAAAAACTTACTATGACAGAACCATGGTTGAGAATCGATTTGGGCATCTAAATAGGCATACCAAGTGCCTTTGTTCTGAACCTGAGTGTAATGATAAGAATGCTCACCCCAAGATTGACACATTCGTTTTTTTAAAAGACTTACAACGTCTGTGTAAGGTAAATGGACATTTGTATCAGTACTCTCAGGGTCAGGAATGTAATTTGCCTGTTTCACAATGGTATTTGCTAAATAATCCGCTTTTTCGTTGCCAACTACACCTATGTGTGATGGCACCCATGCAAAATCTACCTTTATATTAGATTCCGCTAATTCTACCCATAACTGTTTTATTAAATGTATGATGTAGTTAGTGCCAGCATGCAGTTTGTGATTTTCCAAGTTTTTTAAGACACTCATGCTATCACTAACCACAACCCAATCGGTGTGCCCGAGGTTACGACATTGAATATGTTTCAAAGCACTCAAAATAGCAACAGCTTCAGCTGTAAAGACACTAGCATGTTTATCTATTTTATGACCAACACCAATATTCAAAGAAGAATCAAATATGGCAAACGACACAGCGTTGTCATCTTTTGATCCATCTGTGTAAACAAATTTATGACCTGTCCACTCAGAAAACATCAAATAGACTTCTTCTTTAGTGGACAAGTCATTGTTAATGACTATATTAATCTCTGGGAATTTACTTTTGAAAGATCCTTCATAACAAGGTAAAATAAGGTTTGATTGATAAATGTTTAAATTTTTAAGAAATTGTAATAGGCTTTGAAAACCTTGCAACATAAAGAATGGCTTTGAAACCGAACCAGCGCCGGACAAATTAGCCAAAAGACTATTGGTAGAAAAACTAAAAAGTTTCAGGATAAATCTTTCTTTTAAATAATTCAAACGAATACTGATCGGAGGAAGCCTGCACTCAATTTGCATAGCGTTAATAGGAGTACTTCTAAATGCTCCCGTAATTAAACGCAAACATTTATTTTGAAATACATTAATACTGTCTAGAATTTTTACATCTGCAGCGTAACAAAAGAAACCATATTCAAAATGGCTTCGAACAAGGGATTTGTACAAAGTTAGTAATATTTTAGGGTCAGCTCCCCAATAAGAGCCAGACAAAGACTTTAATATGTTGAATGCTTTTTGAGCTTTAATAATGATATGCTTCGAGTAATTATTCCAAGATAAATTGTAAGAGAATAATACTCCTAAGAATTTAACCTCAGATGTCACGGGCAACGGGGTGTTATTATAGTGGAAGAGAGGCATATTAGCGTGTTTTTTTCCAAACACCACTACTTTTGTCTTCGATGGATTAACATTGAGATCTAGATATGAAAAATACTTGTTAAGCTTAATTAATGCATCGTTAACAATTTCAGCTGTTTGAGCCAAATTCGTTCCCGATGCATAAACTACTAAATCATCTGCAAACTGAAGATTTTTAACATGCGAACCTAGTATTAAATTTAAACGACGTATATATAAAATAAAAATTAATGGTGACAAGATACCACCTTGACATACTCCAATAGAACAATGTCTTGGCCCATAAAGGTGTCTGTTATATTTCACGAATACTTCTCTATTCGTTAAGAAATTGTGAATCCAAACAATGATTTTTTCAGGAATACCTATGATGAACAACTCCTTACAAAGAATATCAATATTGACGCTATTAAAAGCACCAGTAATATCAAAAAATACAGCAACTAGATTATTATTTACAGACAAAGATTTATGAATATCGAGTTGTAGTTGACATATACTTTCACGAGCTGAATAATTTCTACGAAAACCAAATTGATTGGAAGGTAAAATTTTATTCTGTTCGATATAAAATTCCAAACGCTGCTTAAGCAGTTGTTCAAATATTTTTCCAGCACATGACGTTAATGCAATAGGACGGTATGATTCTGGACATAACTTAGGTTTTATAGGTTTCAAAATTGGTACTAAACAATCTTTTTTCCAATCCATAGGTATAGAAATAGATTCCCAGAGTGTATTTAAAACTTTCAGAAGTATCTTTAGACCAGAATTACTAAGTTTCTTAAAAATTATATAAGGTAAGCCGTCAAGACCAAATGCTGTTTCCCTTCTTGAAGAAATGGCTGACTGTAGTTCTTGTAAAGAAAAAGGAACAGAAAGGTATTCATTATTAGGATTTATGATGGAGTTGCTAGCTAAGCTAAGTCTATTTACAACACAGTCAGGAGTATATTTTTTCAAAAAATTTAAAATCCATGAATCATCCGCATCCCCACTATTAGTGTAAGATTTATTGAATTTGCGAACAAAATTCCAAATATGAGATATAGGTGTACAACGATTAAAAGTCTCACACAAAGAAATCCAGCTCTTCTGTCTTTCTATTTTGACAGTTCGTTTTTTTACAGCTCGAAGCCGTTTAAATTCTAAATAGGTTTCTTCTGACAGATTGTTTTTAAAATTTAAATAAGCTTCTTTAGAATTCATGACTGCTTCAGCACATTTCTCATTCCACCATGGAAGAGGAGGTCTTTTGCTATTGTATTTTTTAGCAGAACAATTATTAACACGAGATTTATTTGAACAAATAGAATTTGGCAAAGATTCCTGAATCGATGACTGTAATATTTTACAAAAAGTACTGTAAGATTCCAAAGGTTGACTAGAGTTAATTTGAAAATCGACTAAATTATTATCAGTCAACCTACCAAACACTTTCCAATCCACCAGCTTAAAATTTGGGTAGATGGGCAAGTGGTTAGCGTTACAAATTTGAAGAGAATCAGGACCAATATTTATACTGTCAATAAGTACATTAATTATAATAGGAAGATGGTAACTAAAACCCAAAGGACTATCGTGAACTGACCATTCACAATTCATTGCCAGAGACGGCGAAACAAAAGACAAGTCTAAAGCGTTTGGACGCCAGTTCAACGAACCAATAGTTGTTGAATTGCCGTCATTGAGTAATACCAAATTATTATCATCTATAACGTCTAAAACATCTTTGCCACGAGACGAGTCAGAGGCACAACCCCAATGGGTATTGTGGGCGTTAAAGTCGCCTGCAAAAATAAAAGGACTTGGAATCGACTTTATCAATAAATCAAATTTACGTTTACTAAACACTGGACTGCTGTTTGTAGGACTGTAGAAACTAACAATTGATATTTTTTTATTATTTATAGTTAATTGGACACATATATTTTGTAGTGAGTTATCGAAGTAGGTATCTATTTTAGTATATACTATACTATTATGAATAAGAATTGCGACACCATTGTGGTCGTTGCCGCAATCATTTCGTTCTATATTAAAATTTTTAACTTTAAATGATTTATGAGGTTTTAACCATGTTTCTGATATTATTGCTATATGAATGTTAAACGAATTAAGGAAATACATGAATACATCTTTGTTACTTAATAAACTTTGTGCGTTCCATTGCATAATGTTGATAACAACCATTATGAAGATGGAGGCAACTTATTACTAAGGGTTTTTTGGAGAGTATCTTTAATTGACGCAGAGTTAATAGGTACATCTTTGTTGTTGATACATTTGGTGATAGTTTCGACAAGGAGGGTTATGAAAAAATCGGATTTCATTAGGTTTTGTACTTGGGTGTCCAGGGATCTTGCTGTAAGTGAGGGAAAAGCTTTATTATTGAATAATTCAGCGTATGTTGCTGAGCGTGACTTGACCTTATTTTCTTCGATTTTATGTTTTTTAATCGGGCAAGCAGAAGAAATAGCAATGTGATTGCCACCACAGTTCTTGCACTTAGCATTTTTAGGATCCACCTGACACTGCCGGAAACTATGTCCCTCGGAACAGATGGAGCATACCTCTGCGTTTTTACAAAATTTGGCAATGTGTCCGTACCTCAAGCACTTTAAACATTGTTTAACAGGAGGTACGTACACTTTTATTTCGTGTCTCCATGAGTCCAGGAAAACATATTCCGGCAATGTGGTGGACGCGAACGTCACCGCGACTGCCTGAGTAGGTAGGAACTGCGGTGGGCTTGTAGGACCAGTACGAACTCTGCGCATGAAGCGCCTGACCTGAATAACTTTGCACGAGCTACCAATCAGCGAGAAAATGTTTTTATTCGATAGCTCGGCTGGAACCGAGGAGAGGACTCCAGTTATTTCAGCCTCATTAGCGGGAATGCTGGCACGTAGGCTCAGATGGTCTAATATTTTTTTATACTGCAAGAATTTATTGGCATTATTTGCCATGTCGAAAGTAATGCCGACTTTATACTTATTAAAAGTTTTAAGGTGTAAAACACCCGACACACCATGTTCCCTCAACGCCTTTGAAAGAGCCATGCGATCACTATCATTGAAAGGGCGGTCTTCGTTGTTCGAAAGAAAAACGATGTACTCACCCTTTTTTGAATCTTCGGGGTATCGACGCGAATACCCAGGTAATCTAAAAATATTATACCTCTCAGATCCCTTGGGCGAGCTGTTGCTCAAGCCCTTGGGCAGCACCTCGGTTACGGTCGAGCAAGACGCCTCCGAATCAGACCCCGACGAAGACGGCAACGGTGGTGGCTCTTCCGATGCAGGAACCAGCCCGCGCCTTCTTTTCTTCTTCATTTTGGCTTTTAAAAAGCCAAAACAAGCAGGTTTTTCGAATAAAAGTTAAAAAAAATCTCAAAGCGCGCCTTTCCAAATTGCAGGTTCCCGCCGAAAAAAGAGAGCCATAGACAGAACGATCATCCGTCAGTCTGACGTACCGTAGGAAATTCTTCTTACTCTATGAGTTTCTAGTAAGAAGGTGCGATCTTGCCTTGTAGATTATGGAAACTACGTTGTGTTATTTTAATATCGAGTAATGAAGCGACGAAATAAAATTATCTACATATCTAATATATTTAAGGTACTTTCCCTCCATGTGTGTGGCATGGCTGTGGCACGCCCTGTATAACAGAAACACTTGATAGTTCTACATTTTCGCGCATAAACAAGTACCTAAGGTTGACATTATGTTCTGTTCAAATCATTGTACCTAATTTATCAGAATTTTTTTGCTCGATAGTGTTAGCACCTTCACCTTCCAATGTTAGCCACCATACTGTTTGTTTAGCATGTTGTTGGCTCTTTGTGCTTGTCACATGTCCAGTATGAAGCTTGTCTAGGATTTCTTTTCTGAGTGATGATGGGATAAATAATCTGTTTCCATATGTTATCATATCAAATGTCACGGTTAATTCTATCTTGTTTTTCAAAAATGGTTTTAGTTCTTCTTCTATATCTTTGAAACAGGGCCATTCATGATATATTCGCGTAGCTTTCTACTTATGTTGTCTTCTTCTTGAGCTTCCTTTACCTTGGTTAAGCGTTCATCAGAGATAGATATTTCTTTGGTTATGTTTAGAAATGTTGACTCATCGAGTTTGTCGCTTTTCTCAAGAATATCCTTGTCTTCTTCCTGAGTTGGAAGTGGGGCTCTTGACAACATGTCAGCTGTGTACATGTATTTTCCAGGTACATGTTCGATTTTGTAGTTGAATGGGGTCATTCTCATTCTAAATCTTTGGAGTCTGATAGATAAGTTTGCAATGGGCTTTGATCCTAGTATGGAAAGTAGGGGTCGATGGTCCGTACGAATGGTGAAGGTTGGTAAGCCTTGGAGATACAGTCTTAATCATTCACATGCCATGGTTGTTGCACATGCTTCCTTTTCGATCATTGCATACCTCTGTTGAGTGGGGGTAAATGTAGATGACCAGAAATGAACTGCTTTCCATTCATCTCCATGCTTTTGTTCAAGTACGGCTCCTATTCCATATTGAGATGCATCTACAGATACTCTTGTCTTTAACTTTGGGTCATAGTGTGCTAACTGAGGGGCTGTAGTTAGTAATTTTTTGATATTATTGAATGCTCTGGTGTGTTCTTCTTTCCATTCTCTAGTGGAATCTTTTCGAAGTAGATCACGAAGAGGCTTTGTCACATCTGCTGTGTTTTGGAGAAACCTTAAGTGTTGATTAACGGCTCCCATGAAACTCCTTAAAGCTGTTAAATCCTTTGGTACAGGTAAGTCAATAATTGCTTTAATTTTATCATGGAGGGGTTGTATTCCACTGCCCGTTATTTTGTATCCCAGGAATGTACATTCGGTTGTCCTGTTTTTTTTTTGGATTCAATGTAATACCTCCTTGGTGTAGAGCTTTTAATACCTGTCTCAGGTTAGCATCATGTTCCTGAGGGGTTCTTCCATGCACTAAGGTATCATCTACATGATTTATACATACTTTGATTCCTGATAGAATTGTTGCCATCTTTCGTTGGAAAACTTCACTTGATGAGTTCATGCACATTGGCATCCTCTTAAATCTATACCTCCCGAAGGGGGATATGAAGGTTATTAAGTCCTTTGTGTTTTCTTAAAGCAAAACTTGAAAGTAGCTTTTGTTGGCATCAATTTTGGAGCAGTATTTGGATCCTGTGAGCTGTGCAAGACACTCTTCTACAGTCGGTAATGGATGATATTCTCTCATAACACTTTTATTTAATTCTGTGTAATCTACTGTGATGCGTACACTCTCAGTGTTGTTTTTGTCTGGTACTGGTACCATTGGAGCGCACCATTCTGTTGGGTGTGTGACAGCTTCTATCACTCCTATATCTTGCAAGTTTTTTAATGCATGTTCAACTTTAGGTCTTATTGGTATCGAGATGTGCCTCGGTGTTGTCACTGCATATGGTTTTACATTATCCTTGAGTTTAATGTTGTACTGTCCTTTCATGACTCCGAGTCCTTGAAATAAATTTAGATATTCTTCTTCAGGTCGAGTCTTGTTGGATATTTGTAGTATTTCTGTCCTTTCATGCCATTTCACCATATTAAAAGCTTCACACTCAGTAAGTCCTAGGAGTGGAGTTTTCTGGTTCTCTAATACATAAATATTAGTTGTTATAGTCTTGTTTTGCCAGGTAAGTCTTATATTTGAGCATTTACCTTTTGCAGGTAATGGTATTCTGCATGGTCCCAGTAGTTCTTCATCTACTTCAATGGGGTCAGGTAGTTTTAGTTTTGCTCTTAGCTCAGGGCTTATTACCGTGTCAGACGATCCTGTGTCTAATTTGAATTTGATCTTTTGTCCGTTGACTATGATGGTGGCATACTTTGCTTTGGAGCGAGCTACTCGGGGTGCTTTGTCTACAGCTTCAAAAATCTTTGGTGAGCTCTCTATACTCCCAAGAAAATATTTATCTTCTTCCACCTCATTTATATTTTTAGGTTCTTGCTTCTCTTTTTTCTTTTTACAGACAGCTATCCAATGACCTTTTAGTTCACATCCTTTACATGTAGATTTGGTCGCTTCACAGTCAGAAAATTTGTGTTTGGGGGTTCGCCCACATTTTCTGCAACTTTCTGAACTATTATGTTTTATAATGTCTGACTTTCTCTTTCTGTTGACAAAGTTTATCTCTGGGGCTGGATTTGGTTTGAGTGAGGCCATATTTGCATCAACCACTTCTGCATGGCGTACTCTATTGATTACCGCTTCCAATTTTGGTTCCTCTTCTAAGTTTTGTATTGCCTTTGACAGTTCGATGTTCTTCATCCCTGCGACGATTCTATCACGAATGAGTTCATCTTCAAGAGGTCCAAATTCACACTTTTTAGCCAGACTATGGAGGTCTGTAATAAAGTCGTCAATGCTTTCTTCATCATTTTGAACACGTTGATTAAATCTCGCTCGTGCGTACATTTTAGTCTTTCGAGCAGTGTAGTAACTATCAAATTTTTGTTTAACTACATCGTAGGACTTCATGTCAGCGTCGCTCAGTTTCATTGATGCGAGGATGTTGTTGGCTTGACCACCCATCAGGTACAGTAATGAATTTACTTGGGTTTCGCTGGGCAGTAACTTGAGGCGAGTTGTTTCGTGCTCGAAACGTGTAATCCATCCTTGCCAATCTGCAGCTTTGAATGAAAACTGTTGTGGCGGTGGCGTGCTCATGCCGGGTAGGAAGTTTGCATTTTCGATCGCTTGAGTGGGTTGCGACTGACTTAGTTGAGGCTGCAATTGTTGGACGTCATTTGTGCCTCCAGTTGGCGTCGTAGTTCGGGTAATTCGTCCATTTTGTTGATAAGTTTTTAACAATTTTCAACTAGGAGAAAAAATACCACGCTGTCACCATGTTTGTTGATCCATAGATAATTTATTTATTTTCGAAACCACCCGTGTTGCCACTCTTACAAGGTATAAATACTAGATTATTACACAGATATACCGTCCACTTGCACTAAGCGGTTTTCCTCCACCTTAATCATTCGTACCGGTGGGGTTTGGAACACGCTCCCTGCTGCTGTTTTTCCCGTCAATTACAACCTTGATCTCTTCAAGACAAGAGTGAATAGGTATCTTCTAGACCTTCGTGAAAAATCGCGCTTCGTAAACTTAATTCACCTGAGCTAATTCACCTAGATGTATTAAATACACTTTTAGTAAACTTAAAAGACCTGGTACCGCTGTTCATAAAACAAAAGACATACAGTCGTGGTCAACTAATTAGGGACTTTCAAGATAGTGAAGAGCAATAACCGGTTATGTACATATAAATATAAAACCATATTGATTTCTCAGCACCTATTATTTGCATAATTTGGTCCGATTATTATGCTATAAATGGCTGTAAATAAAAGAATAAATAAATAGAAAAAAGTATTTAATATCAAAGGTTGAACATGTATTCAATTTTAAGGTATAATTCTGTAGCTGGACATTTAATTAAGGACAGTAAACTATTATGAAAAATAGAGTTAAACAAAACTAATAATCTGCAGTATTATAATATCTTTAACAGCTCCATTTTATTGCGTGTAAAATCAGTACCCAGTAGCAAAACCTTTGTTAGTAATTACCGCTTGACACCGATGTGGCATAGACATTATCAGTTTCTGGCATGTTTCGACAGCAATGTTTGCCCATGCCTCACAAAAAGCTTCATTAAGTTCATCTAAAGTTGTGGTACGATAAGTGGCAACTTTTTTCTTGATTTCGTGCCAAAGGTACTCGATTGGGTTAAGGTCCGGGCTATTTGCTGGCCAATCTAGCACCGATACTGACTGACTGGTAAGAAACGACTTGACTGAACGGGCGGTATGTTTCGGGTCGTTATCATGCTGAAACGTCCATATAATAGGGAGATGCTCCTCAGCATAGGGAAGCATCGTTTCCTCCAATATTGCCTTGTATTGATGTTGGTCTAAGTTACCCTGAACTTTCCTCACAGGTCCCACTCCACGTCCAGAAAATGAACCCCAAATTTTAATGTTTCCACCGCCATGTTTCACCTGCTTTTTTGTGAATCTTGGATTCATTTCCGCTTTTACTGGACGCCGTACGTATTGCCTTCCATCTGAAGAAATCAAATTAACCTTGGTCTCGTCAGAGAATAATACATGTTGCCATTGGGCGTAGGTCCAATGTCCATATTTACGTGCAAACGCCAAACGAGCATTTCTATGTTCTTTCTTCAACAACGGTACTTTGCGAGCCACTCTTCCGAACAACCCTGCTTCTACCAGACGTCGTCGAACGGTCCTCGCTGAGACACCAGCTCTTTCGTCTGTCCCAAATACTTCGTGTTTAATTACAATAGAGCCTAGAAACGGATCTTTCTTAGCTAACCTGGTTATCATTCTATCTTCTTGCGGAGTTGTTTTTCTCGATCTTTTTGTTTTGGGCACATTTAAAGTTGTGTTATTGCGTCTGACATGTTGCACTGCATTGTATACCATAGTTTTTGAACAATTTAAATGTTCTGCTATCCTTCGGTATGGCCAACCATGCTCGACAACAAACTTCATGATAATTTTTCGTAGTGTTGGATCGCAACTTTTATTTTTGCCCATTTTTCTTCAAAATATTTTTCAAAACTTAAAATAAAAATCGGGATTGCCGCCAAAACTACCACGAAACAATAAGAGAAGAAGTAAAAAAGTATTGAGATTCAAACTTTGAAAATAGAACGCAATATCTCAGTGTCCCTAATTAAATGGCCAGCCAGCAATATTTGAACAAATAGCACTATGATAATCTATCAGCTATACTGTAAAGAGGTTTAATGTTTAAGAAGTTGTTATTGTTTGTATAATCGGGCACATCAATGACTAATTATACTTACATGTAAAAGATATGGAATATTTTTAAGACTCGTTGAAAAAAATAAAAAATAAACACAATTTGGCCTAACTAGAGATTGTCCCTAATTAGTTGACCACGACTGTAGGTATATTTAAAATCATAAGTAAACTTTATTCACGGCCTCCCCTAATGAGCGCCATAGCGCCATAGTCTTCAGCTTGCCGCATCCAGCATCTGCCAGCAGTCTTTCGCAGATCGTCATCCCACCTGGTCGGAGGGCGTCCTACACTACGTTTGCCGAGTCACGGTCTCCACTCAAGAACACATCGGTTCTTCTCGAGATATGGCCAGCCAACTGCCACTTCAGCTTAATCCTTTGAGTTATGTCTATAACCTTGGTTCTCTGTCGGATGTATTCGTTGCGAATCCTATCCTTTAGAGAAACTCCGAGCATAGGTCTCTCCATAGCTCGCTAAAAAATTGCGGTATGGATGGCGAGAAGACTCGACGTAGTTTTCCGAACGCTGCCCAACCTAGCTGGATCCTCCTTTTGGCCTCCTTCTCGAAATTGTTTTTACCTAACTGCAGAATCTGCCCAAGGTAAGTGTACTCGGAAACAATTTCGAGAAGGTATGGCCATGTACGACAACCGATCCCGGATCAATGTGGCCATTGATCACACCTTTTTTTTATCCAAGTTCATGCCAAGACCGATACGTCGTGAGACTGAAGCTAGGCCGTCCAGCATCCGGTTCAGCTCCTCCAGTTCGACTCCGCCATCAAGACGATGTCATCCGCGAATCGCAGGTGTGAGATGTAATCGCCGTTTATGTTGATGCCCTTACCTTTCCAGTCCAGCGTCTTTAAAACATCTTCCTACGCGCTTGTGAACAGTTTCGGGGATATAACATCCGCATCAATACTTGAATGGCCTCTTTCCTAGTATTATAAAAAACTTCTTTCAACACTATCCCACCATAAAGTCACCATATCGCCTTACTGGATTTATATCATATGATAAATTGTCTCTTTCTCTCTCACATTCAGGAGATTATAGGAAAAGCACATCTTTAAAGTACCTACGCCCGTTATCTTTTGTTCAGCATTGTTTATTTATTTTTACGAAAATTAGACCAACAACGTCCTTCTTTTTTATTACACAATACAGGGTTTGTGCTACTAGGTATAACTAACCGTATAAGGACCAATTTGCTACTGACTGAACTATATTATTTATTTAAAACCAATGCCTCATCATCAACATCAGCGTATTCCACTGATGGATATAACAAACCCTTAATGAGCCTATGCCTTGTGTTCCCCTAATGACGGATGATTGGATGATTTACTGGAATGATTTTGTCGTAAACTGTGCTGTTGTGCCTGAGGCTTCATTGCATTGCCATAATAAAATAGCATGGATTTAGTCAGATCAGCAAGGGTATTTTAATTCGTCGAAAAGGCCTTTGGATTCGATATCGGAAACTTTGTCGAAGAACGCTATTTTAAACCAGCGGATTCGAAAACTTTTGACATTCGAATTCGGATCCTTGTTAGGAGAGTTTCATACTTTCGATCATCAATCCGCAACGAAATCAAAATAGCGTCCGCGGAATCGAATTCACATCGGACCTTTCCGCTCTGGAAACGAATCGAATGAACTAAAGTCGAAAAGGCCTTCGGATTCGATATCGGAAATTTTGTCGAAGAACGCTATTTTAAACCTTCCCTTCCTACCTTTTCCTTCGCAACCTGGCAACTCCGCCAAGTAAACACTGTTTTGGACACCCGCGCGGATTTTTACTGTTGAAAATTAGAAATACCAATCTCTGTTGAACTTACTGCGAAGACTTTGATGCTCCGGCACACAAACAAGCACCAGGACACATTCCAACACCCGTGGTGAGCTCAACAAACTATTTACAGACATCTAAACAATTCAAAAAGTCGTTGATAACACAGAATTGGAACCTTGTCGCATTCAAACTGCGCTAGTCCCCCAAAATTTTTAGTTTTGGCAATAAAATAAATAAAATTAGCATTCACATCACAACACGACAATCGCACACTGACAAGATAAGCCGTGTCACGAATGACAGTGACATCTTTCAGCAGACAGCCTCAGTAAGACGTTTGACATAACGTTCTGTGGCTTCGTGGACGGAAGAAAATCACTTCAGTGGCTTTGTAGAAGGAGCGAAAGTAGGTACCGAGTTGCCTGTTTTGCCCCACATTTTCCGAATAGCAAATTATATATAAAAATAGCGACTTTCTCTGCTTGAAATCAAAGGGAAATTAAACTGAAAACGGAACAATATCTACTCTCAACATGAAATGTGTGGGGTGTATGACTCCCACTAGGGAGATAAACGCAATTAAGTGTACATCAAAGGGCTGCAATAAGTCCTTCTGTAAGTTATGCATAGACATTTCTTCTCTGTCTGCGGATCGAAAGCTCATTTGGACATGCCCCGACTGCACATCAGCCCAGAAGAAAGGTGGGGATAATTCACTCACTCCGGTTCAGGGCGGGTACCACTCGGAGAATGTAACAACACGTAAGAAGTTAGACACCACCACTGGCTCAGAAGTAAGTCAGCTCACCACACAATTACGTCAACTTACCACAGAGTTCTCATCTGTAAAGTCTAGGCTAGAGGAACTTACCACCTCGCTTTCGTTTGCCAACGACCAGATGAATGAAGTGATGAAAAAGATGACCGCCACTGATGAGAGATTAAAAAACCTGGAAAAGCGAGACTCTGAAGTGGAATCTCTGCAGGTCGCTGTGCTCCAGCTCAAAAACGAACTTAAGGTCCAAGCTCAAGCCAAACTTCAAAACGAGGTTGAAATAGTTGGAGTGCCTGAGTATAATTCTGAGAATCTTCATCCATCACACTGTACTCATAGCAGCTAAGAAGCTGGGAGTAGACCTGGAGGAGAAGAACTTGGACTGGATCACCCGCGTGGGTCCTCGCAGACCGCCGGTGACCACGACTTTACCGGAAGATGGAGCCCGTATGCCGCGCCCGATTGTTGTACGTCTCCTGCGCCGAACGAAATGCAATCAATTCCTCAAAGCTGCTAAGACTAGGAGAAACATCAGCAGTGCTGACCTGGATGTAGTAGGAGTACCCCGAAAGGTTTTCTTTAATGAAAGACTCACCAAAGAAAATAGAGTCTTATTTCGGGACTCACGCCTTAGAGCTAAGGAACATAGTTACGCTTTCTGCTGGTGCAGTCAAGGAGTCGTCTACGTCCGCCAGCGGGACGGGAAAGCAGCCGTTCCCATACCGTCTCACAAAGACCTGGATCGTCTGCTGCCCCCGACCGCTCCAGAAAACTCATAAATTTGTCAAGAAGTCGCTCTATGTTTTAAGTGTTTTGTGTGTACTCAATATCTATTTTAATATCTTTTGTTTATTTTTCAACAGTGTGAATAGCTATACAATTTCTTTATTCAAAAGTTTGGCCAAAGCTCACGGACGTTCCCATTTTGATTTATCCCCATTGAAAAATTTAATCTACATGATTAGCTGTATTACTAACACGAATTGCGATGTTTACGGCCTCCCGATGCCACAAGTTCGCAATATGCGCACCTACCAGGCACAAACTTAATATTGCACTTTGCAAATTCGAATGTTACGCATATTGTTGTAGTGCGAATGCGATCAAATGTTGTTATGACACCCAAAATATTTACCAAATCATCTGGGTCTATTTTATGTCACTCAATGATTTGTTCTCTACGATTCGGAAAAACCCCGAATCATACCTTAACAGAACTGTAGCACTATGTAGAGTAACTTTCTACTCCAAAACTGGGTTTACAGATAATATTATCTTACATTAATGTTGTTTACTGATATGTTATGCTTAGATTTAGACTCGATAAAGATTAACTGTAAAGTGGTTAGTGATTCGGATGGTTGTAAGAATATTTTTACACCAAAACATAACTTTAAGCTTTTCTCAATTAACATTAGGAGTATATCTAAAAATATAGACCAACTATTGGTCGCCCTTAAATGTCTGGATGTGCCCATTGATATACTGGTTTTGACGGAGTGCTGGCTGTCTGCGTCATCAACAACCCCACAAATTGACGGCTACACCTCACATAGAACCACTAGACACACCAATCAAAATAGCGGCGTAGTCATTTACGTAAAAGATAAATGGAATGCCATAGTATCGGAACCCCACATAGCCGACGCAGATAGTCTTAGTATCCACATTCCTAAAATGTTACATGTTCTTGGCATTTACCGTTCGCCATCCGTTAGGAATATCGAAGGGTTTCTTGCTTCCTTGGACAACTACTTTGATGGGCTGAATAGCTTGCCTTTCATTATTGCTGGTGACATGAACATCAATATAATCGACACACTAGGTGGCTCGCAGAGCCTTGAGTACCAATGTCTCATGGCAGAGCATGGGTTGCTCCCTGCTATAACAGAACCTACCAGAGAGTTGGCCTGCCTTGACCATATTTACGTCAAAAATGTCAAAAATAGCACCGCAACAGTCGGTATTGTTTGTCAACTCGCAATAACCGATCACTACCCTACACTACTTGGCATAAATCTTTCCAAAAAACTTATAGATCGCCCCAATCGCATCACCATGAAAAGAGACTTTGATGGTATTTATCATGCTCTCCAAGCCGTGAACTGGACCATTGTAACAAACATCAGTGAGGTCAATAAGGCGAATGAGGTATTTAAGGATATTCTTACAGATATTATAAACGCTAATACATCGAAGGTTAAGATAAGTAGATCCCGTTACCATTTAAAACCCTGGATTACTCCGGGATTGATGAAATGCATGCGAAATCGTGACCGTTTACATCAGAGATTTAAAAAAGCCCCTGATAACCTAATTCTTAAAGTAACGTATACGCGCTACCAGAATTTCTTTGTCAACCTATTGCGGAAACTTAAGAATGATTATGAGAACAGAGAGTTGATTGCATATAAAAACAACCCTAAGAAACTTTGGCGTTCGATTAAAAATATCTGCAACCTGACCATTAATAAAAAAGACCCAATTGAACTGCTATCCTTGCCAGGCTGTAGGGACCCACACGATTCGATTAACGCAACAAACAATCACTTAGCTACAGTTGGCCAACGGCTTGCTGATCGTGTCCTCGCTAAAGCTAATACGAGTGAAGAAGAACTTGCCAAGAATGTTAAAATAATAAACTCACCAGCTGACTCAATTTTTATGGGCCCTACAGACTATGAGGAAGTGAAATACATGATCGCTAGCCTAGAGAATGATAAAGCACCGGGAATAGACGGCCTTGGCGCACTTATTAAACACATAAAGGATGTAATATTGACACCTATCACGCATATATTTAATCTAAGCCTACAAATTTTCCAGTCATATGGAAATACACCACTAGACAGTGGTGTATTTCCATATGACTGGAAAATTGCACTTGTCGCTCCAATCCATAAAGGCGGGTCAAAAGGTTCCGTAGATAATTATAGACCAATATCATTGTTGGGAACCTTTTCAAAATTACTGGAAAAATTGGTAAATAAGCGTCTTGTTAATTTTTTAGAGTCAAAAAACCTCATCTCCCAGAAACAATACGGCTTTCGAAAGGGTAAAAGCACTGATGACGCAGTCACCTCTCTGATCTCAGAAGTTTCATCTCAATTGGACAATAATAGGTGCTGCGTGGGTGTCTTCCTGGACCTAGCTAAGGCCTTCGACACTGTTTCCGTTCATATACTTGTCCGTAAGCTTGAAGGTTCTGGAATTCGGGGAACTGCACTTAAATGGTTTAGAAGCTATCTTACAAACCGGAGTCAGTGTGTCAAGATTGGCCAGTTTACTAGTGATCCACAACCTGTTTGTTATGGAGTCCCCCAGGGCAGCATTCTAGGACCTACCTTATTTCTCCTTTATATCAATGATATTCACGATGTCCAAAGGGGTTTGAAGATTTTGGCCCTAAAATCAGCCGCCATTTTGTTTTTTCTTCAAAGTCACCGCGCACAATAAAAGTTATATATTTGGACAGAGGACACTAAAATAAATAGAAAATGTTCTATAATATAATGTCCTAAAGCGTCAGGTTTCTGAGATATTCACAGATGAAAATCACTATTGCTCTAATGAATTTATCTACGTTTACTGTTTTCATCAGTTTTCACGTTGCCTAGCAACGTACCGATTGATGATTTTGAGTACCTACCTACCCAAAGATCCTAAGATCCTACGTTCCGCTAGAATCTTTGCTGCCTACCTATTATATGTAGGTATATTGTGAAGCATATGCCGACAAGAAAAGAAAAAACAAATGTTACTTATTCAGAAAGTGTTTATTAAAATTAAAATGTGGTAGGTACTACAATTATTTACTAGGATTTTAACAACAATAAATTAAAATATGACTACCATAAAAAACAATTTGAAAAAGAGAGTTATTTTAAAATGTTTTTTCATGGCTTATGAGCTATGCCAGGTCCAACAAAAGTACCTACTTACCTGACGGTCGTCGAATAAGTGCCGTGAATAGTTTATAATGCTTGGATGACTGGCTATGAAGACTTCAGTCAGCAAATAAGACTGTATAGAACGTGAAGATCTTCGCCGTGGGCCAGGGATAGTGCTGATTCCACAAAATAAACATGTTCTGGCACCAACATGGTTTGACATTTTGTCAATAAATAATAACTAGCTTAACAATCAACAGCAACAACAAAAACTGAATTAAAACAGTACATAACAGTTTTATTTAACATAAATAAAAAAAACGAGACCAATCTCTAGTTTATACCGAGAACGAAAAGCGCGCGCATATTTTTTTAAGATGTGGTGAGAACCTCATTTTGCATAGAAACCAAGGAGGTAACGAACCTGAGTTTGAGGTATAAAACCTCTTTCATGCCATGGTTGGTTTTAGCACAAGCCTCCTTCGATAGGTTTAAATGATTTCAGCACTAGTTTTTTTCGATAGGCTACCTTGATGTCTGTAACTTATTATACCTACCATTAAAACGCAGTGTCTACTGATGTAAAGGGGTCTTGGAGATTTTTACCCTAACATCGGCAACCACTTTGTTTTATTATATCGCCGCGCACGATGAAAGTTACATATTTGGATAGAAAACACCAAAACAAATAAAAAATGTTCCATAGTATAACGTCCTAAAGTGTCAGGTTGCTGAGATATTCACAGATGAAAATAAATATATTTTTTCTTTACATGTGAATATCTTGGAAACCTGACGCTTTAGGGCAATATGGTAGAGAACATTTTTAATTTGTTTTGGTGTCTTCTATCCAAATATATAACTTTAATTGTGCGCGGCGATTTTGAAAAATGAACAAAATTTAGGGCCACCCTCCATACAAAAATCTTCAAACCCCTTTCGAACGCAGATATATTGTGTTACGCCGATGATACTGCATTAATCTTTGACGGTACTACGTGGCCAGAGGCGTATCAACTTGCGGAACGTGGTATGGCACTGATCAATGAATGGCTCGAGCAAAACCTTCTCACCCTCAACACTAAAAAAACTACTTACTTGAGCTTCCACAAAACTGCGGCATCAGCTCCTGATCCTAAAGCGTGTATTCAAATTCACACTAGTACATGCTTAGGTCTTTCAGGGCCTTGCAGTTGTGAACCTCTTGCTCGTTCAGAATCTATTAAGTATCTTGGAGTTCTTATTGACCAAAAACTGTCGTTTAAAGCTCACATTGGATTTCTCTCTGCGCGTATAAGAAAGGTCATTGGAATTATGAAAAGCCTTCGGTATGTAGCAAGCTTTGACACCCTTAAATCAGTATATCTCGCTTTATGTCAATCATTAATTACTTACTGCATATCGTGTTGGGGTAGTGCTGCGAAGACCTTAATTATACGAGCTGAGAGAGCGCAGCGTTCAGTACTAAAAGTGATGCTTCGGAGGCCTTTTAGATATCCCACCACAGAAATCTATAAGGATGCCGGTGTACTCACCGTCCGCCAACTCTACATACTCAAAACTGCCCTATGGGTACACAAATCATTCTTGTCCTCACCTGATTTTGAAGTCATATCCCGCCGTAGAGTGTATAGATTGGCAACTCCCTCGACAAACTCCAAATTCGCTCAAAGAACAGGAAGTTTCATGAAAATTCGTCTTTACAACAATATAGCTAAAATCTGTCAAATTAAGAGCAAAAGTGTAACTGAGGCTAAACATACAATAAAAGATTGGCTTAGTACATTAAACTATCATAAAACAGAAGAGATTCTACAAACTTCTAACTAGAATACTTAACTATTTTTATTTTATTGTTATTAATTGTTTTTTTGTTTTTCTTTTCAATTTAATAAACTACTGTACTTACTATAAAATTAATGTTGTAATATTTAGTACTTCCTCATTTGTTTATTTTTGTTATTTTCACAGTAAACTGTCCGTAACGAATTAACCAATGTTCAAAACTTTCGCATTTATGATTTCTTCGATACAGGCTTAGCCTAGTGAAGAAATCAACAGACAACTTCAATACTAGGTATTAATAGCTGTCTGCAAATGACATAAATATTGTTACTCTTCTTTTGTATGTACGTTAAATGTATATCTTTCAAATACGATACCTTTTTTGTTTTATTCATAAATAAATAATTAATAAGGATGTACACTTGATGTAATTGTCTATGTCTTTTGCTGTAATAAATACTTTTTTACTTTTTTTTTTACTTTTTTTTAAACCAGCGGATTCGAAAACTTTTGACATTCGAATTCGGATCCTTGTTAGGAGAGTTTCATACTTTCGATCATTAATCCGCAACGAAATCAAAATAGCGTCCGCGGAATCGAATTCACATCGTACGTTTCCGCTCCGGAAACGAATCGAATGAACTAAAATAGCCTTGCAGGTGCCTGGTCTTCAATTCAAATACGGTCATTGTACGGTTGGTGTTCCATTATTCTACCTAGGATATCTACCAACAAATTAGGGACGATTAAAGGATAGTTGGTAAAAAGGAAAAATAAAACCACTTGTCATAGAACTGTTTAACATTTATTGAATTATGAAATTTAACATGATCGTTAGTGGGCACATTATAAATAATAACCTAATGTAATGCTTGATTTAATTTGCCGAAACGGTATTAAATAGAGTTTAAGAAAACATTATATGTAAACTTATCATATTTTGTTCGTGAATGTTTCAAATGGATTTAACAACTGAAATAAAAACAGTGAATTTCGTTTGCTGACAAACATGTTAAATTTCAAGAAAGAAGTAAATAGGATATAATAGATTATTGATAATTTCTTTCGACTTCTGAGTACTGTCTTCAAATAGATTTTTGAAAGGTGGGTAGATATTTCTCACTCGATCCGACGACGGTTACATTTTATTTTTTAATTCAAGATGCTGAGTTAACTTTGCCTTCTGAACAAAACTGATCAACCACAGCTCTCCCTAAGAAGTCGATAAAATTTAACAATAATAATATGTAATTTGTAATAGCATGAAGTACATCAATTGATTAGGACTAGATTAGAAAGAATTTCCGCTATGGCTACCATGAACGCCGATAACTACAGACGATGTAAAATGACTCACCAAGTGGAATAATTGGTAGCTGACTCTCTTCTTTAATGACGAATGGCCAGCATTTGCATGCTAGCCACGTTGGAATAACTGGAAACTTGAATATAGTCTAGGTTCGATTATACATAATAAAGATTAAATATGTAGCATCTATAAGTAAGCACATTCTCCAAAAAATTTAACTTTGCCTCTGTTCATGAAATCATATGATAATACCTATATAAAAAATTATAAGCGCAAGTTTCAAATATTAAAAACATTAGGTAAGAAGCTTAATTTCAAAATGATTCTCGTTCATTAGGAACCTACTTGCATGTAAAAATTTTAAAATTCTTCAACATATAAATGTAATCCTTTATTAACGTCCGTTTGTTCATTCCACCTAATATTGCCTAAAAGCAATTACCTTAGGTTAATGTTTTTGTTTTAAGATTTGAAGATAACTTGCTAATCAATATGAAATATAACTTATATTCTTTATTGAAATAAAAATTACAAAGCTAAGGTACACGCATAGCAGTATCTATCGGATTTACTACATAACACAAAATGTTAGTAATATGCCATTTGTAATAATATGAAGTGTATCAATTGGTTAGAACTATGTTAGAAAGGTTTTCCGCTATGGCTACCATGAACGTCAATAACTACAGATGATGTAAAATGACTGTCACCAAGTGGAATAATTAGTAGCTGACAATCTTCCTTAGTGACAAATGGTCAGAGACATGCTAGCCACGTTGGAATAACTGGAAACTGGAATATAGTCTAGGTTCGATTATTAATATAGATTAAATCTATAGCATCTATAAGAAAGCACATTCTCCAAAACTGTAAACTTTGCCTCTGTTCATTAAATCATATAGTAATTAATACCTTTAATAGATTATATAAAATGAAAACCCTAATATTTTAATATCTAATAATTGATATTAAAAATATTAGGTAAGAAACTTAAGCACAAAATGATTCTCAATCATTACGTACTTGCATGGAAAAAAATTTGATTAAAATTTATTATACAAAAACCGGGCAAAAAAAATTACTGTCTAAGCACGTCCTACATCTGAGTAGGTACGTACCTTAACAGTAGACTTAAACAAATACCGTTTTTGTAAATTCTACTACAAAAAATCCTTTATTAACGTACTTTTCTCCATTCCTCCTAATGCTGCCTAAAAGCAAAACCTTAATTTAATATTTTTATTGTTAAGATTTGAAGATAACTTGCAGCTTATTAATGAGTATTCCTATATTCCTGATTGAAATATAAATTACAAAGGTTAGGAGCACACAGAACAGTATCTATCGGATTTCCTACATAACATAAAATATTAGTAATATGCTATTTGTAATATGTAATATGTATGAAGTGTATCAATTGATTAGAACTATGTTTAAAAGGATTTCGGCTATGTCTACCATGAATGCCCTTATCTACTGATGATGACTTCAAGTAGAGTAATTGGTAGCTCAATCTCTTTTTTTGTGTCAAAAGGTCAGGGTTTGCATGCTAGCCACGTTGAAATAACTGGAAACTGGAATATAGTCTAGGTTCGATTATTATACAATAATAACGAATAAATTTGTAGCATCTATAAGTAAGCACATTCTGAAATATTAACTTTGCCTCTGTTCATGAAATCATATGGTAATACTTAGATAGAAATAAAAACGACTGAAAAGACCGAAAAATAAATTAGGAAACTTAAGTACTTACAAAGGATGCATAATAGGTACATGTACTAGTATAGTATTATATTATCTGTGGTACATGTAACTTATTTATTAAGGATACTTGTATAAATAATAATCCAAATTACACAAATATATGGCATCGACTACACCTATATCTGAGTAAGTAACTAACCATAAACGATTATCTTTCTTTATACATAATCCTTCTTAGAAAAAATCCTTTATCAACGCGCGATTCTTCATTCCGCCTAATGCTATTTAATTTATGAAGAAAAGTTTCTACTAATTAAGAAATATAGGAAGTAAGTAATAATGAGAAAGATCTACCTTCATATAATAACATGTTAATACTATGTTATAATATTAATAGTATGAAATAGGTATATATATTTATTATATTTTCATATAAGGTATATGGTACGGTATAAGGTATATATATATAGCATATAGAAGTATCTATAATAACATTTATTAGCAGAGAAAATTGCAATTAATTAATTGTTATTATTATTATTTAGTAATAGTATGAAGTAGTTATATATAAAAGTCAGTAACAAATTTTGTTGCTGCAGAATAATTGGTAGCTGACTCTTCCTTAGTGACAAAAGGTCAGAGTTAGCATATTAGCCACAATGGAATAACTAGAATCCGGAAAATAGTCTAGGTTCGATTATATAAATAATGGTTAAATGCGAGTATATAGCTCCTTTCGATCAAGTAAGAATTTTTAAGGTGCAAGTATCTAACCTACATCATAAGTAACTAAGCAGATCGTTAAAAGACTCCACACATAAGTACTCAGAATGGAATTATAGTAAAAAAATGGTACTTACTAACTCTGCGCGGCAAATTATTTGGATAGGCTCCAAATGGGAGAAATTTTAATAATTTTACGTACCTATATTTCCAACTGCTAAAATGTGTATCAATGCGCTAGTTTTATCCCCTCAAAATCCGTATTCTATTCCAAAAGTTTCTTCTAAACATTATCAATTTACTTATCTTATCATCCAACCTTAATCACAGAAATTAAGTTATCGCCTAAAGGCGCATAACTTCGTCGGTTTCCGAATTTTACATCCCTGTATAATTAGGCCTTTATTACCTCCATCACTCTAGTTCCGACGAGACCCAAATTTTAAGCTCGAATTTTTCAAGCCCATCATTTAAATAGCTCATCCTCCTTAAATGTTAGCTTATATCCGTATTAGACGCCCAAGCTGATTCTAGCTTAGAGTTATAATATTCCATACCATGTAAGTAGCAATCACCTAACACATCATCAAACACGCCAGTTGACTCGCAGATGAAGTGCACATACAGTAAATTAACTAAAGTATCAGCAGTAATTTGAAAAGAGAAAAGAAGGAGCAGCATCTAAAAGCATTTACGAATATATTTTTTACAATTATTTATGACTATCGGTTATATTTATTTGGTTAATACTTCGACTAGATTATTATTATTTAACATAAAGATTAACATGGTTACTAGTTAAAGTCATAAAATATGAAGTTGGTTTACTTAGCAAGAATGTATGTAAGTAGGTACATATATTTTTAGGAAAATAGGAAGGTGAAAGATTTTTGTAAAGTCAACGTGGCAAATAGAATATGAAAGATAATTTATGATAAATTAAAATAAATTCTTACGAATTGGACCACACGGATGGGTTAACAGAATACAAGGGTACACAAACAGCACAGTTTCTGATTCTGACTGAGGTAACGGCACTAGGATTGGCATTGGCAATGCTATTTTATGAAGTGCAAAGTCAGTAACCGCTTCGACCGAAAGACAAATTCACTCGAATACAAGAGTTTCAACATCATCCATCTTGCAATTTTCTTCAAGATATTCAATACGTTTCTTAAGCATAAAAACAGTTTCCGCTAAGCCTTGCTGCGCACTTTCTATGATGGACAGGCGTTCATGTTCTTTTATGTTTCCGTCTACCTTATCGATTCCATCTTTATTTTTGAGTCCGTCTTCTTTTTCAATTTTGTCTCCGTTTTCCTTTATGTTTACGCTTTTTATTTCCTTTGCGGTATTATTTTTGGTTCCTTCAATGTAGGTTGTTGTGTCAATATTCTCGTTTTCGTTCTTCTTTTCTTTTTGGTTATTTTTTTCGATTTCATCATTTTTTTCGGTTTCTTTTTCAATTGTTCCTTCCTTTTCAATTGCATTTTCTGCCAAGTCACGGCGTGCCCGACGCTTTTCCCGGCCACCAATATATTCTCCGCAGTTTTCACAGTCAGCCCAGTAGCGGAAGTCAATGGATGGCAGTGCATCACAGGATATAAATCCATCTTGAAGTTCCGGCAACAAAAATACATCTTCGCCAATAGTATCTATACTGTCGGAGTTGTCACATATAACGCGTGCCAAGTTAGTTTCTTTTATTTGGCGCAGTTGTTCGGTCTCGAACACACCGGGTTTTTCGTACCAGAAACGGTCACCGTCTCTAAGGCGCTCAAATTGCTCTATCAGAAGGCATCTAAACAGAGGTCCAACCTTTCCGCCTTCGACTTGATCTTCGAGGATTCCACCTACCCAAACATCTATATTGTAGACAGACCCATAGAGCTCTTTCAGTTTGTCTCTTACACTCTTATCGGATATCTCGCCAGCCAAGTCGTCAAAGCTGTTCACTTCAGACATGTTACAAAATTGACGGAATTCTGTATAGAAAGGTATGCCGTGATCGCGGCTGCGTTGAATGTTAATTGCTGCCAAATCGAGAGCCACAGCGTGTGTGCTGTAAAACAGTTTCTCTGTAAGTTCTGAATTTAAATTTTGAGTTGGAGTTTTTAGTTTTGCGGGGGTATAGAACATTCCACGAATTAAAGGGTCAACTCCGCCTTCATCCACTAGCCTCCATGGTGAAAAGAACGCATAACGCAGCTGTAGATGACCTTCTGGTATAGTTTCGAAGTTCTCATCGTAACGGTGCATAATTGGGTTTATTAGCGAATGTCCAAATCGTAAAGCAGCAGTAGCAAAAACATTAGATACGGAAGGGTTAAGGTTAGGGTTGTATTCTTTGTATTCACCAAGTAACTGCATCCCTTCTGGTCCGATAATAATTGGTAGCCAGTGTTTATATGTTATGAACTGAATTTCAGCTCCCACTACCTTCCTCGCTTCTTGGTAAACTCGTTCACCGTCCCAAAATGGATTGATAGTTTTTAGTTTGAGTGCCGCCCGATTGTGTTCCCTCATCCAAATCGTGTGAAATGCTGCGAGTCCAACCTGTTCATTGGCTCTTATGTCGCCAGCCATAAAACAGTTGCGAGTGCTTTCGTTCAGGTTTCGTCTACAATCCATGCCGTTTATACCAGTTGTAGGTAAAAGGGGTTTCTTTCCAGGATAAGTAGCTCCTACTCTAAGCAGCCCGTTTTCATTAGTCAGATCGCGCAAATCTTCAGCAACAGCTTTTTCAAAACCGTAAACCTGCGAAGCGTCAATAAACGAAGTGAGCTGGTTTATTTGTTCCCGTGGTTGTAAAGCGCCGAAAAGAACAGAGGTCATACCAGAACCACAGACAGCACTTGTTCTGATAAAATCAATGCACCTACGGTTTTTTATACGAGCATCATTCTCCGGAACTTCAATTGGAAAACAGGGTGCAGCAAATTCACAAGTCTTTTTGCAATCAACACCGTCCCAGGTTATAGAGCTTACAGAAGGCAAAGAATGATCTACGTCGTGGTCGAGCCACTGTCCCCATTGCATCACCATGTGAGTAATACGTTTATCTTGAGATATAGATTTCGTAGTGATTACTTTGTTAGATACTAATCTAGCGCTGGGAAGTGTGTGTCCATTGTATAATCTACCCTTATTCCAGCCAACAGGCTGGCTGAAACCGTTTTCATAAATTGGAAACAGGACCCGTCTAAACCCTGATAGTGAAGACCCCCAAGTTGGATTGGCAAAGTTATTACAGGTGCCGTCATAGGAACGAAATTTAGTGTGGTAGCACATGTCCTCGCAGTTAAGTGATTCTCTATGACCCACGCAGCCAGATAACTTCCCAATAACTTCTACTTGTTGGTTTGATAAAATATGTTGATAATCAAACGGCTCAGGTGATGTTATATTCAACCCACTATTAGTATACTCTTTAACCTTATCTAAAGCTCTTTCGTAAATTTCAGCCGCTCTAGCAATTTCTATCTGAGGTGCGTTTGGAAAGTTAATGATCCTGTATAAATCATTAATATCCCTCTTAGCATTCTGGTTTTTGAATATTTTATCTACCGTGCTCGCGATAGCTTGATCTATATCTCGCGTGGCTTGAGTCAAAGCTATGTTTATGTATGCATCGCTAGGTAGCGTGCTATCTTTGATAGTCAAGAAAGCTGAAGCTGAATCTCGACCGTACTCGTTAAAAACGGTGCATTCATAGCGACCGGAGTCTGTAACAGTAGCGTTGTTTATTATAAGACTTCCAGTTATAGTAATTCGAAATTTGTCATTGATTATTATCCGTGCACCATCCTTACGCCATTCAATTACTGCAGGAGGTTCTGCTTCTATTTCGCAAGGAATTAGGACAGAAGTTTCCTTATAGGCGTCGGTATCTTCAGGTTTCGATATGATGCGAGGAGGGACAGTTTCACCGGCTAATACTTCAAGAATTGCCGTTCTATCTAAGTAACCTTCGGTATTCTCTGCACGGCAAAGATAAATTCCGTCATCTTCTTCCGCAACCTCAAGAATGGTTAATTTTCGATGGTCTTCGCTTAATTGAATATTATCTTGAGTCTGGAGAAGAATCGTGTCCCTGAACCAGGACAGAGTAGGCGTCGGCACACCTCTAGCGGAACAGAAGAATTCAGCATTGTCTCCGCTGGGTATGGTCAAGCTCTTTGGAAACGTGTCGAAATACGGCTTAACTGAAAGAAAACAAACTGTTTGTTACAAGCTCCGTCTGAAACATTACCATCTTGCAGCAATTGCTAATAAAATTTTGGGCACCCATTACTGTCGTTACATTATAACGTCTACATATAGTTAGACTTTTTAGTCGATAAGTTAACAAAATTTCAAATCCTTACCGGATATTTTTAGTTCTACCGTCATTGTTATTTTGCCAAGCACATTTTGGGCTTGGCACGAATATGGACCTGCATCAGTATCTTCGACTTTATCTATTTCAAGAGATCCATTTTGGAGCATATAGATGTGATCAGAAAGTAAAATTCTTTCGCCGTTGAAGAACCACGTAAGGTGTGGCTTTGGCTTGGCCTTAGCGGCACAATCGAACTTTACATTTGTTTGTCCGAGCTTTACAGTTTGCGTTACAGGCAAGGCCGTGAATACAGGTAGATCTACAACAAAAAGACAAAAACAAATCGTGAGTTAACTTTTTTGTTATTGAATTCGAAAGTTGTTTGTAAATTAAGTCTGTTACCGTTTTCATTTGGATTGTTAATCGTCATAGTCGCCGGCTTAGAGTGCACTTTCCCGGATGGGTTTTTGGCCATACATTCAAATACTCCCATGTCGGTTTCATCGGCATCACGTACCATAAGAGAGCCATTATTTAAAATTTCGTATCGTGTTGTATCGTTGGGGATTTCCACGGAGTCATGGAGCCACACTATTTCGGGGGCTGGCTCACCTGTGGCAATGCAAGTGAACATTGCATCTTCGCCATAGTTCACGTCAACATCTTGCGGTTCAATTTCGAATTCAGGGTGATCTGAAATATTATATTAAGTCAGTAGATAAATACATAGAATTAAAATTGTATATCTGGTGGTATGGGAAGTGATGTCTTATGATGCGTGCTGTATTCGACTATCCGAAGGCGATTTCGCGGCTTTCGGATAGTCGAAGATTCGTATTTTCACGGAGTCTGATCGGAAGCAGTAGGAAAGTAGGCTCGAAGTGTAGTTGTGTGTTAAGTAAAGAGTCAGTGATGAGGAATAATTAGATGAAACAGACTAAAGAATGAGAAAGATAAAAAGATCTGTTTTAGGTTTCTGACCAACTCCTAACGCAGCTAATTTACGCTCCGTCGAGCAGGTCATCAGAATCAAGAACAGATGTTTCAGCATACCTCTTTGAACAGGTAACAATGACTCACGGCATTTGAAGTCCGCCTCACTCATCGACGCGAGGGCGGTGCCGGTGATGTGTGCTGGCTCGTAGCAAGTAGCGGCCACTTGCATTTCCGAGTGCTGGCCCAGCATTCGGACCATCCATAGCATTGAGCAGTCGCAAACGAGAGCATTGCTATCTAATCGAAGCTTTCGCAGTCGGGGCATGCCAGAGAATGACCCGACAGGAATGCTCCTGAGTTTGTTGTTATGAAGATACCTAAAACAAAGTTAAAGATGTTATGAAGAAACTCTTGTTCACATTAGTGAAACTTTGATGCTTCATATCAGTCTCTTATTTGTAATTCTTATGTTCATAGTCCGGTCAAAGTAGACATTTCATAGTGCAAAAATTCGCATAGAACTGAAAATTGGTTCGAATATTCGGAGCAATTAACTTTAAATAGTCCCCATCGATCCCACACTAGCAAATAAAAAATTCAAGGTCAAAGTTCGTACCGATTTTTAGCTCTGCGAATTTTTGTTAATGTACCCCTATTTTTTGGGCTAACTTGACCGGACTGTTATTCCACTTTGAAATGTCAAAGGCGTTAGTTACGAGTTCATTTTATCTGGAGGAAATATTGCTTATGTCTAAAGGTAGAGTTTATAAGCGAGCGTCATAGCGTCAGTGGCGCCGCGTCTGCGACGCCGCGCAGAGCGTCGAAAATGTTCCATAAATATATGAAATTCTACGGAACATCATTCGAGCGCAGCGACAATAACACGGCGTCAGTGCCGCTGCAATGCGTTGTCAGACGCCTGCGTCAGTCGCTCGGCCGCAAAACGCTTCTAGCGAAACAAGTTGCAAATCTATAATCTGAAGACTGATTTATTGATCAATCCGGCAAGGCAAAAGTGATGCGACTGTGCGTCTGTCGTCGGTATCCAAAGTCACCAAAGTCTCACTGTCGCGGTGTTAGTGACGCGGCGTCGGTGATGCTATAAACGCTGCGTCTGTGACGCTTGGCTTGAAGCTTTATCTTATCAGAAAAAACAACATTAGCCATATAATTATATATGCACTAATTTTTTAAGTACACGTGGCTCATAACCACCAGGTGCGTATACGTAAAGCCTAATCTTTCATTTATTATAATCGTCGTACTCACAATCTCTCCAAGCGAGGCATGTTCGTGAACAAATCCGTTTCAATGGTATGAATTTCATTTATGTGCAAATATCTGAAATGAAATAAGTTAATTCAAAATGTGCATATTTGCATTGCTAAGCCACTAGGTATAATTATAATATTATATTATGATATATTAAATTATAATATTACAATATATATAACACTTTCATGGCCCAAGACGCAGAAGCCGTGTAGCCGGATTTATATTAATATATATATTATAGCTACGTCTGTTGTGGGCTGTCATGTCATAACATAACTTAGTAGGTATGCTATAAAAATACCTAATTAACGTAACCCGACAGATTTGCACAATAACTTTCTTGATATGTAGATACGTACGTTGATATGTACTTCTACTCAGTTTTATAAAACCTGAACGGGAAAGCTAAAAAAATTTATAAACTATCTGCTGAAAAGTGTAGCGTACTTCGTCGAACTAGAGAAAATTGCAATGGAAAGCTGTGCGCATTGTTTTGTATGTATTTTTTTTTAATAATTTAAAACCAAAGTTCCCATACCTAGCAATACTTTTTGTGAAAAAAAAAATATTTTGTTGATGAGTGCGAAGATTTTTACGTGAAAGTGCCGTGCTGCAAATGTCGTAAATTCTTTTGATTTAATGTGTATTTTTAGGATTGTGATACATGTAATTTTTCCTTACATTCTGCGCGTGAAATATGAGTAAAAGCAATATACTCTCCTACACTCCAAAGTTGATTAATTGAGCAAAACAGATAGTCGAGTCGCTGTTCTTGTATCAAAATGGCTGTGTTTTGTTTTGGTAAGTGATATTAGAATAATATTTTGGAGAAGTTATGTCTTTAAATGATAAAATTAACTATCTAGAATAATTCTTTACAAAGAACAAACCAATAAAGATCTTATTTTTACAAGATTCAACGAATTTGGTAAGTTGGTATTTCAGCCTTTGAGCGTGTGGCTCAGAAGTGCCATGGACGTTCGTAAATGTGAGGTTCGTACAGACGAGATTGCAATGTCGGTTTTTTGGGTTGCGCTGAAGATATCAAATTTGAAATCCTCACCCCGAAATTAGTCGAAAACGATACCCATATCAGATTTTTCGGATGGGGGAGGGGGTTCAAGGGGGCGGGGGTTCAAGGGGTTCATCGGGGGGGGTCACGGCACGGCTCGCTTGCATGACTGTGAAAAAAGTTTTTTTCTTCCAAATCCACTTCGAACCCTCTATACGATCCCGCAATCGAAACCCCAAAAAAAGTACGACTTTAAGGAGCAACTTGAAAATGGGGGGTCTTGGGGGGTCGGGGGGTCAAGAGGTTCATCGGGGGGGTCACGGCACGGCTCGTTTGCATGACTGTGAAAAAAAAATTCCTCTACAACTTTCCGTTTTGGAGATACAATCGGGGAGTCGAGAAAGGGGTTCGAGGGGGGGTTCGATTTTTTTTTCTTCCAAATCCACTTCAAACCCTCTATACGATCCCGCAATCGAAACCCCAAAAAAAGTACGACTTTAAGGAGCAACTTGAAAACGGGGGGTCTTGGGGGGTCGGGGCGTCAAGAGGTTCATCGGGGGGGTCACGGAACGGCTCGCTTGCATGACTGTGAAAAAAATTTTCCTCTACGACTTTCCGTTTTGGAGATACAATCGGGGAGTCGAGAAAGGGGTTCGAGGGGGGGTTCGATTTTTTTTTCTTCCAAATCCACTTCGAACCCTCTATACGATCCCGCAATCGAAACCCCAAAAAAAGTACGACTTTAAGGAGCAACTTGAAAACGGGGGGTCTTGGGGGGTCGGGGTGTCAAGGGGTTCATCGGGGGGGTCACGGCACGGCTCGCTTGCATGACTGTGAAAAAAATTTTCCTCTACGACTTTTCGTTTTGGAGATACAATCGGGGAGTCGAGAAAGGGGTTCGAGGGGGGGTTCGATTTTTTTTTCTTCCAAATCCACTTCGAACCCTCTATACGATCCCGCAATCGAAACCCCAAAAAAAGTACGACTTTAAGGAGCAACTTGAAAACGGGGGGTCTTGGGGGGTCGGGGGGTCAAGAGGTTCATCGGGGGGGTCACGGCACGGCTCGCTTGCATGACTGTGAAAAAAAAACTCCTCTACAACTTTCCGTTTTGGAGATACAATCGGGGAGTCGAGAAAGGGGTTCGAGGGGGGGTTCGATTTTTTTTTCTTCCAAATCCACTTCGAACCCTCTATACGATCCTGCAATCGAAACCCCAAAAAAAGTACGACTTAAGGAGCAACTTGAAAACGGGGGGTCTTGGGGGGTCGGGGTGTCAAGGGGTTCATCGGGGGGGTCACGGCACGGCTCGCTTGCATGACTGTGAAAAAAAATTTCCTCTACGACTTTCCGTTTTGGAGATACAATCGGGGAGTCGAGAAAGGGGTTCGAGGGGGGGTTCGATTTTCTTTTCTTCCAAATCCACTTCGAACCCTCTATACGATCCCGAAATCGAAACCCCAAAAAAAGTACGACTTTAAGGAGCAACTTGAAAATGGGGGGTCTTGGGGGTCGGGGGGTCAAGGGGTTCATCGGGGGGGTCACGGCACGGCTCGTTTGCATGACTGTGAAAAAAAAATTCCTCTACGACTTTCCGTTTTGGAGATACAATCGGGGAGTCGAGAAAGGGGTTCGAGGGGGGGTTCGATTTTTTTTTCTTCCAAATTCACTTCGAACCCTCTATACGATCCCGCAATCGAAACCCCAAAAAAAGTACGACTTTAAGGAGCAACTTGAAAACGGGGGGTCTTGGGAGGTCGGGGGGTCAAAGGGTTCATCGGGGGGGTCACGGCACGGCTCGCTTGCATGACTGTGAAAAAAAAATTCCTCTACGACTTTCCGTTTTGGAGATACAATCGGGGAGTCGAGAAAGGGGTTCGAGGGGGGGTTCGATTTTTTTTTCTTCCAAATCCACTTCGAACCCTCTATACGATCCCGCAATCGAAACCCCAAAAAAAGTACGACTTTAAGGAGCAACTTGAAAACGGGGGGTCTTGGGGGGTCGGAGTGTCAAGGGGTTCATCGGGGGGGTCACGGCACGGCTCGCTTGCATGACTGTGAAAAAAATTTCCTCTACGACTTTCCGTTTTGGAGATACAATCGGGGAGTCGAGAAAGGGGTTCGAGGGGGGGTTCGATTTTTTTTTCTTCCAAATCCACTTCGAACCCTCTATACGATCCTGCAATCGAAACCCCAAAAAAAGTACGACTTTAAGGAGCAACTTGAAAACGGGGGGTCTTGGGGGGTCGGGGTGTCAAGGGGTTCATCGGGGGGGTCACGGCACGGCTCGCTTGCATGACTATGAAAAAAAATTTCCTCTACGACTTTCCGTTTTGGAGATACAATCGGGGAGTCGAGAAAGGGGTTCGAGGGGGGGTTCGATTTTTTTTTCTTCCAAATCCACTTCAAACCCTCTATACGATCCCGCAATCGAAACCCCAAAAAAAGTACGACTTTAAGGAGCAACTTGAAAACGGGGGGTCTTGGGGGGTCGGAGGGTCAAGAGGTTCATCGGGGGGGTCACGGCACGGCTCGCGTGCATGACTGTGAAAAAAAACTCCTCTACAACTTTCCGTTTTGGAGATACAATCGGGGAGTCGAGAAAGGGGTTCGAGGGGGGGTTCGATTTTTTTTTCTTCCAAATCCACTTCGAACCCTCTATACGATCCCGCAATCGAAACCCCAAAAAAAGTACGACTTTAAGGAGCAACTTGAAAACGGGGGGTCTTGGGGGGTCGGGGGGTCAAGAGGTTCATCGGGGGGGTCACGGCACGGCTCGCTTGCATGACTGTGAAAAAAAATTTCCTCTACGACTTTCCGTTTTGGAGATACAATCGGGGAGTCGAGAAAGGGGTTCGAGGGGGGGTTCGATTTTTTTTTCTTCCAAATCCACTTCGAACCCTCTATACGATCCCGCAATCGAAACCCCAAAAAAAGTACGACTTTAAGGAGCAACTTGAAAACGGGGGGTCTTGGGGGGTCGGGGTGTCAAGGGGTTCATCGGGGGGGTCACGGCACGGCTCGCTTGCATGACTGTGAAAAAAAATTTCCTCTACGACTTTCCGTTTTGGAGATACAATCGGGGAGTCGAGAAAAGGGTTCGAGGGGGGTTCGATTTTTTTTTCTTCCAAATCCACTTCGAACCCTCTATACGATCCCGCAATCGAAACCCCAAAAAAAGTACGACTTTAAGGAGCAACTTGAAAACGGGGGGTCTTGGGGGGTCGGGGGGTCAAGAGGTTCATCGGGGGGGTCACGGCACGGCTCGCTTGCATGACTGTGAAAAAAAAACTCCTCTACAACTTTCCGTTTTGGAGATACAATCGGGGAGTCGAGAAAGGGGTTCGAGGGGGGGTTCGATTTTTTTTTCTTCCAAATCCACTTCGAACCCTCTATACGATCCCGCAATCGAAACCCCAAAAAAGTACGACTTTAAGGAGCAACTTGAAAACGGGGGGTCTTGGGGGGTCGGGGGGTCAAGAGGTTCATCGGGGGGGTCACGGCACGGCTCGCTTGCATGACTGTGAAAAAAAAACTCCTGTACAACTTTCCGTTTTGGAGATACAATCGGGGAGTCGAGAAAGGGGTTCGAGGGGGGGTTCGATTTTTTTTTCTTCCAAATCCACTTCGAACCCTCTATACGATCCTGCAATCGAAACCCCAAAAAAAGTACGACTTTAAGGAGCAACTTGAAAACGGGGGGTCTTGGGGGGTCGGGGTGTCAAGGGGTTCATCGGGGGGGTCACGGCACGGCTCGCTTGCATGACTGTGAAAAAAAAATTCCTCTACGACTTTCCGTTTTGGAGATACAATCGGGGAGTCGAGAAAGGGGTTCGAGGGGGGGTTCGATTTTTTTTTCTTCCAAATCCACTTCGAACCCTCTATACGATCCTGCAATCGAAACCCCAAAAAAAGTACGACTTTAAGGAGCAACTTGAAAACGGGGGGTCTTGGGGGGTCGGGGTGTCAAGGGGTTCATCGGGGGGGTCACGGCACGGCTCGCTTGCATGACTGTGAAAAAAAATTTCCTCTACGACTTTCCGTTTTGGAGATACAATCGGGGAGTCGAGAAAGGGGTTCGAGGGGGGGTTCGATTTTTTTTTCTTCCAAATCCACTTCGAACCCTCTATACGTTCCCGAAATCGAAACCCCAAAAAAAGTACGACTTTAAGGAGCAACTTGAAAATGGGGGGTCTTGGGGGGTCGGGGGGTCAAGGGGTTCATCGGGGGGGTCACGGCACGGCTCGTTTGCATGACTGTGAAAAAAAAATTCCTCTACGACTTTCCGTTTTGGAGATACAATCGGGGAGTCGAGAAAGGGGTTCGAGGGGGGGTTCGATTTTTTTTTCTTCCAAATCCACTTCGAACCCTCTATACGATCCCGCAATCGAAACCCCAAAAAAAGTACGACTTTAAGGAGCAACTTGAAAATGGGGGGTCTTGGGGGTCGGGGGGTCAAAGGGTTCATCGGGGGGGTCACGGCACGGCTCGCTTGCATGACTGTGAAAAAAATTTTCCTCTACGACTTTCCGTTTTGGAGATACAATCGGGGAGTCGAGAAAGGGGTTCGAGGGGGGGTTCGATTTTTTTTTCTTCCAAATCCACTTCGAACCCTCTATACGATCCCGCAATCGAAACCCCAAAAAAAGTACGACTTTAAGGAGCAACTTGAAAACGGGGGGTCTTGGGGGGTCGGGGTGTCAAGGGGTTCATCGGGGGGGTCACGGCACGGCTCGCTTGCATGACTGTGAAAAAAAAATCCTCTACGACTTTCCGTTTTGGAGATACAATCGGGGAGTCGAGAAAGGGGTTCGAGGGGGGGTTCGATTTTTTTTTCTTCCAAATCCACTTCGAACTCTCTATACGATCCCGCAATCTAAACCCCAAAAAAAGTACGACTTTAAGGAGCAACTTGAAAACGGGGGGTCTTGGGGGGTCGGGGTGTCAAGGGGTTCATCGGGGGGGTCACGGCACGGCTCGCTTGCATGACTGTGAAAAAAAATTTCCTCTACGATTTTCCGTTTTGGAGATACAATCGGGGAGTCGAGAAAGGGGTTCGAGGGGGGGTTCGATTTTTTTTTCTTCCAAATCCACTTCAAACCCTCTATACGATCCCGCAATCGAAACCCCAAAAAAAGTACGACTTTAAGGAGCAACTTGAAAACGGGGGGTCTTGGGGGGGGTCTTGGGGGGTCGGGGGGTCAAGAGGTTCATCGGGGGGGTCACGGCACGGCTCGCTTGCATGACTGTGAAAAAAAAACTCCTCTACAACTTTCCGTTTTGGAGATACAATCGGGGGGTCGAGAAAGGGGTTCGAGGGGGGGTTCGATTTTTTTTTCTTCCAAATCCACTTCGAACCCTCTATACGATCCCGCAATCGAAACCCCAAAAAAAGTACGACTTTAAGGAGCAACTTGAAAACGGGGGTCTTGGGGGGTCGGGGGGTCAAGAGGTTCATCGGGGGGGTCACGGCACGGCTCGCTTGCATGACTGTGAAAAAAAATTCCTCTACGACTTTCCGTTTTGGAGATACAATCGGGGAGTCGAGAAAGGGGTTCGAGGGGGTGTTCGATTTTTTTTTCTTCCAAATCCACTTCGAACCCTCTATACGATCCCGCAATCGAAACCCCAAAAAAAGTACGACTTTAAGGAGCAACTTGAAAACGGGGGGTCTTGGGGGTTCGGGGTGTCAAGGGGTTCATCGGGGGGGTCACGGCACGGCTCGCTTGCATGACTGTGAAAAAAATTTTCCTCTACGACTTTCCGTTTTGGAGATACAATCGGGGAGTCGAGAAAGGGGTTCGAGGGGGGGTTCGATTTTTTTTTCTTCCAAATCCACTTCAAACCCTCTATACGATCCCGCAATCGAAACCCCAAAAAAAGTACGACTTTAAGGAGCAACTTGAAAACGGGGGGTCTTGGGGGGGGTCTTGGGGGGTCGGGGGGTCAAGAGGTTCATCGGGGGGGTCACGGCACGGCTCGCTTGCATGACTGTGAAAAAAAAACTCCTCTACAACTTTCCGTTTTGGAGATACAATCGGGGAGTCGAGAAAGGGGTTCGAGGGGGGGTTCGATTTTTTTTTCTTCCAAATCCACTTCGAACCCTCTATACGATCCTGCAATCGAAACCCCAAAAAAAGTACGACTTTAAGGAGCAACTTGAAAACGGGGGGTCTTGGGGGGTCGGGGTGTCAAGGGGTTCATCGGGGGGGTCACGGCACGGCTCGCTTGCATGACTGTGAAAAAAAATTTCCTCTACGACTTTCCGTTTTGGAGATACAATCGGGGAGTCGAGAAAGGGGTTCGAGGGGGGGTTCGATTTTTTTTTCTTCCAAATCCACTTCGAACCCTCTATACGTTCCCGAAATCGAAACCCCAAAAAAAGTACGACTTTAAGGAGCAACTTGAAAATGGGGGGTCTTGGGGGGTCGGGGGGTCAAGGGGTTCATCGGGGGGGTCACGGTACGGCTCGTTTGCATGACTGTGAAAAAAAAATTCCTCTACGACTTTCCGTTTTGGAGATACAATCGGGGAGTCGAGAAAGGGGTTCGAGGGGGGGTTCGATTTTTTTTTCTTCCAAATCCACTTCGAACCCTCTATACGATCCCGCAATCGAAACCCCAAAAAAAGTACGACTTTAAGGAGCAACTTGAAAATGGGGGGTCTTGGGGGTCGGGGGGTCAAAGGGTTCATCGGGGGGGTCACGGCACGGCTCGCTTGCATGACTGTGAAAAAAATTTTCCTCTACGACTTTCCGTTTTGGAGATACAATCGGGGAGTCGAGAAAGGGGTTCGAGGGGGGGTTCGATTTTTTTTTCTTCCAAATCCACTTCGAACCCTCTATACGATCCCGCAATCGAAACCCCAAAAAAAGTACGACTTTAAGGAGCAACTTGAAAACGGGGGGTCTTGGGGGGTCGGGGTGTCAAGGGGTTCATCGGGGGGGTCACGGCACGGCTCGCTTGCATGACTGTGAAAAAAAAAATCCTCTACGACTTTCCGTTTTGGAGATACAATCGGGGAGTCGAGAAAGGGGTTCGAGGGGGGGTTCGATTTTTTTTTCTTCCAAATCCACTTCGAACTCTCTATACGATCCCGCAATCTAAACCCCAAAAAAAGTACGACTTTAAGGAGCAACTTGAAAACGGGGGGTCTTGGGGGGTCGGGGTGTCAAGGGGTTCATCGGGGGGGTCACGGCACGGCTCGCTTGCATGACTGTGAAAAAAATTTTCCTCTACGATTTTCCGTTTTGGAGATACAATCGGGGAGTCGAGAAAGGGGTTCGAGGGGGGGTTCGATTTTTTTTTCTTCCAAATCCACTTCAAACCCTCTATACGATCCCGCAATCGAAACCCCAAAAAAAGTACGACTTTAAGGAGCAACTTGAAAACGGGGGGTCTTGGGGGGGGTCTTGGGGGGTCGGGGGGTCAAGAGGTTCATCGGGGGGGTCACGGCACGGCTCGCTTGCATGACTGTGAAAAAAAAACTCCTCTACAACTTTCCGTTTTGGAGATACAATCGGGGGGTCGAGAAAGGGGTTCGAGGGGGGGTTCGATTTTTTTTTCTTCCAAATCCACTTCGAACCCTCTATACGATCCCGCAATCGAAACCCCAAAAAAAGTACGACTTTAAGGAGCAACTTGAAAACGGGGGTCTTGGGGGGTCGGGGGGTCAAGAGGTTCATCGGGGGGGTCACGGCACGGCTCGCTTGCATGACTGTGAAAAAAAATTCCTCTACGACTTTCCGTTTTGGAGATACAATCGGGGAGTCGAGAAAGGGGTTCGAGGGGGTGTTCGATTTTTTTTTCTTCCAAATCCACTTCGAACCCTCTATACGATCCCGCAATCGAAACCCCAAAAAAAGTACGACTTTAAGGAGCAACTTGAAAACGGGGGGTCTTGGGGGTTCGGGGTGTCAAGGGTTTCATCGGGGGGGTCACGGCACGGCTCGCTTGCATGACTGTGAAAAAAATTTTCCTCTACGACTTTCCGTTTTGGAGATACAATCGGGGAGTCGAGAAAGGGGTTCGAGGGGGGGGTTCGATTTTTTTTTCTTCCAAATCCACTTCGAACCCTCTATACGATCCCGCAATCGAAACCCCAAAAAAAGTACGACTTTAAGGAGCAACTTGAAAACGGGGGGTCTTGGGGGGTCGAGGGGTCAAGAGGTTCATCGGGGGGGTCACGGCACGGCTCGCTTGCATGACTGTGAAAAAAATTTTTCTCTACGACTTTCCGTTTTGGAGATACAATCGGGGGGTCGAGAAAGGGGTTCGAGGGGGGGTTCGATTTTTTTTTTTCCATATCCACTTCGAACCCTCTATACGATCCCGCAATCGAAACCCCAAAAAAAGTACGACTTTAAGGAGCAACTTGAAAACGGGGGGTCTTGGGGGGTCGGGGGGTCAATTTTTTTTCACAAATAAAAACCATTTGCCCTCCTACACGGTAGTGAAAAAAAAATTACCTACATGGCTCCGCTGCGGAGCCCCCCATGAGGGGGGGGAGAAGGGGGGGAAATCTGGAAAAGTCGGAATTTTCCCGAGGTCCCCCAGACCCCCTCTACACATTTCTGCAAAAAAAAACATACCTCCCCATCCACCATCATGGAGAACAATTCTGTCAGTGAGTCAGTCAATGGTAATCCAGCTATAGTATAAAAAACGCTCGTCTCTAAAAACGCTCGTCTGCACAGGCCCGGGCGGCGGCCATATTGCTTGTCGGAGCAACTTGCGTTGAATAAAATTTGGGGTTGAGGAGACCTATTTTGTTAAATTTATTTAAAATACTTCTCCTGAATATTTAATTATTATTTTGGTACCGTTTTAACGGGGTTAGAGTCTAGTTTGTTAAACCTTTTTTGTTATTAATACAGATATCACAAGTAAATCACAAAAAAAATAAACTTGCGGAAAATCAGTCTAAAAATGCTACTATCCTATGTTTGATAATTTTTTAGTATATGAAAATGTAGGTACGATGATTCATATTATTATTTAAGTTTATTTGCTATTTAATAACGTACATAAAGTAATTTTTTATTTTGAAATCGCTTTAGTACTTTTGATGTGATAAATCGTTTTATCGGGAAGATCGCGAGCTGGACACGCTCGCGATGCGGTGCGCCGGCGCCCGGACGTACGTCACTCGCTACGAGGGCGCTGGACGTTCAAGTGGACTATGAGTTGTATTTGGAAAGCGAAACAGACCTAAAATTAAAACTTAAAACAGAAGAAGACATAGAGGAGGCCACTTTCTACATAACGAACCTAATACAGGTAGCTGCATGGCGTACTACACCGGTTCTTAGCAACTTAACCCCAAATAACAATATCCCGATGAAAATAAGGCACAAATTGGCGGAGAAGCGGAAGCTACGAAGGCAATGGCAAACAAGCAGAGCACAATCAGATAGGTCAAAATACAATAAAGCCTCTAGGCAACTAAAAGAACTCATACAAGAAAACCAAAACGAAACTTTCCAACAGAAGCTACAAACACTCTCTCTGTCTTTAAGAAGGACAACTACTCTCTATGGAAAATAACAAAAGACTTCAAAAGACCTTTAAATCACGTTCCCCCTTTAAGAAAAAATGCCGAGACACCATGGGCCAAAAGCCAAAAAGAGAAAGCAGAGTTGTTTGCCGAACATCTTAGTGAAGTATTTACTCCAAATAAGTCTAACATGATGGAATTTGAAGATGAAGTAGATAAGATACTTCAGAGTGACCAGCAACTATCGCTACCTATGACACTAGTTACTCCCAGAGAACTAAAGAGAATAATATGCAAACTAGAAAACAAAAAAGCTCCAGGCTTTGACCTCATAACGGGAGAAATTCTTAAACTACTGCCAAAAAAACCCATAGTTTTTCTAACAATGTTATTCAACGCGATACTCAGACTACACCACTATCCAAAGCTATGGAAGAAATCAACAATATGCATGATGCCCAAAGCGGGAAAACCGCCAACTGACCTCAGCTCATACAAGCCCATCAGTTTACTCCCAGTTTTATCGAAACTCTTTGAAAAAATATTGTTACTCAGACTAAAGCCAGTTTTGGACGACTACAAGATCATCCCGGATCACCAATTTGGGTTTAGAGAGAAACATGCCACAGTCGAGCAAGTGCACAGAGTAGTCCACAAGATCAGACAATCTCTTGAGAAAAAAGAATACTGTTCTGCCGTTTTCATAGACATCCAACAAGCATTCGACAAAGTCTGGCATAAGGGACTCCTATATAAGCTCAAAACTCTACTTCCAAACTCATTTTATATGACTCTTAAATCATACCTTCTGGAAAGATGGTTTCAAGTGAAATATGAAGAAGAACTCTCCAAACTTCATCAAATTAAAGCATCAGTACCACAAGGATCAGTGCTAGGACCTGTTCTCTATTCCATATATACGGCTGATCTGCCTGAAACACCAGATGTAGTGACAGCAACCTATGCAGACGATACTGCATGTCTTGCAAGCGACATCGACGCCGAGAAGGCATCAACTAAACTACAGGCGCAGCTAGATAAAATCAGCACTTGACTTCAAAAATGGAGAATCAAATCCAGCGTGACAAAGTCAACACATGTCACCTTCTCCCTTAGAAAAGGAGATTGTGCACCTGTTAGCATGGAAAGAGCAATCCTACCAAACAGCAACACGGTAAAATACCTCGGCCTGCATCTAGACAGACGACTGACATGGGCAAACCACATCAAAGCCAAAAGAACAGAAGCAAACATACAATTCAAGAACTTCTCATGGCTATTGGGCCGAAAATCACGACTCTCTCTCAACAACAAGCTACTCGTCTACAAGGCTATATTAAAAGTATAACCTAATATAATAAAAGTAATAAATATAAGTAAATAACCTACGGAATAGAACTCTGGGGATCGGCCAGCAACTCCAACCTAGAGATACTACAGCGATTCCAAAACATAGCATTAAGAACGGTCTCCAGCGCACATTGGTTTGTGAGAAACTCTGAAATACACGAATTCTTGGAAATGCCAACCATAAGAGAAGAAGTAATCAATCACAGCAAAAAATACAAAGAGAGACTAAATAATCACATCAACTCACTAGCTAAAACCCTTCTTCAGGACAAAGACCACATAAAACGCCTTAAAAGAAGGCACATACTCGAACTTGACCAAAGGAACTGAAGTGTTCAAACCTAAGGATGGTGCTACTCATTGGAATGGCAACTAAATTTTCCACCCAAGACCACATCTAATTATGGCTAAACAGCCGATTGTAGATAAAAAAAAGGGAAAATAAAAAAAATAAAATAAAAATTATGAGTTTGAGCTTGCATGTAGTGCTCGTTGGACAAATCAAGCATAAGTTTAAAGCCGATAAAAATACGATAAATTAAATTTATCGAATTTCAGGTCATTGTCTTTCCAATGTATATGTACACTTGTACACGTCGCAGGAAAATGCTATATTAATAATTTCATCAACTCACTACCTAAATTTAAATAGAGTTTCAAAGCGGGATAGAGTAGTACGCGAATCGATTCAGGTTATTTCGATTATTTTGATTTGTCTACAGTACAAATTTATATTAGATTTGACAAGCTTTCCTCTCAAACCAGTGTTGCAGGTATAATGATTCGTATGTGAATCATATATATTATAGTTATATCGAATATCGAATAATATATATTATAGTTAGCATGGAAAGAGCAATCCTACCAAACAGCAACACGGTAAAATACCTTGGCCTGCATCTAGACAGACGACTGACATGGGCAAACCACATCAAAGCCAAAAGAACAGAAGCAAACATACAATTCAAGAACTTCTCATGGCTATTGGGCCGAAAATCACGACTCTCTCTCAACAACAAGCTACTCGTCTACAAGGCTATAATAAAAGTATAACCTAATATAATAAAAGTAATAAATATAAGTAAATAACCTACGGAATAGAACTCTGGGGATCGGCCAGCAACTCCAACCTAGAGATACTACAGCGATTCCAAAACATAGCATTAAGAACGGTCTCCAGCGCACATTGGTTTGTGAGAAACTCTGAAATACACGAATTCTTGGAAATGCCAACCATAAGAGAAGAAGTAATCAATCACAGCAAAAAATACAAAGAGAGACTAAATAATCACATCAACTCACTAGCTAAAACCCTTCTTCAGGACAAAGACCACATAAAACGCCTTAAAAGAAGGCACATACTCGAACTTGACCAAAGGAACTGAAGTGTTCAAACCTAAAGATGGTGCTACTCATCGGAATGGCAACTAAATTTTCCACCCAAGACCACATCTAATTATGGCTAAACAGCCGATTGTAGATAAAAAAAGGGAAAATAAAAAAATAAAATAAAAATTATGAGTTTGAGCTTGCATGTAGTGCTCGTTGGACAAATCAATCATAAGTTTAAAGCCGATAAAAATACGATAAATTAAATTTATCGAATTTCATCGAATAAATTAAATTTATCGAATTTCAGGTCATTGTCTTTCCAATGTATATGTACACTTGTACACGTCGCAGGAAAATGCTATATCAATAATTTCATCAACTCACTACCTAAATTTAAATAGAGTTTCAAAGCGGGATAGAGTAGTACGCGAATCGATTCAGGTTATTTCGATTATTTTGATTTGTCTACGGTACAAATTTATATTAGATTTGACAAGCTTTCCTCTCAAACCAGTGTTGCAGGTATAATGATTCACATACCTATGAGTAACAGCTGGTTGCTAGCCAACTCTTGTGTTTTGGGTAGGTACATGTTTCTTCATTTGAATGAATTAATGAATTGTCCAGCACTATTATTTACTGACACCTCCCCCCCCTTTCTTAGTATCGAGCTCCGCGGTCTAGAGTTGTATTTTAAGAATGAATTTTTTTAAGCGTTCCTTTACTGTCATTATTGAAATAAAGGTTGGTTCAACAAAAAAGAAAAACAATATTTTGCTGAACGAAATTTTGAATATAAATCTCCGCAGGTTTTTAAACGAACATCTTTTTTGCTCTGTGTTTTGAGCGGCTTTCATCTTTTTTGTTTTCAAGCGTGAAAATATTTTTTGATGTCATTCAAAGTCGCGGTCCCCAATGCTTTCGTTTTGTTTGCACATCAATTACTATTCCACGTCCGCGCCCCCATACCCTACCATTAGGTGCTTCAATGTTGGAAAGAGTACATATATGTAGGTACGTACAATGATTAGATTAATTAATACAAAATGTAAAGCTTTTCCACTGAGTTTATTTAACACGCACGACTGTCTGACGAAGGTATCTCATTGTTTCCCTAAATTGAATGTACATTTAGTCGGTCGGCCAGGTCTCTATTTATCACTCATTTTCATATTTCAATTTATGTAAATTACTGTCATACAATTTATGTAAATTACTGGAAATCAATTATGGCAAATTGCTGGAAAATAAACATTGGCTTTATAATTATATTATTGATACTTTGAAAACACAATTTGTGGATCTTTTAGTGCATTTCTATTTAATTATTTATTCCACATCCACACGTACCAATATAATCTACTTATTGCAAAATTTTAAAATACCTAGTAACTAAGGGACGTAAAGAATAGGTCATAACATAAAAGTAATAAAAATATTACAACGACAAAACAAACTTACAGTTGCTCCAAATGCTTAAGGTCTTTGAAGACATCAGGGCTGATGCTGTAAATGTGGTTTCTGTACAGGTAAAGGTACTTGAGGCGACGCAAGCCGCTGAATACTCCCGACTGGAGAGTCTTCAAGTTATTGTCGTTGAGAAGCAAGGATCGCAGTTGGTACATGGAACTAAATCCACCCGGTTGAAGTTCGTAGATACGGTTAAAGCGTAGATCCCTGAAACAAAATTGTGTTTATTTTTCTTAAATTAATATATAATATAGGTGTGGATACGTTGGAGCTGAGACGTAAGCTTCAACTCGGAATCCACTACTATCTTATATTACACAATAGAGTAAATAATCCAGACGTATTAAGCAGAATCAATATCTTCGTACCAAATAACTACGTACGTGCGGGTACTCGTCGACGGCACCGCTTGTTCGGTGACGCTGGCGTCGCCCTCCGAACAAAGCACGGAAACAATGCACCAACTGTTCGGACACTCCAACTACTGAACGAGTTCGTACACGAGTTCCAGCATGTCGACATATTTCACGACAAGCTGTGTTATAGTTAAATGTCTTCTAATATACTTAAGTTTTAACATAGATGTAATATATAAAATAGCATAGGATAGTAAGTGTTTTGGTTTTTACTGTAAACTTCTATCTTTAAATAAATAAATAATGTATTTAGAATACGAGCTAAGGCCATTGGCAAAAAACAGTTTTCAGCCGTAAAAAATCTACATTGCATATCGCCGCTGATGTATTTTAATAAGTTATCACAGTGCTCCATACACCTCTGTCGACTACACACGGTGCCGTAAACCGTAGTTTTTTTTGTGGACTCCTCGGACGGTAAAAGTCCAAAGCCAACGAGTATGGCCCAAAAAATGTTCAAAGGCTACGCAGCCGACCCAGATACATAAGATGGCGGCGGGACGGACTGACTCCACTTACGTCCTAGACCGGGATGTAAGGAAGGAGGGACGTAATAGGCCAACAGTGGGCTCTAGCAGGCTGATAAATAAGGATAACATGTATTTATTATTATTATTATTATTATTTTCTAAAATCCATTATCACACGGAGAAAGTTTTCCGACCGACGGTGTATTGTCATTTTCAATATGCACACGGTAAAAGTTTTGCTAACGAGAGGTCGTCTGCGACCAAAACTTTTAATTTAAAAGGAGCAAGTTTCACGTACGTTTCGCGTGTGATTCCAACTTTTTGTACACACATTTGAAGTTCAACTGAAGCTATACCTACATAATATTAAAAAATTTCGCTTCCTATTTTCGGATGATTGTAGCTAAGAGGTTTAGGCGCTACCCAAACGTAGATACTTTTGCGTCTTGTGTCAGATACAAGGTACCGATGAATATTTTATTTCTATATAACCATTATGAAAGTATCCATTCCTTGCGTATACGTGAGTCCAGTTGCTCCCACTTAACACATACTCATTGACGAACAAAAAGTGTTCGGTGTCTGTAACTGGACACAGTCGTCAGTTGAAGACACAAGCAACACTAACAAATTTCCTTACAATTGTACTGAGCTGCGTTGCACCAGCAGCGGCCAAAATTAGCGAGGGGTAACTTTGTCCGATCACCGCTACAGGACATTGCAACTACGGTTCCCTGTGATGGTGTCCGTGTCGGTAACACGCACATCTTTTTCTTCTTTTGACTTGCCTTTGGATTGGATTAAAATAATCTGAACAAAATCATTAATGGAAAATTACTCCAAATATCGTCTCGTACTAGTTCCGCCGCATAAAGTGTTGAGATCACGAGAAAAGCCAATGATAATAAGTAATTTAGGATAACTTCCGAATGGTAATTTGTCAACTTTCTAATCGAAGGTAATAAAATGGCTCTTCGTGATCCACTTTCGGCTGATCCACATTCGGCAGAAGTATTATTAGACGAGATTTGGCATAATTTTACATTCAATACTAAACTTAACTTGTTTTTTTAATGCAAAACCTTAAAATAGATTTTGGGAAAAAAAGGAACCCTTAAATCACTTTGTTGTTCGTCTGTCCGTCTGTCAACCCTCCTTTCTCAGAAACGCGTGGAGGGCATCGAGTTGGAATTCACACCATATACTCAGGTTCGTAACTTCTTGGAGCCGCGATATAAATCAAACTTTTAAGTCAACGCAATCAAAAAAGTTACAGACGTTTATGCCCAAATATTTTGAAGTTTCGTAGCGAATCACATGCAACCAATAGGGTACTTCCCGTTGACCTAAAGTTATGAAATTTTGCAAGTAGCAAGGCCTTATAGTAGGAAAAAATCCGAAAACCGGAAATTTGTATGTTTGTGTTTTTTTTTATCTTGCCAACACCAAAATTTTTAAGGATCTACTCTCCGTTGAACTAAAATCATGCTATTGGGCAAGAAACAAGAACACACACAATAAACTCTTAATTTTACGGAGCCCTCGGTGCACGAGTCTGACTCACACTTGTCATTTTATTATTCCCTAATTAACATGTATTTGAAATTTCACAAAGAAGAAATTTTAGAGTTCTTTTCGCTATTACTATCTCCGTAATTAGAACCTATTTCAAATTTCAAGTCTGTAGGTACGCTATTATTAAAATCAAGGAAGAATCGTAGTGGTTCTTTTTTAACAACGAAAACCTAAAAGTCATGATTTCCGAATTTCCCGTTTGGTTTGGCATTCTACCTATATTCCAAATTTCAAGTTCGTAGGCTTGCTAGAAGTTTGTACCGAAACATTTATATGATCGGTCTGTGAGAGAGTAAGTAATGACGAAAAGCAATACTTTGAGGGTTGGTTCAAACTAAATTGATTTGAAACTTAGTAGTCCGCTAACTACGTTAGGAAATGTACCTAAAACTTTCAGGCCCTAGTTTTCATTTGCAACTAAGATATCGATAGCTGAAAAGTTATACGAGATGTTCTACGAAAATTTAATAACGTGTCTAAAATTTTCGATTTCGCAGGATTCGAACCCGCGCCTCACCCTCAGTACGGGTGCGCTCTAACCAACTAAGTTACGAAATCGATCACGTGCCTCTTCGAAAATCTCTGGGACCTCTAACAACTCTAGCGTCTTTAGCACTATAAAGGAAAAACACCTGATATGAGATGGTTCGAGAAAAGAGTTCCCGAGTGGCAGCCGTCTACTTTGGCTTGGCAGGGCCAACACCGTGGCCCCTGATATCAACGATACCTACCAACCCCAAGACCTGGCTAGTTTGGTTAACTATTGTCTAGGCCATACAATACAAGAATGCTTTAACACCAACAGAAATATATTACAAATAGACGTTACATATCACATAATATAAGTACAATAGGCGCTTAGAATTGATCTGTTCCATTCCAGGCCAAACTCTATATACTCACTTTGTTTTCTTTTATAGGAATCCCTATGTTTTTGTTTTTACCACTCTATCACTCTCAGGACTCTTTATTTAAAAAAGTCGGCTGAGAAAAATGTATGCATAGATATCATTGCAATAAAGGGTTTACTTTCCGAATATATCCAAATGAATAGAGAAGGTTCGCGTGCATTGGCTCTACAGACGAGATTTTATACTTTGCATCTGCCTACCATCTAAGCGGATTATTTTAAATGTACCTACGCTAAATTTCATCTAGGATCTTTTCTGTAGCAACGAGAATAAAACCACTTTCAGACATCTTTTGCAGATGTCAGTCCAAAACTACAGGAAGTGGTTCCGTAACAGTAGAATGGCTCAGTAACAAAATTAAATTTACATTTCACAAACTTTCGGCTTTTTAATATAGGATAGGATGAAACATGAAACCATAATGGACGAGATACCTAGGTTGTTGCCACAGAATAAATACTGTCTCTTTTTCTTGAAACTATTTTTAATTGACAGGTATTTTCAATTCAAATCTTGAATATATATTTTTAAAGAAAATCTGTCACTCTTATTTTTTATTTCAACAACGTACCTACGTCTTGCGGGAAGCTTTCCGTGTTATAATTTTTTATGACTGTGATGATGATGTCCTTCTAGCCGAATTTTGACCACGTCAGCCGTAAGGAGACTCGCCAGATGCGCAGGACATTATTATCAGGACACACTTGTGCACTATAATAATAGGGCACAAGTGTGTGTGTGCAAACGCAATGCACCATCTATTCCCTCACTCTCGTTTATGTTTACAAACAAGTCACAAACGATAGGTAGTTAAAGTTCAAGGAATCCTATGAAAATTTACAAGCTACATATGGGAATTCGTCAATTTGAAGGTGCTTGAGAGAACCTAAACGACGACCAAAGACCCGGCTGACCTACAACTGCAGTAACTCATGAAAATGTCATCAGGGTAGAGTAGCTATTACGGTTGAATACACATCGAGAGGTTGCAGGCTGAACTGAAAATTGGGTAACAGGCACTTTCACCCATCCTGCATGAACGCCTCAAAGTTAGGAAGATTGTTTCGCGATGGATGAATCATTCTGATGAATCATTCTCTCAGTGAATACTTTGCAAATAATCTGTTATTTTTTTATCTTCTCAAAATATTTTTTTTATGTTTCGTAAGCTGGTTCACTATTATTTAAAGTCCATTAGAGTTGGAGACATTTTGAAAAGCTTTTAAATAGGTACCTAAGGTTTTTTAATTTCTAACTTTTTTTTAATAATAATAATCATTTATTGCCTGAATAATTTAAAAGCTTATTTTTGATATGCTATCAGTTGTTGGAACAGTCAATCTATATACTGATCGTTCACCGTAAGATGTCTCATGCCTGGGAACAATACCCATCAAATATAAATAAATAAATAAAGCTGGACAATTCACACAGCATTACCTAGCCCCAAGATAAGCAGAGCTTGTGTTATGGGTACTAGATAACTGATATACATAATATACACAATAGGTACACAGATAGATATTTTTTTTATTACATCGACGACCAGAACACCCTGAACAAATGTCTGCAGATCGTACACACATTTGTTCCGAGGCGGGAATCGAATCCGCAACCTCCTGCATCGCAGGCAGACCTTCGCCCACCGCGCCACAGAGGTCGTCATCAAGACAGGGGACATCTTACGATGAACGGTCTGTACTCATTCGATCCGAATCATCTTTATTTCTATAGTTACGATATTGATGTTTCATCAAAATGACCTTTTACCCCGAAAATTCGTTCTTATCCTACATCCTAAAAGGAACTGAAAGGCAAAATTTCAGCCTCGTAGCTCTTATTGTTTGAGATCTCTCGATAAGTATCCTATTACAATACAATACAATACACAATACAAAACACTTTATTTTACACCAGAAAAAAACATTACAAAAAAACATATTAATACATGAGACAATACATTATATTAGGTATAGATTTTATTCATTGAAATTGCTTGATTATTTTCAAATTATTTATTTGCAATCATTGCTTACTAACGACAAACAAACTTACTTTAGTTAGTTTAATCACTGTAGTTTCAAGTACTTAAGCAGTTGTTATAATTTAAAATGAAATTACTACCTATGTATTAAAAAAAAAGAAGCGCTGATCTCTGGAGCAGATATACTGATCCAGCGCACAATGTACCTTAATATTCAATACTAAGTAACAAATCGTTTCTCTTCGTTCATTCTGATTCCGACGCATTGGACACGTGGCTCAGTCAAGATTTTATAATGTAAGATTTACCCCGGACACCGATCTTTCCCACATGGACGACTGTACAACGGAATACCGGAACTCGAAATACGAATTAATAATAATAATTACTCTCACTAGGAAGTTGGATCAAAGGCCAGATCCAAAAGGCGGTACTCCTGGACTCGGCGCGTATCGTCAGGATGTTCCTCTCTTTGCAGCCCTAGTCACCGGTTACTTGAGCCTAGCTTCGCAGTCCTACCGTTTTGACCTACCGTTTTGATATATATTTTTTATTGTAGAATAGTTTTAATTTATATTTTAAATATAAATTTATATTTATTTCTTTATATTTTCTATAGTAAAAAATGTATTTTTTAACAGATTTAAAATAAGTGTGAATGAAGTGTCATAATAATCATTTATTTCAGACCATTGAAAAGTTACAGATCTTATTTAACTTATGCTACAGTCCATAGTAATATTATGTATACCTTAAAACTAACATACATATAACAATAAAAACTTAATTAATGACACGTTTTTCTGTGATTACGACGACGACGTGTAAATGATGCAATCAGAGTGTCAGCTGGCGACGGTGCACTGCGGTGTCTCCTTGCAGGCGGCCAGTGAGTGAGCCGTCGGAACTTGACACCCATCAGATACCAAAGCACACTAATTCAACACGAGTACAACACAATACTGTCTCCTGCATAACCACACCATAGGTTTACCTGCCGAGTGATTACGGTAAAATATCCCATTCCCATTGAATGGGCCATCCGGGGAGAAATGCCATAAACGATTTCGGTTGCCAATATGGTACTGAAAATGCATACAATTATTTGGCGGGATGGGGTCGATCGACAACAGAATTTTATACGACAACGTCAATATTTAACCTAAGTAAAAGTCAATTGTTACATTACTCGCACTTGCCCTTTTTTTGCTCGATATCAGCAATTCTGATTCAAATTTACAAACAGTTTTATATATTGCATTAGCGCGCAACGAAGTCGAGAAAACGAAGTCAAGTGTGAGTAACATTAGTACCTATTAGGTATAACGTTCAATAAGTAAAAAAAAAATATTATGATTGATTTGACATTTGTGATATTTTGACGTTAACAGCGTCGTCGAAAATTCTGTGTATTTATTTTGGTAACATAAATGATAGAAACCGAAATAGCTTACAGCCAGTCTCCCCGGATGGTGATCCATTGAATGGGATATTTTACCGAAATCACTCGGCTGTACTATATACCTAGGTATAGGTATGATTTAATTAATATTGTGTATAGGCGTTCCAGATTATCTATTGGAGAATAGCTTAACCGTGTGAAGCCGTTGTGTGACGGCCATCACCAGTATAGTAACAGGTATAGTAATTAGGTTCCTACTAATGACTTGCATAGATATGTACTTACATATCTCTAAGGATCACTTCGGTGAGTTTCTCTCTCACAAATTAAGGATTAGCGAGTGGAAAAGTGATATTGTAGTAATAATGAGCGATGCCCGAGGCTTTCAGCAATTCAGTCATCAGCATATTTGTATACCTAATTTTTGATTAGATTAACACACAATCTGATATCCTCAACCTCAACAGCCTATGATAGTCCACAGCTGGACGCAGGCCTCCCCCTTATTTTTTTAACCATTTGGGTAATGCCCATCCCCACGCTGGCATGCGGGTTGGGGATCGCAGTTCGGTGATAGATCTATTCTACAAGAGGCGCTGCTGCCCGCCCCCCGGTGTATGTGCCTCTTACGACACCCGCGAGAAGAGTTGGGTGGTGCAAATTCTAAGTCGCTCCACAATCAGATATCACCTGTGGTTAATATATAATAAGAGTTTATTTTATTACATTAATAAAAAGAAATATAATGCTGGACAATCCACACAGCATTATTTAGCCCCAAGCTAAGCAGAGCTTCTGTTATGGGTACTTGATAACTGATATTATGTACATAATACTATATTTAACACAGATAGATATATAATTTTTATTACAGATAGGAATCAACCAGAACACTTTGAACAAATATAGGTAGATCGTAAAAACATTTGTCCCGAGGCGGGAATCGTACCCGCAACCTCCTGCCTCGCAGTCGGATCTACGCCCACCGCGCCACTGGAGTCGTCAAATAGAAATACTTACTCTTTGTATTTTGTATTTTTATAGAGCAGTCTGTAAATACCTACCCTTTTTGTAGAATAGGTACTCAGAATGTATCAGAGAAAATCAAAATAAACAGTATTTTATATCCAACCAGGAAAAACAACCGCAGTTCGGAATAATGTACCTGCTCCTGGCTGCTAGCTTGAAGTAGCAAATAATCCTTAGGTACCTAATTGGTACTTATCTATAACAATGTAAAATTCTGTCTGAAATTAGCAGAAACCGGCATTTCCTACAATGCTTAACAAGGTACTTGTGTTTGCCTTCATAATGTATGATAAACGTACGTATATATAGCACTCAGTTTATGTAATTTTACTTTAGCGTACAACATATAATCAAACTTCAGTTTTTATATTAAAAAAATCATTATTATGAAAAATTACATTTTAGTTATGAATTTTCGATTCAAAACTAAAAGTAAATTTTCATGTGTGAAAAAAGTATCTACAGAGTTTATAATCTTTTTGGAGTTTAATTTTGGCATCTGGGACACAGTTGCATAAACTTCTGCACATGGCATAGTTTTTCATTTTTACCGTCTTCAGGAGGAGGTTCTATGTTCGGATGTATGTATTTATTTATGTATGTTCGTTGATATCTCCGTATAATTATGGACCGATTTAAATTTAAATATATATTGCTGTGGTATAGGGAATGAAATGATCCCAAATAGGTCCCATAGAAATTAATCCAGAGGCATTAGGATTTATCCCGTCTACTATAAAAAGCAACATAAATCTTTTTAAAAACCACTACTAGATACAACTATTTTTGTGATATCTTCGCCAGTTATTAATAGTATTTGTTCTTTCGTCTTCCTATTAAAATAATATTTGAGGAGAGGTTTTGTTTGTGATGGTGCTTCGCTTGCAAGCTTCCTTCGAGTAATTGATATAATGTGCGCCGTAAAACGTACCTACAAACAATATCTCACGATTTCACAATCGGTAACAAAGATTTCCATAGCAACGGGCGTAAACAAGAGGTTTTTTCATTCGTTGTTTTATGCATATGTCATCCATCACGTTAAAATTAATTGGATTCGAATTTTAAAATGTCGCTTCGACATTTCATTTCACTTTTTCGGAGTTTGAAGTCGACTTATAATTTTTAAAACACGTCGAATTAATCACTTTATAACCCTGTTTAAAACTACTTTTTCTGTTCGAATATTTTTTTTACTTATTGCAGATTGTGGAGGTATCGATGCAGCAAAATTGTAACAATTTGACGTGTTTTGTTTGACGAGTCCTAGCCTCATCATTGAAATTGTTTATTTGTATGATGTATGACAATAAATGATATGAATCTATAGAGTATGACGTAATTTTGCATATAAAGTTTCTACGTTGCTACTTGCCTTCTCGAAATTGTTTCCGAGTACACTTACCTTGGGCGGATTCTGCAGTTGGGTAAAAACAACTTCGAGAAGGAGGCCAAGAGGAGGATACAGCTAGGTTTTTTGGGAAACTACGTTGAGTCTTCTCATTTTCCATACCGCAATACTTGAAAACGAAAGTTTTCAATCAGTGCGTCCTACCCGTCATGACCTACGGAACTGAGACGTGGACACTCACGGTATACATATAGGGCTGGTCCACCAGTTTAATGTCGCACAGCGAGCTATGCTCAGAGTTTCTCTGAAGGATAGGATTCGCAACGAATACATCCGACAGAGAACCATGGATATCGACTTAGCTCAAAGCATTAGGAAGCTGAAGTAGCAGTGGGCTGGCCATATTTCAAGAAGAACCGACAGTCGTTGGGGTAAACGTGTTCTTGATTGGAGACCGCGACTCGGCAAACGTAGTGTAGGACGCCCTCCGACCAGGTGGGATGATGATTTGCGAAAGACTGCTGGCAGATGCTGGATGCGGCAAGCTGAAGACAGGGCGCTATGGCGCTCATTAGGTGACGCCTATGTCCAACCGTGGACTGGTATAGGCTGATGATGATGATGATGACTTGCCTAAAGAGTTACAAGTATCTTTTCATAATTGGAAAGCATGTAGTCGACTGGGTACCAGTCTTCTATAGAACCGTTGAGGTGCAAGGGTGCTTGTCCCCGCAATACAAGTAGATTTCGAGGGCTGAATTGGAACAGAAGCGTTTGACGAAAGCGTGGACCGAATACTCTATTTGATCACAACAAAGCTCCGCATTCTATCAATTCGTACAGCAATTTCTCTTTGCAAGGCTTCAAAAAAGCTGTAGTGATTAAGAGCGACGAACTCATAAAAAGATTAATCGCTGACGACTCACATGTATTTACATGTAAGGGCAAAACAAACAATCAATTTATCACCCACTAGTGGTCCGGTCCTTCTTTGCATGGGTATATTCTATAGCCTATGGTTTATTAGGGATTATGTAGAATTCTAATGGTGAAATAATTTTTCAAATCAGTCTAGTAGTTTCGGAGCCTATTCAATTCAAACAAATATGTCTTCCTCTTCACAATATTAGTATAGATAGGTACAGATAGTATACAATAAATGTTTTGCTTTGCCCTTACAGCTTTTTAATATTAATAGTTTTTTAAAGCCTCTGTAATTGTATTGGAAAAGCAACACCTATTGCGAGGATGCTACAGAACAGATAAATAAAAAAAACTTAGTGTTGAAAGCTGTATTTGATCCCCTTATGCCAGCCGTACACGGGTAGAGCAAACGGTAGAGTGAAATGTAATTAATAGTGCTATACCATTTCCTTGCAGGTACTCTACCAGTTCTAGTAGAATAGTGGTAGAGTAACTTGCTTGTGGTACCACATCTACACCAGACATGTGAGCTAGAACTTGAGGTATGCGAGCGGATAGAGAAAATTATGACAGCGAAAAATAACGCCTCATGCTAAAACTGAACGTTTTGAATTTTATTACATTTGTTCACTCCAGGCCCCGTAGTAGTAAACTAATAGCCAATCATCTATTAAAGTGAAGTTAAAAAAAATAACACATTATTTATAAGTTGAAAGTCTTAGTTGACGACCTCTCTGGCGCGGTGGGCGAAGGTCTGCCTGCGACGCAGGTTCGATTCCCGCCTCGGGAGAAATTTTTGTACGATCTGCAGACATTTGTTCAATGTAATCTGGTCGTTTTCTATGTAAAGTAAAAAAAATATTTATCTATGTATATCAGGTATCTAGTACCCATAACACAAGCTCTGCTTAGCTTGGGGCTAGATAATGCTGTGTGAATTGTCCAGCATTATTTTTTTATTTATTTAGTTCAAATTTGTCAATATTATTTATCACAATTTAGATTAATGTTTGACTTGTCTATAAGTTGGGCATAGCTGTAACTGAAAGGTAGTTTTTCAATAAGCTACTCTACTGAGCCGCTATGCCGTGGTAAACGTACTCTACGGTGTACGGCGTGCATTAGGGTTAAAAATTCCTAATGTGAAATTCTTTGTTTCTCGATGTTGACCGCCTGGAAGTGTCATTATGCAAGAGATGTTTTTCGAAACATATTTTCTTTTGTTTTACAGTAATGTAATAATAGTTCTACCTCTCGATTGCGGTCAACCGAAGGTGTAATGAAAAAAAGTGAGTAATTAATATTCCAAGAATGTACGTTTATGGTAGGTATAATACTGGTTTGATTTAAACTACCTACCACCATGTGGTAGGTTTATAAATTAATATGATGTGAAGACGATATTATTTTATACGAATTTTAAAAGTTTTGTCAGAGATTCACGCGGGGGGGATTATATTAAAATTTACATAGGTAGTAGTTACTTTTACCTCCCACACAAACAATGAAATCCATTGATAGATTCATTGGAGAGATTTAAAAAGAGGTTTAAAAATCTAATCCATCAACGGATTATCTAATTATTTTAGAGTGAAACGGAACAAAGCACTCGGACCAAAATTCACTTGATGTTGTAATGAATGGAATACCACTGAAATGTATTATTATAACATTTCATAAAAGGTAATAAAAGGACAAAAATGACTAGACGCTTGAGCTACCCGCGGCTTCCCACGTGATATTCCCGGATTTGTTGGAATCGAAATAAGTGGTATTTCTGCCAACAGCTGATAACTTCAAACGAGAAAGAAAACAGCTTACTCGAATAAATAACGTAAGCCTCAAAAATTGTCTTGCCGCAACTCATAAATCCATACTTCTGATCAAGCCACGCATTTATATCTGAAAATATATTATATATATATTGCCGTTTAAATCTCTTGGAAGTTGTAGCCAAGTCGTCTTATTATACGATGCTTACGCGAAGCGAAGCGATGATGGTTGTCTAGCTAATTGGAGTAATCCTCTACTTTGAGAACTTAACCCGCTTATGTAGGTACCGAAGCTAATGAAATTGCTGCATTTTCAATTAATATCATTGATATTTCCTTTCTTTCTTCGTTTCTTGAAGATGCGCTTGCCTTTTCATAGATTGAGTTCGCTTGGTTGAATAAAAATACTGTAGACAGCTATTTATATTTTTCCCACAAGTAGGATTTGTTCATTTTGCAGGCTTACCGTCTACGCGATGCTTTCATGTAAAGTACCTATTCTATAGGTAGTATTCATTGTTAGCTCTGTGAGCTGAAATGAGTTGCTCGTTAAGAATGAAATGGCAAATATTTATCCTGGTATGAAATATATTGGAAAAATAACAAAGACAGATTTTATACAGAACCCGCCTATTATAATACTAATAGTTGGTATGAAATGTAGGTACTAAGACTACAAAGAAAGGGATGGAATATAAAAAAACCCAACTGTCTTCACTGTACGTTGTCGAATACACTTAGCAAATCAATGATCAAATCTCTTGTCAAATAGTTTCAGTCTCTTACCGATTGTTGGCTTGATCATACACCGTTTAACTTGTAATACGGTTTGTAGCATAATGGTAAGAGTAATTACTTTTAATACCCAATATCTTTACATTTTACGGCAAACATAGTGTAGGGCGCACTCCGACCAGGTGGGATGACGATTTGCGAAAGACTGCTGGCAGATGCTGGATGCGGCAAGCTGAAGACAGGGCGCTTATTAGGGGAGGGCTATGTCCAGCAGTGGACAAATATAGACTTATGATGATGATCTTTACATTTTATGCTCATTACAGTTACTACCTACCTACACGAAATGGTTATTAACGTTAAAAAAACATCGATCCACTTTAGTCTTAAAGGTCCCATCTTAAAGGACCCATCTTTAACAATGTACCTTTGATCAAAGAAATTGAATATCTCCATCCAATTTACAAGCAACCCCGTTATTTGACCAAAGATTTGGATACTAATTTCTGCCCGCGGCTTCGAACGCGTTGTTTTTATGAAAACGTTAAAAAGTTATATATTTGGCCTGGAAACTGAAATTTTATACTTAGATTGAAAAGTATAATTGTGAAATTAATAAAACGTAGGCTACGTTTTATTAATTTCAGACCTATCTGTTGAGAAGTTTTGGCGTGCAGGAGTAACATTCATCCATCAGTATATCAGTTATCTAGTACCCATAACACAAGCTCTGCTTACCTTGGGGCTAGATAATGCTGTGTGAATTGTCCAGCATTATTTATTTATTTATTTATCCACTTATGAGAAAGTTAAGTTTAATATTAGTGTGATGTCATTTAAACTCAACTAGCAAAATTACTTAGGAATTTTTGATAAGTACATATATTTTTTAATGAAGGAATTTAAGAAATGGTACCCTTATGTTGCTATCAACCGATTTTTTTTATTAGAATTGTTTTTTACTCTCGATAAATATAAGCATTTAGGTACCTGATTAATATAGCTTCAGCATCTTAAATCGGGACCCAATTCAGGTTCTCAAAAGTATGAACACTAACGTCTACTGCTCTGAAACATAAGAACATATATGTATGTTGATACCTTTTATTGTTAGGTAATTTGTAGGTCCACTTAGCAAACTCAATCTCAATTTTTTTAGTTTTTTTTAAATATACAATACAATACAATACAAAAATGCTTTATTGTACACCAGAAAAGAACATTACAAAAAAAAAACATTTACATGAGACAAGTACAATGGGCGGCCTTATCGCTTAATATATATACATAGCTTCAACCCTTGGCTTCGTGTGCATTTTACCGGGATAAAAACGTAGCTAGCTCTGGTTCTTGTAATACCGTCCACCTAACTACCAAATTTCATTAATGATCATTCAAAGGTTACAAACAGACAGACGGACAGACAAACGGTTTCTTTCAAACGTATAATACTAGTATGAGTTTTAAAATTCTTTTTGTTTCAAACTATTATCTCTAACCTCTCAAAGGACATGAAGTTTAGGTACCAATCTGCCTTCTATATTTCCAATTTCAGAAAATCAAAAAGTTCATAATTATTCTTTCTTTGCTTAGATAATCACCTGGGAGAGACGGAATCGCGTTTCTACAAGCCCCAGGACGGGTTTCGTTTTGTACCGAAACCCTATAAAGTACAGAACCATGATTGGTTAAATCTTCTCGGTAGATTATATTTCGAAAGTTGGCTTTTCACAAACTCTTCATAAATATTATTTTTTCAGTAGAAAATAGACAATGAGATATCCAGTATTTTTTTCTACAATTTATACAGATGATTAACTATTAAAACAGACTCATGGAGATGGCAATACTTTAGTAAACCATCGAGGGATTCGAATCCCTTAAGTTCGTTGCGTGGTGAGATAAATTTTTGTGATTTTATTCTACTTTCTACTAGGAATATAACTAACGGCAACTTATTTGCCGCACATAGTGAACCATTTTTAACCGACTTCATAACAAAGGAAAAGCTTTTCAATTCGTTATTGTGTTGCTTACCTACTTATAATCTCTGCCAATGATGAGCGACTCTTCTGATGTATGACTATTGTGTAAAATAGTGTAAATGATGCCGAGTTGGTTGGAAAAATTATTTCCGCGGGAATTTAATCCCTACTAAATGCTAAAACATCGTAAAAAAATAATTATCGATTTTTAGCCCAAAATCTCTTACAATAAAGATTCCTAAATGCCGAAACCAAAAACACAATATAATCGAAGTTGTTTTTTCGTGGTTTCATAGAAAACGTATCTACGACAAATAGTGTATAGTATAATAATTTGTTAGAGTTATTCCTAGAAGAACGCAGATAACAATTTAAGATTCTTAAAATTGAATCACTCGAAGGCGAGATTGACAACCCTATAGAGGTTCGCTACGATTGATTTCTGAGGTAGGTAGGTACTACGTAACGTCTCCAAAGCAGACTACAAATCAGTGCTATGAAATTCAATAATATGAGCTGATGTGAAACTCGGCGCATTTCCGACCCAAACGAGAGCCGCCATCTAATTTATCTTACTATTCAGTTTAACAAAGGAAATATCAAAAATCCATCGCTAAGTTTGTGTTACCTATTATAAGCTTTTTAATTATTCTGTTTTGTTCTATTTAGGCATTGAATTGTAGTTGCCCTTGGTGGCCACCAAAATCTATGATCGATTCACTGCCAATAAAACTATTCCAAAGGCATTTAAAAAAGAAGTGATAATAGTCACAAACTGTGCGATGGATTTTTAATATTTCCTTTGTTAAACGGAATAATATGATAAATAAAGTAGATAGGTGGCGGCGTTAGTTTGAATCGGGTATGCACTTTAAGTTTCAACTCTACTCAATATTGATGTTAACTAGTAATAGCTTATTCGTGGTAGTGATGGAATAATAAGACAAAGTAGGTGGCGGCGTTAGTTTGGGTCGTATATGCACTTTAAGTTTCAACTCTAATCAATATTGATGTTAACATGTAATCGCTTATTCGTGGTAGTTATGAAATTATAAGTCAAAGTAGGTGGCGGCGTTACTTTGGGACGGATGTGCACTTTAAGTTTCAACTCTAACCAATATTGATGTTAACTAGTAATCGCTTATTCGTGGTATTATTGATTGAGGATTGTAGAATGGAAATGTACAACCCCAGTTGCTAGTTCAATTTTGCGGTTCAATTAGTACTCACTACACTGTAACGTTTAATATTATAGCTACACAAAGACGCATCGGTCCGGCTGTGTCGGCTACATTTGCACTATTTAACAATTTAAACTAAATTATAATTAATTTGTGTTTTATATGATACCAACGTGTAGGTACAACATGTAGGTAGGTATTAGGTAACGTTCTCGAGTGTACCGACATAAAGTACCTAGAAAATAAATACAGACGTATCTCGTCATCACGCATAGTATGTATTAGCAGCGCCTGCGGTTTCACTCGCGTAGTTCCCTTTTCCGTGGGAATGTCAGGATAAAATATATGGCCTATGTGTTATTCCAGACTATAATCTATCTCTGAGCCAAATTTCATTCAAATCAGTTCAGCCGTTCTGGCGTGATTGAGCAACAAACATCCATCTATTCATCCATCCACCGCACGCGCGCAGGAGGAAGTTCGCCCACCCAGAGGTCGTCGAAAAACAATAACACAGTTTTAATGACTTCTCTGCGAAGCTGTCTTTATTATGATATGAAAGTGCCGGGCTCATTCACATTATTATTATAAATGCGAAAGTTTAGGTGGATGTATATATAGATGGGTGTTTGTTGCTCAGGCGCAGGAGGTTGCGGGTTGGATTCCCGCCTCGAGAAAAATGTTTGTACGATCGGCAGATATTTGGTCAGGGTGTTCTGATCGTTTTCTATGTATAAAAAAAACTATGTATTGTATTGTATTATGTATATCTGTTATCTATAGTAACTATAACAGAAGCTCTCCTTGGATAATGGGGCTAGATAATGCTGTGTGAGTTGTCCAGCATTATTTATTTGTTTATTAACCCTGCATCGGTAGGTACTAAAGTTGTGCGGCCACCGCACCGCATCGGAATCGGAACGTATTCATCGTACAAGGTAGGGTTTGGTCCCGGAAATTCCTGTCTTATAAACAACCAACTACTCTCCGTTACTTTCAGACCAGCCGTTTTCTTAATCTATTCCGGATTCGTCCCACTTTGAACCTAATCCAGTAGGACGAGTCCGGAAACTCAAATTGTATGCTTAAAAAGTTCCGGATTCGTCCCGTGGCCGAGTTTATAACTTCGGGTGGCTGGTGTGGCAACTCGGGCGGCATAGCGCGAGGGAGCTTATTTAGCTCTACAAAACGACATGAGTACAATACAAATAGAAACTCAACTCTACAGTACCGATTTATATTATATTACTAGCTGCGCCCCGCGGTTTTACCAGCGTTTAAAAAGTATTACCGTTTCTGAACCCCTTAAACCGTGCTATTTTTCGGGATAAAAAATAGCCTATCTGCTATTCTAGACTATAATCTATCTCTGTGCCAAAATTCATCCAGATCTGTTTAGCTGTTCTGGAGTGATTGAGCAACAACCTTCCATTCATCCATCCATCCATCCAATCTTTACATTTATAATACTAGCAGCTCCTCGCGGCTTCTCCCGCGTAGTTCCCGTTCTTGTGAGAGTTCCGGGATAAAATATAGCCCATGTGCTATTCCAGACTATGATCTCTGTATCAAATTTCATGCAGATCCGTTCAGCTGTTCTAGCGTGATTGTGCAACACACATCCATCCATCCAAACTTTCACATTTATAATATTAGTGGGATAGAGAGTATGTGATTCTAACGACGGATTATATAGGTAGTGCACAAAGGCTAGTCATCTAGTAAATTGGCTTTGGTTCTTTAGTTAAGACATGACAATGCCAAACTTTGTCTATTGTTGCAGAAATCAAAGGCGGGTGCGGCGGTCGAACCCATGTTATGCTTCACGGAAGCGTTGCGCTGGGGATATGGTCAAGGTTTACGAAACCGTACTCTAACATGGATAGCATTATTTGTAGTCGTATTTTATTGTAAAGAAAATAATGTTTTTCGACATGTATGGTAATTCATCGTTACAGCGATTTGATCGATGCTCACAACCTCTCTCATATTTCAATCTCATTTTCCGATTCGCTGAAAGTATTAATTCTAAAAATCTAAACCGTCACCAGAAGGTAGAGTGCCCGGAATGCTGGCAGCATTGCCACGTTGAATGGCAATACTAATTCGTAAACTGAAATAAATGCCAGCATTCCGATCACTTGTGGACTCAATTAGGAGGTTTGTATGATCTATGGTTGAATATACTGAAATATGCCGCCTTGTAATGTTTGTTTGACTGGGCCATGATTTTAGGCTCATCATCATCAGCATATGTCCACTGCTGGACATAGACCCATATTCCCTAATGAGCACCACAGCTCGCTGTCGTCCAGCATCTGCCTGGAATCTTTCGTAAATTGTCATCCCACCTGGCTGGAGGGCGTACTACACTACGTTTACCGAGTCGTGGTCTATATTCTAGAACACGTTTACCCCAGCAGTTGTCGGTTTGTAATTCAAGGGTGGGGTTTTCAGACTATTATTAAATTATTAATATTAAAACAAGTAAAACGAATTGCCACTTTTCGATAGATTTTCAAAGTCAACGTTTAATATTAATAATATATAAAAACTCAATATTATAAACACAATATTATAAAACCAACAGTCCTGGAGCACCCTAAGTAACTCATTCTAAGTACTCGCCTTGAAAGTCACCATTCGCTATGTCTCGGAAAATATTAACAATTGAGTTTCCACTGCAGTGTAGCTGTACTAATGTATTAGAATCTCTAAAGGTTTCAGGGAGGCAAGAGCCAAATGTGAGGGGTCAGCCACTCAGTTCGTCTTTCACTCTGAATTTATCTGATTAAGTTCGGTCTCTAAACGCAGCTCTGAAATAACCCAGCGCCTCCTTTAAACAGGCTATGTCGGGAAATGCACTACCTATTCTTTTCCTTTCTTTTCTTTTCGTTTAAAGAGTTTTTGCTTTAACTTGTCGTGACACCGACAAGTAGCCGTGGGTTATCCGGATTAATATTCAATATATTATTGCGGCTTATTTTCCGGTTTGAATTCCTGTATCGGCCATAACGTAGAAAGCATCCCGTCGTTCATTACGACGGAAATTAGTCTTGGTATACTCGTATATCAATCAAGTCTACGTTTTGTTTAAGCCGGTTTTGTGGTAGACTGCCTACCACAAGGCCGGCTATAAGATGCTGTGAAAACATTCATTTAAGGTGTAAAATCCCGTAATGTAGTCCACAAACATTTCATGTATTTTATTTATCGAGCCAATAAATTGAGAATCTTTCGTTCTTTCCTTCTTTTCTACTTTTGTAGGCAGGTACCTAACCTACGGCTCGTTGTATAGGTACAGACTAATACAACTCTTGATTGGCATAGGAACCTACCTACAAATAAAAGGCAAACATGGAAGATGTTTGCCTTTTGAGTATTGATATATTTTCTATTTCCTAGCAAAATTTCTCTAAGATCATTTCAGTCGTCTAGTCGGGAACAGCTGTTCCCAATTTGGTCCCTTACAGATACACAGTACTAACTTTCGCATGTCTATTAATTACTTAGTAGTTCAGATACGGATTGATCGCTACTAGGAAGCTCTCTATTATGTATAGGTCTAAATACCGCCGTGTGGGATAATGCCTCGTAGTGCAGCAAAGCTTTCGTATCGCTTTGAATCTATGTACAATGATGACATTGTAAACAGATCTCTAAAAGCAGTAGTAATACACATCCTACTAATAAAATTAATGTGTATGTAAGTCTGTGTGCATGTTTGTTACCACGTATCTCCGTAACAAGCATTAGAACATCTGAGGATGTTCTTCCTCACCTCAACAGCCTATAATGCTGGACGCAGGCCTCCCCCTGATTTTTCATCTCGTTGGGGGTAGTGCTCATAATCCCCACGCTAGGCATGCGGGTTGGGGATCGCAGTTCGGTTGTAAATCTATTCTGCGAGAGGCGCGCTGCTGCCCGCCCCCCGGTGTATGTCCCTTAGTCGCCTCCTACGACGCCCACGGGAAGGGTTGGGGTGGTGCAAATTGAATGATGAAATTTGGTATGTTGATAGTTTAGGTTCTAGAATAACACATAGGGCTTATCTTATTTTCAAATAGTAACTTCCCTTCAAAAGTTCATTTTTGAAAATAAGATACCTAACCGATTAGAAAGGGTGGTAGTTTCTACGGAAATTATTATTCCTTGGTTATATTCTCTCAAAACATGGTATAAACAAGATCCGCCAAGTGCGAGTGTAACTCGCGCGCCGAGGGTTTCAAACATTTGCCAATTATTTGGACAATCAATTTTCCGTCTTTTTTCTAATGGCAATATTTTGAAAAGTACGAAACCTACAGCAATTTCGAAAACTGTTTTAAAATTTACAAAACAATGCCTTTCATTTGATAAACCAATCGGTAGATAGCCCTCTTTTCGATAAAAAATATCCCCCTTTTCGACCATTCTCAATGTTTTTTTTTTATAAATGGTCATTTTTACAGACTTCTCTATATTTTCCTGTAAAATATAGATCCCTATACAAACGCCTAATACATTGTACATGGATCGGTCATCAATCTTCGGAGATAGGAGGGGGGAGAATGGTAAATTTTTCAACTTTTTTTGAAATATTTTAAAAAGTATGAAACTTACAGAAATTTCAAAAAGTGTTTTAAAAAGGCCAAAACGATACCTTTCGTTTGATATGCCACTTGGGTAGGTACCCCCTTTTAAAAAAAAAATCCCCCTTTTTGACCATTTTCAAAAACTATTATTATTACAGACTTCTCTATATTTTTCCTGTAAAATATAGATCGATATCTACAAACGCCTAATACATTGTACATGGATCGGTCTGCAATCTTCGGAGATAGGGGGGGGGGGGGGTGGGAATGGTCAATTTTTCTTCTTTTTTTGAAATATTTCAAAAAGTATGAAACTTACAAAAATTTCAAAAAGTGTTTTGAAATTGTCAAAATGATACCTTTCATTTGATACCCCACATAGGCAGGTACCCCCCCTTTTGAAAAAAAATTCTCCCCCTTTTTGATCATTTTTCAAAAACTATTATTATTACAGACTTCTCTATATTTTTCCTGTAGAATATAAATTGATATCTACGAACGCCTAATACATTGTACATGGATCGGTGTGCAATCTTCGGAGATAGGGGGGGGGGGGGGGTATGGTCAATTTTTCGACTTTTTTTGAAATTTTTCAAAAAGTATGAATTTTACAGATACCTTTCATTTGATACCCCATTTCCCTTCCTAGGTCTCTTTTGAAATTTCAACATCAAAATTTGTACTGAAAATATTCATTTTCATTTTTCATTTATTTATATATTTTTTTCTTGAAATCAGTAATGGCGCACGAAATGTATCTTTATATCAAATTTCAAGTTAATAGCTGCAGTAGTTACTGAGATATTCAAGAAAGAGCGGGGACGGACAGAGCGAGACCATAAGGGTTTCAAAACCGATCTTTGAAACCCTAAAAACTACATTTTTTTATTTTACTTTTATTTTACAAAACTACCCCTTAGCAATAAATTTCTGATATTTGCTTTGAATAAAATATAGGGAATGTTTTATTTTAAGCAAATTCCACAAATTTTCTTTAGGTTCGCATATTCACTGGAAACACGGTAAAAATAAACACTTATGTAAATAATAAAACACGTATGTAGGTACGGTGTATTACTTGATTGAAACAAACATAACCAACCACGCACAGATAAATCAACAAACGCGCGTTCACCGCCGGCTATAAAATGCAAAAACTCGAATAATACGAGTACTTTCGCAATCCAAAACGTGTACTTCTCACCACAGAATCCAACCGATACCTGGTGAGCGTGGCGCATGATTATAATTATTAACCGAAAATTTTAAAATTAATATGTAATGTTCTCCATGTAGACCACGCGGGCGAAGCCGCGGTAAATGTATGCTAGTTTGCAATAATGCTCGTTCCGTATGCGGTAAGCTGTGCTGAATAACACAGGCTCTAGAGAGAGTATAGTGATCATCTCTTTTGTTATTTTACGTTAAGGCAGCTAGGATAGATGTGCGGTTAAGGATAGATGTGAAATGTACAAATTTGGGTTACATGAAAACAATTTTCTCCGTTATATTTATCGATAAAGCTTTGAAAAAAATACTTAATAATGTATGGGATACAAGGCAGATCCCTTTCTTTTAGAAAATGAAAAAAAAAACAATTTTCAATACCAGAAATAATTGTGCAAAGTGCCATCTTTTTTTTATTTTCATCACCATATTAAATAGGAGAATACTCAGGGCACCTTTGGCTTATTTTTGTAAACAAATGTCTTAAATTAATCATAAAAGCAAAAACTTGATTTTTGAGCTTACGCCGTTCTGCTCTGTCCCGCTCCTTTAAACGCGAAATCCTATACCTATCCTATACAAAAAATGGCGTCATATATCGCCCCCTAAGGGCACTGATAATCTGAATCATGGTCCGGTCAACAAGATGAGTGCTTACGATTGTCGTATATAATATATAGGTACATAACATTTTTCAACACATTTTTCATCACAGGTTACATTATAATACGGTTCAAGATCCCGTCAGAGGGCCTAGCCAACCGGCATTCGCTATGAAACGAATCGTCATGACTGTTGTCAACGTACAGATTATAGGTAGACAACGTACCTAGACCTACATACATTTCGATTCCACCAAACGAAGCGACAACATCGAACGATTACTCAATACAGCTCTGCTAACCTAACGATCGACAGCCGACAGTTATTAATAAAATTGAGTATTTTGCTTTCGTCGAGCTGCTGATTGCTTTCGGTTCGTCCAGTGCTTTCCGCTCGACTATTTGTTTGTGGAAGTGTCTCTACTTGCTAACCCAAGCTAACCTTATACCTAAATAAAAACTATGCTGTTTACTCTACTCATGTAAGTTAGGAGCTTAAAACTACGACGCCATTTTGTAAAAAGGATAGGCATAGGATTTCGCGTTTATAGGAGCGGGACAGGGCGGTGCAAAGCAAGCAAGAATCAAGTTTTATTTTATAATCTATTAATTAGGACATTATTTGAAAAAGAAACGCAGTTACAAAAATAAAAAAATCTTCTAATTAAATCAATTATCATGCTTATTCTTTACTTCTGTATATAATGAGTGTGAATGAATTATGGTTTTACTAAAAACTAGCGTTCCGCCTCAGATTCGCACGGGTAGGTATATTCTATAGCCTGTTACTCAGTATTAGTAGCTTTCTAACGGCAAAAGAATTTTTGATATCGGTCCAGTAGTTTTTAAGTTTATTCGTGACGTACAAAAATACAAATATCTCCTCTTTATAGCATTGATTAGATTTAAGCTGAGGGCGCATCTATCGACGTGGCGCCGCCGTCGCCGCAGGCCGGAATTGCCTGCAATCATTGCATTTCCTTCCTAACGGCATTTTACTGAAATGCCGCGGTTTCTCCGCCGACAGGTGCGCGATGCTGCATACTATTACATATTTTCCATCCATAAATTTTAAAGTTAAATAGGTATAGGCAGTGAATCGAAAATAGATTTTGGTGGCCACCAATGGTAACTACGATTCACCGCCTAAAACTAAATGAAATAAAACAGAAAAAATAATATAAATAATAACAATAAAATAAAACAAAGGCATTAGAGTAAAACTTATAATAAGTAGCACAAAATTTGCGATGGATTTTTGATATTTCCTTTGTTAAACGGAATAATAAGATAAAGTAGGTAGTGGTGCTAGTTTGGGTGGGGTATCGTCTTAACGCTTTCACTGCCTAGTTGCTACACGGTGGCGGGCGCTGATCGACTTGTGTGATCCATGAAATTGTTAATAAATAACTACCAAAATAATGTAGCCTAGCCGCTACACGGTGGCTGGGCGCTGATCGACTTGTGTGATCCATGAAATTGTTAATAAATAACTACCAACAAACTGTAGCCTAAAACCCAGCTAGAATTCAGTCAATCTGTTTTTTATTAAAATGATTGTATGTTTCGTAGCTAACCACGTAGGTTCACGGTTCGCCTAAAACAACACGTTTCGGGCAACGGGCTTTACAATATTTGTTGAATGCATTGAACGATGGATTTACTTAAAAGCATTGTATGTGAGCACAACACTATTGGAATAAGACTACGTAAATACGAGTTTAACCCTTTTAGGGTTCCTCTCAGGATCTTAAAATTCATTTTACAGTTTTTGCCCGCGGCTTCGCTCTCGTCGTTTCTTTGGAAAAGTATAGGTTATTTCTATTCCATTGGGAATCGATATATGGGATATAAGTGAGGCTACTTTTCTGTCATGTTTGTTTAATTAAAATGACAACATCAGACAAGTGACGGGAAAAATGAGGCCACGAAAAGCCAGAGACCGAAACCACTGGTCCTTGAAGGATGCATACACCACCGAAGGTGGTCCAATTCAGGTAGTAACGGACTTAACACCTAACATAATTCACTTTTCCATTCTATAAATTATAATCATCATCATCATCAGCCTATACCAGTCCACTGCTGGACATAAAATATAATATGTATGGCTATTAAATTTTTACCATTATTGTTATTATTATTTGTTTAAAACTTTACAAAGTCTTTGTGTGTTATAACGTGATCCCACTAATATTATAAATGAGAAAGTTTGGATGGAAGGTTGTTTTTTACTCAATCACGCCAGAACGGCTGCACGGATCCGCATGAAATTTGACACAGAGATAGATTATAGTCTGGAATAGCACATAGGCTTACTTTTTATCCCGGTATTCCCACGGGAACTACGCGGGTGAAACCGCGAGGCGCTGCTAGTATGGAATAAAGCTCTTTATATTTTATTGTACCTATCTATTTATTTTATTTTATGTTTGGTTCCAGGCTTAGAGCTACATCAGTGAATAGTTTCAGCGTGATCGCTTCAGGCGTTTTTTCAAGACGAAGTAAAAAACATCTATCCAAACTTACGCATTTAATATATTAGTTAGATTTATAACAGCTATAACTACCTACTGCACAAGGTAATTTAATCGAAACTCCGTCAGAATTCTTACAAAGACAAATTTGTACTCGATTAACTTAACGCCTTCGCTGCCCAGCCTCGGCGGCGGTGCGATCTACAGGGGCGCCGCGCCACCGCTGATCGACTTCTGCATCTTGAGCCATAAAAGTGTTGAACTCAACTAAACGAAACTAAACTGTTCAAAGTCGCTGAGAGAGCTACGGAAAAAAACTAGGCTTGGAATCTCATTTTTATTTGTATTAATGATTTGTATTTTTGTATCAGTATTTGTATTGGTACCTCGTGAAGAACCGATAACTGCCTGGGTATACGTGTTCATGAGTTGACACCACGGCTCGTCAAACGCAGTATAAGACACCCTCTGACCCGATGGATGATGTAGTGCTGTAGAGTGCTAGAACGTGCATTTATGTGTCGATGATACTGACATGGTGAAGCGATTACATTGGCAGAATAGGCCCCCAGCTGAACGGACCCGAGAGTTAAGAAGCGAAACCTAACATATTTTGTTAAATCTGACACCGACAACATCTCAATGGCCTAGCTATATGTTATAAAATATGTTCATCATTGATATTGTAGGATTCTAAAGCGTATCACAGACGACGAAGATGCTATAATATTTCATCTTAAGATAAATAAATAAATAATGCTGGACAATTCACACAGCATTATCTAGCCCCAAGCTAAGCAGAGCTTGTGTTATGGGTACTAGATAACTGATATACATAATATAATACATAGATAGATATTTTTTTATTATATATAGAAAACGACTAGAACACCCTGAACAAATCAGTCTGCAAATCGTACATACATTTGTCCCGAGGCGGGAATCGAACCCGCAACCTTCTGCGTCGCAGGCAGACCTTCGCCCACCGCGCCACATCGGTCGTCTTGCCCTAATATAAAATATTATAGTATCTTAGGTTATCACACACGGCTAAGATACGATAATATTAAAAAACCTGTTCATTTCCTTACGAGTCTGCGTTGCGTTGGTGCCACACGTATTCCTTGTTAGAGTTCGTATCTTAAGATAACATATTAAGATACGAAATATATACTCGCGTATTCGCTCAGTATCTTAAGATACTGAAGATAAAATATAAATTAACTTTGTTGTGTGTGATGGTTCATAGGATTTCTCTATATATATATAATATATAATGACTATAATATATATTTTATATTATCTTCACCGTGTGTGACTCGCTTAATGGTGAAAGAATTCCCTTCGGCAGCGTACGAAACTGGAGGTTCGTAACCAGTTGCTATTAAAAACTTATTTGTACTTGTATGAAACCAGTTGCAATTCAATACTTTTTTGTACTCTTACATCCAGAAAACAAACCTTTGACAGCGGGTTAAATTGTCTAAGAAACAAACACATCTTTCTTCTTTATAATTTTAGAATAGACCTATCGGTACCTACTTATAATAAAAATTAAACAGTTCCAATGTGCAGAACACTGAAGATGCACACGCACAGCGTTTCTTAAAATGAGAAAAACTGTGTTTAATTAATGTGAACTAAATAGTCTGCAGCAATAGCAATCGCGAACGAAGTCGCGGGTACAGTTTGTATTTAATATAATGAATATTATGAACAAAGGCTGCTGCATAGGAGCAAAAGTTTTGGAAAGGGAGGCAGAGACAACGCCGATGTAATAGACTCATGGAGTTGGAAGTCACAAGCAGACTAATTATTTATTTCACAATAAAGTTACATAGGATGAACAGAACAGGTACCCCAGAACAGGCGCCACCACCTATCGTATGCTTTTTTTTAATGCCTCTGTAATAGTTTTATTCTATTTTATTTAGGCAGAGATACGAAGTTGTCCTTGGTGGCCACCTAAATCTATTTTCGTATCTCTGCCTAAACTAAATAGAATAAAACTATTACAGAGGCATTAAAAAAAAGCTTATGCTAGGTATCACAAACGGAAGATGGATTTTTGAAAATTCCTTTGTTAAATGGAATAATAAGATAAATTAGGTAGGTGGCGGCGCCACTTTGGGTGGGGTATGCGCCTTAACCATTTTAAAAAGACCACCGGAACGGCTACAAAGGAGAGGCATGAAGGATAGCTGGCAGCCATGGCACCCAATTGGCTAATGGCTAAAAAGAAGATTTTGAAGAAGCTCATACAGTTGTTCACTGGTTGATAAAGGCTGAGAGGAATATCCACGCTCCAATAACCTTTTAAACAAAAAAATAAACCACAGTCTGTCGATTCGTTTGGGAACTACAATTCACACACATAGCTACATATGAAAACACGTTTCAAACGTTTCACAATACCCCTTTCTTTTTATCGGGTGCAGGTGTTTATAAAGTCGCTAAAATTAAATGTCTCCTTTGTGGTTCGAAATTTTAGTCTGTCGGCCTACACACGAAATATATTTAAACTACTGGTACACTTATATCAAACACAATTTCTTTTTGTTATGAAGAAAAAAAACGTAGTTTAAGTACATCATCATCATCATCATCATCGGACTACACCAGTCCACTGCTGGACATAGGCCTCCTCTAATGAGCCCATAGCGCCCTGTCTTCAGCTTGCGCCATACAGCATCTGCTAGCAGTATTTCGCAAAACGTCATCCCAACTGATCGGAGGGCGTCCTACACTACGTTTTGCTGAGTCGCGGTCTCCACTCAAGAACACAAACAAAGTTTAAGTACATAAAGTGTTTAAGTATATCTGTTCCGGGTGTTGTGGAAGTTTTCTTTAAACAATAAAAAGAATATCTATCTATGTAATGTATTGTAAATCAGTTATCTAGTACCCGTAACACAAGCTCCACTTAGCTTGGGGCTAGATAATGCTGTGCGAATTGTCCAGCATTAATAATTATTATCCACTTCGTTTATTTTATATCTCGTTTCAAAAATTACATTACTTATTATAAAGTATTATAAATTTATAAAGTATTATACTTATTATAAGATTTACTAGTTGACTCCACACAAAAAAATGAATTGTTAACACTTTTGAAATGCTACAATCTTGTTTTTCAATTTCTGGAACCGACAAGAATTACCAGTCACTCGGCATCATGTATTGACAATATCTTCTGTGATTGTTCGGTCAATAACAAAACAGTTCTACACTACATCAAATCTGACCACCTTGGTCAGTTTATTGAAGTGTCTGCCTCAAGAACTTACTCGAAACAGATTGTTCGCACAAGAAAAATTACAACACAGAAAATAGAGCAGTTTACATTAAATATTAAGGAAAATTTAGTACGTGAATTTAAATTTGATGACTTTAATCCTAATTCTAACTATAATAACCTTTTTAACATTATTGTAAACAATTTTAATGATTTATTCCCTGTAATTGACTATGAAACTAAAAGTAAATTGACATTTAATGCCACCAAAGGCGTCAGAACTAGCAGAGACCGAATGTATGAGCTTTATTATTTAAAATCAATAGATACAAGTGATACTTTAGCAAGTTATGTTAGGCAGTATAGCAAAACTTTTAAATTAGTTTGTATACAGGCCAAGTCAAAATACCTAGCTGAAAAGATAAAATGGTCTAAAAACACAGTAAAATCAGTGTGGTCGATTATTAAAGCTGAGACTGGAAAAACCGATTCATCGACTCGAGATTTTGAACTTAAGCAAAATGGTAAGATTGTAAATGATAAACTACTGATAGACTACTTCGCAAATATTCCCTATGAAATTACCAAATCACTTACTACATCCCCAAAATTAGCGGTTAACCTCTTATGTGACAATGTTACGTGTGAGCGTACTGAAGTATTTAGATTTCATCCGGTAACAGCTCATGATATATTGAAAACTTTTAAATCATTAAAACTTAAAAATTCGGAGGATCGTTGGGGCATGTCAGTTAGACTTGTAAACAACGTGGTTCAGTTGCTGGCGCCGCATCTATCTCTCATTTTCAATAGCTGCATCGACAACAAAGTATTCCCTGATTTAATGAAATATTCGAAAATAATACCATTGTTTAAGTCTGGGAAAAAAACAGACCGAAGTAACTTTAGACCTATCTCTATATTACCAGTTCTCAGTAAAATTTACGAAAAAATTATGTTAAATCAACTTTTCATATTTTAATGTTAAAAAGTTGCTTTTTGATCATCAGTACGGCTTTTCTAAAGGGTGCTCCACTACTGATGCCGTAGTTAAATTCGTAGAATACGTCTATGACTCATGGGAAATATCAACTGACGTGCTGGGGGTATTTTGTGATCTATCGAAAGCCTTCGATTGTGTAAACCATGAAATACTTCTTTCTAAACTTTATCACTATGGGGTGAAAGGTGATGGTGGGTCTTGATCAAGTCATATCTGTCAAAAAGGAAGCAGTCAGTTGATATAAATGGTGCACTGTCAAACGCTCTGAGTTCCAATATTGGTGTTCCCCAGGGATCTATTCTTGGACCGTTCTTATTCTTGGTGTATATTAACGACCTACCTTTTCTAGTCAAAAAATTCGCTGACATAGTTTTATTTGCCGATGATACATCACTATTATTTAGAATCAATCGCAAAATTCCTGACATTTCTAATATTAATTCGTATTTAAATATAATTGACAATTGGTTTAATATTAATAATTTAATGCTTAATTCTGAAAAAACTAAATGTATAAAATTCACATTGGCAAGTAATGTTATGACAGTACCTATACAAATTAATAATAATAAAGTTGACATATCTAATTATTCTTGGTGTATATTAACGACCTACCTTTTCTAGTCAAAAAATTCGCTGACATAGTTTTATTTGCCGATGATACATCACTATTATTTAGAATCAATCGCAAAATTCCTGACATTTCTAATATTAATTCGTATTTAAATATAATTGACAATTGGTTTAATATTAATAATTTAATGCTTAATTCTGAAAAAACTAAATGTATAAAATTCACATTGGCAAGTAATGTTATGACAGTACCTATACAAATTAATAATAATAAAGTTGACATATCTAATTATACTAAGTTTCTTGGAATAACAATTGACGCAAAACTGCAATGGGGTAAACACATCGAAATTTTAGCAGGAAAACTAAGTTCTGCGGCATATGCCGTATACAAGATAAGAGACCTAACTGATATCAAAACAGCTCGATTGGTTTACTACAGTTACTTTCATTCCCTCATGTCGTATGGTCTTCTTTTGTGGGGTAATTCCGCAGACTCGAATAAAATTTTTGTTTTGCAAAAGCGAGCAGTAAGAAATATCTATAGACTCGGAGCAAGAGACAGCCTCAGATTAGTATTTAAGGATATTGGTATTATAACAATGCCATCTCTTTATATATATTTAAATATTATGTATGCAAGAAAACATATTTTAAGATATAGTAAACATTCGGACACCCACCAGTATGATACAAGATCTAAAAATAGGCTTGTACAACCTTTTACACGGTTTATGAAGGTTAACAAATCGTTTGTAGTGAATTGCATTAGATTTTATAATACTTTACCTGAAAAAGTAACTACATTAAATGAAAGATTGTTTAAAAACATAGTTAAAAAGACACTACAAGAAAAAGCATACTATTGTATAAAAGACTTCCTAGCAGATAAAGATGCTTGGAAACATATTTAATTTAAGTTAAGTAGTAGTAGTTAAGTAGTAAGTACCACCTAATGTTTTTAATTTAATTATTGTTATTTTGACTAATTCTAAGTGCATTGTGAATGTATGCCTATTGAATTGAATAAATTGAAATATAGAAAGTACAATAAAATGTTATTAAACTATTCTACGAAGCTAGGGGGCAGTGGGTGACTTGGGCTGTATAGAAGGGAACTTCCTGACGATAAGCGCAGAGTTCAGCAGAGCGATTACGGTAAAATACCCCTTCCAAATTTGACATTTCGACGACATATTCGACATATTCGACGTTGGATGGCCTTCGAGCCTCCCATCCCATCCATCCAATTGTAAATAAAATAGCCGTCACTAAGACGATTGCCACTCCCAGCCGAAATTGAAGCCCATGAATGAATGAGATGAATGCTTTTGACAGTAAATAGAACGATTTTGACGTAAGGTTGTTTTCCTTTCATTTGACATTGACATACCCTAATTTCCAGTTGCCTCCCCTGCCACCTATCGATACCTACCTATAATATTTGGAAATATTTTTTTCTTTTTATAAATGCTAATCCCTTCATTATGATGTTATAAAAGTTGATATTGCTCACATTCACATTAAGATAAAAAATGTAATGTAGGTAGGTAGGTAGTCGTAAAAAATAGATAAATAAATCAACAAAAAGAAAAAAGGGCAAGAAAATTGCCCAATATGCTAAATTGGCAACATTTCACTGAAAACTTATACCATGACAATGACAGTTTCGATGCATGTTCTTGATAACATTTCACTGCCGCAATTCTGACTCCAAATACAGTAACGTACCTAACCTTCATGATATTTTATTTAATGGACAGGCAACCCAACTATTAAATGTGTCAGCCTAAATATTTATTATTTCAACACAGACTATGAAGCCCCTAACATACTTGGTATGTTTTTCTAAAATATGTTAAATCATCAGTTTTAAGACAATATTTAGGCAAAATCGAAAACGAAACGTAAAATGGAGAATCCACTGTTGTGTTCACTCACATTGACTATCCATAAAATTTAGTGCAATTCTATTTGTCCCATCGATGGAATCGAACCCAGTCGCCCATCCATTGATCCATTGAGAATAGCGTAATCACTCTGCGCAGGAGTACCGCTTTTTGTATCTGGCCTTTGATCCAACTTCCTAGCGAGAGTCTCTTGAGATGTTGACTGAGGCACTTCGTTATTACGCCGTTAACCGAAACAACTATCGGGACGAATGGTCGCTGAATCTACATCCCACATGCTGACAACCTCGTTAGCCAAGTCAAGATATTTTCTTTTTTTTAGTATTATTATTATTATATACCACCTGGTAATGTAGGGTACCCTTCGGGACAAAAAGCTTCGAAACTGTATATATTTATTACTTATTTCCGTATGAACCGACTCTCATTCGTGAAGGAAAACATTTATAGACCTAGTTATAGATAGACCTGTCCGATCTTTTATTAACCTAGTATTTTTAGGCCGATATTTTACGGCTATTAACGTTTACTCTGAAATATTGTGTATCATTATTTTATTTATATATTGTACGTTGATTTGGCTGCATGGTGCAATAGTCACTTTGATTTGAGCTTAACTGTCCTACCGCTGTTGATCTGATTTGCGTGAAATTCGATAGATGTACTGAAAAGGCTTGTGAATTAAGCTAGCAACACACACACAAATCCGTCGAGGGATTTTTGAGATAAGGGGACCAAACACAGGGTGTTAAAATCAATCGATTACAGCTCTCGGGTTTCTTTATGGAAGATACCTAATTGAGTTCATTAAAAAGGGTTTTAATGCTTTTATAGCGTGTATAGTTTTTAATAATTGGAACCATCTCACTTGAAAGTCATATAAAACGGGATATTTACCATGATTCGTATTTTGTGTTTAAAAAAATGAAAAATATTCCGTTATATTTATAACGGAATATTTTTTGTTAATTTAATGTTAATTACCATGATAGTTTTAAAAGTTTCATCTCACATGACATGAGTTTTTATTTGGCAGAGAATCTATGATTCCGTTTTTGATTTATAATGGCTTCTACACTTGCGAGCTTTAAACTGGAATCACTTCATCGCTGGTTTTTGCAGACCATATTTTACAGTTTCCATGCAATAAACTGTAGGTTGTGGTATATTATTTTAAAGATAATTTTATTAGCTTTCAAACTCTTTCGATATCATAGCGAAAAAAATGTTCATCATCTCATGCTCATTTTTAGGGTTCCGTACCCAAAGGGTAGAATGGGACCCCATTATTAAGACTCCGCTGTCCGTCCGTCTGTCTGTCCGTCTGTCACCAGGATTGTATATAAAATTACATTGTATATAAACTCATTAACCGTGATAGACAGTTGAAATTTTCACAGATTATGTATTTCTTCCTTTGTTGCCTCTATAACAACAAATAATAAAACAGAATAAAATAAATATGTAAGAGGCTACCATTCAACAAACTAATTTTTTTGTCATTTCATCGATTATGGTACGGAACGGAACCCATCATCCGACTCGAACTTTGCCGGTTTTATTTTCTATTAAAGTGGGTACTCAAATCCCGGATCTCTATGCAATATTCACACCCAATTACTAATGAGCTTGGCAACAAAGAATCATCTTCCCAGTATTATGAAACAAAAATAAAACAGTGAATAATGTGAAGAAGTTTATGACATCATAAGATAAGAAGAGCGAGATCGCGCCGGCGGCGGCGGCGGCCGGCCGTCGGTCATCACCTCCCTTATCGCTGAATATTACATGTTCGTGTATAGTAGGTACCAATAACTTTTGATTTTATCATTATTTAATGTCACGCGCACATTCATTCGGTGACAAGTTCGTTTTGCTTTCTGGTAAATCAATTACTCAGTCAGTGAATGTAGTTAATATTCTAAACAGGTCTACATGATAAGAGATTTCGGCGATGAAGCAAAGATAAACTGGCTTGAGCTAGTTTGCTCGGAAGGTACATAAATTGCGTTACCTAGATAACAGTTAATTAACCCACATTAGAAGCAAACTATGCCACGTTTCAATGCAGAACACGGTGAATATTATGCAATTAATGCAATACAGTTTGCCTGGGAGTTGGTTAGTATATTATTTGTTTTGTAGTATTATAAACCTTCTTGATTTAATAATCTTGATGATTAAACGATAACTATCTGGCCGCGGCCGTTTTTTGGGCATAAAAAGTAGCCTAGTTCAATATTTCTAGAACTTCATTTACAATATTTCAGGTCGATGCGTTAAATAAATTTCGTGTTTTCTGCTAACAACTCAATCCGAACTTTAGAATTTAAAATACTTATCTATAATAAATAACAAATTGATGTGTAGGTATTTAAAATACAGCCTACTTCAAATTGCTAAAAATGGGTTTGGAAATCGATTTTAACTGCGGATCACTTTAAAGTTTTACGGAATAAATAGCAATTCCTTGGAAATATTTTGGAAACACCAAGGGATCATTCTCTGTACTAAACTACAAGAATCATCTAAATCAGTTCACAATTGACGAAGAAATCATTGAACATACGTAAATAAATATATCCAGCCGAATTGGAAACTCCTCCTTTTTTTAAACTCGTTTATAAAACAAATTAAAGCCGAACCACGTATAATTTAGTAGTTTTATGAAGAACATATAACACTTAAAGAAGAATAAGTTTTGAGAACTTCCAACCAGCTAAACCACAAAATAATTGTTCTCTCGTTCACTTCGTGACGCTCCCTGGAATTTGCATACCCAAAAATAGTTTATTACTTACAAGGTAACCGCGTCATCTGGTGCATCAGGGACGGTCACCATCTCTGCGTGCAGGCAGCCAACTTTGTTTCTCACGCACGTACATCGTTCAGGGCAAAATTTTAGAGATTCGATCAAATAAATAAAATTAAAGAGAAGAAGGAAGAAGTGAGCTATCTTCATTATGAGTTTCGTAAGTTTTGACGGTTCGCGGCCGCGGGAGAGCGACGGGACGCGCGTTCCGACGAAGACTGGCTGAGCTTCGCTCCGCTCCTGGCTGGACGGACCTGCCTCCCGCGCGACTATCCGAAGAGGTGCGCAGCGCCGCCCTCCGGACCAAGGCCCTACGTAACCAAAGTTTTTATTTTTTTATTTTTACAGATTAGATTAAAAAATATGAACTTTAAATCTTTTTAAAGATGATCGCGCATTCATTGTTGTCAGAAATCTCGTTCTAAATTGGTTTCCTTCAACTCCTTCGAACGCATCCTTCCTGTAGGTGTAGATGATCACTTCATTTACCTTCATCACCGCGCGAGAGCACAATTTCCCTGCTGCGAGCTATGTCGTCGCCGCGCGCCGACGGAAACGCCTTGCAGGTCTCGCCATTGACGCTTTCTAGCAATTAATTCCTCGCTGAAAGGTACATACAGCGCGTTCACAATTAAATAATTAAATCTGGGTTAGTATGTGTATCACATACTACCAGTTTTATTTATTTTATAAATGAAACATTGGTTCAACGGCTGACCGTTCGTTTGCGTCAAACAGCACCGGCACGATCATGCTGGACCTGACCATACACCGTAAACACTTCAGTTCTTATCACTCTAAATAGGCGTACCCTAGGTAAACAAAGATTCCGTTGCCATTTAAAAGTAGAGCTGTACACCAAAGATTATAGTGTTCTACACCATTGTAGTTGAGATACGTTGTACCAAATATCATTCGAAAAGATGAAGACCGAAGACTCAAAACGATCGAACCCAATATTTCGATTGACCTTGCTTGATTACCCTACAGAACGGAGGATGGACACGGTTATACGAATCAAACACTTTAAAGCTTGGTAAAGTTGGGTAGTTGATAAGTGCCTCAAGTTGTTGCGAGGATATGATTGCCGATGGTGACCAGCAGGGCTATTTAGAATCTCGGTTTCAGAGTTTTCAACTTTTTACGATTATTTATCGGGTATTTATCGCGTACTTTTTGCTTTTCCGTCGCCCCGTGACCACGATCGCTGTAACGCGGTTGAAACGAAAGCAAAAGGTACGCGATAAATACCCGATAAATAATCTTAAATACGTTATCAAATCGCGAAAATTTAAAGTCTTCAACTTGTAATCTAACACAGATTCGCACAAAATAGGTATTACTCATATACAAAAAACATTATGTTAGCTGTTTTTAATAATATCCTGCGTTAAGCAAGAAATAAAACTACCAGAAAAGTAGTTTTTTACATTTTCTATGGACATGTTACAATAAACTATGATTCTAAAAAGATTTTGGCAAAATGCTGATTTTAAATAGTAGTACCTACACAATTTATTAACTGCTCCAAAAGTAGCACTAAATAAATAGATATACATAATATACTACAATACATAGATACTAGATATTTTTTATTATAAATAGAAAACGACCAGAACACCCTGAAAAAATACCTGCAGATCGTACAAACATTTGTTGAGGCGGGAACCGAACCCGACGAAGACATTTGCCCACCGCGCCACAGAGGTCGTCACAATCGAAGTTTATTAAAACTTGGATTCTTAAATATGGTTTACGAATTACGGGCTACTTATCTGCTATTTATATTCCTTGTACAACGCAGCAAATATCAAAAACCGCTAAAGTATTTGAATTTCGCGCCAAACTGTGTCAGATTCCCTGTCGAAGACTCGATAGCGGACTTTCATAATAGCCCTGCGGATAAGGCCACTACCGACAACAGAGTTCTCTGATATTGAAATACTTAGGTACAGGGCCTTATTAAACAAACTTACGTGACTTATTGCTAGTAAATACATACCTACTACTATAAAAAGTTGAAGAGTTTTTTGTTTGTTGCATTAATATCTGAAAGAAGAGGATTGTAAAATATTTTTGTATTAATTAATAGGCGAATTCATAGATAGTACTATGGTAAGTATAGTATTCCTACACGTCTCCTCTCAGCTAACTTTTAATGAAGTCTGAACAAAAAGCGCTCTCGCACTGCTTTATCCGTGGCAGTTCGGAAGCACTTAACATTTCAAATTATACGTCAGTGACTGAACTGCAGGGCACAGCAAGTCCATTAATGAAACTGGCCAAGAGCGATTCACTCCGCATACGGAGGGTTCCGTTACGTAAAACAAAAATATTTCCTATAAGAAACCCAAATAATAGTTGAACACTTTGAAAAAATAAAAATAAAACCTATTTATTTGATGGAAAAATCAGTTAAAATTCAATAAGACGCGGTGACTCATCTAAGTACTGAACTGCGGGTTTTTCATTGTTTTTTTACAGCGGTTGGAGAAATACACTCTATGCAAATTTCCGCCGTCTAACTCTTATTTAATCCCATAAGATACATACAGCCCGCTGACAGATAGACAGTCAGCGGAGGCTTAGTAATAGGTTCCCGTTTTCAACCTTCGCGTACGAAACCCTAAAAAGGTTTGACCCAGCCTAGTTAGGCCGGAAATGATGGAAATAAGAGTTGAATGGAGAGCATCGAACTCGTTCGCTTCAGCAGGTTAATTAAATGTACCTACATACCTGTTCGTTAGTGTATCACTCACACTATTCTCGCCGCCCATTGGCAGCATTTTGAATACCTTTGAATACTTAAAAACAGTGTTAATTTATTCGATATTTTAGATAATACCTTTGTTGTACCACACAAAGACAGAAAACATTAAAGAAATAAATACTAAGAATATTTGAAGTTCAAAGGCGGCGTTATCGCTATCTCTTCCAGGGAACCTTGGGATATTCTAGACATGTAGCTAGACATGCTGGCAACGTTGCCGCGTTGAATGGCAATGCTAATTCGTTGACCGAAATAAAAGCATTCCTGGGGACGGACATTGGTAGACTACTTGAAAAGCAGCTAGTATAAAATACATTTCATAGAGCTTGGATCTCAAAAATCATGATATATTTATATATGAGATATTTTTATCGATTGTTGTAACTACATATTTGTAACTTTTAATATATTTTTTTCTCTCTAATTTTATCTTAATTTTTTGTGTGTAACCTACGAACATAAGTACCATCATGTACGTCGTCGTCTTTTGATTTTTAATTATGTTTATATTAAGTAATATAAGTGTAAACTTTATTCAGAAAGAAAATAACAATCAAATAACAAATTTAAATTAAAACTAGTATTTACAATAGAAACAATTAAGCTATCTGCAAACTGTTGCAAACAATCTACAGGTAGCTCAACTGATCCATATCAATACCAGTTGGAAGCGTGCCTAAGACACTGTGTAAACTTGTAATTAGCCCTCAGTTATATATCATGCATGTATCATGCATGTTATCTTAAGTAAAGACCTTATTGTCAAAATCATAGCTGTAAGTTTTCCGAAAATTCGTAAAATAAAATAAAATATCTTTCATTCAAATTAAGCCTAAATTGGATTGCTGCCCTGAAAGGGGTTGACAACTACCAGTATGTAAAGGTAGTACTGTGTCGAAACTTAATTACTATTTCGTGACTTTTGGTGTCAATTTTAGTTGAAATTGGTAGGGTAGGGCTACCGCCTCTCTGATTTTCCTTTGAAGTGTTACTCGTATATTTGAACTTGTCACACACGATTCCTGTTAGTATTGCAATCCTGTTGGTCTGAAAACGTGTTTATTTTCTCTTGTAAAATAAACGAGATGCGTAAAATATTGCACTGAAAATGTTGAACTGACCGATATTGGAACTTCATGTTTTTTTTTTCTCTTTGCAAACTGGATACCTACAATCCAGCCTAGCTGGTTTTTTATTGTATAAATGTTATGACACTTAGAACATTTGTCCACTTTGAGTAGGTAAATGCACAATAAAAAATATTTGCTGCTATTCGATTTATTTCGCTTCCTCGGCACCTTCGGCTAAGAAAGATGTAGGTGTGGTGTAGACACATAATATTCAAACAAAAACGTCTCGATGAGATTCCGAGATGAAACACCCAAACCGCCATTTTATTACCTTCAACTATGAAGTTGGTAAATTACCTATGTACCTAAGTAGTTTGCATAAATAATGTTTTTTTTACTTTACAAAAATTTTGCAGAACATTGGCTGGGTGAATAGACTAGTGCATGTTGGCTGACGTCAAATTAAAAGTTTTCCCTGACAAGTTAGTTACCTGCTGGTAATAAGGGCCCGCGGTTAAGGCGGTGGTATGCGGGAAACTAGCGCCGCCGCCACCTATTTTATTTTATTACTACGTTAAACAAAGGAACTTTCAAACATCTATCGTATAGTTTGTGATACTAAATCTAATAGAATAAAACTATTATAGAGTCGTTAAAAAAAGCCTATAATAGGAATCACAAACTGTACGTTTGATTTTTAAAATTTCTTTTGTTCAACGTCGTAAAACAAAATAGGTGTCGGGCGGCGACGCTAGGTTGACGCATACCACCGCCTTAACATGAGCTACTACTCCAAAAAGCTACTTCCAACTATTTATTGGGCTCTAGATATCGCACTCTCTAACAGGAAATACTGAAGGTATGTGATTGTCATATTCAAGTTTTACAATGTTTTTTATGCATTTGTAAAAATTCCAGAGCTTATTATTTAAAAAATTGTGTCTGTTTAAAAAATTTGTTACTAAGTCATTAGGAAATTTTACTAAAACAATGGGTAGGATATTTAACGCAAGTTTTTGATGTACGGGACTTGCGTAAAATAAATAAAATAAATAAATAAAAAATATTTACTAACTTACGCACACATGATAAAGGACCAATAGCAAAGTTAATATCCAAAATCGCGTTGCGCTCATAATCTGTCATATTATCAGCAAAGACGAACCCGTCCATGCAGTTGCTACAGATCAATTCACAGTTATAAATATATTTTTACGTTTTCGTAAAAATATTTATTACTGTGGTCTTCTGGTGGTCTGTACCGAGATAATACGATGTAGCACTTTGTAGCCAGCAAACTCAATTATCGCATCTCTGCCCAAACTATACAAAATAGAACTATGATAGAGGCATAAATACAAAGCTTATAATAGGTATCACAACCTGCCCATTGAAAATTTTGAAATTACCTTTTTTCAACGAAATAATAAAATAAAATAGGTGGCGGCGCTTGTTTGGCTAGGGGTATCGTCTTAAAATGCCCTGTGTTTAATCATATTCTTTGTTTTCTTAAAGTTATTAAGATTTGTAATTAGGTGGCCCTTAATTAGCCCCATGTACTTTATACTTAAAATTTTATGATGCAAAGTAGGTAGGTCGACGACTTATTGAAAAGAACCGTAAAAAAAACAGATAGAAAATAAACAACAAAGAAAAAGTTATTGGTAACAAAAATTAACTTAGGTATATTTGAATAAATTAATCACTTAAGCTTAGGTAAGCTTAAGTGATTAATTTATTCACTTACTTCACTAGTACTTGTAATGGTTTGTATAATTCTATGTGAAAGCTTCTATATACTAAGTTATGTAAAGGTTAAAGAATTATACGAGCAAAAAATAAAAATCAACAAAAATGCGTTCTGCCTGTAATTGGTCCTAACTATATAGGAAGAGGTATTCATTTCATATCATTAATTCTGGCTCAGTGGTGAAATCATAAATTAAAATGAAAAGCTATGTTTTTTTAAATAGATCACGGGTTGCTATCTTTTACCCAAGTTTTTTCAATAGGTGTCAAAATGCCAATCTGTGAACCATTGAGATACCAGTGTAGCAGAATAGGTCCCTCGTTATACCTCTTTCTAGGACTTCTGTGAGGGCTGGTGCGGCGGTAGATTTGGCCGAAGATCTCAAGAGGCGCAAATGTGCACTTCTCGACAGAGCCTACGCATTTTCTCCCTTTGGAGTCGAGACCCTAGGTCCGTGGGGTACCAACTAAGAATTATCTGAGTGTCTGGTCGCAGCGACACGTGACCCAAGAGCCGGTGAGTATCAAGCACAGCGCATCAGCATTGCCATACAGCAGCGGGGCAATGCAGCCTGTGTCTTGTGCGAGCTTCCGACTGGTATTGACATGGATCAGTTGAGCTACCTGTAGATTGTTTGCAACAGTCTGCAGTAAGCTCAATTGTTTCTATTGTAAATACTAGTTTTAATTTAATTCTATTTGATTTGAGATTGTAGGTTCTTTCTAAATAAAGATTTACAAGGAATTAAATAACTTAAAAATTAAAAAACTTAAAAAATGATAAAGTCCTAATACCATTCTGGTGAGTGCGCTGGCATGATGCTAATAAGAGAGGATCAATTTTCAGAGCATCTTTGTGATTGTGTCCCAATAAATAACACATGCAAAGTTTGAATTTTGTTTATTGGGAGTTGGGTCACTTGTTATACGTGCGTGCGTCATCCAGAAACATTTTATAAATTAAAAATTCCAGGACCATAGAACCATGGACACTACGAACATCGAAGCTTAATATTAAATACCTCTAGTTTTCTCTACCGGAACATTTTGCATGAAAGTAGGGAGAAACTCATTTTGTTGCTACACTATAATAAAGCGAATCCACCCTCTCCCGAGTACAAAGCCGTAGGTAGTAGGTACCGACTGCGTTTCGTCGAACTTGCCATTGTCAATCGAGTGAACTTTCTCTCTACAAAGTTGTTCGATATGCATTATGTCATAAACATATTACATGCTACGTATTTTCGATGCAATTTTGCTGGCGCGTGGATTATTGGATGGATCAGCCATTCGAAAGTTACCTACGCGAGTATGTAGGTATGTCGCGAGGGTTAACTTCGAGCAAACTACTAGTTAGCTAAGTAGTGTTAACTTAGTAAAAAAAAACAGAAACTTTAAGAGTGCGCCTAATGCAAAAATCAAGCAAATTGTGTATTTTTAAACTTTTATCTATGGTAACGAACTTAAATATTCTAATTAAAAAAATACGATAGGTAGGGGAAAAACCCATAGAAGTCGAGTAATCGAATAGAATTTTGAAAAATAAACTGGTTTCTTTACAAAAAATTATACAAAAATCGCTTTAAAAAAATCTGTTTTAATTGAATTGCTCTAAATTATCAGCGACAACACCATATTATTTTTTACGAATTACATAGCCAGACTACTGTTTTATTTAAGTAATTGTGTAGTTTTTCTATTTAATGCTTAAATAATGCAATAAATTTTTAATCATTAATAGAAAAGAAGCAAAAACTTGATTTTTGCACTGACGTTGCTTTACTCTGTCCCGCTCCTATGAACGCGAAATCCAATGCCAATCCTTTTCACAATTTTTTGCATTAGGCCCGCTCTTAATCAAGTATCGTCTCTAGGGCGGACCGAAGGTACCCAGGGCGGGCGGGCGGCGGCGGCCTAAAGAAGAAGTGTTTGCTTGTAGTATCAACTTTTACTTTATAAAACTGAAACCTTCAAAAAGCTCTGTAGTGTTATTTTACAGCTGGAAAGTGGTTGGAAACTTGAGATAAATGCAGTTCTTCAGTCACTTTGTGATTTCTTTACTTTAAATGAAAAGGTGCGCTGTGCCGACCCTAGGAAGTATTGTAAAAACCTCAATGTGCACTGCGACTCTCTGGAATTCAAACTTATGAAACTCCGTACGTGAGTATGAAAATGATAATATCGTATTTTATTATTATTTTTATTATAAAATACCTACCTGTCTGAAAACCAGGGCTGCCACTATAGCTTCAGCTCGAAGTGGCATAATGCTGAGACAGGGACCGTTTTGGTCCCGGAACGTTTTCAGCATAAAATTTGAGTTTCTTGACTCGTCCCAATGGATTCGGAACTATGTGGGACAATTCCGGAATAACAGTAACACTATGCTTGTTTGTTTCTGTTTTTTGTTTATATTTGTTCATATCTACAATTTGTGTTTCTCGGTTCAAATTAATACATTTTCTGTTCCTTCGGCAACGGTCTTGTGAAAGGTTTCATTAAATATATTGTATGTTTACTATGATTATGGCTTTTTCTATATAAGCTTTACATAAAATAAATATTCGCTCGAAGGGAAATTAAACATTGGGAAAATATCGAAGTACATCCGCGCAGCTGTCTGTAGTCTGACTTGTCTACAAACAGCATGCAGCTCCGCTCATATTTAAATTTTTGTTCGAAGAATGAATTCCTATTTTGGGGATTCAGGTGAAATATTATAGATACCTGTGTGCTATGGATAAATATGAATCTCCAGCTACGTATGAATTGCAATGAGAGAAAAATAACCAAAGTTCGATGGAAGCTAGTGCGAATGGAATCTTATACGGCGGCGACTCGATCTTAATTGCCAAATTTTCATGGAGGAGGTAAGGTAAGGCTCGTGTGTAAGAAAGAACACGGCATGCGGTGACGTCGTAGACCATTGTCATAGGACACTAGTATTATAGCGTTTTTGAAATAAATTGTAATGGCTGTTTCTAAGATAATTTCTACAAAATCTTTTTTTCTTGAAAGAAATATTATTTATTTTGTAGTTCCTCTCAACCAGTATCATGCCAATTTAGGTAATTTACTAAACAAATTAATATCTTTATACGTGCACTACCCCAGCTCGGAAAGTGGCTTATCCATTTTCCAAATACTTAATGTGGTAAAAACCAAAAAAAGTATAAATATCATATTAAACAATAATAAATAAAAATGTTTATAAATAACATAAACAAAACACTAATACATTAAATTATATTTATACAATAAATACCTACTCATAATCACAAATTTATTCGATTACACCACCTACCGATTTACACCTACGGATTATTTTTTCAAAAAATAATTCAGTTGAAGTCCTATGCCTATCCTATTCACAAAAAGGCGTCATATATCGTCCCCTTAACTACTAACTTCCAGTACCTACTTAGAGATATGATTTGATTTGTGTTGCAGCCTAGCAGCGCTAGTCTTCAGTGGCCCGGGCGCTTAGCTTACGCAACAGAATGAAATAAGCTTCATTGTACAGACTTAGATTGATACTTATAACAAAATATTATGGTACCTACAGTATTTTATTTTCCCGGTACAGATTTTTTTTATTTATTTGGTACAGTTTTATATTTTATATAGCTAAGATTAGTTTAACGTAGTTAAGTATATACAATCATCATAATCGGTTAAAATATTTTATTAAAGGGTTAGATTTGATATATTACAATTTGAAAGGAAGTTTAGTTGGCACTTGGCAGTTATTGAGGTTAGTCGGCATTAGGTACCCGGTACCTACCCTAGTGTGTGAGAGTCCTAAACTTACCTCCTTTACCTGTTTTTATAGTGCACGCACTTGGGTAATCTCTTAGAAATAAAATAAAATCCCAAAGTTTTCCATATATGTATAAACATACGTACTTACATGGTTTTTTACATGTTTTATTTTTATTTTTATATAATACTTTCGTATGAAACTAACTAAAATAAATTGGTTATCCGTAAACCTTGTGAAATCGCCTTATTAGTTGATTTATTATTTTTATTAATTTATGTTGATGACACAGAATGGAAATTAAACCGTAGATTATTGTGGATAAGTTTCGTTTTTTATAGAAGCCTTACTATACAGGGTGGATTATAAAGAGAGGACAGTAAGGGCACTGTACCGGTGTATTTACCGGAAAATGGTCTTTGCGCCGCCACCTACTTTATCATAATATTCCGTTTAACAAAGGAAATTAAAAATCCATCGCACAGTTTGTGATACCTTATAAGTTTTTTCAATGCCTCTGTCAATAGTTTTATATTATTTATTTTAGGCAGTCAAAAATTGATTTTGGTGACCACCAAGGGCACCTTCGATTCACTGCCTAAATTACATGGTAAAAAAGTATGTGGCGGCGGCGCCTATGCCCTTAAAACTTTGTCGTTGTGTTTTTGAGTATTTAGAGTCCTTCGGCCCTAACGACATCCACTGGATGTCTAGAACCGATAGACTCATACGCCTTGATCACGGCACTTGCCGTCGACTGTACTCGCGTGACAAATAGCCAGTCAACGAGTACTTTGAGCTGAGCATCATCGGTAGATAATGACATTTAGGCGCATACCCCAAAGAGGCGTCGCCCGCCACCTAATTTATCTTATTTAGGTACTCCGTTTAACAAAGGAATTTTTAAAAATCCATCGTCCAGTTTGTGATACCTATCATAAGCTTTTTTTTATGTATCTGTAATAGTTTTATTCTACATATTTAGTTTAGGTAGAGATACGAAAATAAATTTTGGTGACCACCAAGGGCAACTTCGTATCTCTGCCTAAACTAAATAGAAAAAAACTATTACAGAGGCTAGCTTGGGTGGGGTATATGCCTTAATGGGTCTATAATGCGCTGTGATCTGTGTTTAGCGGCTAGCTAATTTGTACAACACAAAGCTATTTTTAGCAGTACCTACTCGCAGTAGTATATGTAGGTATAATACATCCGCGATTAGAATAGGACGCGACCTTGTCAATGAAACGTTTTTATGTGTTATATGTAGCCACTGAGGATGGGCAGTGAATGCATATAGGTCCAAGATATAAGTAAGTAAGTACATAGCTGATAGGTAAATAATATATTAATTATTGATACATTTATTTATTGATTGATGTTGATTATTTGGTTTCAAAAATCAGTAAATGTTGCTTCACTTTGAGTGATTTTATATAAATTATCATGAATTCGTGATCAACATGAACCTACTGATAATTTATTTATTCATCAAAATAGAATACCTTTTCATGATACTTATCTTATACTGTTGAAGATTCTAAGATTGAAGTACCTTTTGCACATCCCATCATAGAACTATTTAAATCTTTGATTCTTCTTCCTAATCCAACATTTCCAACTTTCATTACAGACTAAAAATATCAGGGTTTTCTTTCTCTGTACGTTCGGGTTTTATAAATATTTTCATTCAAATGTCATAAGGCCGAATGCAAAATTCGATATTGCAAGCCTTGAAACTGAATTGAAACGTCACTGACAGCTAAATAGAGAGAAATTTCTGAAGAGTGCATTCAGAAATTTCTTCATCTTATACATTTTGCACTGTTTCAGCAAATGGCTTATTTGCTTACAAACAATTTGCTTCTCGTGTCTGCGACTTAATTTATCAATAAAATCATAACAAACATCAAATTGCTCTATAATTAACCTTCTCAGTATGTAACTCTATCTATCATCTTTCCACTAATTGTTTATTGTTTATCAAGCAAAGATACGTTATTATATTTTAGCGAACTGTCCCGGCTTCGCATTAGTACTATTATATTATTATGCATTTGACGACCTCTGTGGCGCGGTGGGCGAAGGTCTGCCTGCGACGCAGGAGGTTGCGGGTTCGATTCCCGCCTCGGGACAAATGTGTGTACGATCAGATATTTGTTCAGGGTGTTCTGGTCGTTTTTTATGTACAAAAAAAATATCTATCTATGTATATATTCTGTTATATTATGTATATCAGTTATCTAGTACCCATAACACAAGCTCTGCTTAGCTTGGGGCTAGATAATGCTGTGTGAATGGTCCAGCATTTTTTATCTATTATTATGTATTATACACATGAACCTTCCTCTTGAATCATCTATTAAAATTATTAAAAACAACCGCATCAAAATCTTTTGTGTAGTTTTATAGATCTAAGCATACACAGGGACAGACAGACAGCGTGAAGAAACTTTGTTTTATACTATATGTAGTGATTTAGGTACCTACTAACAAACTGTAAAACGGATCAGTAGAAAATTTGGTACCCCGGGGCCATCGTAATATCCCCTATATTACGATGGCCCCGGGGCAGCACAGGATATCCATTGAAGATGTTCCACAATGGACAACGAATATCAGGTTTCAGCATCACTGCGTACGGAACCAGGTACTCAGTGATGCTAAATCAAACATCGCATAATTAAACAAGAGCTTGAGTGTAAGGGAAAACGTCGTCGCATTTAAAAATCTCTGTTCCCTTGTATAAAAAGTAAGTCCTTTTTAGCTGTAAGTTTCGATTAGTAGCACAGGTTATAATTATTATTGTATTATTAAGAGCTATAGATTTTGTTAACTACGTAAATGAAATAAAATTCCACTAGAATGGTGCTAGATCACGTAAACCAGCGCGAGTCTGTTACTTTAGGCTGTCACTGTATCTAACTGTATCTAAAGATTATGGTTTTAGGTTCATAGTTGAATACTCATTTTTGTCGATCATGACGAGCTGCATCTCGCATACTCACAAGAACTTGTGTACCATGCACTCAAGACCAATGCTCGCAGCCAACCAAAATTTTCGATACGAACATGATTGTGTCCGTGATGGTAGCACATAACCGAATTCACGTTTGTTGTTATGCCTAATAAATAGCGTATAAATAGAGTATTATCAATGCAGAAGTAAAATAAATAGTGCCTCTTTGGTTTAAGAAATAATGACCTTTGTTTGTGGGTACGCTGGCATAACGATCAAGCTAGCGTACACACGACCTTTCTCAAAAACGGCTTATACCTACTATAGCAACAAAATATACACAAAAATAAACTACGAATAGCGTCTGAGCTATGCAAATCTCATAATGATTGCTCTCATAGGAACAGAGATATGGAACAAGACTATAAAGTAACATCCTAGCTGGCGTTATGCTAGCGTACCCATTAAAAAGCGTAATAGTTTTTTATAGAAAACGAGGTTTCCTATAAGGACTATTACGTTGGTGAGTACGCTAGCATAACGTCAGTTCGGGTGACATTACAAAAAGACATTACAAGCGAACTCTTCCAGGCAACTTTTGGATGCACAGAATTATATGATTAGAAAGGCTGGGGATGTACCAAAGATAAAATAAATATGAACATAACAGAATACTGAAAAACATAATTATACTAAATAGATGTTACAAATATGATCTCATATTAAAATTCCATAAGTACAGCAGAATACCATTGTAGTCTAAGATCCGTAAAGGGACGACCTAAACACATCTGCTAAATGGATGAAAAGTGCTTTATATCATAGGGCCAACGAAAATGGGTTTATCAGACAAGAACTTTGGTAACAAACGTTTGTAATGACAAACATTTGTTATTACGACCGATGTGGCGCGGTGGGTGAAGGCCTGCCTGCGACGCAGAAGGTTGCGGGTTCGATTCCCGCTTCGCGACAAATGTGTGTACGATCTGCAGACATTTGTTCAGGGTGTTCTGGTCGTTTTCTATATATATAATAAAAAATATCTATCTATGTATTGTATTATAGTATGTATATCAGTTATCTAGTACCCATAACACAAGCTCTGCTTAGCTTGGGACTAGATAATGCTGTGTGAATTGTCCAGCATTATTTATTTATTACGATACCAAGTTCGAGTTCAAGTTATAGGTTTGAATATTTAACCTGAAAGTATAACTCAGCCACAGATAATATAATACTTATACTACTCAGCGTAGATGCAAAGCAATTTTTTTATCAAATGTTTTGTCCTAAGTGGTATAATGGTAGCTTCTTATGGTCATTAGCATAATAATGTCTCACGTGCAGTAAGTATAAAAAGGCTCAGGGGAAAAAAAAATAAAAAATAATCTTCATCTTTTATTAAAGATTATGATTATTCTCCATAGTTCTCCTGCTCTAACAAATATATCTTCTAGCCTTTAGCAAGTTAGCTTTATTTTCATAATAATCAAATGCCACCGTCCATATTGTTCTTATATGTCCAGTCCAGAGACAGCGTACGTAAGGCCCACACCGCCCACGGCCTCGCGGTGCAAAGGACGTCGCGCCACACAGCTGAAAATAAAATTAAAAAGTATTGAAAATAAAAAAGTACACCCAAAGGTTCTTTTTATAATAAATACTTACATTAGAATTATCTATATTATAATTTTTAGATTTTTAATTCTCAGATTAAAAATATTCCACTTATTAGCGTAGTATAAAATGAATGTGAACGAAATAATAGATATAATCTGATAAAGTATACTAAGTTATAAACATTACCTAGTTAATTAAAAAATGTCATCTTTGTCGTTTCTGATCATTTGTAAATGTATCGCTACGCAAACTTTGGAGATAGGGCATAATACACTTCAAATATCAAAATATCAATAACGTTTATTTCTTTAAGCTTACAAATAAGCACTTAGACAAGTCAAATTTTATACTATAAACAGGTTTATAAATAGTCATTATTATCAAATAAGAAATATGATGTTATTGATTTTATTCGCTTCAATTTTCTGTCCGCTATTTTTGAGATTTTCATATGGGTTTTTTTACCGTGATTTACATAGCTTTTTCAATGCTGTTCCGATTTTTAACTATTCACTAATGTAATTGTTTAGATACGTGATGGAATGACTAAGAATCATTTTATTTGTGTAATTGTTTCGATTCTTTTCATATAAAACCTAAACTAACTAACTATAAAATTAAGGTCAGGTTTTGGTGCCATCAAAATCGACATTAATTTCAGGGTTTAAGGTTTTTTTTCTCATAATGTTGAAGCGTTTGAACAGCATCTTACCTTACTTAGAAAATTTTATTTTATTTAAGGAAAGTGAAGATATGGCCTAAAATAAAGCACGCCCTGAAGAAAATTATTCAGTCTGGATTCACGTGAAATTCGTTTGTTAAATTTTATTGATGTGAGCGTTTTAACGTTAGTTTGCGTTAGTAAAATAAGACCACCAGATAATTGAAATATCGGAAAATCATCGAAAATGTTATGATGTAGAGGGTTAAGCCACCATACGAAAATAATATCAAAAAATTAAAAAGTTAAAAAGACCACCATACCTACTTTTGCACGTGAATATATTAGACCCCGACGTACCCTATAACACAAGTTCCACCGACCTAAGCAAGCTTACAACACGTTAGGGAAACAAATTTTGGTACTTTTTAAGGGCAGATTTTTAGAATAAATGCTTATTTTGTTTTGTTTTCTATGCAATTTTCACACATGTGGCATATCGTTGGAATGGCTATGAATCAGTAAAGTTTTCTCTAAATTGGAAGGTCAGAGACGCAAAGTTGAACTCTCAGTTGTTTATTTTCACTTTCAACACTTTTAATATAATAGCTGCTGTATTTTCCTATCACATAAAAATATTGATTTTAATAGTAAGGGCTAACATGATAGATGTAGGTAGAAAAAAACCCACGTTTTCACCAATGGACAATGCTTGTATAAAACACGACTGTTTTTGTAGCGAGAACGCTGTCAATGTTCTGAGCATGTCGTAAACTTAGGTGTTAACGCAGTAGTGTTTTATACTTGGGTAATACTTTTTGGCTACACTTATGTATTTCATCAACCGTGATAGTTAGACAGTTGAAATTTTTACGAGTAATGTATTTCTATTGCCGCTATAACAAACAACAAATACAGAAAAAACAGAATAAAATAAATATTTAAGGGGGCATACAACAAACGTGATTTTTTGCCTTTTTTTATAGATACGGAACCCTTCGTGCGCGAGTTCGACTCGCACTTGGTCGGTTTTTTATTTTAATTCCCTTCTTCGTGCACCATCAAAGGGCCTTGCAAAATGTACCTTGCCCACATTATTTTTAGGTCTTGCGCCGCCACTGGACCAGTCCATCCCAAGGTTGCCTGGAAGAGATCGCTCAAAGCGATAAGGCCGCCCTTTGTACTTCCTTTATTCTGTGTATTTCCTTCTGTATTGTATTTTGTGTTTGTGGGGTACAATAAAGAGTTATCTATCTATCTTAAAAAATTAAAATAAAAATAAAATAAAATAAAATAAAATAAATCTTTCAAGAATGTTTATGAGAGGCAGATGCCTTGCATACCCCATGTACCATACTATACACATTCATCAGAATGGGAGCAGCCTGGAAGCAGCAGCCGATAGTTCTTCTGTCATTATGGCACGAGCAATAATAATGCGCAATATCTTGTACACATTATTATGTATGTTCATAAACGGACATTGTAATGTTACACTTTCGTGTAACACATTTTAGACAGTTATTTCAGAAGCTTTACCTACCTAATTTTTTAACCAAAAAGATCCTAACAAATGAAAAATATTCTACTATGTACAACTTTAATTTTATTTACAAAACTTATTTCTCAGACGTTGAAGATTGATGCTCTTGTTGCTCTTTTGGTGAACGGGGCGTAGGGGTCGACACCAGTTGGTGATCGACGCCAGGTCTGGAACTCGCAGAACTTAAGTTTTGCTGGGTTGAAAGCTTTATTGAATTTCGGGCCCGGGAAATGGCTTTATTAGAAAATGCTTGTAGCGAACTCAGTGGTAAACTGGCCATCACAGATTTATAAGTATACTTAGTACTAAAGTACTGGCCATTTGGCCGTTCTGGGCTCTATTAGTTCTTCTGAGATTTATATGCATTTTGTACGAGGTTTCATCTATAACCTAAGTTACCTTTCCTCTTTGCTAAAAATCTGAGCAAATTTTGACACTTTCAAAATTGTCACTTGTGTCTTTAGTACTATACTTATAAATCTGTGGTTAATCCGTTGAAGCCAACGTTCGAACTTCAACTAAATGATACTTTTACTGCCGCGAGCAATGTGTTCCGTTTTTGGGCATATTGCTGCGACACCGGCCACGCCCCCTTTTCATATCTCCTTTATTTCTGAGAACGCACCCCACACGTGGGGTACATTCGAACACCATTTGTATCTTCTAGGAATTTATTATTTTCTCAGCTATTTCACCTTTTTTAGTCACCTTTTAGGCATATCTTACTGACCTAGTTTTATAATAATTATATTCTTGATTTTAGTTCTATGGGGTGCATTCGTACGGTATAAAAATTGTAAGAGTGGCAACACAGGTGGTTTCGAAAACAAATAAATGATCTATGGATCAACAAACATGGCACGGCAGGTTATCTTCGAACAAAAATAATGGACTTTATGTCTACGGTCTTGTCTACGGGTTCACATATCCAATATGACAATTCCCACCCCCTTCCTTCACACTTCTTTCCTCTCGTCTCTGACTGATCAAACCGATCAAACAGTGAGTTAAAACCCTTCCCCGGGAGCTTCTTGAGCCTCCAGAAGCTATCTCCCATGAAAACCAGAACAGCCAACAGGCTAACGAACAGCTCTTGAGAAGCCTACAAGCTTCTCGGAAAACCAGAACAGCCAACAGGCTAACGAACAGCTCTTGAGAAGCCTACAAGCTTCTCGGAGCAACAAAAAAATTTATAAATTTAAAAAAAAATTAAGGAAAATAATGTTAAGCTTAGTTTTATATAAATATTGACATAGGTATATAAATCAGATTACCTATATTTAGACTAAGATGATGTATTAATTTTAAGTTTTATAAAACTTACTAGTGGTTTCTTTTTCGCTTCTTCCACTAGTGGACAAAAAATTGAAGCGAATAAAATCAATAACATCTTATTTCTTATTTGATAATAATGACTATTTGTAAACCTGTTTATAGTATTATATTTGACGTGTCTAAGTGCTTAGTTTGTAAGCCTAAAGAAATAAAGTTATTGACTTTTGAACAACACATGACTCAAGAAAAACTTTTCTTGACGGAGAAACCGGAAAAAAGAACTCTAGTTCGTTTCCTGCCTGCATTTGACGACGTAGAGCAACGTAGAGTCGAATGTCGAAGACCACTGATGACAGTGAGTGATAACCGACGCCATTTTGGTTCTGCTATGTTTGTTTACTTTGTTTGTTTGCGTCGAGATCGTTCGTATTTGGCTCCCTAAAATTCTTCTCGCAACTTCTGAAAGCTGCAATAACATCTTGCAATGTGTACAAATAGTGCTATCTGTGTTGTGATAGTGATAGTTGACGATCGGACGTCAGTTTACATAATGTTCCCAAAAAAGACAGAACTCGAAAAGTTGTCACGTGGCATAAATAGTGAAAGACAGACTGCGAGGATTGAGTCTTCAGGAACTTCACCAATAGTTTGTGTGTTAATTTTGGTGCAAAGGTGCAAAATTTTATGCGAGTGAGTCTTCAAACCAAAACGTTCCTTCAAACAAATTGTTTGAAACAATGCTATGCAATTCAAACCTTTTACAATATGTAAAACTAAACGAAACAATAAAAAACATAAATTACACCAGTATTTTTTCTTAATTTCCTTTCCTTAATCAATAAATTTAGGTAGGCCAATATAAATTGAAAATATTGTAAGAATAGTACTTGACTAGCATAGATTGTGACGTCATATCCGGGTCTAAGCAAATAATTAAAAAAAAAGAAGCTGTCATTCTTGATATGTGAGCTATAGTGTCGAAATCTTGTCTATGGGAGTGCCCCGTCTATACGTAGTATACTTCTTAGTTTATGAAACATGGTGACAGACAGCGTGGTATTTTTTCTCCTAGTTGAAAATCGTTAAAAACTTATCAACAAAATGGACGAATTACCCGAACTACGACGCCAAAGATTATAGTAACGTAGGATCCTAGATCTTTGTACGACGCCAACTGGAGGCACAAATGACGCTAATCCAACAATTGCAGTCTCAACTAAGTCAGTCGCAACCCACTCAAGCGATCGAAAGTGCAAACTTCCTACCCGGCATGAGCACGCCACCGCCACAACAGTTTTCATTCAAAGCTGCAGATTGGCAAGGATGGATTACACGTTTCGAGCACGAAACAACTCGCCTCAAGTTACTGCCCAGCGAAACCCAAGTAAATTCATTACTGTACCTGATGGGTGGTCAAGCCAACAACATCCTCGCATCAATGAAACTGAGCGACGCTGAAATGAAGTCCTACGATGTAGTTAAACAAAAATTTGATAGTTACTACACTGCTCGAAAGACTAAAATGTACGCACGAGCGAGATTTAATCAACGTGTTCAAAATGATGAAGAAAGCATTGACGACTTTATTACAGAGTCTGGCTAAAAAGTGTGAATTTGGACCTCTTGAAGATGAACTCATTCGTGATAGAATCGTCGCAGGAATGAAGAATATCGAACTGTCAAAGGCAATACAAAACTTAGAAGAGGAACCAAAATTGGAAGCGGTAATCAATAGAGTATGCCATGCAGAAGTGGTTGATGCTAATATGGCCTCACTCAAACCAAATCCAGCCCCAGAGATAAACTTTGTCAACAGAAAGAGAAAGTCAGACATTATAAAACATAATAGTTCAGAAAGTTGCAGAAAATGTGGACGAACCCCCAAACACAAATTTTCTGAGTGTGAAGCAACCAAATCTACGTGTAAAGGATGTGGACTAAAAGGTCATTGGATAACTGTCAACCTAAAGTTGAACATGCATTAAAAAACTTGCAAGATATGGGAGTGATAGAAGCTGTCACACACCCAACAGAATGGTGCGCTCCAATGGTACCAGTACCAGACAAAAACAACACTGAGAGTGTACGCATCACAGTAGATTAGACAGAATTAAATAAAAGTGTTATGAGAGAATATCATCCATTACCAACTGTAGAAGAGTGTCTTGCACAGCTCACAGGATCCAAATACTTCTCCAAAATTGATGCCAACAAAAGCTACTTTCAAGTTTTGCTTTCAGAAAACTCAAAAGGACTTAACAACCTTCATATCCCCCTTCGAGAGGTATAGATTTAAGAGAATGCCAATGGGCATGAACGCATCAAGTGAAGTTTTCCAACGAAAGATGGCAACAATTCTATCAGGAATCAAAGGATGTATAAATCATGTAGATAATACCTTAGTGCATGGAAGAACCCCTCAGGAACATGATGCTAACCTGAGACAGGTATTAAAAGCTCTACACCAAGGAGGTATTACATTGAATCCAAAAAAATGCATTTTCAGGACAACCGAATGTACATTCCTGGGATACAAAATAACAGGCAGTGGAATACAACCCCTCCATGATAAAATTAAAGCAATTATTGACTTACCTGTACCAAAGGATTTAACAGCTTTGAGGAGTTTCATGGGAGCTGTTAATCAACACTTAAGGTTTCTCCAAAACACAGCAGATGTGACTGTGACAAAGCCTCTTCGTGATCTACTTCGAAAAGATTCCACTAGAGAATGGAAAGAAGAACACACCAGAGCAATCAATAATATCAAAAAATTACTAACTACAGCCCCTCAGTTAGCACACTATGACCCAAAGTTAAAGACAAGAGTATCTGCAGATGCATCTCAATATGGAATAGGAGCCGTACTTGAACAAAAGCATGGAGATGAATGGAAAGCAGTTCATTTCTGGTCATCTATATTTACCCCCACTCAACAGAGGTATGCAATGATCGAAAAGGAAGCATGTGCAACAACCATGGCATGTGAACGATTTAGACTGTATCTCCAAGGCTTACCAACCTTCACCATTCGTACGGACCATCGACCCCTACTTTCCATACTAGGATCAAAGCCCATTGCAGACTTATCTATCAGACGCCAAAGATTTAGAATGAGAATGACCCCATTCAACCACAAAATCGAACATGTACCTGGAAAATACATGTACACAGCTGACATGTTGTCAAGAGCCCCACTTCCAACTCAGGAAGAAGACAAGGATATTCTTGAGAAAAGCAACAAACTCGATGAGTCAACATTTCTAAACATTACCAAAGAAATATCTATCTCTGATGAACGCTTAACCAAGGTAAAGGAAGCTCAAGAAGAAGACAACATAAGTAGAAAGCTACGCGAATATATCATGAATGGCCCTGTTTCAAAGATATAGAAGAAGAACTAAAACCATTTTTGAAAAACAAGATAGAATTAACCCTGACATATGATATGATAACATATGGAAACAGATTATTTATCCCATCATCACTCAGAAAAGAAATCTTAGAGAAGCTTCATACTGGACATGTGACAAGCACAAAGAGCCAACAACGTGCTAAACAAACAGTATGGTGGCCAACATTGGAAGGTGATATTCACCAATGGTCAAATAAATGTGAATTCTGCACTAAACTTATGGCACAGAGACCTGAACCTCTTATAAGTGGGGAAGTGCCAGAATATCCCTTTGAAATCATAGCTGCGGATCTATGTACATACAAAGGAAGAGAATACCTTATAGTGAGAGATGTGCTATCTAACTACCCGGAAGTAACATCACTGACATCCACTACTTCCACAGCTATCATGAAACACTTAAAATGTATAATGGCAAGACATGGTATTCCAAGAATCCTGAGAAGTGACAATGGACCACAATTTTCATCAAGCCAATTCAAGGAATTTGCTAAGAAATGGGAGTTCACTCACACCACATCGAGCCCCCACTTCCCACAAAGCAATGGAGCCGCTGAAATTGGAGTGAAAATTATCAAAAAAATATTTGATAGGAACCCAGGAGATCCATTACTAGGTTTACTCCACTATAGAACGACACCTTCACAGCTAGGACCAGCTCCATCTGAAATAGCTATGTCAAGACTTCTAAATACAAACATACCAACTCAACTAACTCCACAACTCTGAAACCCAAACTGCAAAATCTAGAAGAGTACAGAGAAAAGCTAAACAAAAGAAGACAAAAAGCTAAGGAAGCATGACAAGAGACACAGAGTCAAAGAACTACCTGAACTGGAAACTGGAAGAAGAGTATTCCTACCAAATGAGCAAATACAACTGAAAAAGGAAGAGAGATTAGAAAGAACAGAAGAGCAGTCATAGAGTTACCTGACCAAACTATCAACTTGAAGACACAGATCTCACCTGTCCCTATCTCTACATCACCTCCTGCCCCAAACCCTCTACCTTCACCAAGTCTGGAACCCCCAATATGTATCGTTCAAGAAGAAGAAAACCAGCTACATGAAAATCTGACAACACCCAGACCCAACACGGCAACAACTAGAAGCCTTGATATTGCTTCCAGAGATGAAATTAGGTATGCCTGCAGAGATCATAATGGAAATTCCTTCACAGGATTCCATCACCGAGACACAAGAGAGATCACCACCAACTACTCCATTTGCTACTCCTGACTCATCTACACCTACTAGCCTTGAAACTTCACCAGAAAAAGATAGAGAAGTTTTCACTACTCGATCTGGAAGGCAAGTGAAACCTAAGAAAAAGTGTTTGTGCAAAGAGTGTTAGATGTATCACAAAAATTTTACAAAGACTATATCCTACCTAAAGACATTGCAGTGATAGTGTTGTGTACCTACTGTAATTTTATTGTGCAAAAACCTATAAGATGTGTGTGATTTATAAGGACAATCTTAGGATAAGTTAGCAAATAAGAAACACCTAATTTAGTTTATAATCTTTATTGTCAATAGCATATATGAACCTCTAACATTATTACCACTATTTGCAAACATAAAACTATTGCACTGAAACCATAATAATGTTTATAAAAACTTAGAAGTTCTCCTTTTGTTTAAAGTTCTTTATGTAACTGTTTTGTTGAATTTCATTCAAACATTTGAACTTGCTGTTTTCAAACCATTTCATAATCGTGTTTGAATATTCAGAACTTCATTTTCACGTGTTATAAGTGTTATAACTGATGTAAAAAACTGTATTCATCACAATCACAATACATATTGCTAAAAATATCTTGAATTTGTAAAACTTTATTATGTTCATTTGTCTAAAACTAGTAATGTGTCAATGTTAACTAGTGATGTTACATTAATTAAGCGAAATCTACTTTTGTAAAAAAGGGAGATGTTTAATAATCTAGTATTTATACCTTGTAAGAGTGGCAACACAGGTGGTTTCGAAAATAAATAAATGATCTATGGATCAACAAAAATTACATACAATTTAAGTGTACGAAGGTACCCCAATCAAACCTGTCACAAAAAAATCATAATAAAAAAATAACCGTTATGGTAATCATTAAACTACCTATTGTTAATTATAACAATGTTATGCATTTATTTACAAACTAGACTTAAATATTTTTTCTCATTCTATTAAAACTTATTGAAGACCGATGCTTCCAAGGAAAACCAAAAATTACTTTTGAGTAGCCAAAACACACACTAAACCATAAATTTTGGAGGGTTGCCTATACATATGAGCGGCAGTCCCGTATACAACTTTGAACGCTTCAGTATGTTGGTTATTCGAGATATTATGACCTCTGTACGAAGCCTCCCGGTGCGCGGTGTACGAATCCTGTTAGAGCAAAGATCCTAGGATCCTACGTTCCGGGTTAGAGTAATATTGTTCTGTGACGAATCCTACCCATCTTCCCCTATGTTAAAAAATAAGAGAAATTTTATCACACTGGTTACGAAGTTATTGTATACTCATTGCACACTGGAAAAAATAAATTAGTTTGTTGAGATGTCCACTGTGTGTCGAGTGTGCCTCACCGGCGGCGGCGGCACCGGCGACAGCAACGACGCCGTGATGCTATCTGTAGAAGACATTAAAATAAAAGAAATTTATCATATGTTGACTAAAACCCAGGTAACTAGACAAAATCTTCAAAGCTCCAACCATGAAGCATAGGCAGGTCTAATACTGTGTTAAAGTTAAGTTAAACTTAGGTACAGGTCTCAGATATCACTTACTATTATTATGTTTATCCTAAATGTTTGTTTTTTTTTGTATGATATGTTGTTAATTTGAGTAAAAATTTTGTGCACGCTGCGGCATCCCATAAGTGTGAAAACACAGATGATAAGATTTTGTAGTGTAACTTTAAAACTTTAATGTGATTTTCACGTAGGATGCCCTTTTTAAATACTTAAATAAATAAAATAAAAAACTGCCTATACTTCATGGTCGGAGCTTTATATATAATATGCACCGAGCGTAGAAAGCAGTGTCTTACGTCAAGGGTGTCATGGAATCCCAAGAGCTCGGAAGCTAGAATAACCCACGAGGGATGCAAGGCAGTTACTGTTATCCTGAGTGGGAGTTGATAGGGATCTTGATAAACACCAAACATTTTCACATATACATTTTGACAAGAACCTCAAAATATGTATGTGTGTATGGAAATGATTACCAATAAGGAGACTCAAACTAAGAGATCACATTCAACTCTTTTAAATTTGGCAAGTATAATTAGAAATACACAACATAAATATAGTGTTATTATGAGCGTGGAGTGTAAAAAACTAATACATTACTTACAACACAGAAAGACTGCAATTGGATCTAGCTAAACTATAAGTTTTGTATCATAATGTAATGTATATGTTATTTGTTTCAGTTCAACTCAGAAGATGGAAGGCCGAAAGTTGTTTGTACTTCCTGTTATGAAAATCTCTTGAAATGCTGGAATCTCTCGCAGATAGCTCGCAAATCTGAAGACATTTTGAGTATCCTGCTCTACAGGAAAATCAAGGTATGAATTCCTTCATTATGTTTGGTAACAAAAAGTTAAAGATAAACATGTATTACATACTTTGTATATAGATGATTTTACTAATAATAATTATCATGCTACCTGCCTTGACAAGTTGTGAAATTGTGTCCTAAAAACAACCAGTGTGCAAATATCTTGAAGGAGGAGAAGGACCGCTGTGGTGGAAGGACCACCTGCAACGCAGGCAGGAGGTTGCGGGTTCGATTCCTGTCTTGTACAATATACAGATATTTGTTCCTGGTTTTCTGGTCGTTTTCCAAGTATATTATAAAATATCTATCTGTATGTATTGTATTATGTGTATAAGTTATAAACCCCTAGTTTTCACCAAGGTATTTGACAAGTTTTGTGTAATGTTTTCGTTTTGCTTTCTCACTGGTATTATTATGTTTAAAACATATTGAATTCAAAACTTGAATGCAAAGTGTTGGATGAAATTATGTGTAAACTTCTAGCTGTCTACATGTTCTGAACCATGTCAATTGATATGTATTTCTCTCAACATGTTAATAATAATAATAATAAAATAATAATAAAAATCTTTTATTTTCAGTATAGGTTTTAACAAAGTAGAAGTTATTATTTATTTGTATGTTGTCAACTTGTTGGAAGTTGTTTTGTTTAAAGGTTAGATTGTTTCACTATGAATTTACACAAAGTATGACTGGGAGAGGAAGTATTTCACACTCTATTTATACATATAGCATTTACATTAAGAAAACCTCGTTTTCTATAAGAACTATTTCGGTTTATAATGGGTACGCTAGCATAACGCCAGCTCGAGTGTTATTTTATAGTCTTGTTCCATATCTCTGTTCCTATAGCTCGGACGATCTTCATACTCTATTTTTGTGTATAACTTTTGTTGCTATACTCTAAGCCGTTTTTGAGAACGGTCGTGTGTACGCTAGCTTGATCGTTATGCTGGCGTACCCACAAACAATGGTCATTATTTCTTAAACCAAGGAGGCGCTATTTATTTTACTTTTGCACTGATTATACTTTATTTATACGCTATTTATTATGCATAACAACAAACTCGAATTCGGTTATGTGTACGCTACCATCACGGACACGATTAAAGTACTGATGGATGTGACTCGAGGGTAGAATAGCTTTTTCTATAAAAGCCGGCGCAAACCAACGCTCGCTCTCATTTTGCTGCGCGCCACCGTGGAGTCAACACCTCGTTACGCTAAACGAGGGACTGAGGCCCCTTCTGCTACAAGTCGTCGTGCTGAACGGACGTTCACTCTCTTGCGTATTGTTGTATCGTTGCGATAAGTACTTAAGTGTAGTTGAATATGAGAAATCCTCATTGTGTTGAGTTATTAATTTTCCATTGTTTGAGTAAAATCCTTTAAGGTTGTGAAAATTGTGTTTCTTTTAAATAAATTAGCTTGACATTGCTAAAATCAGAAGTAAGGGATAGTTCGCATTTCCCACATTTATCCTGATAAGTTTAAAAGCAAAATGAAGTGTTTCTTTCCTTGTTCAAAGTTGTGCGGGTAGTTTGTTTTATTCCACGCTTTGTGTTGTTTGACGAAGTTATTTAATTTTGGTGCGTTCCGGCACCTTTATTGTGTTTTTGCAGTGAAACAAAGACATGAGGACGAGCCTTTCTCGGTCTCGTCATAGAAGACTCCCATCGGGGTTGCGGAGCGACCGTTCGCGTGACAGGAATTCTCGTGGCTGGCGATCCCGCAGTCACACTCGTGACCGGTGATCGCGCAGTCTTTTGCGAGGCCAGCGATTGCGTATAGCTACCCACGTAGCTAGTCGCAGAAGTGATTATTTGGGGCTGATTGAACATGGTCAGGTGGGGCCGAGCCCAGTTGTTTATTTATGTTCCAAATTGAGGGTAGGAGTAGAATAACTCCTTAACAGTTGATTTTTATTTTCATATCTGCAACTACGGCATATGCCTCGAGCGTGGCCTGCGCGCTCCAGCGAGGTGTGCTCGCTGTGCAGCGCGATCTGAGCGCACCAGCGCGGTCTGCTCGCACCAGCGAGGTCTGCTCGCTGTCCAGCGCGGCCTGCGCGCACCAGCGAGGTCTGCTCGCTGTCCAGCGCGGCCTGCGCGCACCAGCGAGGTCTGCTCGCTGTCCAGCGCGGTCAGCGCGCCCCAGCGAGGTCTGCTCGCTGTGCGGAGCGGCTTGCGCGCTCCTGCGCGGCCTACGCGTGTCCAGCGCGATCTGCGCGCACCAGCGAGGTCTGCTCGCTGTCCAGCGCGATTTGCGCGCACCAGCGAGATCTGCTCGCTGTCCAGCGCGGCCTGCGCGCACCAGCGAGGTCTGCTCGCTGTCCAGCGCGGCCTGCGCGCACCAGCGAGGTCTGCTCGCTGTCCAACGCGGCCTGCGCGCACCAGCGAGGTCTGCTCGCTGTCCAGCGCGGTCTGCGCGCACCAGCGAGATCTGCTCGCTGTCCAGCGCGGCCTGCGCGCACCAGCGAGGTCTGCTCGCTGTCCAGCGCGATCTGCGCGCACCAGCGAGGTCTGCTCGCTGTCCAGCGCGGTCTGCGTGCCCCAGCGATGTCTGCGTTAGATCCAGTCCGTTGGATGGTGTCTGCGTTAGAACCAGTCCGTTGGATGGTGTCTGCGTTAGAACCAGTCCGTTGGATGGTGTCTGCGTTAGAACCAGTCCGTTGGATGGTGTCTGCGTTAGAACCAGTCCGTTGGATGGTGTCTACAGTAGAACCAGTCCGTTGGATGGTGTCTACATATGGCTATGGAAGCTGGTCGGCTTTGCACACCGATCAGTCGCTGTGTGACGTACGTTCACAGTGTGTTTTATTTAGCGTGTTTGCTTTGGTTGTGGTTATTTTATTTAGTTACTGTTGCAGCTGAATGTCGTCTTCGCTATGTTTTAGCGAAATTTTGAGATTCAACGATGAATTTCGCTTTGAAATTAATTCGATATTCAGCTGTATGTGTACTAGTTAGCGTAGTACACTAAAACCTTAACACACTAACAACTACCGAGGCATTAATGTGTCTAAAATGCCTTTTTGTTAACATTCTTGCCTTGTTTGCATTGTTCACAGCAACGAGAGGTGATGATGATGACCCAGAACAGGAACTGACCGAACGTGCTGCAACCTGGTCAGGTTGACCAACCTGATTGTTTTGCACCATACGATCGAGAACCTGGGAACCTTCCATTATGGACCACTAGGAACCAGGACCTACACAAGCCTAAAATATGCCTACGCTTGATTAAGCCTGGGCATCACCATGAATACCCTAGATCTGTCGAGGCGCCAGAAGTTTCAGGAGAGGCCGTGATGGATGTGACTCGAGGGTAGAATAGCTTTTTCTATAAAAGCCGGCGCAAACCAACGCTCGCTCTCATTTTGCTGCGCGCCGCCGTGGAGTCAACACCTCGTTACGCTAAACGAGGGACTGAGGCCCATTCTGCTACAAGTCGTCGTGCTGAACGGACGTTCACTCTCTTGCGTATTGTTGTATCGTTGCGATAAGTACTTAAGTGTAGTTGAATATGAGAAATCCTCATTGTGTTGAGTTATTAATTTTCCATTGTTTGAGTAAAATCCTTTAAGGTTGTGAAAATTGTGTTTCTTTTAAATAAATTAGCTTGACATTGCTAAAAGTACCTACTTAGCTTGGAGTTTGGAGCCATTATTTGCATGCCTAGGCGGTTAAGTCATTTAGCTTGGAACAATAAATAATAAACCTAGGCGGTTTAGTCATTTAGCCTGGAATAAGAAACAATAATCATAGGCCGTTAAGTCATTTAGCCTGGAACAAAAAAACATTAGCAAATCGCATTATTTTTTTCAAAAGAACGATAATTATTACGTTTTTTATCTACGGCCTATGATTGTTTCTTCATCATCCGCATCAGGCCGTTAATTCATTTAGCCTGGAACAAAAAAAAGTAAAATATTGGTCAAATTGTATTACCTAAGCGACAAATTTTATCTTCGTTAAAAATAGTAATATTAGAAAAAAAACCGCTTTTGCTATATATGTTATAAAAAACGTAATATCGTTCTTTTGAAAAAAATATTGCGATTTGCTAATTTTATAATTTATTTTCGTAAAATCGAATCTTTAAACTGCTCTGGTGGAAAATGTCGGTTAATACAAATAGCCCGGAACCTCTCGAATTTTGTGTAATTCTTGTTGGCTTCGCTCGCAGTGTGAACGAAAGAGTGTTTGCGAGTTGTAAACATGTTTCTTGGTGAAAACGAGGGGAAACACAAGCTCTGCTTAACTTAGGGCTAGAATATGCTGTGTCCAGTATTTATTATTATTATGATAGCAAAAATTTAAACAATTGAGTGCTCAAAGATATTACTATCTTTGAGCACTCAGACTTGTTTAAATTCTAGAAAGTGTTAGTATAATAGTCCTCCTAAAACATTTCAGCTCTTACATAAACATAGGTGCTAGATTATGGTAACTTAGCGTAATGTAATTTTTTGTTTGATGATAAGTGTTGTTTCCAGGCAACTAATGAAAATATTAAGAAACTCAACCTGGAAACAGAAAAGTATGTGGACATATCTATTGAATTGGACAATATACTAACTCGTGAGAATAGTTCTGCAAATAGCATTATAGGAGGACCGAACTTAGTGACAGAAAAAGAATTTACTAGTGGGGGATTGATTGGCACCGAGTCTACTAGTACCATATATCAAGAGAAAACTCATAACACGGAAATTTTACAAATTTATGAATTACTTGATAGTGATTCTTCTGATACAGAGGATATTAAAGAAATCCATGATTTGACGCGTATATCTTCTGAAAATTTAAGTAGACTGATTGAACACGCCGCTGAAGTGCATACCGAACCACAACAGATAGAAAACGACTCTGATGAACTCATTTTAGACCGGAATTTGAGCAGTAACGATGGTAATAATTTGCTTGAACACTCCACTGAAATGGATATTGCACCGGTAACGATCGAAAAAGACTCTGAAGAAAATAGTTCACAGACATTCTGTAGTGATAGTTATATCCAAATGCCAACACATACAAAGGAAAATCAATGCAAAACATATGATAAGAAATTAAGTGATTTTACTAAGAGAGTGGACACTAGAAATAAGCCATTAGTAAAGCCAAAAAGCTGCAATGTATGTGATAAGCAAGTAACTCGCACGAGAATTTGCACTGGAGAAAAGCCCTATGCATGCAATATATGTCTTAAGCAATATAAACATAAATCTTCTATATATAGACACATGAAAAGTTCACACTGGAGATTAGACTAATGCATTCAGAAAACAGCCAAGTCAAGGCCCCCGTAAAAAAAGGGAACAGCATCCCTAGAAAACAAAGTTTTGTAAAGAAAGGCTATGCTGCTGAAGCATCACACTTGTTAGTATTTAATTTTAGAATTGTATTGTATTTATTAATTGCAATTAATAATACTATACCATTCTAAAAAAAACTCCAGCTCCAACTTGAATACAAGTATTTATTAGTATTCAATGAAACACTGTTTCGATATTGTAATAGATATGTGTATTGTTCTAATTTTTTACTCGGCCTAGCATTATTTAGTCATTTCCTTTAGTATTGATAAATTTAGTAATAAGTACAAATAGTATTTGATTTAAGAATGGTACCTATTGTATTTATTGATTGGAGTATTCAATGAAACACTTACAATATTGTAATAGGTATGATAGATAAGTGTTCTAATTTTTTACTCGGCCTAGCATTATTAATTTCATTTAGTAGGTATTGATAAATTTAGTAATAAGTACAAATTGGGTTGCCTACTAAATCTGAGGCTCCTAAACTGAGTAGGTAATTGCAATGAGCACATTAGACCGACGACCGATGTGGCGCGGCGGGCGAAGGTCTGCCTGCGACGCAGAAGGTTGCGGGTTCGATTCCTGCCTCGGGACAAATGTGTGTACGATCTGCAGACATTTGTTCAGGGTTTTCTGGTCGTTTTCTATATATAATAAAAAATATCTCATAGATAGATATTTTTTATTATATAGGGAAGCATCGTTTCCTCCAATATTGCCTTTTTGAAGCATCACACTTGTTAGTATTTGATTTTAGAATTGTATTGTATTTATTAATTCCAATTAATAATACAATACCATTCTAAAAAAACTCCAGCTTGAATACAATTATTTAGTAGTATTTATTAGTATTCAATGAAACACTGTTTCAATATTGTAATAGGTATGTGTAGTGTTCTAATTTTTTACTCAGCCTAGCATTATTTAGTAATTTCCTTTAGTATTGATAAATTTAGTAATAAGTACAAATAGTATTTGATTTAAGAATGGTACCTATTGTATTTATTGATTGGAGTATTCAATGAAACACTTTTAATATTGTAATAGGTATGATAGATAAGTGTTCTAATTTTTAACTAGACCTAGCATTATTTATTTCATTTAGTATTGATAAATTTAGTAATAAGTACAAATTTGGTTGCCTACTAAATCTGAGGCTCCTAAACTGCGTAGGTAATTGCAATGAGCACATTAGACCGACGACCGATGTGGCGCGGTGGGCGAAGGTCTGCCTGCGACGCAGAAGGTTGCGGGTTCGATTCCTGCCTCGGGACAAATGTGTGTACGATCTGCAGACATTTGTTCAGGGTTTTCTGGTCGTTTTCTATATATAATAAAAAATATCTATCTATGAGATATTTTTTATTATGCCGCCGACGCCGTACGTGTTGCCTTCCATCCATCGAGTTAGAATACTATAGAGTAACAATCACAGAAATAAAATGTCCGCGCCAAAAACTCTGCACAACCTACGCTACGTGCAGAGTTTTTGTTTAGTTGTACGGCGACCGCAGTCCTCGTACAACGTTCGCGATGCCAAAGTGTCCTTCCTTCCACTCGACACCACCAAAACGACACCATCCGTGGTGTCGAAGTTATTATTTCAAGTTATCTATACCTAGTTAAACGATAATTAATAAAACAGAGTTTATGAAATATTATTTTTTTATTTCAGTGAAGTAAGTAGTTATGTAGGTATTAAAGAACGGACCGGAAAACTAGTCTTGCAGCGTGTCCACAATTGTTGTTACGTGCTTGTAATAGGCCTTAATGAACTTTTCTTTTAGTGTGTCTTTTCCGGGAAAAAAACTTTCAGCCAACAATTTTGCTGTATTTAATACAATCTGAGCATCACTCAAATGATCCGTTTGGGTACAATTATCCTTCATATTTTGTTCCGTTTGCGTTTTCACGGACATATAAATGTCTGGTGTGACGTCGTCATCTCTACACTCTACAACATACTCTTGAGTATCCTGCATTTCAAACACATCATCGGGCGAGAGTTGGTATTTAGGTTGGAAACTCAAAATTGATTGACTCTCCATACTTTCTAAATTATGTTATTAAGTATTTATATATTTCTAAATACAATAGTTACCTCGTTAATGAAACTGCTTGAACTAAATTGGAGTTTTCATATCAACAACTTTGTATGTAGGTAACCTCACTATTAGTAGGTGGTGTCGTATGGAATCACTAGTCCGATGGTGTCGTTTTGGTGGTGTCGAGTGGAAGGAAGGCAAAGTGTTCGGTGATTTCCTGCCCAAATAACAGCAACTACGTGCAAAAAAAGGGTGGTGTTTCGTATTTTAGGTAAGTATCATAACAATTTTATGAATTTATGTATCCACAGTACGTATTTTCATGTTAATTTCAATAATTTTAAATATTTTCTGCAAAATAAAATGCTCACAGCTTAACCTTGGCACTTCGTAGGCGTATCTCTTTCACACGTTAAACAAATATGTAAGAGTAAAAGAGAAACAAAGTCTCGCGTGAGCTTGTGACGAGCACACTGTGTTCCAACGACAAAACTGTGGAGTTCATTGATACTTAATATTTTTACGAATTTTTAATTAATTGTTAAGGTAAGGTGGGGCAACACTAACAGCGGGGAAAGACTATCACTTTCAAATATCTCGAAAAGTACCGCGTTTTTGTTGAGTTGGCTATGTCGATAAAACAGTTTTCAAGAAAAGTGTCTTGGCTCAAAACACAGATGTCGCTTTTGTTGGTAAATGGCGCCAACATACCGAAATGTAAATGTCAGTTGTTAAAAAATAAATTTGTAGGTGGTTGACCCTGACAAACTTTTAAAATTTTGGTGGTAAATAAGTGTTAAATTGAGATGTGTAATATGTAAGTAGCATCATATTAATATTGTCTTTTAAGTTATTATAATATTATGGCTTTCAACTAAAGATTTCCTTTGATATTTTACGAAACCAAAACCTAAAATAAAAATATCAAAACGGGGGAAGACTATCAGTCTTTCTGGGGTAAGGCAGTCATATGTTAGCCTTGCCCCAAGTCAGATATAATCAACATTTTCTCATCATGGAATTTTTCTTTTGAGTTTGTACGGTTGGGGTGTAGTTGACGGGACGCAAGGCGAAAAAGACTTAGAATAATTTTCACGATTTTTTTTAATGCATAATTAACATAATAATATATTTTTTCTTACGGTATCGTGAAGGGGGTCACTAGGGGTGCAACTTTTGTTCAGGTTATTGACCTCAAAGTTCAATGACCTCGGCGCTAGAGGTCAAAGTGTGTCGTTCAATTTCAAGGCAAAAAAGGTTTGTACAGTAAAATCCACCGGCACACACAAATTTATAATGTACTGTTTACATTTATTAATTTTTTACCGGAGATACACCCGTGGTTTCACATGACATGTGTTATCAAAATAAATATTTTAATAAATTTTAATAAATATTTATTTTAATTTATGTATGTTAACTGGCGTGCAAAAGAGGAGGCTTATACCCGGCCAGCAGTTGATGTCGCAAGGCATATGCAACGTCTAGTGGGTTCCTGTGAGTGTGCGCGCAGTAGCTCCTGGCTGATGTTTGACACTAGATTGGGCCTGTTGTACCTAATCTCAAAAAGGTTCTCTCTATCGATCGATGTAGGGTAACTGGTTGAAATCTCCGATGAGAACAATTTCGCCCGCACTAGACAAACGAAAGGCCATGATGATGGCTCCAAAGTGTCAAAGGGCTGATGATGATAATGTCTAACGCACAGTGACATTAAGCTATTGATGTCACTTAAAAGGTTCTGCGCCTCTGATTCCTGTTGTGTGTTAGTCTTACCCCAATTCATTTCTTTTACGAATTGCCGCAAAAATAAACGTTGTAGCGTCGTGATAGAGTTTAAATTAAATTACATTACGTTTAACATTTACGATTTTCCTTAAGGAATTCCGCTAAGTTTTAGTTTTCAGCAAAAAAACATCACTGTTAGTCTTACCCCAATTAGTGGGGAAAGACTAACTATTTTTACTGGTTTTCAATTTATTCAAAATATCTATTCTGAATGCATTACCGGAAATATACTCACTATTTCCTAAAACCTTATAGTTTTGTAGTTTCAATTACATGATTATCTCAGAGGCAAGTCAAATACCTTAGCCATAAAAACCGATCTTTCCGGTCTAGCAGGAAACTATGTTTGTCTTACCCCACCTTACCTTATACTTAATAATATTACCATGTTGATAAATGCTTTATTTTTTCCGAACAAAAAGTAGATGAGTCGATAGCGTTCTATAATTTTATAGTGTAAATTACAATATTTTGTATGCCTTGTTTTTAGTTTTCCTCGAAACCCCGTAATGTGCTCTGAATGGACAGTCATATTATCAAGGCAATTAAGTTATTCGTCAGTAGGTTAAAAATAGTACCTAATAAAACTCGTAATACATACAGATTTGTTTTATTTAAAATTATTTGCACCCCCGTGTTTTCCGTGATAAAAAGTAGGTACCTAGCATAAGTGTTAGTCCAGAGTATAAGCTGTCTTCATATTATAAGTGTGACTAGCTGCCCCGCCCCGGCTCCTCCTGGCTAAATAATATAATTATAGCCAATGTCCATCTTGAAACCTAGATTCATTCTAAATATTGGTTAACATATTTTTTTAATCAGATGTTTAGTTTCGGAGTCCTCTTAGGTACATTATAAACTCACAAACTCACACATATAATGATATCACAAATACGACCTATAATATTATTTAGTACAAATAGCGTCTCCACTCGCCCTGTTCCCTGTTCGTACGCGCATGGCCGTCGGTCATCTTCGGAAATCTTCGGTATGTCTTCGGTGCATTATTATCCTTCCTTCCACTCGACACCACCAAAACGACACCATCCGTGGTGTCGTATGGAATCTCTAGTCCATACGACACCACCCTAGTGATGTCCAGAAACGCGTGTTTTTGACTAACAGCTCCCAGTTCATTAAAATAAATAAATAAATATCAGACACCATCACATACATTGATCCGACCCCGAAGTTATTATTTCAAGTTATCTATAGTTAAACGATAATTAATAAAACAGAGTTTATGAAATATTATTTTTTTATTTCAGTGAAGTAAGTAGTTATGTAGGTATTAAAGAACGGACCGGAAAACTAGTCTTGCAGCGTGTCCACAATTGTTGTTACGTGCTTGTAATAGGCCTTAATGAACTTTTCTTTTAGTGTGTCTTTTCCGGGAAAAAAACTTTCAGCCAACAATTTTGCTGTATTTAATACAATCTGAGCATCACTCAAATGATCCGTTTTGAAGCTAGTGCATCTCCATAACACTGAGCCGTTTTTATATCCCTTGTGACGGTGAAATTTATACGTTTGCCAGAGCAAACCTGTTCCGCCATTAGTTTTTATGTCGTCAGTATTAGTATCCATGTCCATTGTGAAAAATTAAAATATTCGGACGGAAAGACAATAATATGCAAATTGCAATGAACAATGTCAAGATGACCATTTGAGTGACAGTTAAATATAAACTTTATCAAATGACATACCTCGTTAATGAAACTGCTTGAACTAAATTGGAGTTTTCATATCAACAACTTTGTATGTAGGTAACCTCACTATTAGTCGGTGGTGTCGTATGGACTAGTGATTCCATACGACACCACCGATGGTGTCGTTTTGGTGGTGTCGAGTGGAAGGAAGGATTATTATGACATTGCGTACAAGCGACATTGAACATTATTCAACCAAGATAACGTCTTAATTCGCGTAAATGTCATTGTGAGCTATATAACAACAAATGTATAGGTATGTAGAACGGCGCTCGGACATTTTTTGAGTGCTGTAAGTTAGAGATTGGGACTCTATAATATTCTAACTCGATGCTTCCATCTGAAGAAATCAAATTAACCTTGGTCTCGTCAGAGAATAATACATGTTGCCATTGGGCGTAGGTCCAATATCCATATTTACGTGCAAACGCCAAACGAGCATTTCTATATGTTCTTTCTTCAACAACAACGGTACTTTGCGAGCCACTCTTCCGAACAACCCTGCTTCTACCAGACGTCGTCGAACGGTCCTCGCTGAGACACCAGCTCTTTCGTCTGTCTCAAACACTTCGTGTTTAATTAAAATAGTGCCTACAAACGGATCTTTCTTAGCTAACCTGGTTATCATTCTATCTTCTTGCGGAGTTGTTTTTCTCGATCTTTTTGTTCTGGGCACATTTAAGAGGTGTCAGTGATGCCTTACTTGAACGAACAGCTTTTACAGTTTGTTTTTTTGCTCTAAAGTGCATACGATTTAAGTGATGAAAAATACCACATTATATAAACAAATAACTAATAACTATCTTTACTACCTCTTTTTTTCATTATTATGTGTAGTTTTATAATAAATCACTTTAGAAAAACACTATAAAAAAGCAGGGCGTTTAAGCCTTTACACAAAATATCTAACTCCTGATGAAAAAGAAAATACATGAACCGCTACTTCTACATCATATCTTTCTAATAAACATTCCTAATTTTTGTAGAATTCAATACAATAATAATAAATCCCAAAAAACTCATTTTTGTAAGGCGTTTTGCGAAGTAATTATAACTTGGTTAAAATTTTGCCACGCTAAATTCAACCCTATTGATCAAATATCCCTTTGTATATAACTGAAAATCGTTTCCACTAACGTCAGTCGGGGGCTAGCCGCCTCCATGGACGGACGTGGGGTCATGTTACTTTTTTCGCGATGACAGCTGGACACGCTTTACGAATTACGATTTTCGACAACTTTTGTTTTGCGGGTTCAATAGTTCATTTGTCATTGTAATAGAATATATATATTGGATTGCACCTACGTTACAAGGATTTTGCAGTATTTTTATTCATTGACAGAGCTATCAATTTGGTAGAATGGATTTGTAGTAGTTAGATGAACATAAATAAATATTACTGAATAATAATTAAACACGGTCCAGATGTAGACTAGTATTATAATATCTGTATTACTCAAGATGTTGGGTACCTACTTACTAGGTGACTGAGTTAGTTATTACAATACATCATCATCAGCCTATGTTAGACCACTACTAGTCATAGGCCAGTAATGAGCACCATTAGCACTGTCTTCAGCATGACGCATCCAGCATCCGCCTGCAGTCTCATGGGTCGTCATGCCACCTGATCGGAAGACGTCCTACACTACGTTTACCGAGACATGATCTCCACCCAAGAACACGTTTATCCTAGCGGTTGTTTGTTCTTCGCGAGATATGGCCGGCCCACTGCCACTTCAGCTTGCTAATTCTTAGAGCTATGTCAATAACTTTGGTTCTCTGTCGGATGTAAGTATTCGTTACAAATCCTATCCTTCAGAGGAACTCCGAGCATAGCTCTTTCCATAGCTCGTGGCCAAGCATTGTCGTGAGTGTCTAAGTCTCAATCAGCTCCGTATAGGTCATGACAGGTAGGACGCGCTGATAAAAAACCATATTATTTTTTTTACTATACATACGAGCGTTCCGTACATAACTATTTCGATTTAAGATAATACTTAAATGTAAATACTTTCTTATTATCATTTTGATTAAGGTAGTACCCGAGCGCCACCACCTATTTAATTTATTATTATTTTTTTATTATATAGGAATTTACTAAAAAACCGTTGGTCCGTTGGTGATACATACCATAAGGTTTTTTAAATACATCTGTTATACTTTTATTTTGTATAGTACCTATAGGCAATTAGACAATAGGCACTTAGGCACTTGTATCCACCAAGAAAACTTCGCATCTCTGCCAGAACTATAAAAAATCAATCCATTACAGACGAAGCTTACGTTAGGTACCACAAATTAGCCAATGGTTTTTTTGTAAATTCCCGTAGTAATAAAATAGGTTTCAATTGGAGTACAGCCTTAAGAGTCCGCCTAATGCCGGAAATAATAAGTAGAAGCTCATAAGTAGATCTTTGAGCGCTGGTCTATAATTTTCGGTGGGGTTTATTGAATTGTTCAAAATTTAAGCAAGAAATAGAAAATCTAAACGATTACTCAAATAACATGTTAGTCTGGCTCTGTAATTCGTAAAGAACTTAACGTAACGGCACCGGTAATCGACTATACCCCAATGATCGACAGAGAAATTTGTAACGACAATCATAAGCATACGCAACAAAAATAAAACGTCAAGTGCGAGTTAGACTCGCGCATCAAGGGTTCCGTACAAAATCTTACTCTTTAGCAAAGAAATCAGTCAAATCCAGACGAATAAGGCACAATAATTTTCTGATTTGATAACGATTATGACGTAACTTATTTAGTCCCTCTAACTATTGGCGTCTCGAGACTAAATAAGTTACGTCCAACCCTAGTGTAACAATGTACTATTTTGTATGAATAAACCACAAATTTACGGTTTTCTGATTTTTCCCTTTACTTGTGCTATAAGTCATTGCTTCTTGCCAAATTTCATGGTTCTAGGTCAACGGAAAGTACCCTACAGGTTTTTGGTCCATGGCGAGATTCGAAAATTATTTTTTCTGTGAATATACTAAAAATTTACGGTTTTCGGATTTTTCCCTTTACTTGTGTTATAAGACCTAGCTTCTCACCAATTTTCATGGTTCTAGGTCAACAGGAAGTACCCTAAAGGTTTTTGGTCCATGGCAAGATTAAAAAAATATTTTTTCTGTGAATAAACTACAAATTTACGGTTTTCAGATTTTTCCCTTTATTTTTGCTATATTATTATGACCTTGCTTCGTGCCAAATTTCATGGTTCTAGGTGAACGGGAAGTACCCTATAGGTTTTTGGTCCATGGCAAGATTAAAAAAATATTTTTTCTGTGAATAAACTACAAATTTACGGTTTTCGGATTTTTTCCTTTACTTGTACTATAAGACCTTGCTTCTCACCAAATTTCATGGTTCTAGGTCAACGGGAAGTACCCTATAGGTTTTGTGTGCATGTGATTCCCTTGGAAAATTGAAAAAAAATAGACATAAACAGCTGTAACTTTTGATTGCGTTGACTTAGAAGTTTGATTTATGTCGAGGCTTCAAGAGGTTACGAGCCTGCGTATATGATGTGAATATCAACTCGATAACCCTACGCGTTTCTGAGAAAAGTGGGTTGACAGACGGACAGACGGACAACAAAGTGATCCTATAAGGGTTCCTTTTTTCCTTTTGAGGTACGGAACCCTAAAAATACCACGACAACACCACTAATTTGTGACGTAAGTATCGCTTTGTCATATTGACATGACAGGTGATATTTGTGATCGGCCTTACCGTTTCAAGATGGTGATGTGATAACGTCGGTCTCCGGGAAAAAATCAAAAACATCGAAATTTATTAAGGAAATCCTTAAGGAGGTTGGTCTAGATTTTTGTTTATAAATGCTTTACCATTAACCTGTTATTACAGAGTTTTTATTTTACGGAAAGCTTTTGATATTTTTGCAATATTTTGTTTAATGGTATGAGAGCTAGAATTTCATGGAACCGTTTTGGGGAGGTGTCGATCACTGGATTACAAAATTTTCATTTTTCCAGTCATCGACATGAGTTGATCACTGGATGTCGATGTATGGTTCCAAATATTTTTAGATGGCGCTAAGAAAAAATTATACTCCAAAGCAGATGAGAGATGCAATTGCAGCAGTAAACAGAGGTGAACCGATAGCCACTGCAGCTATGGACTACCGCGGGTCACACTTCGAACTTCTATAGAATGAAGGATGGGGCCTTCAACGATATTAAAAGAGAATGAAGATAAACGAAGGCCAGTATGAAGTGACTACCATGGTGCTATCAACTGGGAACACTTTCACGTGGCCAGAACGGCCGCTGCTCCCCCCCCCCCCCCCTAGAAGATGCAACTGACTCCAACCACACTGTATAATAATATCACTTCTACAAATTTGCAAAAAAGCGGCTCGCTCCACTCGCTGACGTCATTTTAGCCTTCTGGCTGTGATCTGTGGTACTCAACGCTCGTTTGAGGTCAGTAGGTATGCAAAACATTGTAAAAAATCTAACGGATCCACAAATTTTCGCGGCTAGTTCCTCTCACCAAACATATCTTGTAGGTATGGTCCAGTGCTCGACTCCCACTTGAACTCACAAAACAAAAAGGGAATTTCGTGGCTCGCTCCGCTCGCCAATGACAAACGCTTGTTTTCCCATGGTCCCGAACTTGACCCATCTAAGATTTTCATAACAAAAAATACACCAAAACTAGAGCAAAACACTGTGTTTTCGCGGCTCGCTTCGCTCGCCGATAACTTGGGGTACTTTTCGGTTGTGTGTTCCCCTCTCCCAAATGAATTTCTGGCTACAGCCCTGTGTACCTATATTCTTGGTTCTTTTTCGCCTGCCCCCCCCCCCCCCCTCCTTAACAGAATCCTGGCTACGCCCTTTATAGTTTATGATGTGATCTCAAAGTGCCCTAATTAGTTATTAATATGCTTATTATGTTTATGTAAGTGTTTTCTTTTTATAAATATAAAACTGATTTGTTGTAATAAGTAAGTATAATTAGTATGTTGATTTTTTGTGATCTCAAACTCAAATTAAGTACGTAATAATAAAAACAGATTATTAGCCTTTCAAATTTCTGTTGTTGATTTCTGATTATCTGACACTTAGTTAATTCTTTTGATAATATTTTTGTTACTTTATGTTCCTAAAATAAAGGTATTTTGGATTATTTGTATTTATTTCTTATTTTACCTTCCAATAAAAAACCTTAAGCGTTGTATGCACGTTAATTTCCTTTATTATTTAGTGTCGAATATAGGGTGCCAATTACTGGAGCGTAGTCGATTATTGGGTGTCGATCATTGGAGAAATGTCCATTACTAGGGAATCATTACTGGGGATTAGTGTGTCCATTACTGGAACTTTGGTGTTTTCTTCATAAAACATAATTTATAGAAAAACTATATGCTTATAACATTCCAATTTATATGTAGGTACCTTGTATAAGAAATATTAATGATCATTTACTCAAAACTTCCGAGGCTCCAACTTATAAAATTTACGAGTAACATCCACAGGCGTTCAGTAAAATCCTTAAGGTGTCGATTATTGGTGCCGTTACGTTATGTGGGTTTTTTATTTTTACAAATCAATTAATTTTCATACTAGGCGTCCGCCCCGGCTTCGCACTATATAGGGTATATTCATTTGCCTATGCTCGTCAGGGATAATGTAGCATTTTAATAGTGAAAGATTTTTTAAATCGGCTTAGTAATTTTGGTGCCTATTCTTTTCAAACAAACAAACAAATCTTTCCTCCTTATAATATCACTAACTGACCAGCCAGCAATTTCATTCGCGTGAACTTTAATAATACCTACCTTATGTGTTGGTTTCCATGTTCAACGCCAAAGTTTTACAACCAATCCTTTACGACCTTTACACTGCTACGCCGATGATGTACAGCTGTACTTGTCGGACACAGCAGCTAAGATACCAGAAGCTATAACACGCCTCAATGAGGATCTGGATAGTATCGCTGAATGGTCGGCACGTAATGCCCTTGTCTTAAATCCTACCAAGTCAAAATACTTGGTTTTGGGCACAAGGACACAGTTAAGTAGACTGCGTGGCGATCTGGAAGTGAAGATTCAGGGTCAACCACTGGACCGTGTAGAGGAGGCCCGTAATCTTGGCATAATCTGTGATTCTCATTTAAGGTTCGAGAGTCATGTGCTTAGTATAGTCAAAGCCTGTTTCTTCCGGCTCAAGGTGCTATATCATATAAGAGAACAACTCTCGGAGGCATCACGTGTCACTATCTGCGAGTCACTAGTCTTATCCCGCCTTAACTATGGAGATGTTTTATATGGGCCTCGGTTGCTCAGGAGAACGGAGAAATTATTACAGCGCGTGCAAAATGCGTGCTGCCGATTCTGCTTTGACGTCCCTTCCAGGAGTCATATCACTCCATTCCTAAACAGGGCATCTATGCTCAACATGGACTCACGGAGAGAACTCCATCTTGCGGGGCTCCTCTTCGATGTCATAAAAACAAAGCAACCAGTATATTTGTATGCGAAGTTCAAATTTGCAAATCCGAACTCCACAAGGCAACTAAGATCCATAAGATCAGCGCTCCTGTATCACGATCATAAAACGGCAGCCTTCACTGGTAGTTTTCGATACGCGGCGACGAAGTGCTGAAATAATATACCCCCGCCCATAAGGGATCTTTCATCAAAATACACGTTAAAATCAAAACTTAAAATACACTTAATCGACAAACAAAAACAGGGAATTCCTAAGCACTTCGTCAGCCGACATTAAGCGGGAAACGATCTTCTTTCAGCGTAAAAATAGGTAAAGGTATTTTCGACATCATTTCATAATATTTTTCTGCATGATGGGTGGCTCTCCAATGTTGCCCAGACTCTTATGAGACTGGTGTTCTCAGAGGACAGTCCACCCAGCATAAACTTATAAATAATATGTATTTAGTATTAAATAGGTGTAGGTAATTATTTATATGTGCATATAAACAATTTTTGTAAAATTTAACTTTAAATAGGTATAGTTGAAGGGCAATAGGTAAAATGACAGACGTGTGTTGCTGGTCTCGCCTTGCCTCGTCACTCTGAAGGTGATAGCTGAAAATCAGTGTTTGCTCTTAGAGCAATATTATCACTGAGCTATTACCCTTTTGCCACTGCTACACACTCGTATAATTTGGTGATGATAATAGTTTTTATTATTTTTTTGTGCTTTGTATTGTAGGCAGTTTCCTTGTGTTTAAGCTCGTTTACCCGTTCGTAAGTGAAAAATGCCTCTACATCATTGTTTTTTCTACTTTATATTTAAATTATGTTTACTTTAAAATAAAAGAAACCTTTATTCAGAAAGAAAATAACAATCAAATAACAAATTTAAATTAAAACTAGTATTTACAATAGAAACAATCAAGCTATCTGCAAACTGTGGCAAACAATCTACAGGTTTACTTTTAATATGTAAAAAACCAATTGTATGTGTGTGTTTTAAGTGACAAATAAATTATTTACTTACTTACTTACTTACGATTTTAAAAAAACTCCGTGTAAAATTCAGCTTCATAGCTCTTGCAGGTGCCTTTGTTTTTAAATTTAATTTTTTTTTTGTAATCTATAACTCGGTGTTTGTTTTGGTTGTTTTAGTAACTGTTGTGTTCTTTTTGTATTAGTATCATATCTGTTTAATTTACCAACTTATTTTATGTATGCATTACCTACCCTGTTTTAATTTTGCACGCACTTTGAGCCATAATGTAGTGAGACTATTTAATGTAAGACCTATGTACTGTACCTACATTTCAGCAAATAAATAATTGTGAATTGTGAATTGCAGTTTCAGAGATCTCTTGATATTTCACCCAGTTTTATGTTCTTTTTTTTATATAGATTATATTATATATAGATAAATTCTATTTCATTACTCGGCTCCTACAGGCTTTTTCCCTACTTATCGTATTTTTTTATTCTGATCATTTACGTTCGTTACAGTAAAACTAAGTGTTTAAAAATACACCTTTTTCTAGATTTTGGCATTATTTTGACTCTCGCCACTCAAACTAAAATACCTATATTATCACATTCTTAAACAAAATTATTATAATTTAAGCTAAAGCTATTTAATTTAAGCTGAAGTGGCAGTGGGTTGGCCATATTTCAAGAAGAACCGACAACCGCTGGGGTAAACGTGTTTTTGAGTGGAGACCGCGACTCGGAAAACGTAGTGTAGGACGCCCTCCTACCAGGTGGGATGACGATTTGCGAAAGACTGCTGACAGATGCTGGATGCGGCAAGCTGAAAACAGGGAGCTATGGCGCTCATTAGCCTATATAGCAGTGGACTGGTATAGGCTGATGATGATGATGATAATTTGTGAAAACGTATTACCTACTAAATATACTTTTTTGTAATCAAGGATAACTGCGATATGTCAGCGTTGGACTTTTTTTCAGTTTGAAAAGTTTGGCGCTGGGGAGCGATTTTCAGTAAAAAACTTTAACTCAGAAAACATTGGACGAGATGGACCTTGAATTTTTATTTTTTCTGAGTCGTAATTAATACAACTGTCTTCCGTTTTCGGCTTGCCTTTGAGTTTCGGGACACTCTATAAGTCCCTAGACACAGTTCTTCCCTATTTGTCGGTGCGTATTTAAACCCAAATAAAAATCGCCGTTCGCTCCGCCGTTAACACTCCGTTTGTTGTCTTTCTTGACTATCGACTTTTTCAAACCCCACGAATAATCTTAAATTATAACCCAACTGGTCACTAAAAACCGAAGAAAAAGCCTTTGGCAAAGCCCTTGGCTGTGACCTGCTAGGCCTTTAAGTAATATAAACCAGGGCCCCACAAATTCACGGTGCGCCCCTGCAAGTTTTATTTGAGTTCATTCAGTAGTATGTACTTTCGCCGTTATGCGTGGCCAAGATACAGACTTTTTTATGTACCTACAAAATAGCAAAGCCGCAGGCAAATGTTAGTTAGAAATACAATTAGTACCATGTGATTGTGCCAGCAACCAAAACAAAAGAAGTTTATCTGTTCTTTATACGATAAACTTTGCATAAGTCTACGTAAAAAATAAGTGCCCTCTGTCGACTACTTTTGGTAAAATTGACGTGCAATCTGACAGTCATAGTTCTTCACGGTCAAGCCTTAAAGCTGTGTTATTGCGTCTGACATGTTGCACTGCATTGTATACCATAGTTTTTGAACAATTTAAATGTTCTGCTATCCTTCGGTATAGCCAACAATGCTCGACAACAAACTTCATGATAATTTTTCGTAGTGTTGGATCGCAACTTTTATTTTTGCCCATTTTTCTTCAAAATATTTTTCAAAACTTAAAATAAAAATCGGGATTGCCTCCAAAACTACCACGAAACAATAAGAGAAGAAGTAAAAAAGTATTGAGATTCAAATTTTGAAAATAGAACGCAATATTTCAGTGTCCCTAATTAGGAGTATTATTATTCTTTGCCCTAATTAAATGGCCAGCCAGCATTATTTGAACAAATAGCACTATGATAATCTATCAGCTATACTGGAGTGCGTTCGAGGCTTTTGGGTAAGACAACCGTAAGTTGTATCCACGGTCCGGACGGACCATGTTAAAGTCAAAATACATGAAAATAGAGATACGTCACATTCAATTGACGTTTGAACTGTCAGAGCGTTTTCGACAACCATCTCCCACGATAGTTGCTCGGAGTGAAACACCCGCAACTCTCGAACGCGTCAGTTGTAAAAACGGTGCGTCATAACCGGAGGTTCCGAACGCTCAAGAGTGCACTCGAGCGCACTCGAGCGTAGGTCTCGAACGCACTTCTTTAAAGAGGTTTAATGTTTAAGAAGTTGTTATTGTTTGTATAATCGGGCACATCAATGACTAATTATACTTACATGTAAAAGATATGGAATATTTTTAAATCTCGTTGAAAAAAAAAACACTATTTGGCTTAACTAGAGATTGTCCCTAATTAGTTGACCACGCACGACTGTATGAAACACAGGCAATGTACGCTGAGATTCCCCACATTTTTACAATCCAGGTAGATCTGACTAAAAATATATTTTCTAAATTGAGGGTTGGAAATTAAAAAGGTGCCAAGTTATTTTGGGTTTGTGTCCACGGATCCCGGGATCAGATTTAATTGGCCACTGATACCGCCAAGTTTTATCCACCGATACCGGGATCGGTTTCCAATGAAAAACGATTAAATATTTTTATCCACTGATCCCGGTATCCGTGGCTACAAAAAATTACTTAAAATAGTTTTGGAAACGGATCCCGCTTGTAGTGTTTAGAAGTTTAAATTAAAACAAATGTATATTATTGAAAATATGTTATATTGATCACCAGTAAATTATTTTAATAAAATTATTACTCTTACTAATCGAGAATTGTTTTATTATAACTTTGTATTGCTAGCATAAATAATTATTTTCTCTTATAATTTAATACTTATTTATTTTTAATGAAATGGGACTCTAGTTTAACTTCACTTAAAATAATATAAAGTAAGTCTATATTATTAATCAGTAATTATAACAGAAATCAACACATTACAAACTACAAACACATCGCTTTTTTAATAAATCAAAAACCAAAAATAAAGTAAATAGATTTATTTTTGGTTTTTGAGACAGTACCTACTCTAATTTTATATTATCTTCTTAATTTTTCAAGGCACCATCCGCCTTGAATTGATTTATTTTCCATTTTTCTAACTCATAAGATATCCATCTGTTTCGTTATACTTGGCTGGCTTAGTCGTACCAGTATTTTGTATTATTTGTTTCAATGCTCACTTACTATCTCGTTCTAATACCATAAGTAACATCATCAGGGTTGGCTGTTTCCGTATTATTAATTTATTTAGTCGTCCATTCCATGCTTCAGTTACATTATTTGTTCTATGTAACTCTTTGTTAACATTCCACAACACAGTCTTCCGTTGTAATCCACTGATTCGTCATGTAATTGATAAAATCGTCTATCTCTTTTTTTTTCTTCTGTTATTGCTGCGTTTTCAGCAATGTATTTCCAAGCTTCATTTACATATTCAATCGGCAGCAATAGTATCATTGTGCTGAGAGCAACCAGTCCTCTTGGTTTCACTGCATTTAGTGAGTTTTAATTCTTTTCCCCTTCTCCACACAGCTTGGGTAAAATGGAAATAACACCCCTTTATCTGAGCTTGTGGAAATTCTTTCTTTATTCCTGATATAGCAGCTTTCTCGAAATCAACTGTAAACTTTTTAGGGTTAAAATCTGTCAATCTTTTCCACCGAGTCTCTGAAGTAGACCTATGGTGTAGGCAATTTGTTTCTCTAAAACTTGGGGATTCTGATGAGCTAGCAGAAAATCGTCCAAGTAGACTATGACTCGAATTCCTTCTTTTCTCAAAACACTCGCTACCCAGTTGCTGACCCGAGAGAACGCCAACGGGGCGCTGGACAAACCGAATGGGAGAGATGTCATCTGTAAAAGTTCGCCGTGGTATGTGAAACAAAGGTACCTTCGGTGGCTCTCCTTTATAGGAACATGGAAATAGGCCTGACTGAAATCTAATTTCCCCATGTAGTCCCCGTCTTGAAGAAATTCGGGAACCTGAGACTGGTTTATTAGACGGAATTTTTTCGGGTTGAGATGCTTGTTTAGGCAACGCAGATCGAATTCTGTCTTAGTTTTCCATTCGATTTTGGAATTAGGAAAATTCGTGACAGAAATCTCGTCTTGATATTTGACTTTTCTACGACGCCCGATCTCCATAGACTCTATTTCCTTGGTCATAATTATAGAGGGTGGTGCGTAAATCTAGAAAAGTCAATTACAAGGGTAACGCAAGAGATAGAGTTTCTAGGTATCGTGTGGGATACAAAAGCGAATCAGAAGAGGTTACCCGCCGAAAAGATACAGGCGTTAGAAAAGATATAAAAATACACCAAGATCGAGGTACGTGGACTTGGCAAACAGGCATGTCCCTCATAGGAAAGTTAGGTTTCGCAGCGTTTGTGACCCCGATGGGTCGTCTAAATACGAGACACATACAAAGGGCAAGTCGGAAGCTTCTAGAAGACCGTCCACGTCTGATGACAGCAATGCCCATGCCCGCTGTCAGAGATTGCTTATGGTGGACCCAAAACATAAAAATACCATCCAGTCTGTTCATACCTCAACCAACCTTATTCGTAACTACAGACGCTTCCGACGTAGGATGGGGGATTCAACTAGAGGACTTTCACCTGTCGGGTCTGTGGCAAGGTGTCCAAGTAGACTGGCATATAAACGAAAAAAAGATCTTCACAGTTTACATGGCTCTGTCAAAATTCAGGGATGTAGTAGCACGGCAATCGATAATGGTACAGTCCGACAACAAGACAGCAGTCAATACATCCGAAAACAGGGGGGTACAAGGCCGGTTCGGCTTTTAGAAGCAACAAGGAAATTGTTGAATCTGGTAGTAAGTTTGGTAGTGACTCTTCACGTTTTTTACCTACCGGGTCGATACAACTCAATTGCAGATTGTCTATCAAGAGGAAGACTTCTTCCAGATTGGCATCTCAGCGACGAGATAACTCAAAGGATTTTTCTGAAATGGGGAACACCCCAGATAGATTTGTTCGCGACAGCCCAGTCGAAAGTAGTTCCGAATTATGTGTCCATAGATTCGAGAGATCCCCAGGCTTGCTTTACGAATGCATTCAGTCAACAATGGAACTTCAACCTAGCCTGGTTGTTTCCTCCGCCACCATTAATACCCAGGGTGCTTCAGCATTTGAACAAAGCTGTGGGGACATTCGTATTAGTGGCGCCTCGGTGGGACAGGGTATTTTGGAGGGCGGACCTCAAACGCAGAGCGATGGAAGCTCCCTTTCAAATATTCAATACAGATCTTCATTTGATCGACATGTCCACCAACTGTCCTGCTCCGATGGCGAAGGAACTCTTTTAGAGGTTTAGAATCTTCTAAACCGTATCTACGGGGTGGGGTGATCTGGCAGTAGGCTTAGACCCCGAGGACGTAGTCTTGCTTCATTCAGCTTGGCGTGTGTCTACGTGGCGGACTTATGGATTAAAAAATTAAGGTAAGTGTTTTATGAATCCATGATTTTTTATGTAACTTGTTGATTTATTATTGTAAATTTATTACGTATCTGTTAGTAATTGAATAGTTGTTAATTTAGTGTGATTGCAAAGTTCGTAAAGTAATTAAAACCCAAAAAAAGAAATCCGGACAATTACTAAATCTTATTTGTACCTATGAAATTCAGCTATTAACCACCCCCGATTGATAACTGAATTTCCGAAATAGGTGTTTTGAAAGCATATTCTGCTTTATTCTGGTATTATGGTCCTCTCAAAATCTCAGCATTCTAACTGCATCGGATCAGTTATTGTCCGGGGGTGGCTAATTACTAAATCTCAGGTGGTCAATAACTAGGTATATCGCTCCATTTATTTTCTTTCAGACTGATTCAACATGCCCAAAGTACCGCATTATACCAAAGAACAATTGAAAAAGGCTATAGAAGACGTAGGCCGAGGTCTTTTTGTTCTGGTAGTAAAGAGTAGCCAAAAAAGGGCGCCAGATTTAACCGTCGCGAAGGTAAGGTCCTAGTCAAAGGAAACACTCTCACTTCCGTTAAATTCGAGTTTAATGTATAAAGATATAAGATGGCACATAGATATTTACACGCACGGATAAAACAGTGAAACAGTACAATCAAAACACTCAAAATTACAGAAACATAATAAGGAAAACACTTTACGAAGACTCAGTTCAAACTTCTTAAGGCTAGACCTCTTCGAGCCGAGAATCGCGGTTGGAATATACGTGTTCAAACCCACCGAGGGTGTATGTACGTGTTACCAGTATGCTCGCGTCCTCTCGACTGCCGTGCGCAAGCGCCCCCAATGTGTGCCTACCTATGTTGGCTTTGTCTTACGGTCTTAACGGTACATTTAAGCATCTCTTAGCCCATTGGTCGACCGCAGGTCATTGGTTCGCGTCTCGCTACGTGCACGTCTCCTATTGGTCGGTCAAGGATTGCATCTTCACCTAACGCCGCGTTTCCCCGAAATCTACCCCTTGCATGTGGCCACCAGATGTGAACCTTTTGGCGGGCTTCGTGTTGAAACTGGCATGCCGGCATTACAATGAATGCTGCGTCCTCCCATAAATTCTAAACAATACCCCAGATGTGGGCTCTTTCGCGGGCTACCTGCTTGACCAAAATATCCCCGCGTTACATCCTCCCCCTATAACCCTACAGAGCGCCCTCGCCGTGGGGTTATCACTCCACAATACATATCACCCTGTGCGGCTTGCGTCTTCCGGGCCTGCGCTTCTCCCGCGCGGGAGGTTTCTCCGGTCCGACGAAATGCGTTAGTAGATGAGGGACGTGGTACCGCCCTATTCCTTCCCTAGCTAGAGTGCTCGCTCTCTAACGCGTACTCTGTCGGAATAACGATCTTTCTGCTCCAAAAACACGAGCTAGACCATGACCTCCCCCTGGAGGGTTCGTGCGGCCTCGGGTCAGCGTGTGAGCATCGTACACGGTTAGCATATCCAAACCGGTCGGCTACTGCAGTTTGGTCGGTCAGTTTGGTTCGTGAATGGGCCATTCCGCTCGCGGGGGCCACTAAACCTTGAGGGGCCGCACTATCTACTGGAGCCACGGAGATCGCGGGGGCCGAACTACCTAAGTGAGCCACTACGCGGTTCTCGGAGGCCATATAACGTATACGGGCTATTTGAGGTGCGACTTCTGAGTGGGCCACTTTACGTTTAGTAGCACCCACTCCGTCGACATAGGCCACGAAATCAGTGCGAGCCCTATTATACACGCCTACCTTATTGACGCGGGCCACTCTACGCGCGCCTATCTCATGGCCGTGAGCCCCGATACGTGTTGGAGGTACCTTACTCTCATTTACCCTACCAATGAGTTCAGGTATCTTCGCGATTATCACCGTGTTCACCAAAGCCTTGTCTGCGCTACAAACATACGCACCTTGACCGAATAACCCCCGCCTTTCCGCACCCGTAACATTTTATTGAACTACGCGCCTGTACCGAATCACCTACGCTCGGTTTTTCTGCGTTGTCGTTCGCTACTGGCATTCTACGGCGGTGACGATAATCGTCTGCTGTATGGCCAGGTTTCCTAAAGAAAGTGCAACGGTTTATCGCCTTTACGTCGTGTAAAGCACTCGCACCTGGGATCGGACTAGAAACGGATTCGTTAGGCAAACGCGTCGCGGGCAGCAGCTCCGACCTTGGCAGAGTTTCCTTCGCGGTCTCCTCCGCGATCCCCGCCTTACCTAACTGATGGTCTGAGTCTAACACTGATTCGCGCGGCACACGTCTCCTAACGCGGCGATCGAGGAGTCCGTTCACTTTATCCACTTGGACCAATGGAGTTGTGCAATTACCGGACGTCTTTTTACCGGTCGCCATTGTATTCCCGTTTACCTGGGCGACCTTATTTTTATTGCCCGTCCCGACCGCGTGTTAAAGCACCCGTTCAATGACGGCAACGTTAAATTCTGCTTTGGGTTTTTCCCCATTACATACCACACATCTCGATCGAATAACGCCTGGTTTTCCGCACCCGTAACACCTTATCGAACTAGTGCCTGCCATTCCTGCTTCGCTCTTACAGTGGCGGATTTACAACTTTTTAAGGTATAGGCTGGGAAGTTTTTGCCGCCCTTGCCTATAGGTACAATTGTCATGTCCTAGATTATTTTTACAATCCAAAAATTTCGTTGAAATTGCACGTAAAATAATTTTTGGGTTTATTTTTGAACTAATCGAAGCTCAATCATGGACGAATTATAAAGGCTAATTAATGTATAATTAATTAATTAATGTGTGCTACTTACATAATAATGTACAATCGGTAGTAAACGTGAATAAATAATCTTTATTGCGCTTTTTTTATTTCGGTTGTGGTTTTCCCAGGTCTTTTGTGTACTGCTTCGACGCACTTAATTTCATAGCCATTTCTTAGAAATACTTCAAGTTTTCTTGTTAATTTACGAAAAACTTGCCGAGAGATTCATCGGCTACAGTACCTTCCTAATCAAATCTACCTACTGTAGAAGCCAGGGTTTGACTTAGTTTATTCTTTCTAAAAAAAAAAAAACATCCACGCAACAACCATTAACGCCGTTTCCAGTTCTTTTTAATTTTGAAAGAATTCCCGCTGCTTCGTTTCGTGTGACAGGCTTTTCGGTGCATTCGTGATTTTTTCCAAAGTATTAAGGACTTCGTGCCACGAATCTTTCAAACTTCTGCATGCATCCTCTCTATATAGCTGACCAACGTGTGAGGTTTACTCTCTTGACAGTTTTGCCTCATTCCACTTCAGTCATCAATATCTTCCAGCGCGTTGGGTCGAACTTGAAAAAGAAAACGTATATTTCTTGGAGCAACATGAAGAATCGACAAGCTTCTGTGCGAGATTCAGCAGTCGCAGTTGCCACTAAATTTAAAAAGTGGGCAGAGCAAGGAGCGAAAAAGGCCAACGGTGCTTGACTTTGAATTTTAGCCTGTAAGCCATTACATGCCAGACATATTTGCGGCATTATCACACGATTGTCCACGGCAGTCTTCAATATTCAAACCCGAGGTTTTTAGTTCCGAATTAATGGCAGCAAACATTGCTTCAGCTTTATGTCCCACTGAAAAACTTAAGGAATCTTTAACATGGTTCTCCTGTTTCTAAAACATATCGAAACACGAAGATGAGCTGGTCCACATGTGCTATATCCGGTGTCGAATCGATGATTATAGAAAAGTATTTCGCCCTTCTTATCTCGTCTCCAATTTGTTTCAAGACTTTAATGGTCCATCAAGAGTATAAACTCATCACAAACGGTTATTATTGTTATTGATTACTGGTTGGGGGGCGACGAACCAGCTGTTTTACCCTAGATTTGGAAGTTTACTATACCGAATGTACAATGACAAGTGAGTTTTGCCGAGTTCTAACTGTAAAATAACAGAAAACCGTAATGCAGAAATCTTTTTGATTTCTATCAGCAAATTCTATGCAGCAAAAAAAAAACGATCTCCAAATTTGCCGCCCCAAAAATCTGCCGCCCTAGGCTTCAGCCTACTCAGCCTGGTGGTAAATCCGCCACAGTCTTACTAGTGCTAGTGCTAGGTATGTCATCTTTCGGTTTCTTACTGTCCCCGTACTTACACTAGTCGTTTTATTACGACGGCGACAATGATCTGTAGTATGCCCAAACTTCCTACATATTGAGCAACGAACTTTGGTACCTGCCTCGCGCGTAGCACTCGCATTGTGGTCGGAATTTTGTTTACCATTGTGACTAGGCGCGACACGTGACGCTAATGGTGCCGACTTCGGCTGAGCGTCCTTAGCGGTCTCCTCCGCGATTCTCGCCTTATCTAAGAGGTCGTCTAAATCTAACACTGATTCACGAAGCACTCTCTTCTTAATCCGGCGGTCGAGGAGTCCGTACACAATGTCCACTTGAACCTCCTCCGCCAACTGATACGGAGCTGGGCCAGAAGGGCTCTTTTGTCACAAATAAACCTATCACTGACCTCAATGTCCTGTTCGTTTTCGAATACCTCTCGGAAAAGTCTGTGTGCTAGGCGTGGCGCGCCGTACATGGCGCGCATCCGCAGATTGGCGTCTGTCCACGACGCAACGTGAGCGCGCACGCCGCGCCACCACACGGCGGCGTCTCCGAGCAGAATGGGGAGTCCGCGCAGCGCGTGTTCGTCCGACACGCCCGCGCACTCCTTGAATACTTCGACGGCGTCTATAAACGCCTCTAACACTTGTGCGTCGCGTGACGCGCCGTCGAACCTCGCCGTGCACCTCATCAGGTTTCCGGCGGTTGCGCTGCTGTTTCCACACAGCGGCGGGGTAGCACTCATTGCTGGCGTCACGGGTGAAGATACCCCGGAGCGATGGTCTCCACGGGGTACCGACAGAAGGGCCTGGATGAGGGCCTTATTGGCCTCCGCCTGCGCTTTGGTGATGGTCTCCATCAAAGTAGTGAGGAACTGGTCTGTGTCTGCCGGGAGTGGGAGGCTACGCGGCTGCTCTGGCGCCTTGCCGGCTGCGGTGTGCCCTTCACCGACGCTGCGGTCCGTCTCGGAGGCAGACGCTGCTCCCGTCAGTGTGTTGTTTTCCTCGTGTTCCGTTTCTTCTTGTTGTACTCGTCGTGACGCTTCCTTACGCGTGAGCGGCATTTTCATGTCGTTACGACGTGCAACACGTGTCGACGGTTAAATCTGGCAACCAACGTAGGGGCCTAATAATAATAACTCCCCCGTTAAATCTGGCGCCCAGCTTAGTGGCCGAACCACGCACGTCGAGTAGCCGAGTAAGTAAAGTACTACCTACCTACGACGCACGCGGGAGAGTGAAAGCATTCCTAATACAAATTTGCCTTCTTCTCCCAAACAATACGACTTACTGACTTGCTTTTTATATTGAAAAATAACGCAAAGGCAGGGTTACAGATTCGCCAAAATAATTATTTGATTAATTGAGCCTTTGAGATTTTAATTAGAAGAAATCTTGATTTTTGCACACGCGGTTTGCTCTGTCCCGCTTGCTCCTATGAACGCGAAGTACTATGCCTATCTTTTTCACAAAATGGCCTGTGAAGAGGCCCCTTAAGATAAACAAGATTCGCCAAGTGCGAGTGTAACTCGCGCGCCGAGGGTTTCAAACATTTGCCAATTATTTGGACAATCAATTTTCTAAAATATTTCAAAAAGTATGAAACTTACAGAAATTTCAAAAAGTGTTTTGAAATGGTCAAAACGATACCTTTCATTTGATACCCCACATGGGTAGGTACCCCTTTTTGAAAAAAAATCCCCTTTTTTGACAATTTTTCAAAAACTATTATTATTACAGACTTCTCTATATTTTCCTGTAAAATATAGATTGATATCTACAAACGCCTAATACATTGTACATGGATCGGTCATCAATCTTCGGAGCTAGGGGGGGGGAATGGTCAATTTTCCGTCTTTTTTTGAAATATTTCAAAAAGTATGAAACTTACAGAAATTTCAAAAAGTGTTTTGAAATGGTCAAAACGATACCTTTCATTTGATACCCCACATAGGCAGGTACCCCTCCTTTTGAAAAAAAACCCCCCCCTTTTTGACCATTTTTCAAAAACTATTATTATTACAGACTTCTCTATATTTTTCCTGTAAAATATAGATCGATATCTACAAACGCCTAATACATTGTACGTGGATCGGTCTGCAATCTTCGGAGATAGGGGGGGGGAATGGTCAATTTTTCGTCTTTTTTTGAAATATTTCAAAAAGTATGAAACTCACAGAAATTTCAAAAAGTGTTTTGAAATGGTCAAAACGATACCTTTCATTTGATACCCCACATAGGTAGGTACCCCCCCTTTTGAAAAAAAAATCCCCCCTTTTTGACCATTTTTCAAAAACAATTATTATTACAGACTTCTCTATATTTTTCCTGTAAAATATAGATCGATATCTACAAACGCCTAATACATTGTACGTGGATCGGTCTGCAATCTTCGGAGATAGGGGGGGGGGGGGAAAGGTAAATTTTTCGACTATTTTTGAAATATTTCAAAAAGTATGAAACTTACAGAAATTTCAAAAAGTGTTTTGAAATGGTCAAAACGATACCTTTCATTTGATACCCCACATAGGTAGGTACCCCCCCTTTTGAAAAAAAATTCTCCCCCTTTTTGACCATTTTTCAAAAACTATTATTATTACAGACTTCTCTATATTTTTCCTGTAAAATATAGATCGATGTCTACAAACGCCTAATACATTGTACATGGATCGGTCTGCAATCTTCGGAGCTAGGGGGGGGGGGGAATGGTTAATTTTTCGTGTTTTTTTGAAATATTTCAAAAAGTATGAAACTTACAGAAATTTCAAAAAGTGTTTTGAAATGGTCAAAACGATACCTTTCATTTGATATCCCACTTGGGTAGGTACCCCTACTTTTGAAAAAAAATCCCCTCCTTTTTGACCATTTTTCAAAAACTATTATTATTACCGACTTCTCTATATTTTTCCTGTAAAATATAGATTGATATCTACAAACGCCTAGTACATTGTACATGGATCGGTCTGCAATCTTCGGAGCTAGGGGGGGAGGAATGGTCAATTTTTCGTCTTTTTTTTTAATATTTCAAAAAGTATGAAACTTACAGAAATTTCAAAAAGTGTTTTGAAATGGTCAAAACGATACCTTTCATTTGATACCCCACATAGGTAGGTACCCCCCCTTTTGAAAAAAAATTCTCCCCCTTTTTGACCATTTTTCAAAAACTATTATTATTACAGACTTCTCTATATTTTTCCTGTAAAATATAGATCGATGTCTACAAACGCCTAATACATTGTACGTGGATCGGTGTGCAATCTTCGGAGATAGGGGGGGGGGGGGGTATGGTCAATTTTTCGACTTTTTTTGAAATATTTCAAAAAGTATGAAATTTACAGAAATTTCAAAAAGTGTTTTGAAATGTACAAAACGGTACCTTTCATTTGATACCCCATTTGCCTTCCTAGGTCTCTTTTGAAATTTCAACATTAAAATTTGTACTGAAAATATTCATTTTCATTTTTCATTTATTTATATATTTTTTTCTTAAAATCAGTAATGGCGCACGAAATGTATCATAATTTCAAATTTCAAGTTAATAGCTGCAGTAGTTACTGAGATATTCAAGAAAGGGCGGGGACGGACAGAGCGAGACCATAAGGGTTTCAAAACCGATCTTTGAAACCCTAAAAACTACAAAAGCGAATTTGGACCATTACCCGATCTGACTACAGAAGAAGAAAATGATGAAGATATGGGTAGGAGAGGATTTCCAAGAAACGCAGAAGATGTATTATTAGATTCTGTACAATCCTTTCTCAATGAACATCCTAGAGAGACGATGAAACGATGAAGATAGTGATGAAAAAAATCTTCATTTGCTTAATGAAGATTTTTGGAATATAATAAAAGCAGGAGAAATGAGGATTAAACTTTTATCTTGTTTTGTGTAATCGTTTCTCCAAAACAAATGAAGTTCATAATATGAATATAATAATAATCATAATTTAAATATATCATAATTTTTTTTATTTATCTCCTCGTCCTAAGAAAAAAAAATCCTAGTGCTTGTATTGTTGTATTTTTTATGATGGCAATGTTAAATGGCTTGTGACGTAATATTTTCCAGATCACGCCATGCGCCAGGGCCCCTATGTATTGCCTGGAAGAAATAGCTTTATCGCTTGATAAGGCCGCCAATTACATTGCTGTTTTCTTTAATATGTTAAATTTAAAACAATCTGTTTTAAAAAAGGTGATGAATGAAGCTCTATCTATCTAAATACCTATTTACATTCATTAATAATGTAAATTTAAATTCTACTTTTATTGTGTTTAACTTTTTTGACAAAGGGTGCATTGAGGTTCTATAAATAAAACAAATATATTTGTAGATTAGTATAAGTACTTTAATGGCGACAGAATATAATAATGAAATCTTTTAAAGTTTATTAAATAAATCAGTTGGTATGATATTTATGGCGATTATTAACTACATGGATTATACCTAATAATTAACTGAAAAACACGTTATAATACTTACTTTTAAGTTGCTTAAAAATAATGAGAATATTAAATGAAAAGGTAATCAAAACTGTGAAATTGTGCACTTGATACAACTGTGAATCAAAATTTAGAATAGTTTTATGTAAAACATAAAAATATAAAGCCTACCCAAAAACTCATCATTTGAAAAGTAGAAAAAGAGCGGTCGAAACTTATACAATTACAGCAAAATATTGTGATAGGTGTTGTCCTAATGTGCCTATTGCAACTATCGACTCTGTTTAGGAGCCTCAGATATAGTAGGTAAACACAATTTATGCTTATTACTAATTTTTCAATACTAAAACAAATTACTAAACAATGTTTGGCCGCGTTAAAATTTAGAACACTAATAATCCCTAATCTACATTGAAACAGTGTTTCATTGACTACTTTGATCAATAAATACAATACCATTCATACTAACAAGTGTGATGCTTCAGTATAGTCTTTCTTGACAAAACACTGAAACAGGCTAGACAGTAATGTGATTGCTTAGGTTATTATAACTATTAGCCTCTTAACTGGAACTAACTCTTAATGGAAGTTGACAAAGAAAAAAGTATACAGATTTCTACTTTTCATTTCATTGGATACATATATTAAATATCCTATATAACGATATTTTATAAATTTAGACGCGAATTAATTTTAACCTTATTGAATATTCCTTATTAATATGTTTATATTCTAATTGGCAGTGATGTAGCGGTTGCGGATAGCGACCTTGTATCTATACCCCCTGCTCGATAATCTCTCGGACACTTCCTTGCATCGTAACTTTCAGCAAATGCTGGCGCTTTTAACACTACTTACTAGGTGAGAGGTCAGAGTTTTCAGCGAGCCCGAGGTAAGGAAGTCGTCGTCTAACCAAAATTGTCAAATCATAACATACCAGAACAAAAAGTCTCTTCTACCCTACAAGTCCTACATCTACGTCGAGCTACGCTGCCTTTCGGCTGGCAGCGGCCCGCCTATCTACCTATCTCTATAGTTGTTTACCAGTTAACCTTAAATTATTCACCTATGGTCGTTACATTGTAGCTCACACGGCCCACTTACCCCTTATAAGCTAGACACAAGGTAGGTGATTTACTCCTAAGTTGCTAGACACTAGGAAGGGAGCGAGAAGTGAAGACGTTCAGTAATATAAGGTGAAACCACAGAACTTCTTCTATGCGAGACTTATTCAAACACCGAGAGAATAAATATTTCATTCAACATCTATGTTTACCATTTATTAATTTAGAAAACCACGAAAATACACCTAAGAAATTTATAAAAGGTTAAGATATGATAATGAAGTCAAAACTGGAATGTAGTTAAACTATAAGATAAGCATGTAACATTCAGCCTGTTTCAGTGATGGTCAGCATTTGAAAATGTAGTGAAAAATGTCATTTAGATACCTAACGACTACAAATACTTAGGGTGATATTCTGAGATAAGATCAAGCCCAAATAAAAGCTACTGTTCCCATAGGGCTTTATTGAAGTTAAACTATTTTTGGTAGGGTACTACAAATAAAAAAAATTAAGAATGAAACAGGCGTACCGGAAGCTTCAACACTCTATCCACGCACATTTTATAGTAATATTGAAGCCGACGAGATTTTATGAGGTACATCTCCGAATTACAGCCTCATAAACGGATTTCGAAGCAGAAGTCAAATTAAAGAAATCATTAAATGGCGGCGCGTTACCCACCCTGTCCGGTTGATATTAAATACTCTTCATCAAAGTATTTAAAAACAGACATTTTGATGAGTACGTTTTCGTTCCTAAACCTTAATAACAATATAATATCAAAATTTTAAGGACTATAAAAAAACAGTCTTCCTGGCTTTTTGACTATCAAAAATTTGTAAAATGTAAATTTTCTTTTGTAAAAACTAATAGAGAGTACAAGAATCTCAAAACAGTCTAATCATTTTAAGATTAATTCACGATGTTTCGGAATGAACTGACATTTTGAGTTCACACCAATATTTTTAAATTTTAATTGAATCTACCAATATTTGGTATCGTGTATGAGTATGATACTCGTACATCAAAACGTTGTCGCATTTAAAGATAATAATTCACAACTAAGTAAAGATCTCGAATAAAAAATAATTATACTTAGAAAATATTAACCTAACGTAACCTAGCTAGAGCATTGTTTTCAGCTGAAAAAATCAGATCTTCATGAATGATTAGACACTATTATTAAGAATATGAAAGTAGCGGCGGGACTGATTTCTTGCGCGCAGGTAAACATTTATCAAAAATCAAGAGAGCGTCTTCAATACAGAATTGAAATGTTACAAACTTGTCTAAATATCTGAATGCATGAATAACACACCAACCTTAATTATATCAGATTATTTACGAGATTAAATACAACTACTTCAATTTAAATTACTTGATGTATCTACTTGAATATTAAAAATTACTTATCCGTAAACACCCGATTGCATAATGGTATAATATTGGAAAAGATCAACAACTTGAATGAAAAATTATTGTGTGAGGGCTTTTTGCAAATAATTAATTTGGTTATATGTCGGCGAACGTGGTATATGCATTTAGGTAAAGAATTCTTTTAGCTATGATTGTAAGCAGCAGTGTTATGTTCTGGTAGGTCTCGACCAAGATTAAGATCGTATTATGTTGTCTTAAAACGTAGTGAGACTGTTAGAAATAAAATTAGAATCCTTTAAAGAAATTACCCAGTGAACTAGAAGAGAGAATTAACTAAAAGTTCGTACCTTAAACGCATATACTGAGGCGTAGTTAAAGCGAACAGAATAGATTCGATGGTATAATACAGGTTGCCGAGTCAAACTCAGGTGAAAAAAGAGAGAGGCGGTATAATGGGGGAGGGTGGGGGGGGTGTCTACTTCTCCTCCTTGTCCTCGGGCTCCTTCTCCTTCTCCAACTCCTTTTCATCGCCCTGTAAAAGAGAGAATATCGGTAAAATTTTCAAGTGAAACTTAGAGCAAGGAGTCAACCTATGCGACCCCTAAAAGTTTTGACTCTGCAAATGTACCTACTATGTGAAAATATACTCTTAACTTATGTACTTGTATCTTGTAGTTTTAAGCTTTATTCTGGAAAACAAACTTTTATTATTTATTATAAAAAAAACGTGATAAATCCATACTAACATTATAAGAGCAAAATATGCATGTAAGGTGTTCACGCCAAAACAGATATTACAGTAATTTGTTAAGTTAATAGGTAGGTAGGTATCCGCAGGACAAAGTGTTTTTTTTATCACAGAAAAACTATGCCGCGGGCAGAAACGTCCAGTGTGTATAATGGCTTGAATACAAGACTGAAAATTTACAAATACGTAGTAAATATGCTGGAAATAATTATAATAATGAAGTAAATTAATCTACATGCATACCTTTCCTTTCTCCGGCTCTTCTGGAATGGGTTGTTTCTCGGCGGGAGCATCGGCCTCCTTGGACTCTTTGGTTTCCTTCACCTGAAATGACACGTTTTCATACTGTCAAAAATAGTTCAAACAAACTGGATAGAGGGCGCTTTTTACGTCGGGACCGCCATTTTGGAGCCGCCAAATGAAGGGACATAGACTGCGCATACAGACATGATCTCAGAGTAATCAATAAAGCACAACCTAGCTCCTCCACGGTAATAAACCACGCCATTCAAATCATTATTCAAAATTTTATCAAAATTCTGCGTCCATAGAACTATTTTCATAATTTTTAATGATTTTTTCTTAATGGCATTAAGTGTCTGGTTGTAGGCTTTTCTGCCAATGTCTGCTAATGGAAAATAATTGAATATTTAAAAATACTGTGAACGTGATATTTGTCATGTTTCCTAATCTGGACGCACCCATTGCCTTAGACTACCTGAGTCGCGCAGCAGGCGAGGATCCTCCTGCGATGCAGAAAGTTGCGGGTGCTATTCCCGCCTCGGGACAAATGTGGCAGGTACCCATGACACAAGCTCTGTGTAGCTTGGAGCTAGTTGATGCTACGTGGATTTTCCGGGATTCCGATTATTTTTTTAACGGCGAAAAACAAAAAAGAACGCGCTTCTAGGAGAGGGACTAGATAATGCTGTGTGGATTGTCCAGCATTATTTACTTATTCTGTATTTGGCTGTATGTTTGTGTTTGTATATACAAACATACAGCCAAATACCTATATAGGTATAATATATTCGTCGTTTTCTCCGTCAATCATGAACCTATTTGGAAAATGCTTTCGATATTGTACTTAGAATGATCAACGAATGATCCCGAAGATGAAAACATATGAAAATTATTCCCAAGGATTATAAATATATTAGTATTCGTCCCTAAAGACTTATATTAAGGATTTAGTAGTGTTTGTTTAGTTTTTTCAAAACAGTCAAATGATTTAGTACCTCTTTCTTAGGCGGGGCGGGATCGTGCGCAGCGCAGATTTCATCCCAATCAGCGAAGGCACGCTCGCGGATGCGCGTGACCAGTCCCACCAGGTTGGAGTAGTTCTCCACCATGGCGTCGCGCAGAGGGTGCGACACCTCCTTGTCCAAAAACTGCAGCTGCGCCAGGTTCGCGAACGCGATCACGTCCAGCTGAAGAACGACTGATGTTAATGACGCGCTCGTTTTTAACCGACGATGAAAACTAAGTCTTGATAGTTGTGAGCGGCTGGTCTGCTCCAATCCAACCATTTTAAAACAGTGGAACAGCTATACTCAAATAGTTCTCAATGTCCGTTAACAACTGACAACACAAAAAACAAAATTATCTTTTTGGCGTCGAATTGAGGTGTTCCGCGTTCGTCCCACTAGTTTCGGCCCAAAGCGGTCTGAACATTTGGAAATAATTTTGAATTGTAAAAAAACAAAACACAAAATCGTGATTTATAGCTGTATGTACAAGAAACCTCATACCATAGGCATAGGTACAGCTAGTGTAAACTGGATAGGTGTAAGATTTCTAAACCTTCGTAATCATCTTCGGCCTTATCGTCAGTAACCGTTAGGCATGATTGTACTCAAACGATGGTCTATTGACTACAAAAAAATAAAAACTTACGACAGTAGGCTCGTCTCCGAAGATAAAGGGCTTATCGGCCAGCAGGTCGGAGAGCGCGCGAAGATCGCCCTTGCCGAGCTCGATGATCTCCTCCTGGGAGTGGACGCCGATGCCATGCGCCTTAGCCTTCTTCATGCCCTTCGCAAACAACACCACAACGGTTATTCCCAACGTCTCACTCATAAATAAGTAATGCTGGACAATCCACACATCATCGTATAGCTTAGCCCCAAGCATAGCTTGTGTTATGGTACGATTTATGCGACTGATATACTTATACTTTATACATATAAATCATATATCTGTACTAATTATGTCTCATTATATCGCATGTGATCATATCTTATCGGCCTATTCGATCCCGCTGCTGGGCAAAGGCCCCGTACTACTTCTACTTCCATATTCATGGTATTATAATAGAGATTTCTATTAATAGAACAGTCAAATTTTACATAGAAAAGTCAAATTTAACAACTCAAAATTCAAAAGAACATATTCTTAATGTTGTTACAAACACTTGCCACAAGTAAGGGATTAAACACATACCTTGCGGCCCGAAGTGAGCTTGTAGCAGAAGTTTAGGATCGGGTTCGGCAGGCGAGTGTTCAGGGCATTCTGCAGATTCAGCTGGTAGCCCTTGATAACGCTCTCGGGATACTTGGCGCGCCACCACAGCACCACCCAGGACAGATGGTTCTCGATCATAGAACTCATCGCATGGGAGACCACACGCTGCTCGGCCGTCAGGGCTACAAAGAGTAGAAATCAGGTTAAGCGCTTTTATAGCCGCTCTAGATTCACCAGTTGCACATGCGCGACGACCTAGCTTTTAGTAGGGCAACCTGGAAGAGCTATCGACCTCGATACGACCGATTTGACGAACAAGCTAAATCTAGGCTATCAAGGCTTATCACGAAGTTAGAACTTGCAAATATAGGTTCTGGGTCATTCAGAAGCCTTGTTCGCTTTATGACAGATTCAGGAAAGGCCCTATTATATATACACAAACTTTTTCATTTGGTACGAAACTTAATACTAAATAACTACGGATTAAAGTTGGATCCGACAGTGTCGTTTCTGTTTTTACACACGTAACTAAATCATGACAGCACTAATAAGGTAGCAGATATAACACACGCTACTCTTTAGTACTGACTGCACACTTGCACAGTACAAAACTGCTCGTTTACAATGCGTGATTTAATAATTAGTTAAATTACTAGACCTACTTTCATCGTCAAGTAAAGTCATTTATAACGGGATATTACCATGATTCGATTTTTGAGTTTAACAAAAGCCCATTTTTATTTTCCGTTACAACGTCAAATTCTAAAATAGCTAGGTAATGGAGCTCTAGTTAAACGCCCTATATCTGACCGTCGGTCGGTCCAGATACAGGCAGAAAGATGAGGTGAACCTTCGCTCATTTTAAGTCTTCACACCGCCCGGACTGGATGGAGGAGCAAGGCAGAGACTGGTGGCGATCTATTGTGTCGGAGGACAAGACCCACTTCGGGGTTGATGCGCCAGGATAGCGAGTGATTGTAAGTACTATGATGCTCTAATGTTACAGTTCAATATAGCAAAGTCGAGGAGGTCTATGTCCAGCCGTGGAGTAACATAGGCTGATGATGATGATGAGTTGGTTAGTACGCATCAGCAACCTATTTATTCTAGCCGGTTGGTACTCGATGTATGGATAAAAGTTATGGAGTAAGATATTTCTCAGGTCATACAAACAGACATGCGCGGTGTCCCATTTTCAGTAACCTAGATATCCCTGGGTTTCTGAGAGCAATGACCTGACCTAAATCTGCTTTAATCGATACCCACGCCCTAAAATATAGAATAAATGGACGGGAGGTTCGTGAAAATTTTTGGAGCAGCAACAAATTAGGGACCTATTTGCCTCGTTGAGCAAAAAATATTTTAGGACACGTTTTTTTTAATGAATGTGGCTCAGGGTCTACCCAAAAATGCTTGTTGTGACTACCGACTGTCAGAATCGAAAGTATTTGTTACAAGATACGTACCTACCTATTGTTCATATAAAAAAAGGAACAAATTGTTCCACAGGACCTCGTCCCGATTTATCCAACACAGCGCTAAAGATAATATCGTTAGTCACCTCTAAAGAATGTACGTCAATCAGTTTGTCCTTGGTGGTAATTACAAGACGAGTCACCCAAGAAGGGGTCTTGTGCGGTACAGAATGACTTCGGATAAGTGTGAGTTAGCCCTCTAAGGCGGCGCCTAGGCTTAGCTGTTGTAGAACAGGACCGCTTGTAAAAGCTGTTGCTAAAAGCTGGTAAGCTTTTAGTGAAAACGTCTCGCCACACTAGATAACTATCTTGACACGATAAGCTTGTCAATTTACAGAGTTAGAATTTTTATGAGAGTTTCAGATCCAAGCCCAAGTTTTCGTTTAAACCTAAAGTTAAAAAAATAATTAAAGATTTTATCAGCGAAGGAGAAAATTAAACAAAAGGTACGCGACTACAAACGTGTTAGGGAGTTCCGTACATATTCTGTACTGTATATTTTATGAAGTAAATTTGTTCGTCTACATCTACACTAATATTAAACAGGTAAAATTTGTTTGTTTGAATTAAATAGGCCACGAAACTAATAAACCGATTTGAAAAATGATGAGACATACGTATGTCAAAACAATTTACTGAAAAATCTCTCCCGTCCCTAGTTGAAGTAAAAGTTCTAGAAGTAAATAAAAAATATAGTCGAATCAGGTAAAAATATAAACCTTCGATATTAAGTTTATATTTTTACCGGACTTAAATTTCTTTCTTTTTTTTAATTTCTATTTATTCGTTTAATTAGAACGGTCCTACAGAACCACTCACACTAACTAATTTTAAGTAATACAGAGACTAAATATACAAATATCGCATAAAAAACTAGAAAAAAAATAAAACTAAAACCTATACCCATTATAACACACGAATATCCCAAGATCCAGGTTCCACAAGATTTCCTAGAGCTTTTAGGTTGGTAGATAACTGATAAAGATATTATTTACTACGCTTAGAAAACACCCACCCCCACCTGGAATATATATCTGCAGATAGTACAAACATAGTACAAGCATTTGTCCTACGCCGAGCGGCCACCGTTGCCGCAGGGATCGAACCCACAACGTTCTGCGTCGCTGGCGGACATTCGCCCGTTGCACCACATAGATCGTTTAAAAAATTCTACTATTAAACAATCCACACTACATCATCTAATCATCATCAGCCTGAGTTAGTCCACGGCTGGACATAGGCCTTCCCATGTGAGAGCCATACCCCTGTCTTCAGCTTGACTCATCTGCACCATTAAAGTATTTCCCAAGAAGTAAAATGATGAATAGTATAAAAAAGTAATGGCAAAAATCTTACATGCATCGAGGTCTTTGGTGAACTTCTCGGAAAGATCCTTGATGATGAAGGAGCTGTCGGCGATCTCCTGCCCATTCAGTTCAACGAATGGGAGTTGCCCTTTCTTGGAACGGAACTTTGCCTTATGGTCCACATTCTGAAACAATTCAAAAATCCAGTTTCATAACAAAGCTTTCAGTTTTCTATCCCTTTTAGAAAGCTTTTGTCAAGAAAATCGTTATGATATCGGTACTTTCATATCTTGGTTGTCTGTTATGAATGTACTCCCTCTGTTAACTCTTAAGTCGCTAATAAAGATAATAAAAGTGCGGCCTAGTGCGAGACGAACTTGTGTATCGATGGCGTTTCGACCAAACTCGAACTGTATTCTTTTTTGTATTCACGACTACAAATTTTCGATTATGCCCATTATTTGTGCTTTAAGACATTGCTTCTAGCCAATTTTCATGACAAGATCAACGGCGAGTACCCTAGAGGTTTTAATTAGCAAAAGATGAGTTATTCCAACAACTTCGTATGGTCTACGGGCCCTAGCTAGTTCGAGACCGGGTCAGCAGATCAAATTCAATGTGGTTCATCCCTGATTTGTCCTATTCCACTATTAGCAATTGTTTTATGTTAGCACACCATTACGAATAAGGGGTAAGGTTGAAGTACCGCCGCCGCCTACAAACTTTTCACATGCGGCAGCATCTTGATTGTGCTGACACTTGCGCTTGCGTCAAAAGTAACGAACCCACGTGCATAGTCTTATCAATTTCAATAGAATAAAATTCTAAATCGACCTATGCGTCTGCCCAAAACAGGTTTTTTGAAAAAAAATATAGGCCGATATGTTTTAAATACAAATTCAATAAGCTTAATTACAGTGGTTGCTTATTTGACGGCATCTATCGACATTGAAAACTTCTTATCGTTGTTTTTACATTAACCAAATAGAATCCTCTCCTTCTTTTCGGGTTATTACTTATCAACAAATTAATCTACTAAGACAATTCTGGGAGCTGACGTATCCCACAACGTAATAAAATGAAGCGCGCAATCACCCTCAGCGACCTTCGCTGAGAACACCTTTAATGTCCAGAACCTGTTTACAAATAATTTAAATAAAGCTGGTTAAGTGCGAGGCGCGTCGCAAACGGAGTTCCATCCGTACCATAGTTTAATATTTCGCAATAGAAACCCTAAAAAAGTATTTATGACAGATCGAGAAAAAGCAAAAAGTTTCAAGTCGCGATCACCTCTCCAAGTACTGTCGTGACCGCGCCGAACGTTGCTTAACTTCGGCGACCGGTATTCAACGTGGAATGGAGGTTGGTCCCCTTAGTTATTAAATTTAGTTATATATCACATATTTTTTGTATAGCGGATTAAGTAATAGATACACACTCAGTTAAAATTTCAACTGTCTACCTATTATGTTTCAAGAGATACTTGACAAACGTTAAGCAAAAATTGGCGAAAAATCACGTTTTTTGTACGGGCCCTTTAATTTTATTAAGTTTTATTATTTATTGTTGAAGAAAGAGAAATACTAATTCTCTGACAATTTCATTCTTTTACGGTTCATAAGATGCAGCCCGCTGACGGACTTCCGTTTTCCGGTTCCGTTTTCACACTTTGAATGCGTCTTTTTAGGGTTAAAAAGACGAATTATAATACTATACTTCTTCCTTCTTCGAAGTCGTTTATAATGAGCCTAAAACAGTCAATTGTGAAATGGTACCGTATTCACATTACCATCATATCCTGTATCCCAGCATTTGCGGCTATGTTCGCAAGCTCGATGAGAATTTGGTACGGTACCAACTTGCCTTGCAATACAAACTATTGCAATTTTTTTCCATTTCTTATAAAACAGTAAATGTATTAAACATAGAATTAGAATTATGATACTAAAATTTTACTTATTGCATGCATTAATTTACCATATAAATGTAATAATTTAATTTCAAAATAAACGATTTAATTTTAATTTTCTTCTGGGACGTCAATTTATGAACGTAGCTCATCACGTCCTCCATCCTGTTCCACTTGTTCCTGTCCTGAGACAATTATATGATTATATTATATGATATAGCTTGGCTTAATGTATCACATTTCAAAATATATCAAAATTCTCAAGCATAATGAAAAGCGACTTCGCTCACGCGGCACTAGGATAAAACGTAGCTTATGTCAATCAGGGATAAAAGCTGATTAAATGAACTTCTGGAAAGTTCGATCATCTATAAAAATTAGGCTGTAAGTAAAAGAATTTTTAAAACGGTACCTGAAGTTTTAGTGATTGGGTTCTACTTCAGATTAAAATACTTGGAATTACGGGAAATTACGATTTGATGCCCTCCTAGTCGAATTTTGGTCACTGGGCGACCAGTCTCAACGAAGTCTAGCCAGGTGTGCAGAACTTATAATAAGTAGTGCACAAGTTTGCGCGCAAACACTGGTGCACTCTCTATTCCATAACACACATAACCCGATGGAACGGCAGACCGACACGACCAGGGAGCGGTTAGGCGCAGGACCGACAACTTAACGTGCTTTCTGAGGCACAGGGCTGTAACACCGCCAACTTCCTGACTCAGGGCTGCTACTGTGAATTTTTCTGTGTAAGCTCAACCCGCTCGATCAATACAAGGAATGTCGCAAATGATCAGATTATCGCAAACCTTCTGTGTGCGGTATGGAATTCGCTTGGCATAGAGTTACAAACACGTTACTGTGGTAGTATTTAGTAAATTATTGATAAAGTAAGAAATTGAGCTTGCTTCATCTCGCGGTTTAATTCCTAAAGCTCCTATTAGTGACAGAATTTTTGGAATTGTTTATGTAGTTCCAGAGATAACCACCTATACTGTACTCATAAACAAACAACAAAAACAAGCACTGGCTTGTTGAGTTAACGAGGATTTTCGACGATAATGCCTTACAACAACAACCTTAAACTTTAATTACTTAAGAATGCTCCGCCTCGTTGCCTCTTATTGTGTTAAACCGCATAGCATTTTATAAATTTATTATCACGTTCAAAAAGAAAACCTAACTCAACTTTACTTTTATCAAACTAACAAAATCGGCTTGCATGCTCATCATCGCGTGACGATTTGTTATTTAAAACAATTATAGCTATTAGAATTAGTAGATGATAGTGTTAGTAACACAGTAAATTTCGCTTTTATGTTATTGGCATTCTATAGCATTGAATCTCCCTCATACATCAGACGCGAGCAACCTATGAATGGGAAATCGCTCTGCTTTGCCGAATTTGTTTTGGAAAATGTATAAGAATAAAGGTTGTCGCACACCTGAAATGCACCGCTGCAGCAGAGCACAAACATGTATTTAACTCGTAGAGGTATTTTATATTGAATGCATCAGACAGACCTCGCGGACCACTCGCTCGAAGTGGTCCTGAGAAGCCATTTTGTCTCTGTAAAATGTATCTAGGGATAACGAGTTTAAGCCCATTTTTGCACATTTTTGTGCTGGGTGGTTGCTGTGCGCCTCTTATCTGCGACAACCTTTAGGCGTAAATCTATTTTACAGTAATGGTTATTTTAAAAAACAAGTTAAATGGGAAGGTGCATTTAATTTCACAAGCAACGGATGGATTTCGAGTTCACGACTAAATAATATCGTATAAAATCATGACGAAATTGCGTGACTCGGTAACTTTTGGTCGTAATGATTTTATGACCGATGATTTTAAATTTTCCTTCCTGACAATGATCATCATACTTGAAGGCCTAAATATAGTTTTTAATCCTATGTTTATGCATGCAGATTAAGTAATTTTGTGTGCGCACGGCACTTTTATCCATGCACAATTAATATTTATAAAATACAAATAGGTACAAATACAATACAGTGCCAACGGTACATGGCTTCACCATTGGCAATGGTGTTTGTATCCGGTAAACACGAATGTGCTCAGGTCTCAGACGCGCTTGTCAATTGGTAATGATGACTTAACTTGGGCGCCTTTGTTATATACGATACGGTTGACATCGGAGCGCCTTGTTGAAATTAAGGGACTGGCAATATTATCGGAGTTGCTAACCGTACCTACTTTTTTCTACAGAGTACGGTATGTTGTTTACGAAATGATATACAATTTTAATACCATCGACAATTATGTTAACAAACTTAAGTACGTGAATTATCTGGTTATCTTGTAAATTATTTACAACATACATAGTTGCAAACAATGTGTTCTTTCAAGCAAAGAGTAGGAAGAATTATATTATAGCAGTTGTTTAGTACTGTTTTGATGTGATAGGCCGTATACAGAAAGAAAGCTGGAAACTTATAAGTGCTTACCGGCGCTTGACAGCGCTGGTCCGTTCTAGACAAAGGAAGCAGGTTGTTAATAATTTTAAATGGCAACGCCCAGCGCTGACCAGCGCGTGTTGAAGCTTGTCGGAACTTGTCGGCACCGTTCAGTACTTATCGGCGCGCGTTCATATATTTTCGTGCGCGGGTTACCAGCGCTGTCAAGCGCTGGTAAGCGCTTATAAGTTTCCAGCTTTTTTCTGTATACGGACTTAATGTGCCATCAACTCTGACTCAAGGCCACCGGTGAATTTGACCACTCGATCTATCTAAAATAAACACTCGATCAATACGAGTAGATACTCGTATCTACTAAACTATGTATCTCATCACCAGCAATATTTGTGGTATCGTATCGCTATCGTACGTTCTACCCATATATAAGTTTTACTTTTGAAGTCCAACATGCCGTGTAAGTAATTATAAGGTTCGGAGCCCTAAGCCTTGTTTGGATGAGCTATTATCGCGTTTCGTTACTGATCATGTCAAAATGCTTCGCATAAACTACTTGGAATGGGTACTTTCTATCTGACCAATGAACCCACACCGGATGTTTAATAGGGATGTTAACAATTTTTCGGAATTGCTTTTATTTTGAAGATGGACTCTTGTTTAGCATAAAAAAAAATATTTTCTTTAAAAATATTACTATTTTCGATAAGAAAATGTACAAAAATAGAGTAATTTTAAACTTTTCCGCTAAAACACTAACAACTGTCACGTAACAGAAATGACGTCACGAACCGCAAAACGATGGTCGCGATTCATGACATGACTGTATGTTGTATGTCCATTGTTCGATTAGGACATGTGTTTTCTTAATTTTACTTGAATACAAACAATCAAAATGAACACAAAGTTTTACAAAACCTGTGCAGTGCCCCCTGTGTAAAAGTACAACAATTACTATACCGGAAAAACTGTTTATTCATGTGCCAAAAGATAAGCAAATGTTACGAATTTATTGTTTTAGCACATAACCTAACTTTGTAAACAGTGATTTAAACGATGTTCTAAACACGATAAATTATATATAAAAAGCAGAAAATCATCTATTACACATGTACTTGACTGTTATTTATGTATTCGTAGATAGATAAATGGTATTAAACGTAAAAGAGTACCTACAAAGATGTTTTCACGTTCCTGAATTCTGAACCACAAAAGTCTTCGTTTCTTGCAAAAAAGTTTGCCACCATCAACAAATCTACTTTTGGTAAGTTGGAACTATTCCCTTTAGTGAATCCGGATTCCATCATGTATTAATATTATGTAATTTACAGACTAATTCGTCGTTATGAGAAAATGCAGAAAGGTAAACAAACAGTGCGACAGCTAGTTTTGCAGCTAGTGACGTCATAAGCTTATAATGGCGTTTGCAGTCACTTGACAACAGATTATAAATATAGCATTTAAAATCATTTTTAATACATAAATTCAATAAGTTATATTATATTATAAAAATGTGATTTTCGATATTCTAATAATACAAATGATTATAAAATTAACACTAAACTTTAATTTGTGATTATGGTTAACATCCCTATTGTTTGTTTTCTGTTTTGCGATGCAGTTACGTCAAAGCCTGCTCCGAATTATTACACAATCCACAATTTTTAGCCCTTTTATAAGTTTCACGTGTCTCTCTGTGGAATATATTTGTTTTGTTTGAAAACTTGTAAGAGTGTTCTTACTTTCTTAGTGTTTGAAGAATATCTGTTTTGATGATCTAAACTGGACATTCTACCCAAAAACAGTAAAATGATAAAACGAGTATATAGTGAGACGTGGCGTCGTCTTAGACAACCATGGCTCAAATGGTTTTAAATGCTCTGATCTTGCCTCTTCTTGAAACTTTGCACACAGGTTGCACCCTGTATTTTAAAAATACACTAAATAAAAATACACCTATTACTGCATGCTCGACTTTGCAAGAGGGTAATAATTAGAGATGGCCCGAGTACCCGGTTAATACTTGGCGTATCCGGCGGGTTTTTTATTACTTGTACTCGGCTGAATAAATCGTTTCAAATGACGAGGACTCGGTTTAAATAAAACCGGCCAAGTTCGAGTCGACTTGCACACGGGGGTTTACGTACCATCGTACATACAAATTTCGCAAACGGAAGTTTAAAAAACTGATTGAAAATAATAAAAAGCCATCATGCCGCCGGCACCTATTCATGTAGGTGGTATGGATGGACTTTGGATTGATTTATTAAGTATTTTTCTTTTTCTTTTGTTATAGCTACAACGGTATTATACACCCTCAAAATTTCAATTGTCTACCAATTACGCTTCAAGGCCTACCAGAGTAGAGCAACAATATTAATTTTATATTTATTTCATTTTTATTTTACATTGAACCGTTATTCGGCCGAATACTCGGTTTGGCAAATATGAACCGAGTAAACTTGTCACTCGGTTAAACTTGTAGTCGGCGCATCTCTATTAATAATTGCCTTCTGTGACTAGACCAATTTAAACTTTTTTTGTCATAGTTTGCTTTTAAGATTCCAGCTTTCCAAAAAAGCAACTACGTAAGTACTTTTATTTATTTTTTTGAACCAGCTAGGATCATTATTAAACAGTTTTTACTGAAACCTAGAACGTGGTAACAACAGGTTGCTAGTTATCACCAATATCTTAGTAACAAAGAAAGAGCGATTTCAATTAAGGGTTGGGTCGGGTGTTGCGGTGCGCGGGGCGGGTGGGCCGGCTGGGACCGGGAATCCGCTCGTTGACATGGCAACGGGGACCAGTCTCCGGGGCGAGGAGAGCAGCTGTATTGATTTCGACTAGCGAGGTTCAGCGGCCGACATCCCGCCCGCGCCCGCCGACCCTTCCTCGTGGCAAGACTTCGACAATAACATATGTATCACATATGCGATCCTTATCCTAATCTTGAAAACCGCTCCTAATTTAAGCATTTTCGCATTTACTACATTAACTGCCCAGACTCAGCGATGCGACTAGAATGAGCGCTGCGCCGAGCCCGTTATGTAGCCCGGAAACGGACATCAGCATCATGGATACATTGGGCACTCAAAGTGTTGGGGGCCGTACGTCCTGTCCGCGCGCAGACACGACGGCTTTCGTCACCCCACAATAGACGCTTCGATGACATGACACCCTATTTAGTAGACAATTTAGTGGTAGCGTACCAAAGGACTATGTTCTATAATATGGGAGATGAAATACATGTTCAATAGCATATTATGCTATTGAACATGTATTTTTGGTGAACGACATTATTTTAGATTAGCATAGCCTGGAACTCTAAATGAAATACATGTTCAATAGCATAATATGCTATTGAACATGTATTTCATTTAGAGTTCCAGGCTAAAAATGTTACAATTATTACAATGTGTTCGGGCCATATCCTTGAAGAAAAGTACAAAGGATTTAACTTGTCAATATCTCATTGAAAAAATCAATTGACTGATTGGCATGGATACCGTAGGTCATTTTTAAACGAGTATACGCGGGCAGACTTAGGTCATTATTCAGTGGGACATAATGGTTTGAGTAGTATAGGGTGGTTGCAGAAGCTCGAGGGTGGACCAGGGTGGTCGGGCGCGCAAGCGGCGGGGTTGGTCGATGCCGGGCGGGGCTGCAGGCCGCGCAGGCGCCGCGTGCCTCCACGGGTCGAAGCCCTCGCGGTTGCCGACCCCCGCATCTAGGCGCTACCAATAATGGGATCTACTCTCTTTGATACCTCATTTTGGTGAACGACATTATTTTTATGAGTCCTTATTTCGACGACTGTGTCACGCACATCCTGCCTTGTTCCCTTGCTCCAATTCTCCGAAATGTTATTTTTAGGTTTCACACATTTTTCTTTTTAATTTTCTTTTGTACATTTTAAACGTACCTTTCAATAACCTAACCTAACCTTTACCTTTTAATATTTGCTGAGCATTCCAACTGAAGAAAGAGGCAGGCACTTTAGCCAGGTCAAAGCAAAAATGTATTATTGAGAAACAATTTAGTAGGCCTTACTTACTAAATTTGCTATGTAGATAAATACAATGCTCAAGACATTGGTAGAAATTACCACAGGCTGTAGATGATAATGATGTATATTTCACCGAAGAATTTAGACATAAAATATGTCATTCTTGTATTGCGTAATTAATGTACTGTGTTTTCGTACATGAAAGAATAACACATAGTACGAGGAATTCGTAGGTAGGTATGTTGAATCTAGAAGACTCAGTTAGTGGAATCAATAACACACATCGGATGGGAACAGGAGCTTATTTTACAATGTATGTTATTGTTCAAAGTGTTGAAAGCCAGAGTTGAGTGTAAACAGCCACTCCTACAATGTGTTGTGCTGTGATGCGTTATATGGACGGACGTATTCTAGGAAGCTTGGTCATTGTTATATATCAGACAGTAAGTTAAAAGCGAATTGATTGTAGCGTGAAAAAATATTAATGAAAAGGTTAATCGCATATCGGTTCATCACGAAACTTTTTTTAGCTTCATGTCCTGACGGCATTATCGGGGGAGGTGCAGACCACCCCTTTTGCCTATGCTACCTACCTATCAGACAGACAGGGAGCAGAGATACGTATGAGCCAACAGAGATCAATAATTTACTATACATTTTTACATATCTACTTGTGGACATTCCGTCTGTACGTAAAAAAACTGAATGTTTTTACCAGCGATGGTTATGGGTTTTTCTTTTCGTGTATCTGTGTCTGTATTTGATTAGATTTCAAAACAATGATAAAAAACTTCCGTGTATACTTTACTAATTTGTCATTTTAAAGTAATTTAGTTCTTATTTACGGTGAGGTTGAGTACTGTAGTTATAAAAATAACTCGTAAAAATAAAGTAATTCCAGTATTTCTTAGAGGCGTATTTTTTCGTTTATGCAGAGATACCATGCACTTATCTTTTTCTTATGAATATCCCAGAAACTTCAACGAGCTGATATAATGGCTCATCATGCATCATGCACAATAGCCAGTCTTCTGTAGCCACTGTAGGTATGTATCGCCACCCGATACGTGCATACTAATAAAGCTAACGGATGGGTTACAAGAATTCATTACAAAGCGTTATCATGAGACATAATCATTCTTTATTTCATGTGCATCAAAGTAGAACTAAGTTACTTATTAGTATAATAATAAAGAAAATAACAATCAAGTAATATAATTAAATTAAAACAAGTATTTACAATTGAAACAATTGAGCTAACTGCAGACTGTTGCAAACAATCTACAGGTAGCTCAACTGATTCATATCAATACCAATCGGAAGTCCCGCTGTAATAGTAGCTGTAATAGTAAAGCCTACTAATTATTATTTTTTTATTTTACTTATTAATGTTAGGAAGAAACTTGAGCGATTTATTGACGGCGGCGGATCTCTACAACTCGAAGACTTTATAATTTATCAATTACTTGGCGAAATCACATTCTCGTCGCGCAACCACGAGACAGGCCGAGCACGAGTGCAATGTATGTATGAATGGTGCTCTCGGGCTTCTCGGGCGTTCGCGAACGAGAGAAGAGAGCCCGAGAGCACAATACACAGACCGAACGTTTGGTCGAAAATATTAGTGAAATGGTTTTATTGTTTTGGACGAGAAGTCTCGAGTGTGTGGACATCATAACCCAAAAAAATCCTGATTTCTTAATTTCCCCTTAATTTAAGCCCTATAAATTCTACTTATATTCAAAATGTCTATCTGTGTTGTATAATATGTACCTATATCAATTATCTAGTAAACATAACGGAAACTCTGCTTAGCTTGGGGCTGGATAAGGCTGTGTAAATTGTTTAAACTTTTTTTCACGCTTGTTGGTCAGCTGATTTAGGTAGAGTACCAAAAATCATATTCAGGCCATAGGTTGCATAATTATGTAATAAAGATATGCAAAGCTCAAAATTAAGGAGATGGTGCGAGTAAGGAGTTACCGGTGGCGGACTTGACTTGGCATTGACAGGGTCACTACCGGGACCCTGATCTATAAACTGGTTTAACGGTTGCTCGAATAAAGACCGCTGCTATGCCAGGTACAATAAAAAGATGGATTTATGAAAGTAGTACCTTCCCACTTTAAATTTTAAAAGAATAAGTCTGCTTAACGTCTTATAAAGACACAATTATCGAACCATCTTAACGATAAGAAAATATTACCAACATAGGTCGGTAAGTAGTAGGTAGAGGTAGGTAGGTTAGGCCAGTGGTATTAGGTACCTTTTTTGTAGATCAGTGTTACGCTAATACTGAGTGAATTTTTAGCAGAATCGGTTCTGGAATTCTAAAATGAGCAGACAGAAGAAGGGAGAAGTGTCAAGTCTAAATACGGTTATATGTTTAATAGGTCGTATTCAATAGGAGGACGACTGCAACTTGCTGATGAGAACCAGTTCTTCGCTGCAAAAACAAGATACCTATTGCCTAGTGGCAGTAGTGCCATGTTGCCCGGAACATGAGAAAGTGCAGTCGGCATACCGTGGCCGCATGATTTCATAGCTCAGTGGTTAGCTGCTGCGGTTTCTCGATCACATTGCAACATTTAGATAAACAATACTAATTGTGTTCGATTTGTTGCTCAATGTAAAACGTATAAGGACTGTTTTACAATAAAAAAACTATATCATTATTGTAAAGCAGTCCAAACACAAAATAAGATAATGTAATCATCATCATCAGCCTATACTAGTCCACGGCTGGACATAGGCCTCCCCTAATGAGCGTCATAGCGCCCTATAGTCCTAGCTTGCCGCATCCAGCACCTGCCAGCAGTCTTTCGCAAATCGTCATCCCACCTGGTCGGAGGGCTATCACTATCTTATTAATTATTATAAATTATAATTGAAGCGCCTTCGTAGATTTCACGTTTACATAGGTTTTTGAGTGGTTATTTTTCTAAAATGTAGGATACATTAGTTACAAGTTAAGATAATTCCAACAAATAGTTTCTTTGATCGTTGTTCTGTACTTAAATCAGGCGGGCTCATTTCAACTAAGAAAACTGAGTTAGCCTTAATGATCCTGGAGAAACCGACTGGCATACATAACTAAACCATTGTTTAGTATTCTCTGCTTTAACGGTGCTATTATTATAATTAGGGGTGGCATCGAATACGAATGAACTTATTGCATTACGAGGCGCAGCGAACGTCCGTGGAAAAATGTGTAATGCTTAGTTGTGGTTACGACTAATGATAATGACTAACTAAGCTGTTGTTATTGTTGCACATAAACACAAAAAGTCATGGTCTATGGACCTCTGGGAATAAACTCTAGAGAATCATGGACCTCTGGGAATAAGCCTAACTTTTTCTTATCTTATTTTACCGATTACAAACTTAAAGCGTAAACAAAATTTAAAGCGAGTGTTATTAAAAAAAAATCCGTTATAAAATCTTTTTCGCGACAAATTTGGAAAAAATATTTTTTAAGTCCTTTAAATCTCACTGAAACTTATATTTAATGTCATATTAATCAAATGGTGTTTATAAAGTTCGATCAAAATAGTTATTTTGACTTCGAATATTTGTAGGTACTTACTGGCCCCACTGGATTCGGACCAATGTGGGACGAGTCTGGAATAACAAGTTTAACTACGGCTAGTCCAACCGAACTTTGATTTTCAGCCGATACCAAAGCTTATTAAAAATTAGAAAACGTGATTATATCACGTTTAAATAGGAAATCTCTTTTTGCGTGTTTTAAGTTAAACGTGCCTTTTTGAGTAATGAATGACCGAATGTAATAAGCAAAAATGTGTCTATTAAATTTGTGACTAATAAATACTAATAATGTGTTTATGATAAACTAGCTCCTGCTCTCGAGTTTATACGCATATAATTCAAATATGTTTAACTAGATTTAATATGTACATACAATATGATTCATTTAGCTTCACTGTTTAATCGTTTTGCCTGAAGCAGAAATTGCTGTTCAAAATCTAAAAGCAAATTTATAAATACCTACTGGCTAATAAGAAGTTTATATAAAATTATGTTTTTTATGATAGTTAATACATATTGGCATATTTAAAATGTATGAAAACTTAATTGTAAATCTATCGAGTAACAATGTTTAATATTAAAATCATTTTTAGTTTCTATGATTATAAAAGTTATTAGTAATTTTTACGCAAATAGAACTGATTCATGATTCGAAATTACTGTCCATATGTGGAAATTCAATTAGGTTCAGCGCGGCTAAAGGTTCGGCCTATTTTTGACCGAAACCGAACCTTCGGTTGGATTCTAGAAGGCCATTACATCAGACGATACAACGATCTGAATAGGAAAAGTATGAAAAGGAACGTTGTTCTATTCATTGAAGAATATAGTGTTCATTGAAATACAGTTTCACCACCGATACTTTAACTCGTCCAATAGCAGAGCTAGTGATGACCCAGAAAGATGATCTAGCAAAAACCTAAGCACGAACATGCCAAGGTTTGAAGACCATAATTACGCGTCCCATCGTATTCGTCCCGACATGCTACCGCCAAATATGTCACGCGAAACAAACGTCCTATGTTGGGTAGAATAATAAATAACACATTGTTGCTGATAATTCACAAAGAGAAATCGATCGAGCATTTATTCTTTGATATTACACCTTCATGCTTGGAAAGTGGCTTATTCCTTCTCTAAACACGAATAAAAAGTATAGAATAGATTATTAAATTTACATAAGGGAAAAAACAGTGACTTACATCACGTGCGTCTTACTTACTAAAGTCCGAGCGCAACTCAGGATTCTAGAATAACTCAAGAGGCAAGCGAGGGAGATAACAGAATCCTGAGTGCGGGAGGGGTTTAATCACGCCCAAGATGAACACAGCTTTATTCACGAGGAGATCCTACTATTCACACTTTCTGTGAAAAAAAAAACAAAATCATAGAAAGTTTCGTGGCAATAGTTTTCTATTCGCCTGCTGAACAGAGGTAAGTTCGAGTTCTCAATATCGATTCGAAATATGGATTTCTGTAGTTATAATTTCACACATATTTTGAAGGTTCGAATTCAATCTCATGTTACCCTTAAGAGAAACGGTCATTGTTCTCAAGGGAGTAATTAGATTGAATTTAGGACCTCAAAATAATTCAATAATTCTCGTTAGATTTGTTTGAATTTGCCCTTTCTCAGCCAACATGGCTAAATCACTTGCTTTCGATTAGGGTAACATGACGTACTCTTTTCGAGCATGTAGTGTTAAAATATGAATTAAGACTTTTTAATGATAAGCTTTTTCATTTTCAGTGCGTAAAAACGACCCTCATGATTACTAACGATGTATGGTAATGCTGATGACAAGTATAATAATCCTGTTATCTACCACACCTTAGTTAATGAGCAGAAGTGGGACCACTAAATGTAATTGGTTGGTTATGTCCCTGGCTTACTGTTAAAAATGGTGAAACACGCAACTGCTCCTAAGAGAGTTTGTTTTGTAGAACTTTATGGGTTGCGTGAATTTTAGAACCCAACGGTGTCGTAAATTCAGTGTCACTTTTCAATGCTTGTTGTCAAGTAACTAGAATTTATGATGAAGAAGAAAATGAACTTTTTGGAAGACAATGAAGTTGGATAGATTTACAGAACCAATTAGATACAGTGTGAGCGGGTCTTATATGATTGCACACCTACAAATCAAATAATCAAACCTGTGTTAATTATGAAATTATATAACAGTGATATCTAATTAAATGCTCGATTCATAAATTGTACATATTATGTACATAGGAATGTATGTGTTTTACTCTCATAAAGTGATGCTATTGTTTTCGAAAAAAGAAAATGAAAAGCCATTGATCAGAAATTGACAAATCAATTTTCGGCTGCTTAAATTGAGTATGAGTTCTTGATAGGTATGTTATTGTAAGTAGTATACGAAAATATAAAATGAGCACTACATGCGTTGCAAGCGGAGGGCTGAAAGATTGAAGGGCTTAGTCGGTAAAAGACAAGACAAAGAACTTACTCCTAAGGAAGATTACCCCTGATTACGCAATAATTCTTGCGACTCCCGCGATAGTCTCAAAATGCACAAAGAATGTAAATAACTTACATAAATCAGAGATATTATGTAAAACTGAAGTTATTCTCAACATAAACATTGAAACTTGTTTCGTTTACAATTCTATCTGATGGATATTTTGCTACTAGTGCCAGACCTTATTCAGAATAGCATACATAACTCAAAGCAGAGGCAGAAGAAGGATTTGCCTGCTTATGACCACAGAAAGCAGTCAAAAGAATAATACAGAACTGTCAAAGGAAGGCTGTGCATTGAAGCGGAGCACTTAGCCACAGGAAGATACTACGAAGCTCTTCGCAGTCTGACAGGATGGCTTGTCGATGAAAAGCTACTTCTTATCCCATCGACGAGGAATTAATGTGGCGTCGCTTCGATGTTAGAGCGCGCTCCTTGAAGAGGATAATGTTAGGCGATGGAATAAGGTACGAAATAAAATTTAAAATACCGTATATTCTAGAATTGCATAGATTAGATATTCTATACTATACTAATATTATAAGGAGGAAAGATTTCTTTGTTTGTTTGATTTGAATAGGCTCCGAAACTACTGGACCGATTTGAAAAAACGGTCCAGTAGTTTCTATATGGGTAATAAAAGTGTAAGGGTATAAAACGGTCACTATTGGTTAGGCTAGTTGAAGTACTTCTGGGAAAGGTACAAAATGGACTAGGGAAACTGATTATTTGCTCATTTCCTTACTCAAAGTCATTGACATCAAAACAAAATGTAAATATAAGTAATAATAACATGCTGATGTACAACATGACATGTCGTCATAATGATGTATTATTTTTTGATACTAATAAATTTATTAGTAAAACTTTTTTGACTAAGGCTACATTGTACCTAACTAAACAAAGCAAAATGATAATTGCTAAATTGTTAGCATATAATATTTTTGATCCCGTTATAAATAGTATAACGCAGTTACCCGACGAGCCTGTGTGTGTAGTTAGTAGTAGTACTAATGAGGGCATTAAAACTACAGTGTCAGTAAATGCAAATTTAAACTGACCGCAACGACAACGGGGAAGCAAAAAGCATTTCATATAGTCCATCAGAATATACAAGGCTTACCCTGCAAAACCCTAGAATTAGAACTATTTTTAAATCACTTAAATGTAGATGTTATGTGCTTAACAGAACACTGGATTGTGAAGAATCAGTTACTTCCCTTCTATAATAACTATTGTTTTGCAAGTTCCTATAAAAGAAAAGCTGCAATACGTGGTGGCTCTTTGATTATAGTTAAAAATAGTCTAAAATGTAAAGAACGGAAAGATATTGTAAACCTTACTATTGAGAGGACTATTGAACTTTCTTGTGTGGAACTGGAGCGACACATCATTGTGTGTGTGTACCGTCCTCCTGACGCAAATCAGGTAGCTTTTGAATGTACTATGGAAGAAGTTTTGCTTAAAGTATTTACATGTAGGAAGGATCTCATTGTGTGTGGGGACTTTAATATAGATATTTTAGCTAATCCCCTTGCCGAAAGACTGCTTAATTTATTCAAATGCTTTAGTTTACAACATCTTTTCAATGATCCTACTAGGGTAACCCTTACATCTGCAACTTGTTTAGACAATATTTACTGCAATCAATCTCCAACTAACAAGGCAGTAATCAAGCACTTCAAATCAGATCACTATGGTCAGAGTGTTCATTTTAGTTATAATATTAACGATAAAAAAAAAGTCGAGAAATACACCTACAGGCCTATCACAGAGAGCCGTATTAGGAATTTTCAAAGTAAAGTACAACTAGCAGTAACTAATATAACTTGTTCTGATGAACCAAATGACATATTTGCCAAACTTTCAAATATTATAAACAAAGAACATAGTTGAGTCTTCAAACTTAAAACATGCATAGTTAGAGACAGGGTCGGGTTCACAGATTGGGCCACTCCCGGCATTTATAGAAGTAGGAATAGACTGTACGATCTTTATGGTGCTAGAGAAGCTATGTTACATGATCCTGCGTTTCTTTTATATGTAACCAACTACTCAAAAATATTCAAGAAAGTCTGCACCACTGCCAAATGCCTGTTCTTGAGGAAAAAAATAGTAAACTCATCAGATAAAATAAAAGCAACATGGAGACTAATAAATAACGAAACTGGCAAATCAAAGCCACGTAATAGAGAAATAAGGTTAAAAATTAATAACTCAATACTCATAGATGATAAAGATATTGCCGATGCTTTTGATGCATTCTTTTCTAATGTCCCTAAAGTTGTTACCCGGTCTCTAAACTCCTCACCTTCAATAGCCGTTAAATTATTAGAATCATCTGTTGAAAAATGTAAGGAGGTGTTTATCTTTAGCCATGTAAATGCTAATTATATAGTGAAAACATTTAAGTCCATTAATATCAAAAATACTGAGGATCTTTGGGGTATTTCAACCAAAGTAATGAGTTCAATTATTAAGGAGGTTGCTCCTTGTTTGGCCTATATTTTCAATAGTTGTGTCGACGCAGGAGTTTTTCCTGATCTCATGAAATATAGTAAACTAGTACCTCTTTATAAATCTGGTAGTCACACTGATCCAGCCAACTACAGGCCCATTTCAATACTTCCTGCATTAAGTAAAGTCTTTGAAAAAATTATTCTCACCCAGTTATCCTCTCACTTTAACCTTAATAGGTTACTTCATAAAAATCAATTTGGCTTCACCAAGGGTAGATCGACAACCGATGCTGGCGCAGCTCTATTAAAACATATATTGAATGCCTGGGATAAAGCAAAAAACGCTATTGGTATATTTTGTGACCTTTCTAAGGCCTTTGATTGTGTGGATCATGATACACTAATCAGAAAATTCAAACACTATGGAATTGGCAACAAGGCACTGGACCTTATGCAATCTTATTTATCTGATAGAATCCAAAAAGTAGATATTGGTAAAGAAAGATCGAAGGGCTCAAAGATTGAATTAGGCGTCCCACAAGGATCAATATTAGGTCCCTTTTTATTTTTAGTGTATGTAAATGATCTCCCTTTTTTAGCAAAAGATCTCTGTGATATGGTCTTATTTGCTGATGATACTTCATTGATTTTTAAAGTTGACAGAAATAAATGTAATTATGACGACGTAAATAATTCGCTTTCACAAATACTAGATTGGTTCACGGCCAATAACCTCTTGCTCAATGCTAAAAAAACTAAAATGCATAAAGTTCATGTTACCAAATGTAAGAGAACTCCCAACTAAGATAATGCTTAAGGATGAGATTGTTGACCTTGTAGACTCAACCGTTTTTCTAGGGTTACATATTGATTCATCTCTTCAATGGAGACCGCAAATTGATGCTCTCGCAGGCAGACTTAGCTCAGCAGCCTATGCTGTTCGAACAATTAGATATATTACGGATGAAGATACAGCTAGGTTAGTTTATTTCAGTTACTTCCATAGTATAATGTCTTATGGTATTCTGCTTTGGGGACGGGCAGCCGATATTCAGACTATCTTTGTTCTCCAAAAAAGGGCTATACGCGCAATTTATAAATTAAAGCCACGCCACTCTTTGAGGGAATTATTTAAAGATATAAATATTTTGACAGTAATATCGCAATACATCTATGAAAATCTAATATATACGCACAAAAATAAAGATAGCTTTTTAAAAAAATGTGATGTTCACAAAATAAATACAAGAAACAAGAACAAACTGCACATCCCATCATATAGATTACGAAAGGTAGGGAAATCGTTTATGGGCAATTGTGTACGTTTCTATAACAAGCTTCCATCTGAAGCAACTGAGCTCCTAATTCGTAAATTTAAACAATACATAAAACGAAATCTTATAAAGAAAGCCTATTACTCCATCGATGATTACATCAATGATGTTAATGCTTGGCCAGATGTCGCCCAGTTCCGCACCGACAATAGTATTTAAGGAAAATAATGTTAAGCTTAGTTTTATATAAATATTGACATAGGCATATAAATCAGATTACCTATATTTAGACTAAGATGATGTATTAATTTTAAGTTTTATAAAACTTACTAGTGGTTTCTTTTTCGCTTCTTCCACTAGTGGACAAAAAATTGAAGCGAATAAAATCAATAACATCTTATTTCTTATTTGATAATAATGACTATTTGTAAACCTGTTTATAGTATTATATTTGACGTGTCTAAGTGCTTAGTTTGTAAGCCTAAAGAAATAAAGTTATTGACTTTTTGACTTTTGACTTTTGAAAAAAAACTGTCACCATTGGAATCCTAGTATTCCTACATTATCCGTGATGAATATAAAGCTAAAGATAAAGCTCCGGAAAAACGTAGATTTTTCTAGTAAGGTACGGCAGAGGTTTAAAAGCCGAGCTTGGACGTGAGTTTAGTTAGTTTTCATTTGGAAAGTGAACAAGTAAGTAAAATGAACTAGAGGAAAAGTGCGAAAGTAGGCAAATAGTGTAGACTTTGTATTAAGACATTAAGTACGTAGTTGTGTGTACTCGGTTGAATAAGCCGACTTTAAGTGTTCTGAAGTGTTTTACTTGGATATCACCTTCGCCACTACACTTATAATTTCTGTCTGTCGGCTTCGTGGCTTAGCAGAGACTAGGAGGTAGAACTAGAAAGTTTTTTATTTGGCTGGGTAAACATAATGAACACGCCGACAAGGTGGTAAAATAAAAGCATGAAAATAATACATAATGTTAGTGGTATCTTCCTTAAAAGTTTACTTACATAGTTTAAAGTGAGGATGATTTTTTTTCGTCTAGCCAATGGTGTGGGCACTTGTGTATTATCAGATAGCTCGTTTGGTTACATACAGCAATCCGTTTGCGAAATATTACGGTTTTAACTTTATTAAAAAAAGATTGTAATCTTGTATATATAATGTAGGCCCTAAGAACGATTGTTTTTGTAAATGTGGATAAATTCCCAGTAGCGAATCAATCGAAATCAGAAGGAAAACGCATAGCCAAGTATGCTTTTAAAGAGTAATAGTCGGTCAACTTATAAAAATGTGCTTTGATAAGTAAAGTTTATAATTCATATTTAATAATAAGTAATTAAGTTGAGTAAAAATTTCGTTAAATTCACTGAAAATGAATTAGATAAAGATTGTCGTGTAAAACAGGTAAATATGTAAAAAACTATAAACCGCTCTACAACAGAACCTTTATTTGGCTCGAAACACACTTGGCCGGTTATATTATACTTATTTTAAAAAGCCCATCTTTCAAAAGGATAAACGACGCAAATAAATGAATCTTTGAATTTGATATTTTTTGTTTGTAAGGTTTTGATGTGAACTGTTGCACCCATTTTGTAATACATAGATCGCAGTTAAACCTCAGGGGTAAAATTATTTTGTAACAGATTCAGATCGAAGAAAATATGTATAATGTCAAATAACCTATTTTTTGTAAATCGAAACTGAACTTTTAATAAGAACCTTTAATAAGTGGTATCAATTGTAGGTAATTTTTCGTTTAAGAATATGACTAATCTGAAAGAAATGTGAATTAAACGTAATCAGTGGCGGGGTTTTTACTGTTTAACATTTGATCGACGGTTCAAATTACTTACACAAATTTGGTTTTCTATAAAACAGTAACGTTTAGGGGTGAATGTGTTGTGTGAACCCGCATAATTAGACGCAATTGAGAGAAGTTCACATCCACGAAAGATAAACGCTTTTAAAACCACATTCCAACAATAAAAGCATGAGACACATGTCAAGAATGGAACGAAATTGTTACTGAAGCATGTGCGAGTGTGACCATTAATTACGAGTGTACTATTAAAGAAATAAACTATCCCAAAGCTGAGAACTTCGCTGCCGCCCATTGGATCTTAGGGTCATCGACCGCAATGGTGGCCATGCCACGATATTATACACCAGTAAGCAAAGATCTGATTACTCTCAACTCGACTCCTATCTTGTGCGATCCTTTATGAAAGACGTTTTGTGTCGGTCACCCACTACTTCAGTACATGGCGCTACCGTGTGGTGCGGCAGCCGTGCTTCTTACTGGGCTATCAGCTTCAATTGATAGCAGATCCAGACGCAAGATTATCTCAGAGGACAGAATTACTGCAGGGTTCAATAAACCGAACAGCATACGAATATCAGAACGGTTGCTGTTCTACTTGTGTTTTAATTACCTACAGGGGAATCGTATAGTGGTTAATAGCTAAGCAATTCAACGACAAGAGGGAACAATCAGATTGGATAACAAAGCTAATCAGTGCCTACAATACCATCAATGTGCCGGCTCTATTGTTGGTGCTATTGTAATGGCTATATGGTCAATTTCATCTTCCGCGGCAATTACCTATTCAGCTACTAGCCGTTCTCGGCTTAGTGGTTTTTTATGGCACTTCAATGAGAGTACTAGAGAATAGAGGCTTTAACTTTCGAGTTAGTAGAGGTAATTCAAATAAAGTATGTTATTCATCTTAGTATCGAGTTGTCGCACGTCGTTGCCGAGACGTTCCATTTTTGTATGGGATTTGCGAAATAAGTTGGAACGAACGTCTCGATAGCGTCTCAATACAATCGAGCAACCAAACTCAGAGCTTTAGTGAGATAATTGAAATACCTAGTAAATTATTTTTTATTTTATTCGTTGAGCCAGATAATATGTTCACGCATAGGTATAATATGCTGTTGGTTCATAATAATAATAAAAAATACATCGTAGTCAGTAACCCCTCCCTCCCTTTTCCCTGCTAATTCATACACAGACATCAACCTCATTTGTTTTGCGAAATCCAAAGTCTAACCGATTTTGGATTTCGCGCTCATAGAAGCGAGATATGCGTGCATGTCAAGTTATTAGGATAGTAAAGGCTCTTAAGTTCCCGAAACTCTTAAAGACTGGTGCCTCGGGAGAGCAAACACACACACACGCACACACATTTATGCAATGCAGTGAGTGTCTTTGTACTATTAGTATTTAAAACAGTGTAACTTAGTCAGTGCTGACCAATATTTATAGCATTTTATCTTTTCTGGCTTCATTATAAATGTTATCAATGTCATTACATTTATTATTATCTGTATTTATGATTTACCAATAAACAAAATTATTGAATACATTGCATCCATTCTCATTCAATATCACCAGGCTCCGTAACATACGGCAAGGACTCGTAATCCAATCCTGTGACCGACTTGATAATTATGTATAGGTAACATATCAAGTCTTACTTATGCATAAAGCTTGTCGCACACCTGAAAAGCACCACATAAGCGCAGTACAAAAATGTGCATTCAAATATCTGCTTTATGTAGCCTAGGGAGGAAGCCAATGAAATCACTGTTAAAATATGCTCAGCAAATTATGTACAAATATAACCTTTTCATGTGTTTAAGCTTGTCTGTTCATCATTTTGTATAATTTGGTACGCAGTAGATATTTTATTACTTTTTTTTTAAACTCTTAATGGTAGTGATTCTGTTAGCACAAAACCTTAACTAAATTAGCGTAAAAATGTTACCTTTCTTTCGATCGAAAAAAAAGAGACGGCAACAATTTTAGGCTAGTTTAGTTTAGGTTTTGTGCCTACAGAATCACTACCATTATCTCGATGTATTTTATAATGTCGACATCAGATGACAGACAGCTCAGTCGTTTGAAGCTTGTAAGAAGCCATTTTGTGAATGTAAAATGTATCGAGTTTAAGCCCATATTTGAATACACATTTTTTGAGCTGGGTGGTAGTTGTGCGGCTCTGATCTAAAGGTCAGAGATTCTTATGTTACGCTACGTATTGCGAAACTACGGAAAAAAGATAAAAAAGTACCTAGGTAGTAGTATTTTTGAGGACAGTAAAGAGACGTGATCGGGTGATCAGATCACGTCTCGTTACTATTCTCATTACTCAAAAATACTCACCTTCCAGATTTCAGTGAATAATAAATTGTAATTGTAACACAGTATGTTACAATTACAATATTATTGTCCTATTTTCCTATTTTTTTGCGTAATTTAGGCTATGTTTTATCCCAGAATTCCCACGGTATCGGAAAATACGCGGGTGAAACCGGGAGCTGCTAGGTTATATAGATAAAATGATTGTGAGAAACCAAGACAAAATTGATCCCATAGTTGTACTATTAAAAGAAACTTTTGCGTGAAATCCATAAACTTCTTTCCCGTATAAAATCTCAATTAATAAATTAAAAGTACATAGTCTACAAGGCTGTACCAGAGGGAGGGCAGTGGCCTGGTATTTACAGCTTCCTACGCAACCTTCGGAATAGAGCAGAACCGACTAGATCTCATTATTATACTTGTGTATGTTATACATAAGTTCAATGTTCATTTTAATTTTACTGAATGGTTATGTTAGTATTAGGTTATCGATATCTCCGTAAATATATTGGTATCTTACTTTCGACGATTCCTAATTACACTTTTGTAAAGATTATATTATGTACATATATGATTCCGGGTTACTCCCATTTTATCTCCGAAATCAAAATTTCTTTATTTCCATAAATACAAAAATGTACACTTAAAAAGTCAAATTATTAAAATAAAACACTGATACGGAAGTAGTGATATTTTTGATTTCTGTCGCTTCGATATGTAGACTAAAGTAAAGAAGCAACGAAGAAACCTTTAGTTAGACTGTTAGTTGTTATTTTTTGAGTTGGAGCAAAACCCGTCCCAAACTTTTTTATCTTCTAGATATTCTAATATTTTGTTATAATATTTAGTTCACAGATACTCCGCAGTTTTATGTGACAATGGCAAGCAGGGCCACTGTTTTCTCTTTTCTGAACCCTGAGATTATCAGAGATTATCAGATTACTCTACATTTTTTTGTGTAATATTTATGAAGCACTGACAATATATCTGACTGATAGACCAACAATCGGCAACCTTTTGGCAGGCAACGGCCCCTTAGTAGCAAAGTGAGGTAGTTTAAATAATTATTAGGTTTTTAACTCATCTCATCTAATATTGATAACACAAAAGTATTTTGTTTTAATTGTCATAGCGTGTATCTAACCCGCTCCCGGGGCTACCCTTACCTTTGCTCCTTCTCCCAAAGCAAAAGTTACCAAATATGTATGTAGGTATTAACGATGTGTATTTATGTTGTTTCTTGCGGCTGGCTAAATAACCAGCGCAGTGCGTATTCAACGAAAAAGCAAAGGTTTTGCTAGAAGCATTATGAGTCGAAAACAAAGTGGGACATTTGTATATCGAGACTCTTTTAAAGGGTTTGACAAACAGTATCAGAAATTGAGTGATAAATATGTAACCAACATAACAGTAGAGGGCCGCAAGAAGGGCTGCGGGCGCTGCCGACCGAAGACCAAAGCTTTTATAATTAAAAGTGGGCAAGGAAGTATGTGCAATGGAGGACACTGAAATGGGCGTGAGGCGTCATTGAGGAATGATGAAGGTTCCGACACCTTATGGATAAAGGAACGAATGTGTATACTATACAGCGCATATTAAGTATTCGTCGCGGACGTGTTTGAAATGTTTAAGTAGAAGAACCCTGCACAGATTGATTGCGCAGTTAGCGGTCTATTCATAGCACATGCTCACTAACTAAGCTTAGTCAGTGAGCTGAGAGTATGTGTGTGGAGCCCTTTAATCACAAAGATGTGTCACTTGTGTACTTCACTTGTACCTACAATTAGTGTAATTATTGAAGCATAATCATAATCATGCAGGACTTAGTATATCAGGCACAACGTTGAGAGTGTGAGTTTTCTATAGCTTTTACACCAGGATGACGACCACTTTTTTAAAAATATTTCAAAAATCCTGATACTTAGAATAATTTCTAAAACTGTTAGGGAGAGGAAATGTACGCCTTTAATTTGATACCCTTTTTAACCTTCTATGTAAGTATTTTCTAATTAAACCTCATAATTTGTACTGAAAATTTGTTTTTTTTTTTCTTTCTATGTTCTCAATGTACCTACAGTGTATCTTTCTATTTATTATTTTAAATTTCAAGTAAATAGCTTTGCTAGTTGCTGAGATATTCAAGAGGAAAAAAAGGCCGACAGAGCAAGGCCGACTTTGTTATGTGAACCCCAATAATTTTTTAAATATTTTACGGTTATCCCTTAACTTGTCCTATTGAGCTGGCTTGTTGACAGTTTTTTAATATTTTTTTTTATATTCAAAGGACCTTCTTGACCACTATTTCACCTGATGGGAAGGAGATATGGCCAACGATGTATTACGAAGGTCTAGTCTAGAAGGTACCTATTTAGTTTTGTCTTTAAGAGACACAGGTTGTAATTGACCGTAAAAATAGCAGCAGGGAGCGTGTTCCTCACCCCAGCCGTAAGAATGATGAAAAAGGGTAAAACTAGCCTGGAGTGTTTTAAATTTGAGCCTTATGTTTTACTGAAATGCCTACGATAAAGTTAAGGGTAAAGGTTTCATTGATGTCCTCATAGCCGAAGTTCGGTGATGGCGGCCCGTCTCAACGAAGACTAGCCAGATGCGCAGGACATATTTATAGTGCACAAGTGTGCAAACAAACATTGGTGCACTCTCTATTTCCTCACTCTCACAATTCATCTCTAAGGTTTCATTGGCAAATACGTAAATAAAGAGATCGTAAAGGGAAAGCATTCCTGCAATATTTAAAACCTTTGTCCTATTTTAACTCTATGCATAATTATATACCTACCTATAATGACTGCAGGTTAGAAGTTATATAACATTCCTACTACCTAAAAAATACTGGCTGTTTTAGTAACGAACGAAAAACAAAATGAACAAATTGATTGATTAGAAAAAACAAAAAACCGTTTTCGAATCCCTTAATTAATTTTACACTGTTTTTAATTTTTGCGGGATAAATACTATTGAATCGGGAATACGTATCAATTTTATTCTTGACCACAAATGATATCATGTTTTCAATATGTCTAGCGTTGGAGGAAAAATGTACAGCATATTAAATAACGGGTAAATAACTCATGAAAAGGATGAAAATTCGCCGTCCCATTAATAAATTAACTTGAAAGGAATTGCACATACAAAGAGGCAATTTAAGTTATGAGTTTCGTATGAATCAGTCTCCAAATTATGGAAGTATACAAAATAACCGCATAACTCCTAACCCTTACCTATCGGTAGTAGCATTAATTTATGTACGTCTACGGAGTGCTTTTATTTTTATCCCGTTAAAAAACTGTCAGTTTTTTTCAACGCCACTTTGTATTCTTACACAGATTAATCTTTAAACATATATTTAGTACATATTTGTATTGTATGTGATGGAATGCCATTGCCAGGTGCCAGCAAGATATTAATTAGGCATGGCAAACATGTGCATTGGATGGAACATGGACGGCTCGAACGCTGAAACTACATACTTAGTTAAATAAACAAAGGGCCTACGTTACTAACGTAAATAGTACGTAGGTAATACTATTTACGTAAGTTTATTTTTATTTTCCGAGCCGATGATGGTACGAAGGTAAATTGTACTATTTCTGAAATTAAATGATAAAACACGCTAAGATTGGGAACGTTGGGACCTTATAAAAACTTTGTGGTTATTATAATAAGGACATGTAGGTACATAGCTTAGGGACTTAAATTGAGATAAGTAGATGCTGATGATTTGCGAAAGACTGCTGGCAGATGCTAGATGCGGCTAGCTGAAGACAGGGCGCTATGGCGCTCATTACGGGAGGCCTATGTCCAGCAGTGGGCCGATGATGATGGTGATGACTGATGAAGTAGATGCTTTATATTATAACTGTAAAAGCTTCGAGCTTGTAAGTTTTGGAATGAAATATGATTGTGCGTGGAATCCTTTAACCTACAAAATTATACTAATCTAACAGCCGAATCAAACGCAAATCAGATCGGAGTCGCGATTTACTAAATGAATAAGGTATTATATAAGGAAATTAAAAAATTAAATAAAAAATAATTATATAAAAAAATCCCTAACCTATATAAAACCGAAACAATCATCAAAATTTGCCAAAATCTTGATGATTTAGTTTTAACATAGGTACATTTCAAATCATTGAATATAATTCAAATGATTAGAATAAAATCTGATCAATAAAATTAAGTTACTTGTCCGCGGTCTCACAAAACCTTTCTAGATAATAAGTAGGTAATCATTGAAAATTACCAATAAAAAATCCCGATCAGACTTTTTCAATTTTTTCGCTAACTTTGGACTAGGGCCTACAAAAATGTAGCTGAGAATCATCCATGTGCCACTTAGCACAATCTGTTAAGTAATTGCTGGGAAACTGAGAACAAAAATCAAGGTTTCTAGTGAATTTACGACGATTGAAGATTCGAATTTTCTGCAAATGTGGAAATTTCATAAGAATCGGCCCGCTTTTGGCCAAAAGTGCGACCGAAACCTGGGAGCCTACTCGCATAAACTAAAAGAAGTTTCGAAGTTTCTGATTAATTTTTGCGCAGACGCTATCTTGTAGGTAGGTGACGACGACGTGACATTATTAAGAGTAGGTACGATTTGCTTGAAAACGAAAGATATTTTTTTTTTCCGAGTAGACATCCGATTTTCTGGCCAAAACCAAAAATTCAGTCAAACACGGACTCTCGAGCAAGAGAGCGATTAAGGTGCATACCCCACGCAAACTAGCGTCGCCACCTATACTTTATCTTATTATTCCGTTTAACAAAGGAATTTTCAAAAATCAATCTTTTAGTTTGTGATACCTACCATAAGCTTTTTTTTAATGCCTCTGTAATAGTTTTATTCTATTTAGTTTAGGCAGAGATACGAAGTTGACCTTGGTGGCCACCAAGACAGAGGCAGTAAAAAAAAGCTTGTGATAGGTGTCACAAACTAATAGATTGATTTTTGAAAATTCCTTCGTTTAACGGAATAATAACATAAAGTAGGTAGCGGCGCCACTTTGGGTGGGGTACGCGCCTTATGGCAGTTTTAATGAGTACTGTCGAAAACCGAAATCCATGCGAATATGATGTTAAACAACTCAACTCCACATTTTCATTATGTGACAGAAGGTACGGTACAGTAACAATCGAATAATCCAGCAAGGCGCGGATGTGAGCGTGAAAATGCGTGGATAGCGATAGGTAGTTCTGGCTCTGCGGGGACTGGTCGTAGGCAGTCTGAGCCTAGTACCTACATAACTAACAGTACCTATATCGATAATCCACCCGACCCTCCCTCGCAGACAAAAATCACACCACATCCCACATCAGCCCACCACCCGGTATTCGTCAACGACAAATTTGCTTTAAAAACAAGGGTGGCGTACCCCATAAAAATTAAATATCTAAATCGGCAACGAAGATAGATCTTTGTTAGAAGTTGGTTCATTCAGGTGACTCAAAGATAAGTGCGCGATCTTAGCGGCGCGGCGGTAACTACAGATCTTTGGAGTCCACAGTCCCAGTAAAGTTTGAATTAGTGTTCAAACGAATTTGAATAGATATTTGTATAAATATAATTTCAAACTATTCAACGCGGTTTTTGCACACGTCCGCTGTCTGTGTGGTCACAGATGAAATAATGTTACTTCGGTGTGGTATCAAATCCAAACGAATAAATAGCAGCGGTGGCGAAGATGCTGTTTTGTTTTTAGTAGTACAAAAAATGGATGCTCTTTTGTTAAATTTTGTACAAAAATGATGTTTTTGTAAGGTCCCCATTCCACTCATCCAATATCTTTGTTCAATGTACAATTTATCAAAGAATTGGAGCAACACCGATATTTGATCAAAGATTTGGTCACTATTTTTTGCCCTCGGCTTCGCACGCGTTGTTTCTATGAAAACGATAAAAGGTTATTTCTTTACCATGGAAATTCCATAATTAGTGTAATGTGATTTCATATTTTGTACTAAAGTACGCAAATTACTTAAGAATCTTGGACAATTTTCTTTGACAGAAGCCCATTCAATTCGTCATGCTTCTGTCAAAGAAAATTGTTTATTTAAAATCTTGAACAACGATACTGCATGAGTGGAATTGGTCCATAAGACCCGCTTTCACCAAACTATTGACGATATTGATCTTATCGAGTTGAATTTGAATATGCGTATGACTAATTAAATTCAAGCTGGACTAAGTCTAGATTAGCAAAGTTCGATGAACAGTGTCCCTGGAATTTATCCCTTAATGGGTAGTCGAGGCTCTCAACTGAGGACCCAAAGCTTTCGAAAAGGAATATGTAGGCTCTGCGCCGCAGGTAAGGTACTTATGCTAGAACGAGTATGTCCAGGGTTTGAAAAATGTGACTTATTATTAGTGTTCGTACACAAAGGGTAAAAACGGGATGCTAGTACATTCACTGTCTGTCCGTCAATCCTACTGTCAGCGGGCTGTATCTCATGAACCGTAATAGGTAGGCATTTAAATTACGACAGTGTACATTTCACTTGACAATAATGAATGATTACTGACTAACTTACTTACTGTTCTTATAGGTAAGTTATTGTGTCATTGTTTTCTGCCAACACAGAACAACTGTATTCAATAGTTACCTACCTAAGTGTCAATGATATGAACTTAAGTTCATAATAATAAATAGAAGCTTTGATAAACAAACAATCCCCAGGGCTTCCTGGGTTCATGTGTCAGAGATAACTAGGCACCAAATAAGTACCTTGTCAGTGTATAACATAGAATACATACGCAGGTAGTTATATTTATTAGTGATTTTATAGAATACATACGCAGGTAGTTATCATTAAAAAAAACTGTTATTCAATTGAATATGCATACCCGAACAAAATAAAGTTTATGTGTGATACTTACCCTTATAAAGCACAGAAGATGTAAATTGAGTTTAAATAATTTAGAAAAATATCTGAATAAAATTAAGATTGGAATTATTGGCCAATGCTTACGCATTCTCTCGGCTGCTGCCATACTCAGGGCTCTGGAAGGAAACAACTGCAATTCCAGGGTCGTATACGAATGTTACCCGGCATAAGAAGGGATATCGACCACGAACAGGATAACCCTTCAATGGATTAAAGGACAAAGCGGACCTCTAGGTAATGATGCTGTTGATGAACTGGCACGGAGGGGATCGGCAGCAATCACAGAAGGACCTTTCCTTTGGGTTCTTTCGTCAAATCAAATCAAAAATTCTAATAGGTAGGTATTCAAATTAAATTTATGGTAGGTACCTACTTATGTAAAGCTAAAATTATGAAATTCGTCCTCTTTTGTTCGTTTTACCAACTAGGTAGAGCCCGCGGCTTCGTGCGTGTTTCTCCGTGGGTGTTTCGTCGTGAAATGGTAATGAAATGAACAGAACGAACAGCCAGACAGACGTTTAAAAGGTACATACTTACGTATCACGAAAACAGCTTAACCTTTTTTTGAACATAGTTTTGCGTAATTGGATGCGTTTCATGAATGAAGTGAAAGCAAGTTCATTGAAATTCATTGGAAACGCAATATAAGAATCATTATAATAAAGTAGGTACTTACCTCGTACTTGATGCCAGCGAGACGAAGCCATGTTTCAACTTTCAAGCAGAACGGAGAAGTCGACGGTAACAAAGGAGTTCGCGCAAATTGATACAAATAGGCGACGTCTTTCTCGAAATTGACTTTATGCACTGTCGGCTTCGGCGGAGCTGGCTCGACTTTCTTCTCTTCAGTCTTTTCTGCCTTCTCTTCGGTTTTTTCGGCTGCCGGTGCCTCTTCTTTGGTTTGGGTATTGTCTGCCGGCGCGTCCTCTTTCATTTCCTTGTCTTTCCCCTCGCCGTTGTCAGGAACGTTGCTCTTTATTTCGGTCGTCATTGTAGTAAGTTGTTGAAAAAACCCAGCAAGCGAGCGCAATAAAACTAATTCACCGCCGAATAGCCAAACGGATCGCGCGCGGTGGCGGTAGTGTCTATTATCTAGTCTGTGGCTAGGCTAGCTAGGTGCGTGCCTCTGTCAAGCCAGTAGAAAATCAACTGCCGCGTATCCTAAATTCTTATTATTCATTCGCGTGCCGCAGCAGTCCGCACCGGCTCGCTTTCGCTTGCTCGCTCGCACTCACGCACAAGCCCCCTTGGTTGGATGAACCTGGTTTTGGAGGATTTGATTGGTTCTCAGGATGCGTCGCTTTTTTCGAGGTGCTGCCAACTCTGCTTACGCTAGTATTGTAGGGAAATCCTTGGACAAACAAATTTACCCTTTGGAAAATCCGAAGATGTGCAGTGCACAGTTCTTCGGATTTCCTAAAACAGCAGTTTTTCAGTTAGTTTTAGACGAATCTCAGACGATTGTATGAAAACTTCTGTCAAAACTTCATTAAAAATGAAATCAGCCTATTTTTAGTGAACAAATGCACGCTTGCAAGTGCAACGTAACATAACAATACCTACGTTGAATAATTTGATGGGAGATTTAACGTTTTACTGTTTTATTTTGCGACTAGTCTCTGACCGCAGTTTCGCACGATTTCTTGTGTGGAAACTCAAAAACAAAACGTTTGTTTTCTATTACTAGAGAACTGATTTAAAAGGGATAATAACTTTTCTTTTATACAGGATCAGAGACCTATCTACCTGTATGAAGAAGTAACAAACATCCATATTTTCGCGTTAAAATTAAAATGTTTAACACAAACCCCTGGACGAACAAAATTACGCTTTTTCACAAACCACAGAGAATGTCATGTCAAAGTTCATTCAGTGCTTCCAACGTCCATCCGATATTTACCCACTAACAGCCAACAGGCGGGAATTATAAAAGCCATCAAATCAAGGACGTTATGTTTTAAAATGAAACTGGATGCAGTTCCGCACACCATCGCCACCGTTTTTCGGTTTATCGTAATTGGGGAATCAAGTGCAAAAGCTTGGCGGCTTTTTAACCCTGAAAAGCATATCAGCTATATTTACAGTTGATTGTTTAATTCAGAGACATGTACTGTACTAGTCATAACGATTTAGATATATTTAGATATAAGTATCTGTAATGTTATGGTCTTGTTTTTTTTAATAAATAAATAAATTGCAGCACTACAAATTAAGAGAAATGAGTCACAGGCGGTTGCTTTTTCAATGTTCCAATAAGCTGAAATCGGCTGTTGCTCAGTTAGAAAGACAAAAACAGATAATCACAAATCTCTGAAGAGAGTGAGTAGATACCTATTTTACTAACTATTTCTCCATTTTCTCATACAGTTTGACAGTTTTAAATTATGTAACAAAATCGTTTTAAGGATTGAACTGGGTTATAACTTGAATAATTTTATTTTATTGTGATGAAAAAACTAAAACCGACTTTAACACACACATTGTCAAAAAAGCCTCGAAATCGTTAGGTTTCGTCCTAAGGATATCATCAGATTTTACAAGTATTAAAACCTTCAAGATTCTGTACTGTGCGTATGTTCGCAGTCATTTAGAGTAGGTACGCGTCGCAGGTTTGGAACCCGCGCTATGACGTCTATAATTCCAGAATTGAAGGTATTCAAAAACGCTTTTTACGTTACTTGCAGTTTAGAGCGTAAAATCTAGCAGATTATACTGAACGCTGTCCGAAATTCCACTTCTTACCCCTTATCGAACGTAGGATTAGTATTGCAGACCTATGCTATCTCATGAACATAGCAAACGGAACGGTTCCGTTTGCTTTGCAAGTAACGTAAAAAGCTGATAGGTTTGCGCACGAATACAGGCTCACTTCACAAGCCTAATCTCTTGTATGAGCCAGTGGTGAGGACGAACTACAGGCAGAACTCGTTCATAATAAGGGCATGCAAGTCTTTCAATGATATGTTATCATCACACACTGTGTTTAATGATAGGAACAACGAGTTAGTTGATTTATTTAATACCTCAACCAAGTGTCTCAAACGCTTGTTGTGTAGCATTTATTTTTATTTGGTATTTAATGAAACTTAGTTTATTTTTATGTTAACAAAACGCCGTCTTTCGTATTATAGTTTTTTTGCGACTGTTAATAATCTAATTTAGTTTTTTTTCTGTGGAAACTTATAATTAGCCGTCACTTAAAACAACATTAGGTAATGTAATTTTCTTACCTAGCTATTAGTTTTCCTAAAATTGTAAAATAAAATAAACACGTGATGCGACTCATGGGATTATGCAACTTCAAAAAAGCTTATTCTCTATCGATATAGCAATCTATCTGTATTTATTTTTGTAGTTTCTGATGTTGCTATTGTGTAATTTACCGAACATGACGTCACTGTTCACCGTATTGTCATGATCACGAAGATTTACGAAGTAACATTAACTACATACTTCTGGATAAAACCAAGGTCATGATCAATGGCCACATTGATCCGGGACCGGTCGTCGTACCAAGTACCTACACTTACCTTGGGCAGATTTTGCAGTTAGGTAAAAACAGTTTCGAGAAGGGGGCCAAAAGAAGGATCCAGCTAGGTTGGGCAGCGTTCGGGAAACTACGTCGAGTCTTCTCGTCATCCATTCCGCAATGTTTGAAAACGAAAGTGTTCAATCAGGGGCATTATTCCCTAAGACCAATCCAAGCGTGTTACACACCTAAGACAAGACTACGGCGTGGAATCAGTTAAAACTATATTCTCTATGACATTTTGTGATTCCGTGCCGTAGCACGATACGATTTACGCACGATTTGAACTGTCAAATGAACGCGTTTGCTCCAAGCGTGTTAAGGCACAGATTAGCGTGTTCCTGCAATAGTTACTACGGCTCGTTTCTTTTGAGGTTATGTTGTTGTTTACATTACTTGTCAATTTGAGATCTATCCTCCAATAAATTTTGGATTTTATTCTTTGTACCTTTCAGAATGGTTCATCCATCACACTTGCATATTTGTGGAGGCTAACAGCATATTACCTCTAGGCACTTTATTGAGAAATTAATAAGCTAGATTATTTATTTGCAAGTTGGTTTTTTGGGTGCGCTTCAGGATATTTATAATAAACTATAAATAAAATAAATATGCCAATTAATAATCTTTATTTAAGTATTTCGTTTGTTATACACAAGAGAGTTGTATGTGAGTTTTTTATGCTAGCATAGCCAGCCTAACTCCGTCCAGAAACGCAGAATCTTTTTATGGTCCTCAGGCGTTGCGGAGTTACTTCCACAAGTTGTGGATTTATGTTCACAGTGCTGTTATTCCCTCGCATTCCAGGACTATGTAGACAGTTGTCGTCACTGAGGCCACCTCTTCAGAGAGGGCAGTCAGTGATGCAGGATGGTGAATAAGGGTTTGTTTAGCGGGCAGAGCCCTGTTAGTGGTCAATTCAAGATTTATAAATTGCTGTCACATATCTGAAAAAATACAGAAAATATTTTTATGGCATCAAATAGGAATAAATAGAAGCTATCCTTCTACTTTTTACCCACTGGCTTTTGATAGCCACCGGTGGCCAGGAAATTAAGTGTTTTAAGTAATTAAAAAACATATGAATTACAACCAACATTGTAGTACTTAGTACCTTTATTTTGTTTGGCTGTTGATGTGACGTGGATGTGATTTATGGTGTGATTGATGATCCATCTCACATCAACAGCCTATAATGGTCCGCTGCTGGACGCACCCTGGTAGGCACCTTATTGGTTGTTATCTCATATACCAGTATTACTAATTATAATTGATGCACTTACTTTGATTTCTGGTGTTATGTATAAACACCTTTCAGGAGTCACTATCCTGGTTGCAGGATCCCGCGTGCAAGAATTTAATTCTTTGTTAGCCTTCACGAACAATAATTCAGGTCCATTGATAGAAGTGCCACAGAATTCCTGAGTAGGTAACCTCCTATAGGTGCTTTGTTGGCGCCAGCGTCGTCTTCGTTGGATAATATAATTTTTTGTTGCTTCACTGAATGGATATTGTACAAAGAGATGATAATTCTACGAAATAAATTGTTTGTTTACAAATAATTTATTTAGGTTATGCTGAAAACTATTCGTTCCGAAACTAGTCATGCGTGACTTGAATGATAAAATTCATAAAACATTCATTAATATTTGGATTCTAAATTTTCTAATCACACTATAATATTGTAAGTTATGATTATGCAAGGTTATAATTCCAGATATTTATTAATTAAGTTGAAAATTGGAAACAAAAAATAATTTTTAATAAAACCAATATTTTCCGAATAAATTGGATAAAGATTTTGAACGAAATATGCGAAACACAATAAAGGGCCATAGACAACTAATCTTGTCGCGTACAGAATACCATTTTTTGATTTCAAACTCAAGGCACGATACGATCACGCTTGTGTTATAAACACGTTGTGACGTAGCACGATTTGGGCAAGGAATCTATTTGGTCATAGGGCATAATGCCCCAGTGCGTCCTTCCCGTCATGACCTACGGAGTTGAAACGTGGAAACTCACGGTAGGGCTGGTCCACCAGTTTAAAGTCGCCCAGCGAGCTATAGAGATACGATGTCAAAGCGGCAGGCTGATTACGAATCTTGCGCTGATTACGAATCTTGCGACAGGTTTGCAACAGGCGTAAATCTCGCGAGCGATTATCGCTGTCAAACGTCAATTTCGTATTAGCTAACAGCAGCTACAACGCCAACAGCAATCGAGCACTAGGTCTCCCTCTGCTGGACAATCAGTGAACTAAAAAGTGCATTCTGATCGTATTCTTGGTACGGGTAACATAAATAAAATAAGTAATAAAAATAAAAAGCATGTATTTCCTTAACAACTAACAATACAGATGACAAAACCTACATTACTAATTTCTTTGTATCTCACCTAGTTGATCATTTTGTGTGAGTGAATTATGTCTAGAGATAAGATCCTTCATCGAATTAGGACCCGAAGTGGGACTAAGACTACATTTATTTTCGAAAAAAAAGATTTTAGAGTTTCTTGTAAAAAAAATATGAAATCCGATGATAAATTGTAGACTCTACGCGGGCAAAGCCGCGGGCACCGCTAGTCTACAATTAATTACATAACTATCTCGTTAAAATCTAGCACACCTTTTTTAAAACAAATAGAAAACTTATCATACCTGGTACTTAATTATATAATTCCTATATCCCTAGAGTTAGAGATAGTACAACTATTATCCGATTAACTTGTTATGTTTTATAACGGTCAATGACTGCTAAAAATGTTTAACTATCTGTAATAAAATAACCATAGTTATTATAGTACATCATTATGATTACATACTCTTAATATGATAATAATAACTCGATGATATTAATCAACAATTAATGATTCAATGATTCCCACGCTCACGGCGATTCTATTAAACAAATAATAAATAAAAAGTAGGTTTTCTTTATATTGGCTCTAAACAACTCGACAGACAATCAGAAATGAAACAGAAAAACTGAATTGAATGAAATTAAACCTGTACCTAAAGTTCGTGAAGTTTGCAAGGACCATGGGCGAACAAAATAATAATTATCCTTCTCTATACAGGGTGGCTTTATGAGATGAAGTGGATGGCCAAATCCGTTACACATCATCAACCGAGGTCATGATTCCTTTCACGACTTTTCTCTCTCTCTCTTCTCACTCTCATGGTTTTGGATTTGGACATCCACTCCCATCTCAAAAATCCATCCTGTATGAATATAAACATTTAGCAAAGAATTTGTTTGAGTTTCATAGAGTTCAACACTCAAAAAAATATTTACCCCCGAATGACATAGGTATGTATGACATTTAAACCAATAGTCACAAATAATTAGTCAAAATCAGCAAATATATAGAAATGCCAATAAAAATTAATTTAAAATTGTATGTAGAAACGTCATCCATGCTCCTGCAACTACGCAAACAACAGAGCTAGTCAAATATACTTAGTTTGCATCATCGACTCGTCATAAACAAATACCGTAAATAATATTTTAGTACCTTACTTATACCCGGATATTTTGTACGTTAATTAATGGTTATTAGCGTATTTTTATAGTGCTTAAAAGTGACTTACAGTGTAGGTAAGTCCCTACTTACCTGTGTAAACCATTATAATGTATATGTGTACAAAACAATAAAAAAGTTTGTCCCATTTTTTTAAATTTAAAGACGCTTGTATTGATTGAACATTAAACATATATTATAAATCAATCAAAAATATAATATTTAGAAAAATACTTTTAGGGTTCCAAGTTTTAACAGTCAGTTTGTAACAGTCTCGTTATTCGGATGTACCTACCGAAGAAGTGGGGAGAGCAAATTATAAATAAACTTTTTATTTCGGTAGAAATGCCATCGAGTCTTTTGATAGTTACAGGCAACGAGGTTAACGAGAAGAGAACACTTTACAAAACATTATTTTTACTCGGAATGATCCACAGTGCCTTTATTCGACACGCACTAGGCAGCTTTGTTAAGTTTTTAGAAGACTGACTTAAAGTTGGTACCTTCAATAATCTATGATGTTGGATAATGAATGACTGCTCGTGAAGCAAAAACTATTCTAAAAACGAGACCAAACTATGCTTAATTTAATAATTCTGCTTTGAATGTTCAAATACATTAGAACATTTTATAACCTACATGTGTCCATTAAAAGATATAACGTAATGTTAATAAGTTAGGAACCTACTTAATTATGTTAAATAAAAAAAAATATAATAAAAACGTAAAACCTTGTATAAAAATATTCAGATTTTTCACTGGCCTGTTTTATAAAGTTTCATTAAAAATATAACAAAACGACGTTGTGTATAACTTTCATAAAACTAGTCATTAAATATTTTAGGATTTTAGTTTAGTATTAGTTATTGCATTTAAGTGATGTAACATGATTAAACACAATGTTAATATTATACGGCAAACACAACCATTTTTATTCATTTGCATTGTAATTTTTTTTAATAGTTAGTATAACAACCTCTCTTTGTTCTTTTAACATAATAATCATATTGAGATCGGCGGACACTTATACGAACCAACCACGCAGGAGCCCTATTCTACTAAGCTAATCGCTTCACTATGACTTCACAATTCACGAATGACACATTTTGGTATTTAACGCATTCACTGCCCAGTCTCGGGCCGCGTCTGTCAAACACACGTCGAAAGTTTATTGATTGTTTTGTTTTTGTAGTAGATTTAATTTTTTTATTTAGTTTCCAGTTTAATCTGCAGTTTCTTTAATCTATAGATTCTAGGAGAGGATTCTGCGTGATAACATTTACATAATGAAGCGATCGGTTAGCAGAATTGGGCTCCTGGGCGAGATACACACGACTTGCTTATACCTACGTATCATTTACTTCTTAGGCCTAACTTAGTGATACACAAAAACATCATAACTACGTTTATATAAAGTGAATTATTAATATTTGGAGGTAAATACAATGTCCTTAGATCTCACGTTGCGTGATGCTTGTTGCAATGTATTTTTTAGTGATGTCATTGTTCTTACAAGTATTTAATGGAGTTATGGACAAATAAATTAACTAAACCAAATAATTACGTCACGCAATGTTGTGACTTACACTCAAGAATTAGGTACATCTTTTCGAGGAATACTTACAAAGTTACTGTACATAATAATTAATAAGTCTACAGCTACACTCGTAGGAAGCCGTGCCGTTCGATGAATAAGCACGCTAGGTCGCTGTTTCCAGCTAACCAATGGGATCGCACCATTATCGCGTCATTTTAATAGCTGCGTGCGAGCATAGATCGATTACTGAGAATGCTTTCATAATACGGGCCTAAGTGTTCCCTGAAATCTGTAGCCTTCCTGTTTAATCTTAGTGGCCTTGGTTTGAAGTTCAAGTCTAGTGAATTCTCATTTATAAACGTGTGAAGTCTCAGATGTCAGACTCTTTGTCTCCTAAAAGTATTTTGGTTCTAGAATTACGATCATTTTTTGTAACCAAATAAATATTGGTACAATGTTGTTATTGTTTCATGTTAATGAAGCCTTTATCAAGGTACAACGTATGCAAACAACATGGACACGTCGAATTTGGAAAATAGCTCAAAACGACAAGTACCTACCGCAAATTCTGTGAAAAATTTAACAAGAAAGTATTTTATATGTTAAGTACCAATTTTTCTTTGCCGGAGTTATTTAACCCCATTTGTTTTCTGTTGTTGTCATGTGTATTTTTTCATAAACGCCTTTGTTTATGAATGATTTATGTGTTTTAATTTTTATATCCTTCTAGATCAATAAATAGATCATAATCAGCACATATGTATTGATTATTCTATTTATCGTAATGAATATTTGTCTTTGTTTACAAAAATCTTTGCTTCCAAGGCCGAGTATATGTATTGGTTAAATGATAAGATTGCAGAGAGATATTAAAGCTTAAACCCGAACAAGCACAATCCTACGTGGTGTAGTACTATTCTGAGTCAGAGCTAGTACTAGACGGCGTGTAGCTGTAGTACTCCCGCTGCTAGGCGGTATTTATCTGTTCCACATTGAGGTGCGTGATGAACCGCAGCCGCATCTGAAGCGACGGGCGAAGCTTACGAATCACCGTCTCCACTTCTGTTTTCATTGTGTCACCGACGAACATGTATTTTATGTGGTAACTGATTGCTGTTCAGGACATCATTGTTTTGATTCTGACGACCTCTGTGGCGCGGTGGGCGAAGGTCCGCCTGCGACGCAGGAGGTTGCGGGTTCGATTCCCGCCTTGGGACAAATATTTGTACGATCTGCAGGTATTTGTTCCGGGTGTTCTGGGCGTTTCTATGTATAATAAAAAAATCTATATATGTAGTGTATTGTATTATGTATATCAGTTATCGAGTACCCATAACACAAGCTCTGCTTAGCTTGAGGCTAGGTAATGCTGTGTGAATTGTCCAGCATTAATAAATTAATAATAATAATTTTCCTATTGATATAAATAATTTATACTAAACTAATATTAAAAATTTGAAAGTAGCTCTGTCTGTCTCTCTGTTACCTTTTAACGCTTAAACGGCTGGAAGGATTGTAATGAAATTCGGCAGGAGGTAGATGGTATCCCAGGGACCGACATAGGCTAATTTTTATTCCGAGAAAGCGTAAGCGAAGCCGCGGGCAGAAGCTAGTATTAAATAATGCTGGGAAAATCCAGAGAGAATCATCTGTCCCTATGTAAGCAATTAGGGCTTTTGCTATGGGTACTGGATATCAAATACATTTAATACATTACATACATAGATGGGTATTTTTAAATTATGCATAAAACACCCGTAACAGGTATCTGCAGGCCGTACAGACATTTGTCCCCAGGTGGGATTCGAACTGCGGGTACGAATAGACAAATGTCTGTAACATCTGCAGATATTTGTTCAAGTTGTTCTCGTTGATATCTATGTTTAAAAATATCTTAATACGTATTGTATTACGATCATCAGTTATCTATATGATATCAGTTATCTAGTACCCAAAACAAGCTCTACTTAGCTTGGGGCTAGATAACTCTGTGTGAAATTATACAGCATTATTATTATCATCATTTACCAATACCAGGCCCAGATTTATGAAGTCGTAATAATTATTGCATTTAACAGTTATAATATAAATGTTATCATATAAAAGGATACAGCAAATCGCATATTGTGTCAATGTACGACAAATGCGTGTGCGACTTGTCAATGTGCGCAAGCAGTTCATACAGCATGATGGTGATGTCCATGACGGCCCTGGTCAGGTCAGAGTTGAACCGCTGCAAGAACGGACCCACCAGGTGGCAGAGGTATATCAGCTGGATCTCTGAGTGTATCTCTTGGGAAAGCTTTTCTTTCATGTACCTACAGCAAAAAGTTACATGTCAGATCACAGTTTGATGATGTACTCCTAGCCGAATCTTCAGCCACGCCGGTTAGTCTCAGCGGAGACTAGCCAGGTGCGCAGGACATATTATAGTTCACAAGTGTGCATGCAAACACAGGTGCACTTTCTATTCCTCTATATCATTCCACTCTCACATTCCGATGGGACGGCAGACACGACAGGGAAGGGGCAGGACGAACGGCTTAACGTGCTTTCCGAAGCACGGGGATGTAAAACCGCCAACTTCCCGATTGCGGGCTGTTTCTGAGAATATTTTAAAAAGTCCCGATAACAACTTTGGCCCGACCCAGGATTTGAACCCGGGACTTCATTGAACACGTGACTAATAGACCAACGAGGCAGTCAAAATCAATATCGCCTAAATACCGCCCCATATCACCACGCGTGGCAGGCGTATTGGTGGCCGCAGTAGAGCTGTTAAATATACACAGAAGAAAACTGCCCATCCTCGGGTAAGTTGCTTTAGTTGGCTCTTACAACATCCAGATGCTGACATGAAGGGGTCGATTTACACGCCGTGATCAGGCTTCACACGACACAACATAATACATACATATAATATATATCGGTAAGATAAATAAAAAAAAGAAAATAATTCTTAAAACTTTCATAGCCCACGACGCACTCATATGGTTCTGCTTGTAGCCGAGTCGTAGGGTCGGACTGCTGGACAGTGAATGCGATGATATACTGATCAAGAGCGAGTCCGAATCGAACTCAAAGGGTTTCAACATGCTACGATATAGCCATTACGTATCTAACTCAATAACCGTTTATCTTTAGGCTTACGAAAAACCATTTAAGGCTCATGAGAAACAGCTAAATGGACTTACAGCGGAAGGTTAGTAATAGTCCAGTTGGCACCCTTTAGGTAAGGACCCCTAAAAAGTCTTTATGATAACTACAGGCACTCTCTTTAGTCAAACATTTGTACAAGCCAGGTAAGGAACAGCCGTGTGGTGCCGGCTTAGAATTTGCACGACCCAAACCATTCCCATGGGTGTCGTAAAAAAGGCGATTATGGGACATACGCAGAGGGCCGGGCACCCAACCTCTTGTAGCATAGATCTAATACCGAACTGTGTTCCCCAACTCGCATGCCTAGCATGGGGATTATGGACATTACCCTCTATGGGATAAAAGCTAACAAGGCCATTATCGTGGGAGGCCTGCGTCCAGCAGTGGACCATTATAGGCTGTTGAGGTTGGGGTAAGGAATATCAAAACTACTTACACTGGCACTTGCATGATCTGTCCGGCGCCCGCATGGTACCATATCGCATGAGCCAAAGCCAAGGTCAAACTGTATTTGTTCTCCAACATCAGTTCATTGGTCGTCCTCAAACTGAACAGCTGGAACGGCGTGTGCGAATGCGGCCATGAGGTCAGCTCAGCGTCAGAGATCACCTCCGTGATACGATCGTGCAGCACCGTCCAATACGGATCAGGCAGCGCAGCGACAATCAACCCTATGGCGTTTATCCACAGTTGAATATTCGTCGGCGGGATCACCACGAATCCTTTGGTTATGACGTCTAGAAGGCAGTTGCCTACTGTGTCCGGGGGCAAGGGTAGTGCCATCAGTTCCACGCAGGTGACGTAGAGGGCATGTGCGGATGGGTTCGGGTATTCGTTGAAACGCCAGTCCGTGTTGGGAAAGTGAGTTGTATTGCCGGTCATTGCTGCGTTATGTTGCTGAGGAAATTATAGCAGTTGTTGCATTTCTATTCAATCAAAATTTAAAACTATGTTGAAAAACGAGTGAATAGTCGTAATTTCCATTCCATGATATTTCTTATACTTCATAGGTATACTTGGTATACATCTTATAATGATGATGATGTATCGATACATAAAAAAGTTGGGGTTTCTTTTGTGAAAGATTTGTACGATGGTACGAAACCGTCTGTGTGAAAGGAAACTCGCACTTTCCGGTTTTATTTATCATAATACACAGTATCCATATATATACTGTGATAACAGTAATGTTATTCTTACGTTATGGAGATAAGGGTTAATATGCGATCAAAATCTTCAATTATCCCTCCAGTATGCCTTTAGTGAGTTGACACTAGCCACCGATCGCGACACATGCGGTACAAAATTATGAAAAGGATACTGTCAACCATTCTGTTGACAAGCGTCAGGTAGTAATTGAGGTCCGGTGTCCAAGTAGTTGTGTCAGTCTCAGCCTTGTTCAGGTAAGTTTGGAAGAGCTCTGTGGTGGCCCACCCTGATGGCCGCACGTCCTTTAGCGAGCCAAGCACTGCGTTGACGAGCTTCCGTTTTAGCAGCGGTTTGTCGCGCAGCTTAGATTCGTAGTAGTGTAGGGTGTTGTAGAGGAATGTCAGGGGGCGGTCTGAAATCACAAAATCATTGATTAGACGACCTCTGTGGCGCGGTGGGCGAAGGTCCGCCAGCGACGCAAGAGGTTGCGGGTTCGATTCCCGCCTTGGGGCAAATATTTGTACGATCTGTAGGTATTTGTTCCGGGTGTTCTGGTTGTTTTCTATGTATAATAAAAAATATCTATCTATGTAATGTATTGTATTATGTATATCAGCTATCTAGTAGGTACCCATAACACAAGCTCTGCTTAACTTGGGGCTAGATAATGCTGTGTGAATTGTCCAGCATTATTTATTTATTTATTTATATTTTATTGAATAGACAGAGAAATCAATTGGTTTTCTGTGTGGGTAAACAGTAACTGTGTATTTTACACCTCCACGGATCCCGCTGCCAAGTATGATGAGCATGGTATAACCGAGGACATTTGTTCAGCAGTGCTCTGATTAGGACATAACCGTTTGGGGAGGTGTGTGAAAGCGTATGAACTGATGAGTAAGAGCTGTTCTTTGAAACTCACCATGGAATTTGTATAGGTATCCTAAGTGATCCAACAGCTGTTCCAGGTTCTTGCTGACCTGAGGTATCTCCAGATACCGGTGTACCACGATGTCAAGCACAGGAATGAATCTTAGGCACACATTGCTGAGGTAGACGGGAATAGGACCGCCGTAAGCGTTATTTGGCTCTTCGGGCGCAAATTTCTCAGGGTACTTTCTGTGGAATGCTAGATGCTTGTCGTACCTGTAATAAAATTTACTGTGTTGTTATTATTATTATCATCAGCCTGTATACCATTGCAGTGCTGTTACATATGCACCCATATCTATATTTATAGCGTGAGTGCGGCTGCGCCCCACCTCGTGGAGTTGAATAAAACACGTGCAGTAGGCTTTCATTACACACGTCTCCCTAGTTGATTATTCAACATTGTGACGTAACCGTTGGAGATAGCGTAAGCACTAATGTGGACTCATAGCACCGACGTAGCACCCACGGAATTTAGAAGTAATCAGACTTCGTCCAACTCCTAGGTTTTCCCTCAAGAACAAGTTTACCCGAGTGATTGTTGGTTCTTCGGGAGATATGGCCAGCCTAATTTAGTTCTAAAGCGAATTCGTGAAACCACAGAGCGTATTATAGTAAAATAGGTACCAGTTGCTCTGTTTCCAGTGTTCCGGTGAGTTTTCCTTGACGAAGTCCTGCGCTCGGTTCCTCAGCTCAGAACCCTTCAGCAGCAGCAGTTGAATGATGTACAGGCACACTTGGCTCTCATTGCCGTCGGGGTTCGGCCGTAGAACCTGGATTAACCAGTAGTTAGCACCTAAGAATTTCGTCGTGATCGTTTAAGTTTTAAGTCTTGTCTACCCTACTCGAGACCAGACCACTTCAATAATTGACAAATAAAATTAAATTAAAAAAAGAAAATTTGACGACCTCTGTGGCGCGTTGGGCGAAGGTCTGCCTGCGACGCAGGAGGTTGCGGGTTCGATTCCCGCCTCGGGACAAATTTGTGTACGATCTGCAGACTTTGTTCACGGGGTTCTGGTCGTTTTATATATATAATAAAAAATATCTATCTATGTAATGTATAATATTACGTATATCAGTTATCTAGTACCCATAACACAAGCTCTGCTTGCCTTGGGGCTAGATAATGCTGTGTGAATTGTCCAGCATTATTTATTTATTTGAAATTTATTTATTTATAATAAAAAATATCGCTTTTTATGAGGAGCAGCCATAAGTAAATCAATGAGTTACTCAGAAAATCGTCTAAACGTTAAAACTTTGTCAAAGATTGGCTGGTGAATTAATTATGAGACGCAGTTGAGCAAACATTTTTAAATGCAATTCATTGTTTTTTTGTTTTAAATTCTGGAACGGTCAAAGAGCTTAGCAAAATTGTTTAGAATGCGGTATACGAATTTGTGTTTCAAAACACAACAAAATATTATGGGCGAGCACGGATATTTCCGTGCATACTCAGTGATCAAATTCATTATAAGAGAGAGATAGAGAGAGAGTTAATGCGAAAACTACAAAAATCGACTTCTGCGCATTCAAATTCATTCATTGATAAAAACCATCACAACAAGTACAATGAAAATAGATGGAAAAGCTTACCTTAGCTTATTGAAAATATTTTATTGTTCCTTTCAACAAAAATACAATGAAATTGCACCTGACAAAGTTTCTTCACTCACTGATATGAACTTAATATTTATATTACTTATTATTATTATTCACTTCATTTATTTTATATCTCGATAAAAAAATACATTTATGACCATATAAAGTACATTATACAGTAAAAAAAAAAATCAAAACGGTAGATCACCGGCTTCCAAGCTAGGCTCAAGCCGCCGGTGACTATAATAGGTACCACTACTGCTACTTGTTATTATTATTATGGGCCAAGATATTACTTATAGTTTTATTTATACTTATGGAAATAATTATTGAAGACTTACCAAGCAGAGTACAAGTTTATCAATAGTCACAATGTTGTACTTCCAGATGATATCGTTGATGGCATCAACGCACTTGTTTATGTGCGGCCCGCCGGCCGGGTTGGTCACCTCTAGGACTAAATAGTCACAGAACTTACGCAGGTGGGCTGATAGGGCTCTTGCACCTATGCGTTCCAGTATCCTGGAAATATGCTTCAAATTAGAATGTATAATTGTACAGTACATTGTGTTATAATTGTACATTGTACTTTTATGTTTAAGGTCTATGTCTGTTTGTTGTTTTTTTTTGTGGTGTACAATAAAGAGTATTGTATTGTATAATGCGGGAGGCAGACATAAAAAGTAGCGATAAATATTGAATTATAATTTGATTTTCACAAAAGACATGAAACACAGCAACGCCATCTATAAACAAGAAGACACAATAAGGTCGACAAATAGCAGGTACTAATGGCGCCGGCGTGTATCAACTTCGGGCTCGTTCGTTCAATTTCGTCATTGATCGGTGAGCAAATATTTAAGGTTGTCACAGATCTAGACCGCACCGGACCTCCGGACGCACTAGACAGCAGATAACAGACAGCTTGAAGTTTGTGATAAGAAATTTTGTCATTGTAAAAAGTATCTAAAAATTACGAGATTTCAGCTCATATTTAAATATTATTTTTTATTTTTACGGTATTAGTTATTGTGTTGGACATTTTGGCGCGCACACGTCCAAAACCGCCACCGCAAAACAACACCTTCGGGCGCTAGGAGCTCGCTTTACTTTTCTAGTGACCGGGGAGTAATACAAAGGTCTTATGAACCTCTGTGTCATAATTGCCACCTTTTGTTTTTATTCCAATCTAAATCGTAATAAATCTTATTCATCATGCGATAGTTCTGTTGACTAGAGAATGTGAGTGTGCACTAATTAATTGGATTGATTTGGTATACTCGTCATTGTTCCCGTCATTTACATCACTCATGTTTCTAGACAGTGGAAAGTTGAAAACTCACTTGAAAGCAATAGGGTTGATCCTATTAGTGTCGAAGATCATCTTCCAAAGAAGACAGAGAAACAGGGGCGTGCCCGGAACAGAGAAGTGAGATATAATATCGTTGTCGTTTGCCATGGACGTCCATTTGCGGTATTCTTCATCCACGGACTTCTTTAGGACTTGTTTATTCTCTTGGGAGATGGTGTTCTGGAAAAAGACGTAAAAACATGTTTAAAATAATAGGCATGATACCTGATTTTAAGAAACTCATATTATTGGCATTAAAATATGGTATATGCATGCATGCATATACCCTATTGATTGCGCCGTTTTGCAATCGGCCTACCCATTGTAAAAACAGGCGGATTTCTGCTAAAACACTTTTAATAACCGAACTCTGTTCCAGAGACCTAACCGCTGCTAGACTGTACTTATCTCCCTACCAGAACAGCTCAATATCCAAATAGACCTAGCATCCGCGTACCTACCAAGGGATGAAGCAACACCCACATCTGACCTGCCGGCCCTGATCATGTACTGCGAGAGGGAGAAATTCGAACTCATCAACGGGACCGACGCACATCACACGCTGTGGAAGTGTAAGTGTGGAAATGTGCCAGATGTAACGACCGAGGAGATGAACTGGTAAATAACTTATATCAATCTTAAATTCTTTATTGTACACAAGATACATAAATAAAACTTAAAAACCAACGAATGTCTTCAATCAAACAGTAAAATTCTTAAAAATAAACACTAATGCAGGAACCAAATGACATTTTTTGATGACTCGCTTCGGTATTTAGACTAAAGTAAAGAAGCACAGAAGAAACCTGTTAGTCGTTTAATGTACAAAGACGAGCTTAACCCTAATAGAGTTTTCTTATATATTTTGATATAGTATAAAGAGAACTTTTGCAATGCTTGTGAATAGATTATGTCACATAAAAGTCAGAAAAAAGGACGAATAGTAAAAATTAAAAGAAGTAAAGCAAAGAGTACCTACATCAAGTTAAAAAACATAAATAAATAAAATCTACATAAATTATGTATTATATGAATATCTTAAGCTTTTCTCACGAGTGGTCACTAATCGTCTCGCCAGGAGATTCGACGAGTTCCAGCCACCGGAGCAGGCCGGGTTTCGCGGAGGATATGGCACCATAGACCACGATGAGGCAGATTATACAGAAGTCCGAAGAGTATAATCAGCTCCTGTGTCTGGCCTTTGTGGACTATGAAAAGGCCTTTGACTCTGTCGAAAACTGGGCTGTTCTGGAATCCTTACAGCGTTGCGTTACTTCGCATCGCTGTAAGATATATGTATATCGAGGTGTTGAGATGTCTTTATGATGCCGCCACCATGAGTGTCCAAGTACACCTGCGATTCGCTGATGACATAGTCTTGATGGCGGAGTCGCTGGAGGAGCTTAACCGGATGCTGGACGGCCTAGTTTCAGCCTCACGACGCATCGGTCTTGGCATGAACTTCGATAAAACCAAGGTCATGATCAATGGCCACATTGATCCGGGACCGGTTGTCGTACATGGCCACCTTCTCGAAATTGTTTCCGAGTACACTTACCTTGGGCAGACTCTGCAGTTAGGTAAAAACGATTTCGAGAAGGAGGCCAAGAGGATCCAGCTAGGTTGGGCAGCGTTTGGGAAACTTCGTTGAGTCTTTTTGTCATCCATACCGCAGTGCTTGAAAACGAAAGTTTTCAATCAGTGCGTCGTACCCGTCATGACCTACGGAGCTGAGACATGGACACTCACGCTGGTCCACCAGTTTAAAGTCTCACAGCGAGCTATGGAGAGAGCTATGCACGGAGTTTCTGATGGATAGGATTCGCAACGAATACATCCGACAGAGAACTAAGGTTATCGACATAGCTCAAAGGATTAGCAAGCTGAAGTGGCTGGCCAAATCTCGAGAAGAACCGATAACCGCTGGGGTAAACGTGTTCTTGAGTGGAGACCGCGACTCGGCAAACATAGTGTAGGACGCCCTCCGACCAGGTGGGATGACGATTTGCGAAAGACCGCTGGCGGATGCAGCAAGCTGAAGACAGGGCGCTATGGCGTTCATTAGGGGAGGCCTATGTCCAGCAGTGGACTGGTATAGGCTGATGATGATATGAATATCAACTAACCTTCTCCTATTAAACAGGAGCTCGGAACCAACTTTTGTAGCATCTAGAGCCCAAACGAAACGAAAAAGCCTCTAACTTCATCAAGGACTGGCATGTTTCTACCGAAGCTTCAAGTTCAGACCACAGATGGATAAGGTTTAACCTGGAATTTTCACTAAGTGTAGGTAAGACAGATAAAACTATTTTCGTTAAATTACTTAACTCAGAGCTTTCTGGAAAGCCCAACCCACCTAAGCAACAAACGAACTAACACATATTCTTACCAACAGCTTTGAACAACCTTGCCCGCTTGTCTCGCCCAAACAAGGGACAAAAAGACAGTGGTGGTGTCCCGAACTGCAGAGAGTCCGACGCGAAAGATTCTGCACTAACATAGAAAACAACAGCCAGGCTACCCGCATCAAGAACATCCTAACAAATGTGCCGGAAAACGCTCTTGGATGCCTCATCAAACCTGACGATACCTATACCAAAACAGATGCTGAAACCAGTGAAGTGCCTCTGAACACACACTTCCCAGGTTGTCAGGTACAAATGGGAAGAAATCTCAGAGCAAACACCCAATGATCTAGACTGGAAAACCGCCCACAATATGATAATATTCTGGGCAATCAACAGCTTCCTTCCCTTCAAATCACCTGGCCTGGATGGGATCTTTCCCGGTATTTTATTTTATGCTCAGATGGTGCAGCAGCTTACTAGCAGATCATCTTGTAAGCATCTTTAGAGCATGCGTCGCTTACAAATACATACCGCACCAATGGATGGAAGTGAAGGTGGTATACATACCAAAACCAGGAAGAAGTGATTATACCCAGCCGAAGTCCTATAAGCTTAACATCATTTCTTCATAAAACACTCGAAAGACTATGTGATAGAGAGATCAGAGATAATACACTCTCACATAACCCACTACACCCGCAACAACATGCCTACAGCAAAGGCGAATCAACCGAATCCGCTCTACACAGCGTGGTATCACGCATAGAAAGTGGATTAAAGTCAAAACAACCAACTCTGGCGGCCGGTTTGGTGGGAGGAAGAGGGCACGCCAGTCGGACCGCGGTAGGTTTTAATGTTCCCGTGTTTCGGTGAAAATGGCGAGATAACTGGAGAGGTTTAAGTGGGTGTTAAGTCCTTCTCAGGGCGTCGAGTCACACATCATTCTGGTCCCCCTCAGATCACTGACTTCGTAAACGAAGAATGTTGGTGCGCTTCGTACGGTAGGCTCTCTTAATGGGTTATATGACATTCACTAACTGACTTTGAGATGTATGATGTGCAGTACTAGGTACCTGTGAGAAGAACTCGACCAGCACTGGTGGGAAACACTGCAGTGTGTGCTGTGACCACATGTGAGGCGTGTTTGTCATTATAGTGCTGAGCAGTTCCTTTACCGCGGCGCCGTCGCTCGCTGTAATCAAACATGAGCATTTTCTTTAATTACAAGAATTAGTTTTTAATAAGATATGTACTTGATGAAAATGAGCCCAAACTCGGTTACGTCTTTTATTACAGAGTTCACATGGCAGCTAGGTCGTTTATAAGTAGAGGCCTATGGCCAGCATAGCATCATCACGGCTACAGCATACTACAAGATATGCTGTAGATGTGATGTGTGTGATGGCTTACTTTCACCTTAATCATTAGATCAGCTACATGTCCGTCAAAAAGCGTCAAAAAAATTGTTCACCAGCCAGAAAGCCTTCTTTACTAGCTTATGTCAATCAATCAATCAAAAATGCTTTATTCCCATAAATACAAAAATGTACACTTAAAAAATTCTTAAAGTAAAACACTGACACAGAAATAAAGTGATATTTTTAATTTCAGTCGCTTCGGTATGTAGAAGCGACGAAGAAACCCTTAGCCTGTTTGTTGTTGTTTTAAGAGTTGGATCAAAACCCGTTCCAAGCTTTTTTATCTTCTAGAGATAATCTGATATTTTGTAATAAGCCTTTTTGCACAGAGTTTGACAAGATATGAAGCCATAATGTTGTTCGGTATTTCTATCTATAGTGCCGTTAATAGCCTGTACAACTTCAAATTTCTGTGAAAAGGACAGTCATAGAATTTCGCGTTCATAGGAGCGAGACAGGGCATAACAACGCAGGCTCAAAGATCAAGTTTTAGCTTATTATCTATTAACTAGGACTTTATTATAAAAATCCGAAACATATCAAATGTTCTTTATATTTAGTTTTATTACTATGCTTATTTTCAAGATCTTACTTTCAGTATTTTTTGAAAAATTAAGGTTTTAGTAAAAAAATTGAGGTAACTTAGCGATTTTTTCCTTCGAATTTTTTTTATGGAATCGTGTTTTCGAAACATGATCGATAGAATAAATCCTAACTGTACCATGTATAAGGATTTTTGTTATAGTGCTTAGGTAACCACACTCTGGGTATCTCTAACTAAGAAATGAAATAAAGTCCCAAAAAAAGATCCAAAGATTTTCGATGAAACCGACTGAGACTTCGTGGCTTAGTTGGTTAGAGCACACCCGTACTGAGGGTGGGGTGCGGGTTCGTGTCCTGTACCATGTATAAATTTCAAAGATAAATATTTAGTCGTTTGGAAGATATTTAGGTCTGACGGAGTTGATTTACGGTAGTATATATAAGAGGTGTTAGGCAGAGAGTCGTTGACAATACTTTGATTACCGTCAAGGACGCTCAGCTACTATTGCAGATTACTCATTACAGTAGCTCGATATTTTAAGAAGTATGTTCTGTGCGGTCTCACCTGCTCCGGTCATATAGATGCCGCGTGCTAGAGTTAGAACCAGCACTCGGTTGAGCTCCTCGCTCTCGGAAGAAACTAGCGACTTGGGCTCCGAGACCACGCGAGACATTTGTAGCTGGACACCCGAGCTGCCAAGACTTGTTATGAGCCGCAGCGCTGTGCTTTCAAAACTGAAATATTTATGAAAAATCTTTATTTACGTGATTTATTTATAGAGATACGAGAATGGTATGAATTAACACGAAAGTGTAACAGTTTATGTTCATACCATTCTTATTTTATCATATACATCGAGGTCATAACTCCTTACACGGCATTTCTCCTAGGCCCGAATACGCAACCGCATCTTACATATTTGGGACCATCTCAGTTGCCTTCGAGACTGTCTTAAACTTGAATACCGTACATCAAAACATCAATCATAAAAAATAAGCACGCTCGATATACCTAAGGGTGCCTGTGTGGTGCCGGCCTAGAATAGTAAGCACCCCAACTCTTCCCGTGGGTGTCTTAGGAGGCGCCTAAGGGACACAAACCGGGGGGTGGGCAGCAGCGCCCCCTGCAGAACAATTCCACCACTGAACTGCGATCCCCAAACCGCATGCCCAGCGTGGGGATTATGGGCACTACCCCCCCAATGGTACGACGCAATACTAAATGGCTCCCAGTTCCCGGCCACCCCGCTATTCCTGGCCATGGCAGCGGCCATGGTAACGGCGAGCCAGTGGGTGCTAGGAATCTCCGGGCTACCTCAGGCTGCCACCAACAACTGACCCTGGCAACATATAAAGGACGCACTCTGAGGCTTGGCCAACATCTAGCGCAGTTGGAAGTGGAGTTACACCGAGAGAGTACATCAAATGGCATGTTCTGGGGTTAAGTGAAGTCCGTCAAGAGGGGGAGGACATCGTAACCCTAGACTCGGGCCATCTTCTCTACTTTCGCGAGGGTGATAATACATACCAGAGTGGAGTAGGTTTCCTCGTCAATAAGGCCCTCTCTAACAACGTCCAAGAAATCTCCAGTGTGTCGACCAGGGTAGCGTACCTGATCCTTTGGCTATCCAAACGGTATAGCATGAAGGTTATTCAGGTCCACGCACCGACCTCGGCACACTCGGATGATGAAGTGGAGGTTATGTACAAAGAATACATATGGACAGTATGGAAACTAAGCCTAGTTGATGAAATAAATACCTACGCTCCATTATGGTTTAGTAACTTTTCTTGCTTTTGATAAAAAAATATTAAGACGATTTTTTTTGTTATGTAATCAATAAATGGAATTGAAATAACCAGCTTACAAATGTGGTCTGGTAAAATATAATAATATCTTCGTCTGGTCGAAGCGACGCGTGACCCGAGAGCTTGTGAGTATCTCGCGCAGCGCATCAAAAGTGCCATAGAGCGTGGCAATGCAGCCAGCGTCTTGGGGGCGCTTCTGATTAGTATTGATATGGATCAATTGAGCTACCTGTAGATTGTTTACAACAATCTGCAGTAAGGTCAATTGTTTCAATTGTAAATATTAGGTCTAATTAGTTTAATTTTCTTTGTTAAGGCGCATACCACACCCAAACTAGCACCGCAAACATTTGTGCCGCGCCGCACATACGCGATCACATTTTGACAGCAGTATCGGCTTCAGCACCCTCGAAAACTATGAAAATGACACCCATGACGAAAAAGTTGATAATTTATTGCAGCCGCCATCTTAGATTTACGTTTTAACAGCACTATCGACTTTCAACATATTCAAAACCACCGCCATTCTGCGGTTCTGCAGTTCGCGAATTCATTATGATCGATCACACGGAATCATTATTCGAAAACAATTATAACAATCAATTATTCTTACTTTTCAAAATTAGCAGAAAGTTTACAATACGACAGCTCCGGTTTTGATGAAGCCGAGTTCACACAGCCGTATACAACGCAAAAAGATCGGGGCATTTTTCAAAAAATAAAATTACACGTCATGTTTGTGTGAGTGTGCCGTTTCGAGGGTTTGTAGGTAGTTTCCATACTGTCCATAAGTATACTGTGGCCTCGTTGGCAACGAGTCTGTTTGTTATGGGCAACGAGTCGTTGCCCGGACTCTCAAGGGACCGGTGTCCTCGAGAGCACCTTAGGTGCGTGTGTGCGTGTGTGAGGGTGGGGACCCTCACACACGCACCCTCACACATATACATACATATACTAGACAAAATTTAAGTTGCGTTTGTGAATCCTAAATTAGCCATAAGTCGTCATTTTAACAGGATTTAAGACGAGCTTATTTTTAGGGTTTAGAGATGGTCCGTCGCTCTGTCAGTTCCCGATCTACCTACCTATATGGCGTTTGTAGATAAATCTAGATTATACAGGAAATATAGAGACGACTGTAAAATGGGGGGGGGGGGGGGGGTTGAAAAGTCGAAAAAATTACCAGAGAACCCTCTTATTCCTCAGTTTGTAGAGCGATCCATCTGAAATACCTACTTTTTCGTTGTTAATAAAATAGCAAAGTCTCTCTCCGGTACCTATTAGTGTATCCTAATTATTAGTATAAATTGGCAAATGTTCGAAACCCTCAGCGCGCGAGTTATAGTTGCACTTGACGAATTTTGTTTTTTTATTTGTACTCAAGTTTGGCCCATCGTGTTTCGACTCTCATACTTACTAACTGGAACCTTTGGTAAACAATGTTTTATGATATTGATTTTCCGTAAGTACGATCAAAACGTGGGTTTTACTTCTCTTTAACTTTAACGAAATTTAAAATGCTATATGCATGCATGTACAGACTAACGTTTTTGTTTTGATTGGAAACAGGTAGAAACCTTTGGTTCTAGCTGTTACCAAGCGGTTGCTGCGATTACAGTGGATGCCCCACTCGGCATGACTGCGGTCAGTGCGGACCATCTGAGGTTGGCAGGTTTAGTCGGCTTAGGATTTACACCATTAAGAGGTAATTGTCTTACCACAACTGGAGCTGTGTCTGATTGGCTTGCGGGTACGCAGCGAGCGAGTGAATGTTGGATAGCAAGGTCACCCTGTAGTGCGGCTGGATGTGGTGTATACGGTAAGAGAACATGTCTAACAGATTGTGCAGGATGCCCCAAGCATGAGATTTGAAAACGTTGGGTAGCAGTTGATCTGGAATTATATTATAAATTAGATAAACATCACATGCCACTAATAATAGAGCGTTGCATATAAATTGGCGTTTTGTATGAGGAAAATATTAAATTTTTAATGGGCAATTTGTGATACCTATTATAAGCTTTTTTAATGCCTCTATTATAGTTTTATTTTGTATAGTTTAGGAGATGCAATAATTGAGTTTGGTGGCCACAAAGTGCAACATCGTATCTCCTCCTAAACTATACAAAAAGAAATATGATAGAGGCATTAAAAAAGCTTATAACGTCTTAACGACCTAATATTTAAATATGGATTTCGATATATTCGTTCATTTTCATGGTGGCATCGAACAATACATAACACGAAGACAGAATAAGTACAAAAAATAGGTAAAATACTCACTGATAAATCCCTTGATCCCCAGTGACTCGATCTCAGTATACACCAGTAACCGGCTGTATGTTTCAACCAAAGCCGGCGCCATCATACTACTGCCAGGTATGTTCGTCTTGTTTTGCGCCAGTTTCGCCACATGTGTCACAATTGAATGTATCAGAGACATCTTGCAGTGTAAAGTTAGACTGTCAAGTATACACATGGACAGAGGAACTGTTGGTAGCGGTGTTCCCGGGTTCCCATTGGGTAAGGCTTTTTGGCTTCCGAATAGAGTCTCGATAATTATTCCCATAGGGCGTGCGTAAAACTCTTGGTTTGTTGAATACGCATTGCAAAGTAATGCGATGCGGTAATCGGATCCCATTAAGGTTGGTGTATTGCTAGCAGTCACGAGGTGCTGCAAAAACCTGAAACAGTGTGTTACTGTGAATTTACAAGCCGTTGGCTTTGGTTTTGACCAGTACCTATGTTGAAGAGAAAACAACAAAAATACTCACTCATACTGCACTTTTAAATTTTGTGGCATAGTCATTGTCTTGTGTTCCGACTCTGCTTTCTTTAGCAGGTGCATCCAAATACAAACAACAGCCATTTGGTGAGTGCAATGTGGTTTGGTACAGTCCGGTACAGGTAGAGGTTCTTTCTCAGGGTAAAGGAGCTCATGCAGCTTGATGATCGGCAGAAAATTTGAGAGCGGATTCCTTTGAATACTGCCAGATATGAACTGCAGAAGCACCCACATCAAATGATCTCTTCCTTTCTTCATGTCATGCCCGATAAGTTTGTTGTGTAGTCCCATCACAATATTGGGGAAGGAAGCAAACCCAATAAGGATCAAATAAATGACTTGCGATGATAAGTGCAGCCAGCACCAATGCGTTGAAGACATTTCGTCCTCCTCAGCTTCCTGCTCACTTCTCTCCATTGGCAATATCATGAGTTCTACTAATTGGTCTTCTAAAGCAATACACCGCTGTTTGTGTTGCTTTTGCAGACCCAGCATTGAGCACATCATGTCTCTTGAGTATGGCTGCTGTAAAACATGTCGCAACAGGGATATTTGCGGTTTCAGAAGATCCTCATCATAGGGCAAGTTTCCTTTAAGGGAGAATTTGAGAGTGGAAGGATCTAGTCTCCAAGGGTTGATCAGATGATCCGCATAGCCAGAAAATTCTACAACTGGCAGCATTTGTGAATGACCAATTATTGAAACCATTTGAGCACATGGTTTGAAACTTTCAACAAATCCCGTTAAAAGTTTTGCTAGTTGCTAGAAAACAAACAAAAGGATTTATGCAAAATTCGACCACGAGTTTCTTTCTTTGACTGAATAAAAGAAGGCAATAATTCATAGACTCTGTTGATGCGATAAACTGTAGACTCCAAAAATCAGACATTACGAAAGATTTGATATTTATCAAGCTGACAGATAAAGATTTGATATTACCGAGCTGACAGATATGACCATGAAATATTGTTTTTTTCTCTCAGTTATAGAAAATAAAAACGTGGATGGAGTATAGTTAAATTAAAACATTAGATAGAACTTTTAACACTACCATGTTTTGTATCTATTCGAAGTTAACATGATTTTTATCAGGCTTTCCTGACTTAAACCAGCGGCACATTTCGGATATCGACATGGACAATATATGTATGTTACAATTTAAAACTAGGGCCTGGAAATTGTTTTAGGTACTCCTCCTAACATAGTTAACTGACTTTTAAATTTTAATTTTTAGTGGTACTTACTACTACAGATAGTTTTATTTTGTAAAATAAATCTGACTCGACTCACCCAATGAGGCCAGTGGTTGTTGTCTGGATAATCTTTTTGTATTTCGGTGACAATAAAATATGCTGGTAATAAAGATGCGTTTCGGTCAAATATATATTCTATAACACTATATAAAGCCTTCAATTGTGGCATTGTACTTGAATTCAACTTTACAGGCAGTGTGTGAGCTTTTTCTCTACATCCCTGTAAGGATAAAGAAAATATATAAACAATAAAGCATGAGTGAATGTGCCAGAAAAATCTGGCAACAGAGAAAGAAGTCAATATCCAGCAGTAGGTTTTACCAGGGTAAAATGATGATGACGATTAAATGTGAGACAAAACAAAAACTACATAAGCCATCCTTCATAGGTGTTAAGGTGAAGTAGGTCCCAAAACAAAACAAAAAAACTCAGGTTTTGTCTATACGGAAAGTCTATTTTAAGGCAAGGAAACACAATTATTTTTAATTCTTTTTTGATAAGCATCGAATTAGGATAGGATTTTAGTTAGTGAGTTATGGGAGTCGAAACCCGATTGACTCAACTTGACTCGATAGAAAAAAATCAGCTTCCTCTAAATTTTCATTTTTACTACGGAAAACCAGTTTCATTTGCTAGATAATTAACATATTTTAATAAAATATCATCTAAAAAATACTTAAGTAAAAACTTTAGATGATTATGGTTTTAATTTTTTGTGAAAGACTATAATTTGAGCAATAACAAATTTATAAATAAAAAGCAGTGAAATTGCGCGCGGGCCGGTTCTTGCCTCCCTTTCTCACCTTCACCGCGCGGTGTTCGCTCGTCCTTGTCTCGAAAAAGCGAACCTACTTCGCCTTATAGCATGGATAGAAGCATTGATGATAATCATTAGTTTAAAAGTTTTCCAAATCAACAAGTAGTTCCAGAGATTACAAACTTTTAAAAAACAAATAAAATTTTACTTCTATGCATGCAAGCAGATTTTATGTTCAAATGCAAATGTGACTGGAAGCAGAAAAATATAAATACTTACTTTCATGACCTCCCTGACTCCTTTATAATCTACCCCACCAATGACTCTTCTTATTAAATTGAAACATTCAATCCAAAAGTCTGCATTTTGGAATATGAGCTTCTCATTTGTCAAGATACATTCACAGAGCAACCTAAAAATTATGTCAATATCAGCTTCTATGCAGTTATCAAAACATTCTTATTCAGGGTTTCATTTTTAACAATAATTTACCACCAGACAAGAAAGGCATGACAGAATAAGACTAGCTAAATTACATTCTACCAGTTATTATATACAATAACTTTTTAAATTTGTGATGCATTCAATTAAAGTCAAACTCTTATAGCTGCCATCTCACTTATGTAATCAAAGATGCTGCAGAGGATAGAGCAAGCTTTCCCAGAATAAACTTGTCCCATGCTTCACTTACCGTGCTTGCAATATATTGGAGTTTATCAAATTTTCTAATAGCATCAACAGCTGTCTCATTTTATATCTGTTTGTCAGAACTGCCACCATAGTCAGATACTGCCGCATTGCGGATTCCTGCATCTCCGGACCCAGAGTAGACATGATGCTGTGGAGCTTTTTTTGATATTTTGACAGCCTGTTGTTTTCCTCTTCACTTTTGTACACCAGGAAACAACTGAATGCTGCTTCCACTGCCTCCACTCTCTGCGGGTGTAAAATATTGGATATGTAGCTAGTTTTAAGATCTGAGATGAAAGTGTAACTATTGGGATACTATCCCAATAGTTTTTCGCAATTTGAGAAGTTACTTTCACTGCATTTTTAATAGTAAAAACTTACAAACAGTCTTTATAGTGTCTCTAAAAGAGTGCAACAACAGTTGTTTCTTAAAAAAACTAATTATGGCCATTCATCATTAGCCTACATCAGTCCACTGCTGGACATAGGCCTCCCCTAATGAGCGCCATAGCGCCCTGTCTTCAGCTTGCCTTGTCCAGCATCTGCCAGCAGTCTTTCGCAAATCGTCATCCCACCAGGTACACTATGTTTGCCAAGACGCGGTCTCCACTCAAGAACACGTTTACCCCAGCGGTTGTCAGTTCTTCTCGAAATATGGCCAGCCAACTGCCACTTCAGCTTGCTAATCCTTTGAGCTATGTCGTATAGCCTTAGTTCTCTGTCGCAATATTCCTTAAGAAGACCTGACGTAATTTGTCAAACTTGGCCCAACCTAGCTGAATACTTCACTTGGCCACCTTCTCGAATTTGTAATAGATAGGAATTAACTTACCAAAATCTCATGAACTATGTTTGCTACTTGTGTGTCTCCCATAATGGCTGTTGATCCTACAACAAACATACGTTGACTTTTCCAGTACAAATAATGAAAGATACAAAATAAAAGTGTTTTATCTAACCTTCAAAGGGAAGCATGTTGTTCTGAAAAGGATTCCTTTTATGGTGTTATGTTTTATTAATTGTGGCCATGAATGCACTATTTTTATTTTCATACATTATTTTGTGGTGTACTCGTAAAGATTCATAACACGTTGAATTTTTTTTTGTACCTAGGTAAGCAAGATGAACTTAAAATTTTGCTTATTATTACCTATACCTACTGATTTCGTATCGTAGGATTTGTTGAAAGTTATTCTACACTACAGCTACACTATTGGAAGTTGGAATCGACTTGGAACTTGGAACTCATGGACAATCTTGAAAGAAAGCGAGCGACATTTGAAGCTACCAACCAAGGAACCCATGAACTGTGCCCAATGAAAAACCCCTCTTTATTTTAATCTTCGGAAAAAAAGATAAAACCACGCAATTACTGTAATTGGCAAGACCGGCAAGTTCTATTGTACGGGCAGCAAAGCAACAAAAGAAAGCGAAACACGAACGAACGAAATTAAAACGTGATAAAACAAAACGTAACATCCATCATATCAATAAGTTCACCATAGAGTAAACAAACAATAACTACCTACGTAAGAAGAGGCAGGACATCCATTGAGCAAAATGAGCAATGAGTGTTAGTTATTGCTCTGAGGAGTATACAATAACTTCATAAGACAAAATGAGTTTACAGGAGTGCGTTCGAGATCTATGTTCGACTTGACTTCTTTGTTTTTGGCAGTATGTGTCTGGTTTGTCACTTTTCTGCCAGTGTCTAGTTAAAGGAAATTTCATGTAAATAACTACTTTATTTATTTATGCAGTAAGGCCTCATTATTTTATTTTATAATAGCTTTTTTTTTATTATCCTCTTATATTCTTATTGTAAAATCACATTGGTGTTTTTTTTTTTCTCTTGTTTTACCGGTCATATTTGTAAACGAGGCGTGTTTAGGTAGCGGTGAGTGGTTTTATTCTCATACTTAGGGGAAGCTTTGGTATGGGACGTAGAGATGTAAATTCACCCTCTGTTCCTAGTTTTTGTTTGTCCAAAAGATGACATTGACAATCTATAGAAAACTGACACTGACAACTGAGCGTGTGGTCTTTTTCCGGTCGGTGAAAGATGGCGCATGGCGGCGGCGGGCAGGGGCTCTTGGTATCGGCCATGAAAAAGAACTCACGGTTTTTATCAGTTGTTGGATGTTTTGATGTGATTGTGATGAGTTTTCGGTGCTGGCAGGACTCCGCTTTTTGTCTTAGCCTTTATCAGAAGGTGGGATGTAACCCTGTCTTCACGCCCACTGATGGTTTACCTCGAATGATACTAGGAAAAGTCTGACTCGCACATCCACACCTGAGCCACACCGGGAGTTCTGCGCCAGTTACCAAGTTACGTTACGTGATTATTGTCAGTTCCTTCTACTATCCTATGAGAATGAGATTAACAAGTGCTATGGATGTTCAGAAATGCAATTGGTTTGTAATAGAGGTACTGGTAAGGTCTGATCGTTTCATGCTAAAATTGTTGGTTTTGTGAATACTTCTATTGGATTGATTTGTAAATACTAAAGGTAGTATAGTTACTATGCAAGCAGTTTAGGTTTTAAGTTGGTTTATTGTGATGTGACCATACATTTGATTGATTTTAAAGAATCTTGAGAAAGAAACTAAACAAATGTCTTTTGTCAACATAGGTGGCTAATCAAAGCTAATCGAGTAGCGTTGCCCAATGATAAAGCATAGCTGGTGTAAATATGTCCCATTGTGCTAATAATCATATCCGATGTCTTGTCAATGACACAACTTGCCCATGTGTTGCAATGTTTTCTTGTGAATTATTGTTTTCAGGGTTCAATGGAAGTGGAGGATGCCTGACACTACATATTGGCAGACCACATCAGTCATGGAGACACATAGGGATTTAGTGATTGACGGAGCCAAATATGTGTGTGCCAGAGAATCTACTAAGCATAGACTGTCTGGGAATCAGGGGCGCCTTATTATAAAGATAAGTCACACCTTCACAAATCAGATTCGTTTCAATTCCAAAGTAAGTGTATGTTTATTGAAAAAAAAGAAAGTAAAACAATAAAATTAGTTTACTGTTTATAAAATTATAAAACCTGAATATTGTCTTGCATTTTGTTGTTCTGTTCATGTATCTGTTCAGTTACACATGTTACAAAGACAAGACTTGATTAAACTTGATACATGTTATGAAGTAAGTATGGGTGCTAAGATGTGTTCTATTTTAATAATTCCATGATCAGATCACTAAACACTGATCCACATGCTATGTGTAAATCTTGTGTTACTCTTTATCATGTCATTTGCTTTCCTACTTTGTGTTATTTCTGTTGTAGTCTGCTGATATATTTTGTTGTTAGTTCTTGTTCATGTAGCATCAGTCCTTCAAGGATGATATTGTTCGGTTCTGATCTTTGTTTCTGTTTCGCTGTTTTTGCTGGAAGGTGAGGTCTTTGTGTCGTTATTTGGTTACGGTGCTGCTTGGCATAGCTAGTGTGAGCATCTTGGGTTCCTACACCCAAGATCGGTCCTCGATGTGCATGGTGGCCATCAGAGAGGACGCGTGTGGGCATATTGAGTACGGTGTCTCAATATGAGTTCTACAGGCATACGGTGTTGCTTGTAAGAGCTGGTGAGAGAGTCTTGGGTTCCTACATCCAAGATAAGATTGGTCCTTGGTGTGCACGTTGGCCATCTGAGAGGACGCGTGTGGGCATATTGAGTACGGTGTCTCAATATGAGTTCTACAGGCATACGGTGTTGCTTGTAAGAGCTGGTGAGATAGTCTTGGGTTCCTACACCCAAGACTGGTCCCGGATGCGCATGGTGGCCATCTGAGAGGACGTGTGTGGGCATATTGAGTATGGTGTCTCAATATGAGTTCTACAGGCATACGGTGTTGCTTGTAAGAGCTGGTGAGTGTCTTGAGTTCATTCAAGATTGGTTCTCTAGTCGTGGTCTGAGTCGTCTAGCTAAATGTTGTGTAGTCTCTAAATGGTGATCAGATGTTGTTTTGTGGAATATGGTTGCATCTTGTGAGTCTGTTGTTCTATGATCTAGTTTCATGTGTCTTGCTTGATGAAATTGGTGTTGGCTTGTGTTGTGGTCAAGCAGAGTGTTTCTGGTTTGGGTCCCCTCATCTCTCTGGTGGTGCCACCGAGGATCTCATCTGTGTTCGGTAACTAGCAATGGTTGATCAGGTGGTAGTAGGACGTACCTAGAGTATGTACCTGCTAAGAGACTGGAAGTCGGTGTGTAGTATGACGGTGCCCATAATCGGGCTGTTCTTAAAAAAAAAAACACGTTTGTGGACAGCTTCGTATAATTGGCTGGAGTACCAATGGTTATTGCATGTTGATGATGTGTTTTCGACAGATCGCGGCTAAAGCGAATAATGTGTGCGGTTGGTTGGTAGGGGTGACGGAGCGTCCGTGCTGCAGTGTCGGTTTGCGTTTGCCTGGTGTGCGCATTGATCATAGCAGGAAAAATGATGTCAGGTTGGACGAGCGAGTCTATGGCGATGTCTTCCTCTTTTTATTTGGGTGCTGTAGTAAGTACATGGAGCGTAAATAACTCGGGGATGTGTATCTTTATCTACAACAACAAACAAGGCATAATTGGCTATTTGCTGCGTTTCTTCACAACGAGGCTATTTCTCTGGGCTGAGAGTGTGGCAAAGCCGAAGCGATGACTGACTATTCCTCCGGGCTTGCAGTCTGGAAAGGAGGTGGCTGTAGTGTTGTGAAAGTGGCTAAGTAATTAAGTATCGTAGGGTAGCCAACAACTGTACCCGATAGCGTTTGCTGGCGTGGTGGCTAAAGGCTGTATGCGTTACACTATAGCGTCGTCCGTGGACGGACTCATTGTCAGGCATTGGCCGTGTAAACGAGGCGTGTTTAGGTAGCGGTGAGTGGTTTTATTCTCATACTTAGGGGAAGCTTTGGTATGGGACGTAGAGATGTAAATTCACCCTCTGTTCCTAGTTTTTGTTTGTCCAAAAGATGACATTGACAATCTATAGAAAACTGACACTGACAACTGAGCGTGTGGTCTTTTTCCGGTCGGTGAAAGATGGCGCATGGCGGCGGCGGGCAGGGGCTCTTGGTATCGGCCATGAAAAAGAACTCACGGTTTTTATCAGTTGTTGGATGTTTTGATGTGATTGTGATGAGTTTTCGGTGCTGGCAGGACTCCGCTTTTTGTCTTAGCCTTTATATTCTTATATTAAACCCGCCTCCATTCCATGACTATGAAATTTCCTTGAACTAGACACTGGCAGAAAAGTGACAAACCAGACACATATTGCCAAAAATAAAGAAGTCAAGTCAAGTCAAGTCAGTCATGGATATGGAATGGAGGCGGGTCTAAAATAATAATATGACCGGTAAAACATGAAATACACCAATGAGTGCACTCGAGTGCACTCTTGAGTGTTCGGACCTCACAACGCGCTGTCAATGGACGATTATCGCGTGCTATCATACAAACAAACAATTTTAGAGGGAGGGGTGGAATGGGGAAAATTTATGGTGATTTATCATGATTGTATTACCACATAATTTGTGCGAAATTTTTGTTTACATTGATAATATTCATTTTCTTACATTCGATAGGAAGTCAAAATTAATGTCTATTTTGCATATCATACCATCATCATCAGCCTGGACCAGTCCACTGCTGGACATAGGCATCCCTAATGACCATAGTATCATATAAGCATAATAACCAAAGGACTCGCCTTGAAGAATCTTACCCCTCTGCCAAGGACCATGCTTTTTGATCAACAAAGTTTATAAATCTTTCTATAATCGATTTCACCAGTCTGAGTATCGTTATTTATGACTGAGTTAGGAGCGCCTATAAAAAATCAAACACCTCAAACAGACAAAAAATTGGTGTTTCATTTCACATGTGAGTATTTTTTTGTGTATTTAATGATTATTTTCTCCAATTTGAATCGTTGCAAATTATTTTCATGGTGCATCCATTTTCCGAAATAATCGAGTAGCATGAAAAAAATCTAATTGCCTCGCTTCGTATTTTTATTTTATTTTTAATCATATAACCATTGTAAAGTCTTATTTCGTGTAACAATGTCCAATTAAACAAGTACCTATATAACATAAATTGAATTGGGCGTTCCACAAGGATCAATATCAGGTCCCTTTTTATTTTTAGTTTATGTAAATGATCTCCCTTTTTTTGCAAAAGATCTCTGTGATATAGTGTTATTTGCTGATGATACTTCATTGATTTTTAAAGTTGACAGAAAAAAATGTAATTATGACGATGTAAATAACTCGCTTTCACAAATACTAGATTGGTTCACCTCCAACAACCTCTTACTAAATGCTAAAAAAACCAAGTGCATAAAATTCATGTTACCAAATGTAAGAGAACTCCCAACTAAGATAATGCTAAAGGATGAGATCGTTGACTTTGTCGACTCAACGGTTTTCCTAGGGTTACATATTGATTCCTCTCTTCAATGGAGACCGCAAATTGATGCTCTCGCAGGCAAACTTAGTTCAGCAGCATATGCGGTTCGAACAATTAGATATATTACCGATGAAGATACAGCTAGGTTAGTTTATTTCAGTTACTTCCATAGTATCATGTCTTATGGTATTTTGCTTTGGGGACGGGCAGCCGACATTCAGACTATCTTTGTTCTCCAAAAAAGGGCTGTACGCGCAATTTACAAATTAAAGCCACGCCACTCTTTGAGGGAATTATTTAAAGACATAAATATTTTGACAGTAATATCGCAATACTTAAATGAAAATCTAATGTATACGCACAAAAACAAAGATAGCTTTTTAAAAAAATGTGATGTTCACAAAGTAAATACAAGAAACAAGAACAAACTGCACATCCCATCATATAGATTACGAAAGGTAGGGAAATCATTTATGGGAAATTGCGTACGTTTCTATAACAAGCTTCCATCTGAAGCAACTGAGCTCCCTATTCGTAAATTTAAACAGTACATAAAACGAAATCTAATAAAGAAAGCCTATTACTCCATAGATGATTACATCAATGATGTAAATGCTTGGCCAGATGTCGCTCAGTTCCACACCGACAATGGTATATAAGGGATATAATGTTAAGCTTAGTTAGTTTCATATAAATATTGAGTTATATACAAATTAGATTATATTTAGACTGAGATAAGTAATGTACTAATTTTAAGATTTATAAAACTTACTAGTGGTTTCTTTTTCGCTTCTTCCACTAGTGGACAAAAAATTGAAGCGAATAAAATCAATAACATCATATTTCTTATTTGATAATAATGACTATTTATAAACCTGTTTATAGTATAAAATTTGACTTGTCTAAGTGCTTATTTTGTAAGCTTAAAGAAATAAACGTTATTGATATTTGATATGATATTATTTGACATTTTTCGCAAGCTCTATGGGGATCCCCACGAGACTGGTGGGTGTAGGTACATAACGCGTTTCGTACACGAGATACTTTATGGTCACTTATGCCAAAATTCCATATCAGAGGAATAAATTATTGACCTTATTGCTTTAGTAATAAGATCACCCAAGAATTTCCACATTTGAATTTTGGCTTCTATATGCTTTGTGTATAAGTACCGAGACTACTTTTGACATTTTCTTAATCAGGTTTTCGAGGGCAAAAACTAAAACATTAGAGCGATTTTTTTAATTGTGTTTAAAATTTAGCAAGTAATTGACGACCTCTGTGGCGCGGTGGGCGAAGGTCTGCCTGCGACGCAGAAGGTTGCGGGTTCGATTCCCGCCTCGGGACAAATGTATGTACGATCTGCAGACATTTGTTCAGGGTGTTCCGGTCGTTTTCTATGTATAATAAAAATAGCTATCTGTGTTGTATTATATTATGTATATCAGTTATCTAGTACCCATAACACAAGCTCTGCTTAGCGTGGGGCTAGATAATGCTGTGTGAATTGTCCACTGTCCAGCATTATTATATTATTATTATAATTGTTAAGTATAATTAAAAAGTAAAAAAATCATCGCCTCCCCTTATAAGCCCCATAGCAATAAACTTCAATAGTCATTGAAAATTTTCCAGATTTCCTAAAAATCCAATATAAAGAAATAAATGGACACAATTGTGCAAAAGAAAGCGTAAATGGGAAGCTTCTTGCACCAGTACCATTTGTTCAGTCCATTTTGATTCATCTCAATACAGATGCTTATCTCATAAACAAAGAAAATTGTTAAAAACACGCCGTACCGATCTTGTTTTTATCTGAAACAGTTAGTATTTAAATTTCTTAATAAAATATAATAATTGTCGAGATTAGTTGGTTATGCATAAAACTTATAATTCATGAAACTTTCCAGGAATTGAAAACTTATGACGAATAACTTCCAGGTACCTACTTCACAACACGAGTCATACACTGCAAAGAATAATAACATTATAAAAGTTGGAACTAAGATCACATCACCTTGAAAAGAAAAGTTGAGAAAAAAAGTAAAAGTCCAGGCTACAATAATTAAAAGATTACAGTCGAAATCAAAATATTTTAAAAAAAAGTAGATTCTCTTAAAGAATTTCTAAAGACTAAATGTTAAATCTTTCACTGGCAAAGAACAAAAATAATATAAGAAAATATCGGGGTAACAAAGGAAGAACTTTTTTACCGCGACGACGGAACGGAGACGGAAGTGGAACCTGCTAGGATATTATGATATTTTTCGTAAGCGAGCGCAGAGATGTTTACGGGTCACTGATCTGGTCGTTACTGGCCGAACGTTAGAGGGCGTGGTTTAATGTAAGATCTATTTTCCTAATGTGTTACCTGAAAGCGTTCACCCTATATTAGGCGTCTACTGGGTATAAGGTCGATGATGTCAATACAACTTGGGCTGTTTAACTGCAGCGCTACGAGAGTGCTACGGTGAAATAGCTCTTGGCAACATAAAGATACTCTGTGGGAGGGAAGGGAGAGCGGTTTTGGTTTGCTTTATGTGTGTATATCCTCTTTGGTGTGTGCTAGTTCCTTATATGGTTAGTTATAGTTAATATACTGGTGCTAGTTTAAGTTTATCATGCGCATTAGCATCCCTAGTACATCTGTGATCATGCGTTAGCATCCCTAGTACATCTGTGTCACTCGGGAAAATCAAGATGCATTTTTCATTATATACATAAAATAAAGACGTCATTTACCTTATTTTCATGGAGAAGTGTGAATAAAGAAATATCTGGCTTCCCAGGGTAATGGAGTCTCCCCCTTTCTCAACACAGTCAGAAGCTCCTCCGCTGAGTGAAGACAGTGGCTTACTGATTACAAGTGGCTCATTCTCTAGTGATTCTGCGAGTGGATGGCATCACGTTGCCTCCGAGGTATGTTTATTATTATTTGAAAGGAATATTACCTGCTGTATTTCTTGCAATAAACTTTCCTAAAATTCTATAATTTTTTATCAATTGTTTATCCTTGGCCAGTCGTAATCATAAACTGGGTAAGTAGGTACTCAACTACTAGCAAAATAATTCTATAAACACTTATAGTAAAACTAACTAAAATAATTACACAGAATGCATTGTAATCAATGATGTGTTGTGATTGTGATCACATTGATTGCCATGAGTTACACATATTTTGTCATGTAAGAAAATCCATTTTAACTATTTCTTGGTTCTATAAGCAATATAATTTTTTAGCAGATAGGAAGTTAAAATGCCTGCCTCGTAAGCCATTTACTATGAACCCTTCCTATTGTTTTGGAGTCTATCAACATTATGTGGATTTAAGTGAGTAATCCTTCTAATATTATAAAGGCGAAAATTTGTGCTGTTGTGAAGATGTTTGACCGAAGACAAAGTCGAAACTACTGAATGGAGTGGGCTGAAGTTTTACAACATACTATATTACTAGTACTTCTACAAACAGCAGACCTCGCAAGCACTTGATCTCATAAATCAGAGATGTTCAGTAGCATTAGCGCCATCTATAACGACGTGTGACGACCGATGTGGCGAGGTGGGCGAAGGTCTGCCTGCGACGCAGAAGGTTGCGGGTTCGATTCCCGCCTCTGGACGAATGTGTGTACGATCTGCAGACATTTGTTCAGAGTGTTCTGGTCATTTTCTATATATAATAAAAAATATATATCTATGTATTGTATAATATTATGTATATCAGTTATCTAGTACCCATAACACAAGCTCTGCTTAGCGTGGGGCTAGATAATGCTGTGTGAATTGTCCAGCATTATTTATTTAATTATTTATAAAATTGATTTCTTACGTATGCAAGCATACGAAGATGAACCAAGTGGCTGGGCTATTACATAGTACCTACTTACTCTTGAAGTGTTACAAAGATGTTCTAATAGGTGGTGCTGTATGGTAATTGCTCTATTGCATTTTGCAGAGCTATTTGCATGTCATTTCAAAAATCCTGTCAGATTTTTTTATAAGAACAAATTAAAACTACAAAAAAAAACATCAAAATAAGTTGTCTTAAAGCGGAGATATTCGATAGCCCACTTTTAACGAAGCCATCAAAAAACCCCGACAACTAAAAAAGACTAAGAGACATCTCCCCGAAGAAAATCCTACAGTTCCTAGCAGCTGCAAGGGTTAGTGGCGAATTATGAACGCTGCAGCTTCAGGGGTGAACGTATAAAGTGGCGATCACAATAGGCCTATCATGGCCGCAGTGACACACAAGCCAAATAAAGCAAAAAAAAAAAAACCCTGGACAACGTTACAATGGCACAAACTTTCGCCTTTATAATATTAGTAGGATAGGATAGAATATCAGTTATCTAGTACCTAACACAAGCTCTGCTTAGCTTGGGGCTAGACAATGCTGTGTGAGTTGTCCAGCATTGTTATTATTATTATTAATTTACTGCACTTAGTACATAACCACTTTGTTACTGATACCCCATCAACAAATTTGAATATACCTATGCTGGTATATTTAGATAGATACTATAGTTTAGATTGTAAATTACTAACAGGTTTTGAAAATTTACATTTGTGATTTTGTGAAATTTGGAGTTTTGATAAAATATCTCGCACAAAAGCAAGGAACAATCACAAAAAGTTCAAAGCCGAGAAGGACATTCGGCTTTCGGGCCTTATCAAGAATTCATGTATTTACGCTTCTCTTTTTACGTAATTTGTCTAGGTTTAAATAATGTGGATTTGCCAGATTTTCCGGACAGCCGCCGCCGGAGCAGGGCCGAAGACAAACGAAGGATCTTGATAGGGCTCGCTTGCATTCGCAATGACGTCCACACTGGTTTTTTCGCTTTCGTTCTTTAGTCTTCGCTCGCTCTTGGTCGCTTGGTCTATATCCGGCATTACCTACACGTTTATCAAATTCACGTCAAGAATTGACAATTAATTCCTGTTTAATTAATTCATAGGCTTTGTTAACTCAATTTTATCACCGATTTTTGTACAAATTATGTAATTAGTATTTATTGTATGTAAATTATATTTAATTGACCTGGGGTTGACGTCTTCGTTGGAATGGCCCTTTTTATTTTCTGGCGCTGGAATACCTACCTCAAATAAGTTTGTTTCCATGCACTTACCGCAAAAGTTTTTATTCTTCTCTGAAACTCAAACAATCTTAGAATATTCTTTTATAACGGGATTTCAAAGATTTTTTTTATAGAATTATTAGAGTTTCAAAGACACAAAATTCATCTATAAAAAATTCGCTAAAAGCGGCAAAAAATATATTGAAAGAAACATTTGATGACTGAGGAAAGTGAACATTTCGGCTTGTGCCCCTCGTATTGATTGCATTTAGACATGTGCGCCGAAGTTCAAATAATGCCGGCCTATAATCGGCGGCGGCGGCGGCGTGATTTCGGCGTGAACTCAGTGCGTAAAGTATTTGTTAAGGATGTATTTTTATTAATTTAAAAATGCTAACACGTTTTAAACATTTATTTCAAATAAACAAGCTACAAGAAAAATTACTTAAAATTAAATACATCTTTAGAAAAAGTATAATTATCATGAACAAACATAATTTTGTCCACTCGTGCCGAATTAAGTACTCTCTCGCTTGGTGTACTCGTAGCGGGTGCTGAAAGAATAGCCTTTGCTTATTTATAAAGCAAAGGAAATGCTGATCGTGTGTCCCTCCAGTATTTAATAACGTAAATCGGTGACATTGTAGGAGACTAAATATTTTAAACATTCTTTTTCAATATGTTCATTCTTGTGCATTATCTTCAAATGCAGTGGTATGTTTTTATGCAAGTTCCAGAGATAAGCACTTTTGTTCATTTCATCCGCTGATGAAGTGCTACAGTTTACTTGAGTCAGCTCATTTTGAGGCACATTTCTTTTGCGAAATTCCGTTAAAAATGCAACCCTGCTCAAAGATTTAAATCGTTCGCCACGCGAAGTGAGATAGCTCGCTCACCTGGAATTCTTGCATTCATTCCTTTCGCTGTCCGCTCTTGTTGTGATCACACTGCACTTATTGCACCCTTTTTAGATGTAGACACATTTTCTATTTCAGTTCTTAATAGAACCTTGATTTTGTTGTGTGTAATATGATTTACACAATAAATGGTAATAATAACAGTTAGGTTTGTTGTCGAAAACAGTAATTTTAACTACTCATTAGTAGTGTGCGTGCATCGGCATTTTATTAACGAACACATACTAAGGCAATGTCACAGGTTTAGGTCTCAGGGCGCATCTAATGATTTAAATCTTTGTCTCTGGTTTGATTTTTGATTTCCAAGAATCCAGCAAAGCAGCTGCAGTTTTCAAAGCGTCTAAAAGATAAAGTTTCAAGCCGAGTTCACGCCGATTGGCCGATGTGCGGCGGCGGCGGCGGCGCGGCGACGTTTAGTCGCGCGCGGCGCGCACGTCTAAATGCATTATTAGAATGTCCTTTGCCAAGAACCTTTTGGCTTACATTTTGTTTATTATTTGTTTGAGCCTAGCTAGAGCCTATTTATTGTAGTGCCTGGCTTGTACGGCGCTTTTTTTTATCCCTAACCTTAGGAAAATTACTCATTGTACATTATTATTATAATGTAGTTGACGAATTGATCGTAGAGGAATATAGATATAGATCGAAACATTAGAAAAACATTTGGCACCGACTAGTGTAGGACTGACAAAGATCTAATCAAAGGGAGGCCTATACTGGTTTATGAAAAAAGACTTGATGATATGTGAGTTCACGCGACTGTAGATTTCTTTAAAATGCAATATTACATATTGTTAAGTATCCATAGAATAAAATAAATATTATTCTATCTCATAACAATACAATCTCTATGGCACTTAACCCACAAAAGAAATCAATATTAGGTGCCTAGCCAACTTAACCTAACTAACCTACCAAAACCATACGTTAATATTCCATATAGTCCATTAGTCGTCCTAAATTCTAGTTCAGTAGCTCAGAAAGGATACTTATAATGTGTTTTTTTTACGTTTTTGTGCAGTTACAAGAAAGTGACTTCGATGAAAGATCACTATCTCTTTGTGAGTCGACCGATGCGTCGGAACGAATGTGTGGTGATTTTTTCAACACCGTAAAGAAAGGACCAGGAAAGATTGTAATTACTACTATTGAACCTCCACTAGAATTTCAGGTAATTATTATCCAAACAAAAACGTTAATGCAAAATAATGCCAGGCTTTACTTTAAAATAATGCCGTGGCATCGAAAAATCCGTTTCGATGCCGCGGAAGGTAACTTCTCAACTTCATAGTGGAAGGTAATAAAATGCAATGTAAAATTAGCTTTCTCGTGATCTCAACATCTTTACCGCGGATTTATTACGAGACCAGACTTGGCATAATCTTACATTTAGGTTTTTGTTCGAATCATCACTTTTTGGTATTTAAGTAGGTACATAAGTAGTAGTACTTACTGAGAAAAAAAAAATAACGAGTTTTTAATGCGGATCCCTAAAATAGATTTTAGAATTTCCCCATGTTTTACTCCTTGCTTAGAACATGCATTTCAAATTTTAAGATTGTAAACTAGAAGTAAAAACGAAGAAATAACTTTAGAGAGTTTTTAACGGCGGAACCGTAGAAATAAATGATTTATTTATTTAAAAGGCAATGCCAAAAAAAACTAATGAAACATTAGCAATGAACACAATCATAAACTATTTTAGTATAGAATGTGTACTTCTAGCAGGCATGCACATAAAGATATGTAATTAAGGGCTGTAATGCCGGCATGCTAGTTTCAACACGACGACGCCCGCCAAAAGGTCCACATCTGTCGGGACAGATTTCAGGGAAACGCGGCATTAATCCAAGATGATACCTTTAACGACCAATTAGGAGACGTGCACGTAGCGAGGCGCGATGGTAGCGTAAAACAAAGCCAGTGCAGGTAGGAACGCATTGGGGCGTTTGCGCAGGGCAGTCGAGAGGACGCGATCATACTAGTAACACATACACCCTCGGAGGGTTTGATTGAACACGTATATCCCAACCGCGATTCTCGGCTCAAAGAGGTCTAGCCTTAAGAAGTTTGAAGTGTGTCTTAGTAAAGTGTTTTCCTTTTTTGTGTTTTGTAACTTTGAGTCTGTAACGTTTGACTGTTTTTATCCGTGCGTGTAAATACCTTTGTGCCTATCTAATACCTTTATACATTAAACTCTATTTTAATTAGGACATTATTTGATAAAAAATCTGAAACTTATGCTTATTCTCAAGATCTTAACTTCTGTATTTATAAAGGCTTTAATAAAAATCTAGAGGTAATTTTGCGATTATTTTCTACCGAGAAAATTTTATAGAATTGTGTTTTCGAAAAATATTATATCAATAGAGTAGGTACCTAAGTCCTGAACTTTACCATATATACAAAGTTAAATATTTAGTAGTTTGGAAGATATGGAGATCAGAGGGAATTGATTTGAGGAGAATTCCTTCATAACTATCTCCCTAAGTACATTTTTATGATCATCAGTGAGTGAGTGAGACGAATGGACGGTTATGGCCGAAGTTAAATTGATTGGGAACTGGTAATTTTTGAGGTCTGCTAATAATATTAGGTAGTGTATCTGAAATAATTTTCAGACTATTTTAGGTTTCATTTGTATCAGACATATCGATGATAGGTACATTATCTGATATGATATAACATAAGTGCCGTGAGATAGTTCGATAAAAGAGTTCTACCACACTACCGTGGTCCCCGGTTCACACCTTCAATTCATAATGAAACTGGCCTATTCTGCTCGTAAACTGAATCGTTGAGTCACATCCACTTTATCCACACTAAGCTAATTGTTGATTAACACAGGAAAACATTAACCACAATCTAATAATACGTTCATTCCATTACAGGATAAGCCATCTCCAGAGGCTATCAAAAGCAGCACCACAGTTCTCGTGACCCCATCGGTTAAACTAAACGTTAGTTTTGCGGAAGATTGTGAAAAAACAAGTGTAGAATTACAGCAAGTAACCAAGCAGCGCTTTTCCCCGTTGTACCCTCGGAAGCTAAAGCCGGATTCTTTATACGAGCGCCGCCCATGCTTGAACCATAGGTTTGCAAGTCCACGGTTATTGCACTTGAGTCCCTGTCGCTCCAACCGACCATCATCACGCAGCTCGCTGACGTCACGTCTCTCTAGCAGTCACAACTCCCTCGTCACTCAATTCCAAGCCGATGATTCCAACTTCATCACCCAGGCGATCTCCCATGATACGCTTTCCGCCAAAACGTCCGACATAAGTGATATGTACAATGTTCCGTTCGACAGCGATATTTATGCTGTTCCGATTGATATGGTGCGGCCCTCTCACGTAAATCTAAGGAACAAAGGAAAGAAACCGCCTAGAAACAAGAAACGTGCCAAGAGCACGCAACAGAACACGTGCGCAAACATCTCACTCGACAAAACCCACAAGCCAAAGGAATTAAACAAACATAAAGACGTCAAATCCAAAAGGAATAGCTTGCCAAGTTCCTCATTCAAGAAAAACATTGGCGACTCCGATACGGACTCGCTACATCTGACATTACGCGAAATGCGAAAATACTTGCATACGTTATATTCTAGTTCTAGTGACTCAGACTGCAAAGCTACGCTAAAGAAGAACAATACGTTGGTGGCGAGTGTCGGGATCCATACGCGGCACACCAGTAAAGACAATCCCATCACATTCCTGAAGGAAACCAACGAATTGAAACTGGAAACTAATAATAATCACAAAAAGTCATGTAAAAACAGCTTCAGCTTGAACGCCAAGAACAAGAAGCACAAAGAAAGCACAAAAGATTCGGAGGACGTGAAGAAAGCTAATCAGAAAGCTAAAATGTCGCCTGTAAGGATTTTATCTTTAAATTTGAAGCAGAGTTTTTGTAATTTGTTTCGCTGGCGGCGGCAGCCTGCGGTGGATTGCTTGACGGAGATATCAGCGGGAGATCTGAAGGGCTCGCCACCCGCGCCGGTACGGCGGGCTCTGCCCCCGCTGCCGCAGACTCCGCAGTCTTCTAACGCCGCGCGGAGAACAGACGAAGAAACTTGCTCTGACTTTGCCACCTCCATTATGAAAGTCAAAGATGTAAGTTTATTTCACAAACTGCTTACTTAATAAGTTAATTATATCTATATCCATCTTACACTTTATTTTGTAATACTATATATAACTATAATTTTACTATGATTATGGTTTATCATCACTATGAATTGAATTTGAATCCGACAACAGACTGAGCTATAATATATATTAATATAAATAATAGCAAGGTATATTATTGATTTATTTAGAATGATTACGATATATTTTCAATAGTAATCGGCGATTGACTACAGACGCAGCTATAACGTATATTTTTGTTACGTCTCCAAAACATATCGACATATTTATTTAGCTTGATATATTTTATGTATATTAATTTATATTATAGCTCCGTCTGCTGTGGGCTTTAACCTCATTGTTAACAAGGCCTGACTATTAATATATCATATGTAGGTATGGTTATGTTACACCATGAATGCCGACGATGCGCTTGTTACATTGCACGTTGGAGTGGCTTCTGAGCAAACACGCAACAAAGCCAGTGTCGTCAGTGAAAGCACTGACCAATTCTCTTTATTTTTCAGTATGGCTGGTATTGGGGTCCAATTTCAGTGGAGGATGCGGAGAAAATCCTTTCAAATGAGCCAGATGGCTCGTTTATTGTTCGCGACAGTAGTGACGACCATTACATATTCACTCTCACATTCAAACTGAATGGGTTGAGGCATGTCAGGATTGAGCATGATCAAGGTGAGGTTATTTTAAGCCTGCATCTTTTAAATTTAGATCAATTTTATTGACCTACCTTTAGATTGTTTGTATTATTCCGCTGTTAGCTTAATTATTTCAATATTAGCTGGAATTTGCTTCTATCTATCAGTCGTGAATAGCGCTGGAACAAATATGTTTCGTATATTTTTATTATTTGTTGGTTGGTAGTTCGATAAAGATTTGTGATTAAAATACGACGGAAATTCACTCAAACTAGGATTAAAAAATAGATTAAAAATAAGGCTTTAAAAAAATACTTACTCGAAAAAAAAACTAAAAATAATAAAAAACTACGGTGTTTTAATTATTTATTCTACTCTAAGTTTATTATCTGGTTCGTCACCTTTCCAACTGTACTAAATTTCTTATAAGTACAATAAGTTTAATTCGCTACATCTCGGTAGGATTTTCAGGTCAACCAGTTATTTTGAGCAAAATTAGTGAAAGTGCCAATTAAATAAACAACCGCGAGCAGCATTTAGTTTATCTATAAAACTAAAGCGATATTCTATTTCCAGGTAACTTTTGTTTCGGCGGCTGCACGATGTTCAAAGCGCAGACTATAGTGGAGTTCATCGAGAACGCGGTGGAAACGTCTCGAAGTGGCCGTTACTTATTCTTCCTGAACCTACGACCAGTGCTGGGACCTGTAAGGGTTCAGCTGCTGTATCCAGTATCGAGGTTTAAGCGGGTGCAGAGTCTGCAGCATATGTGCAGGTATACTTACTATTTTATAGGTCTGCTTACTTTTGGGCTAGATAATGCTACGTGGAATGCCTAGCAATATAATAATAATAATGTCATTATGTTAACAATCACAGCATAGAAAAGTGTGGTGCTGCGCCGCGCTGAGATATTATGACTTTCTGTAAAAATCCAATCTACAAATCAGAAACGATTGAAGATAGAAGACGACCCAGAAAAACCACAAATGCAGCATGGGTCGCATTTGTGGTTTTTCTGGGTCCTCATGACCTCTACGCTCGACTCTCACCTGTCCTCCGCTTTTGTCTTGATGTTGAGTTTCGGGACATCGTATATACATGTCCATTTCTGAACATGCCTGCCAAAAGAAGGTGTATGTATGGTAGGGGCTTGACATAGCAAATGTCAAAACCAGTTATCATTTTTATTTTATACTTATAGATAGCCAGATATGGCATGGCAACACAGAACTAATCTAGATTTAGTTCTGTGTATGGCAACATAAAACTGTCAGGATTTTTTCTTTAACAGAGTTAGGCACTAATGGTCTGGACCACTAGTGTTTGACTATGATTAGAAAATAATAATCATAAATATAAAATCCTGCTAATTAAATAACAATATTATTTTATTAACGTTATGGATTAAATGAAAATATGTCGTTTTGTTTCAACATCATCATTAGCATGTATTAGTTCACTACTTAGACATATACCAACCCTAATAAGTTTTATTTACGCAAGTAATTTAAGTAACAAGTATTTTTACGCTATGGCGCTCATTATTGGAGGCCTACGTCCAGCAGTGGACTGGTATAGGCTGGTGATGATGATGATGATGAAGTATTTTTACGCATTTAGTAAACCGTTTTCTAAAAACCCACGCTCAAGCTACGATAGATAAAGTTCACTGATAAAGAATTTGAAATCAGTTGCTATTTTTTTCATCACTATTTTTCGTCAAAAAGAGGTAACTCGTTATCTGTCATGGGGTCATGCGATGATCCCTACGTTGAGAATGCGGGTTGGGGATCCCAGTTCGGTGGTGGATCTGTTCTGCAGGAGGCGCTGCTAGTTACCCCCGGGGATATCCCTTATCCCTATCGCCTATCACGACATCCGCGGGGATTTTATTGAGTATCGTTCTCATATTATTTCCTTCTTTCTAGGTTTGTGATACTAAAGTACGTGCGGCGGGACCTGATCGCAGGGCTTCCACTTCCGCGGCGACTGGTTGACTATCTGAATGCGACGCACTATTACTCCGAACTGCTGGCCGACACGTGACTTGCCCGGTTAGACTTTATTTTGTATATCCCCCAACTCCGGCCAGACTCAAGATACACTGCATGTAATCATTCCCAAACGACTTTTTGTTTGGGATTATTGTGTTCTGAGTTGTTAACAAACACTGGATCTTGAGAATGGCTCGAGTATGTGATAGGACTTTATTTATTTTAGAATAGGTACCATGTTCAACCTGATTGTACTATAAAATGAAAAGCGGTCTCGACGTTAGTGATTATACGTGGACGTGATTCGGCCCAACTATGTTATTCAAGTGCTTGGAAATGTAAGTTTCATGATTTTACGATATTGTTGGGCTTCAAAGTCGATTTTGAGCTAAGTCGGGCTGTTCATTAGCCAGCCCGACTAAGTGCCGTCATATTTATATTAGCATATTTATCCCAGTGTTTCTGATGTAAGTTTTTAAAGTCGGAAAAAAGTTGGGATCTCTTTATTTACAAAGTTACTGTTCTGAATACACGAACCGTGTTAAAGTTAGCTTAGTGTTATATTTGCTTTTTACTGCTCGTAAACAATCAATTTGAACTTGGACTGATATTTCGTTAGTTATTATAAACGATTTAATATATTTTCAATAAACTACCTACAAATGGCTATTGGGTATAGCGTGAAGTCATTGTGTTAGATGAGTTAAATAAACGGAAAATTGGCTTCATTGTTACTAAGCAGCGCTGTGTGATTTGAAAATGAATTCTAAATAGATATTAATCATTAAGGTTGTGTAACTTATATATAAAAATATAGATTTAGTCGTTATTGTATTAAAAAACAAGCTACGCCTTAAAAATGGAAACTGAATGGTATAATTGTAAGTGTTATATTTATGATGACACTGCATTATGGTAAAGATTCGTTGTTTTTTGCAACAAATCCAGTCCTTATGAGTGCTTGTGCTGGCACACGAATCTAGGTGGAAATAAGAAGATGTAGTATTCGAAATAGCATAGTTACTTTCAACATCTGTGTGCATAATTCTCTGTAAACAAAACAACGTAAATCAATCTAAATATCTTTACACGTATACAAGCATAAATACCTAGTTAAAAGTGATAGTAGAATTAAGCCGACAAACATTACAATTTAATAATGTTATAATTAATAAATGTGATCTACATCTGAAAACCTGAATATTTATACACCTCAGGTAATCTAACAAAGAGCTTATAAAGGATGTTTCAGAATGTTGAGAGAGTTGAGACGCCAAACCGAGTGTACCATTGTTTTTAAAGATGAAATAATATTTTGAGATTTTTAAAAATCGCTAGCACGCAAATGCGTAATTCATTCTGACTAAACAGGCCCGACAAGCAATTGAGACCACTCCTCACCCCCCTGCTATTTGTGGTTAGCGCGTAATACTTAAATAAAAACTAAAAACATTTTGAGACACCTTTTTATCTCTACTTGCCTGGCAACACCTTGGTTAAGTTAAATGCCTTACTGCCGCTGCCTTACAATCCAAGGTACGGTTAGCTTTAATGGGAACACAAATGTAACTATTTTTCTGCCAAAACCAAGATAATTTTAAATAGTGTTGAAATATATAGATAGATTAAGACCGACTCCAAAAAACACTGCTGCGGTGAAATGGCACTCCTTACACAATCGCAGTTTGGTTTCAATTATTTTAAAACAGCCTTTTAAATATATGAATTAAAAAGCTGTTTTATAAGAATGCATTAACGCATTCACTGCCCAACCTCTACGCAGAGCTGGAGATCGACATCTGCGTCTTGGGCCAAGAGAGTTTTATTTTAGTTTATATGTGACTCAAGTGTAAGTTGTGCAATTTCACTGCACCGTAGTTCTGATTGTTAAATTGCAGTGTTAATTCATATTTTAATGAATGTTAGTGTAGCTGTAAAGAGACGTAGCTGTCAAATATATTTTAATACAAGGAAGTAAAAACAAACGTCATCGAAAATAGGTTAGTTGCCATAGTATAAATAAAGCAGCCGCAATTGAAGTGTACAGCTGTGAGGTCTATGTATTTTAGCAGGCCCTAGAGCGGACTACATCTTCTTACTTCCACTTGCCCATTTCAATATAACCACAATTACTTAACAATGATAGATAACGTCATATTCTAAACATTTTGATGTTTTTTGATTTATAAAAAGTTACGTGGCACTTCTGTTTCAAGCTATAAGTAATAAATATATTATATAGACATAAGTAGGTCTAATGAATTTTTTACGCAAACTATCTACTGATGTATTGTGACTGACATGAAACTATATACCCATAATCAACGATAAAGTGAATCAATAGACTAATTGCGAGATGGGCTCGCACAAATAAGGGTTCCGTATCAAAACACCATATACAGGTGAGTTTTTTTTAAGGGCCATTGAGAAGCCTGAGACTGTCAGAGTTATCGAAAAGTCATATTAGGAGTTACGTACTCGATTCTAAAGCTTTGGGCACATAGTCGTCATACATGTATTTATTTATTATTGAATAAAGAAATAAAAAAAAATTACACACTCACTTTTCCATAGAATCTAAAAAAGTCTTCGTCTTTCTTTAATGCAGTAGGTACTTATTATTTTCAAAATTGATTCGTAACTCACAACATGACTTTTCGATAACTCTCACGGTTTCAGACTTCCCCTCAGTGGCCCAGAAAAAAAACCAACCTATTTTTTATAGACCAATTTTTTGTATTTAATAGAGAACAGCCATAACGCCGCTGTGCCCTTCAAGTACGAGCTAATTTAGACAGCTTTTTCACCGCGGCGACGGCGGCGGCGCGGCCGTGCTGTGACAGTATGCATTTGAAAAGGGCTTTAGGCCAGTTCCTGATATCCAATCCATCAATCGTTTGATCGTCGTATAATAGGCTAGTTTCCTAAAAAATAACAATTAGTCCGTCAGTTAGATCATCAGAAGATATTGGACTAGTATTTTTTCTTATGACAAGTATACATATAAAACCAGCCAAAGACTAGTCGGACTCGCGCACGGAGGGTTCCGCACGATTATCTATAAAAACGGCAAAAAAAACACGTTGGTTGTATGGCCATGTAATTTTATTTTAATTTTATTATTCATATTTAAAGTATATATAACTAAATATTCTGTGAATATTTCAAGCCTCTACCTGATTGTCGTTATCAATATCGAGCAAAAAAGATCAAAAAAATTCACTGTATGGGAGCCTCCCTATACATTAATTTTATTCTATTTTTTAGAGCGGCAACAGAAATGTGTACATCATCTGTGTAAATTTCAGATGTCTAACTATCACGGTTCATGATATACAGCCTGGTAACAGACGGACAGACAGACAAACAGACAGACGGACGGACAGCGGAGTCTTAGTAATAAACTCCCGTTTTTACTCTTTGGGCACGGAATCTGATTATCTAACTGACGGACAAATTTGTTTTTTTTTGTATAATCTAGATATGAAACATCACTACTATGATATGATACATCATAATTATACCACGGTCACGGCATATTATGGTGCACATGTGTGCGCACAAACACAGGTGCGCTCTCTATTCCCTCACTCTTATAATCCTATGGGCGGCAAATCGAAAATACCGGGGAAGGTCAGTCGCAAGACCAACAGCTTACCGTGCTTTCCCGATGCACAGGGGTGTTACACCGTCAACTACCTGACTCCAGGCTAAATCACAAAAATCTAGACCGGACCCGGGACCTCATCATCACTGGTCTAGCGACCGCCTGACCTACCAGGCAGTCAGGCAGGTATCAGCATATACAGGATGGCGTTTTGATATTAGAGTGGATAGTCGTAGAGTAGATATAGGATAGAGATAAAATCCAAACTTCATAGTTTCTGATTTACTATCCACTCCCATCTCAAGAACCATACTGTAAAGTTTCGGATTTGGCCATACACTCCCATCTCTAAAACCACCCTGTAAAGATTCTGATTTGATCATCCACTCCCATCTCAAAAACCACACTATAAAGTTTCACATTTGACCAACCACTCCCATTTCAAAAACGACCCTGTAAAGATTATGATTTTACCATTCACTCCCATCTCAAAAACCACACTGTATAGTTTCTGATTTTACTAACCACTCCCATCTCAAAAACCACACTGAAAAGTTACAGATTTGACCATTCACTCCCATGTCTAAAACCACACTGTAAGTTTCATATTTGACCATCCACTCCCATCTCAAAAACCACACTGAAAAGTTACAGATTTGACCAACCACTCATCTCAAATACCACACTGAAAAGTTACAGATTTGACCATCCACTCCCATCTCTAAAAACCACCCTTTATAACCGGGTATGCCGGGTATGGCATTGTTAAAGGCGAGAGCACTTGACTACGTCTCAATAACCACTATCACTGGTCATTTAAATAGTGAACGAGAAAAAATATAATCAAGAGTCCTCGTCTCAGCGCTGTACGTGGCTTTTTTATCAGTGCCTCCTATCCGCCATAACCATGAGGTCATGACGGATGCAATGATCAAAAAGTCTCGTTTTTAAGCTTTTTGGTATGAATGACGAGAAGACTCGGCGTAGTTTCCCAAACGCTGCCAAACTAGCTGGATCCTCCGCTAAGCCTTCTTGTTTTTTTTTTATCCAACTGTAGAATCCCAATGTAAGTGTACTCTAAAACAATTTCGAGAAGCTGGCCATGATTAGTTAGTAGTTCATGAGATTGAAATATTTTTGTACGACAAATAGATAATAATGTGTATTATCGTCCGGCTCTTGGACCAACTTCGCGTTATTTACAAACATAGTCTTTATCAATTCTTGTGTGATTTCATCTTTCCATCATATTGGTTTGCTCACGTTTACAATTGTACATGTAACTTAAGGAAGATTAACCTGGTTATTTGTCTTTAAATTTTGATCTGGCTTTTTAAGCACAGTTTCTACAAAAAGTGTTGCAACAACATCAAAGCCCCCATACGAACGACGGGGACGTAGTTTCCAAATGAATCGGAATGGAAATTCCGATTATCATAAAATTTTGGATACATGATCGGATAAGAATAGCTAGGTTTGCACCGTTTTAGCATTTCAAAAAACAAAATCATCAATTGATAGAGCGAAAGAACAAAATCGCTGATGATGATTATGTATTTTGATAAACCTAAAATTATGCTAACATAATTATATCTTATCTGATCATGTATGCAAAATTCCATAGCAATAAAGGTCTTAGTTTCCAAATGAATGACCGGATATTACGTTGGAATTGAGGTTTAGTTGTTCGCAGCAAAATTATTAATTGATTATTATTATTATTATTAATTAGTAATTGATATATGGAATGAATATTATATTAAGCTAATGTTTTGTAAGTATGTGATTATAATTCTTAAGGTACCATTCACAGGGTGATCCTTTCTTATTATAAGATCAAATCTCAGCACGTGCAACGCTAATATTTAGTCATCTTATAACCAAGTTTCGCTTATGTCTTTTCCATTTAAAATCTTAGCTAGACAAATAAATAACATTGTTGAATCAATCCGGCATGCACCCGGTGCTCATAGTCAATTGATGCGAAATAGTGATATGTAAAGAAAGCGTTTGTGATAAAATATAAAACATAATATACCTTTTGTACTACACTACATAACATAATACAGATTGATAAAAACAATTTCATACAAGGTTAACTAGATACAAAATACGCAAATACGGCAGGCTGTAGATCTGGGAATAACATGAGAGTTTTTATCGAATAAGTTTCAAGGTTTTATGCGTACATGTTGTAACATAGATCTTAAAAGTAGATTAAGGTTCTACATGAACCCTGTAAGGGCAATACATTTTTTTTTTGTTAAATCTTCCTACATGTTACGTTTAGGTAAGCTATAGACGTTCAATTGTGAATTAATTGTCAATGAAATCTATGAATTGAGGATCTATTTATGGAATGCATTGCTCGTTATCTTTTATATAGATACATAGACATTAAAATCTCAATTTCATTTCTACCTCAATTTGAATGATTATGTCGCAAAATAATTAATTCGAATACAGAGTAAGGTAAAATTTAAGATATTGAGCCTGTGTTGAGCTTGGTCGCCTTAACTTTGAAAAAACTATACGCGGCGCGGTATAAATCAAACTTCTAAGTCAACGTTATCAAAAGTTAGAGCAATTTTATGCCCAATTTTTTTTTAATTTTCCATGTCAAAAACATCCAGACAAAACCTATAATGGTACTTCCCGTTGACCTAGAATCATGAAATTTAGCAAGAAGCTAGGTCTTATAAAACAAGTAACGGAAAAAATTAAAACCATATTTTTTTATAATTTCTCTATTAGTGGCCAAATATCTTTTTTGTGAACTGTGCGTCTGTATCGCATATACTTTACTTACGAGTACAAGTTTTTACGGATCCCTTGATGCGCGAGTCCAACTCGCACTAGACTTTTTATTTTATTTTCAGTTACCTACCATCTACAATTTTTTTGTTTGTTTTTCACGTAGCAAGGACAGATGTTCGTTATTATCTATTTATTGCGTTCTCGAAAGTGCGCGTCACGTCGAGTTTGACGCCTACATCCGCGAAAGTGAACTGAAAACGTATGCGACGCGGACTGCAACTGAAATGTGTTGGTACCTTTACATCTCGTATTGCTTTCATGGAAGTGGAAGTCGCATATCACGTTTGTCACTTAGTCAGGGTATTTGAATAATTGACTCTTAAAAAAAATCTAATATAGATTTATTAAGAGCCAAACCTTAACTACATAATAAAGGATAGCTGCCCAAACAAGTACAATTTTGGCTCACTCTGTATACGCCAAACTTTTTGACGCAATTATCCCAAGCTCGACGAAATGTAGGGGGAGCTACAGACTGGACAGACTGAAACTTACACTTTTCTGTACACTACAGGAAAAAAAACCACTGGATAGGTTTTGCTCCAACTCGAAATAATATATATAGCAACTAACAGGCTAAAGATTTCTTCGTCGCTTCTTTACTTTGGTATGTACCGAAGCTACAGACATCAAAAACACCACTTTATTTCCGTCTCAGCGTTTAAGAATTTGAAGTTTTCTTAGTTTACCACAATTAATGTAGTAGACATTAATGTAGTAGACATTAATTGTATTGATGGGAATGAAGAGTTTTTGATGCTTGATTTTTTATTATAAAATGCGATTACCTGATCGTAGTAGATGTTATGTGGCTTACAAAAGTACAAAATATTTAGAGAACGATAGTTTCGTTCATTGGTGTTCAGATATTTTAGACAATGAATATAATTCATATTTGCGTGTTGGCGTGTTCACATAATATTTTACTATGAGCTATATGAGCTGAGATGTAAGCTCCTGGATTTGATTCTTATAGACTGACTTAATTTTGATCATTAATGTTACCTGCTATAGATACATTTAATTGATTATTTTACAAACTCTTGAGTCTATATCTATATTTGCGTTCTGACTGAGTAGGATTTGAACAGATTATATGCCTTTGTACGTACAGCTATAATGTAAGTGTAATAATCTGTAGAGCCCGTATTATGAAACTATGCTCACTCATGTATGGTTGAGTAACGCTTTTGCTATAGAAAAGCGTTAATCGATGACTGAGCAAGTTTTTATAATAGGGACCATATACTCGTTGTGTTTTTATTTTACTGCTTCAAAATCATTCTGTACTGCATACGATATTAAAATAATGCAGTTTCACTAAGTAGTGTATTTATCGCCTACCCTTGATGATGTATTCAGGGTGTTTGGTACACCGTATATCCACAAGTTTACTCCCTATATCGAATTGTTAAGTAATTTACCACAATGGTTGTATATAATATAATAATTTTATATGACGTATGCAGTAGTGTATTGTGTTGTAGTATTCGTTGTTTATGATTGACAACCATGCCCCTGTTATTTTATATAATGTTGTTTCCAAAAAACAATTTCCAAAGCACAAATTAGTATGATTTATTGTTAAGCTTTGTAGACTAGAAATGTATTTATATTTATTTACTAACGTTGATTAACTGTGTATTTGATATGCTAAATGTGTGTAAAATTCATGTAACCTTAACGCATGTAATGCACTTTTGTGTATTGTTTTTAAGTAAAAGGTAAGGTATTGTTTTATTAAAACTGGGATACTAGAATAAATAGGTTCCATAATAAATATACCGTGTTTTATTTATATCATTTATAAAATTGACAATTTTTTAAGAACCTTACAATTCAAAAAATCTAGATATTTATTTATTTTTCTAGTGCTTACCGACACTTAAAATCAACAAGTAATTAAAACCATAGACAAAGCCAGTGTTTAGCTAGGATGCTATGGATTATTTCGCCGGTGAAGTCAAAATATTTTTATTATCATTAAGTACCATCGTTGTTTACAGTTCTGTGTATTAACTAAAAATATAAAGGTTTATCTCTCAGATCACAATTTTTGGAAAGACATCACTTAGATAACACTACTTTTTTGTTTGATGAATATTATTATGTACCTACCTGTTATTTTAATTTACTCGTAAGACTTTCTTAAGTGCAATGTAACGTGCCTATGAGAAATAAATAAATGAATATGAATATTAACTGGATAATAATAATGTTAGGTTGATACCGGTTTTTAGAACGTTGGATTGTTAAAACAAACCACTGCACGGTCAGCTGTTGGAAAATATGGTGGGTGCGTTGATCCAGAGGAGAACACGCACACTCATAAAAGACCTTGGAGACCAGGTAATTGTGGCAACGGAAACTCGCTAGGTGAGTGGGGAATAGTATCTTCTTAGTAGCTTTCTAGCATTTAACAGAGGCAAGACAGGACGTCGTAAGAGGCATGTGGCATGCTTCAAGAATTCATAATCCATTGCCTAGGCTTAATAGGGGCTTAATAGGCTATTAAGCCCATTTTTGAGCGACCTAAAAATGAATTTAACATTTACATTTTGAAGTTGCGCGCGTAATTTGACGTAAACACTGGATGCAGTGTACGCCATATTGCTCTGTGGCCATGACGTCAGTCGGATGTGAGACCTGAACAAATGCGCTGATGTTGCTAATGTTAGTTGATACTTTTTAGTTTACCCACACAACCATATGACATAAACAAATTTCGTCTACTATTTCTTGTGTTTCTCTTTTCACTTTCATGGCTGAAAACACAGAGTGCGATATGCAACTACTTGTACCGAGGGGTCGCACCGCCGACGCTAGCAGTGATCGTGTTATACTAGATTATACTAGACTAGACTAGATTATAAACAGATTAATTGATGGAGGCGTGTGGCGTGTCATAAAGACTGGAATGGAGACCAACCTGCACAACGACATGTGGCAGCTATCTGCTGATGTAAGTATAATTTATATGATCAATATATAAAACTAGTAGTAAGCCAAATAAGAACTAGTATTTACAATTGAAACAATATTGAGGAAACTTCAGAAGGTGTAAACAGTCTACAGTGGTTATTAGCTTCTAACAATATCGTCGTGAGCGTTTTAGTTTCAAGCCTAGAGTCCAACCTACTCGTCCGGAGCAGTAGAGTTCACCTCAGCAGCCAATGCAGAAAGAGTTTTTTTTACTACGTAACTCCTAACATGACTTTTCGATAACTCTACACGGTTTCTTCCTCTCAGTGGCTCTGAAAACCTAACCTGTTAATACTTATACTAACGACTTCAGTAAGAAAGAAAACAAATTGGAACTTAGGCACAGATTAGACTCGCTTTACGTTATTATTTAAAGAATCCGAAATAAAATGAGCCACAAAGTCATGGAAACGGTAACATATCACGTCTCGTTTTGGTATTTCTCTTTTCGTATTATCTTCAGAACTATGGATAGAAACATAATAGCCATTTTAAAAAGAAAATATTTACTTAGCTAGCACTCATCTAAACTGTGCAACATAGCTCAAAGGTGTAAGCAAGTGGCAGTAGGCTGGCCATATTTCGAGAAGAACCGACAACGTCCAACCGTCTTTTTTCTCATACATCCAAATCACCCAAGCTGTCACTGAGATCTTCGTCTCTTCGCTCACTCCGATAAATTATCAAGAAAACTTGTGACGACGCGTGGAAAACAGAGGTGACGTGAAGGTGTTTTTGTAACTCTATAAATTCCATGAACCTCCTACGTACTTCTCATATTCAAACCCTTACGTAGTTATCGTATTCTCTTTGGTCAAACCTAACAATGGCTTTCTTTTAAGGTTTTTATAAAAGGTTGTTGTCACGAACCTCAGAACGTTACGCCCCTAGAGCTCGACCAATGAGTTCAACAAATCAGGGGGTTGCAAGACGCCCCGCCCATTGCCGCCACTCCTATTCACTACCCTGAGGGGCTGTCAGAAGATGTGATCATTTCGTGTGGACTACATGGCGGGTTGGAGTCATCCACCTGAAATCATTGGTGAGTCGTTTTTTGCACATGTTCAAAAAAAAAATCTACAAACAAAATCTCAATAGTGACTTATACATACAATATATTATTAATAAGTATCTTTATTCAGAAAGAAAATTACAATCAAATAACAAATTTAAATTAAAACTAGTATTTACAATAGAAACAATTAAGCTATCTGCAAACTATTATTAATTGTAAATTAAACTGAGTACCTATCAAAATAAAAATCACAATATTTGGTTGTGATTTTTCAACGCTCTACCGGTTTTTACTACCTCGGTTTAATTCTACCATTATAGTCAAAATTTTTGGTACTACGCATTTTACTGAGGCTAGGTACACCTGGGCAAAACAACTACAAAACTAAAAGACATTAATGGAAGTAAATTTTAAATACTTTTAGAAATTAAAATCTACTTATTGCCTGATTTTAAAATTTAGATGTACTCAAGGAATCTGGCTAAAAGCTTGCCGGTCCATGCTCAATTGTAGGTAAATTATGTAAAACCTAGAAAAAGTAAAACCTTGTATTCTTTGTGTCCTTTAGTGTTTATTTTTTGTTAATGATTGTGTTTTTTGGCTGGACTATAAAACCGTTCTTTACTTCGTCGAAGGGAATAATTTTAAAATTGAAAACTCCAATGCATGCAATGAAACACCTTTTACAAGTGTTTTTCAGAATAAAGAAATACATTTTAGCAGTGGAAAAATAGTTAATTTTTGCGTTCAGCGGAAACAAAATTTTCGACAGACGGAAAGAAAAGATAGTAATAAACTCACTTTTAAGTGAGTTTTTTAAATGTTTTAAACATTATATAATTTATTTACCAATGAACTTGTGACTAATTCAAAACTTCCGACGGAGTCCGATTTTGGGCGCGGATAAAATACCAAGGGTAACAGGACAGGACTGACAGGATTATTACCTTCTTTCTTTTTTCACACTTTCTATTGCGAAGTTTTATAATATTTAAATAATGTGAAACTGATAATAACCCATATTATCCAGACTGAGTACTTTTTGCTTAACTCAAATAAATCACGTGAAAATTGATGTATAAGTAAACAATATTTTATCAAAGAAAAGAGCACAGTACTTCAGACATAAGGAACCGGAAAGTGCGAATCTGTCTGACTTGCCACGACGTTTTTGATAGTTATTTAGATTATTTCTCGAATTACTACATTAATCTTCTTTCGGTTTGTTAAACAGGATCTCAATGCCTGGCAGTAAAATCTTCTTTATTGAACAATTTCAAGTTTTTTTGTATAGTTAGGTAGCTAGGTGATGGTAGGTAAAATGCGACTAAAATAGAAAACAAAAGTCATCATTGTAGGTAGCTCAAGGATAATAGCTAAAATCGATATGACAACCTTAACTCCTTTCTCTTATGTTACGTTATTTATGACGCTTGTGTGCCCGCCCATTCCGGTCAGCAAATCCGTCAAAAACTTGGGTCTCATTGTAGACAACGAGTTGTCTTGGGGTCCGCAATTGGCTGAACTCAGCTGGAAGATTTTCGCATCGGCAGGCTCGTTGCGGCGACAGCGCAATTTTCTCCAGACCACTAAGGTTACACTTGCCCAGTCCCTTTTGATTCCCATTCTCTATTACACCGACGCTTGCTATCCGGACCTTACTGAAGGTCAAATGAGCAAGCTTGAGCGCCTCCAAAATTTCAGTATCAGGATCATATTTAGCCTTTGCAAATATCACCATGTTTCCAAATATCGCGCTAAACTCAAGTGGTTGCATATCCGACTTCGCAGAAAAACAAACATACTATCTCTCATACAGTATCCTATTCTATCCTCCAAGCCCTTCCTATTGCGCTCCTTAAGGAGCGCTTTGAATTCCTTTCTAACTCCCACTTCTCCGTATTTCTCTTTGCGTTCCTCTGACCTCATTTTAAAAGTCCCTGCCCACACTAACACTTTCTACGACAAATCTTTCACTGTACGTACAAGCTACCCGTCTATGAAATGCTCTCCCACTGGACATCAGACGTGCCAAATCACTCCCTATCTTTTAAAAATTGCTTCATCAGTATTATTATTTGTAAAAATTAGAGAATCTTATTTTTATGTATATAATATGTAAGTTTATTAAATTGTTTGTAGATTATGTAGGTATTATAGTATGTTGGTAGTGTAAGTATTATTGTTTTCTTTTATAAAAATATTAATTTTTTATTGTTATCGAGTGCCACCGTCTTTTTGTTCTTACATATCCAGTCCATCCCAAGGTTGCCTGGATGAGATCGTTCGTGGCGATAAGGCCGCCCTTGTACTTATACTACTCGTAGCATTTATTTCTAAACTGTTTTCTGTGTTTGTGTGGTACAATAAAGAATTATCTATCTAGAAAACAAATAAAACAACTATGTACATTCCCTCCCATTTGACTGCACGTTTTGGTTTTGTAAAATTTTTAAAAGAAATTCACATTCGTAATGGTCGTTTAATTATAAATATATAATAATTAATATATTAATTTTCACTTATTCCACTAGTTATGTGTGTACATACCGAAGCTACATATCAAAAATATTACTTCACTAGGTGACTCGCTCGCGATTTCATTCGCGTGGACTTTTGAAGTACCCTACTAATTTTAGTTTCCATGCAAAATATTACCCCAAAGTTTTAGAACCAACCAATCCTTTACGTATAAAGTTATTATGTAAAAACATAATATTATGAATCCCATTTCTACCTTAGAATGCTTATTTCCAAAATTGACTCTTATTTGCTGCCTGCCTATGGCTATACAGGGCTATAGATATTTAATCAATAACCTCGATATCTCGAGCAGGCGACTGATTATTTTTTCCATACAAAAAAGAAATAAGTAATTTCCAGTTCCAATATAATCTACAAGAACCAAGAACTTTTGAAATACTAACGACCTATGTAGGACGGTGGTACAGGGTCTATAATCTTTTCTAAGTTAGCGTAACTTTATACTTTTAGGACCTAAACACTGTGTAGCACGTAACTCGGCCCGACGGCGGCGATTGCGTAGCAGTCGTAGCACTCAGCTGACTGCGCACACTTCGTTACGCCATAACACAATGGAATGAATGAAACATAGGTAGGTATTTACGAGACATAGAGCTAACGATTGATAGAAATTCCAACAAAAACCAAAAATTAAAAAAACTTGAGATGTATTACGAACTAAAGTTGTTAGTCTTGATTTACCCAAGTCGCATTTAAGCGGTTATTGATGAAATACCGGTAACCCTGTTTATTATTAGGTTTATGCTTATTAACAGTCATCGCTTAAAATTTTGTCGGTCTTTCAGTTACGGTTCTGAAGTTTTTTAGAAGTTAAGCTAAACACATTTCACACTGAAAACTGTTTTAAAATTTACAAAACAATGCCTTTCATTTGATACCGTCATATAGGCATATACGATACTACCCAATAATCAGGTACCTTAACTTACGAAAAAAAAACTCTAGGTCTCTTTTGAAATTTCAACATCACAATTTGTACTGAAAATATTCATTTTAATTTTTCATTTATATATATATATATTTTCTTTAAATCAGTAATGGCGCAAGATATGTATCATTATTTCAAATTTCAAGTTATTAACTGCAGTAGTTACTGAGAAATTCAAGAAAGAGCGGGGACGGGGCGGCAACGAGGCGGGAAACTGACAAAAGAGCATCGCGGTGAAAATTGGTATGGTCTTATCTCGTGTCTAAAGGTTTTAGAGTAAACAACTACGTCACTCCCATCTCGTGTCTTATTTCAAGTGACGAAAAAAATACCTACTCAAGCGGTTGCATTTCGTGCCCTTTTGAATAAATATATGAGAAGTGTCATAGAGCTAAGAACGCTGCTAAACTGGCAAAGATTTGATATAGAAAATTAAGGTTATATTATGCATGATACGTTCTAATCAATTTTCGTGAATAAATTTTGAAAACAAACTCTTCAGTCGACGAATCATCCAATTCATTTTAAATTACTAGCATTGTTTGAGTAAAGCAGTAAAGCCTCAGTCCGCATTGAGTGCTTTGCTGGCCTCGGTAAGCGGGCCTCAAGCTAAGTTTGCTATGGCGTCGGCCTTCAAGCTTGGTCATTACGGCCCTTTCTTTCCTCGCTATAAAGCCCTTGGCCTTCGTTTTTGGCCTTCATTTCAGCTTGGCCTTCAAGGGCTGCAATACTGATAGCGCTGTGATGGCCGGACCTGCGCTTCGCTTTCAACCATCATCAACCGCGGTCAGCAACCCACCCATTAAAGACCTCGGACGTAATGTACTATAACATGACTAAGACAACACTAACAAAAATGGCGAACAGCACTTGAAGACGTCGCATTGTGTAGTAGGCCCCCCGGAAGTTTGGTAATATGTCGCCCAGTTTCGCACCTACAATAGTATATATCAAGGAACAGAAAAAACAAGAGTAGATACATATATGTATATGAAAAAAAAATTAAGCTTAGTAAGTTTAAGTTTTATATAAATATTGACCTGTATCTAAATCACATTACATTTATTTATTTATTAGAAAGGAACGCCAACAGCGTATACATAAGCTTTCTTAAAGATAGGTATGCTTATTATGACAGGATATTTAGACTTGGATATAAAAATAAACTTACTAGTGGTTTATTTTTCACTTCTTCTGGACAAAAAAATTTAGTGAATAAAATCAACAACATTTATTTGCTAATTTTTACTATTAACGCTGTTTGTAAAGGTAGTATAAAATGTGACTTGTCTGCGTGCTTATTTTGTAAGCCTAAAGAAATAAAGATAATAATAAAAAAAAAACTAGATAGACATGTTATAATCTTGTGTATTGGTCCACTGATGGACATAGGCCTCCCCTAATGATCGCCATAGCGCCTTGTCTTCAGCTTACCGCATCCAGCTTCTGCCTGGACTGCCTGCAGTCTTACAATATTATGCAGGGTTATTGATAATTCACTGACACTGCGTGAACAACACGTTCTGCGCATCATCACTTTTAGTGATGACTAATAACGCCAAGACGCGCCGTCGCCGCTGCCCCGCGCCGCCGCCGTCGGCGCCGTAAACTCTACATTGTTATAACGTAAAACCTTCTGTGTACAAGAGGCAAGATACAAGATACTTACAGAAATGCCGTGAAGTTGGGCAGGTCAATAAATCTATATGTACTTACTTTCTAATATTACAAATTTTTAAGTTATTCTGACTGCCAGTCTGTTATGTACCTACATAACAGACTGGCAGTCAGAATAACTTAAAAATTTGTATTGTACCTTGTCACGCTAAAACAGCGGAATTTGATAGATTACCATTTACCTTCAGCCTATGTCCTTCCTTACATACATAGGGCACTTTTTATCAAAATCGCTGGCAAAAGCTAGTTCTAAATACTGTCTTTACATGAGGTTTTTCTGTGCAGTCAGTACCCTTACTATATATCATGCTATAACTGTAATAAATTCGTTGTGCAGTGGAAAAGTATCATTATGGACGATTATTTGCCAGTTTGTGAGAATTGCGAAGGGAAATTACAGACTAACGCCATTGTGGTATAATTCATTTAAAATTTCAAGGAAATTCCCGTAGCACACAACATTTTTCACAATACTTTCCTTCACTATATTTTTCTGTTACTTGTTCTGCTTCTTCTGGGGTAAATAATTAGTAGCCGAAAACTGTGTTCCTGCTTTCAAAACAAAATTTAAAAAAAAAGAGATTTTCTTTTTTTGGCTTTTTCTGCATGCAGCCTATGTCTGCATGGGCTAGTTATGTATGTAACGGTTGCCATGATTTAGTTTGTCTATTTTGTATCGGACGAAGCAATTATATAATTTATCTAGCTACCTACAATTCTCGGGCATTATTGGGACCGAAGTCATTTCTATTAATATTATAAAGGCGAAAGTTTGTGATGATATGTGCTGTTGTAAAGATGTTTGGCCAAAATCGTTTATTTTGGCCAAAACTACAGTGGATCGGGCTGAATTTTTTACACTTAAACATCTGAAACTAGAGTAACATATAGGTTACTTAAAAAAACGCTTGCGAATTCGCGATCAAAAGTAAGTCTGTTATAGTTATAATTGATCTGCCATTACTTTTTATGTTATGGGAATCGGGAGAGTAGGTACATTTTAAAATTACACATTATGAAAAGTGGCTGGGGGTTGTGGTAGATGGTGCTGGTTGACCCCCAAACAGCCCTTTGAATTTGGTAATTGGTATGTTAGGTATGTGATCGAGGAAAAGTCAGTGGTATGGTATGGTAAGACTGTATTGTATTCACAGGACACTATACTGGTAATTAATCTACTGGTATGAATGGCATGAAATGGTTTGAACCCGCGACGATGGCGGTCGATCGCAAACTGAGCTAGTTTTTTGGGTAATCGCAAGCAAATACGCATTCAATTGCAAGCGCAGCTAAAATCTAAAATGCATATTTGCTGCGTGGTCGGTTTACCCTAACACATTTCAAGAAACACCTTACTGATAAAACTTTGAAGAACTATAACTTCCTGGTATGTCAAAGTAAATAGCTCAAACCTCTTCAAAAATGTGTTTCCGAATTTCCGATATCATCGGCCCGAGGCCGGGTGAAGTTCAAATGGCACACAAACACAAGCACCCTTCGACATGGCACACGCAATGAATCAGGGGCATTTGTATTATAATTAATATCATTTAATAATTCCGATAACATGCTTGACGCCACGTGCCGGATACATGTCATGATCATAACAATATGTTTAGATTTTTAGTTTGCTTTGCTACTCAACACAATTCACTTAAAAGTGTAGTAGAGAAGATGCTGGCTTTGAGCCCTGGGCTATTTTAGATGGGATTTTATTGAATTATCAAAAATATAAGCATTATATAGAAAAATTTAACGATTACTCAAATAAAACATTATTCTGACTATTGATATGATTTGTCTACTGTCTTGAGTGTATTTTTTTAATCAGACAATTTTACAATATTAAGAATTAAAAAAAACTCATCAGGAAAAAAGGGTTAAATATTACACTAAAAAAAATATGTCTATCGATCCTGTTACTTCACTAGTTCTTCACAAAACTCCAATCGGACAACTGAGGTTGGAGCAGGTACTAAACTATCGCAAAAAACGTTCACTCTGTTTAAAGTTACGATATTTAAATGGGACCAAATTATATCTCAATAGGATAGTCCTAATGAACAAAAGGATAGTCTTGTGAATAAGACCATTTTCCCGTAGCTACAACGCGAAACGGATAAGCCCGCCGCATCAAAAATTCCGTCCTGTATAGGTATAGAATATTTATGATCCAGCATCTAATCTAACTCAATCACCTCACCTCAACAGCCTTTAACGGTCCACTGCTGGACGCAGGTCTCCCCCTGATAATCGCCTTATTATTATACCATTATATTAACTCACTCAGCATCTATGGATTTCGAATTTAGCGGCGCATTAACAGGAACGGCTTATTAGGTAATCGGATTGAGTTAAGTTTCTTACTGCTGGCTGAAGGTGAAGTATATTTTCTCAACAAGGCATATCTATTTTTAATTTACCTGCACGAAGGACATTACATGGCGTTGACAGATAGTTGCCTACACAAACACACCTACACGTTTCCTTTATCATCTTGTTTATGTGATGGTTAAATCGTTCAGACCCGTTTTACCACTTAAAAGCAGTCAAAAACGATAGGATCCTATAGATTCTAAAAATAATTACCCTTAGTCTTCTCATATTTCCTTCCTCGTGAAAATTGAAAGTATTATTTCGGTTTAAAATCAGTATTAAGTCAATCGTTGTGACTTCAGCACTGTAATTAGAAGCGAGCAGACCGCAGGGCAGAAACTATCGTTTAGAAGTAATTATTGCGTGTCCCCCATCATTTTCACTACACATATGGTGTAATTGTGACTTGTGACGTCACGCCACAATTACGAAAACATGTCAGATTGTGTTGTCTGATATTGTTTGCGAAAGGTCGATTAGGGCAGGTACCAGGTTCAAATCATGGAAATTACGTACTTCGGTTGGTTTGCCAGGTTGGTAGGTTAAGTACACAAACTATTTCAATCGCAATATAGAGTTCCGCTGAGTAAAGGTTACATCTTAGACAATTTAACCCGCTGGTTACATTGATACCTACAGGATATGAAAGGCACCAGTCCATGCAATGCAGACGGCAGAAATTTAACAAAATACTATTTGATGTGTATTCTTCATTGTCTTAACCAATTCGTGTCATTAGGAAGGCCTGTAGCAGACGACCAAGGCCAAAATGATTACAATGTTAATTATGTATAAATTGCTCATCGACAAGACAATAGTAAAACAATCGATTGATACAAAATATTCATGGACCTCTTTATTCTTTCATTACTTTTCATTTGACGCGAAATCAGAATACTATATAATATAAAATAATATTTATATACTACAAAAACTTATCATTTGTAGGTTCTTAATATACCTATCAACGCCTTGTAATCAACTACTTTCAGGCAGGTAGGAATACAAAAGCAAAAAAAATACATTCGCGGGAAAAAATAATTAAACAACTTTCACTAAGTACTATTACATTATTAATTAATTTGATTGTCTTAAAAAACTAAAAGCCGCTTTCATAATTTCTTAATTTCATCCTGATTTTTTTTCACTTTTTGTGGGATACCCTAAGGATAAAAAATATGAGACCTTCTCGGGATAATCTTCTATCTCATACTTCTATGACCTTTATAAACAATCGTAAAAGAATCGTCAAAACCGTTCTACAATTAGTCGGAAAAATCGGAATAGGTAAAATAAATAAAATAATTTATTCAAAATATATTAAGGCCAAAAGGATAACAAAGAAGTACATTATTATTAGAGGTACATACTTATACTTCCGAACATGCACCTCAACCTTTTTTCAAAATCGTTTAAAAAAAACACGTGTCATAGTAATTTGTTGTTTTGTAAAAGACTGCATAACCGATAGGAGTAGCCACAATATGTGATTACACTACAGACAAGGGGAAGTTTGACTTGACACGAGCCTCGTGAGAACACAGCCATACGCCCTGCAGCCATTTTATAACCATTATGTTGACAATACACCGTCTACACTTGTCACACAATGCCAAGTTAGAATCTAGAATACCTATGTAATTTCATCGTTATCAGCCAGGGGTACAAGGGAGACTCCAAGATCTTGTCTCCCAAGCCAACCTAACCTGCACGTGGTGTACCCTGCTAGATAACGAACTAGGCTCTGGTGAAAATATCAAACAATCTTCATAACTTGATAACTTATATTTTACTATTATTTTCCATTACTTGACACTGGCAGAAAAGAGTCCAACCAGACTTATATTGCCATTAACAAAGAATCATCATAACGATGATGCGTTATCAGCCGGTTGACAACTGCCGAGTACTTATAGGCTTCATCTTGTTCAAGCCACCTCAATGGTGCAAGTGTGAGCCTTTTCTACAGTCTTTCGGCCATCTAGATTCTAGATGATATCGTCAAGCTTCTTTTGTGAGAGAGAAATAAATATACATGTATATATATGTAATATATATGTATTTGAAAATCGTCTGATCATCTGCCGAAAATAAGTAATTTTTTGACTTTTTTAAAAAATTATCTTACCCTACGAATTATAAAGGTCAAAATTTGTCAAATACGAATTTTATTTTGCTACCTTAGATCTCAAAACAACTGAACGAGTGAGTCTGTTTGACGATATTACGGGCCAACGCATACCGGTACATGATGGCAAAGGATTTAATTTATTACATTGAATCATATTGTTACAGAAATACGACATAAATTGCTCTTGTATCGATGCCGCGGCATTATTTTAAAGCATTGCAATTTACGTCGTATTATCTTAATACGGTTATATCTTATAAATATCTTAATACGGTTGAATGTTCATTGGTAAAATGTTAAATCCTTTGGCATCCCGTCGCGGTATGCGTCGGTCGTAACGAGACGTGATTGTGACATCTCATTTTTCCATAGATTTTCGTACAGCGCCTCTATCTTACGGATAGCGAACTACGCAAATCCCATACAAATATGAGACATCACGATCACATAGATTTTTATCGCCAACAGGTTCAACCATTTAGATTTTAGAAATTTTGCAAACATTTAGAACATAAGCCTAACTTAAGGTGAAGTAGGTCCCAAAACTCAGGTTTTGCCTAGACGGAAAACCAGTTTTAAGGCAAGAAAACACAATTTTTTAAAATCTTTTTTGATGAGCATCGAAAGTTTAGGATTTTTGTTAGTAAGTTCTGGGAGCCGAAACACGATTGACTCAAGTTGACTCGATAGAAAAAAATCGCAAAGTTTCCTCTAAATTTTGCATTTTTACTACGGAAAACCAGTTTCATTTGCTAGTTACTTAACATATTTGAATGAAATATTGTCTAAAAAATACTTAACTAAACACTTTACAGGATTATGGTCTTAGTTTTTTGCGAAAGAGTATTATTTTAGAGCAATAACAAATTTATAAATAAAAAGTAGTGAAATTGCGCGCGGGCCGGCTCTTGCGTCCCTTTCTCGCTTTCACTGCGCGGTGTTCGCTCGTCCTTGTCTCGAAAATACGAACGTACTTCGCCTTAAGTAATAGGCTACTAATTATATCGAAAATACGCGTGTGAAGCCGCGGGCATAATCTGGTATTTATATAAGTAGATCAAATGTCGTTATAAAGTTTAACTTTGGGGTGTAAAGTAGACAGATCCCAAACTTATCCTGCGGCATCCTATTTCTCGCAGTATGGTGACGAGGGACAGAATTTGAATAATCAATCGATTATTAATGCGAGCGATGACTTGGCAATAACCTTTCACACTCCTTGCAGTTTTTGACTACGGGATATTGGGTTTAGATAGAAAATTGATTGCCCTATTGTCGTAAAAAATATGCACATGCATAATGTATATGTGTATGTTCTTGTGTAGTGTCTTTTTTCTAGTCGTTAATCGTTTTAATTCCGTGAACTTATCATCTGCGGTATAGGGTACCTATTATCTATGATGATATAAGTCTAAGGGTATTCAGGGTAGGTATTTGTGGTTGTACTACAAATGAAATAATGTAAAAATGAAAAAATGTAAAAAACCTAACCCGTACTAATAATTGGAAACATGTAATGTTTTAATTATGTTTGGAAGATGCCCTGTACTGCTGTTCTTTTCGGATTTTTAAAATACCTGTAAAAGGTACCGCTCTAAAATTGGAAATATGTAATGTTTTTAATTATGTTTCGAAGATCTACGGAACTACTAATCGTTTCGAACACAATAAACGTATTACCTATTAGGCCGGAAGAGGGTGATTCTGGATCCCGAGCGGATCAGGTTTTGCACAGTTTTTTTTATATAAAATGATTTTTTGATAAGGTGGTAAGTACTTACTTACTTTTTTCTTTATATTCGTGTACTTTTAAAGTATTTGAGACGACTGATTTGGTGCGGCGGGCGAAGGTCCGCCTGCGATGCAGGAGGTTGCAGGTTCGTTTCCCGCATTGGGACGAATGTTTGTACGATCTGCAAATATTTGTTGTGGGGGTGTGCTGGGTATTTCTTTATCTATGTGTAACATTGTACTCGTATTAGGTATGTAAAACACTGTGTTAGCTGTAAAAAAAGCAGAAACAAATTTGGAAATATTTTATATGTATAATAAATATTGCAAGAGTGCGTGTAAAAGAGCACGAATAAAATAAGCAAAAAATTAGTTTAACAAAAACAAAAAATATTTGTAATTGAAAAAAAATATTCTCTAGTTAATCCCCTCACACTCCCTTTCGGCTTAGTACACATGTTCCGCGGCACCCTGTATAGCTTCTGCCCGCAGTTTTGCACTTCGGTGATATAAATCTCGTCCCGGAATTCCCGAAAACTACGAAAACCCACAAATTTTTAATTATTAAGGAAATAAAAAGAAAAACAAAAATGCACTCAGTTTCGGGTAACAAAAACGCTGCCTTTTTTGTGACGTCACCGTTCAGCTTGCTACTGTTCCTTGGTTGATATATCAATCAAAATAAAACTAGAAACAAATAAATAAGTGATAAAAACTAACATGTTTGTTGTTTGGAACATACAAACAACAAACATGTTAGTTTTCAGTCTCATATATAATTTTCTTTCTTTTTTCTTCCAAAAAAGATGTCCCGCTTAAAGCTTTGTGTAAAAACGGTGGACGGCGACGTCACGTTTAGAAATGTTGCGATAGATTCTACATTTCAATTATTTCATTTCCAATTAAAAGCATCAACAAATACAAAAGTAAATATGCAGATATACTTCGATATAAATAGAGAATTTAAATAAAAATAATCAGATTTTTTGAAGTCACATGCATAATTATACCTTATTAAATTAGTTCAGCTAAAATAATATTCTATTTGTTGTTTTTATACTTAAAAGTTAGCTATCTTCATATTACCAAAAAATACTAGTCAAAATATTTCTGCATCAATAGAAATTGCTATAAGCTTCACAGTGGCGACCTATCAAACGTCACTATACATTACTATCACCAAATATTTAAATATCTTTGACTAGCACGTTCTATTATGCAATGTCCTTTTACACCGGTCGGATAGAGGGAACACGCTTTGTTATGTTTCTTAAAATTATTTCTTTGAAACCTGTGTTCATAACATGTTAATACGCAGAAGGCGATGGAATCATCGGGCAAGCCAGAGTCTCTGTGCCGAGTATGCGGAGATAAATCTTCTGGCAAACATTACGGTGTGGCCTCCTGCGATGGATGTCGAGGCTTCTTTAAGCGGAGCATACGCAGGTAAACAAAAAATAAAAAAAAAATTGTAGTCCGTCGGAAAGATTAAAAAGTACGTAAAACATCACCATCAAAGAACATTAGGTAGTTCGTTCGCAGAGGGCGAATTTTTTTTAAAGAAACGGTGTTTAGGGTTCCGTAATCCGTTCCCAAAGGGTAAAACGGGACACTATTACTAAGACTCCGCTGTCCGTCCGTCTGTCTGTCTTTCCGTCTGTCACTAGGCTGTATCTCATAAACCATGATAGTTAGACAGTTGAAATTACTAAAAACAGAATAAGTTTGTGAACTGTTTGTTGAATTTTTGTGGCGTTGTAAGGGGTAATCTCTAGAAATCGTTAGACGATTTCAAAAATTCTTTCATTATTAGAAGGCTTACTTTTTAGTGAGTGACACAGACTATGTTTTATCCCGGAATTCACACGGGAACGGGAACTACGCGGGCGAAGCCGCGAGCGGTAATAGTCTGTCATAAATATTGGAAATTTAACAACATTTTTAATTAAAAATCGTTTTAATTTAGTTTACGAAATGTATTGTCGTCAAGATCTTTTAATGATGTCGGTATTTTACTATGCATTTGACGTGACATACAAACTACACTTTTTGTAGGATATAGATGTTTTACTGTTGGGCATTTGGAGTTTCCTGCTATTCGTCTATTTCGCACTACAAAATCAGACTTGTGTGGAAAAAGATGCGGATGTCTTCTAACAAATAGTGCCATTTCAAATATATGTAACGACGGAAGCGTTCGAATTTTGTGCTCAATGAACAAAGGTCTGCAACTGTCGGTAACACGCAAGTTAAACATTGATTTAATCTAGGTTAAATTGTCTAAGGATTTAATACATCTTTTTTTATTTAAATATGAAGTCTTTATTGGTAGAGTTAGCCCAGAAAATTATACCGAACCTTAAGATAGACTCTACCGTTCCATTATAAGCTGTAAGTAGTGCTTTTATATTATAAATGGAAGATAATTTATAGTGTATATAGCATGTGAGTTTTTTTAAATTAAAAAACTATACATATTTTTTCAATTTAGGTATGGATACTTGTCTGTCACACATAACCATTTTCCACCACAAAGGAGAAAACTTGAGATTAATCAAGCCCCCTACCACGGGAATTGTTGTCTAGTGTAGAGTTAAGAAAATTGATGAAAAACGACTTTGTCATAGAATGCGTAGTTATTTTAAACGCACTCCTTCCATTTCACAACTGTACCTACGCAATTTATATGGGGCGATGCGATGTCCTTATTGTCTATTATACCCTAGACAACGAACTCCGTGCTAGATGGTCAGAAAAAACCTTATTAATACTAAATATTCTATTTTAGAAACCTCGACTACATATGCAAGGAAAATGGACGTTGCGTTGTGGACGTCACCAGGCGGAACCAGTGCCAGGCTTGCAGGTTCTCCAAGTGCCTCAGAGTGAACATGAAGAAGGATGGTGAGTCTTCTTTTACGATACGAAATTAAAATAAAAAATAATAATAAATCAAATAAACAATGCTGGACAATTCACACAGCATTATCTAGCCCCAAGCTAAGCAGAGCTTGTGTTATGGGTACTAGATAACTGATATACATAATATAATACAATACATAGATAGATTATTTTTTATTATATATAGAAAACGACCAGAACACCCTGAACAAATGTCTGCAGATCGTACACACGTTTGTCTCGAGGCGGGAATCGAACCCGCAATCTTCTGCGTAGCAGGCAGACCTTCGCCCATGGAGCCACAACGGTCGTCAATTACTTAAAAAATTCACTGACACTGAAATAAAGAAGTACCTATTTATGAATACTGTCGCTTCGGTTTGTACCTAGAAAAAGAAGAAGGGGAAAAGACGGGATAAGTAAATAATGAAAAAACTAGATAAGATAGTAGATTATATTCTCAATCATTACAAGCCCGTTCTGCCACCGCAAATATCGATAGGGGCAGGCTGTGTCGACTCACAAATAGTGGTATGGTATGTCTATAACGACGGAAGTCGTTAGTAGAGTAGAGTACCGATTTGAAATTCCTTTACCTATCGATGTTCCACATGTTTGACAAAAACTAAAAAACTCAATCGATTCCTAACACCACATCAAAGGAACTACTTTCCTACCTCCCAAATCATACAGCGCAGTCAATTAGCTGTTCCACCCTGTCTCAATCGCAACCTTACGACTGGGACAATAAGGTGGAATTCAGATTGAAGGGAGCTTCTCAGAGCTGTTAGTGATAGCCTTTTGTCATTGTCCCACCACAAGATTTAATCAACATAACCTCTAGACTCTAGGCTGTCTGCTATGGTATTCTTAACCGACTTCGAAAAAAGGAGGAGGTTCTAGATATTTTAGTAGCTATTTTACAAAGAATGATCCCGACGTGTTTCCGAATAAATTAACAAAACGAGCAAAACCTAAAAACATTGTAATATTATGAGATATGGTTTAAAGAAGTTTATTTCTCTTGCAAATTGTACAGTCCATTTTTACAATGAGAGAAACTTATTTCAAACTTATAAACTTAAATAGGTGACCTCTGAGATCTAATAAATAAATAAATAATGCTGGACAATTCACACAGCATTATCTAACCCCAAGCTAAGCAGAGCTTGTGTTATGGGTACTAGATAACTGATATACATAATATAATACAATACATAGATAGATATTTTTTTTATTATACATAGAAAACGACCAGAACACCCGGAACAAATACCTGCAGATCGTACAAATGTTTGTCCCAAGGCGGGAATCGAACCCGCAACCTCCTGCGTAGCAGGCGGACCTTCGCCCACCGCGCCACAGAGGTCGTCGTGGTCATCTACAGTGTAACAGAATACCTTGCTCCATAATAAAAAAAATTACTTGTATATATTTAAAGTAGCTATAGGTAGTGTCAGAGACTAATTTAAAAAGACAAAACAGATATGACTAAAGTAACCAGAGAACAATGAAAAGTTCGGAAACGAAATATCCAATGAGTGTACAATACCATACAAAACTCTTTATTGTGCACTACAAAAAAAAAAAAAACAGACATAAACAAAAAAGTACAATGGGCGGCCTTATCGCTTAGAAGCGATTTCTTCCAGGCAACCTTTATAGTGTACATATTCTTTTAGCTTATTTTTATACATGCATGTTAAAGGTCACATTATTTTATACTGTGCGGTGAGTTGTTAAATAATTGTGCTCCTTCAGCAAGAAGTTTTTTTTAATCAATCAAAATACTATTATGTTACTGTACCATTTTACAGTCACATACTTAATTAATTTATTTATTTATTTACAAGATTTTAGGAAAACTTACAGATAGGTTTGATAAATAGAATTAAAAAATATAGAACATGCCTGGATAGACCAATGCATGTTTTTTGAAGGCTAATTACAAGTTTCCGCAAATAGGTAAATTTGAAATAGATGATACAAAGTGAGTTGACGACTTATTAGAAATAATAAAACAAAGAAATAATGAAGTAATAAAAAAATATAGGCGACATTGCTAGCTTACACTAGAAAAAAAAATTAATAGTTTAATCGCTCAATGTCCTAACCTAGAGCCAGGATAATGTAGGTAGATTAGGCGTTTTCTATGTATAATAAAAATATCTATCTATTTATTGTATTATTATGTATATCAGTTATCTAGTATACCCATAACACAGGCTCTGCTTAGCTTGGGGCTAGGTAATGCTGTGTGAATTGTCTAGCATTATTTATTTATTTACTATTAAAAAATTAAATTAGGATAAAATCATAAACACATTAATTATTCAACTAAAAATCTATTCAAAATTCTTTTATACCTTACGATATTCTCGAATCAATAAGTATAGGATAGGGGCTACGGGGCCAGCACTTGTCTCAATAAAGCATTTACCCAGTTGCTTCGTCTCAGCATGTCTTTTCCATTAGGAAACATTTCAAGTATTTGCGGTAGACAAGTGTCGCTAAGTGGTGAGAAATAAAACGAGAGGGAACGTCCCTCCCTAACCTGCGAGTCGTTATTTCCGAATAACATTTCACAGCTAGTTTAATAATTTCATAAAAATTTATGTGGTATATTTCAATGTAAAGCACCGCCATCCTTTTTTTTTCAATTGTTCTGGTTGCCGGGAAGAAATCGCATTAAGCGATAAGGCCGCCAAATCCATTGCTGTTCTATTTAATATGTTAAATTTAAAATGATCTATTATTTTTTTTAAAGAATAATGGTGATGAATAATGTATTCTCTATATCTACTTCATTTGTGCTTGATATATTTTAAAGATTTCTGTCCCAATGCTGAGCAAAGGCATCTTTTAAACCGACTTCGGAAAAAGGAAAAGGTTCTATTGTCTGAAATTGGATGTATGTTTTTTATGTACTTATGTTCGGGAATTTCTCCGTTATGTATGGACCGATTTGAATGATATTTGCATTTATGAAGAAAATTGTACCGAAGTGGTACCTAGCATTTATTTTTTATGTGGGATTTCTATTTATCGCACATAACGTAATTCGAAGTACGTTTCTAGTTTTTACAAAACAATAAAGTATTTCTCGTTCCACTCCTTGCGATGTAATTATTGTGCTCACGGAACAGGACCTCTGCCTAAACCCTGGCCTAAACTATAAGTAAATAAAAAACTTACAAAGGCATTAAAAAAAGCCTTATAATTCTGTACTGCATCGTAGATCTGATACATGCGTAAAATTAAGATAATGTATTGTATAATACAGGTATGTCATCTAGTACCAAAAACACAAGCTCCGCTTAGCTTGGGGCTAGATGATGGTGTGTAGATTGTCCAGTATTATTTATTTAATGTTGCATAAAGACCTTTACTAACATTCAAGGTTTTAAGTAAAAGGGATTATTTCTTGTATTGGTTGATTAGGTGCACACAATGTACTTTTTAGATAGCTACGAGAAAGTGAGGAGCATTTCTTTCTCATTGGTTTGTGCTAGAAAAGGAAGACGGTAACGGTCTTGCTTTTCTAATTCACAATTCACATAGTTCCTCATCAGTTAGTCTAAGCAAAATGTCATTGTAGCAACACGTCCAACTATCAGATAGTCTATATAGCAAAACATCCAATTGGCAAAAAGTCACCTGCTCAAAACTGTCTGGACACTCAGGCACAAAATTCAACAATACATCGGGAGAGAAACGGACACGGCATTATTAGGGGCTTTGTGAGCTGTAGACCTCTCGAGTCTGTCTTTCCATAGCTTAAAACTGAATATAAATGCACCTTAAAAAAATATCTATAAAACAAGAAGCTGCGAAATAGCTGGGCACTACCACCTTTATGTCAAAAGCTTCTATGTTTTCCATATACGAATTATCAATTTGCATGTCCCAACAATCTGATTTTAGTATCTATGTCAAAGCTCTTTCCATAATTCCGTATAAGTGTATTAATTGTTACGTTGAATTTTGGTTGAAATATGACAATGATGACGACGCGACGCCGGGAAAATGGACTAAGAGCTTTCATCGAAAACTTTGCATGAGATATAACGAAATAATGTATCGTCATTACCATCAGCCTATATTAGTTCACAGCTATACTTATGTCCATAAGTATTTTGATAAGAACTCTAATCTAGCCCTAATGAGCGTCATGAAAGTATGTATGAAAGTTTCACAACACAGACAACACAATATATCATTGCCTTTGCCAATCCCTTTGCAAAATGAGTTTAGGAATAAAGGTTAAAACCCCATTCTGTGGTGTTACGGCCGTAGTCGTGATCGTCAATTCATTATTTTTAAGTGTATCAGGTAAGTTAGATTTGCTGAGAAATTATGACGTTGAGGAGGTCAGATTATGCGTGTGAATTTGTTTAGACGTTTCATCTAGCGTTTGTCAACACGCCAGTCGGTACATAAGCCGATGGAAATAGGACATTCACGCTTATTTAACTATGATTGCCTGTAAATCAATTGATCATAACTCTCTATTTTCATTATCAAATTTACACCATCTCTCCTTAGAATTGCTAAGGAGGATACATAGTGACTATCTTAGGGCGTACCCACCACCCAGGCGACGCACAAACGCAGCACCCGACGATTATGGGAAGTGGGTGTGGGTTGCCCGCTGCAACACCGAGATAGGTATATCATAGGTAAGATATTTATATTTACAAAAACCATGATTGCACACTCGATACCTTTTCAACCAAATTAATATATCTTAGAACAAACTACGTTCATTTATGACAAAATATAACGCACAATGACGTAAACGTTAAAATAAACTTTCCTAATAGGTACCCATTCAATTATACAAATACACATTAGGTAGGTAAGTACTAGGTAAGTATAAAGAAATCACACCGCGACACAAACCCCTTCGAAGTGCGAAAACAAACATGGCGCGGCTTGCGTCAAGCTGTCCGCCGCAGCCGCGTTTCACACAGATATTTATTTACATTTCCTACAGAATTGATTGCGCCCCTTGCCACTTGTCAAAGGCACATTTTAATGGCGTCAGTACACACTCGCCGAGACAGCACGAGTGTGCTTGGTGCGGCTGATCTCGCCTAGGAGTCTCTCGTAGGCTGTCGTCATCTCTCGGCAACAGTTCAAGTGAGCCAACTAGTGTGTAACTTCCTAGATTCTGTACTTACATGGTGCCTTTCGTTGAGAGGACGTTCAACGAAACGTCTCGGCAGTGTCGGTGCGTGCTCCACCACCTTTACTTTTTTCCAAAGATTCTAGTAGGTGCCTACCAAACTTAATTTTGTTTTGATAATTTGCTCTGTCATCCGTTGTACAGCAGACACCAATAACAACTAAGGAACACTTTTTGATCGTCAATGAGTTTCGTGTTAAGTGGGACCAACTGGGCACACGTATGCGCAGGGAGTGGATGATTTCATTCTGGTTCTATAGAAATCAAATAGGTATTCATCAGTAGCTAGCTTGTATCCAATACCCAAGACATAAAAGTGTCTACGTTTGCATAGCACCTTAGCAAATTTTTGCGGCTTCCCTGATGACTGAAGCCTAGGTTCTGACATAGCCTGGTCTTATCGAAATGAGAAATGCCCCATTTCGATAAGACCAGGCTATATCATTATCATTGCATTATCATTATCATTGCATGTCGACCTCAGTGGCGCAGCGGGCGAGAGTCTGCCTGCGACGCAAGAGGTTGCGGGTTCGATCCCCGCCTCGGAACAAATTTGTGTACGATCTGCAGAAATTTGTTCCGTTGGTCGTGTATATTAAAAAATATCTATCTATGTAATGTATAATATTACGTATATCAGTTATCTAGTACCCATAACACAAGCTCTGCTTACCTTGGGGCTAGATAATGCTGTGTGAATTGTCCAGCATTATTTATTTATTTATTGCATAGCATAAACCTACGTACAAAACCGTGGCCTAAAGCTAGCAGTTCCCCGTAATTTAAGGTTAAACTCAGGGTTAAACTCAGTTTACATACGTATTCTCTTCCTCAACAGCCTATAACGGTCCACTGCTGGACGCAGGCCTCCCCCAGATTTTATATATCATGAGGGGTAATGCCCATAATCCCCACGCTGGGCATGCGGGTTGGGGATCGCAGTTCGGTGGTACATCTATTCTGCAAGAAGCGCTGCGGCCCGCCCCCCGGTGTATGTCTCTTAGTCGCCTCTTACGACACCCACGGGAAGAGTTGTAGTGGTGCAAATTCTAAGCTGGCACCACACGGCTATATGAGGCCTGGCTTAGATTAATACACTCGATTAGATAGATTTTTCTAGGCTTCATTTTTGTGTGTTTTACAAAACACACACAAAAATGAGGCCATGTCTACAGTTTATTACTAATTTTCAGCCGTTCAACACGAGCGCGCACCGCGTCCTCTTGCGCCGCATCAAATAGCCCTTCAGAAGCTCGGCTACACCTTCACAAGGCACCATGCCTTTGTGCCCACCCCTGCCCCCCTCACTTTCTCTACATTTCCTTCCCTGCACACTTACAACATGCCTGCGCTCACTGATACAATACCCAGTGAAAGTCCCTACCAGGACAGATCCTCCTTTCACGATTTCACTTTGTCGAGAACCCCCGAGACGGCGACGACGCCTGGCGCATATATCGGCTCTCAAGCGCTTAGCTCCTTGAGTCCGTTTAAGATACCTCTATTCTCGACTCCATTGCACTATCCCATACCCCATCCCGGATATTTTCCTACAAACATTTTCTGCCCGCCCGTCATATCGACCGATGCGCCCTCCTCGACTCGAGTGGAAAGTAAGTTGACAAACTTTTTGATTACTTTTCTGTCGAAAGTCTATGTACCTAACCTAACCTAACCGGTATTTTTTACAGAGCCGGTAACTGAACAGTTCAGGTCAGTTAAGTCACCATCATCTTCTCTAGACCAAAAAGACATCCCTGAAAAGCCAGATTCACAACTTCCTGAGAAAATGAAAGAAGATGAGGTATCAAGCTCGGAAGAAGCTTTCAGAGTGGAAGACCATCTTGTTCATGAACGTAAGTTATTTTTTATTTTTTAAGTTCATTTACCTTTTATCCGTACTGTGCTATACACTGCTGTACTAAGAAAAGTTTCCTCCACCAGGTTCTGTAAAAACATGCTTTCATTCTCCCAGCAAATTTGAACCCCCAATACACATAGTTTCTAAAATATCGCAGTCCGAGATAAAAGAGACGACGATTAGTGCCAAAGAGTGGCCGAGAACGAATAATGTGGACGTCGATGGAGAGAACTCAGAGGATAGCAAACATTATAAGATGAAACTCAAAAAATATTACGAACTTAGCAGCTACGGGAGGATATCGAGTGAAGGAATATATGACCCAGCAGCAAAAATACTGGTTGCATCAATTAAATGGCTGCATAGTGTCACTGTTTTTGCGCAAATAAAATCTTCAGAACAAGTCGCGCTTTTGCATTGCAATTGGAAGGAGATTTTCTTTTTCACTGCAGCACAATATTCATTCTACTTTGAGGAAGGTGAGTGTGATCTATCTAAGACCGAGTCTTTCATTATGTAGGTTAGTTATACCAACGCTTACAGGAGTTTACAGGGAATAAACGAGCATTACTTGGAGGAAAGTCCCAAATTATTGAAGGCTTTGTTCTCTCTGTACCCAGGTACATATACCAGGTACAAATATGAATAAAACATAGCCTAGGACTTACGTAGCTCTCTAAATATTTTTGTAGTAGTTGTGTTGGTGTGGTGGTGTATGTGGCGAGACAGATTTTACGTTATGCTTCATTCGAGATTCAGCCTGCAGTAGCGGCCCGCGTGTACTTAGAATTTATTTTGTATTAGTTGTTCCCCGCGGTTTCACCCCCGTTAAGTTCGAATTTTACATTTCTAGGGAGATTATTCTCGTAAGTCTCCCATGGAAATTTGATGTTTTTCTGGGCAAAAGGTAGCCTGTGTCTCCTTCACGATCACTACTAGCGTCGTCGACGGTGCGACCCGCAGGGGCGCGCCGCCGACGGAACACGTAGTTGCAGATCGCACTCTGTGTTTTCAGCCATGAAAGTGCTAGTCTAGTATAATCTAGTCTAGTCTAGTTTGTTCAAGCTTTATTGCCAGCTAGTTGAGCTGGCAATAAAGCTTGAACAAAATATGTTTTTCTGAAATTAAACCGAAACGTTTTATTAGTTTTCTAAGAAATTTCTCTTCAATATGTTTCAGCAACACCAACCACAAAACGACAAAGTATAGCAGTAGAAGTGAAAAAGATTACGAATCTCTTGAAGAAAATATCTAGACACAGATTGGATAAGCCTGAGTACGAGTGGATCAAGATAGCGCTGCTGCTCCGCAATGGTAAGTGACGATAGTTGTGAATTGGTCGAATTTTGGTTGCATAAATTAAAACAATCTCCGTCATCTGTTTCGAAAAATCTTTGAAAAAATTTATAATTATCTATGGGATGTAGGTTTTGAAAATGAAAAAAAATATTTTAAATGTCAGAAATAATTGCAAGATACCATCTGTTTTCTTAGTTTTTTTCAATTTTTTTCCTAAACTAATAAATGACAAGATTTTTATTCTCATCACCACATCAAAATAGAAGAATACCGAGGTCACCTTCGGCTTATTTTCATAAATACTTGGCAATGAAACCTACCATCTGGCTCCAATAAATGGGAAAAACACATAATATTGAAAACTTTTGCCTAGTTTCCTGAATTTTACCCACTCTCCCCTGTCAGAGGAATACCGACTTAATTTTTGGGTAGTAAGGCTGAGAATTATACGTTACGGAGTGAAAGCTCATCCATATTTGAGTAGATTGATTGCTGGAATTATTTTGAATCCAGTTTTTGTTGACTTGTTGAATGTTTTATGACTTGAAATGAGAGGATGAGTGGCAACAAAAAAGCACTTACCTAGAGCTAAGACTATAGTTTATGAAAATCTATATTTTCTTGGTTTAGGTACTGATAAAGCGCACGCAAATAATCTGTCCTACATAGTTAGGTAGATGGAATAAAAATAAATAAATAAATAATTACTTAAACTATCTAAGTATACTGGTAGTCTTCGCGGAAAGTTCTTTTCACGTAGACGAACACAGACCCGAGTCTATTTGAAATTAGTAACGGGACATAAGTTTTGGTACAGCGCGTAAATCTCTATTTTAGTAGTGTGCAGCCGCTGCAGCTTAGCGAGTCGGATGATGCCAGCTTAGAGAGTCGTTTGGTGCCGGCTTAGAACGACGTGTCGTGCCAACTTAGAGAGTCGTGTCGTGTGGTGCCGGCTTAGAGCGTCGTGTAGTGCCGTTTATAGAGTAGCGTGTAGAGTCGTGTAGTGACGACCGTGCCGGCTTATAGATGTCATTACGATCACCTTAGACAATTTAACCCGCTGTCAAGTCATAGACGATCACGTATCAACACTTTCGACAAAAAGACAGTTCAGTTCGCACCGTCGGGAACAAAGTATAGTCTGGAATAGCACATAGGCTATATTTTAACCCGGAACGGGAACTACACGGGTGAAACCGCGAGGCACTGCTAGTATTATAAATTCCAATGTAACTCTGTCTGTTACCTTTTCATGCCTGAACGGCTGAACGGATCATAATGGGATTTGGCAGGGAGGTAAATAGTATCCTGGGATAGACTTTTTTATTCCCGACTAGCTGCTGCCCACGGCTTCGCCCGCGCTTTTTGTGTATCCCATTGTTCGGGTTAATAGTCTACGACACTCACAAATAACGTGGCTCTCTATTGGTTAAAGAATTTTCAAAATCAGTTCAGTAAATCCAAGAAATTACCCCTACAACCTCTCAAACTTTACCTCTGTATAAATTAGAATAGGTATATATATTTTATAGTACATATAGGTAGATAAGCTTATGCGATGCCGCGGGCAGAACCAAGTTTTTAATATAATTAGATATAAATATTTATTATTTTCCTTCCAATATAAATAGGTACCTATTATGATTATGAATCTTCAACCTAACTAAAGTTCGACCTGTCTGTAACTTTCTCATTTTTCAGGCTCATCCGACTGCCCATCTCATCATCTGGAGCTCCTGCAGGAACGTACATTGGCTTCACTGCAAGAGCACTGCACTGCAAGAGACACGTCCAGATTCGGACGTCTTCTATTACTCGTGGCTTCAGTGTGTAGTTTAGCTAATCAAGGAACTATCGAGCTGTTACTGTTCCCTTTCTTCTCGAGAGATGACATTCACACCACGCTTAGTCGCATCCTAATGTATTCATCTTCTTAAAATAGCTTGATTATTAAATATAAATAGGCGAGGAAGAATCTTTACATCGTAGTTTTTATATGAATAAGAATAATTTTACCAGGCAGTCCAGGCTCACTAGAAAAAAATCATAGTGTGCGTATGCGGTTACCTCTTCTGAGTTAGATGAAAACGTCTCATGTCGATGAATCGACATACTAAGGTTTTTGTTATAGTTCGTAAGCCCTCGCACTCTGGGTTCGGTAGTGGACTAATACAGGACGATGATGATTATCATCGTCCTGTATTAGTCCGGCCACTACTGGACATAGGCCTCCCCATGGCCTCCCCCAATGAGCGCTATAGCGCCCTGTCTTCAGCTTGCCGCATCCAGCATAAGCCAGCAATCTTTCGCAAATCGTCACACTGTCGCACGCTGGGTTATCTATAAGAAATGAACTACAATTCGATTTTGGCAGGACTCGACCCTGCGTAGAACACACCCTCAGTACGGGTGTGCTCTAACCAACTAAGTCACGAAATCTTAAGTCGGTTTTGTCGAAAATCTTTGAGACCTCTTATAAACATATTTGATCTATTGCTATAGGTATTTAGTTTTTCATATGAGCATATTTCAACTCTACCTACCCTACGTTTCGTGCGGTCGGATTGCTGCAGTGTGAACTGGCTCTTTCTGTCGTGAACATAACTCGGTAGGTTGACACCCACAAGCTTACTCAATTGCAGTACCTACCTAAGAAGCTTGGTGACCGTCATAAATTATTATTTATGATACATAGAAAACGGCACAAACTCCCTGAACAAATATTTGCAGATCCTACAAACTATTGTCCCAAGGAACCTGCAACCTCCTGCATCGCAGGCAGACCTTCGCCCACCGCGCCACAGAGGTCGCCAAACAGTCCTTCTTTCTATTCAACTTCCTTTATCGATCTCGTATAGTAAGTTTGCTTTAATATGTACACTAGTATAATAGTACCTACCTATTTAGGTATATTATATTATTATAGTAAAGCCTATTCATAATTAATTACCTATTTTATTAAAACTGAATAAATGTTCTCTTATACATAACACGCCTTTATTTTTTATTTATCATCATATTCATCATCATCATACAAGATAACATTAGTTGAGCTCCGCATAAACCCGTTTCCTGGGCGCATCCAACTAGCTAGTAGGTAGGTTTGTCGTTGCTGCGCCGTCGCCACCGCGCTGCTGTCGCCGCCCCGTCGCCGCCGCCGGATCGAATCAGCCACTTTGTAGAATGCTGATACAAAATTAACGCTGTTCTTCGGTTTGGGAAGGAATATGTACCAAATTATTTTCGTTCAACCAGGTCGGTCTAGTCATTCTACGAACGGGCTATCCTACCATCCGCCGGCGGCGGGCGGCGACAGGTAGATATACAGTTTAAGTATGCACTGTATCTTCCTAGAATAAAAATCATACTTAACGGTAGGTTGATATGGTAGGTACTGTATTTTACTACCTAGTACCTACTTATCCTTGTCAGGGTGGTAGGTACCAAAGGTGGTTATGGTTTTTGTTGATAGGTACTTAGTAAATCTTTAGGTATCCTTCCTTACAACCTTATTATAACCGTATGTATATTTCTTCTGAATCCGTTTACTACAGGCAATACAAATACAATCAAAATCACCCAATAAAACATTTGGAATACAATAAATACGAAAGCGTGAAAAAGTAACTTAGAAATCAGCAATGAAATAACAATTATAGTTGATAGTAAAACATCAAAGCATACATAAACTAAGATTACCCAAAGATACATTAAAACTATTGTTTCGTTGTATGATAAGGCAGCAAAAATGAGTTTAACATGCGTCATGAACAATATAATACCAAGGGCAGCATAAACATGTACCACAACTTCAGTGAGGATGGGAGACATTCCGAATTGTACAAGGTAACCTTTCAAGACATTGAATAGAAGCAACAGCAAGAAGCTTAGAATGAGGCCTACGACTGCAACGACAATTGTTCCAACCTTCGGAGAAAAGGCGTTAAAACAGCAGCCCCTCGCAGTAGGGTACTTATTTAGTACAGAGTTAGTCATGGTTGGAATTCAAATCTGCGGGAGATAAAACGTTAGTAAGTTGGTAAAGTGGATTTGAGTTTTAGGTGTTACCGAAGACTACTTATTATTTTTAATCAATCTTACCAGCCTTAGAACAATAATTTATCTACCTAGTAAAATCCTATCCACAATGTATTCACATAAATTTTGATTTTTACCGCCAGTTGTGTAACAAGACGCCACTGACTTGGAGGAAGCTATTTCTCCGTCGAAAGCAAATGATGGCATCCGCGCCATGGAACCACGCCATGGAAGAGTTATTTGTTACTTTATTGTTATGTCAACGTCAAGCTCTGATATTAGTTTTTTTTAATGTTTCTACCTATAAACTGCTAGTACCACATTTAAGATAAATAAACCAACCCTCGATAATAATTTTCTAAAGAACTGTAGCATAATATTATGTCATCCGTTACTCCACTGGGCATTTTTATCGGTCGATAATATCGCATGCGATAGTGCGAAAATGCGTCCCGATCCCTTGCACAGAGTTACTATCACGCGATATTTCTACACACAATACATAATTATAAAAAATCATTTAGAAATCCAACTGAATTTTGCTCTATGTTTTAGAAAGCTAAGAACGCAATATAGATAAAGTTATTAAAAATTTAAAATTACACTCAAATAGGTACCTACTAAAAACATAATAAGCATAACAAATATTTCCAATCTTTTGTTATTAGGTACTACTAATATATTGACAAAAGTGTCTCAATCGGGTTTTATAGTACGTACTTATGAACCACAAAAATAAAAACGAAACTCTTATTCCATTGGTAAGTGTCCTAAAAATGTATATATAAAATTTAATTTAATAAGTTGGGCGCGGAACTTGATGAAAACGCTAATCGCATATCGCTCTGTCTATGGTCTTGACGTGACAACAGTTTGTTGGCCGTTGGATATGAGAACAACATGCTATTTCATGGTGTTTGTAAAAGGATAGAAAAAAAGTTGAGAGGTATCAAGGGACACCCGGATGGAACGAAGTTCCTTTCTATAAGAGAGAGAGAGAGAGAGAGACAGACAGAGAAACATGCGCACGCCGCACGGCTTACAATAGCTTACTATAGCAAAAAGTGTCGTTACAACTTTTCGTGAGAATTTTTTCCGTCCAGCCCCCTTTCACAACGCGCGATAAGAAACTTAGTTCCAATCTTAAAAAACTGAAAACAATGATTTGAATAAGTTTTGTTATGTTATAAACTAAAAAGATTTTTTTTATCACTTGTTAGCATAAGTTATCTCCATAATATAGTTTTAGATCTATTCTCACATAAAATAAAATACCATGTCTCAAATGGGACTTTGGCCTTTTTGGGTTCATGGGCTGGCAGCACAGCGTTAATCCTTCCTCTCCTTCTGTGAGTCAGTAAATTCGTAAATTCAATTCATTTTCGTTTCATTCAGTTCATAAACTAAGAAGAAGGAAGACTACACTACATTCAGTTCAGTCAGTTATTCTGGCGGCAAGTGCAAAGCAAGTGTTTAGTTTTGAACAAAGTTTTTATATTCTAGAGAATATAGTGATTATTTCAAATTCAAATAAAATTTATTCTATATAATTTAATAGGTCAAAAAAATCGTAGATTTTATTTTCTTTATTATCTTGTTATTACATACTTTAAGCGACTTTACGTAACTTATGTGAAGCACTCAAATCAAAGAAGTGCAGACATCGGAATACAAAAAATGGGTACTAGAAATAAAGAAGAAATGGTAAGTTAATATTTTAGCTTCAATGATATTCATGTTGTTGTGTTATTTATTACGTTGATAGTCCTGAAGCAGATATTGAACCAACGATCTTCTGCGCCTCAGACTAGCCAGGTATATAACCTCATGATACTTACCTGGTTAAGTAGTAAAGTAAAAGTAAACATATTTCGAGAAGTGTACCTAGATTATATACCTATACGTTGGGGTTCTAATCTAAGCGCAGGCGGTGCCACGTTTCGGCTCACCCAGATATTACATCAATGTTCAAGTGTGCTGGTCAAAATGATAATGAAAATAGGTTATCTTTATTATTTACTTATTAATTTAGTTAATATAAGAACTTTCAAATTCTACCCAATAAATCATAAAGAAAACTATAGGTAGTGTTTTTGTAAAGGTTTTGTTTTATCTACAATAACATTAAAAAGAGAAAAGATTTGTTTGTTTGAATTAGATAGGCTTCAAAACTACTGGACCGATCATTTTTTATCTGTTCTACAGTGGACCAGACAGAATAGCATAATGGAGAGGATATACGGCAGTGAGTGCTTTCGCACTGAGTAGTTTTGACGGAATGCTAATCTTACTATTATCATTATCACAACCTATTTGAACTCGCCACCACATTTGGATAAAATTGCTGCATTAAGAAAATTAACTGATTACTGACCTAGGTATAAAATGTGTGTAATAGGTTATCATTAACTACATATGAAGTTATGATGATATTGTTTAAAAATGTTTGAGAATATTTGTTACATAAGATTGTATCTGTGTCACTTATTATCAACAACAACACCAGCCTTTAGCAGTCCAGTGCTGGACCTCTGCCTCCCCTAATAAGTACCTTATTCGATCTTTAGAGGGCTCCCCACATTTGGCATGCTGGTTTAAGATTGGTCACTTATTAAAGTAATTACCTATTAATATCTTAAATAATTATTACATAATATTGCTGTGCCCTAGTAGTGTGAATGTTTGAAACAACCTACTTGTTATTTATGAGATCCCTTGTAGTTACAACATGTTTACAATTTAAAAAACCTTTCACTATTAAATTTCAGTACGAAGGCAACACACCATGGTATAAACACATCACTGTGGAGCCTACGATGTTTTTCTACATGATGGCGTTCATGATAACCAATGTCATAGAACAGACATACTATGTGTTTCAAGCATGTACTGTTGATCATAACTACACAGCTGAGATTTGTTACAACATAAGTGACTATGAAGAAATCAACAAAGAAGTGCAGGTAAATATATTGTCTTAAGGTGTACTAATTCTAATTCTAAGTGGGGGAACTGGGATCTGCACTGACATCTTGCATAGGAGTGTATTGTGCATCATCCCCTGCCTAAGCAGGCTTAACCAGCCCAGCTTCTTGACGTACCGGAGCAGGACTTTTGGAGTTTGACAGCTTCGTTTCAGCATTTCTATGGGTGTGGACAAGTTTGATGTCTCTACGAGACTTTTCTGTCTGGCCTCCTCTGTGGCCGTGCAGTGTACCACAACATGTTCCACAGTCTCTTCTTCCAGGAGGCAGCCACGACACAGGCTGCTGTCTGTGGCTCCTGTCTTAAAAAGATGGTGGTTCAGCTCACAGTGGCCTGTGATGATACCCACCATTGTTTTTAAGTCCTCACGGCGTAAGGTGTACTAATATTAAAAGGGAAAGTTACCCTGTCTGTTTGATGCTGCAGTTCACGCAGTGTAAGGGAATTACCAATCAGCCTGTATAGTTGGCTTGCACTTCCCAGGCTCCACCTGGATGAGCTTTACTTTGGAGAATGCTATGTGAGCTGGAACAATTGTTACATGATGCCCATAAGGTGGATCGACTTATGATGTAACTCTGTGTTATAGGTAGTGCAAAAAGAAGTCTCAATTTATCTATTGATATCATGTTGATGTTGCTGCTTTATGATATTATTTATGACATGTTGAAAAAAATTATTGTTTTCTTTCGAATGACGCCTTTAGGATTTTATTGATTTTGCAACCAGTGAATTCAATAAGTAGGAGTAGATATAACAGATAAACTTGGCACATGTAAGATTATAATAATACAAGTTTTTCCCATGTCCTTGGCGGCTAGGGTTGATGTGGGTTCAGCCAGACCCTCATACTTAGGTAGTAAATTGCAGCTTGGATATGTAATTTTGTCATTGTCTCTTGTCAAACACACAGTTTCCCAAACTTTCCTCCATATGACAATGGGAATCTATGTGGTGGAGCACCACATAGATAATAATGATGTCGTCGTGGCGTGCTCGCTGCGCAATCCCATCGCTTTTCAAATCGCTCGCAAATCGCCAGTTTCACTAGGCTGTTAAAGTTTTTATGCCATACAGTTGTAGAATAATCATTCACCTAGAATGGTTGCAGCATAACCGTTCACCTATGTAGAATGGTTATGCTGCAGCTGTTTGCAGTTGTCAAGGTGAACCCTGCTTCGTCAACCTCAACAGCCCATAATGGTCAACTGCTGGACGCAGGCCTCCCCTGATTTTTTTTTACCTCACGCTGGTTATGCGGGTTGTGGAACGCAGTTCAGAAGATCAAGCATGCAAGAGGCGCTGTTGCCCGCCCCCCGGCGTATGTTCCTTAGTCGCCTCTTACGACACCCATGGGAAGAGTTGGGCTGGTGCAAATTCTAAGCCGGCACCATACGGCCACCTACTTACCGCGACCACAACGGGGTAAAAATCGATCCCTACATCTCAGCCTATGGACGGAGTAAGAGTCAACTGAAGTACTTTCCAGAGGAAAGGCAGCAGCTTTTTTCTGCGTATTAGGAACACACCCGTGACCCCACACCAATCCACAAACCATGCGTTGCGATTATGATAAAACGCCTCTCGTTTAGGTATGTTGATGAGGAAATGTGACCGTTTATACCGTTGCAGGTGACAGTGTCAACGTTCCATCAATGGAACGGCATCGCAAGTCACGTGGTGCCGCTACTTCTGGCGCTGTTCCTCGGCTCGTACAGCGACAAGCGGGGCAGGAAGTTTATACTGCTGGCGGGTCTAGTCGGGAAACTCTACTTTTCACTGGTTATTACTTTAAACACTATGAACTGTAAGAATATTTATGATACCATTGTCTTGTGATGTTGTAAGGATAATAAATAAGCAACCCTTTATAACTACTTCGAAAAAAGGAGGAGCTTCTATGTTCGGCTGTACATATATGTTCGTTGATTTCTTCGTAATTTATGGATGATTTGGATGATCATTTTGCCGTTTAATAAAGGATGAGCCCGACCGAACTGGTCCCTAGTTGATTCCGAGGAATTGGTATTTATCTCCCTATCATAAAATAGAGTTTAAAAATTTATCTCGCTAAACTTAAAATATATTTTAAAACTAATAAGCTTTTTCAAAAAAAATAAACTACAGATATTGGCTTTGTGGTCTTGGCGATAGATTTTAAAACCTTAAATACCAATACATAGAATCTAAAATCCCTCCCCATTATGTATAGTAGGCAATCATCCGAATCTGATTTTATCCACAAATATCTTCTTTATAAAAATTACTTCAAATTGAAAGAGGTTTGTCTCCACCATAAACTCATTACCAGCGATGTGTGGTGTGTGGGCGAGTGGTTTGGCAATTTGTATATAATATACGGCTTTCGAGTCTTTATTTGTACAATGCTTTTTGGACCGCCAAAAAGCATAAGTGCAAATATAGTCACCGGACTATATTTGCACATGAGTATGCGATTTTCATTAAAACTGTAGGTACCTATAACCTTAATCAAACTGTAAATTATGGACCGATTTAGAAAATTCGCTATTGTGTAGAGATTGTCACTGAGGTGGTCCCATGAAAATTTATTTCCATGATTAAGTATCTTTCCCGCTGTTTTTATGTAATTTTACACTTAAAACCAATGTAAAATTAAGGGTTTCGAGGTCGTTTCTTAGTTTTTTCAACATAATCAAATTTTATTAACTATATCTATTTGATTATTTCAGCCTGGCCGTTGAAATACGTGATATACACAGCGGCTTTCCCTAGCGCACTGACGGGCGCTGACTTGGCGATATTCGCGGGCTGCTTCGCATACCTCGCCGACGTGTCTTCGCTGAAGAACAGGACTTTAAGAGTGGGGATACTGGATGTGGTTTACTTGAGTGCAATGCCCTCTGGTATTGCTATAGGTGAGATTCTCTTAAATTGATCATTAGTAAATCATGTTCCCGGAATCGTTTCCTGAAACTGTAGATGAACTCAAGATTTCTCTAAAAAAGTATGAGTAAAAAAAGTAAATATCTTGAGTAAAAACTGCGACTCCGCCACCGTAGTGTAGGACGCCCTTCGGTGGGATGACGATCTTCAAAAGACTGCAGGCAGATGCTGGATGCGGCAAGCTGAAGACAGGGCGCTATGGCGTTCATTAGGGGTGACATAATGTCTAGCAGTGGACGAATACAGTGGATGATGATGATGAAGAGAATGTACTTTGTAATGTCGCAAGATTCGCATCTCAATCTACTATTTATTCGTAGATCTCAATAAACACTTGTAACTAATCTACCTTATATTGTGTACAGGGTGTCCGGTGGCAAAATTCGGATTTGATTAATATTTCAAAAACAGTTCCCTGGATAAAGTGAAAAGAGATATAATTCGAAGCTGCCAGAAAGCGTTTTGACGACGACCATAGTTTGGCATTGGTCTATTGAGCCTAATACTTCACAGTAGAAAAAATAAAATCCGCATGGTTTATCTTATGATTTGGTATGAAATAATTACTATTTTTCTTAGGAATATAATATATTTTATTTTGGAATCCCAACTACGCCACTGGACACCCTGTATTTACAAGATAAAGTGTAGCTTAGATAGTTTCATATTATGTTAGATCTGGTACTACGTGCAGAATTATGGGCTTAAGATAAAGGTGATGCTCTTGATATGTTATCGTTCGTGTCAGTTTTATCTACTTCTCATCGTTAGTTATCATTGGATATAAAGGTTTTTGCAGATCGGATGCGCATAGCTTTGTACTGCGCTATCATTGAATGACATATTTTTGTACTGCGTGATGTACAAAAATATGTCATTCAAAGATGGCCCCGTAAGGGGGCGATATGACACCATTTTGTGAAAACACTGACACAGCTTTTGGCATAGGATTTTACGTTTATAGAAGCGGGACAGAGCAGACCGGCGTAAGCGCAAAAATTAGATTTTTTGCTGATTATCTATCAATTAGGACATTTATTTGCTAAAGTAGACCGAATGTTCCCTTTGTCTTCAAAATTTAATACGAGAAAAAATCAAAATTTATCTCAGCGTCTGGTCTAAGCGCCGAGTGACCCGAGGGCTGGTGAGTATCTGGCACAGCGCATCAGCATTGCCATACAGCGGGGCAATGCAGCCAGCATCCCGCATCCGACTGGTATTGATATAGATCAGTTGAGCTGTAGATAAAACAAAGCTGTACAAAAATTTAGTTAACTGGAGACCGTTGCTAACAATCTACATCTCAACTGATCTATATCAATACCATTCGGAAGCGACCCCAAGATGCTGGTTGCATTGACGCGCTGCATGGCAATGCTGAGTGTGATAGGTGGCGCTAAATCAGGGACCGTACAACCCCGAGTTTGGGTTAACCCCTTCCAATGGGTAGCACTTACATTCGTCTGCGCATTCGATTGGGTTACCCTTAGTTCGTAGTAACCCGTATAAAACACATGTGAAAGGGTAACCCTTTTATTGGGTTTTGAGGTTACCTCATTGTATGGGTTTGTAGTGTTACGACATGGTAATAATTTATACTGCAGTTGATAGGGACCGGAACTCGGCATTTTTAAAATACGATTAAAATAAATAAATGTTTAATTAGGTAATGAATAATTCGTTTGATTGCGCGATCACTCAATCTGGTTGAAACTGGGAGTGGCGCACCTTTTTGCATAGGAATTTACTAGGTACTTATTGAATTATCTGAACACTGACTAACGTCTGTGCGTTTTTGGATAGGCATACATACATACATTATGTAGTATGTACCTACCTACAAAAACTACAAGTGAATTTGAAGATGATCAAATGTTAAAAGTACATTTTGATTCATTAATAATTATCTTGTTTAGCTACTAGCTCATTACCTAATCTGTAGGTAAGTAAAATAAATACCTGCCAAACGAAGTAGGTAGGTAAATCGTATTTTGTAGACTAGATTCTTATGCGAGTGTGATTTGTAGGTAGGTAGGTAGGTACTTACGGGTTATTATATTACGAACGTCTCTACTACCGTAGAGACTGGCCGCTGTGGTCGAAATTGACCCAGATGCAGAGTGCACCAGTGTTCGCGCGCACACTTGTGCACTATTATATATCCTGCGCTCCTGGTTAGTCTCCGTTGAGCCTGGCTGCCGTGGTAGAAATTAACATAGATGCAGAGTGCACCAGTGTTCGTGCACACACTTGTGCAGTGTGCACTATTATATGCCCTGCGCACCGGGTTAGTCTCCCTCCGTTGAACCTGGCTGCCGTGGTTGAAATTAATATAGGTGCAGTGCAGAGTGCACCAGTGTTCGTGCACACACTTGTGCACTATTATATGTTCTGCGCACCTAGTTAGTCTCCGTTGAGCCTGGCTGCCGTGGTCGAAATTAACATAGGTGCAAAGTGCACCAGTGTTCGTGCACACACTTGTGCACTATTATATGTCCTGTGCACCTGGTTAGTCTCCGTTGAGCCTGGCTGCCGTGGTCGAAATTAACATAGATGCAGAGTGCACCAGTGTTCGTGCGCACACTTGTGCATTATTATTATATATCCTGCGCACCTGGTTAGTCTCGCCTGGCTGCCGTGGTAGAAATTAACAAAGATGCAGAGTGCACCAGTGTTCGTGCACACACTTGTGCAGTGTGCACTATTATATGTCCTGCGCACCGGGTTAGTCTCCCTCCGTTGAGCCTGGCTGCCGTGGTCGAAATTAACATAGGTGCAGTGCAGAGTGCACCAGTGTTCGTGCACACACTTGTGCACTATTATATGTTCTGCGCACCTGGTTAGTCTCCGTTGAGCCTGGCTGCCGTGGTCGAAATTAACATAGGTGCAAAGTGCACCAGTGTTCGTGCACCAGTGTTCGTGCACACACTTGTGCACTATTATATGTCCTGCGCACCTGGTTAGTCTCCGTTGAGCCTGGCTGCCGTGGTCGAAATTAACATAGATGCAGAGTGCACCAGTGTTCGTGCACACACTTGTGCAGTGTGCACTATTATATGTCCTGCGCACCGGGTTAGTCTCCCTCCGTTGAGCCTGGCTGCCGTGGTCGAAATTAACATAGATGCAGAGTGCACCAGTGTTCGCGCGCACACTTGTGCACTATTATATATCCTGCGCACGTGGTTAGTCTCCGTTGAGCCTGGCTGCCGTGGTAGAAATTAACATAGATGCAGAGTGCACCAGTGTTCGTGCACACACTTGTGCAGTGTGCACTATTATATGTCCTGCGCACCTGGTTAGTCTCCGTTGAGCCTGGCGGCCGTGGTCGAAATTAACAGGTGCAAAGTGCACCAGTGTTCGTGCACACACTTGTGCACTATTATATGTCCTGCGCACCTGGTTAGTCTCCGTTGAGCCTGGCGGCCGTGGTCGAAATTAACAGGTGCAAAGTGCACCAGTGTTCGTGCACACACTTGTGCACTATTATATGTCCTGCGCACCTGGCTAGTCTCCGTTAAGCCTGGCTGCCGTGGTCGAAATTAACATAGGATCACACACAGTGCACCTGTCCTGAGTTCGTGCATACACTTGTGCACTATTATATGCCCTGCGCTCCTGGCTAGTCTCCGTAGAGACTGGCCACTGTGGTCGAAATTGACACAGGTGCAGAGTGCACCAGTGTTCACGCACACACTTGTGCACTATCATGTGTCCTGTCTGTGCACCTGGCTAGTCTCCGTTAGGCTGGCCGCTGTTGTCGAAATTGACACAGATGCAGAGTGCTCCTGTGCTCACGCGCACACTTGTGCACTATTATTATATGTCCTGCGCACCTGGCTAGTCTCCGTTTAGCCTGGCCGCCGTGGAGCCTATTCCCTCACTTCATTAAAGGATGGCAGACCGACTCGACCGGGAAGAGGTCAGGCGCAGGACCAATGTACCTTGTTGTCTATCGCATAACCAAAATCTAAATAAAATAATTGCCACCTTTTCGGCACATCAAACAATAAGCCGCTATAAGGTCAAAGATACCGACACCCGCCTTGAGGTGTGCGTGGTCTTTGCACAAAAACGTTTATTATTTTCAACCTTACGCTATTCTAATAGAGATTAGTTTACACTATACTATAAGATACAAAGGGTAACCGTGTTACAATGATGGAAAGGGTAACCCCCATACGAAGGGTTATCAAATCTATCTAAAACCCAAAACCCTTTTAAAAGATAACCCATTCGAAAGGGTTTTGAAAGGGTTACCCCCAAGAGTCTGTTATTCGTTGAAAGTGTTACCCATACGGAAAGGGTTTTAAAACAACTTCTTCAAAAAACCCTATCGAAAACCCCTTCAACGGGTAACCAAATCGGTCCCTGCTAAATATACCAATTTGACCTTTTCTAAGTGTACATTTTTGTATTTATGGAAATGAAGACTTTTTGATTTGATTTGATTTTGATAAGGTCACCCCACAGACTTTATACTGGCGGCTGCGCCCTAACCTAGAATTTAGATAATCAACTCGACCAAATCAACTACTTTTATCAAAGAGAATTACCTACTCAATTAGTTATTTTATTTTAACGAACCATTTTATCATAAGATAGATCCTTACAGTATATCAGTGTGTACGCATCGGATTAACCTTTGAGATCGGATCGGAGGATAATGATACCTAACTCTTACAAAGATAAACTTGTATAAAGATGTTGGGCTCTTATTTCCGATTCTTTAGGGTTACATCTACATCTGTCAGTGCATAAACGTTGTTCTAATATGGTTTGCGATACTCTTAAAAATTATCTTAGATGTGTCTGCATTGAAATCCATACGACCCTTTTTGAAGCCAGTATTTTTAAAAAACATCGTCATGCGCAACAATGTTTACAGCGTTATGTAAAGAAAAACCAAACAAAAAGCATAATATCTGAAACCGCTGTTTATCTCTTACAGGAAACGTTCTCTACAACAAGGTCGTAAATCGATCTTTCACTGCCATGTTTGCGATAAATTCTGCATTGATGATAATCGCTACGCTGTACACCCTCATATTCCTGGATTGGCAGACGAGGCCCGAGCAGAAGTCTCTAAAGGAGGCTGGCGTCACGAATCCGTTAACGGATTTCTTTGATTGGAAAAATGTGACCAGTACATTGAAGACCCTTACTAGAAAACGGTCCCAAAATCGTCGACTTTTCCTCTGGCTTCTGCTTTTATCAATGGCGTTCTACACATTCCAAAGAGGTAATTTGATTTCCCCATAGCGTAACCTCGACGTACATAATATATTGTAGAATGCTAGTAGCTGAATGTTTTAATCCTTTGTTGCCTTAACTCTAAATAAAGACGAAGGTCTAGTACGCGCAAATCATTATGAATTACCTACTCCGAGCGGCTGCGCAGAAGCGTATTTTATGGTTCCAAAAGAGGGTGGTGACCCCAATACTGCGCAGTTTCGCATTCGAGGCTATGTTCACAGAATTCATAAAGATATGCGCGAACTACACACTACATAAGGTCTAAGATTTATATAATGTAAAAGTATTATGATATTTTGCAGATGAGCGTCCTGTTATGTACCTGTACACATCAAAAGTGCTGAAATGGGACGCGACTACCTTCAGTCACTTTAGAACCTACCTCAGCATTCTGTACGTGCTAGCAATGCTCTTCGGTATACCACTTATGACCAAAGTACTCCATTGGAGGGACACAGTTAGTATAAAATCCGAAAAGGAATGTAGCTGCCATTGGATCTTGGGCTTCCTTGTTCCTTCCGCTTCTACGCACTTATCTCTCATGGATAATGAGCTGACTATTATTCCAGACCATTGACCTATACTCCGATTCAAAAACCTGGATATTTTGTTGTATACAAAGGTGTTCCAAACCCAAGGTATATTGGTGAAAATATTTAACAACTTGGTATCATCTAAGCAAAAACCATTAAAGTTAACTTAATTTTTATACTTACGTACTCTATATAACTTAAGTATTTCAGAAGAGGGTAACAATTTTTGGGTCTGAAAGTTTACATTCATCATTTAAATGGGACATAGGATTTCGCTTTCATAGGAGCGAGACAGGGTATAGCAACCCAAGCCTAAAATCAAGTTTTAGCTTATTTTCTATTAATTAGAAATTTATTTGTAAAAAGCGAAACATATAAAATGTTTTTATACTTAGTTCTATCATCCAATTCTTATAAGAATGGCAATCCATTCAACTGCTTATTTTCAAGATATTAACAACTGTATTTATTGTCAAAATAAGGTTTTAGTAAAAATGAGAGGAACTTTGCGATTTTTTTCTATCGTGAAATTTTTATGGAATCGTGTTTTCGAAACATATGATCGGAGTCCTGAACTTTACCGTATATAAATTTCATAGTTAAATATTTAGTTGTTTGGAAGATATTAGATCTGATGGAGTTGATTTAAGGTAGCTTTTTCGATGCACATGGGAGATTATGAGTTGTTCAAGTTTATTTTTTAGTGATAATCTCGCTGATACCTTGTTGTTTGATGATACTATGATCGGGTTTTTGTTAAATGTCTTTGTTAAGATGGAATATCTAGGAATCTAAATCGGTGTAGTTTCTTCTTTCTCGTCTTACTGAAAAGGCGTGTGGTGCCGGCTTTAAATTAGCACCAGCCCAACTCTTCCCACGAGTGTAGTAAGGAGATACTAGGAGACGGGGGGCGGGCAGCAGCGCCCCCTGCAGGAAAGTTTAATTACCGAATTGCAATCCCCAAGCTGCATGCCCACCGTGGGGATTATGACATGACTACCTTAATGATAGGGGGCATTATGTCCAGGGAACAGCATAGGATGTGTAGAACCTACTTTACTTCCGCCTACGCTAACTACGAAAAAAGGAGGGAGTTCTAAAGCATGTTTCTCGACTTTTCCGTTTATTACGGACCGATTTAGCAAAAAAATCTCGAGGTGGCCCTATATTTTTATCTCTTAAATTTGATTCCCCAGGTTACAATTTCAATCCCGCAAAACATAAACAACCGCCATTAAAACAATGACATCAGCAAATCGCAGATGTGAGATGTAGTCGCCGTTTATGTTGATGCCATTTCCTTTCCAGTCCAGCTTCTTAAACATATCTTCCAAAGGCTTGTGAACAGTTTCGGGATATGACGTCCTCCTTACTCCTCTGCGAAATTGTATGGGTGGACTGCTGGCCCTGCACTTGGACACTCATGGTGGCGGCTTCGTAGATACATCCCACCACCAGTATAACGAAAGTCCGTAAACTATTACCAACATGCCATAATTAATTCCACCACCCAAAATTTTGGTACCTATGTCTTTAGGTATTTCTTATCCTTTTTTCCTTACCTTTGACCCGTTTAAGGCCTAACTAACGATTTATTATGTCGTAAATCACTCTAATATTATAAATGTATACCTAAATACGGATATTTGTTACTTCTTTAAGCCAAAACTACTGAAAAGACCGGGGTGAAATTTTGCATAGACTTAGCCCTAACCCTGAAATCAAATATAGGTACCGCTACTTTTTATTCCATAAAACAGTTCCCAAAGGATAGAAATAACCTTTAAACTTTTCCATAGAAAAAACAAGTGCGAAGCCGCGTGTAGAAACTAGTCGTTAAAATTTATGTGTTACGTGACTTGCTACCTGCTTATTAGCTACACAGGACTTGGGTTTATTTGTTGTCGCGGCTCAAGAGGTCTAGCTTTCAACCCGAATGACCCGTGAACCCTTTGATATTGATAACTAACGTTATCCATACCTACTTTTTTTCTACCTGAGCACTCCATCTTATGCCGTACTTTTATCCAATAGGTCATTATGATGCTGGGAGCAACAGCCCATATGTCTGGGCATATGATTTATGCGCAAGCGTCTACTGATAAGCTGATGTATATCGGTGCCACCGCTGCTTCGCTCGGCCCGTGTGTGGCGCCACTTATACGCTCCATGACCTCGAAAGTGCTGCCACCTAGTGAGAGAGGTAAGCAACGATATATATTTGACCTACTATTTGACCGATTTCAAATAACGGAACTTAAATATTTTTGAACGATATAGGTATTAATGACATTACATTAGCGAAAAAACCATATAAGTACCACAAATTTTAAGGGAAGTTACGAAAAAAAACAGCACTCAGTTTCCGCTGCCCTTTTTCTGTGACGTCACCGTTTAGTTGGTCAACTCAAAGGGATTCTGTTCTTTCAATCAATATAAATTATAAAAACCATAATGTTTGTTGTAACATTAGTGAAAAAATTCTATGTCTATGGTTGTAACACACAAACAACAAACATTATGGTTTTTATCCAATAAATAAATTCCTTTCTTTCTTTCAAAAAGATTCCCGCTTAAATCTTCAAGAAAATACGGTGAACGGTGACGTCGTATCAAGAAGTTTTTTCAAGAGTTTTTTAAACGATAAAATTTCACAATACAAACATCGAAATGACTTCCTACAAGATTCCAACGAGCGGCCGAGTTGTCTCTCATCTTCTATATAAAATGCATCTAATATTACGTGCCCATAATATTTCAATTTTGTCAGTATATTTTTTCCTTTGCTGCAGCGGTCGCCGCCGGTGATTTTCAGCTGTTCGACAAGCTATATTTAAATCTATGAGTAGATGTGAACTCGTTTGAAGTGATCCAAGACCCGTGTTATAAAAGCATGATTACTCATTAGATCTACGCTGGAATTATGTTTATGACAAAGAAAAGCGATTCTCAAGCATAGTTTGATGATCGGGCAAGCTTTGTTAATACGTGGCTTTTAAATCAACAAAAACAGAGGCTCATGCTATCTCGCTCACAAAAACAGAGGCTCAAGCTATCTCGCTCGTAATAATATGATATATTATGTATACGGGAAGACAAAATAGGACCAACGTATTTTCATATATTGTATCCCATTCAAAATACGACTTGCCAATGTCGAGATCGCGACGCCATCTTGCGCATAGCCATCACTCAATAGCATCGACTTGACTTGACTTCTTTATTTTTGGCAATAGCATCGAGCATAATGCCCAATAGCTCGGATTTTTTCGCGCCTATAAAAAGTAAGACCTCTGTGTCAGGTACATCGGTGTAAGTTATTAATGTGGTACTAGTACCTACCTAGGTACCTAGAAGTGTTCTGCCATATTAATGTCTGCAACTAAAGCTGTTCCCAGGTGTCGCATACGCGTTCTTATCGGTGATGGAAAACGCCGTAGCCATGTTCGCAGCCGTCATCTACGCCCAGCTGTACAAAGCCACGCTCGATACTGCACACATCAACGCAATCTTCTACCTCACCATATGCACACAAGCTATCGTCTTCTTATCTGCCGTGTAAGTTATTCCTTACAAACGTTGCAATTGCAAGACTATTTATGTTTCATTCATACTTATCACACTAATGTTATAAATGTGAAATTATGGATATCGAACACACACATCTATGGAAGAGTTCTTAGTTCTGCAGCATATGCAGTCAAAAAAATCCGTCATCTTACAGACGTGGATACATCCAGACTTCTTTATTTCAGCTACTTTCACAGTATTATGTCTTATGGTATACTGCTATGGGGGAAGTGCTGCAGAAGAGGGCTGTTCGTGCAATCTATAATATGGGTCCCAGAGAATCCCTGTATTTAATTTGTTATTAAATATTTTATTGTAATTTAAAGAAATTAACATAATGACAGTTCTCTGTCAATATATTTATGAAAACTTGTTGTACACTCATAAAAATATCAAAAGCTTCCCTAAAAATAGCGATATACATAATGTAAATACTAGAAATAAACATAAACTTGCTGTGCCCACAACTAGGCTTCATAAAATTAATGTGTCCGTGATGGTAGCGTACACATAACCGAATTCACGTTTGTTATGCCTAATATATAGCGTATAAATAGAGTATAAGTATAAGTAGAGTGCAAAAGTAAAAAAAATAGCGCCTCCTTGGTTTAAGAAATAATGACCATTGTTTGTGGGTACGCCAGCATAACGATCAAGCTAGCGTACACACGACCGTTCTCAAAAACGGCTTATATTATAGCAACAAAATTTATACACAATAATAGAGTATAAATATCGTTTCAGCTATGCAAAATTTCATATTGATTGCTCTCATAGGAACAGAGATATGGAACAAGTCTATAAAATAACACCTGAGCTGGCGTTATGCTAGTGTACCCATTAAAAACCGAAATAGTTCCTATAGAAAACGAGGTTCTCTTAATGCAAATGTTATATGTATAAATAGTGTGTGAAATCCTCTTTCTCCCAGTAGTCATACTTTATGCAAATTCGTAATCAAACACTATAAAAAGTTGATGTAACAGGAAGAGCGAAAACTGTAGGTAAATAACTCTAAAATGAGCGCGGGTGACGGAGCACTGCTGCCCCGACCATGACGACGCATTATCTCTATCTCTTTCACTTCCATGGATAATTCACATGCATCTTTCATCTTTATCTTATCTTATCTTTCATTGTGACCAATACCTACATTGCTTACTGCTCAGAGTCCAAACAAGATCTAGGAATAACGAAACGCAATTCCATTCGTACAACTAATCAAAGAATCTCATCCGAAAATATAGGTATGTAGGTAAGTAGACGTAGTTAAAAATAAAAATCGAAGATTATGGGATATTGCTCTCCGTTGCAATGTAGTTCCGCCGTGGTCTGCTAGATTGCGCTAAACGTGACTTCTGAACAAATAGGTAAATTAACAAAACCTTATGAAATGCTTTATATGAAGCTAAATATAGATAAAAATACTCGTGACAGCTCATTTATAGTAACAAAACGACTAATTATTACTATCTTCTACATTGTTCGGTGTATTGATTCACTAATAACTTATTTTTTGTTTGCGACAGTAACTACCACAACAAATTTGTTCCTAGAACTTTACATCAACTTTTTATAGTGTTTGATTACGAATTTGCATAAAGTATGACTACTGGGAGAAAGAGGATTTCACACACTATTTATACATATAACATTTACATTAAGAGAACTTCGTTTTCTATAGGAACTATTTCGGTTTTTAATGGGTACACTAGCATAACGCCAGCTCAGGTGTTATTTTATAGACTTGTTCCATATATCTGTTCCTATGAGAGCAATAATTATCAAATTTTGCATAGCTGAAACGATATTTATACTCTATTATTGTGTATAAATTTTGTTGCTATAGTAGGGGGAGGTCCCCGAGAACCGGACACTTAAGGAATAACAAAAATAAAAAAAAATCTTGTAATAGTCTTATTTGTTTAATTCACTTTAATAAGCTTTAACTATATATCTAATCAACACAGATATATTAGCAGTCTCAAATGTTACTTTAAATGTAGTAAATACTTACAAACAATCAACATAGCAAAAAAGGAGTGTTCAAAAAGGTCCCCTAATGACGGACAACCAACTTTTTGTCCTTTTTATAACATAAACCTTACCCAACAAACAATTTTTAACAATATCTATTACAATGGAACAAATAGACTGTTTACAAAGAAAACATATCTTAATTCTTGTTGAGAAGGCAGCACAGCTCTCGTTCCTACTTAGGTAGGCACGCTCGCAGTCCGTGATGTAGGTACGCATACGTACCTACATCGGGCCTACTTGCATGATATCTGTTCTCTACCATGTAAGACGACGAGGCGTTCGGCCCTCTATCGCGCTCTCTCTTACTCGTATCGGTAAAAATGAGATAGCGAGAGACGCTATGGAGGGTGGGGCGCGCGCGTCGTCACATCTTGTTTAAAATTGAATGTTATAACCGGCTAACCGCCAGTGCTCTCAGAACGTTGTCGCGAATACACGTGTTATTTTCAAGTGATTTATCTTTTCGTCCATAACCTGTCCCTAAAATTGCTACATTTGGTCCTTCGAGCTGGATGAAGGATGGACGAAAAGAAACAATATCTAACGCGTAGTGCAGTCAAGGGACTGGAGCAGCTCACGAGCTCTGAGCCGGAGCTCATATCGACGCCTGTGACGACGCGTGCCGACGGCGCGGGCGGCTGTTCGTGGCCGGCCCACGTGTCTGCGGAGTCAGCCACCGCGCCCGCCACAGTGGAGACGATGCGCCCCCCGCGCAGTACCTGCAGCAACACGTCGCGAGTGAGCCGAGCAGGACGCGAGGCGCGCCGCTTGCGGGCGGAGTACGAGGCTCAGGTAGAGATATCACGCATGAAGGAGAGCATCATCAAAAAGAAGCTAGCCATGGAGATGGCGGAGCTGGAGGCAGAAGAAGCGGAGGAGGAGCTGGAATACGAACGCATGGCGTGTGGGCCCCCGGGCCGCGTGGGTCAGTGGCTGAATGAGAACGCCGTGATCACGCCGCTGGGCCCCACTGCCGACGCTGCTCCCGCAGTGAGCCTGCCCCCCGTCCCTGCGTCCGCTCCCGCTCCCCAGGGCTCAAGAGATGACATTCAAAAGTTAGCCCTGGCAATCGCGCAGTTGGGCCGTCCTCGCCCACCTTGCGCGTTGCCTACCTACGATGGAAGCCCCACGGATTGGCTCGGGTTTGCGAAGGCCTATCGCAGCACGATGGCGGAATACCTTCCTAGCGAGAACATGGCGCGACTCCGAGTGGCCCTAGTCGGAGAAGCCAAGGCGGCGGTGAACGACCTACTCAGTACCGCGTCTGATCCGGAGGTCGTGATGGAAGCGCTTGTAGAAGAATTTGGACATCCCACGCGGCTGTTAGAGTGCGCCCTTAGAAGAATTAGCGAGTTGCCCTATGTATCGGAAAGTGGCACCGAGCTTCGCTCATTTACCAATACAGTGCGAAACTGTTTAGCCGTCTTGAATAGTGTGCGCGCCGATGGGTACATAAATAACCCACAGATTGTCCACAAGATATTAGCTAAATTAACTCCATCTCAACGAATACAATACGGTGAGTTTGCCATGAATAAAGAAATAGTCTCCGGAATCGACTTACGGATATCACCGCGCCTGGACGTTGTAATAGAATTCTTAGCGAATATAACACGCGTCTCGTCATACTACAACACGCTCAGTGACGCCCTAAATCCGCCGCCGCCGCCGTCGCCGTCGAAGCCGATTACGAACGATCGGCGAGATCGAGATAAGGGTGCGGTCCCAGTGTCAGCGTCATCACATCGGGTCCATACTCAAGTTGAATTTGTGAACTCTAATCAAGTTGTGTGTACTATGTGCGCGGAAAGACACAAACTGAATGAGTGCAATCATTTCGGACAGCTGACAGTCGAACAACGGTGGGACTTTGTGAAGAAAAACAGACTGTGTTTCAAGTGCATTACAAAAACGCATTCACGTCGGTTTTGCCGCGCTAAACAATGTCAACAGTGCCAGTTGTCTCACCACGAACTTTTGCACACAGACACGAGTAGAGACGTGTCGTTGTCGCCGTCAGTCGCACCACCGCCTATACTCGCGGTAACCGCGCCTAGTCCGGCGCCGCCGTCGCCGCCGTTGACTCTCCCGCCTAACTTCGAGACTGTTACCAACGTTAGACAATACCGTGCGCGAGCGTTACTAAAAGTGATTCCGGTAACAATATGGACAAATCTCGGTGAGGAGTGTTATACCTATGCACTTTTGGACGATGGGGCATCGGTCTCGCTATTAGAAGAGAGTGTCGCGAGTGGCGTAGAGGGACCCGTAGTGCCGCTCACATTGTTGACGGCGCGTGGACAGTCTGTGAGTGACAATTTATCTCGAAGTGTTTGTGTTGTGATCCGCGGCCCAAACGGAGTGAGGCACGACATTCGCGTACGTACGATGCGAAATATGGACTTACCGGCGCAGACTCTGCCGGCGGCTCTGCTAGAACAATACGCGCACTTACGCAGCTTGGGTTGCGAAGAGATGAGGGAAGCGAAACCTATGCTCTTGTTAGGCCAGGACAATTGGAAGCTCATCGTCGGCAGCGATATAAGGCAAGGAAAATCTGGTGGCCCGGTCGCTTCACTAACTTCGTTAGGGTGGGCCATTCACGGCCCACTCTCGGAAAGTGCGGACATCAATGCGGTTCTACCTTCAGTGCCCTTATACAGCTCGCCTGACGAGCCCCTTAGCGCCCTGCATGATGTGCACCTGCGACACCCACCTGAAGTGCCCCTACGGACCACGCCTGATGCGCCTCGAGCGTTCCTGGGCGCCCTGCCTGCCCTGCCTGAGGTGCCCCTACGCGCCCCGATTGAAGAAGCCCTGCGCGCCCCGCCTATGATGACCCTGCGTGACCCACCAAAAGTGCCCCTATGGGCCCCACCTGATGCGCCTCTAGCGTTCCTGGGCGCCCTGCCTGCCCTGCCTGAGGTGCCCCTACGCGCCCCGATTGAAGAAGCCCTGCGCGCCCCGCCTATGATGACCCTGCGTGACCCACCTAAAGTGCCCCTATGGGCCCCACCTGATGCGCCTCTAGCGTTCCTGGGCGCCCTGCCTGCCCTACCTGAGGTGCCACTGCGCGCCCCGATTGAAGAAGCCGTGCGCGCCCCGGTTGAAGAAGCCGTGTGCGCCCCGATTGAAGAAGCCCTGCGCGCCCCGCCTATGGTGCCACTGCGTGACCCACCGGAAGTGCCCCTGCGGGCCCCGCCTGATGCGCCTCTGCACGTTCAGCCTCTGTGCGCCTCGCCTCTAGCGCTCCTTGGCGGCGACCCGTCGGCGACCCGTCTGCACGTCCTGCCCCTGCGCGCCCCGCCTGTGATGCCCCTGCGCGCCTCGCCTGTGATGTCCTTACGAGCCCCGCCTCTAGCACTCTTGGACGCTCCGTCTGTGGTGCCCCTGCGCGACAAGTGCCTGCGCGCCTCGCCTGACGTGCCTCTGTACACCCCACCCGTTGTGCTGCTGCGAACGCGTAAAAAGACGATCACGCTGGCCAAAGCGTTTTGGCATCCACAGTGGATAAGGCGGTACCGACCTACCCAGTGGAAACGTAAAAAGTGGACTGATATGATGACTGATTCAGTTAAAGTGGGTGATATTGATATAGTGCTTATAGCTGATCCAAATCAGCCCCGAAATGTGTGGCCCCGAGGTCGGGTGATTAAAGTTTGTGAAGGGAGGCATCGTTCGTGTTGTAGAGATAAGAACCCCTACTGGTACGCTGCGTCGTCCCGTCACACGAGTAGTTGTGCTGCCTACCGACGGTTCATTTATCGGTTGAACCCTCAAATTGGGGGGTGGTGTTGAGAAGGCAGCACAGCTCTCGTTCCTACTTAGGTAGGCACGCTCGCAGTCCGTGATGTAGGTACGCATACGTACCTACATCGGGCCTACTTGCATGATATCTGTTCTCTACCATGTAAGACGACGAGGCGTTCGGCCCTCTATCGCGCTCTCTCTTACTCGTATCGGTAAAAATGAGATAGCGAGAGACGCTATGGAGGGTGGGGCGCGCGCGTCGTCACATCTTGTTTAAAATTGAATGTTATAACCGGCTAACCGCCAGTGCTCTCAGAACGTTGTCGCGAATACACGTGTTATTTTCAAGTGATTTATCTTTTCGTCCATAACCTGTCCCTAAAATTGCTACAATTCTAATACACTTTGGTCATAATCAGGAACGTTTTTTATAGAATCACAAAATTTTAATTGTACCTTACCTAAAACTTGCAAAAATCACAAATGTAACTGAGCCCTCTTCAACATCAGCACATGCTTCATGAGCCCACTGATTGCAAGCTTGACAGCAAATCCAATCTTCATCATTATCTTCTTGGCAGATTAAACAAGTTGTTGCATTATCAGTCACTGACGTTGATAATTTTGATGTTTGAGATAGCATTGGCTTTGAAGTTGCAGTCGTTTTCTTGGTCCTTTTTATTTTAGTCGGGTCGTTAGTTTTCTTGCCCTTTAGTTGTTGCATTTTAACAACAGGAGGCTTAGCCTTTGATGCCTTATGATCAGTGAGTGCATTTTTGTAGGGGGAGGATGTTAAAATCTCGCTTTTCTCAGCTTTCTTAAATTTTTCATGTTTAGGGGTATTCTCACATCTCGGTTTGGGTTTACCCATGTTGAATCTGAAAAACAAAATGCAAAAATAATAACTACAACAAAAACATACTTACTGTAAAAATGTCCGGTATTAGGGGACTTTGAGAGTGTCCGAACTTAGGGACCCTTAAGTACATACAAGAAAAATTCTCATTCACGTGAATCACAAAAAAGGCATAGGTAATATCAGATAAGTACAATAGCAATAATAATTAATAACAATGAACATCATTTCATACTTTAAATACTAATAATAACAGACCTCAAAAACTTACTTCGAACAAAATTTTAACTAACCTCAAAATTCGCACCACGCTCCGCGACGAACGAGTCACAACTGGCCACTGGCACATGCCCCCCGTACTTCACTTGGTAGAAGCTTTCTGACCGCGGCACAAGCAACAAATTGGCGTGCTTTTTTGCACTGATACAAATACTGTCCGGCTTTAGGAGCTGTCCGGGCTTAGGGGACTTCCCCCTATAAGCCGTTTTTGAGAACGGTCGTGTGTACGCTAGCTTGATCGTTATGCTGGCGTACCCACAAACAATGGTCATTATTTCTTACTCACTAATTATACTCTATTTATACGCTATATAGGTATTAGGCATAACAACAAACGTGAATTCGGTTATGTGTACGCTACCATCACGGACACTCTTTACTTTAGTCTACATACCGAAGCGACCGGAATCAAAAATATCACTTTATTTCCGTGTCAATGTTTTATTTTAAGAATTTGACCTTTTCTGAGTGTACAGTTTTGTATTTATGGAAATAGACTTTTTTGTTTTATTTAATTGAATACAATACTGACTGGTTTCCTTTTCATTACAGAATAATTGAGATTTTGCTGAAAGGAAGAAAACTGGATGTGGTAATGGAACAAGCTGAGAAGACTGTCTCAGACTAATTTAATTTTTCAATCCTCTATGAGATATTGTAACAATAATGTTTCTACGAGATAGCTATAACATGCAATGTGAATTGTCCAGCAAGTTTCCTATTTTTAAACTCAAAAAGATTTGGAAATTCTGAGGTTTACTTTTAAAATTATACCTACCTAAATTAATATGCTGAAATTAATGTAGCCATTTGTCTGAACCAAAATAGTGGTTTCCGCATTTGAGTCTGCTATAAAAAGTCTAGAAAAACCGCAATTATTAATTGACTTTTGGTGCAGACTATAAACTAAGGTAATTTTGGAATAATGCTCAACCCTATCTATAAGGTTGATGCTGAAGTCCCAATGTGATAACAAGGTGATATATAAAGAAATCAAAACTCGAATTACTTTTTAATATTTTATTTCACATCAATAAATTCAATAATTAATTTGTGTCTTAGATAAACGCCGACACGTGCATATTTTCAGAGAGATAGTTGTAAGATAATTGTTGACTATACTAGATGTACGATAAGATTTTAATTAACTTACGGAAATAAAATTTCCAAACTATTAATTGGTTTCATTTTTGGTGATGATAAGACATTTGTTTGTCTGAGAAATAAACAACAGTTGCACTAGTCTAATGGTAACAATAAGCTCGACTTAGACATAGAGAGAGTAAAAAATATGAGCTATACTCCTAAAACTAATTAAAAAACAAGAGTAAGTATTAGGAGTATCAATATAAAAAATATACAAGTCAATATGCTATCACATAATTTTGAGTCTAACTTAATTAATAAAAACTTAAAAGCTACTTGGAGCGAGAGAACAAAGAGATAACACTCTACCCACAGAAAAAACCTTATTTAAAAAATATACAAGTCAATATGCTATCACATAATTTTGAGTCTAACTTAATTAATAAAAACTGCTACTTGGAGCGAGAGAACAAAGAGATAACACTCTACCCACAGAACAAGACCTTATTTACTATTGGCTTATATATTGATAATGACAACCTGGCTATTTATTATAGTGGGCTTCATAGACCCAAAGCATCTAACACGTCAAATAAACCTACTGATTCATATGCATGTAACCAATTGCCTCTCCGCCATCAGAGTTATTGGTAAGGTCACGAGAGTATGATACCAGGAGTTTGTTATCTATCATTAGAGCGGCTACATAAATGGAAAAGTTTAAATTCTTTTCCTCTCGCTTATAAATGAGTTTGTCATGGTCGACGGGGTCAGGCGGCGGGAGCGACAAGACATTGGCGATCCACGAGGTAACATACTCTAGGACTTCAACAACTGAAGCCACGGGATCCCTGAAAAAGTCTACAAAATTGTTTTTTTTGAAAATTCTACTAAGCTCTTTGTCAAGATTATCATGTTCTTTCGGTATAACCAGTTCACCCTCTTTTAATCTGGCGAGAAACTTTACCAAATATTTTTCATATTCGAGATTTCTCGACGATAGATCAAAAGTTAGCGTGTCATATTCGCCAGGACGCGTGGTGGATGGCTCCTGAAAAACAGCTATAGTATTGTCGTTGTCATAATTTTTGGAATTCTGTGACAAAATCGAGCTTTCATCTTCATCGGGCCGTGCCATGTCGTCATCTGCAGGTAAGTTTTCATCGGGCAGTGCCTCATCTGCAGGTAATATTACGTTTTTTTTATCAATTGATCTAAATACATTATAGGTTTCTTTGGTGTCTTTGCGCCATCGTAATCCGTCTCTTTTGTATGTGCTGTATGTGACAATGAGGCCTTCGTAATCGCGTGCGTATTTGTTTCCTTTGGGTCTATTGTTGTTTGGTTCATCACCATCATGCATATAAGAATCCCTAATGATAAATGGATTACTTCTTTTTGAATCTTTCACTGTCAACTGGCCAGTGTTTTTTCCAGTCTTATCAGTATTTTTTTTACAAGCGTTGTAGTTACTTGATTCACTATCACACGGTGCGGCTGCTTTGTCCATTTCATCATCATCGTCGCCGAGTATTGGATCATAGCTTATTTGTGTATCACTAAATTTTTTAACGTCTTTCTTAGATGGGTATTCACCAGTAACTCTATCAATATTGTTATTCATATGACGGGGCATTAGACGTTCCACTAACGACTTATGTTTATGAGAGAGAATTTTAGCATTTATAATTTCTCGATCATTGCTTTCTGGCGGACCACCTTGAATTTCCAAACTTCTATCTTTTAGAGTTTTGCTTTTGCTGTAGTTTTTGAGTTTTTTTGCCGATTTATGTTTTTTAGCTTTGGAAACAAAGCCGAGGATAGGTATGTAAGACTTGTAATACTCGCTGTTCACACGAATACGTTCAGTGTGGACGGCGGGGGTTGCTAGTCAAGCGGATAGCCAGCCAGCAAGCGTCTGGCGGATCTGAACGCGAGCCGCCTTCAACGCGTCCGAGTCGGCAGCCCTGGACGGGTACATGTTGGCGCAATGAGCCGTTCCTGGAAAATATTTATTTGTTTAATAAGTATGTAGTTGGCGTTTGTTTGATAGCAGATGGCGGCTATTGAATTCATACGGACTTGCTATGAACTATTCATGATTCGTCTTATCATAGCCATCCAATCATTACCTTTAATCAATATAGCAGGTAGTTGTTTGTTGGATGAGCGGGTAACTCCAAGAGCGTGCCACGGGTCTATGGTGCCATGTACAAACAGAATGCGGCTCGCGACGATATCTAGCGCACCGTAGTCATTGTTGGTCCAGCTAGCTGCATTCTTTATAAATGACTTGCCAAACCTGAAATTTTAATTATATTAGGTCTACTAATATATTCTTAAATCGTAAGTTTTTCTTGCTTTTGTATCACACAACAGTATAGACTATAGAGGATGCAAGTAGCAAACAAGTATACATTTTTAATAAACTTTCTGTACACAGCTGATTTTAAACTTCCCATCAACTAAGGGCTAAGAGATTTTAAATTAAAATTCTTACTTCTTTCCAAAAATTTCTTGGCATTGGTGTGTGTAAAAGTCCAAGTCGAAGAAGTTTCCAAATACAGTCGATGTGCGGGGGCTAGACGAGGTCTGATAGAATCCAAACTCAGTACATGTTTGGTACATCCATTGGCGAGCTGCATAAAAGTTGGAAATGCTTAGGGTTATCAGTTGACAATACATGACTAATATTTTAGAAATTTGATTATAATAAATTAGCAGTCTGGATAAAGAAACACTCTAAGAAAATCATAGACTAAGTCTTTGCTTGCAAAAGTTATTTTAACACGTTCCCTGTGCAGCCAAGATTATGGAGTCTACCATCTACGTGCAAACGCTTAATGTGGTTAATATATTTGGGTAGCATATAAACGACGATGGCAAAACATTATTATTTATTTTTTTGCCCCCCTATATTAACAAAAACAATATTTGTAAATGAGCCATCCGTGGGTCATGCACTTATGAGCTCTTGTCACCGTGACCCACATAAATGTCATACACGTTCGACAGGAAAAAGAATGTTGAATCTGTCTACTGCAAGTCTACTGCCAGTGTCTACTTTGCTATTCAATGTCAGTGTCAAATTTCTAATGTCAAGGTGACGGTCAACTCATCACAAACGACCATTTTCTGCTTGTCTCGCGTTACTGCTAGACGATAGGACTTCATATTACCTGCTGTATGATGCTGCTGATATATATTTTTTTTTCATATTTTTTTTAAGTCCCGAGGAGCTAACCAGAAAAAAATCAGAAGAAAACGTAGCATCGGCTGCCATAAAATTTTGGTAGGAGGCCAAACAGCAGTGGAAGCAGCCCGCAAGTCCAAAAAAAACGGATATTGAGTGCTTGAACTGCCGAAAAGCTTTTTGTCGTAATTGTTTTAGCAGTGTTCATTTAAATTAATGCTTACAATACATAACAATTTTATTTTATTTTTACCCAAAATACTTTCACTTTTGATGGTAGGATACTGGCAACCCTAAATGAAAAGTCCTCCGGTTTTCTGGTCAATTTGAATTTTAGTTCATTGGCTACACGTGTATGCCGATAAAAGTGGATAAACTCATACGTGTACATTTTTACGAGCCGTTAAACTTGCAAGGGCTTATGTCCCATATGTGTGTCATGCACGTACGATCAGAACTTCAGCATGCACCACCGATGGGTCATACACAGGGAACGTGTAAAACAAATAATAACTTACTTCCTTCTGGAGTGAGTGTAACATTTTTCAAGTCCGATATTTCACTGTTATAGTCATAATTCATACAAGTGAAGTTTGATTTCTCCAGCATGATAGCATTAAATTTTGCAAGTTTCTTATAAGCAGGTTCAGCACTTTTGTTCAATATATCACATACCTGGGTGATAAAAAGGTTTAAATATTGTGTAAGTTAGTTGCTGTAAATGAAATTAGAACTTTAACAAAATATAGTTAGTAGTACAGGACCAAAACTAAACTTACCATGTTAATGGTCAGATTTTTATAATTGGATGTGGCACTAAAACGGTTATCTTCATTATATTGAACAAGACCAGCAAAGTCATCAGCTATTGAACTGAAAAAGTTCTGCTTGTCTTTAGAAGAAGCTTTAGCAAATGGTTTGCAGACACTGGAACAAAAATGTTATTTATATAAATAGTATCAATATATTAACAAAAAAAAAATATGTTTTGATATGAAGAATGATGAAAATTATTATGAATATGCATGTGTGACTGATAGATAATTCAATATATTTAGTTAAACAAAGGAAAAATCAAAGTGTAATTCAATTTATTATTAAAAAATCAAAGTCAAATTTGAGAGACCAACCAGAACCTCCTATTTTTTCATATATTGAGTTATTCACGGGGTATACAGTACACAACTATCGTCCATAGACAATTATGTTCTGTTCCTAATATTTTTGTTTTTTTGTGACTACAAAGTCTACAAAGTTTAAATAGTAATGTGGGAAATAGTTACCGAAATTCCTTTTCTATTTCAGTTGGGTCACCAAACATAAGTTTCATGATTTGTTTATGTCCTAACTTCACTTGGTTGACACAGGACTCATCTCCAGTTTTCTCGTGCAGTGCATTCAACACTACTTCATAGTATTCTAGAATCAAATAGTTGGTTAGTTTCTGTGGCTCAGCAATCCAACGTGGATATTGGCATAAGATACAAGACTCCTCAACATACATAAAGCATAAAGCTAATTCACCTTTAAAGTCAACTTGGGCCTGCAAAGGTCCACTAGAAGACACTGCAGCATGAACAAGATGTGGATACTTCATTCTCATCCAGGCAGCTAAAGCACCAGGGTAAGAACCACCAAAGACAATCCATTTAGCATTCTGAAGTCCATACTTTACATTCATTGCATCAATGAAGTTAGCCAAATCTGCCAGAGCTTGATATGATGAAAGGTATTGTAGATTCTTTACTGATAAATCTCTGTAAATTTTGATCCCATTTAGCTTACAATTTAGTGTTACCAGAAACATTTATGGATAAAAATTTATAATTTAGGACCATTAAGTATATAACTTTATGGTTTATGTTAGGATAGAACTGGGTGCATCTTCAATAAAAGTCTACACTGAAAAATAGCTGGTTATTCTCCTCGTAAAATAGATTGTCGCAAATTTACTTTCTGTCTAACTGCATTACAGTAAACAGTTAAAGTCTTATGCAGAAAAGTAAAAACTTCTTACCTGGTTGGGAAACTATTTCCATAAAAGCGATGTTCTAAATTGAAGCACAAGGCCTTAAACTCTTCAGCATACTCTATCCATGCTCCTTTGACCATCCAACGAGCATCAGCAGGACCTTCACCACCAATCATCAGAAATATTGGCCCAGGATTATTATAGTCAAAGAAGGTATCATTGACGAAATATTGCTGAAAATATATATAGTTACAGCATGGTAATTGGAATGCTGGCTTTTAATTTCAGTCAGCTAATTAATCAGCCCAGAATTCTGGCAGCATTGCCACATTGAATGGCAATGCTGCCAGAATTCTGGGCGCTCTGCCTTCTGGTGACGGCTTAGATATTTAGAAAATAGATGTTGTAAATGTTAGTGGTACTTGTTTTATTCTGTTTTTCAACAATAATAAATAATGTAACTTCTTTTTTATTTTATGTTAAAGCATTACTAGATGTTTCACTTCATTACATTGTAGCTGTTAATACTGACAAGTACCTAACATAAGTTGATGTTAAGTTTCTTATTAGTATTGTGTATCAAAAATGATTCTATTTGCATAAAAGTTAGCATGAATCGATCAGTAATCTGACTGCTCTTTTTGACTGCAGCCGACGAAGTGTACCGCATAGAGTAAAAACGGGCCTAACCCAGCAGACGGATAGCATCATTCATTAATTTGTCAATTTGTGTAACCAAAAATCGATCTGTGTATTTTACCTACTAATTATAAGGTGTACCGTGTAGGTTAAGTGTAGAGCTTAGGTGCCCATTCCACTCATCCAATATCTTATCAAAGTTCTTGGATGAATGCCCATTCCACTATCTTTGTCCAATATTCCTAAGTAATTTGCAGAGTAATTAAAAGTTATTTTAAGTTAATTAAAAATTATTTAAAGTAATTTCACACTAATATTAATTAATGTAATGTGTGGATGGATAGATGGATGATTGTTACTTCTTTACGCTAAACCTTCTACAAAAAACAAATTTTTAGCCCGATCTGTATCAGGCTAAGAATTTGCTTATGTGTAGCTCCATATGCCGAAATGACTAAAAGATACAATTTAACCCATAAAATTTCAGTTTCCATGGGAAATAATTATGCTGTGTAACGTTTTCATAAAAACAACGCGTGCGAAAACGCGGGCAGAAACTATCCAAATCTTTGATCCAATATCGGTGTTGATACTAAATTGGATGAAGTCATCCAAATTCTTTGATCCAAGTGTACATTGGATGCGTGGAATAACGAACAAAGATGGCGTCGAACTTTCGAACGACAGGCCAGATTATTGATTACCTCTAAGTACTAAATTGGAATATTTTCAACAAAATGTATTACTTGTTTCCATGTTCGGACATCAGCGTAGGTTGAATGGTCCAACTTTTGTTTGAACCATTGAGGTTCAGGGACGCTAACGTCTTCACAATCGGGGGCGCCGAGATTTCCATTGATGTGTCTACCATGCCGGAAAAGCTTCTGCTGCTTTTTACAATACAGAAGAGCAAACGTTTGCAGAAACAAACCAACTACAATAAATTTACGCATTTTGAATATCTATGACTCGATCGACCGTTTTGACAGTAAGGTACTGATATTTATATAGTTATAATCACATATCGTCTTTCCGCGGTAGAACTTTTCGATAAAGGGATGAACGAGGCACCACGCAACCACTATTCTATGTTCGCAGAACTGGTCGGCATAAAGCTGTAACACGGTTCCTATTAATTTACAAAATATCGCTTCTCTTGCATGTCTGTCTTGCAGCGATCGATCACTCAAGTCACTCACTCAACTCAACTCACACACAAGTGCAAGCAAGCACAAGCAAAGCAAACAGCGCGCGCAGTGTCGTTCAAAAACGTTGACAGAAATGATAGGGCTGTCATGCGGTGAGTTGCGTTCGGAAATAAGCAGCAATCAATCAGTTAATTAATTTATCATTTAAAGCGTTACGGTGTTACGAAATGTCGGAAAAATGAGTTTCCTAAACACTCTTGTTTTTGACTAGATACTTGGATGTGAACTACATTTTATATTTCCTATTTATTTACGTGATTACACGTAGATAAATATGTAATAAGAATATACTGACGCACGAGACGTAAATACCACTTGTGAGAAAAGCGAGAGTCACGCACGAATCGTATCGCGGTTGTTGCCGGGGCGCGGGCGGTCAAAATGAAAAAGCTCCGAACCATGGTCAATATACAAGGTCTGCCACTTACTGGTGGCCTTAGAGGAAGAAGGGTATAGAGCTCTGCATATGCCCATCTCATTCGCACAAGAGAGAGATCAAAATATGCTTCTAGCCTGAGAAAAAATGAGATAGAATGAGTCCTATTTCTATTTCATCCTGCGTGCCAGTTTTTTCATTGTTTAGCTCATATAAGTGCTAAACAAAATATGCCAGGCACATCGATGGACTTCAACACAGTATTTGTTTATTCGACCTTTGTAATGTTTTTGCTAATTAAATGTGGTAAAGTGACTATGCGGACATTCCTGCATCTCATAACAATATATACCTGAAGCAAAGATGATGTGATGCAATGTTATTTGATGTTAAAGTGAAGGTGTTAGCATCCCTAGTACATCTGTGGTGAAGGTGAACGAAAAGTGCCAAATTTATCATTCCACTTGTAAGTACAAGTTCGTTTGACTTAAAAAAGGTTCAAAACTTATAGATTCATAGATTTCCATTGAGAAAAGGCTCAATAATTATGTTTTGTGCCAATTCTAATGAACATAACCTAAAATTACGAAAATTTAGGGTTGCCTGCACTCGACAACAAAATTCCCCAAACATGGCGCAAAATATTCTCATAAATACTTACATCCACATTAACTTAAAATATGTTTTTATTTTTTACAGATTTCCCAAAAACAATGAACCGTCTCGTAGTAATGAAAACGTCTGCTTTGGATAGATTATAGAAGCCCCTCGGGTCGCAAAAATTTGGGAACCCAAAAAAAATCAAGAATTTGTATCAAACCAGTCATGAAAATGTTTTCATAAAAAGAAACAGCGAACATATCTGTTCCCTCGTGCTCTTACAAGACTGGTAAGTAAAATAAATAAATACATAACTAATGGCTCAGTGCAATAGTGGTTGAAAGTTTTTCTGAGACTTGGATTAAACAATATTCTTACCTACTTTGTGTTTTAGTCTACCTACCTTCCATTCAAATCAAATTCAAAAATATTTAAATGGTATTGGGATTTGGTGTAACTTATACTTGCCATATACATATAAAGTAGGTACTATGTATATAATATTCATATTTCCATCAACATTTTATTTCAGGCATGTAAGATAAATACTACGGGAAAGGTACGTGAAGGAAATCATGAAAACTTTGAGTTTGTAAGAGAAATACAATCCAGTACACACATACAAAGACACAGTGTAAATTAATAAGTACAGTTTAATAAAATGTACGTACAATATATTATGAATTATGTGCATATTATATAAATTAAAAAAATTGTATTTAGTACTAATATTATAAATTACTTGTTAATACTAATGTATATAAGTACTAATAATATTAATATAATTGAATATAATAATGATAAACCTACATTTTGATAAGTTGGGTATGCAGTTGATTTGTGGAGAATATAATATATTGATATAACTGTCTTAAGAATCAAAAAAATCATTATTACATAATAAAATTTGTATAAATAAGCAAGGACGTAGGTAATACTGTGTTTGAGGTATAAATAGTGTCATTTATTTGGTTTTCTCTGCACTTCTATCTGAAGTAGGTAGGCCTATAATGTAAAAGTGCTTTTGAATTTCTTGTTCTGGTTGTCTTATCTTGGCAATACCTGTGTAATATTAAATACTTAGCAGAAATGTGATTTCTAAAGTGCAATTTTTATTGTAAGTCTGTGCCTGTTTATCGTGTTTGAATAGATTCCCTAGCAATAATATTTTTTTCAAAATGATTTGTATAAGTTAATAGTAAATAAAGTATAATATTTTAAAGAGTTTGAAATTATTTCTTCGCGTAGCTAGTAGTTTATGTAGCGGTGGTAATAAATTTAAAGAAAATAAAATTGATACCTAAACGTAGTTTTATTTCTATGCTCAGTTTACCTATTCCCGCATACTAGGGTACTTAATTAAATAAATTTTAGGAATCCGTAGTCAGCAGTGGACTGGTATAGGCTGATGATGATGATGAGGGGTAATGCTTATAGTCCTCACGCTGGGCATGCGGGTTGTGAATCGCAGTTCGGTTCGGCGGTAGATCTATTCTGCAAGAGGCGCTGCTGCCCGCCCCAACATGAAATTACGAACCTAGTCAGTTATAATTCATGGTCTAGCCCCATCTGTTAGTCACATCTGATAGTGACTATTTGACAGCTGTCAGTGTTTTTGGCAAAATCTATCGCATTTGAAGTTTTTTGCTTGGGAAGACTTCTCATTGTAGAGGTGTGCGGTCCACCACTAGCAGCCAGCGGTGACGAGTTAAAGGTTGTTAAGAACTAAATTATTTCTATAGTCGAGCTATATGGGGGATTTCCGGAATTTGTTTTCCTGAAATCTCCCATGAAGACTGATCAATTCGATTTGGGGGATTTCCGGAAAAAAATTCCGGAAATCCCCCGCGTGGGGGACGGACGTGGGGGATTTCCGGAATATATTCCGTTAGCATCCCTAGTACATCTGTGAATTAGACCGTGGTATAGTCTATGAAAGTACTTTTTAATTTAAATACCACGTGTGCTTAGTATTACTTATTTAAATAACGTATAATTTTGCTCTCTCTGGTAATTTCTGTAAGCATCTCTGAAACCAGTGAAAGACTTGAGTAATCTAGTTTTCCTTCTGCAGATATGGTAAGTTACACAATACATACATTTATCCAATCAATATTCCGAGAGCAAGACCTAACCTCCTGAGCAAGTCCTCGTTCACACGGGCCCTTCGCGCTATCAATAGGTACCTAGTCTATGTGCTGCAGATGAGCACCGAAAACTATTACTCCTGGCTAGGAGTAATAGTTTTATCTGGCTAGATAAGGATGTTGATATTTTTCATATGTCCTTGCCGTAATTCAGGGATGCGGTTTTTTTATTGGATAGATCGCATTGAAATATAGGAGCTTGTTTGTGTAATTGTTTTAGTAGTAAATGTTTAATGTGTGTATTTATGTATAGATTTTTTATATTTCTTTGTCACTTTGGTGCTGCACTGTAATGGCAATGTAAATATGTGTAAAATACATAAATAAATATCTCGCGTCAAACTATGGCGGTAAAAAGGTTATGTATGAAATCTATTATTTTTCAGAACTCTACTCACACAATTTTGCTAATGCAACCAGGCGAGCTCCAAACAAGGACTTATAAGGACTATTGGAGCATACTTGATTGTATGGAGGGTATCTGTCAGATCTACGAAGGAATTCTGAAGAGGCGAAACCCCAATGCTGTGGTTTTAACATACAATATATCACAATTGTTTGATTACATTGATCAGGTATGTACCTACTATAAGTACCTACATTGATGACCAAGCTGTGCAATCAATGGGTGTTAATAAATTATGTGTGGTATTGTATTACAAAATAAATACTGAAGAGGTGCTCCATGCTGTAACTCAATATCCGTGGATTATACAGCTTGGTCTTTGCTTAGTCATCATTTTATTAATCATATTATGATATGATCTAAGCAGAACAGCCATAGTGTTATCTGCAATCCCATTCTTAATCTATTCACACATAAAATTATATTTAAAAAGTCTGCCTATCTATATATATGTATATCAGCCATCTAATACTCATAGCACCAGCTCTACTGGGGAATTACGCTAAATCAACCCATCCTTTTATTGACATTTGAAAGCTTTCCCAATGGCTTTCGCAAGTACAATTGCAAATTACAAAGCACATTCAAGGATGTGTTTTTTTTATTACACAGCTGCTTAGCTTGGTGCTATACACTAGCCAAACTCTATGTAAGTTTTGTAAACAAACCACTACACAAATAACTGAAATGCCTGGCTCGAGATATAATTGTAAGCATTATTTATTGAAGGAAGGATATCAAATCGATAAGTACTGTTAATTGCCTATTAAAAGACATAACAACAGACTGTATTTCAGGTTAAGTATGGGTAGTTTTTTACAAACATTGTACATCGAGTTTAGCTAGGGTGTTGATGATACTGTGTGGATTGGCCAGCATTAAAGCAAAAATTTAGATGAGGAAAAATTATATAGTCCTATAATGTCCAGGGTATCAAATAAAACACATTGTTGTGATTTAGACTTGTATTGCAGCTAGAGAGCTGAATAGCAGTAAAAATGAGGGTACTAGTCCATAAAATCATACGACAACCTGTTATTATCAACCTACCTACATAAATCCACTTTGTATGAACAACAAAGTAGCATAGATTGAAAGATGATAACATGACAAGTTGTAAATAACTATTAGAATCTGATAATGCCTGCATTAGTTTCCTGACTCGCATAAAGTGCCATTTGCTTGTAAGGTAACCTAAGCTTGTGTAAATACTGTTCTCCCTGTTTTATGTGTATTACTTGTTGTGTCCTATGTAAACCGTTTGTGTCTGTTTGTAACAGTATAATTTTGATATTTAACGGAAGTAAGTGTTTCCTCTGCTTAGGGCCTTACCTCCACCGTTAAATCTAAATAAAAACTGTGTCGCAGACACCAGTATTATTAATTTTTAATTATAATGTAAACCAGTCTGTATTATCTTACAGCTTCCAGACTTCAGTTGCCTTGTGTACCAGACACTCACGAACACATACACTCCGTACAACAAAGACAAGATAAAGGAAACGATTTATGTGCTACTACGTGATGCAGCTATGAAGCAGCGGGTGATGACGAGCAATAAAGTAGGGCGTCATTTTCAATGTTGTCAATGCTTAATACCGCCAACATGTGAAATAGAGGTCTATTTGAATAAAAATGCGTGCAGCGTCTCGGTGTGAACTGACCCTAATGTTAAAGAAAAATGACTTGTCTGCACCAATCATAGTTTTAAGTACGCGCGTTGTAAGCGTGCTTGCTGCTGTCGCCGCGTGGATAGCGTGCGGCCAGCACGATTACCGTTATCTACTAAAAGACCATAACTACTTGTATAGTAGTAAGAACAGAACATTAAATAAGATATTTTTAATATTGTTTCGCTAAAAGTGTTGGATACCTATCTTAAATTGCTCGAAATTTGGGGGGAACAACTCTCTACAGAGATTGGTTCAATATTGTAATATTCTCCCAGAGAAGCGAGGGTATAGAAAAGAAACGATTGCTTATTACATGTAGAACACTCGTTTTAGTTTTAGAATGTGGCAAAAATCTAATGTTTTGCTATGTTGAAGTATTTTGGTTAAATTATAATAAAACGAGGAATCCCTTAAATAAATAATACTTTCACTTTGTTCTTTTTTACTTTTTGTTATTTTTTACTTTTTTTGTTCTTTTTTACTTTTTTGTTCTTTTATACTTTGTTCTTTTTTACTTTTTTTGTTCTTTAATTATCTGTTAACAAGTTTAGTTTATAAGACTTACTAAAGACTTACTTACTTAAGTAAAATTTTCTTTATTAAATTGTGTTTATTTTAGCTTTTTTCCTGACGTATCCCTACTGGTGAAGTTATAAAATAACCTACTTATAGCTCAATGCATTGTTGTAGCACAGCCGTTAATTGCAAACCCACTATTTAGAATATCTGCACCAGTTTCATTGTTTGTCTTACTAGATACAGATTCTATAGAGGTAAATATGGTAATAATGAACCTCAAAACAGAAAGTGCGCCTGGTCTTGATAATATTCCTACAAGATTTTTAAAGCAATCGAAATACATAACAATACCCATTATATGTCAATTAGTTAATCTATGTTTCTGCGAAGGAATATTTCCAAGAGCTCTTAAAAAAGCTATAATAACACCGGTATATAAGAATGGGAATAGAGTTGAAATCAATAATTACAGACCGATATCAGTTTTACCATCGATCTCTAAAATACTGGAAAAGCTTATTAACTCACGATTACTAAACTACATTAACAAATTAAATATACTCTCGAACTCACAATATGGTTTTAGAAATGGTCGTTCTACCGAAGATGCTACCGCAGCCCTTACCAACCACATCGTAGAACAAGTTGACTGTAGGAAAAAATGTCTAACGGTATTCATACATTTAAAGAAAGCGTTTGATACGGTCTCTATTCCCATTCTTATCCATAAACTGGAGAAATATGGCATTCGGGGAACGCCACTCAATCTGATATCTGACTACCTTCATGAGCGTAAGCAAAGGGTTAAAGTTGGTGACGTTGTCAGTGAAGATGAGGACATTTGCTATGGTGTGCCACAAGGCAGCGTTCTGGGACCAACACTATTCCTCCTCTACATTAACGACTTGTGTAACCTTCAACTAAATGACGCCAAAATATTTTCGTATGCAGATGATACTGCCATCGCCTTCACTGGCAAATCATGGAACGATGTTAAGTTAAAGGCTGAAGCGGGACTTTCACTAGCAGCTGAATGGCTTACGACTAATTCTCTCACTCTTAATGTTTCTAAAAATAATTTTATGACCTTTACAATGTATAATAACACCCAACCTCATTCTGATTTTACTTTAAAAATTCATGATTGCAATCGTGGTGATCCTTTGTGTCCCTGTCCGAAAATAATTAAAAACGGTCAAATACTTAGGCATAATGATTGACCAGCGACTGTCATGACATGCACACATAGAACTCTCCTTCTTCTCTTCCTGTATCACCCAGACTCTCAAGAGACTGGAGTTTTACGGAGGCACCCACTCCATACCACTGCATTACACTTATGTACCTTACATATTTGGGTCTCCTGTTGCCCAGACACTGGGTGGATCTTCAACTTCAAGTGACCCAAGCATACTTACAATAGAACACTTCACACACCTACATACACTCACACACACACACACCTACATCACTCATGCATGATCTAGGCAAAGATCCTAGGATCCTACGTTCAGGTATACTATAATCTTTGGATCTAGGTAATTCATTTGTATGTACACTTTAAATTTTAATTTTCATTGTTAATCTTAACGCTCAGCTAACCTCGCTGGGGTAACGCACACGGGTCGTATTTATACAGTTAGTTAGACCCGCACCCGCCGCCGTCGCCGCAGAAATACTTGCAAGACTAAAAATTTTCTGTGCAAAAAGGCTTACTACAAAATATCAGATTATCTACAAGATAAAAAAGCTTGGGACGAGTTTTGCTCCAACTCAAAAAATAACAAATAACAGGCTAAAGGTTTATTCGTCGCTTTACTTTAGTCTACCTTAGCGACAGAAATCAAAAATATCACTTTATTTCCGTGGAATTTGACTTTTTCTAAGTGTACCTACATTTTTGTATATAAGGAAATAAAGAAATTTTGATTTCAAGTAATTTATCCCTGGTTTTTAAACAAGGACGTACTTAGAAGCCCATCTATCTATATTTTAAGTACGTCACATAGCTAATTCGTATCAATCACCGGCCGCGTCAAGGCAGCGTGAAAGCAAATCAAGGATTTTTTTTCTGCTTTCTGTACGAGTGAGTGAGTGAGTATAGACAGCACTAGGTGTGCAAGCGAGACACCATGATAAGCGTCGCCATTGCAGATTCCTTGACTTGACTTCTTTATTTTTGGCAATAGGTGTCTGGTTTGTCACTCTTCTGCCAGTGTCTAGTTCAAGGAAATTTTATAGTCATGGAATGGGGTACAAGGGAGACTCCAAGATCTTGTCTCCCAAGCCAACCTAACCTGCACGTGGTGTACCCTGCTAGATAACGAACTAGGCTCTGGTGAAAATATCAAACAATCTTCATAACTTGCTAACTCATATTTTACTATTATTTTCCATTACTTGACACTGGCAGAAAAGAGTCCAACCAGACTTATATTGCCATTAACTAAGAATCATCATCAATTCCGAGTATCACGTGATATTTATCGAGTGATACCGTGATACGCAGTATCACGGGTATATAAAAATAAATTACAATGTGATTAATCTAAATCTAATGAAAAATAGAATGTGATTTTTATTTAAAATCAAAGAGGGCTCCCATACAAAACACTTTATTGTTTTGGCTTGATTTGCTCTAACTTTGTTCTTTTATCAGACTTATATCACCAATGCAAAAGTTTGAATGGATGTTTGTTGCTTATTTTCACTAAAACTGTTTGGCCCTGTGGTGCCGGCCTAGAATAGTAACCACACCAACTCTTCCTGTGGGTGTCGTAGGAGGCAACAAGAATGAGGAAATGGCCCCCAGTTCCCGGCCGCCTTGCCATACCTGGCAAGGGCAGTGGTCATGAAAAGGCGAGGCAGCAACTCATACTGATTGCGTTATTCCGTTAGGTACTTATCTTTGTAGATATAACCATGAAAATTGGTAGGTATTTAGCCTATGCCTATGGCTTGGTGCAAAATTACGTATTTTCTGGTATCTCGTAATCTGGTAGAAACGTTCGAACGAACGAATTATTATCAAGGCACTGCCAGAGTCAAGACGAGATCGTGTGAGCTCTGAGGCAGCTTAAAATTTAAAAAGCTCCTGGTAAAGACGGAATAGCGAGCTTTTGAAAACTGGAAGAGTAGCTGAATTTCCTGTATAACAGGGGTTATACAGGAATTACAGACCCACTTCATCGCCGTCTTTCACAGTGGGAGAACTCCAAAGGCGTAGAGCGGGAGTTTTGGTGGTGCTATTTTCAAAGAAGGGAATATAAAATAAACTACAGACTTAGCACACTCCTGAGCCACGACTATAAGCAGTTCTCACATAACTCGACGTGTTCCAGCTACCAGAACAGGTGAGGTTTCGCGAAGGATATAGGTTAATATAGTCATTGAAAGTTAGATTAGAAACAAACAAGTGTTTCGAAAATTCCAATGAGTTTTCAAATAGGCAAGATAGCAGATAGAAGAGATTATTAATAGTCGGTCACTCTAGCGGTCAATTTTTTTTTACGTCACAGCACGTTAAACTTTTGGAAAAAAATTAGCAATACTCTATTTTTTGTTTAACATGCTGATTATAGAGAAAAACTTTTCCTTGAACATGCAAATGGCAGATATCATTTGTTAACACAATTGTTCAAAAATCCTGAAATAGATTGAGAAATTCTTTGATATGTAACCTCGGCATCGAAAAGAATGGACTTGGTAAAAAGGTTGAACCCGTGAGACTTTTACAGGGTACAATTTATTATTTATGATTAAATTGGATGCTTTAGCAGTTATGCCCGGCTACGGCTGGCTCAGTGTAAGGGTTCGTTATTAAAAGGGCCACGTTTGTTCACACAGTCAGATTATATAATAAACACACAGGATAAAAACACAATACAAAAACAGAAAACAAACAGTAACAAGATATACATTAGTAATAGCGACTACTTTCGACGCCGAGCGTGTGCGAACTGTCTAACTAGAGTAACGCTTCGGTCGTCTTAGTTTGCGCCCACGCGCAGAGAGGGCGCTAACTAAGACGACCGAAGCGTTACTCTAGTTAGACAGTTCGCACACGCTCGGCGTCGAAAGTAGTCGCTATTACTACTGTATATCTTCTTTTCATAAACGTAGTTGTCGGCACGACATCGCTTGGCATTACCGACGCACCCGACCCAATGGGGCTGCCAGTGTCTCGAGTATGAACCTTAGGACGTTCTACTACAATGCTCCTTACCCGTACTCGACACACCTAGTCACCCAGCATTTTAATGAGAGAGCTACTGCCTACAAACTTTTGAACAGTTTGGCAGAAAATTTAAAATATAATGAAAAAAAAAACATTAATTTGGAAAATAATAATAAAGTATTGGGGCATAGATTCTAGCCTAAAGTAGATTTTGTGAGTTGGCAGCTCTGTGTCACCAGACTACAGACTATAATTATTTTCTATATTTTTTCTCACTTGCAATTCGAACGCGGTCGATCGCGCAGACAGCGTTTTGTGGGAACGTTAAAGTGCGGTAGTCAGCGCTCGGTCGGCTCGGTGGGTTTCGAAAATGGCTCTTTTCAGGATTTCATCAACCAAATTGCTGGAGGTGCAGGTAAATATTTATGTATTGAATCATCATCTCATCCATTTATTACCTGAAACATAACGTCTTTGCTTCATCATGATTCATAAATTATGTACCTACCAAATCTGCGCTCTTTATAACCTACTTAGCCACATTTTGGGTTTGAAGTTATGTAATATGAAAGACAGTCGTGATTTTCAAATTAATGAAAACGTTTTTTACCGTACCTTTTGATAGATTTTAGGTAGGTACCTATATATTAAATGATTGGGCCAATACACCTTCAAAACCTTTCGTCTTAGAACACGTACCTACCTCTAAAATTGAATGAATTGTTTAATATTTTATGTTCTTCTTGGTACAAAATACCTAAATCCTACAGTCAGATGATATAGACTTACTAGGTGGTTGAGGTTGGTTAGTCAATAAGTATTTTATTTTGTCTGGATCATACCACCGCACAGTACATTTAAAACAACCTACCTAAATAAAAAATACTTTCAGATATGAGTTGTGCACTAATCTCTTTTTGTATTAAATTATTTTGTAACCATCATGGTCTATGATAATTAATACATTCCTCATAGTAATGTTTAAATGTTGGAGCTAGGAAATAAATGGTATTGACTTTTACTAGAATAGTTTTAGTGATCTGACCTTTTGACAGTAATTTTTTTGATATATGTTCCTTAATTATATTTACCTAATTGTGGTTGCCCATGGCTTCACACACGCTTATCTAGTAGCTTATGTCCTTCCTGGGACACCATATCTACTTAATTATCTCACAAAATTCATTAAATCAATTTAGCCGCTTAAAAGCCGTGTGAAAAGTTAACTGACAGAACGACTAGTAGGTGAAGAGTTACTTTCGAATTTATTATATTAGTGTGGGAGGATCATGGGTGGATGTAGTGGTTTTGATATTTTAAAATTAACTTAGGGTGCTAAAACTCATGAGGCTTAAAGATGTAAGATCTTATACTGCCTGCTTCCATAATGTTATGAAAAATAACTTGCTTATTGATGAGTGATGGATGACTATTGAGAATAAGGGTAGGCTGTCTACTTACTTTAAGTTCACGCAAAACTACGTCCCAAATAGCAGAATATCTATAAAACATATATCAGGGTTCCGCACAACAAATAGGGAACCTACGCAGGCAAAGCGTTTTATGATATATAAATTGGATATCCAACATAATCATCGGGCCCCAACCAAATTAGGCACAGCTTCAGTTATGCTTACCAGGTGAATAATTAACATGATAATTTTATTTTTTTTTAATTAAATAATGCTGGACAAGTCACACAGCATTATCTAGCCCCAAACTAAGCAGAGCTTGTGTTATGGGTACTAGATAACTATATACATATACATAATATAATACAATACATAGTTAATAATAATAATAGAAATCGACCAGAACACCCTGAACAGATGTCTGCAGATCGTACACACATTTGTCCCGAGCCGGGAATCGAACCCGCAACCTTCTGCGTCGCAAACAGACCTTCGCTGGCCGCGCCACAACGGTCGTCAAAATATATACATAATAAATCTTATATTATGAATCTTATATAATACAATACAATACACTTTATTGCACACCAAGGAAAACCTTGGGATGGACACGAAGCAGTTGTACACGTATAGACGGTGGAGTATTAATGAAATATACAATACATACACACTATACCTAATATTATAATACACAGACATATATATACCTATATATAAATATATAAAATACATATTAATACATACCAACATTATAAAGCTAATGCAAAAATAAAAATAAAAGAACTAGCAATTTATGACTGAAGAAAGATAGTGGCCATAGACCATATTCTTAAATATATAATGTTATAGAATGTATCTTTAATTTTAAAATAATAACAATAAAATCTTTATTTTAGCATGCATTAAACAACACTTTAAAAAATATAAACCAATGTATACCTAAAACATGTTTAAGTGGTTTGTTAGGGCTATTATATAAGGTAAGTTGGTTGGTTAAGTCAGTCGAAGTAAAATTATTTTATCTATGGTACAAGTCTTTATGACTTACCTGAACTACTAATAGAAGAAAACAGAGTGCGAGTGGCGGAGCACTGCTTTTACTGTAGGTATACCTTCCAAGAATGTTTATAAAAATATAAGTCTACACTAAATTCTGTATAAGTCTGTGAAATAATTTTTAAAATAGATATTAGATATTAGTTGCAGAGTTCTCTTAGGTACCAACCACAGGTACCAACCAGGTGTACATAAACTCATCATCAGCAAATAAGTACACTGCTAGACATAGGCCTCCCCTAATGAGCGTCATAGCGCCCTGTGTTCAGTTTGCCGCATCGAGCACATGCCAACAGTCTTTCGTAAATCGTGTTCCCACACCTGGTCTGATTGCGTCCTACACTACGTTCGCCGAGTCGCGGTCTCCACTCAAGAACACGTTTACCCCGACGGTTATCGGTTCTTCGCAAGATATTGCTGAGCCACTGCCACTTCAGCTTGCTAATTCTTAGAGCTATGTCAATGACTTTGGTTCTCTGTCTGATGTATTCGTTACGAATCCTATCCTTCAGAGAAACTTTAAACTGTTAGACCAGCCCTACCGTGAGTGTCCACGTCACAGCTCCGCAGGTCATGACGGGTAGGACGCACTGATTGAAAATTATCCTTTTCAAGCATTGCGGGGTGTATGGATGACGGCGAAATATTACGAGCCGAGACTTCATAATTTTACAATAATAATTTTGTTCGGATCTCACGACTATTTATAGGTAAGTTATGTACCTACTTACTGAAAAAGAAAACTTAATCAGTTCTTTTTTTACCGCGGAACCCTAATATTATATTTTATTATTTTTCCTTCCCTAATTACAAGATGTATTTCAAATTTCAAGACTACAGGTATGATAGAATTAAAACGAGTAAGAAGCTTTAGGGTTCTTATTTTCGATAACGCAACCCTAAAAATCACGTTTTCCTAGAAATGTGAAATTTGGTATAACGGTAACGTTTTTAACTCTGGGGTTTTTTTTCAACGGCAACCATATAAATCATGATTTCAGAATGTTCGGGATATCGATATTTCAACTAAATTATTAAGACACTACCCTAATTTGTAACAAAGATATCGATAGTTGAAAAGTGCCAAGAGTGAGATGGTTCGAGAAAAGGGTTCCCGGTGCGGCCGCCGTCTATTCGACTTGGCAGGGCCACTACCATGGCCCCTGACATTTGAATGTCCTTTGATAACCTAAAGCCACTACATTGATCAAGATTATACAATCAAAATAGTTGACAATCGAACGATTTAATGAAATGGAACAATTACCTGCAGATCATGCAAACTTTTGTCCCGCGGCGGGAACAATACCTGCAACGTTCTAGGTAGACTTTCAGCCACTGCGCCACAGATGTCGTTTTAACTAGGTTTATGTTCTGTTTTGCGGTCCCATGAGTCTTCAAAATATCACGCTGCGTCAATGCGATTAAACCACACAATTTACCTACTCTCACTTATAAGTAAATTCACCGATAAATCTATCAAGAGGCCCGTTGACCTTGATTAATAAAATTAGTCAAAAAGCAAAATTACCATTTGCCTTGGATTGTTATCTAGGATATGACGTACTGAGTATCGGATCAGGGCTAAGGCTTTTTAAAATATATTTTTTTAGTTCAGCTACAAAAAAAAAACTACTAAATCTAAACTATGTTTTTCAAATCGACTATATTTAGGTATGTACGTTATTTTATTTATGTTATTGTCGACAAAAATGGAACTCACTGCGCGAAAGTTGCGCCCACCCACAGTCTGTATCTGTACAAACAAGGTGTTTCAAGCATCGACAATCAAACGAAGTTGGGAGGTGGGGTCATAAACCTATTATCTTATTAGTTTGGGCATGATGCTGTATTGATTGCCCGGTATTATTTAGTTATTTTATTTACTAATAAAATCGCCGAACCAAGCCTTCTATCCCCTTTTATATTTAGAGATTTTTTAAAGAAAGAGATTTAGTCCCTACGCTTTGACTACATATTTTGAAAGAAAAGTAATTGTCCTAGAAACCACATCTTTGGAGCAGATATCCGATTCAGGAACGTGAATTATTGAGGTTGTGAGTTTCATAAAATCCATCAATTTTTAAGTTTATATTATTATTAATTTTCCTTGAATATTTTGAGGTCTTCAAAGTACCTACCTAGTGTGAGTCAATGCGAATTTCTAACCCATATTTGAAAAAACTCCTACACTTCCAACATTTTCTTTATTTGACAAATGTTAAGGTTTTCAAAATATTATACCCAATCATACCGCACCGCTCTCGAAGAACTATCATCATATGAATATGGAGTTGAGGTCTTGTAGAGCTTCAACTTAACGAAAAATCCTTAAACTCTAAAGTGAATAATTTATACTAAAACAAATCATCATCATTATCCATAAAATTGTGGACCATCTTAGCAAGAAGAGCCTTCTTTCTGTTCAGTTTCAAGAATAATTAATGAATCTTATTTTTGTGTAAGTGTAACCTATAAGTAAACTTACACAAAAATAAGATTTTTAACGAGCAGTTATCGCGTTACTCATATTTTATTTTTATTTACCATTGTTTTCACCGTGTTGCAGCTTAACCCAAAATCCAATAAATTTACCGCGAATAAAAAAAACTACCAAAAGTAAGAAATTCAGGGCCAAATCCAGCCAGTTTTATTGATTCGAGTTAATGACTTAGGAAGGAAAATATGAAAAGTAATTACTTGACTACTAGGTACAAGTCATATAAATTTCTTGTTCGTGTTAGAAGAAGGTATCCTAACGCTAATAGAGCCTATATGGCCCGAGGCAGAATACTGTCGGTGGCGTTGCCAGATGCCGACATGGTTCTGTAATACAATGCCGCCGACATCAACCACCGAGCTGAGTCGGCGGCGTTGTAAAGCAAACTGTGTCGCATATGACAAAGTCTCTCACAGCTAATTATGTTATACATGACACAAAAGTAGGTAGTGTGATCAATGAGCTGATTCTTCATTGCTCGTGATGCATAACCATAATTTATGTGGCCTTCTACCAAGCGAAACCTTGGGGTAAACTGCTGATTTTTCCAAGGTTATGACGTCTATAATGAGGTAATTTCCAGTTTGTCCCATTCGCGCTATGAAGTTTATTTACATGATTATATTATATTATATTATCATTAATATGATATGATAATTAAGTATATAATACTTACTTGCCTCGATGTTCAGTTCCTGACCATACGCATTTTTTTCTAGAATCACAGCTTCGTGGTTTATTTTTTAGGTATAGGTTGTAATTATTAAGCTATTCTTATACCTATTGATACCTAATAATAGGTAAATTAAAACTAGAAGAACCTTGGTGGTATTTCAGTCACTTTTATTAAATTTTTTCCTTGTTTTACTTCAGTACAAATCCCCTATTGTCAACAGAAAAATACAAGACTGAGCAATCAGACCCGTACATAATGTTATAAAAGGTACCTAAACCCGCAAGTCGTCCTTTATGTTTCCATTGAATGGAAACAATACAACGTTAAAATACGAGATTTGTCAGCTAGAGGTATGCCAATGGTGCCAACGATGTACCTATGGAATGCAACCTTATGGTAATCGCATTACCTACACACGTTTAAGCGCTATGACTTTTATTCGATTATTTATTTTTGATAGTGATTAGTGATAATAATATAAAGAGGTAAGATTTGTATTTTTGTATGTAACGAATAAACTTAAAAACTACTGGACCGGTTTCAAAAATTCTTTTGCCGTTGGTAGGCTACTTTATCACGGAATAACATATGCAATAAAATATACCACGTGCTACTCGTAAGCTGGGGCAGACCGCTACTACAGACAGAATATACGGAACGAATAAACGGAAATTTGATGCTCTACCAACCCTTTCGATGAAAGCTGATTGAATTTGTTTTGGTTTAATTAAACTTGTAGCAAATTTAATCAGCTTTCATTTTGTCGCTAGGTCGCATAGTTTCTGAGATATAAGTGAATAACCGAAAAATTGGACCTTGAAACTGTATTCCAAGTTGGAATTTCCAACCAGGAATTTCCAACCATTTCCCTATGTACCTTTTCGTCGCCTTCTTGTCAGTTCTTAAATCTTTCGTACAATAAGTATTGTCATAATCTCGACTCCAAGCATAAGAATGTTTTGGTGTAGTGAAATTACTTTTATGCTTCTATAAGGATCGGTCATCAAAAATTATGATCAGACCTTCCATTCTTGCTTTCCTCGAAATGACGAGCTACAATAGCGAACTGGCATACCAGGGAATTCCCGTTTCCTGCGTTATACTTGTTGGCTTTCAAAGTTGGATTCCTCGTTTCTGGTAAATAACCGAAGCAGACCTAAGATGAGTAATGGGTATTGATCACTACCGGCTGTTAAGCCTGTCTCTCCCCTACCTACTTCGTAATATTCTAAATGATGAATGATTAGAAGTAGATCTACTCCAAAATCTCCCACTATAATGCAAATCAGTAACTTTCGACTGGTATAATGCCCGATATCTAATGGTAGAGGAACATACGTGGATCATGAACCATTTCAGTCTCAGGACAATAAAAAAAAGCGTTTTCGTGAGTTCCATACGACATCGGACAGGGTGTGGGAAGACCACTCGATGGACCGACGACATTGTTGTGATCGCAAAGTCGATAGATGGAAATGGCTTGGAAACGCTATTAGTGGCTTTCGTTCACTAACGCTACGTATACGGGCTGATGATGATGATACAACATGGAGTGATCATGTTATCGGTATTGCAAAATCTCCACAATGACATTCACCGACGTCCTCTACGCTACTCTAAAGATAACCACAGGTCAAATTCGCATTCGCTTCGGGCACACGCCCAAATGGTCCATGCGTGTTACCGTCGCATATTTATCTCTGAACCGATCACTTATGCAATGTGTTTATGTATTAGATTTTTACTGACACATGGATCATAAACCCTAACTATGCTTATACCAATTATTTCATTTGTATGTATAAAAACTATGCTTACGTCAATGGAGCTAAAAATAAGGATATTTTTAAGTTCTCGTTGTCCCCATAACGGGGAACCGTCGATGGGGACAACGGTTAGGAAATTTATGATTTCCCGCTATCCCCATGACGAGAAAACGTCCAAGGGAACAACGGGAAGAATATTTTATGACTTCCCGTTGTCCCCATACTGGGGATAGCTTCAACGGGAATACATATAACGATGTAGCATCCAGTAAAACAATCTAACTCCTATCGCTAGTAAAGTAACCGACCAAAGTACACGTCTTGGCAACTGGCTAATTTTGGAGGAGCGCTTCTAGGATCCGCTGCCGCAACCTTACGTAGGGGACAGAGCAAGAGAGTAATAGCCCCAACATCCATCTTTACAAAGTGTGAATTCGGCATTGAAAACAAGTTACTTATAGTATTTGTTACTGAGCGTTTATTTACGATTTATAAATAAAAACTCGCCGGTCGGCTACTCTATGACGCAATCATTCAGGGCCATGCGTTACTCACATATGGCTTCGCAGGGTTCAGTCTGCCTATAAATATGTATTTATTGGATATAGAATTAAGTAGAAGCAACATTTGGAAATTAGTTATTGCGAGGCATGCCAGCCTGATCGTTGCCTATAGGTAGGTACCTACATACATATTTAGACGGAGGTTCGCTATGCAATGGGCGTACTCCGGTCATGAGAGTCATGTGATCTTTAGGTACAATACCATAGAACCACTTTACTAAAAAGTCATACATTTTTGTGAATCTTTGTTATTTAGTATATGGAGTCTATCACGCACGTAGTTAGCATGCCAGCTAGATTAGATTGCGCCACCGCACCGGTAGATCTCTCTATCTTATCAGTAATTTTCCAGAATACCTCGTCTGTTGAATATCGTTAAGTTTTAGAGCTCTTTACGTAATCAATATTTGATTATTCCTTATTTTCATAAGAGGCTTTATTTGCCCTGGACAGTGAGGACTCATTCATCAATAATAATAAAAAACATTGAAACCCCCGCAGCCGACGACAATTCTATTTGCGATATTATATATCATGTTTCACCGGCGTAGTTTCCGTTCCCGTGGGAATTCCGGGATAAATTTATACTTTTCAGGGAGTAAGCTTTGTAATGGTGAAAGAATTTTTGAAATCGGTGCAGTAGTTTTTAAGTTTATTCGTTACATATAAAAATACAAATCTTTTATCTTTAAAATATTACTGTAGATAAGAACGGCTGCCTGCACTCATTTTGTTTAAACATAAAATAATAACAATTAAAATATGTATGTCGTTAATTCTGAAGGTAGTAATCCCTTAAAGGTCACTACATATTTTAATTTTCAACTCCTCGCTCTAAATTCCAGATTTGCGATTAGTTGCGATGTAGACGCGAGGGGTCTCTACTTCGACAGTTCAGTTTCAATTTTTAAAGATCTTTACTTATAACAATAACAAGTAATAATACAAATCCAGTGTTCATTTTGACTTAGATAAAATTTTAAACACGTTTATAAGCACTCGACAACAGTTAACATACAGGCATTCCTTAGGTGTTTACTTACAGGAGGTACTGGTAAAAAGATTTTATAAAAAGAGAGAGATAGAGAAACATTTATTGACCAAACTCAGTTACAGCACAGACAAAAATGTTACTACATATAAAAGAAAAAAACATTAAAGAATACACTTAATCATAATTATAAATAAGAGAATTGGAAAGGTGTATACCCACCCAGCCAGCTGTACCTGAGACTAAAAGAAAGGGGGCGAGCACATAAACAGAAAAACACAAAAGATCAAAGGACAAACATACATTTAGTAGGCAGGTAGGTAGGCACCCCCCTCGGAAAGTAGGTTGCGGCACATACGGAAAGCATCCTAAAGGCTATATTACACCGGGGCAACACTGTGCGGCATTGCGACAAGGCCGCATGCTACAAAGTCAAAAATGTCGCACATTGTGGCAAGAACCGTGCGGCATGGCAACACCTTGCGTCATGTGGCAGACTGTCGTAACTTGTATCCGGGCACAATGGATTCCATGCGACATTTTTCGTGCGTCAAAACATTATAAAATATTATATAAAAAAATTAATATATAAAAATTTGAAATAAGGCACCATCGTCTGCCTTTATTTTTGTTAGTAAACTAGTCCGTGGGCCATTCTGAAGTAATCTTCTTTTCCACCAACGTTTCTTCTTCTGTTGTTTAGCTGCATGGCTTAGTAGTAGGTACTAAATAAGCTGCTGCTAAAGTTACTTGATCAGCCATATTCTATGGTGTATGTCTCCCCTCGATCAAACAAGTAGACCAGTCACTCCAAGCAAACAGCACGATATCCAGGCACGATGTTGCCTCGGCGTAAAATAGGCTGCCGTATGCCACATATGCCGCAAATGCTTTCTATTTGTAGCATGCCACAAGGTGCCGCATGCCACAATATGTAGCATGCGGCACTGTTGCACGTTGTTGCCTCGGCGTAAACGAGCCTTAATTACCTATCAGTAATAGCTACAATACCACAACCTACACGGTGGGAACAATACAACATTAATATCTATCTATCCAATAAAAATCAGTAAGGTAACAAGAACAAAAACAGGTAGGCTCAATGCTGTAACGGTGTTGATCAATGGGTACCATCTCAGCGTCAGCAAGGTCAAATCAAAAGGTGAAGCAAAACGTGTGTAAACCAAGAAACTAAAATAAAATACACTGAACAAGATCCCGTCAAGTGCGAGTGTAACTTGCGGGCCGAGGGTTTCGAACGATTTTCAATTATACAAATCATGTACTCAGGGTGCTGTTAAAACTGGTTTACTAGGTCATTCCTTTGTCTTTAACTGACTACCTTTTGGTTTGACTGATCCTGAGTCAGTAAGGGGGTGACGCTTTCTTTTTTTTGACGTATCTGTTTGATCCACCTATACCTATGCACCAGTAAGAGATCGCTATTTAATGAATACTTATGAATGGAATACTTACATTTCAGAACTTCAGATGAACCGCTTTGCTTACCTGCGTGTATTTTTTTTGAGAGTAGGTTAAAGGTAATATTTTCGACATCTTTTAAAGTAATAATACCTAAAATATAACAAGACACTCTAGACAACATACCCCAAGCTAATAAATTAATTCCTATTAAAAAGCTTTTATAGTTTTCATAGAAACAACGCGTGCCAAGCCGCGGGCAGAAACTAGTTTACTCTCTCATTTTAGGTACTCATTCACCTAGTTTTAGTTACCCTAACAGTCAACACATGTGACTGTAATGGCACTATAAAAGAAAAATTGCGTTAATTCGTACGGTTTATTTCATCTGTGGTACGGTGCGGTGAGTATGTCGTTGGAAGGTTTTGTCGGCATATCGAGAAAAACATTGAATTAGATAACCGCGTTTCTATTCAATATAAAACGTTTTGACCTCATTTACAATGGCCTTATAGAGCATGCGCCATGTCCTCAATCCATACCGTAAAAGACCTTACGCCACAATGGGGGTACCCCAGATAAATTTTTGTCGTTTTCCTCAATAATGGGACCGTCCAAATCTCCCTAGAATCTCTTTCGGGAATGAAGGACAAGAATCAAATGAGACGCGTTAAACAAGAAACATAACAATGAATTTGTGAGACGCTCAATTTAATTGAAACCTATTGAATGATTGAGGATGCAGATATCAAATTGGTTAACCTTGGTCTCGACCTGACCCTACGAGCTTCGCCTTACAATAACTATGGCCGTCTAATTAAATCATTTTACCGCCGTGATTTATTATTATGTACGGAAATCGCTTAAGGGCCTATCCAGCCTCAATTTTTTAAAGGATAGACATATGTAGTATTTCGCGTTCATATGAGCGGGACAGGGCATAGCAACGCAAGACAAAATATCAAGTTTTAGCTTATCATCTGTTATTTAGGGCCATTTAAAAAAAACCGAACCATAACACAAGCTCTGCTTAGCTTGGGGCTAGATAATGCTGTGTGAATTGTCCAGCATTTATTATTATGATATAAAATGTTTTTAATACATAGGTCTATTACCATGCTTAGTCTTAAGATATTAATTTCTGTATTTATTGAGAACTTGAAGGTTTTTAGTAAAACTTTAGAGGTTACAAAGCGATTTTTTTATATAGGGAATATTTTATGGAATCCTGTTTTCGAAACATGATCGATAGAGTAAGTCCTGAACTTTATCATATCAAAATTTCAAAGTTAAACATTTGGGAAAGCATGGAGACCTAACGGAGTTGATTTGAGGTAGTATAGGCCCTTAACAGCTTTTGAAGGAAGCTAGAATTTTAAAGGATTTTGTTGGGAAGGTATGGAGATATGACCGAGTTGATTTGAGATAGTATGAGGCCCTTAACAGCTTTTGAAGGAAGCTAGAATTTTAAAGGATTTTGTTGGGAAGGTATGGAGATATGACCGAGTTGATTTGAGGTAGTATAGAGTATAATATAATAGATTTGAGATAGTATGAGGCCCTTAACAGCTTTTGTGGAAGCTAGAATCTTGAAGGATGTTGTATTTACGTATACCGGAGCGGTTTACCTTGACAGACAACTCTAGTTATACCTACTAGAGCTGTTGCCTGTCAATGTCTTTCTTTATCGAAAGACAACCAGTTCTGTGTCTTTCGATCATTCTGTAATTCTGTAATTCTTTATTGTACACACAAAAAATAATACATAAAAAGAACTTAACTAATAGGTTATGTACAAAGGCGAGCTTAACCCTTAATAAGAGTTTTCTTCCAGCAAACCTTAGAGTTATAGGAGAGGCGCTGGAACAGGTAAAGAAAGTGAAGATCATCATCATCATCAGCCTATACCAGTCCACTGCTGGACATAGGCCTCCCCTAATGAGCGCCATAGCGCCCTGTCTTAAGCTTGCCGCATCCAGCATCTGCCAGCAGTCTTTCGCAAATCGTCATCCCACCTGGTCGGAGCGCGTCCTATACTACGTTTTCCGAGTCGCGGTCTCCACTCAAGAACACGTTTACCCCAGCGGTTGTCGGTTCGTCTTGAAGTATGGCCTGCCCACTGCCACTTCAGCTTGCTAATCCTATGAGCTATGTCGATAACCTTGGTTCTCTGTCGGATGTATTCGTTGCGAATCCTATCCTTCAGAGAAACTCCGAGCATAGCTCTCTCCATAGCTCGCTGGGCGACTTTAAACTGATGGAACAGCCCTACCGTGAGTGACCACGTCATCTGTCGTGGATTGGATCGTGTCTTTCGATAAAGAAAGACAAAGAACTTTTAACAACAACTTATTAACTTGAATGTATGATTAAAATCACACGTGATTATTAAACAGTGTTTTACTGTTGCAGAAAGTATGCCCGACAGCAAGTATTATGGTCAGAGGCCTAAGTGCCGAAAACACCAACCTGAAGAGCATCCTCCAGGAGAAAATACCCAAGGAACAGGCGAGGGTCCGCGATTTCCGTAAGAGCCATGGAGCCACTAAAGTCGGAGAGGTCACAGTAGATATGGTGAGTCTGTTCATTATATATCAGCTTCATTCAGGTTAACTAAGCGTGTGTTTAATGAGCCCAGTCAAATAACGAGTTTCCTAATCTGGTGACATAGTTTACTGGCGCGGAAAAATACTGGCTCCTACTCAACTGTTATGTAAAGGTCCACTGGCATCGCGTGACAGGCCAACTAATTTTACACTGCATAACTACACGTAGGCGACTATTATCTGAAATGTTAAAGTCATATGTTTCCGCTGTACAATAGATGACGTAGCTCACTTAAGGCCCGTAGCACATCTCTAAATTTTTCGCCGTTCGCGTAGCGGTTTATAAATTGTCGACTGCCACAAGATACCTGCGAAACGAATGCGGTATTGCAGCAAAATGAGATGAAGCTGGCGAGCAGATCAGTGGAATCGTGCGAGAAAGAGTTACAATCATAGGCAAATCTATAAGTTAGAACAGGCCTTTCGCGTGTCGTACAACGGGGACAAGTCAAGCGAAACAACTGCGGTTCCGTTGCTATGATTTCGCGAAGGAGATGTGCCTAAAGAGCTTTAAGTAGAGTTATTGTAGTGACCTACTTGTAGCTATTATTGTCATTTTTGCACATCTTTATATTTTGTTGTTTAAAATCAATAAACCTTAGGTAGGATTTTTGTAATTTGATTTTTTTTTAAACTGAAAACGAATTCATCGATCAAAAGTAATAATTTTGAAATATTTATTGGGCAGGTATGTAATCAAAACCCTTTAAAAAAAAGTCACCTCTCATTGGATTTTTTATCTCCCTGTATCCCAATATCACAAAAACTGGTGAAACCACAACTTACTTTTCTATAATTATCGGCAAACTTTGCAAATTATGTACTAATTACGCCATATCATTAAAACACTAACTACTGGACTTCTCCATAATCCTATTTATTTTATTCGGATTGTAATGACGTATTTTCTTAGTTTTTAAACAAAACTTATACAAAAACGATAGCGGTAGAGTAAGAAAGTAGGTGTCGCGACTATTTCCAGCTATCTAAACACCATTTATTCGGTTCAGTTAGGTCAGGGCCCATGACAAACCTTGAATGTTCTGGAACACGAGTTCGCGACACCACTGTATGGAGTGCGGGGCCAGTGTCGGTCAACGAACGCTTATTGGACCCTGTAAAGGTTCAAGACCATTGCCATTGCTGCGTTGCCGGTCGTACTCAATTCGTATACACTTCAATGGATAGGCTAAATGTTCCAGAGTAAAGTGAATCATTTGGCAATTTGTGACAAACATACCTACGCCTACTTGGTTGGTAATCGTAATATCAATATGGTAGATCTATTCTATTGTCTTTCACACTCTTCCAAACTCGTTTTAAATCAATGCACAGCACGTCAATATCGCAAAAAGTTCTAAATCGTAGGTACACGTCATTGCGTGCAATATTATATCACTTATTTTATTACCTATTAGGAAAGTAACCTTCACACCTTAGTTTACACACGTAGCATTTTAGGAGGAGTAAGAAATTGAAGATCTGATACCTATACAGACACATTACCTATTCTATGCTGATACCACATAGTCTATAGAAAACAGATAGTCCCAAAAGTTTTGTTTGTCACTACGCTGTGTTCGGCAGATGTACAGCGGCATGCGCGGCATCAAGGGTCTAGTCTGGGAGACCTCTGTGCTGGACCCCGACGAGGGCATCCGATTCCGCGGCCTGTCGATCCCCGAGTGTCAGGCCAAGCTGCCTAAAGCCAAGGGCGGCGACGAGCCCCTACCCGAGGGTCTCTTCTGGCTTCTCGTCACTGGAGATGTACCCACCGAGGCTCAAGTAAATGCCCTGTCCAAGGAATGGGCACAGAGGTTCGTATCGCAGTCTACAATAATATTTTATGTAATAAATTATAGCGTTACCCCATTCACTGCCCAGCAACTGCTGTGCGACCCGAAGGGTGACGCTGGACGCGACGCAGCTTGACCATAGCAGGTTGATCACGCCTACATATGTGTGTTTCGCGTCATGGGCAATGAAAGTGTTAGTTTAATTAGCAGAGGAGGCATAGCCGTGTATATTTTTGCATCCAAGTGTTAGATTACGGTTTTTACCCTTGGATCTCGCAACGAACATTCTGAGCAAGGTTTGTGTTCATATGAATATAGAACAATACGCTCTTTCATAATACTGAAGTACGTCAAGTGACGATACTGCAGTACACATAATGTATGTAATCATTAGCGTCATTGTAAAGATAAGCACATAATGATCTTTCAGTTACTTTAGTCATTCAAATCGTTGTATTCATCTAAGGACATTCTCTTAATATTATATACACTATAGTATTTTTCCCTAATGAGAAAAAATATTAATAGTTACTTGTTCAATATGTGGGAAAAACCGTTATTTGTTGAACGTGCATATTAAATCCCAAGCTAGCGCAGCAGTCCAGAGTTGACGTGAAAATTTGTATATTTAACTCGAGGGCAAATGTTATTTCTTTCGTGCCTTTTAAATTCCTCGATAGCTCAGTAGTCTGTTACGCTTGTCACATTATCTTGTGCCACAACACAACACACCACAGTATGGTGGCTACCTTAACGCCTGTTCAGACTTACGCAGTGTTCTCTACCAAGAGCGGCTGCAAAATCCCAGTGGGTATGTGGTTTAATTCTAAAACAATAAAATTCTCGACTTGGAATACACGGAATCACGCGAAACCCAGCTAAATCCAAGCTAAAACCGCTGCCGCTGCGGGTAACGAATAACGCGTAGATTTGAACCGGCTTGCCGAATAAGCGTGGTTCACACGAGGGCCAGTGCTGACATGACTCGTTCTGCAGAGCGGAGCTGCCAGCGCACGTGTGCACAATGCTGAACAACATGCCCGCCAAGCTGCACCCCATGTCGCAGTTCTCTGCGGCCGTCACCGCGCTCAACAGCGAGTCCCATTTCGTAAAGGCCTACACCGAGGGCGTCCACAAGTCCAAGTACTGGGAGGTGAGTCCACTAAATCTATAACGGTTCTAGAATATCAAGTCACACTTGTGTATGAATGTATGACAATGATAACATAACAAATACTGATAACAATGTTAACAATAACAGAAAACAATTTACCACAAAAAGGAGCAAATACTGCAACAGCGTTAAATTGCCGAGACAATGTGCAAAAAGAGCACATTCGAGTTCTAAAACGGACGAGAATCTGTCTGAAAGCTGTCAAAACCACGATCTGCAGACATTTGTTCAGGGTGTTCTGTATATCAGTTATCTAGTACCCATAACACAAGCTCTGCTTAGCTTGGGGCTATACACAATGCTATATATAATGCTGTGTGAATTGTCCAGCGTTATTTATTTATTTGTATACGAATAATATTTGGAATTCTAGAACCATAGTTTAAATTCTAAGGTTTTTGTATTATAGTGCGTAAGCCCTCGTTCTCGCGCGAGGCTTAGTTGGCACACCCGTAATGAGGGTGGGACGCAGGTTTGAGTCCTGCAATAATCACATATACATAAATTTATTCACATATTATATAAATTTTTGGGAACTTATTTAATTTCGTAGTTTAAAATATCACCGAATCGTTCGTGAAAAAACTTTTTCAAGACAAGGACGAGCGAACGCCGCGCGCGCGGTGAAAGCGAGAAAGGGAGGCAAGAGCCGGCCCGCGCGCAATTTCACTGCTTTTTATTTATAAATTTGGTATTGCTCTAAAATAATACTCTTTCGCAAAAAAATAAAACCATAATCCTCTATAGTGTTTAAGTATTTTTTGACGAAATTTTATGCAAATATGTTAAGTAGCTAGCAAATGAAACTGGTTTTCCGTAGTAAAAATGCAAAATTTAGAGGAAACTGCGATTTTTTTCGATCGAGTCAAGTTGATCAATCGTGTTTCGACTGACATAACTTACTAACAAAAATCCTAAACTTTCGATGCTCATCAAAAAAGATTTAAAAAAATTGTGTTTTCTTGCCTTAAAATTGATTTTCCGTGTAGGCAAAACCTGAGTTTTGGGACCTACTTCACCTTAAATAATGGTAAAGGTTTTTTTTGTGGGTATAAGGGGTTATCTCGGGGAAGTACTGGTCCGATTTTGAAAATGTTTTCACTGGTAACTATATTAGCCCTGAAGGTTAGGTATGTTTAACGTTTTCATTACACTGTATTGAATCTTTTCAATTAGGTATAATGTGTATATACAGGATGGATCAAGGTGTCACAAAAAATAAAATGTCCAGTGCGAGTTGGAATCTTAAACTTGTACTCCTAAGCAAAGAAATCGACCCAGACGCATAGTTCTCAAAAAGAACTGATTTGGTCACAATTACCTACATATAGGATATAAAAAAAAAGGTTTTTAGATGTTTTCCTTTACTTTTGCTATAGACCTTTGCTTCTTGCCAAATTTCATGATCCAAGGTCAACAGGAAGTAGCCTATATGTTTTTTGTGCACGATTCCCTTGGAAAAAATAGGCATAAACGACTAACTTTTGATTACGTTGACTTAGAAGTTTGATTTATATCGCGGTTCCAGAGGTTACGAACCTGAGTTTATGATGTGAATTTCAACTCAATATCTTTTCGCGTTTCTGAGAAAAGAGGGTTGACAGACGGACAACAAAGTGATCCTATAAGGGTTCCTTTTTACCTTTAAAGGTGCGGAACCCTAAAGAATGCCTCACCCTCCGGCAAGGTGTAACGTGAACTAACGTGAATCATGCTTTAACCGGTTTTGATAAGGTTTATTTTGCTTGCCTTTGCACGGTGAATTCATCGATAACCTACATATATGCTATTTTTGATTAAAACCGGTGCGACCGTTCTAGTGACGACGGTATTGATTTCACGATGCACATGAGTTTTAATTCCAACTTAAAATCCTTGAATGTTGCCAATTTTTTCAAAGTTTTCTTCGAATCATAAATTCTTCAAAGAAGTTTTTTTCGATACTTCTATGCACTTACGCTGCTGTCAGAAACCCTCCATGTTGCACTGACAGACGCCTTGTCTCGTATTGCCACAATCTAGAATAAAGATTTCATATTATGACGTCAATGTCAAACAAAGTAGCATCACAAAACTCGAGGTTTATGTAAGCACGTACTACGTGACTGGCATTGACTTGCGACCCATATCAGCATATAATATGTACGTCCAACCTAATGTCTTTTACCTATTGGTCTTTTCGCCAAAACCAACGAACTGTTATCTCACGTTGGTATGAAAATAATACATGGCCAAGCTTTTTCAATGGACGTGACGGAATGTGTGGGCGCTTGTTCAGTGGACGTGACTGAATGTCTGTTTAATGCCAATTCATCATTTCTTTCTACCCTTATCATACGCCAAGTGAGCTCGACACAAATGTCTCTGTCTGCGATGATGACACACTTAGATTTTTTCTAGGAAAATACAATTGAATTGAATGAATGAAAATTGAATTGTTAGTTTTATCATGGGTTCATAGAAAATGGTTTACGATTTGCGGTATATTACTTTTCCGTCCGTTTTATTCCTTTTAGAAAGGCGAAAATAATAAAAACACCAAAAACGAAAATCTCGCGCCTACGAATCAATAATAAGTCGCGCCACCGTATTTTCTATTTGTACGTCTTTTTCTTAAATCGTTTAAACATAAGTACAATTATTTAACGCATTATATGCAGACATATCTCTTCAATGTTTAGTCTACTATAAACAAAACTTGGGTGTTCTATGCATGTTACAGGCAGCACATTCTATCCATGATTTGTTTGATAAAACTGTAGATCAGGTTTCTCCTAACACAGTCCAGTCCACGCATTTATTTATTTCTGATATTTACGTCTATGAAGTTACGAAGAATTAATGACGGAATGAAGTATTTCATAAACACTGTTAGTTTTAAGAGATAGAGATGCGAATCTGTCGTCTCGGAAAATAAAGGGACTAAATTTAGATTTTTATCAAGCTGACATAGTCTGTAATAAGATGATTATAGATCTTTTTTTCCACGAAAAAGTATTAAAAATAGTATAGAAGTTTACTCCACAGTAACTCAATCTGTCTTACTTTTTATCACTGAAAAACGCATGTTAATTGAAAAAAATAATTCGACCTGTGCTCTGCTTCGAGGATACCAACGCAATGTTTAAATATTGTCCATCAATATCGCTTGTGGTTTGTAACCCCGTTGTATACAAAAAATATCCATCGTTTTTTCAATCGATAATATAGTTACGATAGCGGGTGTCAACTTGTCAAGCGAGAAGATTGATCCAAGGCGTGTTTGATAAGCTAATATGACCTCGTGTGCGAAACTCACGAGATGCTACGATGCCATCCTGTCATTGGTGTGATGTGAAGGACACAAAGGTCACACACAAAAGAACATCATGGAATTTTACTTAATATGCTAAAGAAGCAACCGCCAAACACTTGTACATATTGTAACTCATGAGAGAACTGATTTCCTTCTGCAAACGTTTAAAACCTTAGTAAAAATAATGTTCTTACCATTGAGTTAAAAGTTAGTAATATTTACAATGGTTCTTTAAAACTCCTAAGTTTCCGCGTACAATTAATTGTACATAAACAAACACTTTCAGTTCTGGCCTCTTACATAACATGTAGTAATCAAGGTCATCATCGTACAATAAATTGTACAAAATAATCAAACGTCTCCTGTTCTATTCAAATTTTTTGCGAGAGCAAATGAAACAGGTCGCCGAGTTTTTTCGTTCATTTGCTCTATGGTACGTACTTGTGACAGGAAGTCAGTTGTCTATTGAAAAGAAAAAGTTATTTTCTGTAAAGATGTTGCCCCCGTTTACGTAAGTTTTAAACCTCTGTTTAACTTGAAAGTCACCAGTATAATAAAAAACTGAGTATTTTTGAGTACAATACATTGCACACTGGGTATTTAGTAGTTAAAAGAATAAAAAGCTGAGGGTAGTAAATTTAAATTTTTCTGTTACTTTTTACTGTACAAAAAAAATATAAAAAGAACTTAACTATGTAATAGGTTATGTACAAAGACGAGCTTAACCCTTAATAAGAGCAAACCTTAGAGTTATAGGAGATTTTTCTAATTTTATCCTACATAGATTTTTACTAGCTACTGTCTGCGTTTTTTTTTCTGGAAAAAAAAATAGTTTTAAGTTATTCCAGGGTTTGGTATACTATATATACATCTATGCAAAGTACATACTATGTAGCTCAGGCGTGAAACAATATCAAATATCCAGCTGTACAAAGTTTCCCCTTAATAATTTAGGTGTGATGGGTTTATATTGTTTTTGCCGTTATATCAGCCCGTGAACCCACTGCTGGGAATAGAATAGACCTCTCAATTGCGCCGTTCTGTTCGGACCTGTCCGTCAACCAGTCTTTCCCAGTTAGATTTAGGATGGAAATTTCTAGTTGTCTTTGTCGTTGACATGCGTAAAATGAGTAACTTCACGAAAAAGTCATGTTTGCCATAAGGTTTGTGATCATGATCATAAAAGTCAATAAGGCGATGATCAGGGGGACGCTTGCTTACAGCAGTGGACTATTACAGGCTGTTGAGGTAACGTGAGAACGGTGATTATTTCTGATGAAAGTAATCGCAACTCTTATACTCATAAAAGTTATTTAATACATTTGAAAATAACATAATTTTGAGCCTATGAACTTGTCACACTTGCCTATATAGTATAAAAAAGTTGATCGATGAGCTTGATCGATTAACCTAGTGTTTTAGAGTTGGTTTGTTGCCATCTTTCTTAATCAAGTATGACCTTTAGGCGGGTGTGGGTTTAGAATTTTCATCATCATCATCATCAGCCTATACCAGTCCACTGCTGGACATAGGCCTCCCCTAATGAGCGCCATAGCGCCATGTCTTCAGCTTGCCGCATCCAGTATCTGCCAGCAGTCTTTCGCAAATCGTCATCCCACCTGGTCGGAGGGCGTCCTACACTACGTTTTCCGAGTCGCGGTCTCCACTCAAGAACACGTTTACCCCAGCGGTTGTCGGTTCTTCTTGAAATATGGCCAGCCCACTGCCACTTCAGCTTGCTAATCCTATGAGCTATGTCGATAACCTTGCTTTTTGCTTAAAATTTTAGATTATATATGTATTGTAATTTTTTTAATCTTCTGCAGTACATCTACGAAGATTCCATGAACCTGATCGCAAAGCTGCCCGTGATCGCAGCCACGATCTACCGCAACTCATTCCGCGACGGCAAGGGCATCGGCTGCATCGACGAGAACAAAGACTGGTCCGCCAACTACGCCTCGATGCTGGGCTTCGATGACCCCAAGTTCACCGAGCTCATGCGCCTCTACCTCACCATTCATAGGTAACTTGAAATCCAATCTACAGTAACTTCTAACCAATAACATTATCTCATCTTAAGTTAAGACTAGGCTAAATTGTTATACCAAGCAAGCAGCAAGGTCAGTTATCGATTTGATTGATGTAATTTGATGGCTGAATAAATAAATAAATAATTACTATAACTCTGTTAACAGTTATTTATTGAACTAGTACAGAAATATAGTGAATTAGGTACACTAGTCATAGACACACAGGTTAAATAACAATTTAATTCAATACAATAATAAAAAAAAAATGGCAACTACTAGCAGTGCCTAGTAAAAGAAATCATAATAAAAATACGAATAACATTCAGTTCATAAAAAAATATGCTGGACAAACCACACAGCATGATCTAGCCACAAACTAAGGGCCTATTATACTGTCTCAAATCAACTCAGTCAGAACTCCATAACTTTTTTTGGGCTTTCGTTGCTATCCTGCTCGTATGAACGCGAAATCCTATGTTTATCCTTTTCACTAAAAATATATAGGCCCTTAAAGCAGTGCTTGTGTTATTTATGAGTACCAGCCGAGTACATAACACATTACATAGATACATAGATAGCTAAGTATGTTTTTATTTTACATAGAAAACAGCCAGAACACAGTTAATTACACAACATACAGGATGAACAAAAAAGTTAGTAGATATAAGTAACTAGCGCCGCCACCTATATTTTATATCATTATTCTATCAAAATTTGATAATGTCCCAATTATTTTCGATTTTTTCGATTTCTTCAGGACAGCTTTCTTTTGATTGATCCGTGAGATGTGTAGCCAATGTCTGCGTTGAAGAGTATTGACGAAAGACCCCGACAATTGCTTGTGAGCTTGCCTGTTTGTCTTTTATAGGACTTACTGCAACAGGCAACAAACAGTAAACTTATCATTAATCGTTAAAAGGTGCTGGGACAGGAGAGAAGTCGCGCGTTACTGCTAGTAGAGTAATAAAACCCATATCGTTACATGGCAGTGCACGTGTGGCACGTTTTTATTAAGGATTTTTCACACTGTACAGCTTAAGTCAGGAATTCTAATGATTTTTCGACCATAAAAACTGAAAAGTAATCTTGTTATGTATATTTTTATGATTAGATATTTAGTAGCTACTAAATATCCAATCATAAAAATATAGGTGGATGCTAGTTTGAGCATTTTGGCTAGACTCCAGTGTACAATGCTTGTAAACTTACTGTATTAAAATCCAAAATGCTCAAATAAGCATCGACCTTAAAAAGTAATTGTCAGCATTAAGCATTGTAGGAAAGAGCTTGGTTCGACTAGTGTAACATCTGTGAAAGTAACAACAGCAAGAAAGTAATTTAAGGTTAAGTGTGTGCGCAATGTTTACAAACATTGTATGTTGAGTTTAGCCAGGGTATAGTGTTCCTGTTCAACATTGATTTCTTGTGCATTTAACGGACCAATTTGACAATAAGGATCGTTTTGATACCGATTTATTTCGTTGACGACGTCCATTATTGAAATGAAACGGCCGAGTCCCTGCCTGACTTCGCACACTCACCGTGACTGTTTGACTTCCAATCCTCGCGGATTCGATCACGCGGTTTAAATCCGCGCGGATTCCGCCATGTATAAACTAGCTCGAATAAATAAGGCGTTCACTGCCCAACCCTGCTACTAGGACTGCACATAATGTGTAGGCACTCAAAGTGTTAGAGAGATACACTTCAACTTCTTTTTTTACGGCGCAGCTTGCTTTTGTACAGTCATTCGTTTAATTTTTCATGACAACACATTGTGTCTGAACGTGACTTTATAAATCTAGCAATGTCACGATTGATCTTGAGATGGGCAATTAAGATTGTCACGAAATGACTTAATAATACGGAAACCTCAATCTTTTAATTTATATCGATGACGTCTGCCTACACACAGTACACACACAGTAAAGGCATAGGTAGTTTAAAAGAAAACATCACATATAATTTTCTCGTAAAAGAGGTTTTGTAGGATACTGTTTATTGATTACGGTAAAGGTAATACAAATAAGGATAAAGTTTATAAACCAGAAAACGAATGCTATTATTGTATGTTACCTTGAAGTTTTTTTTTTCTAGAAGCTTAACCTTCGAATACTTAAACACAACTTACATTTATGCTCTTCTCAAGTCGTAGTTTTTTTTAACAAATTTTAATGAAAATCTGTCAAAAAATCGTCACTTGAGACGTGCCTAAACCTGAGATGCGTTTGAGTATTCGTGGGCAGTCACCTAAATTACTTGTAGTTGTAGTTTCTTAATTAGCATGAAACTGTGTTTAGATATTACTTATGCATGACGCAGCTACTTTTTGATCGTTGATCGTCACTTGAAATAAATAGTAATTAAATTGTTAAATTACCCCATAAATAAATATCGAAGAAAGGCTGGAAGTCCAACATTTTGTAATTGTAAATAAGTTTAAATTGTTGAAATAATCTGAATGTAAATACTAGTTCTTACTTGCATCTATTATTTGGTAATTTGTTATTAAAGATTTACTTAAAATAATAGTTTGTTCTTTATGGACGTTTATTTATTTAGAACGTTATTTTTAACGCTTTAAAACAGCCATTTAATCATGCTCCTGAATAAAAAAATGTGATAAAGAATTATGCAAGTACTTTCATTAACCATGAGCCTTATCTATGGCTTTCATGGTGTTATCAAGCGGTTTTCAAGTAGGTATGGTATTGACCAAAGCGAACATAGCTAGATCTGCATGCTGTGTTTTGTATTTTTGCTTTTGTTATTGGATGCCAGCACGTTTTCTGCATAGCGAATATAATTTATTCATTGCCATTTTTTATGTTGCATTATTTTTGTGCTTTTATATGTTTTTTCTGTTCCGCGTTTTATATAGCGATTGTGTTCATTTTTGTTGATTTCGGAGTATTTAGTGAGCCGTAAAGATAGGATATCGATGTTTAACTGTATTGTAGGTTGAGGAAAACGTTGTGGAAAATTAGTTGAGGTTGTAGTTTGTGACCTTCACGCATACAAACACAATACAACATTCTACACACCTTAAAAAAAGACGGAGCCGCTTAACCCGTAATCGTATTTCTTTTTGTATATCGACATATTCTAGAACTCCACCACAATTTTTATTTAAGAATCTTTTTCGCATTCGAATCGTATTATCTGATTCGCTATAAACTACTAAGTTCTCTTTAGCCGTAAAAATAATGGCTTCATGTGATAGGTAGTAGTAGCTCAGTGTATTGTTGGCGTACTGATTAGGTATCTACTATCTACGTAAGCATTAGGTATGTGAGGCTATGTAAATACACAGTCTGCAGTTGAATCCAATGTTTCGAACCATACAAATATAATACTCAAGGTTGCTCACAGCCGATAACGAGCCGTGGTCACGACTAGAGGCTACGTACATTTACTGCCACTTCGCGAACTAGTAACCTAAGAATAAAACATTTTGAAAAATAATAAATAAATAATGCTGGACCATTATCTAGCCCCAAGCTAAGCAGAGCTTGTGTTATATACAATACAATACATAGATAGATATTTTTTATTATACATAGAAAACGACCAGAACACCCTGAACAAATGTCTGCAGATCGAACACACATTTGTCCCGAGGCGGGAATCGAACCCGCAACCTCCTGCAGGCAGACCTTCGACCACCGCGCCACAGAGGTCGTCGATAATACCTAGTATTTGCGTTTGGATCACGCGGCATATGGATAAAATGATCATTGGCTGTAGGATAGGCGCCCGCGCAGTCTTATTTTTTCGTAAAAAAATAAGACTGCGCAGGCGCAAGAGGATTTATCTTATTAGATGAGCTTTTATAGCTTGTAAAATATTTGAACGGTATACTGGACTAATAAATTTAGTTAACTAATAATAAAAATTAGTTGTACCTGTACGCCACTACCGCACGCTTTTTGCGAATATAGTATAACTATGCATTTTTCATAACTTGAAAAATTCTTGATTAGCTTAGATCCTGAACAAATACGATCAGAAACTTCCTACTACTACTTATAAATATTAGGAACGAAAGTTTATAAAATTTTGAGATGTTTAGGCGAAAAAACATCAAAACTGCTGATCGGATCAAGAAGAAATTTTGCTAATATATAGTTCCGGATCAAGAATAAAACAAAGACTATTTTATGTTGAGCGAATGCGTGCGAAGTCGCGCGCAGCAGTCTTGCGTAAATCTGTCTAAAACTGTCTGAACAAGTCATTGCACTCGCGTATAGGTTAGGCTAATTAAAACCCCGCTGTGCTCAGCTGTACTACGTTTAAGTACATAGTGACAAAGTTGTTACATCTGGATCGTCTTCTCGCTAAATAAAGATTTGTTAATGTCAATCTTCTCGATTGAGCTGTCCAGACCACTGATTGAATTGATCGCATAGGTCAAAAGTGTTGTCCGGTCGAGTGGTTCGGTACTGCCACACATTATACTATCTATCTTGAATGTGCTATTGTGGTGTGCAAATGACTTATTATTATGAATATTCTCAGTAAGAATAGGAGCTGTAATTGTCTTCCCTGGGAAGACAGATAAGCAGCACAGTGTTATCCACACACTCTGAAGAGGTTGTCTGTCATGCGGCGAACGTTTTATGTTATTTCTTTTTTGTTGATTTTGTTTGTTTTTCATGTTTATGTCCATACCAATACTATAAATTTGAAAGCAACTATCTTTCTGTTACCTATTCACGCTTAAACGGCTGAAGAAGATAAACCAATATTTGTCCGGGTATTTTGGTAGTTTTCTATGTATATTAAAAATTCATATCTGTGTATTGTATTATGTATATCAGTTATCTAGTACCCATAACACCACAAGCTTTGCTTTATTTGGGGCTAAATAATGCTATGTGAATTGTCCAGCATTATAGTATTTATTAAACAATATCCCGGTCTTAGGCTACTTTAAAAGCGGGTACGAAGCCGCGGGTAGAAACTTGTTATAAATAAATAGAAACTGTAGTAAGAGTGGTTGTGGTTGTTCCAGTGACCACGAGGGCGGCAACGTGTCTGCCCATACCTCTCACCTGGTGGGCTCTGCTCTCAGCGACCCCTACCTGTCCTTCGCAGCGGCGCTCAACGGCCTCGCCGGTCCTCTGCACGGCCTGGCCAACCAAGAGGTAAACCTGCCCAACCCTTTGATGAAGTTTCAAAAGCTGAGGCGATTGTTTTTTCTCTCCATTACAATTATCCATGCTGACGTCGCAAATCCATGCCTTCAGTATACGAAAGTCAAAAGATGATCGCGCCAGCTTTAAGGCTGCCTTTCCAACAGAGATGTGCTACGTTGCTTTCTTTCCAGCCAATCAATGATATTTTGATAACTGGCAAAAATGACGCGTGAAACAAACGATCCTATTGGTTACACATAGGAAAGTATTTCTGTCTGTATGACTTATTTATTTATATTTTACTTTTTCGCGTGTAAATAACTAAACACATGTTAATGAAATTTGGCTAGGGGATAAATTAGGTACCTTATAAAGGGTTCTTTATATCCGGAAAAAGCGCATGCGAAACTGAGAGACGACTCAGAGATACGCCCACCAGTGGGCGACAGCACCCCCTCACATATCCACCACCGAACTGCGATCCCAACTCGCATGCTCAGTGTAAAGATTATGGCTAATAAATAGGTCCAAAAAGACGCTCCATGGGAAGCCTATTTATAGTAAGGTTGACCATACCCACTAAAAATAGGTAAAAAATGCAAAACCCAATTTTAATTGAGTTTTTTGTAAAGAATCATTCCGTCACTTATCCACACATTCGTAATATCCTCGACATTTCCTATTCAGAGTTATGATAGTTTCACATTTCGTTTTTGTGTGTTTCAGGTGCTGGTTTGGCTGGAGAAGCTTCGCAAGCAGGTGGGCGATAACTGCACTGAAGACCAACTGAAGGAGTTCATCTGGAAGACGCTCAAGTCGGGCCAGGTCGTGCCTGGTTACGGACACGCCGTGCTTAGGAAGACTGACCCTAGGTAACTCACTCGCACTCAGATCGCTCTTGTTAGATTGATATTATTAAGATTTAATATAGGAACCTCTTGTTTAAATAAGTTTTAATGGCTTTATAAGTCAAGAATAATTAATTAATAATGGAATTGAATAATATTAAAGTGTCAATCTAATAAATCAATATATATTATGTAATTGTTTTGCGTAGGTACACTTGCCAGCGCGAGTTCGCCCTCAAGCACCTGCCCAACGACCCTCTGTTCAAGCTGGTCGCCAACATCTACAAGGTTGTGCCTCCGATCCTGACCGAGCTGGGCAAGGTCAAGAACCCCTGGCCCAATGTTGACTCGCACTCCGGTGTTCTGCTACAGGTAAATACCTCATTACACTAATATTATAAACTAGATTCTGCCCGCGGCTTCGCCCGCATTCTTTTTCTGGAAACAATTAAAGGTTATTATGACTCTGACTGATTATTTATGACTCATAAGAACTGATTTATGAAATAACAAGCCTATGTGTAATTCCATGTTGTAGTCTACAAATGTACAGTGTGGCTTTTTGAGATGGGAGTGGATGGCCAAGTCCGAAACTAAGAGATTTCTGATCTCGATCCACGAGAAAACCAAAACTACAAATTTAGATTTTTTAAACCTTTTGCGGTAAATCGAACCGACTAATTAAAAAAAATGTGACTCTTTGTTTTTTTGCACTAAAAAACTAGGTTGCTGATTAGGATAGGACTAATCTTTGCAAATAAATGCATTATTGGAAATTTTAAGAAATGTCTTATTTGGTATATTATTTTATTGTACTGGGGTTTATCATTGATAAAACATCTATCTGTGATGAATTTTGTAAAACTTGTGAAAAATATCGAAAAAACAATAAATACGCTTGCAATTGATCATAATTCGAGGCCAGGACTCCGATCTCATCCGAGCAGGGAACTTTCAGGATTTTTCTGTAACTCACATATTTTCGGATATAGCCAAACTCCCTGTTTGGCTCTCTCAGAAAAGGTTCCCTGTATAGTCGGGGAAATTAAGGTATCTATTTAACATGTATAATGTTGATTTCAGTATTACGGGCTGAAGGAGATGAGCTACTACACCGTGATGTTTGGAGTATCGCGCGCGCTCGGCTGCCTGTCGCAGATGATCTGGTCGCGCGCACTTGGTCTGCCCATTGAACGACCCAAGTCCTTCTCCACAGAACATCTTATCAAACTTTACGGCAAGTAAACGCCGCCGCTACTAGTCAACACTAGTATTGTAGTTTCATCACAGCACTAGCCTTACTTATAAAATGCTCGTTCGCAGCCTATCGGCGTATGTGAAAGACTTTGTGGGTATTCTGTTTGTATTATGATTTTAACCAGCATTGTATTGGGCGTTATGTACTTCATTTTAATTCTTTTGGGTTTATATACAACATTTTTATCATTTACATTTTTATGAGTAAGGTTATAAGTCAACAGTCCAATTTTCAATCACGCGGTAGGACAACCGTGATCTATTTATTTGTAATATTTTTTAATAATGATTATAATTTGTTAATTTATTATATTTGTACTTATTTCTGTGATTTTTATGTATATTGATTGAATCATTGTTTTTTGAGACTGTGCGGCGGTGGTGTGATTCGACTGCGTCACTCTCGTAATTTCCAATAAGTTAACAATACCAAACATCGTGCATACTTTAGAATGTAATATTTTATAGGAACTTTCGTAGTGTATTTATTAGACATTTAGACAGTAGGTATGCTGTGCATACTTTTGCGTCTCATTGAATGGCCAATTTTTGTGTGCGTGTCATTGCGCTAACTTTCTAAAACTCACAGTCGCAGCTATTCAACTTTCACCCTGTCGAACACAAATTGGTCATTTACTCTATAATATTGTAAGAGAAAATATTTATTGTACTCATGTATTTGCTACATTTGAGCAGTAACATGATCACTCAAATAGTAAACTCATAAGTAACATCCTATTTATTTGTAAATCATTGCTTTAGCTGTACTGTAATTTAATTTCGAGTTACCAAAGTGTTGAGGTGTGCGTAATAAAAGCACGTGTTTGTAATAAAAGCGCTGCTGCTTGGAATGTATTTTATAGGAATATACCATGTTCATTATGTTTGGCCATATTACAGTAAAATCATTTAACTATTTCAAAGTATGTATCGTAAGTTTAATGCATAGATCAACTTTATGTGCAGTCCACGACGGTACGTATCAAGTAATGTGGTATGTGCCAAGTGTAGCTGGGCATTGCATATTTAGATTGGACATAGTCACGAAACCTTGTAATTGACAATACATAATGGTACGGTGAATGTAGTAACATCTGGTCTTTCATTTATTACCTCTATCCATCCAGTACTGTGATTATCTCTTCCCTCTCTCTCTCCCTCTGATCTCCTCCCCCTCCCTCCTACTCTGTGGTTCTGTAGACTAAAGTCCACCTAAAAGGCATTTGTTGCGGGTTCGATTCCTGCCGTAAGACAAAATATTTTTATCTGCATGGTGTATGGTACATGAACCGAAAGGATTGTTGGAGGAGTAGCGGGTGTCATGTGCCACATTTCCCCGGTCGACAGGTGTCACGGTAGGAGTAATATCAAAAGTATGATAATGAAAATATAAATATTTTCTAAACATAAATACTTTATAGGTGTTATTAATAATATGAACTTATCCCACAGGGAAAGGAACACAGAAAGACGTTGGTGCTATGAATTTGAAGAAAAGGGACGTGGTTAGTGTTAACGCACGAACTTCATCTAGGGAACAGGATAGCAGTGCTTAGTTTTTATATTTCCAATCTTCTGTACACACTCTGCGAGAAAGTGTCCCTCGTCTCGCCTTGGGGCCCCTCGATGAGACACGCCCTCACGCTGCCTCGCTCGCTTGTTGGTATTTTAAGTCAAAAATTTCTCTATTTCTTGGTAAATTATTATTCGTAAAAATCTCCGCGCCCGCTGACGTAAATTTCGACGCAACAAAACACCTGAGATTGTGTCCGGCAGAACAGTAAGCAGCGTACTGCGTAAAGATCAAGAGACCAAGGCGTTTGCGTAGGACCTACCTTTATCCTCATCATAAACAAACGTAAAAAAACTGAAAGCTCAAAAAAGCATCTGTTTCCATCACGTCCGTCGTGTTCGGCATCCACAGGACGAATGAGCTGAGCTTGAGCTGTGAGGAGATGAGGCGGAGTGTGTTCGTTGGGGGATGTCGTCGAGGGAGCGAGGCGAGAGCCATGACCAAGAGTCCTTAAGGTCTAAAGGAAATAAAGCACTTTGAATTTTGAATATTTGGACGTTCTCGCAGAGAGTGTACTTGCAGCCGCTGCTAAAAACCGACTAAAAGTTAGAAGGCGGTTTTCATTTCTTAAGTATTTTATCATTTATTTTTGTAACATAGCCTCAAGATACGTGTTTTTTTATTCATATCAACGTTATATTTTTGTGCTTGATATTGTAGTAACTAACTATTGTGTAATTTTTCAGTCGTTTTTTAAGTCGTAGACTTCTTTTTTGAGTCACTTTATCACGTATGGTGTTGATTTGCTAAAATGTCTTAACAATTTATTTTATAATGTGTTATATATTTTTTTAAATTACTTAGTATGCGTCTTATTTATTGGAAGCTACCCATTCCAGTTTTACTTTTCTGTCAGCTAATATTTTCATGCTAAACTATATTAATCATATACAGACCTTTTTGAACGCTCGACGGACTCGCAAAGTGATGCCATCTAGTCTAATTATCAGCTTTTCTTTACTTGCGAACCTAGCAAACAACAGTCCACCTTAAAATCAGAGATGGCGTGGCATATGAAAAATCTGAGACAACCTAAATCCATCTACGCTACGCATATAAACTTGTCTGTGGCTACGCTAAATGCTAAGCAATATAATATCCACAGGCTATAAATAGGCGGCTGCACGGAACTGAAAAAATCTGTTCCGTGAGTGGGCGGCTGCCTAATATCATATTTTTTAATTACTTGTGGCTGGCTATAGGGGACAGACATCCAACAAATCAAAATCGGAAATGAGTCCAGCCGTTTAGTAGACAGTATTCCATAAATAGGTGCACTTTATTATTCTTGAAAGCCTAAACTATTCATGTTGGCAACTGAGCCCGAGATGAGTTGCCTTGCCCCACAGTTGCCCTATTCTTATTTTATAGCTAATGACTTACTATGAGGGCAACATCATGGTCTTACTAGTCGTCTCCAGATTCTCCATTGTTTCAGCAAACTGTACAAGTTCATCAGCAAATCGAAAATGGGACAGGTCATGATCCAAGAAAACAATTATTATAGCATGGGATAGCCAAGGCCCCATGTGAACATTTACCTATATCGCATATGAGGGTTGCGTGTGGAACAAGCAGCATTTTCTCGGCTCCAATAGGAAGGAAATATAGCGACAATAAGCGGCTTCCATTCTGCTATCTATAAATAAATAAAAATCATCTGATCCTAGGGTTCTGAGAACCACTAGTTATTGTAGGTAGGGTAAAACCAAAGATCCTAGGATCCTACGTCACTAGAATCTTTGGGTAAAACAAATTACTCCGTCCCAGATGAGGAATTATTCCATGCCAGAGTAAATACTCATTGACAAGATACCTACCGATGAGCTGGAGCCTGTGGTAAGATGTCCTTCAAGAGCAATCACGAAGACCTTGGACATCAATTCAAAATAATACCAATAATATGATTTATAATTATGATTTATTTTTTTCTAATCAATATTTGTACTAACAATGAGCAACATACTGGACAGGACATTATTTACAAAAAATAGGTACCTAGTCAAGATAAACGGTGTGGTATCAATGATAAAAACGTAACTACACCTAGCTAGTAGATAGGTACAGTCAGCGTCAAATTGGTATGAGCGTCTAGAGTAGTAAAAATGATCTGAAAATGGTAAAAGCAATTTTATATAAGTACGCAGTTAGAATCATGATAGTGTTGTTATTGTTAGCTTAGCACCCAACGTGTTCAAAATAGGTAGTAACTTCACATTGTTTCATATTTATATCGTCGTTGTGGTGCGAGAAGTCACTAACTAACAATTTTGGCTAAAATGACTTAATGATGCCAAACTATTTTTACACCCATTATGTACCTTCTGAGAAGGTAAAAGAGCTGTTTTTCTTTTAATTTCGGGAAATACAAGAATGTCAAAACTACTTAACTGCTTGATGAGCCAAAAATCTGGCCACAAAAAAGAACCAAGGGTACTTAAGTAATTTATTTAAATCGTTTACTACCATATTTTTCAATTACTGGGGCTGCACTGCTCATTAAAGTCACTTAGTGACATTTCGCGTACAATTTTATTTGACACGATCTACCATAATGGCTCTTAGTTATTATTTGCACATAAAAACTAGAAATGAAATGAAATTCTGTTGTCCGGTAAGATTCATTAACAGATATTAAGTAATATTTAATGAAGGTGTTCGCGCATCTTTTGGTCTTTACATTCTGCGAAACCTAACTAAAGTACGTCAATTAAATCTGTATTGCTACTTATTTAGTAATTGATATTGTTTTGTGGCTACATTCACGCTATCCCCGCTCACCCGGGTCCGTGTTTGGATTCAATCACGTCATCATCATCATCATCAGCCTATAGTTAGTCCACTGCTGGACAACGGCCTCCCCTAATGAGCTCCATAGCACTCTGTCTTCAGCTTGCCGCATCCAGCATCTGCCAGCAGCCTTTCGCAAATCGTTCGGAGGGCGTCCTACACTACGTTTGCCGAATCGCGGTCTCCACTCAAGAACACGTTTACCCCAGCGGTTGTCGACTCTTCTCGAAATATGGCCAGCCCACTGCCACTTCAGCTTGTTAATCCTTTGAGCTATGTCGATAACGTTCTCTGTCGGTTGTATTCGTTGCGAAACCGAGAGAAACTCCGAGCATCTCTCCAATAGCTCGCTGGGCAACCTTAACCTACCGTGAGTGTCCACGTCTCGGCTCCGTAGGTCATGACGGGTAGGACGCACTGATTAAAAATTTTCGTTTTCAAGCATTGCGGTATGGATGACGAGAAGACTTGACGTAGTTTGCCAAACGCGGCCAATCTAGCTGGATCCACCTCTTGACATTCTTCTCGAAATTGTTTTTACCCAACTGCAGAGTCGGCCCAAAGTAAATACGCCGAAAAAAATTTGAGAAAGTAACCATGTACGACGACCGGTCCCAGATCAATTTGGCCATTGATCATGATCTTGGTTTTATCCAAGTTAATGCCAAGACCGATGCGTTGCGAGGCTAAAGCTAGGCCGGCCAGTATCCGGTTCAGCTCCTCAAGCGACTCTGCCATGAAGACTAAGTCATCAGCGAATCGCAGGTATTGTATGAGATGTAATCGCCGTTTATGTTGATGCCCTTACCTTCCCAGTCCAGCGTCTTAAACACATCTTCCAACGCGCTTGTGAACAGTTTCGGGATATTACATCCCCCTGTCTCACTCCTCAGTTGATTTTGATAGGTTCAGACTGCTGCCCCTGTACTTGGACACTCATGGTGACGGTATAATAAAGACATCTCAGCACCTCGATATAACAATAGTCTACTTGGCATCGCTGTAAGGATTCCAGAACAGCCCAGGTTTTCACAGAGTCAAAGGCCTTTTCATAGTCCACAAAGGCCAGACAAAGGGGCTGATTATACTCTTCGGACTTCTGTATAATCTTCATCACTGTGTGTATTTGGTTTATGGTGCCACATCCTCCGCGACATCCGGCCTGTTCCGATAGCTGGAACTACGAGTCTTCTGGCGAGACGGTTCATGACCACTCGTGAGAACAACTTATAGACATGGATCAGGAGCGATATGGGCCTGTAATTTTTAAGGATGGTTTTGTCTCAGGATTTCTATGGCCATTTATACGCTACGCTGCACATGCTCCTCATGCCCAACGAAATGACCACGATTCTAGAGCCACCCTGACACGCCACTATACCGACGAACTGACAGACATCAGTCAAGACGTGATCGTGTTGGCTCTGGGGCAGCTTAAAAATGGAAAAGCCCCGGTGAAGACGGAGCATCATCAGAGCTTTTGAAAGCCGGAGGAACCCCTGTTTTACAAGAATTACAAAACGTCTTCAATGCCGTCCTTCACAGTGGAAGAACTCCAAAGGCATGGAGCGGGAGTTTGGTGGTGCTCTTTTTTAAGAAACCCTTCTTAAAAAAGAGCACCACCAAACTCCCGCACAACACGATCACGTCTTGACTGATGTCTGTCAGTTCGTCGGTATAGTGGCGTGTCAGGGTGGCTCTAGAATCGTGGTCATTTCGTTGGGCATGAGGAGCATGTGCAGCGTAGCGTATAAATGGCCATAGAAATCCTCGATCTCGGCTAAGATCTCCGGCTTCGACAAAACGGTCCTCCCATCGTGCGTTCACTCAGCGTGCTTCGTCAGATGGCTCCTGACAAGCTGCTGAGTGAATACTTTGGATCCTCGGTTTCGCTCTATCACCTCCTCAATGAGACGTGTGTTGGAGCTCCAAAGGTCACGCCGCACCATCTTTGCAATTTGCTTGTTCAGGTCTGACCTCTCTGACGAAGTCGCCTGGGTGGTTTCCCGTTTTTTTTTTGTCATCAGCCCTAGAGTCTCATCTGAGACTTTAGACTTTCTGCCAGTGCGCTGCATTTTGCAGAACCTGATGCCCTCGTCTCTCAACGTTTCGACCAGGTTGTGTAGGGTCCCGTCAGCGTCATCAATGGGTTCCAAGGCAACAAATCTATTCCTGAGAAGCTGCTGAAACTTCTTAGTGCCCGCCATGATTTAGATAGATAGATAGATTATGATTAGGATCAGAGCGTGGACCTCATGTTCTTAAATAATTACCTACCTAACTCTTTTTCACATTTAAATTGTACCTATGTTATCTTTTCAACTCATCTTTAACATTAGCCTTAGTATTATGCTGTTTTCTAGTGATGTTTTTAATTATTTTGATTTTGTATTATGTTCATGCTGTTTTTTAAATAACTATATTCTCGTTTTCACATTGAAATTGTATTTATTCTTTTGAACTCACCTTTAACATTAGTCACTAATTGCTATCTGAAACAAAGCTATACCAAGAATAATTACTTAAGTAACATGAAAAGTTAATTAACTAACAATAATGACATCTTATTGAGTTTGTTAGAATTAACTAACTTACATTTTACTAAGTATCTCAGTAACCATAAAAATATTTACATAATTTATTGAACTATAGGGTGTATGGTAAAATTATCTATATTTTGTTTATAGAAATAATTTTTGTAACTATAAGCCCTAACGAGTTACACCGATTTCAAGATCAAAAAAACTTTGATCGTGATTATCTCGCAACTAACTTTTTGCACTTAGTGACTTCTCGCACCACACCGACGATATGAGTGACTGCTCATATAAATATAAAATAATGAATAGTAAGATATTTTGAACACCTTGGGTGCTTACAACAATATGATGATTCGAACTGCGTATATCAAATTGCTTTTATGTTTTTCAGATCATTTTGACTACTGCTCATATCATACATAATTTGACGCTGACTGTACTCTCAGATTTTAACATAATACAGAAAATCTTTTAATTAAAATGAAATACATAACGTGCCTAGGAGTAATAATTTAATTCCACTATTTGATTGTAATGTTCAGTGCCTGGTTAATAGGTATATATGTGCACAGTTTAGTTACAACAACATATACCTAGGTGTTTGAAACTGGTGAAAATGTTTACACAGTTGAAAAAATATGTAAAAACATACAGTATTATTAAAATTTATTTGTAATAAAATCAAAGTAAAAATACAACAAAATAAATCTGATACGAGTTTGGTTTGTTGATTTGGACTCCATCATTATATTTTCATAAGCTTTTTTATATATAACTTATTCTACTTAGAAATTAGAACTTAGATTCTAATTTATCCACGACCATGTTGAAATCAAAATTATTTGATTATCTACCAAGTTGAGCTAGTTTTGCTTGTATTTAGCATTTGCTCTTCTGGAAATATACAACTTTTATCAGTAGTCTTCATTTGGATTTCGATTCTATGCGCGAACGAACAAGAACTTTATCTTAATTACAGCTCTTTTAGTGCTAAATAGCCGGACGGACAGACGGGCTACAGTACCCTTATTCCGAGTAGTTTCATAAATAAAATCACATTTATTTTAGCAGTGGTAGGTACAAAGTTTACATACACAGTCCATAAAATGAGGCATATTTCAAAAGACTAGAACCGCTTGCACAACGATAATTAACGGGCTTAATTTTGATTAGTGAGTTGTCAAACCATACAAATACGTCGAAGTTAATCAAAATTAAACTTTTAAATATTGTTGTGCAAGTGGGGCTAAGAATACATTATAATACACTAAACACTAACAACAAATATGAACTTTCGTCCAGTGCTGCATGAAGGGGAGGCTGTGTCCAGCCCTTCCTGCAGGTAGCTGTTGGCGCTACCGCGCACCCGACGCCGTTCTCTTGCGCAGGATCGCAGCGAACCCGTCGAGCCACGCTTCCGCGTACATACCTGATGCGCTACAGAAGCGCGGCAGCCCCAAACTTACAAAGCTCATTCGATAAAAGTTTTCGAGGTCGATTCTACTATTTACATACTTTTGGTGCCTTGCAGCGCCTCTACCGGATAGAGAAAATACTTTTTCTAGTTTGACAGCGGTTTCATGCTCGTACTTGACCGAAAAGAGTATTTATGGTCTAGCAACGCGAAACCTCCTGACCATAATCATATACTTGTGCATAATAACAGTTGTTGCAGCAATTTGGTGTGAATGTGTATACTATGTGTAACCTAGTTCGTTACGTGCTCAAAAAAAAAACGAACTGAAAACTTGCTCTATTTTTTTAACTATATAAGGGCTTACTCTTGTAAAACATCATACACACAATCTACAATTAATGATTTATAATTTTACGGTCATTTTTAGATCCTTGTTAATTAATTTCTTTTCTGGTCGGTCTCTTAAGATGAGTAGGTAGGGTACCTTATTCACTTTTTCAACAAAATTAAATTGCTAAACGCTCCTTGCGTGCCTTTCTTTTCCTGCGCGTGTAATTGAGATAAAACCTCCAATACTTTCGTCGAATGTAAAATGAGGTTACGCCACTCATCCTGAAGATCAGAACTATTCCATAATATAAGGAATTCACAGAATAGTGAAATGATAAAATTAAAGGGTCTTGTATTCAGTTTTCCAGCGGTCAGCATGCTTTCTATTACTGACCCTTCTTTTTTTTAGGGTAACATCTGCAATTTCTGAAAAAAGTTATTAGAAAATAATTCTTAGGTACAAAAAAGTATTTGAATTGAATTGTTTGCCTAACTTAGGTCCTAGGAGAATTTATTGCAAGTAATAAGCTATAATATAACGCATTATAATATAAAGTATAAAACGTGTTTGCAACAAGTATTATATAGCCCACGTTTTCAATAGACAATAATTGTCTAAAACACGACTGTTTTCTTAGTGAGAACGCTGTCAATGATTTGAACATGTAGTAAACTTGGGTGTAAACGTAATAGTGTTTTGTACTTGTGTAATACTGTTCTTGTTGGTTAGGTACTCAGTATGAACGAAAGTGTTTGAGTCAAGTAAATGACAAGTTTTGCATGCAACGAGTTGTAAACATGTATCTTGGTGAAAGCGAGAGGTTACAATCCTACATTATCCCTGTTGAACATAGGCGGTAGAATATACCCGTGCGAAGCCGGAGCGGAACGCCAGTTATCAATAAGGGGGTATAGGTGTTTAATCATTTAAACTCTCTGGCGAGTGTTGGTTGTTTCTTTTACCTGAAGTTCTGATACTTTGGCCCGCTTAGGTAAACTGTATGAGCTGATACAAGAGCTGATAAAATTATAGATAATATCTACCTAATTTTTACTATAGGTAACTAATAAAGTCCAATACAAGTGACGTGTACAGCCGATTTACTGAGATCGGTTAAGTTTCATTAGCTCAATCAACCAGAATAATAACCCAACAACTGATAGGTACTAAGCGGACATCAAATATGAATAGGTACGCACTTTCAAGTATCTTTAGATTTGTATTGGATTTGTATTCTTTGTGTTCTAGTCTGTAGGTATACCTATTGATACAATTAATTGGCCTTATCATGTTTTAAGGCAAAGTTATTCGGGCGTCTTCCACTCGATACGTACTCGACTGCAGATTTTTGTTTGCGTGTCTTAGGTGAGGAATTTAGCTGTTCATTGGTGTCGGCTTCAGGTAATTTAGGTAAGATATGCAGCTCGGGTTCAATGGGGTAGCCTCCTTCAATAGTTGAACGTAGCTCTAAGTCCTCGTCTAGCTGGCTGAAATGGCCTTGCCACATCACAGTTCCTAAGTTGCATTGCACCTGTTCGTCGTACTTTTCTACAGGGACTGCTTCGGTGATTATTTTACAGTTCTGGGTGCGCCACTCATCACAGATAAGTAGATGCTTCGACAGATCCCAGCCTGAAAAGAAACGCATATCTTTAGACAACAAAATACTTTACAATATTTAACGCTTATAATTTAGTTTAAATTACTAGGCAGGTAGGTACTAGTTAAGGCGCATACCCCACCCAAACTAGCGCCGCCACCTACTTTATGTTATTATTCCGTAATCGTTTTAATCTATTTAGTTTAAGCAGAGATACGAAAATAGATTTTGGTGGCCACCAAGGGCAACTTCGTATCTCTGCCAAAACTAAATAGAATAAAACTATTACAGAGGCATTAAAAAAAAGCTTATGATAGGTATCACAAACTGGAAGATGAATTTTTGAAATTTCCTTTGTTAAACGGAATAATAAGATAAATTAGGTGACGGCGGCACTTTGGGTGGGGTTTGGGCCTTAAAAAGACCAGACTAAGACTAATTATTTCATGAAAACTGAGACTTTGTCTGCATATGCCACACATGTAGGAATGATCACCGATTGTAAAGTTTGGGTCATAGTAGCCTTGGCAGATACGGAGAAGTATTGCAAATTTGCTGAATTTGCACCAAACATTACATATAGTATAAGGTGAGGCTGAGCTAACGCTCACATCGAGACGCGACGAGACGCGACGATGCTTGAAGAGGTAGTACTTTCGGGCTGCGCAGTCGTCGACGTCGTGAGCCGTATCGTAAAGGCTGGGATCTGGCAGTGCTACGACGACCACGACTCGCTGTGCATTGCGACGCCGCGCAACGAAACTTTCGATAGTTGGTATAAGGACGTCTATAACGAGATCTCCAGGTCGTAAAGTCCTGACAATAAGCAGAAAGAATTTCGTACAATGACCTCTTTGCCTACTGACAGTGGTCACAAACATTTGTGCATTGCATATAAGTGCAGTTTCTAAGAAATTTGTGAGGGAAAAAATATTTACCTACGTCCTTATTAAATATAGGTATTACCTATAGATTTTGGTTTTAGTGTGAAAATAGTTACGTTTAAAATCGAGTTATAATTAATTACTTATTTGGTATAATAATACACACGACAAACTAAGATAAGATAACTGATAATAACTGTGTCCGCATCCCAAGATGGAATATAATGTTCGTAAGTTTTATTTAGGTTTTCTTATGCCCAAAGCTCAAACAAAAAACTGGAGAAACAAAAGGATTACAATCCCCGAGGATAATGGTCATTGCATCTGTGCGAGCGTGACACATTATATTTACGCGGGAGTGATAGAGACAGGTAATAACAGGACAATGTACAAAATTATTTATGCATCGCGATCTTTTTATTTATTTGTTTTTTCTTTTAATGAGCAATGGCGCATGAAATGTATTAATATTTTAAATTTCAAGTTAATAGCTGCAGAAGTTACTGAGATATTCAAGAAAAGAGGAGGATGGACAGAGACCTAAGGGTTTCGAAACCGATCTCGAAACCCTATAAAACCAGCGCAGGTTTTTTTCTATGAAATACCTGCATAAGCTGAGTTGGGACCATTTTGTAGCTAAGACGTTAATATGTATCTTCATTGTTTCTTCATTTATATTTTGTGTATATTTTTTAAGTCTTTGTAGGTAATTGTAGATTTATTATAAGTTTTAGTTACAAATAAACGCTTTAAACTAAACTTAACTATAAATATCACAAGATGTTTAATGAATAAAGTTCTTGTGATATTTAGGGTCATGAATATATAATAATAATAATAATATAGTTTTATTTTCAGAAAGATTTAACACATTATATAAACTTACATTCTATCGTTGCATTTATATAAATTATATAGATAGACTAATGTTCTTGTTATAAACGTAAGTTTGAATCCTCGCTCTAACTAAGAAAATCTTGTATGAAGATGCGAGGGATCCCAGCTTCGACTTATTTACAAGTCAGTTAGTTGTATTTCCTTTCGCTAATTAAACCTATGACACAGTTTAAAAATTACCTAAACAAAAATTAAATAGGTAACTACCTACCTAAAATCAGCAAAAAAATCAACGGTGTTGTGCTTGTGTGTGTATCTATTGTAAGTGTGTATGTTTGTTTGTTTGTGTTGTGTATGTAGTGTAGATGTTCTTTTTGTCTCCTGAGGTCACCAGTCTCAAGAGAGTCTGGGCAACAAAGAGACGGCGCGAATATAGAGTGTTAGTATAGTTGCGTGTGTATGGTAGTGTTATTGGTGTAGTGTAATGAAATGGTGTGTTATGACAGAACTTTTAGAAGACTTTCCGCTTCACTGTAGTTTTTTTGACCTAAGAATTCTTTTATCCTTGTCTTACATTTTAAGACAGGTAATTTGTGTATCGCTAAAAACTTGTTTATTTTATTGTACAAATATGGAGCAAGAAAGTATGAATGTTTATGTGCAAAAGTAGTTTTACATTGAACCGATTTGTATATTTTATTTGCTCTTCTTTTGTTTAACGTTTGGTAGTCAGGTGCTACATTGTGTTGTTTTAAGATTATATTTTGTATAAAAAGCTTTCGAACAGAGAGTACTTTACAATCAGTATACAATAGGGTTGTGGGATACCTGAAGGGTAGAGAGTGTGCGACTTTGAGTACTGCTCTTTGCGCTCTCTCCAACGGAAGCATGTGGGTAGTAGCGGCCCCACCCCATGAAGTCACACAATATGTTAGAAGAGATTCACAAAGAGCCATATACGTGATCTTCAGTTGAGTTTTGCTGGCTGCATGCCTAATATTTTTAAATATCGCGATTAATTTCCGTACTCTACTTGTTAGCAGACTGATATGGGGTGCATATGTCATTTTAACGTCAATTGTAACACCCAAGTACTTGACAGTCTTGCATGATTCTAAGGTGAGACAGTCACAGTTATATTGATTGACATTTAAGCAACGAGGAGTGTGAGCTTTTAACGCACATCTTTGTCTGTCCGGGAGTCCTGGTTCCCGCAACGAAAATGCAAGATATTTCGTTTTGGTAGCATTCAAGGTAAGTATGTTGTGGTAGAGTGTTTTAGATACTTGGTCGAGACCGATTTGCGCATATCGAAATGTCTCTTCCCAGCTCTCTCCCTGGAACAGCAGAACTGTATCATCAGCAAAGGCCAATAACTTGCCGTTTTCCAGTCTTTGTTCACAAATTGCGTTCATGTAAGCCAAAAATAGAGTCGGCCCAAGAATAGACCCTTGGGGTATTCCGTAAGTTACGGGTAATTCGGAGCTTTTGTGTTCACCGATTTTTACTTGTTGTGTTCTTTCACTCAGATAGCTGCGAAAAAGATCTAGTTGAGAACCACGTATGCCCATCATTTCTAGTTTAGATAGAAGCAATGTAATCGACACCGTATCGAACGCCTTTGCTAAATCGAGAAAGATTGCGATGCATTTAATGCCTTTATCAAGGCCTTTGACAATGTATTTGTTAAGCTCCGATACGGCATCTGCGGTTGAGCGTCCTTTCCGAAATCCGTATTGATTGTCTGAAATAAGGTTTTTAGTTTCTAAATATTTAACCAGACGCGTATTGAGTGCTCTTTCTAGAATCTTTGAGAGTGCAGGCAGAATCGATATAGGCCTATAATTCGTTATTTCGTTTTTGTCCCCAGTTTTAAAGACAGGTAATATTATAGATTTTTTAAATGCCTTTGGAAAGACCGATGTAGAAAAACTTAATTTACAAATGTGTGTTATGGGCTTTACCAATTGATTAACATTATCTTTTATAATTCGAGACGAGATGTTATCCCACCCTATAGAGCAGTTGTTTTTAAGAGACATTATCAAACTATGTACTTCCAGTAGGTCAACATCAAAGAGAGCAAACGAGTTTTGTGGTATTTTTTCATGTGGTTCTGCCTCAAAAGGACTTTTTGTATGAGTTGTGGTGATTTTCTCTGCTAAGTTTTTACCAACATTAGCAAAGAAGTAGTTAGCATTCGATACAGCTAGCAAAGGATCTTTTCCCTGGAGAAGGTCTTGTGGAAGTGATTTTTTAACTTTAAAGTTTGAAATATTGTTTATAGCTTGCCATGTTTTTTTGATATCTTTCCCGGCTTGTTCTAGTTGTGATTTTTCGTATTGTGTTTTAAGATTTCGAAGTAGATTATTACAAAAATTGCGATATCGTTTGTAAATAGCTTTTAGAGTTTCGTTTTTAGGTGATTTACGTGACTGACTATGAAGACTGTCCCGGTGTCTAATACATCTTATTAGACCCGGAGTGATCCATGGTTTTAGTGAGGTTTTACGGCGGGATAATTTAATTTGTTTCGAATTTATTTTGATTATATTCATCATAGTGTCAAGAAACAAGTCCGTGGCTTGATTGCAGTCAGATTCGTTCAATACCTTTGAGAAACTGGTAGAAGATATCTCTTTCTTAATTGCTTCGAAATCTATTTTGGTAATTGATTTCGGATTAGAATTAATCACACATTTTGTTTTAAGTGCAAGTAGTACTGGTTGATGGTCCGTTATGCTGTTTTGGATGACTAGAGTTTTTGCGTCTAGTTTTGTTTTTATAAAAATGTGATCCAGGCAATTTTCATTTCGTGTCGGTAAGCTATGTGATGGCAAGAGTCCATGATAGGCTAGAACATTCATATAGTCTGATGTCTTTGTTTCCTCATCTCGAATGTTAATATTCATGTCGCCAATCACGACAATATTTTTATACTTAGCAAGACTATTTAGAACCCTTTCCAATGAAGTTATAAATTCTTCCAAATGTCTGTGAGAGGGAGACCGATATATTGAAACTATTGCTATATCACTGTTGATTATAGAAATAATGCAGTTTGCATTAGTAAAATGTGGTTCGTAAGAGTAACATTGCAGACTTGTTTTTGAGTATACTACAACACCATCATTTTGTCCCATATTGGACTTAGTAGAGATAGACTCATATCCATCAATATTTGGTATATTGTAGCATTTTGAGAGCCAACATTCTGTCAGTACAATAATATCTGGATGCATTTTTATTCTTTTTATGAGTATGTTAAATTCATCTAGATTTTTAGAAATACTTCTTATATTTTCAGTTACTATAATAAGGTTCTTTTCCGGGTTTCCTACTAGTGACAAACAAACTTCTGGTTTACAGATAAGAGCTTCCGACACTGAGACATCATCTATGCTTTCGTGGAATGTTTCTATAGTCCTAATCATTAATGTAAATGAAAAAGATTTTGTAGGCACTGCGCATTTGCATACAGTGCTTAGAAAAGGTTTTTTTGAGTGTGATAGCATAGCATGATATTGCAGATCGGAGAATTAGTGGTTGTCTTGTGGCGATTGGGTTATTGTTTGTATATTTAAATTGGAATGTGCTTATTTTACTTTCGGTTCTGTACTGTGTATGTTTTTGTATAGTAGTAGTTGTATGTGTTAGTGTATGTTTTTTGTATTGGCTTATCGATAGGGCTGTTTGCTGAAAGGTAAATTTAATACTAATTATTTTAGCATAACTTAATAAAATAGAAAACATAGTACTAGATGGGTTAACATAATTTTTAAGATACATAAAATATACTAAATAGATTACAAAAAATAGTCAATCTCTTAATTCGCTAAGCTGCTTCTCATTCTTGATCAAAATGCTTTTGGTGTGTTCATCTTTACGCAGGTGTACTTGCCCATACGTGGTCCAGCAAAAAGCGTAATTATACTTCTTTGCATGCTCGCGGGCCTTGTAATACAAGCTCTTTGCATTGTATGAGAGGTTTTCGCCTATGTATATGGGTCTCACTGGACCTTCAATGGAGAGATGTGAACTGTTAAGTTTTGAAGAAGCATTTTTTTTATTGAAGATTCTTGCTTCCCGTAATATTCTATTTTTCAGTAACATTGTAGACAGCTCTACAACAATAGGCCTCGGAGCGTCCGGTTTACCGGGTAGTCTACGAACATTTCGTATTTCCGTTGGCTCGATATCTATTTTTAGAGTTCTGAACATGGTGTTAGAGATTTCTGCAATGTCCTCTAGTGTTTCTTGAGCTTTTGTTGGAACGTTTCTTATCTCAATTTTGTAGGCACAGGAGTGGCGGTTTAGCTCTTCAATCATGTTTTCTAACTGCTTTATTTTAGCAATGTTAGCCTCACATTTATTGGCAAATTCATCAGTTTTTATCAAACAAGTTTCGTGATGAATCGTTAGATTATTAACCTTTTGCTCCAACTCCGTACTAAATTTTTTGAGCTCTAAGACTTCTTTTTTCACCTCGCCTATATTTGATAGAAGGGCGGTAAGCTTCACATCCTGTTTTTCTTGAAACATAGTAAATAGGTTGGTCATGTGTTCAGTAATATCATGTTTAAAAGAATTCAACCGAAACGCCATTGTGGCGTTTATGTCTTCCTCATTGTTCCGCTTTGCTTTGACCCGACTACGGGACACTTTAGCGGTGCTAGTTTCTTGGTCGGTTTCTGGTTGGCTAGGGCCAGACTGTAATGATTCTTCGCTACCATGTTTGGGGGGAGGACGCAGCATAGTTGGAGTATCAATAACTTTTAATTTTTAATTCAACAGTAGGTAAGCAGTTTAGCAAATAGCAGAAGTCGACAAATAGAATGTCGTTGTTTAAAGAGCAAGTTAAGGCCCATACCGGACCCAAAGTGGCGCCGCCACCTAATTTATGTTATTATTCCGTTTAACAAAGGAATTTTCAAAAATCCTTCTTCCAGTTTGTGATACCTATCATAAGCTTTTTTTTAATGCCTCTGTAATAGTTTTATTCTATTTAGTTTAGGAAGAGATACGAAAATAGATTTTGGTGGCCACCAAGTGCAACTTCGTATCTCTTCCTAAACTAAATAGAATAAAACTATTACAGAGGCATTAAAAAAAATCTTATGATAGGTATCACAAACTGGAAGAAGGATTTTTGAAAATTCCTTTGTTAAACGGAATAATAACATAAAGAAGGTGGTGGCGCTAGTTTAGGTGCTGTATGCGCCTTAAGAAGTTGCTTGCTATCAGGGATTTGTAAGGCTTTGTGAATTGTAGCTCTATGACTCAGCTAGCGTAAGCGCGCGTGGCGTAACACGGGTGGTGCAGTGAGCGGCACGCTAATTTGGTGCAGCAGTCTAACTTGTGTGGTGGCGCGGCGGTTAGAACCATTGACTCGTGCGCAGCCGGTACCAGGATCGGACCTCGGTATGTGGAGGGGCAATCTCTGACCAATAGATCATCAAACGCAACTCACGTGCAGCAGTGTGTCCTCTTCTAGCCGCCCACTGGGAGGTGCCAAGCCGTCTAGAGTCCACGAGATAGAGCGAGAAAATATTCAACCAATAGGAGCGCGCACAGCGAAATTAAACGATACACGTCTGCACTCTACGAGCTGCCGAAGCGGAATGAATATCATATCAATATGAATCTAACTAACCTGTTTGTATAAGTCCAGCTCTAACTCTGGGCCATTCTTTCTGCACTATTTTATCCAGATACTTCATGAGATCGTAGGAGGTATCGTATGCGAATGTGCTGTTCGGAAAACGAGACTCGAACCTACTCCATTCGACGGACTGTAGTGTTTGGCATATTTGTGCGAACGGCCTATGTTCATAGGCTTTGTAGACGGGCTGAAATTAAGAATTTGATGTTAATAAGAGTGAATTCACATGCTCACACAAGCAGAGGTGGTGTTCGACATATAAAATTCTAATTAATTAAATCCTGAGTGGACATTTATGTCATCTATCGAGCTGTTAGGAACTAATAGCTATGATTATTTATGTCTTATCTAGGTAACTTTGAAATACCCCCATTGGAGTGCGTCCTGGGGCCTTTTCTTATGTACCTTCCCAAGCATTCATTCAAATGCTATATACTTACCAAAGGTTCATCGTTGATCGCACACGTGATGATCGCAAGTAAACACGTGTGTAAATACGCACATAATATATCGTCAACATCAGCCGCTTCATTAATTATTATATGCATGGTTTTCCTCTGTATATTTGGTACCAACATATAGTTTCTGTTCTCATAGATCCTGCTAAGTCTCTTCAAGTGCACGGCAGAAGGGGTTTCAGTGAAGACAGTTGTTAGAGACTGTCCCAGTAATATTTTGAAGCCACTTATTTTTAAATCTGTGAAAAGAGAAAATTATTAGCGAAACAAAACACCTTATAGGTGCAATATATATACTTACTTATATATACTTAGCAATATATAAAGTCCTTATAAAAACGCATGGTTTAAAGTTACTTTTTTATTTAGATAAACTATGTGTTAAGTTCAGTACACTATGCACATTAATATTAGCAATCTTTAGGGTAACGACGCTCAATACGAGCTGGCTGGTGTGAATTTTAAATTACAATTTGAAGCTATAGCTATTATTTACGACAAATTCGAGGTTTAAGTTACGAATAAACGGTGTAATTCTTTTTCTTATGGTTTTCAGAACTTGCGTTTTTAAATTACTGGGTGCTTATTTTGAAAAACCAAGATGGTACATTATTTTTTATTGATATTTTACTCTCATTTTCAAATCAAGGGTGTTCATCAAATACGATGTATTCCCGCTGTCCCCATTCACCCTGTCACGGAACTTAATAAAAGACCATCTGGTTATTTTTACAATCTAAGGGTTATTTTACAATCCAAGATGGTGGATTAATTTTAATTAATATTATACTCTTGGGTATCGTTTTTGACTAATTTCAGGATGTACAATACGAAAATGGGGTTATTTTGATAATCCAAGATGGCGGATTAATTTTTCTAATATTTTACTCATATGTATCGTTTCTGAGTAATTTCAGGAAGTTCAATACGAAAATGGGGTTATTTTGAAAATCGAAGATGACGCATTAATTTTTATTTATATTTTCCTCATGGGTATCGATTTTGACTAATTCTAGGTTGTTAAATACGAACATAGGGTATTTTATTCTTTCGAGGGAAATTTCAGGGTCATGGAGGGGAGGGAATTAATTCCTCTTGTCAATTGTGAGATGTTTGCACCAGACGCCGCATATTAGTAATCATCACCCCCGAATTAGTCGAAAACGATACCCATGCGTTAAATTTGAAATAATACAATATTCAACATCTTAAATTTAAATAAATATTTGTTATTACGCCGTCGAGTAAGTCAAAAACGATATCTATGAGTACGATATGAAATCAAAAGATTCACCACCATTTTGGATTTGAAAAAATATCACATATTAATAATCTACACTCTCGAATTTGTCGAAAAAGATAATGAGTAACATTTTAAACTAAAAATATTTGCCATCTTGGATTTGAAAAATTACCAATATTCATAATGTTGATGACGATTTTCACCTAATATACATAAATAAGCATATGAAAGTATTCATTTGACACTAGCACGGTGACAACCCTGACCTACAAACGCTGTCACGTCCCATGTCGATATGTACGTACAGCGATATCTAAGGCGCCTGTTATATGTTTATCATATGCCTATTAGCTGTACCTACATACTTAAGTTTCGTTTGTATAGATTATTCTACAAGTTACGTGCGAAACTGCGGCCGGAAACTAGTAAATTATAAATTACCCAATATGCAAGGTCCTAGTTGGTAGAGTAGAATGGGTTCGCTCCTATTTATCTGACAGGGGCTTGAAATAACTTCATTCTTCAAGTATTGGTCAATAACAAGCAGGAATCTTGGTTCGTTCAGTGTCCGCAGGCAGACCGCACGGACAGCGAAATAGTTGAACATCACGTGGAGCACCATCATCAGCATGAATACGGACAGCGAGTGACTAAAAACCGAAAAACTCGTTTATTAGATAAGTGTGTTGTGGCTCGGTAGAAGCATATCGGTTTATTATATATTAATATAAATATATAATTTCCAAATATACGGTATATTTGGAAATTACTGTTTTTCCGAAAAAGAGAATCAGATAATTCCACCCTTAGTATGGTAAGAAAAACATAGTGTTTTGTCGCTGTAATGCGGTATGAACCATATAATGTATGAGACTAGAAAAATATGAGCTTCTGACGCGTTACAACAATAGTGTGGTTCTAGCTAAAAGCTACTAAAGCCTTTGATTTCAGTCGTGTCTACGCGTCGCTAGATAATGGTTGGAACCGGTCAGATCTAGGCGCAAGCTAGGGCGTCAGCCAAGAACTTTCCAGACGCATCGCGAACTGAGAGCTATACTTCTCCATAGATTTTGTTTTTTTTTTGTAGGCACATCACACCTAATACTGTACTAGATTATCAACGATGAAGTTTCGAGCGTTTGAAAGAATGCTTAGATAAGAAAAGGCCGACTCCGCTCTAATGGTATTTCAATTTTACATTAAACTTAAAAATAAAGTAACTTGATTTAATGTTTCCTAAAAAGTGATTTAAATATTTTTTACCTAGGTACCTGTTTAGTGTCTTCAATTGACTTCTGCATGCTCTACTATATGCACAATTAATCTTGGTCCGCACGTTCCCACTTACCCAAGGACTGCTAGGATCACCAAAGCTGTGACTGAAGCGACGAGATTCACCGCAGTCTCCTGCGCTGCGTCTTTAGCCGACACATCAGCGAGGTTGCCTTTAACAGCGTGGTGTTGGGTCATCGCTACTCTCGTGGCGGCACCTGTAACAAACACGTAACTAATAATCATTTGCTGTAGACCTAACTCCCTGTCTCCAGCTTCGTGGTGCGGACTTTCACAGGTCACCTGGCCAAAGGGCGAGCTAGACTACATTTGCCGAGTCGCGGCAACCACTAAAGACATAATTATTATAGAATTATGCACACTTGTTATAGTGAGATATAATTTTACTTGTTTGTGAGTATTAAATCTCTGCAGCGGCTCGGAAGCTAGGTACATTATCCAAGCAAGAGTGACGCAGACTTGCTACCTCTTGAGCGAAGCCGCGAGCAGAAGCCAGCATCTTACTAAATTTACCATACCTACCTAATTTGAATAATGATAATCTACAAATCTTAGTTACCTGCCACCCCTACAATAGCTTTCATGACTGTGCTCACACACAAAGCAAAAGTCGCCATGAATTTAAAGCAGGGTAAAGCTATTTCAATACACATAGCCGCATTGTTTAATATGTCTGCGTAGATCCGCCATTTTTTGCTATATGCGTCCAGGTATGTTCTGAAAGAATATTAAATAATTTTGTTGGAATAATCATAAATAGTGTTTTTGTTTCTCATCTAAGCAACAACTCCTGGTGGTTAATAATGAATTAATGATGTATCATCAAAGTAAATTTTATTGCATCCATTAAAGTAAATTTTACTTTCATATCCCACAAGATTGAAAGAGTTAAAACACAAACAGACGGTACAATCAAAGGAAGTTCTCGACTTTTTTCGCCACGAATTTCTCGGACTTGAGAAGTATGGATTTCCTGGATTTTCCATAAACTCTAGTTTGTTTAGTGTGACTTCACTATTTTTGTAAATATGTTCATGAAAAGCAAGTCGGCGAAAATGCAACCCCTGACTTAGGGATTTTTTGATAACCACTTGTGAAAGCAGTAACCTAAAAAATATGATTCAATTTTACAAAGGCAAATGCAACTTATTAATTTGCGAAGATTTTGATATATTTGCTTCACAAAACAAAGAGCCTTTCAAGGCTGTTTCTTCAAAAAACAAATAACAGTTGCTGCTGCAATTGCTTGCTGCTGTTTTAAATGTTTCCTGTAAAAATATCTAAAACCCGTATTTTTTATGCTGGTAACGCTATAATCAAGTAGTGGCAGTTGGCAACCCTATGTGTGACATACCCATGGGAACAAGCAAATAATATTCTTCCAACATGTCCACATCCATCTTTGAATATCCAAGTAATGGTAGCTGCTAATGGTGTGGCACTGACATCCCCCACCCCTACTCCTCTCAGCACTTCCTGAGTTGCTAAAATACCTGAAAATCACAAACATGGAAGAAACATAAAACCATGAAAATGCTGCTAACTAACTGTGATTATGTAGAAAAGACTATTGCTATAATAATAATAATAATCATTTATTTCAGACCATAGCAAAGTTACAGATCTTATTTAACTTATGCTACAGTCCATGTCCATAGTAATATATATCTTAAAACTAACATACATAAAACATTAAAAACTTACCTAATGACACGAAATGAACGAATGCTATACTAGTGAAATGGACCAATTTGAGGATTACCTGATATTGTGCTGCAAAATGCTTGTGCAGTATCCCATATTTGATATGGTATATAATCTTTACTGACACTATCGGGGTATCCTTGGGGCAGGAATACACTTTGCAGCCAGTCGTTTGCATCAGCTTTGTACCCAGAATTCACAATTACTAGTTCAGCTTGCCCTGTTGAAAAAATTACACAAAAAACAACTTTCATTATCATATCAGTATGTTGATACCCATTATCAGGATTCACACCTACTCTGGGGTACTTAATTAATATAACTATAGTAAACTTATAGTTTTAGTAAAAGTTTAGTAATAACTCTTCTAGAGGCGAACGAAATAGTTATTATTTATCAGTAGGTACTTGTTTATTTCGTTTAGAAATAATTTTTTCTATGACTGGCTAGGTGGCCAGTGTACAAACTGCACCTACACTACACATCATAACATTAATGTTATTTTAGTAGGTTATAGATCCAATAATCTACGATAATTAAGCTTCAGCCCTTTTTAAAGACCCAATATTCTGATGTGCGGTGGCGATGCGGTAGGTAGGTATACATAAAACAATAATAATTACAGGTAACCCACAATGTTTTAATTTCACACTGACCCAAAGGTTTAATATAAAGTGTTTCCTTCGCGGTGGATCCAAACTTTTCTCTAAGAACAATTTCGCCTTCATGTAATAAACTCATTATGAAAGATATGAATTGCTATTTGTACACGTAGATGCAGCCAGAATAGCCGAAAGAGTGAGTAGTGACCGATGATGACAGAAACACTCATACGCCGTGCGTGTCTTTTCCTCAGCTCGACTTATCAAACACACGATTAGAGGAAAAAATACAACTTAAAAACATTTGTCCACAACGAAAGAAAATTGTAAACAATCTTCAAAAATTCAAAATGTAAACACCAAGGTAGTTTGTGTGACGTGTGAATGACTGACATTGACATGACAGTTGTTTTGTTGTTTGAATGCTGTCGTGGACGGAAAAAATCGCACCCCCTAATCCTGATTTGTTTTTTGCATTTTCTTAGAGCATTTATAACGGGAGTTGGCAAGCACTACTTTTACTAAAATCTTGTACTAAAATCTTTCTGCCGTTTTTCGTGGGAGGCGAGGTAATACGGTACAGCACACATTTACATAACATACTAATGCAGAAAAATTAAGTGTCCTTACAAACGCACACGCAAGTAAAAGCTGTGACACAAACACAAAAACAAGCACACAATTTTATTATATAATGACCGTTGATACCATAGACAGAATTTTTTCACTTGGTTGATTATTCTCATTCATTCAGAGCTCATTCAAGGTGAAATGACAGGTGGTCATTTCCTAGAAATTTTATATAAATATGTGATGATTAGCTGTTAAAGATATGATTAAAAAGTTGTTTTTGTTTCATATTTTATTAAAAATACTATTTTTGACTTTTTGGTAATAAATATGTCATTTGATTCCAGCGGAGCACTTTTTCTTTCTACTATTACAATATTATTATATTTTCCTGTAGGAAAATAAATTGATGTGACTTGTTGGGATTTTTTCTCCCATTGAGTCACACTGTTACTCGTTGCAACTTTTTTTTATAGAAGAACTCCCAACGTGTCACACCTGTGTAACAGTGTGACTTGATGGGAAAAAAAATCCCAACGAGTCACACTGTGACCGGATTTGGTGTGACTCGTTGGGAGTTCACCCTTGAAACTGTCGCAACTAGTATTCCATTTAAATCTAAATTATACAATATTACAAAAACAATTGACAAAAATATCACTTACTTGTGATAAGAAATACCGTGTTCCCATGTTAAAAACTCATTAGGGCTAATTTAATGATCCTTTCTAAGCGTCGCTGTTAGTGACTTTAATGAGCAGTGCAGCCCCGGTAATTGAAATAAATGTTAGTAAATGATTGAAATAAATTACTAAGTAACCCGAGTACTTTTTCGTAGACAGATTTTTGGCTCAACAAGCAGATTAGTTCCGACATTCTTGTAGTTCTGATAAAATTATCTATGCCAGTCTTTATCGGTCACATACTGGAGATCAGGAGACAACCAGGATCTTTGATTATATCTGCAATATGGCTGATGTGGTTCAACGACGTTATTCCGCTGCCAAACTGGTAGGTACCTACTGTTAGGCGACTTTAAAAGCTCACCATCGCGACTGGTTCTTTCCGTACCTGAACACCGATCATGCTGGTCCAGAGGCCCACAAACTTGCTTTGTCAATTAACCGCTCTCAGCTGGTGAACGAGGCAACCAGGATTCCCGACGTTGAGAACAACACAGGTCAGTATCGTCGTACTCGCCTCCGGATTCTACCCCTAAAGGTAGCGCGTAATGTGCAGCCTGTGCCCAAGAAAGGTAGTCGAGCTGACCCTTCGAACTATCGCCCCATCTCAGTCAACTCCCTGCTATGTAAATGCATGGAGCGTGTTCTGAATGGAAAGCTCCTGGCTGGCATATCTCGAATACAACGACCTACTCGGCGACCGACAATACGGTTTCCGCCGAAAACGGTCTACGGGAAATTTCCCGTTTTCCGATTTCTCCCCGATATATTTAATTTTGTCTTGCACGTGCCTTTGCTCGTGCAATGCCACATTGATCCCCATCTTTGAGTGTGTTGTGCAGACAACAGCGACGCCTATCTATTACACGTATTTTCTATTTTCTGTAACAAATATTAAATATTTAAAAAAGCCGGCTACTGTTTATCCTTATTACTTTTACTTAAATAAATATCGCCAATTATTTAGGTCATATCTAATCTTAGTTTTTAACAAGTCTTTAGGCCAAAATATTTACTTACTAAACTAGCCTATCCTTATGGGGCAATTTATTATGAAATTCACGAATATGGCAGATTCGTAGGTTGACCGGGGTTAGTCCACCTAGTTACCTATATTATTTTAGTTAGGTATACGATAGCAAAAATTTGTCTTTAAGGGATTCTGTATAACTGAAGAGTTCACCAGGAGGATCCCCCTGATAAGCTGGGGGTACAAAGTGACCTCACACTTTGAGGATCCGGCCGTAGATCTGTCAAATGAAATAAAAGTCTTGTTAAGTACTTACATTTATTTTATTTATCAAAAACATAAAATCTATAGGGTAATAATAGATTGGCAAGTCCTCCTGCCTTTGATATTTAAAGTAATTATATTAAATCAATTACCCCTTATTCATAATAGAAATAAATGCATAAATAGTTAATAGAAGAAAAACGACTTTTAGCTATTGCGTAAAGAGAGGTTTATGAATAAGAGGGTAAGTGCATTATATATTTTTTTAAAAGCTTTATAATGTGACAAAATACTAAAAAGTTAGAGGCCTTTGTCCTGAGTGGGACAGTGCGGGCTCTCAATAAATAACAAAATTGTTGATAAAAAAGTGCTTAAGCCACTTCCTGCCTTTTTAGAATTGATTAAGTAGTAACAATAAAATAAGAAAAACTCCACACTACTTGCCTAGTGCTAGTCTTACTTGATGCAATGAGACAACTATTGCACCTTTTACAAATTTTAATGTCTAATCTAGCTAACATATCATTACATTACTGTGTACATTGTAAAAATAGCTATGGTGTTGAAAAGACCTGCGAGATTATCACAGGTCTAGCAGACTTTTACACGTCTACTCGGCAGCTGGTAGGTAATTAATTATCGCGGTAATGTATTATTAAAAGTAGTTAATTTATAGTTCCTAAGTCCACATAATTTCGGACATTTTCAGATACATAAGCACGTCGTCGCTCACGTGCGAAGTCGACTGCGACGCTACAGCGCTGTAACGGAAGCGTGATGTTTTTATTCAAGTTTTAAGAAAGGCGTAATACGGTTTGGTTCACAGGTGGCCCCCCCTAACCAATTATTACGACCCATGCCTACCTTACAAGAAAATGTGGTAACTACTTACTATTACTAATGCCATATTTAAATACGTTTCACACACAAACACACACACACACACACACGCTGAGACATGTACAGTGATTCCGAACGCTGCCGTATTTACAAAGCGAGTCCATGCTCGTCATAACTTTCGAAAATCTTCTCGATGGCGGTAATGTAGGCAGCTGACCGCAAATCCAGACCCAATTTGTGTTTTTCTGCAGCTTTTTTAACGTTCTAAAACAAACATTGTTATTAATTTCTAATTGCTGTTATTTTATTATAGATGTCAACCAACTTATAAAAATTGTTATGTTAGTCATCAGCACGCATACGCGTCCACTAATACTTTCATTAGCTCGGGGTTGGCAGGCTGATTATGGTCCCTCAAAATCCCTAGGTAACGAAAACAAACAAGATCCGTCAAGTGCGAGTGTAACTCGCGCGCCAAGGGTTTCAAACATTTGCCAATTATTTGGACAATAAATTTTCCGTCTTTTTTCGAATGGCTATATTTTGAAAAGTATGAAACCTACAGCAATTTCGAAAACTGTTTTAAAATTTACAAAACAATGCCTTTCATTTCATAAACCAATAGGTAGGTAGTCCCCTTTCGATAAAAAAATCCCCCTTTTCGACAATTCTTAATGTTTTTTTTTTCAAAAATGTTCATTTTTACAGAGAAATATTTCAAAAAGTTTGAAACACAGAAATTTCAAAGTGTTTTGAAATGGTCAAAACGATACCTTTTATATGATACCCCACATGGGTAGGGGGAGAATTTTTTTTCAAAAGTGGACCCCCTTTTTTGACCATTTTTCAAAACCTATTATTATTACTGACTTCTCTATATTTTTTCTGTAAAATATAGATCGATATCTACAAACGCCTAATACATTGTACATGGATCGGTCTGCAATCTTCGGAGATAGGGGGGGGGGGGGGGGATGGTCAATTTTTTGACTTTTTTGAAATATTTCAAAAAGTATGAAATTTACAGAAATTTCAAAAAGTGTTTTAAAATGGTCAAAACAATACCTTTCATTGGATACCCTACATGGGTAGGTACACCCCCTTTTGAAAAAGAATTCCCCCCCTTTTAGAGCATTTTTCAAAAACTATTATTATTACAGACTTCTCTATATATTTCCTGTAAAATATAGATCAATATGGTAAAGTTTTCGACTTTTTTGAAATATTTCAAAAAGTATAAAACTTACAGAGATTTTAAAAAGTGTTTCGAAATGTACAAAACAATACCTTTCATTTGATACTTACCCCATTTGCCGTCCTAGGTCTCTTTTGAAATTTCAACATCAAAATTTGTACTGAAAATATACATTTTCATTTTTCATTTATTTTTTTCTTGAAATGGGTAATGGCGCACGAAATGTATCATTATTTCAAATTTCAAGTTAATAGCTGCAGTAGTTACTGAGATATTCAATAAAGAGCGGGGACGGAAAGAGCGAGACCATAAGGGTTTCAAAACCGATCTTTGAAACCCTAAAAACTGCCGATTTGGGGAAATAATTCGTGTGAAAGGGAATTTGTGCACAACAATGCCTACAACTGTTGGTTGAAATGGTTTTAAACACGGGTTATAAACAACATACCTAGTAAAAGTATTGATGGGTGATTGAGGACTGAGGGGTGTAGAGGTTCCTTTTTCGGTTTTTCGTGAAGAACTCTTAAGGGTGCGGTGGTGGCTTATCTCTCGCAAAAAATATTGAATCGACATACAATTTTCTACAAAAAAGATCTGCTACACTTTTTTTCTAGGATCATAATTTAAAAATATTATAAAGGGGAGAAATAATTATGATCAATTCTACACATAATTAATGTCATAATGGATGAGTGAGAAACGCCGAGCTCCAAAACTACTTGCGACAATCTGGCTTATTTCATGTAGATTAAAACATAACCGCATGTTAATTAGTAGGTCCAGATATGAATAAACGAGACCGTTTATTTCGAACGTGGTAACGCGGGTCCAGCGGGCCTCGGTATTTTTTTTATCACATAAGTACAATAACTCGGCAACACCCTACCACCTACACAATGGGGATCGGCCAGAGGAGATTATAGCATTCTAAAGCCGGTAACGACCCAGTGACACCAGAGTCCACCAAGAATAAGACGGTGATTTCATTGAAAAAAAAAATCTTTGAAATAAGTCTGACCAAAAACAAAATGTGAAAACTCGCCAAGTTCGTGATGGTTCTGAGGCAGCTTAAAAATGGAAAAACCCACGGTGAAGACGGCATTACTTCAGAGCTTCTGAAGGCACGAGGAGCCCCTGTTTTGCAGCTACAGAACCTGTTTAACAATGTCCTTCACAGTGGGATAACTCCTACTTTCCTAAGGCGTGGAGCGGGAGCCTGGTGGTGCTCTTTTTTAAGAAGGGAGATAAAACCCTTCTTAAAAACTATAGACCCACACTCCTGAGCCACGTCAATAAGCTTTTCTCATGAGTGGTCACGAATCGTCTCGCCAGGAGACTCGACGAGTTCCAGCCACCGGAGCAGGCCGGGTTTCGGGTTTATCTAGACAAAAACTTAAATAACTAGTTTATGTCAATGAAGTCACGTGTTTACTAATTAGGTCAAGACACAGGTCAAGGTGCGGTTATTGACCTTATCAGCTGTTAGGGTTAAAACTATACGTTTTTTGTATAAAACTTTCTCGAATTTACGGGAAGGGCCGTCTCTTTCCACACTGTATATTTGAATAGGTAATTATGTGCAATTTAATTTCAGAATCAGACTGCCAAGGCTGCGGCTGTGTTAGGAATTGATAATAATTACCTCGCAAGCATTAACCATGGAGTACTCGAGGCCGGAGCTGACAATGTGAAGCTCGCTGGCACCAGACATCATGGTTCTGAACATGTCGGTCGGTAATATTTTAGCTTCACAACCCACTTTCTTCAATGATTGCTCCACGGAATCTACAAAGAACTCACACATTAATTTTAAACTGCGCAAGTAAGAATTCTCTCGGCTCATTGAACTCTGGCAATGAGACAGAATAGATGATTAACGGTGAAGGATTTAGGTATATGCTTTATTTTATCCTTAAAAATACTTAAAACTCTCCGTATACATATATGTATATCGAAGTTAAATTTATAGATATTGTCTCTCTCATTGGCCTCTCTCTTCGTCTTCAGTGAAAGGAGAATGGCAAGGTACTATATTACTCTGAAGTTTTAGTGTGTATACTTCGGAGTTAAATTGATTAACACCCTGTGAATGTATTAAGGAGCCGTATCGAACCATAATAATCATATCGCAATTGGCCTATTCTACTCTAAGCGAATCTCGAGGAGCGTCGACGGAGGTTTGACGTTGGACCAATTGGACATGAGAATGACAAAGAAAACATGGGATTCAGATGTGGAAATCTAGTGGTGTTACCGTGGCAGATTGGTAATAGAAAGTCATGTTCGAACAGTCTCGCGATTCGTTTAGTTAGTTGCCCTAGGCTTGGATCTGTGTTTGAAAGCCGTATTTCCATCTGGCACACGTAAATACCCGCAGTTGATATTAAAACATATGTACATACTCCGTTATACATTTAAATATGTTGATAATTATGGTGGATACCTGAGGATGCATGAAAGTTTTAACTATAGGGGAAAGGCGTACAAAATGACATAGGTGGACAAAACGACACAGTGGTCTTTTCTCCGAAACCACAGACTATTTAGTTCCCGTTTCGACACACAGAGGCCGCCTAGGAACAGGCAACAACCTGTCGCAACGCCAGTCATACCCGCTCGGCCGTTTGACGAGGACGGCGGTTTGCAAATTTTACAACATCACGAGTTTTGTTCCAATAGATTTTGCTTCGCGGTTTATGTAAGTATTATTTGTTTTTGTTTCTGAAGTTATAAATTTTGAAAGTGTACATAATGACATACCCCTTGTCCGGGTAAAATGGTATACTATGTCATTTGACCCAACTATTTTTTTCTTCTTTCAGATCAAAAATTCAAACATCCACACATCATCAAAAATGCCTTGAAATTATCCAAGAAAGACGGACCGACAGGGTTGGGATAAAACATCCATGGAAAAGGCTATACCTAGAAGCTGTGAATAAAAATGAAATGGGTGATCTGATGGCTTCTAAAGTGTATGGTTTCCCACAAGCAACACTAAGAAGACTCGTATTAGGCAGAATAAAAACATAGCCCCAACCACAAAGGGTATGGGAAGATACAAAAGTATTTTCATTTGTGAAATGAAATGAGAGTTGGTTGAACATTATAAAGCTTTTGGAAACCAGACTGTACTCCAGGTCCAAGCCAAGGGAAGTTTGGTTAAAGTGCATGAGCTGCAAGAAATGGGCTCATGCATCATGTTCCAAAGAAGACGTCTTTTATTTGATAAAGGAAACATGTTATTTTGGTATAGCAATTTGTCCACATGTTGTATGTCATTTTACCCGCACAAGGTGGACAAAACGGATTTTGTCAATGTTTTTTAAAATGTTCTTTAAGTTTTTTGTTTTGGTATAAGGTGGATTGATCTCTTTAATTTTGATAAAGTACTGAACCAAGGTTAATGTAAAGCTGATTAAAATGTGAAAACAATTAATAAAACGCGAGTTATGACCGATTTAGCAGAGGGTATGTCATTTTGTACGCCTTTCCCCTACTTACACAATACTAACAAATTTACATTACCCATGATATTAACAACAGAATAAAATAAACACCAGTTATAATTATAATGAACATTACTAGTTATTTGTAGGGTAAACTTGCAAGTATCAATTACTATAGAGGCAGTATAATTCATCTCTTGTTACTAATTAACTTTATTTTTTACGTTTTAACACTTTGAAAACCCGTAGCTATCCGTGCTTTATTTACCTAGATCTCACGTAAATATTCGAGTCAGCGGCTCCAGTTTGCTTCCGTGACAAAAACACCCGTTAAGGTAGATTAGGCCTCCGATTTGCACCACGCATAGTCAGCATAGATACTGCTGCCTGTCATCATGTAGCTCGCGAAGAACCATAGCAGTTTGGTGGTGCAGTTTTCGTCGCTAACATCTGAAGCTGTGTCGCTGTGCATTTCAGTCGAAGAAGGCGGCGTCGAATACGTCAACTTGCGGTAGCGTTAAGGTCATTGAGTTAAAGTTACTTGAAGTGCTTCGTGCCGACGACCGGAAACCGTGCAGTGCGTCGGACAACCGGTCTGACACCTGCTCTTGCATGCTGCGCTGCATGGCAGACCTTTGCCGCCCTCGACAGAATGGCCAGCGGTCTGGAATCGGTCGTATCTGATCCCAAATTTTTTGGTATGGGAATTAACGTTTTCTTCTATCGTTCAGGAAAATTAGACTCCTTACAACGATTTTTAATATGGGCAAGCGGTTCCGCCAGCGACATTCGACAGTCTCTCATGATAAGACGGGTGTGCCGTCCGGGCCTAGGGAACGCATCCGCTTGGGCGTTGTCATGCTGCGCCTGACGTTTTAGCAGAGGTAATCAGCTTCAGAAAAGTGCCAATATCGTTTGTCCGCCTGTTCAAAGCGCCTATTCAAAGGGCTGCGTGCGTGCGTGCGGGAGGCGGTGCGCCGACACCGCGAGCGGCGGATGCTACATAGAAGAAGGCTTAGAATGCATCGAGTTAGAATCATAGAATGGTAACTATGGACGTAACCAAAAAAATTAAGAACAATCAGTTTGTTTTTTATTCGATTAGGTGCGCTTGTGAGCGTGAATGCACTGAAGTTACATTAAATTATGGTTTTCAACTCGCACAGATTCGTTATCGACTAAAAAACCAAGAAAATTTATGAATGACTATCTACACCCTTTGCTGTGATGTGACAGCACCGTGTTTTTACTCCGTGGTACTTAATCGACAAAAGATACCCACCTACATGACCTCACTTCAACAGCCTATAATGGTACACGGCTGGATGCAAACCTCCCCCTTAAATTTTTATGAATACCTACATAAAAGTGTTATTAACTCTTACCCAAGAGAGCAGTATTTGAGTCACGCCAGAACTTTATGCTAAGCTTCCCGAAGGACACGTGGTTCAAGTTCTTCAGGTACTCGAAATAGGAGACTGTGACTCCACCTGCGTTAGCTAGCAAGTCTGGTAGCACTAAAATTCCCTTGTCCCGCAGCATTTTATCTGCCCCAGGCGTCGTTGGTCCGTTAGCACCTTCTGCGATAATCTAAAATCAAAAAATACCTAACTCATTCATACCACATACCTACTAGTGAGTTGGTAATTTCCAATTCCAGCAGACAGACCCTGCGGGAGTCTAAAAATTTAGATATAAACTTAGAAATGCACACCTTGCATTTCATTTTTGAAGCATTTCCAGTTGTAATACTCTTTTCCATTGCAGCTACGACAAGGATATCGCATGCTTCGTACATTAAATCCTTGGAAGCTTCCTGACCCCCTGAAAAGCCCTTGATACTACCTCTGTTGCCCGTCTTATATTTATGTAAAGCCTGTAAACAGATAAGCTTAAATTACTTTAAATGGGGTATGCGTAATTATATTCGAAATATAAAGGCAAAAAATATTAACATTCGTCTATTGTTTATTGTATTAGGTTAGGTACTGAACGGCAAAATTCATAAATGCCATGATAGAATGGTGCAAAATCTAGGCCTAAGCTACGGCCTAAGTACATAATTAGGTTCATAAAATTGGTTGCCCGCAGGCATTTTAATGGCTAAAAATGATAGCCCGTGAGCTTGAGAAGTACCTAAGTAGGCCCATAATTTACCTAACTACTAACTAAATTACATACCATAGTGTCAAAGCCATCCTTGTTGACCATGTTGCAATCATATTCCAGAACTCCGATGACTTTAACTCCACTTCTTTGAAGGTAAATAGCGGCGTAGGCGCCTACGTTGCCGTATCCTTGAATAATTGCAGTCTTACCCTGGGCATAAAGAAAAAGAAAGCTAATAATAATCATCATTGCTATCCCTAATGAACACTTACGTTACCAACAAAGAAATAACCAAATATTTCAAAGTTTCGGCAATTTAAGTCGAGTTTATAGGTACCTATAAACAAGTACAGTATTTTTGCTGAAACCCATTCCAATTGAGTAGTGTGTTGCAATTGATATAAAGCCATCGTGAACAAAATAAATAGCGAGCGAAGCGAGCCAGTATTTTTTATGATTATGCTTAGTTCATTTTTCCGAATACATAAGTAGATTATTTAATATTTTAATTTCATTTATTTTACAAGTGGATTTACAGTAAAACAAGATCCGTCAAGTGCGAGTGTAACTCGCGCGCTGAGGGTTTCAAACATTTGCCTTTATTAATTATTTGGACAATCAATTTTCCGTCTTTTTTCGAATGGCAATATTTTGAAAAGAACGAAACCTACAGCGATTTCGAAAACTGTTTTAAAATGTAAAAAACAATGCCTTTCATTTGATAAACCAATAGGTAGTTAGCCCCCCTTTCGATAAAAAAAATCCCTCTTTTCGACCATTCTCAATGTTTTTTTTCAAAAATGGTCATTTTTACAGACTTTTCTATATTTGCCTGTAAAATATAGATCCCTATCTACAAACGCCTAATAAATACATTGTACATGGATCGGTCATCAATCTTCGGAGATAGGAAGGGGGAGAATGGTAAATTTTTCAAAAAGTATGAAACTTACAGAAATTTCAAAAAGTGTTTTAAAATGGCCGAAACGATACCTTTCATTTGAGACCCCACATGGGTAGGTGGTACCCCCCTTTTGAAAAAAAATCCCCTTTTTTGACCATTTTTCAAAAACTATTATTATACAGACTTCTCTATATTTTTCCTGTAAAATATAGATCGATATCTACAAACTCCTAATACATTGTACGTGGATCGGTCTGCAATCTTCGGAGATAGGGGGGGGGGGGGGGAATGGTCAATTTTTTGACTTTTATTGAAACTTACAGAAATTTCAAAAAGTGTTTTGAAATGGACCAAACGATACCTTTTATTTGATACCCCACATTGGTAGGTACCCCCCTTTTGAAAAAAAATTCCCCCCCTTTTTGACCATTTTTCCAAAACTACTATTATTACAGACTTCTTTATATTTTTCCTATAAAATATAGATCAATATCTACAAACGCCTTAAGCATTGTACGTGGATCGGTCTGCAATCTTCGGAGATAGGGGGGGGGAATGGTCAATTTTTCGTCTTTTTTTGAAATATTTCAAAAAGTTTGAAACTTACAGATATTTCAAAAACGATACCTTTCATTTGATACCCCATTTGCCTTCCTAGGTCTCTTTTGAAATTTCAACATCAAAATTTGTACTGGGACGGACAGAGCGAGACCATAAGGGTTTCAAAACCGATGTTTGAAACCCTAAAAACTAAAGCGTCCATGAGTTACACATAGATTATTAAATTTTTCATTTATATTCAAAATTTAATCAGCTGCATCATTGGGGGATCGGTATGATAAGGCTACAGGGTGATTATTTTTCTCATGTAACGGGTTCGATACCCGGTTCAACCATGTCATTATTTAAATATCTATGAATGCATTTAAATTGTTTTTTTTTTTATTCAAATAATGTCTTCTTTCAGTAAAATGTTCCATCTACAATATTAAAGGCATATCCGTGGGACGCCCTGTATAAATAATATTGTACTTATTATAGGTAATTTGCCAACTTCATATTTGAAGAAAGAAAATGACTGAAATAACTCTCTTCGTGATCTTTGGACTTTATACTAATTCCCGATACAATGATAGTAAATATTATGAAGGTACCTAGGTTTCAAGGTTAGTACCTTGAATCCCGTAGGTAGATTGATTAATTTCATGGATGATTCGTCATGCACGAAATATTCAATGGTTAGGAAAACGCCACGCCCAGTGGCTTCCACGCGGCCGTGAATACCCCCGCCATTGATAGGCTTGCCAGTTACGCATGCCGCCCCGTTGATATCTCCGTGTCCTGCAACAAAAATATAATTACAATTGTAATGAACTGCTAGCACGGATTGACGACTCGTTTGAGCGTCTCGTGGTCTAGGGCAGGCAGGATGGAGGGCAAGAGGTCTCCTTGTGGCTCTCTAACCAGATGCTCGGACCCACGGAACAGAAAGGACCTCATCAACTCTTTGACACACCATGACCCGACTGCTCCCACAACGCAACCAACAGGAGCCGATGGCGGCGCATTGCAAGAGCAGGCCTTTCATCAGGACATTCAGGGCCCCATCATAACCACGACCACACTGCCAAGAGTGACCGACTAAGGAATGAATAAAAGCCCAAATTCAAAGTTACCAAGCACTTAGTTCCACCACCTACCACCAGTTTTCATTCTACAAACGTTGTGAAACACATAAAATATAATAATTAAAGGTCCAGAGGGTCCAGCATTATTTTTCTGTAACAGCATAATTTAGTGCCAAAACAGAGCTTCGCTAAGGGTAGATAACGTACCTACGGTTGACTAGAAGAGATTGCTTCTAATTCTAAGCAATAAGGCTGCTCATTGTACTTTTCTTAATGAATGCTTCTTTGTAATGTGTTTTTTGGTGTACAATAAAGAATTGTATTGTACTAGCTAGATATATTTTATAGAAAATGACATTATTGATTTGACATAGAGTGAGACAAGTAGAGATGCTAGACCAAATTATCTTCTATTGGATTTTGTACGGTTCCATCCACACAAATTTTACTTTTAAATTATTTCGGGTGACACCGCGATCAGCCGCGACCTAACTAAAATATTGATATTATGAGTGTATGCAGCAACAGCATATAAAAGCGGCAGACGCCCCGGGCAGAGAATTTATGACTTTCAGGAAAAAGCCTATAACTCGGTTATTATTGGAGATAGACCTGATTTTGTGGTTTTTCGTCGCCATAAACCCACTTGTTTACCCACCTCATTTCGGCTTGACGTCGAGTTTCGGGACACTCTGTATAAACAAGGTTGTTATATTCACCAGCGTAGCGAGGGAGGTAGAGCCGACCGATTTATAATGTTCTTGGCCCGAGTGAACAACACTCTTCACTTCGATTGCGAGAAAAAAACAGTCAAAATTTACCCATCAATAAAATAATGCACAGCGTTTTAACTTCTCCACTTCAGGAATTCGTCGTAATTATAAAAATAACATACGTCATAGCAAAAATCAAGGTAAATGCAAATGCATGGTATCCATGCATTTGCATTTACCTTGATTTTTGCTTGTCGATATTTTCAATTATTTTTAATTAATTTGTATTTTGAACAAAGTTAGAGTTATCTACTTACTAGTTTATGAAATACTTTTACCAAATGTATAAAATCATTATAATAATCTTTATTACTAATTTTGTATTCTACCATGTGTGTGTAATTGTGTATGTCTGTCTGTGCTGTTCTTGTTGTGCCCTTTATCAATTACCTACTTCAGCCAAGTTCAGATAAGTATATTTAAATTAAAATTCCAGATATTTCGCGCTATTGCTAATTTTTTTTGTGTCTTCGTAAAGCGCAACGCAAACATACGCGACCTACAATGGAGGAGGAATCGCTCTACAAAACGTCCAGCATTGACCAAGGAGGCGTTTAATTCCTTTTTATTTTATGCTATTGTATCTTTCTAAGCTACCATACAAGTACTTTCCGATTCATTTGGAAACTCATAATTGGATACGAAATAAGTACCTACGTTTGTATCGTTTTAGTTTTTGAAAATATATAATCATCGTCGAGTGGTAGGTAAAGGGGTTTGTCGCGTACGTGGGCGAAATGGTTCCAAAAAACTTAAACTATTTAGGATGACAATGCAAACCTAAGGTTTTCATGTAAGTGTCGACAATCCACGACATTTCTCGACCCGAAGTATTGACGTCAGGCGCCGGCACATCACAACCCGCACCTGGAATAATAGTAGAAAAATAATTATGTACTTTCTAGCCAATTATCGCAAATTCGTTTTGGCCTGATGGCTGTGAACTCAAAGTTGCATAACACAACGTCATCTACATCAGCCCATAGTCAACTTCGACGGCTGGACATAGGCGTTCCCTTATGAGCGCCTTAGTTTGTCTTCGGTTTGCTAACATGCAGCATATGCCTGCGGTCATTCGCAGACCATCATTGTCAGCCCACCTAGCCTGAGGGGCGTCCTACTAGGCTACATTTGCGGTCTCGCGGACTACACTTAAGAACGCGTTTGCACGACTGGCCGACCCACTGCCACAACTTTGGTTCTCTGTCGGGTGTATTCGTAACAAATCCTATCCTTCAGAGAAATATGAAATAATTTCTATAGCTCGCCCTAACGCGAGTGTCCCACTCGTCAGTAAGTCATAACGAGTAAGTAGTTCACACAGACTAAAACGAAACAAATGATTTAAAAGTGAAGTGATAACGGTGTTAAAACAAAATTACATACCGATATAGTTCTTTTTGGCCAATTCCAGAGTGTATCGTCTCGTAATTCTTTGTAACTCCGACACTTTATATTTTTTTGGGTTTATGCACACGCCTGCAAAAATATTTGCAATAGCTTAGTACCCCCTTCATTTCACTGTTTCTGGAAGTGATGCCTGCCGGCTGGCGGCGCGTTCTTTCGGACGCATATCGCAACGCAGTCACAAGAAGGCCTTAATCCCATTCACTGGCCAGTCGCAGAGACTGAATGGGATTAAGGCCTTCTCAAATTCACGACTGAAAAGATTTGGGTGAGGCCTTTGTCAAATAAAAGTTGATATTCTGACTAACAAACTATATCCTTGAGCGGCTGTTTTATCCATAGATACTCCCCACATGAGCCGTCATGAGTCATGAGTCTCCCTAAATTCGGCTAGGAGTGTGTAGGTACAGTATGCTTACGGATATTACTTATTATAATTATGTGAAGCAAAAGCGCTTTATTCCAACTTACCTCCTTTAGACCCTCCAAAAGGTACGTTGCAACACGCACATTTAAAGGTCATTAAAGATGCCAGAGCTTTTACTTCGTCCAAATTCACTTCATCCGAGAATCTGATACCTAAAACAAAACTCCTGAATTTAGGTATTTACGTTGTCGGCGTTGCAGGACATTCAACGCCGACAACGTAAATTATTATACGCCTACGTCTACTCATTCAATTGTTGTTAGGCACATGCACGACTATGAAGTTGCTTTATTTGTTGACAGGAGATAGAATGAATTATTTTATAGATGCCGTTACTTTTGACCAATAGATTCCAATCCGTCGACACGAAAAATATGGGGACTTACGAATATAATTTTTATTATCAAGCCAACAAAGGGGAAGGAACTGTCGGAAACTGTGAAAGTTATCGAATAGTCTGCTAGGAGTTAACTACCAACGCGTTCGATTTTGAAAAAAAAAAAGTTTTTCCTATCTGAATAAAAACTCGCTCTTTTTATAAAATATAATAATATGGCATGTAACGAAGATTTAATATTAATGATATTCCATAAAAATATATTGAAAACAGTATAATAATTATATATTTTTTTGTCATGCCGCGGTCTGAAGCAAATCGCAATTAGAAGAAAAATATTACTATTTTATTATATTGAATATTCTGATTCCAAAAAATAAAGTCATATAGACGCCTGAGTGAGGTCTGTAAAATAATAGAAAATGTTGAAAAAAATTACGAAATCGTTCACGGCATAAGCAATAAGCAGACAACACGGACTGGAAGCAAGGTGTGTGGCAAGCTATCAGCAGTGATAGTGGTGCTGGAAACCTAGTTTAACTATAAGCATCTAGGTATAGGTTAGGTAGGTACCCATTATCCTCCTGAGCCACGTCTTATAACTTTAATACTTCACATATAAGTGACGACCTCTGTGGCGCGGTGGGCGAAGGTCCGCCTGTGACGCGGGAGTTTGCGGGTTCGATTCCCGCCTCGGAACAAATGTGTACAATCTGCAGACATTTATTCAGGGTATCGGTCTGAACTACTCTAACTGGTCGTTTTCTATGGATAAAAAAATATATATTTATGTATTGTGTTATATTATGTATATCAGTTATCTAGAACCCGTAACATAAGCTCTGCTTAGCTTGGGGCTAGGTGATGCTGTATGAATTGTCCAGTATTATTTATTTATTATATAAGTAGTTTCTTAATCTAAATTTCGATAGTTGATGCTTTATATAAATTAAAATTTACCTCCTTTGCAGGGCAAGCGGTGAACGCTGTGTTGGGATCGATATCCGCTTATAATCTCATACGTGCCATTGTTCTTCAATAAAGGGAATTCAATTTGAAGTGAGGAGTTGCAAGAACCCATCACCTGATTCGACGAAAAAATCATATTATTTATATATTTAAACAACATGGCAACAGCCTATGTACTCGATAGATCTATAAGCCTGCGTCTGTGTTAGAGAACTGCAGGATGGTGTGGTGCCTAATGTTGGCTTAATTTTTTATAAGCGAGTGATAACGCGCTTTGATAACGAGCTTTTTAAAAGAGTGGTCAGTCAGATACATCCAAACATGCTTTTGAGTTCTTGATAAGAGCGCGTCAAGTCAACAAACAAGTAATTATGTAAAGACAGATGGTTTTGAAAACGCTCTTTGCATAAGCGCTCGCTTCAAAACACCTAATATTAGTTCTAAAGGTAGGTACGCTAAGCGCTAACCAAAAAAGGTACACAAAAAATAATAACTACACCTTACCTTCAAAATCCCAGTAACCCTGTTTGTTCTCTTTTTATCGCTAAAATGCGTATGTTTCTTTAGATACTCGATCAGTGAAGGTTCCACTAGTTTTACGGCAAAATGATAAAAATATTCCACCATCCTGTAGAAGCTGGGATTTGCGTCTGTGGCAACGGGCTTTACGTGTTCTGGAATCTCGTACCAACGAACCCAAGTTTTCATTTGCCATGGGCAAATAGCAGCAGGTTGCACGCGTTTGCATAGTGAAGCCATTATTACACTTTTTTTCCTTGATCAGAGCTTAACAGAAAAAAATCTAAAAAAATATAATAATAGGGCAAGGAATTGGCAGATACTGTTACTTCTGCCAAATTCTTCTGAAAACAATAGAAAGCTTTTGACAGAAAAATTACAAAATTAGAATTTATAAGTACGTCAATCATAGAGAATTATTTTTGCTAAAGGTAGTAGGTTACCGTTTTCTCATTGTAATACTTTTTAGGATACACCACCCAAAGTGGCGCCGCCACCTAATTTATCTTATTATTCCGTTTAACAAAGGAATTTTCAAAAATCCATCTTCCAGTTTGTGATATCTATCATAAGCTTTTTTTAAATTCCTTTGTAATAATTTAATTCTATTTAGTTTAGGCAGAGATACGAAAATAGATTTTGGTGGCCATCAAGGGCAACTTCGTATCTCTGCCTAAACTAAATAGAATAAAACTATAACAGAGGCATTAAAAAAAGCTTATGATAGATATCACAAACTGGAAGATGGATTTTTGAAAATTCCTTTGTTAAACGGAATAATAAGATAAATTAGGTGGCGGCGCGGCGCGGCGCTAGTTTGGGTGGGGTATGCGCCTTAATAAAAGTACTTCTAAAATCGATTTCAGTTATCATTCAGGTATCAGTCTGAGTATCGTTATGGCCGAGTAAAGCTTCATTTCACATGGGTTAGGTTTTTGGTGTAATTAATGATTATTTCCTCCAATTTGAATCGGTGTTAATTATTTTCATAGTGCATCCATTTTCCTAGTTAATCGAGAATTATGAAAAAAAATTAATTGCCTCACGTCGTATTTATGTTTTATTTTCAATCATATCACCATTGCATAAAGTATTTTGTGTAACAAAGTACAATTAAACGAGTATTTAACATTTTTTGCAAGCTCCATGGGTTGGGTACTCCACACGAGACTAGTGGGCGTAGGTACATTTCGCGTTTTGTACACGAGATAGTTTTATACTTATGCCAAAATTCCAAATCAGAGGAAAACATTTTCAGTAACAAGGTCACCCACGAGCTTTGTGTTTTTATGTACCGACTACCTAAAGGAATGATAATACTCTACATTTTTTCACTCTGAATCGATATCGATAATACTGACTTAGCTTTGGCCGATGACATTTTCTTAATCAGGTTTTAATAGTTTTGTAGTTATTTTTTTTTTGTAAGTGTGAATATTTGTTGTAATTATTTTTAGCTGTTAAATAAATAAGTAGGTAGGTACCTAGTTTTGTAGTTTTATATTATGTTGGAAGATAATATACGTAATAAGATTAATTAATTTACGTATTGATTTCAAGCCGGGTTTTTTAACGAATTAGGCAAACCAGAAGATTGGGTCCGATTAACAATGCGGGAGAATTTATCACCAGTTTTTTTTTTTAATTTTACTGTTCTTTTTATTAGTTACTAACATAATAAACAATGCATAATGGACTTTTCATATAAAATGGTCGTTTTAATTCACCACCAAGTGAAAAACATCGACATCGGAAATCATCGATATTTATACCTGAGAACTTTTGAGTTCCATGCAGTAATGATACCTACCTAAATACATTTCCCCCAGATTTTTGGTACTAGAATCTTTATTCAGAAAGAAAATAACAATCAAATAACAAATTTAAATTAAAACTTGTATTTAAAATAGAAACAATTAAGCTACCTGCAAACTGTTGCAAACAATCTACAGGTAGCTCATTTTTGGTAGTTTGGGCATTGGTTTAAAGTTATATCTGGAGAATAATTTATGAAATATTTTTTCGAATGTATTGATTTGAGTAAGTACATTAATACATCATGATTTCCTTCAGACAAAAACATAGTAACCCCCGCCAAGAAGCTGTAGTTTGCATAGACATTAATTTTGACTATCATCAAATGTAAAAAAATATATATTATCAATGATAACAAAAATATTTCAAAAATTATATTTAAATTTACATATTAAATTTAAGTAAGTTATGATTATATTATGGGTTAGTTATGCAATCATGATAGATACTAGTATCACCATAAATTTTCCCCATTCCTCCCCTCCTGCTAAAAAGGGCAGACAATTTTGTTTATATGATGATAATCGCCTCGTCCATTGACAGCGGGTTAAATTGTCTAAGGGCTGCGCCCATATTTTCATAAATAACGAACGTTAAGTGCCTTTCCTCGCTCATCTCCTTTACGGTAGCCTTAATGCAAAAATCAAGCAAAATGTGTATTTTTAAACACTTAGGTACATTTATGGTAACGGACGTGAATTTTCAGACGGTAGGTAGGAAAAAAACTGTAAAAGTCGAGTAATCGAAAAGAATTTTTGAAAATAGACTAGTTTCTTTAATAAAAAAAAATACAAAATTCGCCTTAAAAACTGTTTTAATTGAAAAGCTCTAAAATTATCGGCGACAACATCACATTATTTTTTATGAATTACATAGCCAGACTAATGTTTTATTTAAGTAATCGTGTAGTTTTTCTATTTAATGCTTAAATTTTGAATCATTAATAGAAAAGAAGCAAAAACTTGATTTTTGCACTGACATTGCTTTACTCTGTCCCGCTCCTATGAACGCGAAATCCTATGCCTATCCTTTTCGCAATTTTTTGCATTAGGCCCGCTCTTAATACATACAGGCTACAAGATATTTCAAAGAGATTGGGTTCAAGTTCAAAGTCAGTAAATAAGTTGAGGAAGAAGTCATCTGGACTAAAAGCTTATTGTTGCACTATATGTTGATGATGCTTTGGTGACTGCAACAAGTAAAACCATTATTCAAGAGTTTTTTGCACAAACGAAGATTCAGTTTAAGATAACTACAAAGACAGCGTCATATTTCCTCGACTTGATCTCACCAACGAGTTACTTTGCTTATTCCACAGTCTATATCCATCCATCGTCATTATCATAACCGTCTAGTGTACCTACATTATAGTCTGTTTTTTCAAACGCTGCAAATAATGTAAACAAAGTAATGTCACTTGATGTCACTGTCAAAGTGACAAGATAGTGGAGCTTAACCTTGTTTTTTACGGATCACACGTATACTTCTTTCCCGCGGCTTTGCTTGAATAGGAAAGAAAGCCATAAAAATAGATCCATCATCTCACAGGGCGAGGGCACGGTAATATTATATAGGTAACCGTGGCGAGGAACCCGCGCCGTAAAACGACGCGCAATTTATATTAATTTATACTTGTTTTTTGTTGTTTTATTCATAAAGACTATAAATAAATGTTATAAATCATATCCGATGATGACAGCAGTTGTTCGGGTATGACACTTACATACTAATATCTGAACAACTGCTATCATCATCTGATTCAGAATCCGTTTCAGTGATATTTATCACAAATCAATCACATACATTATCAATTATATGATTAGGCGGCGGGGCGCAGCGAGAGAAAGAACATTCGATTCCAGAACGGACGAGGGACGGGAAACGAATGATATTTTTACCCAATGTGCAGTACCAATGCACTTTGATAGCTTTCCCCAGAGAGTGACCAGTGTCACAAAATAATTACCCATACAACATGTTTATCATTTTATTTTCTTTGTCAGAAACGAAAGTATTGGAATAAAAATATTCCAACACCACAATTTATAAACAATTTGATAAGTTTCGGCTATAATTCAAAATTCTATTTTTTTTTTACAAAACTTAGCTTCGTCATAGTAACATTCTACAAAGGAAGATATTTTTTTACTGGCATCACCTTTGTTTACATTATTTGCAGCGTTTGTAAAAACAGACTATAGGTATACTTAGGCAATGTGGGTTTATGTGGCACCGCCCCGCCGCGGTCACGACTCACGAGGCGGGGCGAGCGCGAAAAGGTCAACCACCGATGGCGGGGCTAGGTATTAATAAAAAAAAAACAAACAAAAAAAATAATGCTGGACAATTCACACATCATTATTGAAGAAGATTTGACGACAAGTAAAATTGCTGTAGATAGATACCTCTTTTACCTCACCAGCCAATATTATTAATAACTTCTTGTCTATCAAAGGGGTAGGTACGTATTCGAACACCTAAAATTAAAATATCTACAGTTAAAATGGCGATGTTAAAAACCCCTAAAATTACAATAGCTTCAAATACCATAACGAAGTAACACCGAAGTATAAAACATCTAAGTTTGAAATTCCTAACATCTAATGGTTCAAAATATTCATATTATAATGAAAATGTAAAAGTTTACAATGTCGTTGTTTACAAGATGGAAAGTTAAAATACCTCTAGGTTCATAAAATATGAGCCAAATTACACATAACAGGAAATTTGATTGTTTTGTAGTGATTAGTTATCTAGAAAAAAAAAGCTAAACAATTCACACAGCATTATCTAGCTAGCCCCAAGCACAGCTCCAAGCTAAGCAGAGTTTGTGTTATCTATATGGGCTTTATGGGTAAATGAGCTTGATAACTGGTATACATAATACAATACATAGATTTATATTTATATTATACCTACATAGAGAACGGCCAGAACTCCCGAAACAAATACCTGCAGATCTTACAAATATTTGTGCCAAGGCGGGAATAGAACCCGCAACCTCCTGCATCACAGACGGACTTTCGCCCACCGCACCACCGAAAAGATCCTAATTACTAGAAAAACTGTTTTTTTTCTGATTTTGAGCAGTCCGTAGCGGACGTCCGCAGCAGTAGTGTTAACACTCCCACACCCGCGCTTCGGGGAGGTTTATATTATATTATAACATATGGTATACATACACACCTTTTCAGTCTCAGAGTCGAAGTTGATAAAATTATGTTTTATGAACTTCTATAAATACTCATTCGACATTTGAGCTTTAGATAATAACTACATGCGTTGCTACTATAAAATTATGTTTTATTATGAACTTCTATAAATACTCATTCGACATTTGAATTTTAGATAATACATGCGTTGCTATTGTAAAATAAAATTATGTTTTATGAACTTCTATAAATACTCATTCGACATTTGAACTTTAGATAATAACTACATGCGTTGCTATTATAAAATTATGTTTTATTATGAACTTCTATAAATACTCATTCGACATTTAGATCTTTAGATAATACCTACATGCGTTGCTATTGTAAAATTATGTTTTATGAACTTCTATAAATACCTACTCATTCGACATTTAGATCTTTCACTATTTTTAATTTAGATAAACCAAACATTAGATATTGTTATAGGGGGAAGATATTTGATGGAATGATGCTCCGGATCGTGCGTTGACAAAACGCCGCGCAATCCTAATAGCGCGCTGCTCCACGTAGAACGTTGCATTGCATTCGTCGAGCCGTGTTATGTCGCGTCATTTTAAAGGTCGTACTGGGGCATTATGCCCTATGACCAAATAGATTCCTTGCCCAAATCGTGCTACGTCACAACGTGATTTTAACACGAGCGTGATCATATCGTGCCTTGGGTGTGAAATCAAAAAATGGTATTCTGTACGCGACAAGATTAGTTGTCTATGGCCCGTTTATTGTGTTTCGCATGTTTCGTTCAAAATCTTCATCCAATTTATTCGGAAAATATCGGTTTTATTCAAAATTATTTTTTGTTTCCAATTTTCAACTTAATTAATAAATATCTGGAATTATAACCTTGCATAATCATAACTTACAATATTATAGTGTGATTAGAAAATTTAGAATCCAAATATTAATGAATTGTTTTATGAATTTTATCATTCAAGTCACGCATGACTAGTTTCGGAACGAATAGTTTTCAGCATAACCCATAAACTATGAAGTATACTATAGCCTAAATAAATTATTTGTAAACAAACAATTTATTTCGTAGAATTATCATCTCTTTGTACAATATACATTCAGTGAAGCAACAAAAAATTATATTATCCAACGAAGACGACGCTGGCGCCAAGAAAGCACCTACAGGAGGTTACCTACTCAGGGATTCTGTGGCACTTCTATCAATGGACCTGAATTATTGTTCGTGCAGGCTAACAAAGAATTAAATTCTTGCACGCGGGATCCTGCAACCAGGATCCTGAAAGGTCTCCTGAAAGGTGTTTATACATAACACCAGAAATCAAAGTAAGTGCATCAATTATAATTAGTAATACTGGTATATGAGATAACAACCAATAAGGTGCCTACCAGGGTGCGTCCAGCAGCGGACCATTATAGGCTGATGTGAGGTGGATCATCAATCACACCATAAATCACATCCACGTCACATCAACAGCCAAACAAAATAAAGGTACTAAGTACTACAATGTTAGTTGTAATTCATATGTTTTTTACTTACTTAAAACACTTAATTTCCTGGCCACCGGTGGCTATCAAAAGCCAGTGGGTAAAAAGTAGAAGGATAGCTCCTATTTATTCCTATTTGATGCCATAAAAATATTTTCTGTATTTTTTCAGATATGTGACGGCAATTTAAAAATCTTGAATTGACCACTAACAGGGCTCTGCCCGCTAAACAAACCCTTATTCACCATCCTGCATCACTGACTGCCCTCTCTGAAGAGGTGGCCTCAGTGACGACAACTGTCTACATTGTCCTGGAATGCGAGGGAATAACAGCACTGTGAACATAAATCCTCAACTTGTGGAAGTAACTCCGCAACGCCTGAGGACCATAAAAAGATTCTGCGTTTCTGGACGGAGTTAGGCTGGCTATGCTAGCATAAAAAACTCACATACAACTCTCTTGTGTATAACAAACGAAATAACTAAATAAAGATTATTAATTGGCATATTTATTTTATTTATAAAGTTTATTATAAATATCCTGAAGCGCACCCAAAAAACCAACTTGCAAATAAATAATCTAGGCACTTTATTGAGAAATTAATAAATTTCTCGAGGTAATATGTTAGCCTCCACAAATATGCAAGTGTGATGGATGAACCATTCTGAAAGGCACAGATTTATAAGTATAGTACTAAAGCTGAAAGGTACAAAGAATAAAATCCAAAATTTATTGGAGGATAGATCTCAAATTGACAAGTAATGTAAACAACAACATAACCTCAAAAGAAACAACAAGAAACACGTAGTAACTATTGCAGGAACACGCTAATCTGTGCCTTAACACGCTTGGAGCAAACGCGTTCATTTGACAGTTCAAATCGTGCGTAAATCGTATCGTGCTACGGCACGGAATCACAAAATGTCATAGAGAATATAGTTTTAACTGATTCCACGCCGTAGTCTTGTCTTAGGTGTGTAACACGCTTGGATTGGTCTTAGGGAATAAAGCCCCTGCCGCCGGAACAGAAAAATCATCTGTTCCGTGGCCGGCACCGAGTTATAATATTTCGATGACGGTCGGCGCAGGGCGGCGCCGGCGCGGCGGCGGCGGTTCTGAGCGCTCTTTGAGTGCCTTTTAAAATCGTATGCGCTGGATGCGGATGGGAAATGCTAGGTGCAAATTGTTTTCCAAAATACAAAACAGTTCTTATGAACCGTTTACTAAATTCCAGGTACCTACCATCTTATTATTTTGTTTTGTTACACTATAATGAGAACTACCTAACAGTGAATTGTAATTGTTTTAGGGGTAAAATGAAAAGTAGGTATATTATTGAATCAAACATAATACCGATGTAATGAATAAAAATGCTTAGGTACACACCATATTAATAAAAATCTTTTTCACAAATCAACAAACATACCAAAAAAAATTCTTTTATGAATAAGAAAATAACAATCAAACTTGTCCTCTTTTTACCCACTTTTATAACTTTGTTTCTCTCTCCCAATAAGGTTTGCTGGAAGATAGGTACTAGTTGTAAATACCAGTTTTAATTTAATTCTATTATTTGATTTATTCAGCTTGCTAATCCTTTGAGCTATGTCGATAACCTTGGTTCTCTGTCAGATGTATTCGTTGCGAATCCTATCCTTCAGAGAAACTCCGAGCTCTCTCCATAGCTCGCTGGGCGACTTTAAACTGGTGGACCAGCCCTACCGTGAGTGTCCACGTCTCAGCTCCGTAGGTCATAGTTTTCAATCAGTGCGTCCTACCCTACCCGTCAGGGTATACAACAATGTCAACTATCGTTGTCAAGCATTGCGGTATGGATGACGAAAAGACTCGACGTAGTTTCCCAAACGCTGCCCAACCTAGCTGGATCCTCCTCGAGTGGCAGTGGGCTGGCCATATTTCAAGAAGAACCGACAACCGCTAGGGTAAACGTGTTCTTAAGTGGAGACCGCGACTAGGAAAACGTAATGTAGGACGCCCTCCGACCAGGTGAGATGACGATTTGCGAAAGACTGCTGGCAGATGCTGGATGCGGCAAGCTGAAGACAGGGCGCTATGGCGCTCATTAGGGGAGGCCTATGTCCAGCTAGCAGTGGACTGGTATAGGCTAATGACGATGATGATTTGATTTATTCTATATTGTATGAGAAAAAAAAATACAAAAATAAAACATAAGAAAAAAATGGCAAAGCGAGCTTAACCCTAAAAGAGTTCTTTTTAGGTAAAACAATTGTGTTAACTGCAGACTGTTGCAAAGAATCTACAGGTAGCTCAACTGATCCATATCAATACCAGTCGGAAGCGTGCCCAATACACTGGCTGCATTGCCTCGCTGCTGTATGGCAATGCTGATACGCTGTGCGAGAAACTCACCAGCTCTCGGGTCACGCGTCGCTTCAACCAGACGCTCAGAGATTTTTTTGACATTTATTTATTAATTTACAGACATTAATAATTGTTTTATTAAATTACCTATGTTTGTTTATTTAAAAAAATCACATTGGTAGTTACTCCTGTTGCCCTGCATCTCATGAGACCGGTGACGTCAGGAGTACCTAACCCAACACATCTACATCACATCTACATCACACCTACACGCACTCTACACATGACTACCACACAAAAACACACATACTTACTAGGTTTGGTAGCTCCTGTTGCCTAGACTCTTTAGAGACCGTTTCTTGTTCTCGGGACTACCAAACACCACACTCACACACAACCTAGACCTACACATTTATCCTTCCCTTGGCCAACGTGAAATTATTGCCATGAAATGACATAAGTGATATAGGCAGTACCAACGTCTAACCGCATAACCATCGGTGGCAAAGATTTTCGCTTTGCCACCCAAAATGCATCATAGTATTTTTTAAAGTAGGTATAACCAATAATCATTCAATAATTAATACTTAATAATAATAATACTGAAGTTTCGTACTATAAGTACATACCGGCACCAGTTCTCGAACATGGCCGTGCCACTCTTTATTGGGACCGATCATTACTGATAGGACTATTCTTACGAATACGCCTGATATTGTACTGATAGATCGGTTAGAATAGAACGGAGGGCGGTGCTTGCTGATTTCACCATACCACATGATGTTAACCTCGTTAAAGCCGAGAAAGAAAAACTTAGCAAATATCTTGACTTGGCTAACGAGTTGTCAGCATGTGAGATGTAGATTCAGCGACAAGAGCCCCGATCAACATCTCAAGAGACTCTCACTAGGAAGTTGGATGAAAGGCTGGCCTTTCATCCAACCACCGCCTGTGAAGCTAGGCTCAAGCAACCGGTGACTTGAGAGGAACTTCCTGACGATACGCGCCGAGTCCAGGAGTACCGCCTTTTGGGTCCAGACCCAAGCGAGCCTAGCTTCACAGCCGGTGATCTACCGTTTTGATATATATATATTTTACTGTAGAATAGTTTTATAATATTATATTTTCTATAGTAAAAAGTGTATTTTTTAACGAGATTTAAAATAAATGAAGTGTCATCATAATAATAATAATTTAAATAAATATTTTTTATAATATTTGCATGGGACTTCAAAAAAGCTGATTATTTTTGTTTGTATTCTCTATTGTTACCTAGTACAACTGAACGATGATGTCATAAGAAAAGGGCAGCGTTTTTATCACCCGAAATTGAGTGCAGTATTTTTCTTGAATCATTTATAAATTTGTGGCTGTAAAATTAATGAAATAAATGTTAATTTCGGTACTCAAATAACATATAAATCGATTAAAATAATAAAAAAAGTCCATGCATGTATCCTAAGCTTGTGCATCGGTCACATACTTGAGCTAAGTACGGTTATCAATATAGGTAGGTACCACGTAGGTACCCAAAATCAGTCACCACAATTGAAGGAGCGTTAGCAGCCCAAATGATGACAAACAAAGATTCGGCAAGGGGGAGGTGTAACTCACGCGCCGAGGGTTTCGAACATTTGCTAATTTACAAATGATTGGATAGGTACATACATTATTACAGGGTACCGGATAGACACTACTATTTCATTAATACCGAGAAATTGTACGTATTTCAGATGGATCGCCCTGCAAAATAAAGATATAAGGGGGTAGTGGGTAGTAATAATTAAACTAAATGCCACATACATTGTATCGCTCCGCAAACTTCGGAGACAGCAAGTCGAAGTCCGTATACGTTATATATGATATACATATATGTTATATACGTATCATATATACGTTATATACGTTATATATGATAGCCCGTATACGTTATATATGGCCTCTGAGAACCGCGACGTGGCTCACTTAGGTAGTTCGGCCCACGCGCTCTCCGTGGCTCTAGTAGATAGTGCGGCCCCTCAAGGTTTAGTGGCCCTCGCGAGCGGAATGGCCCATTCACGAACAACGGCCAGCATAGGTAGACCCGACCAAACTGCAGTAGCCGACCGGTTTGGATATGCTAACCGTGTACGATGCTCACACGCTGACCCGAGGCGGCACGAACCCTCCAGGGGGAGGTCATGGTCCAGCTCGTGTTTTAGGAGCAGAAACATCGTTATTCCGACAGAGTACGCGTTAGGGAGCACTCTAGCTAGGGAAGGAATACGGCGGTACCACGTCCTTACCTTACTTACTAACGCATTTCGTCGGACCAGAGAAACCTCCTGCGCGGCAGAAGCCCGGAAGACGCAAGCCGCACAGGGCGATATGTGGGTGGAGTGATAACCCCACGGCGAGGGCGCTCTGTAGGGTTATAGGGGGAGGATGTAACGCGGGGATGCGTTGGTCAAGCAGGTAGCCCGCGAAAAGAGCCCACATCTGGGGTATTGATTAGATTTTATGGGAAGACGCAGCATTCATTGTAACGCCAGCATGCCAGTTTCAACACGACGCCCGCCAAAAGGTCCACATCTGGTGGCCACATGCAAGGGGTAGATTTCGGGGAAACACGGCATTAGGTGAAGATGCAACTCTTGACCGACCAATAGGAGACGTGCACGTAGCGAGGCGCAAACCAATGACCTGCGGTCGATCAATGGGCCAAGGGATGCTTAAATGTACCGTTAAGACCGTAAGACAAAGCCAACGCAGGTAGGAACACATTGGGGGCGCTTGCGCATGGCAGTCGAGAGGACGCGAGCATACTGGTAACACGTACATACACCCTCGGTGGGTTTGATCACGTATATCCCAACCGCGATTCTCGGCTCAAAGAGTTTGAACTGTGTCTTCGTAGTGTTTTCCTTAATTTTTGTATTCTGTAAATTTTAAGTGTTTTGATTGTACAGTTTCACTGTTTTAATCCGTGCGTGTAAATATCTTTGTGCCATCTCATATCTTTATACATTAAACTCGAATTTAACGGAAGTGAGTGTTTCCTTATGGTTTCCTTTGACTAGAACCTTACCTTCGCGACGGTTAAATCTGGCAACCAACGTAGGGCCTAACCACCGAGACCGTTAAATCTGGCAACCAACGTAGGGGCCTAACATCGGATTATTCCGGAAATCCCCCACGGCCGTCCCCCACGTGGGGGTTTTGCGGATTTTTTTCCTGAAATTCCCTAAATCTAATTGAACAATCTCATGGGGGATTTCAGGAAAACAAATTCCGGAAATCCCTCATATAGCTCGACCATAGAAATAAATTAGTTCTTAATAACCGTTAACTCGTCACCGCTGGCTGCTAGTGGTGGACCGCTCACCTCTACAATGAGAAGTCTTCCAAAGCAAAAAACTTCAAATGCGATAGATTTTGCCAAAAACACTGACAGCTGTCAAATTGACATATACTGTCAAATAGACACTATCAGATGTGACTAACAGATGGGGCTAGACATTATTTAAGAGTGTTTACAGAAAATAGACCGTTTCGACCAAAATTGTTAATAAATGTCAAATTGACGGTAGACGTCAAAACCAAAACCCTCATATCTTGGAAACTACTCGTGCAACACTTCCAGTTCCTAGCTGAAATTAAAGGTGCAAACAAAATCTTCATTTTTGATGACAGCTGTCAAAACTTAAACTGTCATATCTCGGGAACTACTTGTGCTAGACTTTGCTCAAGTGAAAGGTAAGAATAAAATCTACATTTTTAATGACAGCTGTCAAAACTTCATATCTCGGGAACTACTTGTGCTAGACTATCAGTTCCTAGCTTAAATGAAAGGTAAGAATAAAATCTACATTTTTAATGACAGCTATCAAAACTTAAACTGTCATATCTCGGGAACTACTTGTGTTAGACTTTCAGTTTCTAGCTCAAATGAAAGGTTCAAATGAAAAGAATAAAATCTAAAACCTAATTAAGTTTTCACAGCTGTCATCAAAAATGAAGATTTTGTTCGCAGCTTTAACTTCAGCTAGGAACTGAAAGTCTAACACAAGTAGTTCCCGAGATATGACAGTTTAATTTTTGACAGCAGTCATCCCCACGTGGGGGACGGCCGTGGGGGATTTCCGGAATAATCCCTAACATCTACCCCGTTAAAATAGGTAGTTCATAAGACCAACTATGTTACACAGTTCACAATAAAGATTCTTATTCTTATTCATGACCGTACAATAAATTGTCGTGCAATAAAGTGACCCGATATCGCTTTCTCATTTCTTTCTGGTATTCATACTATTCAAGAAAACGTGCTATGTGCTGTACCTACTAAGTTATTATACTCTTTGATGTGCATGTACATAAGAAAGAAACATTTTGCCCTTGCTGTTGTATTGTAGGATACTAGCTGATACTAGGATCAATTATTTCAAAAAAGTTTTATTATTTTAAAACGCAACAATCGCCCAACAATGACAATGCAGTGTTGCCGGCAGTCAAAAAAGAAAAAGCTCCGAACCGAACGCAAATTTGGTCCGAAATGTGTCAAAAAGATCCCGTTTTGTAAATTATCAGAATAAAAGCGAATACTGAAAGTAGAATGAGTAAGCATCACTAAAACTAATATTAACACTTTCATGGCCCAAGACGAAGAAGTTGATCTAAGAGGCCGAGGCTGGGCAGTAAATGTGATATACAAACACTTTCATGGCTCAAGACAGACGCAGAAGTCAATCCGCGGGTCCAGTCCGGGAAATATATAGATTTGAATAATAATTTGGTACTAGAATAGCTTTATTACAGGATTTCTGGTAATTCACTGACACTGCGTGCGTGAACTGCAGGTTCTGTCTATCATCACGAATACGTTTTTGTGAATCACCTGACTGTTGTAACCGTATTAAGACCAAACACTGCAATTATTGTAGAACTTTTATTTATTACTTGGTAAAAACATGAGAAAATCTTTTTACAAAAATGTGCTCGCAATCTCGGAATCTGCGCGGCAGTCCTTATGACATTTTTACATTTGACATTGACAGCTCAGACGCAGTCATAACATTCGTCCCCTTTTTTTTAGAGGTGATTTATGTACTTAAAGAAGCTTAAAGCTAGAGCTAGACTTACAAACTGGATTACTTGCGAACATACTGAAATATTTCAAATAGTACACAATAATGAAACTTATAAATTTAGTCGGTCTGGAGCCTTTATAATCCTACTGGACCTTCTGACCGGAATCAACTGATCATTAACCTCTGTCTCTCCGTGTTCCCTAATCCTACTTCCACTAGATGTGCCTTCTCCAGATGATGCTACCGAACTTCTCATTTGTACATTATTACTTACTTCGTTTGATGGAGTAATAGTACTTCTCATTTCTACATTATCTCCCCCCCTTAAGTTCTCATCTTCACCACATACAATAGCATTATCATTTATTTCAATTACCCTTTCATTACAATTCGACTGACTTGAAAATGTTTGAGAGTATGATTCTCCTACACGGTTTACATTATTTTGACATAATTTTGGTCTCATATCAGAAACATGGTAATGTTTTTCTATTCCATCAATAGTAATTATAATTATATCTAACACTACTTAATACTTTAGAAACTATACCTTGTACCCATATTTTTTTTCCACTAAAATTTTTACGCCATACCATTTCCCCTACTTTGTATACATTTACAAGTAACAGTTTGTCAGATTCGACTGAGAGTCGATCTTTTTGTAACAGCATTGTTTGGTTTAAGCATATCAAAACGAGACCTAGGTTTAAATTTAAATAACAAGTCATTTGGTGAATACCCAGTTGCATTGGGTGTACTTCGATAACTAAATAAGAAATTTTGCAATATAAGCTCTTTTGACAATTTTGAATTTTTAAAGCTTTCACAAACTCTACTCAAGGATTTTTTTACGGTTTGTACAGATCTCTCTGCCAAGCCATTTGCTTGTGGGTGATAAGGAGGACTTTTTAGTGGTTGGCAACCATTAATATTCAAGAAGGTCAGAAATTACTGGGATGTAAAGGGTGGTCCATTATCACTTACTAACTCTGATGGTACCCCCATTATGGCAAATGTTTTACAAAGCTTTTCTATTACTAATGCTGCTGTAGTATTTTTCATAATATGAATGTCCAACCATTTTGACTTTGAATCCACTTTTAACAGATATGTATCCGACTCTTTCATAAAAAAATATCTATATGAACTCATTCAAAATTACTCTGAGTTGGTTTCCAAGATGTCAATAAAGTACTATTTGTAAAATTGCGGCTGGCTTGACACAATTCACAGCCAGCTATAAATTTTTCAATATCATCATTTATTAGTGGCCACCAACAATATTCTCTTAAAAGCATTTTAGACTGACTAACCCCTTTATGACCCTCATGAAACAGATTTATTATATTTAATCTTAATTTTTCTGGAATAACTACCCTATTTCCCCATAGAATACAATTTTGTTCAGTCACTAATTCTCCTCTTTTTAAAAAGTATGGTTTCAGTGGTTCCTCTTTCACATGATTTGGCCAACCTGTCCTGACATATTCAAATACTCTACTCAATATTGGGTCCATCTGTGTACATTTGGCTATATCTATAAAGTTTAATGGACATTTGGTTGTAAAATTAAAACAATTTATGGTGTCCATAACATTTGTGTCCACTGAGAGAGGTAATCTTGATAAGGCATCAGCATTTCCCAGTAAGGTACCTTTTCTATATTTGATTACATATTGGTAACCTGACAACAATAATGCCCATCTCTGTAGTCTTGCATTAGCCGTTATAGGTATTTTCTTCAAAGGATCAAATATAAATTGGAGAGGCTGATGATCAGTTACCAAAGTGAATCTTCTACCATAGATGTACTTGTGAAACTTTTGCACTGCAAAGATTATAGCCAGTGCTTCTTTTTCTACTTGAAAGTAATTTTTTTGTGCTTTGTTTAATGTTACAGATGCAAAACATACTGGTTCCCCATCAATTTTATGACTAAGTACAGCACCCACACCATAATCACTAGCATCAGTAGTAACAAATAACTATTTTTTTGCATTATAAAGAACCAAAAGCTTGTTTTCCAACATACAAGTTTTACTATACTCAAAAGCTGTATTGCATTCTTTTGACTAAACAAAAGGTATGTCTTTTTTTAAAAGCTGATGAAGAGGTTTTAGTTTTTCTGACAGCCGTGGTATAAATGTACCATAGTAATTTAATAAACCCAAATAGGCCTGTAACTGAGTCACACATGTTGGGGTGGGTGCCTTTTTTATTGCCTCTACTTTATCTGACAAGGGTTGAATTCCATTTTTATTTATCATATTATGTCCTAAAAATTTTATTTCCTCACAGAAAAATTGACATTTATCTAAATTTACTTTGACATGATATTTCTTTAATCTGCTAAGTACCTGTACTAAATTTTCATAGCAATCCTGAATGTTGATCCCTTTGATTACCACATCATTAATAAAACATTTAACATTATTTAAACCCATCAATATTTGATCCATGACACACTGAAACACAGAGTGCCTGCTTGAAACCCCAAATTGTAAGCGAGTAGCCTGGAATAGTCCCAGGTGAGTATTAATGGTCATGTATTCCCTGGCTTTCTCGTCTAATAACAGTTGCGGATAGGCTCCAGATAAATCAAGTACACAAAATACTGTAGCTCCAGTTAATTCGGTAAATATATCGTCTGGAAGTGGTAAAGGATAATGTTCTGTATCCAATGCTTTATTTAATGTTACTTTATAATCAACACAAACTCTAAAATTTTGCTGACTTTTACATTGATTTTTAATTCCTTTATCATTGATTCTTCAATCTTATTAAAACATTTTTGCCAGCTTGGATACATAACTTTCAACCAATTTCTTCCCATCAACGGTGAAAAATACCTGCATTTGTTCAACACTATTAAATCCAGCATTTTGTCCACTTTATCCACTTGAATTTTTAATTTACCTTCAATGTCCAGTTTTTCACCCGATACTGAACTTAACTTGGAAGCACATGGAAGAAGCTTTTCGTTTTTCAAATATTTTTGATAGTCTCTGCTATGTATCACTGTACTACAAGCACCTGTGTCAATTTGCACCTATGTTAATAGTTTGAGATTGTGATATTTGTTGGTCATGGACAAAATCTGACGGGATGAAGCTTTCTTCAGCAGAAAATTATGGTTGCGGATCATCTCTCGTTATTTTGTTGATAATTTTACTTTTATTTTGTATGGAATCTTCAATGTAACCTTCAGCCACCTTGCTGGATTTCCACCCACCGTGCCTTTTTATAGTGGTTAAGTTACTTCTTATATATTATACTTCTGATGGTATTTTTTCCAATAACTTCTTTGTAGCCCTTGTCATTCACCAACACAAATATAACTGATCTAGTCAAACACTCGTTCTCAAATGCGATGAGAAGCGAGCGGCAGACGCGAAGCGAAGGGCTTCGCGTCTGCCGCTCGCTCCTCCGCGCCCCGCTGCCACCTTCACCCGTCACCATTGTCGCTAACCGAGCGTAGTAAACCAATCCGAGCTAGCATTTCACTCTTTCATAGCACAGCACACGCGTTCCGCGAAATTCGAAACTTCGAATTTGCGGCAACCAAGTTCGAAATTGAAAAATGGTCAAAAATGGCTACGAATTTCGAAATTACGAAACTTCGAAATTTCGAAAACTACCCCAAGTTCTATGATGAGCATTAAAATCTCCCATGACAATACATGGCTTTGGTAATGTTGAAAACAGAGTTTCAATTTCATCATAAATTTGTGATGAAGGATGTGGTATGTAAATTGAGACAAAGCAGATGTTATTTATAATGCAAGCTACAGCAGAAAAAAATATTAAATAAATTATTTACCTGTAGATTGTTTGCAACAGTTTGCAGATAGCTTAATTGTTTCTATTGTAAATACTAGTTTTAATTTAAATTTGTTATTTGATTGTTATTTTCTTTCTGAATAAAGATTATTTATAGCTACAGCAGTAAATTTATTAGTGTCATGATAAGGTAAAATAAATGGTAAAAATGAGCAAGATTTTTAATAAGAAGAGCGGCTCCACCCCATCCGTCAGGTCTATCATCCCTGAGGCAAGAGAAACCGCTCAATTTAAACAGGCATGGTAAGTATAAAAGGGTTAAATTTATTAATTAAATATAATTCATACTTTTTGCTAACTACACTCCTGCAGTTCCACTGAACTTCGGATCTGGTGTGATCCATTATGGGTGTGTAAAATACTGATTGTGTTTAATATTTTGGCAGCGTTGGACGGTTCTATTATATTTGACTGTACTAATGTGGTATGGTAAGAAGGGTAATAACATCATTGATGTTCAACTGTTTATTTTTGTTGTCCTCATTCAGAGCACAACCATTGGACTGTGTTGACAAAGGCTGACTAGTCAGATCACGGTGGACCCTTTGGCCATAACCATGAGTGATTTTGGAGGCAGGCGAGGTTTTAAAAACACAGTCTTTCTAGAAGAGGATTGAACTTGATTTACTGTAGGAGATTGGTTAGATTGGCCTTTATTTGCTGTCAAAATTGCAGCATAAGAATGTGTCAAAGGTGGGTGTGTTCTTGATGCTTCCGCATATGAGATACACTTATCTGCCATTGAATGTTTAATTTTGGTTTGTCTTGTATACTCAGGGCAAGACTTACTAGTGGCATAATGTGCACCACTACAGGAACAGCAGGAAATACAGTCTCCATTAATGCTACAAGAATCACCAGAGTGTTCTTGGCCACACTTAAAGCAGCGTGGCTTGGACCGACATTGCAGTATGACCAAACCGACAGCAGTTATAACATTGTATGGTTGGATATGTGTACAGTTGGACTTGTAAGGCAGTATAACACATGTAGATACGGTTTGGTAACATTTGCCCATCAAAAGTTACAACTACTGTCTGAGTTGGCTTCCAAACCGGATTTCTTTGAAATTGATTCTTCTCACTTTTAATATTTTTCCACAGCCACTGGGTACTGTAGTACACTCCATAATCTCTTCTGGAGAGATGTCAGTTGGCATTCCACGAATAACTCCCATGCGTGAGACATTATAGGTTGGGATAAATGCCTTTAAATTATTTTTGGCCAAGCTGTCATGGCTTACAAATGCATTATCATCAATATGATTATTGAATGCTATGGATACTCTGTTCCTACCAATTCTTTTCACACTACCATTTACAACATTATATATAGAGATGCGTTTCAAGAATTTCCCAAAAATAATAGGGTGGAGCGTGGAGTCATCGTTTGGTGACTCAGTAACACGTTGCACATGAACAATATAAGGAGCACTGTCAGTGGACTCATATTGCATTCGAGTCACCACAACTGGAGCCTGCGACGATGAATTTGGTGGAGATTTTGGTGTGGGGGCTGAAGCAACAGGGGTTGCTACAATAGGGGCAATTTCTACATTTACGACTGTTGTGTCGCTATCACTAGTTTGTGGTAGGGTCTTGCTACAATGACATCCATTTGATTCCTTGGATCCATTTTGCCGCTTTTTTTTATTACATTGTTTGCACATTTTATGCAAATGTTTGATTTTCCGTTTTAAGGAAACCGATGTGTCCGTATCCATTCCGGATTCGTTAGACAGTCTCTCAAAGCTATTGGAAATTGTTATATTGCTACCGACCTGAGAGACTATGTCCCCAGGATCCGGCGGCTCCTCAAAGTACAATAGTGAAAAAGGTAAAAAAAACTTACCAGATGCTATATTATTTACACTATTCTATTTTATATACAATAATTATGAAAATAAATAAAGAGGGAAAAAAACGCGACCGCCCTGTTTGATGCTTGCCGCGTTTTTTTTTCAATAGGCGTTTTGGTCCGAAAAAGATTCGCAGAGCGTCACGGTCCGCAAAAGATCCGCAGAGGTACAAAAAAGTCTAAAACCGACCAAAAAGATCCGCACCGGCAATGCTGCAACACACACACTTCGCGTCAAGGACAATGCAGAACAGATTTTTATTTTTTAAAAATTCGTCTTCGGAGTTTTTTCGACTGGCACCCGGCTCTTTTTGCATTCTACCAACGGAGCACACACCATTTCACATTAGTAACAAGCCAAGCCGCGACAAGGAGTCATTTTGAGTGGAAATAGCCACAAAGCCAGTTCTGTCTGTCTCATAAACTAAGAAGTATACTACGTAGTCTGTCTGCTCCGCGCAATAAACTAATAGGTATACTCGCGCGGAGAAATTTGAAACATTTATTATTTATTGCTGGGACGCGTCGCAAGTGGCTAGGTTATCCATCTACGAAAAAAATCCATCGGTGAATTGAGTTCTTTTTATTATTTTGTTGGCTGACTGATTTGCTTGCTTGCGTACTTTTTCTGTTCCATGAATCTTGCTAAATTACTATCGAAATTTTATTTATCTGAACCACAAAGTACTTTATAACACGGGAAATCTGAACTAAACACGCAACAAAACTTATTGTCACATTACATCACAAGACTTGAAAGTGAATTTATCACTTTCTGCGACTTTTTTTTTATGTAGGTATGTGTGTTTTTTGATGTGTAAATGATGGTGTTGTGACAAGAAAAAGTAGCTTTTGTCGCAAATCTTTAGTTAGACAAATTTCCGCACAGATTAAAAATACTTTGTGGGTAACATAACAATTGTATCTCAGTAGTAGTTCGGTCCAATTCTTGCCAAATTCCCAATTACTATTAAAAAAAACATAAGCGCATACACACAAATATTTTTTTGATATACCTAGGTAAGTATGAAGTTGCCTCTGGGATTTTTTTTGGCAGGAACTATGAAATTAAGTTTTGTAAAAGATTACTGTAGGTAGGTTTGCCTAGTAACAAAGCTTGAGTACCTACCGATCTTGTCTCATAGGTCCCATGATCATCAATAGGCCTCTCCTTTTATATTGGTACCTTGAGGCTCGTCTAAGGTGGTAATGCCATAATCTCTTAAGTGTTGTCTTTTATTTTAGGTCCACAAGAATGAATAGTATTGAAATTGACCCCCACCTGTTAAAAACATGTCGTCTATGTCTGGAGGAATCAGGCATATATCGTATAATTGCTGGGATTCGATACCAAGTCTCTTTCTGTTATAGAATCAATGTAAGTTCCTATACTCAATCACTTGCATTCAGCTGAGCTGAAGCTGAATTTTAGTCCCCTTATTTAATTTTTTTTTTTTTGCCATTTGTGTCCCAGGGGTGAACAAAACCTCCCTGTCATCCTCATGTATCACAGGTCAAACTCCTCATTTGAACCATGATGATTCTTTTTTTTAATGGCAATGTGTTCTTTAAAACCATATTTTATTCACACTTTCAGGTAGAACCTGGTGATGGTTTGCCACAGTTTATCTGCAAGAAATGCCAATTGGCTCTCTTTGAATACTCAAAAATAAAGCATGCGGTCATTCAAAAGCAGGAAGACTTAAAGAAAAAGAAACGAGAAATGAATGTGAGTACTTTTTTTAAATAAAAAACAGTTTATCTAAAAAATTATGATGACAATTTAAATTAACTTCAGATGGGTTGACGCAAAGCCACTACTTTTATCTTCTACATGCAGTGTCCTATTATCATTATCACATAGATTGTGAAACCTATTGTACAAGATCATAATGTAACAGAGATAATTAAAATTAAAAAGTATCTTGTTTTCAGTGTATAACAACAGCTTTAAACGGAAGAGAAACAAAAAGAGCTTCCAAGCGTCAACATGCAAACGATGGTACAGATGAAGCATACCCAAAAAACAAGAAATTAAAACTGTTATCTTCATCGTCAGTGACATTAAATCATATAAACAGTTCTGATGCTGCTGAAGAAACCAGAAATACTGCCAATGAAGATGAATATACCACCTGCAGTGACAGTTATGATGCTACTGAAGAAATCAGAAATACTGCCAATGAAGATGAATATACCACCTGCAGTGACAGTTATGATGCTGCTGAAGATATCAGAAATACTGCCAATGAAGATGAATATACCACCTGCAGTGACAGTTATGATGCTACTGAAGAAATCAGAAATACTGCCAATGAAGATGAATATACCACCTGCAGTGACAGTTATGATGCTGCTGAAGATATCAGAAATACTGCCAATGAAGATGAATATACCACCTGCAGTGACAGTTATGATGCTGCTGAAGATATCAGAAATACTGCCAATGAAGATGAAAATAACACCTGGAGAAAAAGGTTACTAAAAAAAATTTACTTTTAATTTCTTGTAATTGTGTAATTTTACTTGTTCCACTCTGAAGTCCATGAACTCAAGTAATCCATAAGGCACTGAATATGCGTGCTCTTTTCAAAAAATATTGTATTGTTAGAATGGATAAAATAGATTCAAGCCTAACTTAACAAGAACCACTGTTTATGTTATCTGACTACAGTAAAAACAAGATCATAGCTAAAAGTACTGCTGACTACTATGTTGCTTTTGGGTGATGAAAACTTGAAGTGCCAGGAACATGACAATGCAGATGAATATTCTGATTCATCTTTTAAATCAATTATGAAAGTTTGCTACAGGTGAGCTAGACAGTCATCTTCTAGAAGTTCTATCGAAACAGTTGTACTTGAAAACAAAGCTAATTGTTTTAAAACCAATGACTATTATAAGTATTGATGCCTCTGATAGTTCTGATGATGAAGACTAAACTAATGAACAAAGTGAAGCATCCAAAAACATGAACCATATTGACACCGCAGTAGCAACTAACATGGTTAGCAAACTTGTTACTGTATCTTACAAAAGGTATGCAAAAAGTCACAAGGCTCTTGATAAATCAATATAACAACAACTCAATCGCAAGATCATAAGCATTGGAAGACAGATTATCAACAAAAGAGGTTTCAACACTAATTGTTTGATGAAGTATATGGAATTAATTAAATTATTCATTTAAATCTAAAAATTATGTGGTTGTCGCGATCTCCACTCAGTGTAACAAACAATTCTAATTATTTTAAGGTAATTCCAAGGACAAGATTCTCAAATGAAAAATCTATGAATGATTCTAAGGGATACAAAAAGAGATACGAGCATAAGCAAAATATAAAAAATAGAGTTGATTTGAGGTAGTATAGGCCCATAATTGTTATTATTATTATTTTTTAAATATGTTAGGTACACAGTGACATTCATTATCGATAATCCCCCTGTTTGAAGCCATGTCTATTGAGAAATAGATTTCGGTAGGTATAATAAATAAATAATGCTGAACAAATAAAATAAATACATACAGCCCTACATTAAAGTAAAAAAGAGTATATAAATTTCATTTAGTTCGATGTTTAGAGCTGTTATTTTCATGTACTTAAATATTATATTATTATAATAAATTATTGTAAGTACATTTTTTCATAAACCGGAGTAGAGGATGTGGAGGATAAACTGCAGAGTATGTTAGCTGATCATTATGAGGTACAAATTTGTATTAAGTTTGTTCATAATTATGAAGTTGCAGGTATTATTAGTACTAAATTACATTTTATAATAGTACCAAGCTGTGCTTGAACATTGTTAATTTATGGTTTGTCCGCCTTTATAACTAGCCTATTGTGCCCTTTTAAAGCACTGTCTACACTTCCTGTAGCCATAACCATTTTCTAGATGCTCTTTATAGTGAATGATACAGCATTTGTTTATATCGTGATCCTGTGGTATGAATTTCAGGCCCTACCTTTCTGTTATTTTAATTTTGCATGTTATACAAGTTACTGCCTAAAATTGTATATTGTATAAAATTGTATATAATTGTATATTGTATTGTATATTAAGGACATTCAAAGGACATAGTACTATTTGGCCCCTCAAATCACATGGGGTTGGTATTTGATACGTTTTGTAATTGAATGTCCCTAAAATATAAATAATAAAATAAATAAATAAAATAAATAAATAAAATAAATAAATAAAATAAATAAATAAAATAAATAAATAAAATAAATAAATAAAATAAATAAATAAAATAAATAAATAAATAATAAATATTTTTTAAAGAAATTGTTTTTTAAATCAAGGAAAATATTACATATTAGTTTGTGCAGAAATACCTACTTATTGCTGTGAATACAGAGAATGGCACGATTTTAGTTCTAATTGACCACCGGTGTTGAGATGGTGTAAAATTTCACCACCAGGGGTGAAATGGGACTAATCTGCTATCCGTAAACACTACCTAGCCTGTTACGATAATATGCTTTGAGTTGAATCCTCCTTAATTTATTATTTATTGTGACGCGGATGGATTTACCGTGGTGGTTCGCAAGAGCGCTAAGCCCGCCAATCAGAATCAGTGCGGTACTGGGCCGAAAGACCTGGAATCTGGATTCCTCAGAGCAATAACTAAAGCTTAAAGCAGCCGTTTTTGAGAACGGTCGTGTGTACGCTAGCATAACGTTACGCTGGCGTACCCACAAACAATGGTCATTATTTCTTAAACCAAGGAGGCGCTACTTATTTTACTTTTGCACTGATTATACTCTATTTATACGTTATTTATTAGGCATAACAACAAACATGAATTCGGTTATGTGTACGCTACCATCACACGGACACCACACGCTCACTAGGTACTGTGTGGAGACCAAAGCTGTGGAGGAGTACCTCAAAAGAAAAACTGGTCTCTCGATGCGCGTCAAGAAGCTGGACTCTCGCCATAATGTGAGCTTCAATTCATTTATGGTCAGAGTTCCAACTCAACATCTTTCGACCTACATAAGCGCAGAGTTTTGGCCGATGGGTGTCAAGTTCCGAAGGTTCACTGGCCGCCTGCAAGGAGACACCGCCGTGCACCGTCGCCAGCTGACACTCTGATTGCGTCATTTATAAGTCGTCGTCGCCGTAATCACAGAAAAACGTGTCATTAATTACCTAAGGTTATATGTATGTTAGTTTTAAGGTATATACACACATCAAGATCGTCTAGGGATACTTATTTCAGATTTTCTCAAACTCAAAAATATGTTGTTTTAAATAACATGCAACATGTATATATTTTTAAAAAGCCCGTTTAGTAGACTAGACCTTCGAATACAATAGAAATATTTTTATTGTGTAAACGAAATTTTATTTAATTAAAAACAAAATATGAAATAATTGTACAATTAGGATGAATGTGTTTATTTAAAAAAAAATGCAAAATTATGCGAAATTTCCCGTTTTTTGCAATTATACAAAAAAATCAGTAGTCAGTAAACCACCCATGACGTTACAAACAAACGGTCCTGCAACGGGTTTTCATGCTTTGAATCAAGTTATCAGTCTTGCTGCGGGATATTGTCCCAGGTCCTGCTATTATGCAAAAAAAGTTGCTGTTCAGTCGCAATGTGTGCAGGAAAATGGTTCATAGCCCTTCTTTGGAGCATGTCCCATGCATGCTCTATGGGGTTTAGGTCTGGCGATTGCGCAGGCCAGTTTAAGACCGACACGTCGTGCTCCTGCACCCAGCTGGTCACCACTCGCGTTGTGTGCGGACGGGCATTGTCGTGCATAAGCGTGAATTCTTGGCCCATTTGTAGTCGATGGGGGTAGACTATTGGTAATTTGGTACTAGCACCTGGTTACGGTATTTTTCAGCGGTCATGGTGTTTCTGAGCCAAACGAGATCTGTTCTTCCACCAATACGTATTCCCGCCCAAACCATAACTGTCCGCCACCTGCCACCGCGGTATAGATGGACTTCCAGAGGGTGTTGCAGACGGCTCTCACGACCAGGAACTCACCATACACGTACTCTTCTTGAATCTGGATGGAAACCGAATCGGGACTCATCGGTAAACAGCACCGCAGACCACTGGTTCTTTTCCCAGAGCAAATGTTCACGAGCCCAATCTAATCTTCGTCCACGATTTCCTCGGCGTAGTGCTGGAGTACGAAGCGGTCTGCGAGCATGAAGGTTGGCTTCATGCAGTCTTCTCCTCACAGTTTGGTCACTCACCAGCAACTACTGCTCTGGCTGGAGACTTTACACCAACTGCATTGCCGTAACATTTGGTTGTCTTCTCGCGGAAAATTGCAAAAATCGTGTCCGTGATGGTAGCGTACACAAAACCGAATTCACGTTTGTTGTTATGCCTAATAAATAACGTATAAATAGAGTATAATCAGTGCAAAAGTAAAATAAATAGCGCCTCCTTGGTTTAAGAAATAATGACCATTGTTTGTGGGTACGCCAGCATAACGTTATGCTAGCGTACACACGACCGTTCTCAAAAACGGCTTATACTATAGCAACAAAATTTATACACAATAATAGAGTATAAATAGCGTTTCAGCTATGCAAAATTTCATAATGATTGCTCTCATAGGAACAGAGATATGGAACAAGACTACTTTCCGTTGCAATGTAGTTCCGCCGTGGTCTTCTAGATGGCACTAAACGTGACTTCTGAACACAGGTGAATTTGAACTTTACATCAACTTTTTATAGTGTTTGATTAAGAATTTACATAAAGTATGACTACTGGGAGAAAGAGGATTTCACACACTATTTATACATATAACATTTACATTAAGAGAACCTCGTTTTCTATAGGAACTATTTCGGTTTTTAATGGGTACACTAGCAGAACGCCAGCTCAGGTGTTATTTTATAGACTTGTTCCATATCTCTGTTCCTATGAGAGCAATCATTATGAAATTTTGCATAGCTAAGATGCTATTTATACTCTATTATTGTGTATAAATTTTGTTGCTATAGTATAAGCCATTTTGGAGAACGGTCGTGTGTACGCTAGCTTGATCGTTATGCTGGCGTACCCACAATCAATATTCATTATTTCTTAAACCAAGGAGGCGCTATTTATTTTACTTTTGCACTGATTATACTCTATTTATACGCTATTTATTAGGCATAACAACAAACGTGAATTCGGTTATGTGTACGCTACCATCATGGACACTTAGTTAAAAGCTATAGGAAATTTATAACGGTTAGGTTCAGGGTGGAGAGATTTCCTATTCATCCACTATTTTTGTACGATTATTCTTCTAAAATCTTTCAACCTGATATTAGGATTTCTGTGGGAATTGACAAAAATACTACATCCTAATTCAAAATTTAATGAAATAGTTGATGATAACAAACGTGAATTCGGTTATGTGTACGCTACCATCATGGACACTTAGTTAAAAGCTATAGGAAATTTATAACGGTTAGGTTCAGGGTGGAGAGATTTCCTATTCATCCACTATTTTTGTACGATTATTCTTCTAAAATCTTTCAACCTGATATTAGGATTTCTGTGGGAATTGACAAAAATACTACATCCTAATTCAAAATTTAATGAAATAGTTGATGATGCCTGGCGTAATTTATAATTATGACATATTCTTTACGGATGCTTCAAAATTAGATGTAAATAGTTCTGTGGGTGCAGCGTTTCTGCATAGGAATTCTAACATTTCTCGCCTATATTTTAAGTACTTATCCTCATTGTAGTTCTACTACTACTACCTTTTTAGGTGAAAGTTTGGCAATCTTAGAATGTATAAAATTTATTAGGGATAACAAACTGCAGTATTTTGTTGTTTTTACGGACTCTAAAAGTAGTTAACAGCTATTGCTTACAAACCTTTTTGGTAAAGCAGCAATAGCTTGCCCTATTTCTTTGCTCACTAAACACTTGCTCAGACTCTGTCATGATGATAATTTAAAAGTTACTTTGGCATGGGTCCCTGGGCACAGAGGATTTGAAGGGAATGAAAGAGTTGACCTTTTGGCTAAATCTGCTGTTTTACATGGCGATATGAGTCAGTTTTCAAGCTACCCTCATGATATTGTTTCCATTGCCAAGCAGGATTTAGAAAAGTCTTGGAATTTGTATTGGACAAGCTCTAGTAGATAGATATAAAGGTAGGTAATCATTTGCATCAGATTCAACCGGTAGTAGCTTTCAGGCCTTGGTACGCGAAGATAAAAACTTCCAAAGAAATCACATCAACATTGTCTAGAATGCGAATTGGTCATTGCTCTTCACCTGTTCATTTACGCAAAATAAGGGTGAGGGACTCATCCATCTGTGAATGTGGTTTAAAGACGAAGGAACAATTGCCCATCTTATGTTCTGCTGTCCTTCATACATAACTCCTTCTTTGAATGATCTCTTAATTCATTAGAAAGCACCTCTTCCTTCTAATTTATCATCTCTCCTTTCTCTTACTATCAAAGAAAGTACTAGTGTATTGATTAAATATTTGACATAATATCATAACATAAGTTGTAGCGTGTAGGTAATGTAGTAGTAAATTTAGTTACGTTGTTAAATTTACGTCTTTGTTTTGTACATTTGTGTATTAGTCATTATTAGTTTTGTATATTTGTAACTACCTACTACTGATAAAACCCTGACGAGTTAGTCTTATTTTTGTTCGGTTTTTATTTTGTGACCGTGAATTAGTTCGTGAAGTTGGCAAAAGTTTTCTCAAACCACAAAAGGAAAAAAATTGCCATATAATTAAAAAAAAAAATAGTAATAAAGACTTTGTGTTTGTTTCGTGTCGCGTGTCGTGATCCCCTGCGTTGCGTTAGTTAGCATCCCTAGTACATCTGTGTACATCTGTGTCCCCTATGTAGTTTGTGGTGTGGTGTCGTCGTGGTCTTAGTGGTTTTTACAACGCAATGCTGCACAGAAAACTGTATGTTGTTTTTGAACCATGTGAAAAAAATGCAATCAAAATACTACCTACGTAACGTTTATGTACTTACCTGCTTTATTGTTGAGTTGTGTGATGATTTCCTCCTAGCCAAATTTGTTATCTATGATGACGAGGAATACTGGTATTGAGGAAAACCATTTAGGAATTAAAGTAAAGGGTGACCTCGGTGAATTCCAATTTGTCGAAGAGAAAAGCGACAGTGAAGACGAGGCTAAGGATGCTGTGGTGAAAACTTCAAGAGCGATAAGTACCTTGTCTACTTTGCCACACAATGTGGTGAAGCCAACAGGTCCTGTCTTCGGTAGCGTTGCAGTCTCCAACTCAGAGAATATTCACTTTGGGAACAACACATATTTCAATGGGCCCGTGATCATAAAACAGGTTGTGCACAACTCTGAACATGACAATCCAGGGTTTGAACACACAGAAGAAGGAAGTTGTGCAGTCCCAAACTCTGAATCTAAACTTCAAAATGAAACAAGTAAGATTTAGATTTACATAAACTTCTTTACAGTACTATTGTATAGATAGATTGTCCAGCATTATTCATTGATTTATTTTGAATTTAAGTTGTTCAGGAACAAATAACTTTTTTAATTACCTGTATACTTACTCATTAATTATTTATCTAAAATCACTGTAAATCCTGTTGATGTTGTGGTAGTAAGCACAATGTATTATGTCCTAGGCAGTTTAATTTTAAATAATGTTCTTTAATAAATCTCGGAAGAAATAAAAAGAAATCAATTCAATTTAAATAACTTTAAATTTGCAGGGACCGAGAAGTTTAAATTACAATTATGGTTAAAGTTAACCATCTCCGCAGTATGCATCATTGTTGTAGTTTGTTTTTGTGCCATCCTGTCTATAATAGTTTCGAACCAAGCTAGAATGAATGGTTCATCTGTGTTCAATCTAGAAGAAAAAGAAGCCAGTAAGTACTTTTGCTCGTTTTGAAAGCTTTCTATTCCAGAAATATTTTGCATCTCCCATAATTAGAGGTTTTACATGTTAGCTTTATAAAATATATAATTATTTATTACAATAATGATAAAGCTTTTCTAGTTTAACATATTATTTAGTATGCTTTAACTTCCCATAGTTTTGATAAAAGTTAACATACTTCATCAACAAACACCGAGCTATGACAGTGAATACAAAAAAGGAAATTGCTGCTCATCTTCCCGTAGATTCCCTTAGTGGCCTTTTACAATGACCATAGACCAAGCCGAAAAGATCATTCTAATAAATCGCTTTAAGAGAATTATGCACTTGCTACCAGTAGGAACAATTCCTAGTTTATGCTTTACTTTAATGCATTAAATGTTCCAAGTGGCTACTTGTGAGTCATTTTTATCTGAAATAAGCCCACATCCTCCATTGTGCTCTTTTGATAAGAAATTAGTTAGGTACATTTTGGTCAGAATAATAAAAATAAATGGGATAAGTCATCATTATAAATAGCACAGCACAGTAGGTAGTTATGTAGGGATGGCTTTCATTAGTTTATGTTAAACCTATACCTACTCTACTTACCCTGAGAACAAACCAATTTTTTCGTATAGTATTATATTATCTGTGCTTACACTTAATCACTAATCAGTTAAAGAATATCTAAGTTGGGTTTTAGTTTCTCAAAATACATAAACATTATTGAATGAGAGCGAAAATTCATTTCCTATTAATTTTCACTTAGATTTTCAAGCACAAAACTAACCAAATCTCAATGCAAGATAGAATCAATATACTTTTTTTCATTACCCACTTATAATAATAATACTAAGCTAGCTTCGCGGCCGGTCATCTACCGTTTTGATATACTTCTTACTATAGAATATATTTTACTATATTTTATTATAAAATTTAGATTAAAACTATAGTAAGATTTAAATTGAGATTAAAACTAACATAACATTGTAGCCGGGGCGGCCACATCCAAAGAATCGACCCTGCCAACTCAGGCCATGGACATCGGTAGAGTTTACCATGGCATACTACCTTAGAAAAGAGGGCTGTTTTGTGTATTTTTACAAAATGCCTGCTGTGGTGATTATGGCATAAACATTCTTGTTCGGCAGTGGACATACAAAAGCGACAGAAAATAATATTCTAATCTCACCTCAAGATGCAGTTTCATTTACACCCTGATTGTCATTTATTGCAGGCACCATGGTGGAGGGCGTCTTTCACATCAAAGTAGATACAAGATCACTTTTAATAACCCTGTTGGTGGCGCTGCTAACATTTTTATGGTTTTACTTGAAACTAACATATGAAACAATTGATAAGGAGGCTATTTCTGGCACTGTGCCAAGTCATGCATACAATAATGACGATCAATTCTATAATCGTGAAGGTACTGCTAATTATCAGTTATTTATTAGAACTAGTTATTGACTTAAGGGCCTATACAACCTAATTTTTTTGTGATAAGGATAGACATAGGATTTAACGGTCATAGGAGTGAGACAGAGTAGCAACGCAAGCCCAAAAATCAATTTTTTTCAATTAGGTCTTTATTTGAAAAAATCAAACAAACATAAAATGTTCCATAAACATAGCTACCTATTACCATGCTTATTCTCAAGATCTTAACTTCTGTATATATTGAGAAATTAAGGTTTAAGTAAAAATTTAGAGGTACTTAACTGCGATATTTTTATCGAGTTAATTTTATGGAATCATGTTAAATATTTAATAATAAATAGTAATAATAATAATAAAAATCATTTATTGCCTGAATAATTTTAAAGCTTAATTTAATACATAAAACTAAATACATTAACCTGCGTGCATAGGTATACTATAGTAATTATAGTAAGTATCTATAATACATTACTAGCTAAGTGTAGCTTTTTTCAGGCAATAGGGGTAAGCTCAGCATAATGCCGACAAGCTTATCAAGCATGTACGGCGCTGGTTTTCAGTTTTCCCCTACGCGCGACTGGTGATCGCCGGGCAAAGATTATTAAGTAATTTTTTTTTGCGGGTTATTTTTTTTTTGCTTGCTATTATAATTATCAAGAATGGTGCGTCCAGCTAAAGCATTTGGGTGGTTGTGTTTATATTATATTTGTTTGTCTTTGGGTGTGCGTAGATGTGTAAGTGTATTTAGTAGTCTGGAAGACATAGAGATCTGACGAAGTTGATTTGAGTTAGTATAGGCCCTTTAACACTTATACTCACACTTTTTATTACAAGTCAATCAGCAGCAGTGCCCATCATCATAAGTCATTTTTCACGAGCCTGATGTAAAACATTAATTTTTAACAAATTTTAATAGATCTCATTTTTGGTTCTAATACGTTTCATTGACTTGTTTTATATTCTGGATAAAGAAAAGTTTTATACTTACCGATATTGATATTGATTAAATATAGAGACCGCTAGGCCTCTAAGTTTTTCTTTTGGCATAGAACGCATTAACCTCGTGAGCCTCAATTTCGTTAAATCATATGTTTTTCACCTATAAATATTTCAATGCACATATTTCCTAATACACTCATTTATAACAAATCGAAATGAACCGTATACATGTAAAGCTGACAAAACTAATATATTTTTTTGGAAAATTCCAGATGATCCATTGTTGATAGCACCAAACCACTTGCGTATAGTCTCTAGGACAGACTGGTTGGCTAGTCCAGTGGAGAAACCGCTTGATCCTCTCAAACTACCGGCACCATGGGTCATCATAACCCACACTGCTACCGAAAACTGCAGCAGCCAGGTAATATTCGACTTTTACTACTCTACTCTGTTAAATTAAACCATGATGACCTAAAATCTAACAAATTCTATGAAGTCAGACCCCTTTAGTGTAGGTGATACCAAACAAAATGGTATTCATACATTTTCTATTTGATATTATAAAAGCGAAAGTTTGTGAAGATAAGTTTGACTGGTGTACGAATATAAACATTTTTTTGTACAATTAAGGTAGAAATAGGAATCACAGTTTGGATGATGGATGTTTGTAACTTCTTCACGCCAAAACTACTGAATGCATCGGGCTGAAATTTAGCATACATGTACTTAGGAATCAAACATATGCTATTATTTATCCCATAGATCAGTTCCTATGGGATAGAAATAACTTTTAAACGTTTCCATAGGAACAAAGTGCTAGCAGCCATGGGCACAATATACTTAATAATGATGACCTCTGTGGTGCGGTGGGCGAAGGTCCGCCTGTGACGCAGGAGGTTGCGGATTCGATTCCCGCCTTGGGACAAATATTTGTACGGGTATTTGTTCCGGGTGTTCTGGTCGTTTTTTTATATATAATAATATCTATCTATGTATTGTATTGTATTATATGTATATCAGTTATCTAGTACCCATACCACAAGCTCTGCTTAGCTTAAGGCTAGGTAATGCTGTGTGAATTGTCCAGCATTATTTATTTATTAAAATATAATTTGTTAATAATACTGTTTGGGGGTTCATGTTATGATCTCACTATATCCTTAGAACTCTATGTAAACTTTAAAAAAACTGAACAAATAAAATAATTACAATGATATTTATGTAACTAATTATAATAACTTATTTTCAGAGTGAATGTGTCCTACGAGTCCGTCTGATCCAGTCGTTCCACGTCGAGTCACGTAAATGGTACGACATCGGCTACAATTTTCTTGTAGCAGGCGACGGTTCTGCCTACTGCGGCCGGGGCTGGGATCACCAAGGAGCACATACACTCGGCTACAATAAGTACAGTATAGGCATCGCTTTCGTCGGCACTTTTAACCAAAACCCACCTCCCAAAAAGCAAGTCGAAGCTGCTCAAAAACTAATACAAAGGGGCATCGGACTCAATAAGATTGCCAAAGACTACAAACTTTTCGGTCATAGGCAGCTAGCGTCTACCTTGAGCCCGGGTGATAAACTGTTCGATATAATAAAAGAATGGCCACATTTTGTAAATACTTCTGATATTTCTTCTTTGGTGCCGAATTATTGATTGTATAATGAATCCATGGCTTTGTTAATTTTACCATGAATGGTTTTGTTTTCCCCGTATGCACCTTCCATTGAAAACTCGAATGCTCATTTCTTAGCGTGGAAGCACGGGTAGGTCGCAGATAGCGTGCCTCTAATTACCTCTTATTAAGTCTTAGATTTTTGCAGGGTATGACGTCATCTCTCATGCTGTCCCACTCTGTTCGGATTCGAACTGAGCAGAACAGCATGAGAGATGACGTCATTCTCAATCCTATTCTTAAGTACCTACGCTGGATACCTAAACGAAGTAAAAAACAGTTTTTTTTATCACCTAAATTCGACCTTTTAATGTGTTGTATTGTATATGAACTTAATATTTTATTTCTTATCAAAATTATTAAATTTTGCGGAAGAATCACAAACGTCACTGTCATAGGTCCGTTTTTGCATAGTTCGTTTCGAGGTAATCCGTTGTTTGCGTAAAACAACGGTAATTCGTTGGCCTAGGCGTAGCATCGATTTTAGTTACTGTTGTTGTTAGTCGTTAAGAGACGAGGGCATCAAGTTCTGCAAAATGCAGCGCACTGGCAGGAAGTCTAAACTCTCGGATGAGACTTTAGGACTGATGACAAATTTTGAAAGCTTGAGGAACCCCTGTTTTACAGGAATTACAGAACCTCTTCAATGCCGTCCTTCACAGTGGAAAAACTCCAAAGGCATGGAGCGGGAGTTTGGTGGTGCTCTTTTTTAAGAAGGGCGACAAAACCCTCCTTAAAAATTACAGGCCCATATCGCTCCTGAGCCATGTCTATAAGTTTTTCTCACGAGTGGTCACGAATCGTCTCGCCAGAAGACTCGACGAGTTCCAGCCACCGGAACAGGCCGGGTTTCGCGGAGGATATGGCACCATAGACCACATACACACGGTGAGGCAGATTATACAGAGGTCCGAAGAGTATAACCAGCCCCTGTGTCTGGCCTTTGTGGACTATGAAAAGGCCTTTGGCTCTGTCGAAACCTGGGCTGTTCTGGAATCCTTACAGCGATGCCAAGTAGACTAACGTTATATCGAGGTGCTGAGATGTCTTTATGATGCCGCCACCATGAGTGTCCAAGTACAGGGCCAGCAGTCTTCACCTATCCAACTGCGCAGAGGAGTGAGACAGGGGGATGTTATACCCCGAAACTGTTCACAAGCGCGTTGGAAGATGTGTTTAAGACGCTGGACTGGAAAGGTAAGGGCATCAACATAAACGGCGATTACATCTCACATCTGCGATTCGCTGATGACATAGTCTTAATGGCGGAGTCGCTTGAGGAGCTAAACCGGATGCTGGCCGACCTAGCTTCAGCCTCGCGACGTATCTGTCTTGGCATGAACTTGGATAAAACCAAGGTCATGATCAATGGTCACATTGATCCGGGACCGGGGTGGTCGTACATGGTCACCTTCTCGAAATTGTTTCCGAGTATACTTACCTTGGGCAGATTCTGCAGTTGGGTAAAAACAATTTCGAGAAGGAGGCCAAGAGGAGGATCCATCTAGGTTGGGCCGCGTTTGGCAAACTACGTCGAGTCCTGTCATCATACCCCAATGCTTGAAAACGAAAGTTTTCAATCAGTGCGTTCTACCCGTCATGACCTACGGAGCTGAGACGTGGACACTCACGGTAGGGCTGGTCCACCAGTTTAAAGTCGCCCAGCGAGCTATGGAGAGAGCTATGCTCGGAGTTTCTCTGAAGGATAGGATTCGTTACGAGTCCATCCGACAGAGAACTAAGGTTATCGACATAGCTCAAAGGATTAGCAAGCTGAAGTGGCAGTGGGCTGGCCATATCTCGAGAAGAACCGACAACCGCTGGGGTAAACGTGTTCTTGAATGGAGACCGCGACTCGGCAAACGTAGTGTAGGACGCTCTCCGACCAGGTGGGATGACAATTTGCGAAAGACTGCTGGCAGATGCTGATGCAAGCTGAAGACAGGGCGCTATGGCGCTCATTAGGGGAGGCCTATGTCCAGCAGTGGACAAATATAGGCTGATGATGATGATGATGATGTTGTTAGTCCGTTATTCAGTTGTTGTTAAGTTATTTTGGTCTAGCTAGTTTAACTAATTTTATCGTCATACACTGGAAACCCCCTGTAAATATAACCCAATAATAACCCACTAGTAAATACGCTGCGATTGATAGGGCAGTATTATGAAAGCTTGGTTAATCATTGAACTATGCTTGAGTAACGCTTTTCCAAGGCATCAACGTCACTCAAGCATGGATTTATACATAACAGGGGCCATTACGGGCCTTAGATTGGAAGTTTTAAATGTTTATTTGTAAGCAAACTGCTGCCAGTTTTCACCAAAAAGGAGGTATTGTTTTACGCGGTGCGTAAGTCAATAAAAAAAAACTTGCATGCAAGCAGTTTACTTTGATAGGCTTTCCTAATTGGTCCATGGCGCATGTAGTAGTGTACTTCATTTTAGTAAATGTAGGCCATAGGGAAGGTAGAGCTGTTAGAAGCATGCCGTCCCTTTCATATACAATCAAGTGAGAGGTTTCACCGCTATCTCCGGCCGGATTTAAACACGTCGCGAAAAGCTGAATTCTATGGAAAAATTTTGTAGTAAAATTGGTAATTCTTCCAAATTGTTTTCTTCTAATGTCATTGTCTAGATTGTAGACTATACAGTTCGTCGGATTATATATGACAATTTCTTAGACAATTTAACCCGCGACATATTAGATAATTCGACAAAACGAACGTATAGATCGTGTTTCTTGGAAGTGATATTTGTTCATAGGTATAGCTTTCTTAGAAGTCCCATGTTTTTAGACATTACCTTACTAGTTCCTCGAGATCGACTCAAAACTCAAGTTATTTTAATGGTTACTTAATAAGTGCTCGACGTTGTCAATGTTGTCTTGCCTGCGCCTTGAGGCCCCACCCAGCTTTTTCTCTGCTTTATATCACATAATATATTAATTAGTCTTGCCAGGCCAATTCCCATTGCATTAGGAGGGCTGGGCACCTAATCTACATTGAAAAACAGAGGGATTGGTACCACTTGCTGGCATCAAAATAGTTAATGTAAATAAATGGACAGATGTCGTTACAAACAATCAAACAACGACAGTTAGTATATAACTATTTACTTAGCTGTAAAATTAATGTCTTAAGCTAATAACTTATTATATTAGTCTTGTAGATTAGATAGAGATTATGTAGAGTTGAGAAGGTCAGCGGGGATAGCATGCTATCTCGCTTAGATCACATTAATTTGATCAAGTCTTTATGATCTAAGCGGGAATGCTCCTACACGCTTATTATCTCGTATATATTATTTATTTATTTATATCTCGGTTGTTTTTTTTTTCTACTTACTATATTTATTTTATATCTCTCGATTTCGGACATAATTATCATTAAATATAATCAAATGTACTTATTTACAAAGTTAATTTTATAACAGTTACTACTTAACTCGGAAGATCCTTCCGAAGCTACCGTTATGCCTATTGTACATAATGTTATTCGTTTATAAGGGTGTTGTAGTTTTGTTGCTCAAATTAATAATTATTATCAATGGTTTAATTTTTTTATTGTATAAGTACTTAATAATAATTGTAAATAATTCAAGAATAAGGAATATTGTTAAGTATACACATGTACGGCGTTCTGGATGCCGTTTTATTAACTCAGCCAACCAATCTTTTCCTGCCATTTTATAAGTCGCATTAAAAGAATTATCATTAATAATTTCTTCGATGAAAATGCTAAGCGTCGAAGATCTTTGTAAATGAGGCCAAATAATCGCTTTTCCGTGAGTAAAACATGCTCAATCAGACTCTCGAGACAACGTAAAGCTCGGTTTGAAACTTCTTAAGCCCTTTTTTTGAAGAGTTCTGATCATGGTTCTCAGTATTTGTTCACTTTAACTTGTAATGTTGACCTTGGTACCTCGTATGTTTGAAAATCTTTCTAAGTAGGCTAGGCTAGAAGGCTAGCTTCCGTCGTATCGTATAAGGCTTGGACGGCATTCATATCATCTAGATCCCTACTTTTTCGATCATTAACCCTTTTGTAGCATCTGCAAACAAAATACATAGAAATTAAAGTTTCATCCACTTGGGTTTAAATCTTATACAGCCAGATTTACCCCGTACGGTTTTGACTTACGACTATGTTCAACACTTCGCACTGACTATTGCACTGACACATGCAAGGTAAATATTGCGTGTAAATACTCAACCTTGAACTATAGTTAATGAGCGACTTACGAGCAACAGTAATTTTGGTGAATTGACAATTCTTAATAGATTTTTTTTTCCTTGTAGGACAAAAGGTTGATTTTGAGATGGTCTTATTAAGTTAAGTGACCCCCTAAGGAAAGGATGATGCTAAAACGTATCTAAATCATTATAGCATGATTATTTTCATATCACTCTTGGAATGGTTACCATATGGCATCGGGTGTAAACAAGAGGTCTTTTTATTTTTTTAATGATAAATGATAATTATTCGTCGTTACATCCATGTATTATCCATCTCTCAAAACATCAAACTAAATTAGACTCGATTTTGACTAGATGTCGCCACATGATTTAGATCGCGCCATCGAAATGTTCCATCCACACCTATTTCAATATTTAAAAATTTTGAGTCGGTTTACAGTATTTTTAAACAAGCAATATTATTGAATCTAATAATCTCATAAAAATCTGTCCGAACATAAATCGAAGAAGTCTTCTTACCTGCATCGTCAAACACTTATTGCATATCTTACAAGAAGGTATGCCAACTACACAATACTCAAATAAGGTACCTACTTATATTAAGAAGAAGAATAAGAAGAAGAATAATCTTTATTGTCAAAGGTGAAACACATGAAAAATTAATAAGTACATATAAATTATAACATTCTTCTTTACAAAGAAAAGTATAATATTATTTCCGAATAACCATTGACTCCATTCCAATTGTGTAATATCCATTTTGTATAGATATTACACAATTGATCATTAGACAAATGAGTAAATTTTTAATGCTTATTCAGTCGAAACGATTATTGTGATAAAGTTCACCCTAGAAAAATATCTTTCTATTGGAAATAAGATGATTAAATGATTTTCTTCAAACTCTTTTCGATTTTATTTCAAATTAATAATAATTATCAATGGTTTACAAATTTTTCGATTTTAATTTATGCATCATATAAAAATTTTCATCTTGCGCCGTCGTGAGGTACCTACTATTTATTTTTATTACCATTTTTATTTTTTTCGTGGATGTACCTAAAGGCATAAGTTATGGATGATGATAATGTCACAAATTGATAACGTAGTAAGTAAGTTTAATTATTATAGTATATGTGGTTTTCCTGTTAGAGACAGTTAAGTGGGATGTAATCTTTAATTATAGAACTGTTTTATACTGACGGTAGGTACAATTTGTAGAATATACAAAAAATCTAAAGTAACAGTTCCCGCAGTAAATAAAGGTATGCAATCAACTACTCAATTGCAAAAAAACCCGGAGTAAAGTAGCATAAAAACATTTACTCCCGACTATAAAGGAAGAGTCAATTAAAAATAGTATGTAAGCTTAGATTAGAACTCGTATTTAAGTAGATATACAATTTATATGTAATTTTACTATTAGTCCTATTAGTAGGTAGTTAATGTAAAGTATGTATAAAATCATAAACTACCTACATATAGTATTGTTCTCGTAAATAGGTATTATTGGTGTATAGTGACGTTTTATGCGGTCTACACGATGAAACAAAGAATCCTTTACCCTGTTTCACCCCTTTTTCAATTAACCATGAGGTACCTACTTTCATTTGACTCAATTAATTATCTGTTTGTTAACTGAATTTTTTTTTCTCTCGACTGTTATTCTTGTCTATTTTTATTATTGATTATTTTAACACATGTATATTCACCAAAATTTATTTGATTATTTGCATACCTGCTTGCGGGTTGAATACAATAATAGCAAGAATACATTATTACAGTACAGTACCTGTAATAATGTATTCAGCAAGAATACATTATTATAGGTACATGTCAGATCTTATAACTAGTGAGGTCAATGTATTCAACCCGCAAGCAGGTATGCAAATATTAAACGATTTGATTTAATTTCAAAATTCCTTGCAAAAGAGTTGGTTAGATGCATTCCTGGGCTGGTGGACACGGTAGTCATTCTCTTGGCACCTAATGTAAAGCATCGTAACGATACAGTTTTAATCACACCATAGTTTACCATAGTTAGTTTTAATCACACCATAGTTTACCATAGTTAGTTTTAATCACACCATAGTTTACCATAGTTAGTTTTAATCACACCATAGTTTACCAGCACAATATAGTATCTACGAGTAGGTATAGTATTTAGCAATTGATGAAAGGAAACGGGCCAATCCCCATCTCATAATTCCACTCTGTGTAAAACGTCATTTTTAGTATTTTATTATTCAACCTACTTGTACTCAAAATAGAATTAGATTAAACTTAGGTATTTGTTATGTGTTCTGTATTTATATCGCTTTTAAGATAATTACTATGTATCTTTATTCAGAAAGAAAATAACAATCAAATAACAAATTTAAATTAAAACTAGTATTTACAATAGAAACAATTAAGCTATCTGCAAACTGTTGCAAACAATCTACAGGTAGCTCAACTGATCCATATCAGTATATTTTAAGTAAATATCCTCAATCAAAACTATGTTACTATGTGTTTCGATCTTAGTCACTTGCCAAAAAGAGCTTTGATACTGATGTTTTGTCCGATTTATGGTTTTGTTAGCGTTTAAGTTTAAAATTTGTCTTAAATTTAATAAAAAGTGTGTAATAAAAACACAGTTTTAAGGGCCCCATCTCAATAAGACACCATGTTGGCGCCACCAGTACGCCCCACCGACCGTCTTGAACTACTAAGCGAGAAACACCAAAACAAGCACCACCACTCACTGGTGGACCTGGTGGTGGAGTGACTGAGACGCCAGATAGGTCATTACCATATTGATGGTAGCGCCACCAGTGGGTGATTTGGTTCCGGTAACAAATTTGGTTGCAGAACCAACCTGATATCAGATGAGATATCCGCCATACAACTGCGTAGCGCCACCATGGTTTCCTAAGAGAGTTTTCTCGATATTGGGCCCTAAAACCTATCAATAGCATCAGTCTCTTACAAACAGGTTATGGTGTATCTATTTATACCTCAACACTTAACTAAGAAAGGGAGAACAATATTTACCTGTAAAACCTTTTGTGGCGAGAAACTAAAGAACTTGAATTTTAATATAAAAACGAATAATTTACATACCTACTGTTTTATTTAAAAAAAACAAATATTTTCTGAAGTAGTAAAGATACCTACAACTAAAATGTTATCTACTAATATTTTTGGTACAGATAATATAACACTACATAGGTACAAGTAGGGTATAAGAAGTCAGTATTGATCCCGATGAAACCGTTAGTTGGTAGAGAAGTCCAACAATCTATGGTAAGGCAGATGGCAGTCGTCCTTAGTAAAGCTCAGAGAAAGAAAAATGAGAAGGAACTTAGCCACAGTACGAAGTCATAGAACAAGTAGCATCTCGTTCTGGTTTTTTGTTCGTATATTATAAAAAAATATAGATGTAAATTACATTTTATAGTTCCTGCCAAACTGTATAACAGTTTGTCGGCAGTCGGCGGCAAATAATGGAACACATCAGGCCTAGTATTTACAATTAAAATAAAAGAGCTAATTGGAGACTGTTCCAAACAATTTAGGTCAACTGATTACATATCAAATATCACAAAAATAATTAATTCCTTGGAAACGTAACTCTGAAAAAGACAGGTACATACGCTGTAGCCCTTCGCTCGACTAATGTCTAATAGAATATAAACGTCAAGTGCGAGTCGGACTCGCGCACCGAGGGTTCCGTGAAATTGTGTGTGTGTTCTTGTTTCTTGCCAAAAAGCGTGATTCTAGTTCAACAGAAAGTAGAGCCTTCTAGATTTTGGTCACAAGAGAGATCCATAAATCGGACCAGTTTCTGGGGAACACCAAGTTGGAATACCAAGTTTCCTCATAAGTATTGGAAGCTGGACGTTATCATAAGCAGCACAGCCGCCTTATGCCGCGTACACATCTATACGAACCGCACCTGCAATGCAATGCGAGTGTCCCGTTCGCAGATGTGGACAAGCTGCGAACCGAACACATACCTATACAAACAACCATACCTATAGGTTTCTGTTTTCAGCGTGACGGAGCCAGTGTTGCCGTAGCGAGTTTGTCGCTAGATCCAGAGATTTTTTAACTGCATACCCACCGAATTCTGATAAGTAGGTACCTACCTATCAATGGTTATGGTAAAGTAGGTAGGGGAGCCCGGGTAGAAATCATTACTTTGCCGTCGTATACTCATAAATAACTTATAAGCTATACTAACATGGAAAGTGAAGACGAAACCACGAAGGTGGAGGAGATCGTGGAGTAGGTATGTGAAGAGGAAGACCAACACTTTGGTGAGGGTCGGGCTTTAAATCGTTTGTGGTGCATATTCTAACTGAGAATATTTCGATCTTCACTAAGGAAGAATTTTGGCCGAAGAATGTGCTGTTCCGGCGTTTTCGCGGACGATTACCGGTTGCAGCACATAGTGAGTGTCACGTCACCGACACTAGGTAGGTGCTAGTAAATAGGTTTATTTTATGTATGTTTGATTACGGTATATATTTTATATATGCCGTAGTTTTTAGTATTTTACATCCTGTACTAGACTAATGTTGCCTTCAATAAACGATTTTATTTATTTATTTATTTATTTGAGTAAGTTCATCTGCATGGAAGCAACCATGCAGATGGAGTTGCTGATTGAAAGTTTCAAAATTTTTATAAGTATAGGCTACGACCCGCTATCCCAACCCCTCGGTGACCACCTACCCGACGGGAGTAGATTAAAAATCAGCGCCGCATGTTCCTTGCATGCAGCACAAAGCTGAATTTACTCCCTTTGCCTTATGTAATTTTTGTTTTTTTTTTGTTTATAGTTTTTAGTTTAGAGAGACATAGGCAATAAATGACTTTTTATTTTATTTATTTATTTTATTTGAGTACCGCATTTTTTTTACTTTCAGCTATGTTAGGTTATTATGTTATAAGTACCGACCGATTGTAGACGATTTTACATAAACAGCTTTAGTCAGTACTCAGTAGATTACAGTTCATAAACGAGTGCAATGTTTTATACAAATTAAATATTCTTTTTCTTTTTATTCATGGCTAAGCTAAGTAGGTATCTATAAGGTATTTAGCGGTAGTCTACATTCTGAGGTATTTATCATTCCTTTATTGTGGTGTGATTGTAACTGGTTGATAATTTAGAGATCGTTCTGATATTGTCGATTTTAATCAGAGTTTGACGCATTAACGAGCCATGAAAAAAAATAATAACATGCTGTGTGCTGATAACAAACTAAATCGATTTTCGTTAAGCCGAAGGTTTGTGTCGTTTATCATGGGTAGCGTGGGTCACGGCTCCGAGAGCTAGCGTGTCGTTATAGCAAATACAGGATTGGCTATTCCTCGAATCAAGGCAGAGCTTCGCTCTCCTTTTATTTTACCATGAATGAAGTAGCAGCCAAAGCATAACTTCAAGTTATGGTCAATGGAAGTATCGAATTCAGGGTACCTATATACATGTATAATTAATCGTCTATGCTTCCAATTCACCTCACAACGTGTTTAATGGTAAGTATTAGTCCTTATGATTCATGAATGCGGCATGGTATGTCGAACACAAATCAAATAAAGTACCTACCTCCACTATCTAACTGATCTGAGTGGGTAGTAGGTCAGTATGTATGGTGGTTGAATTATAATTGCCTACTCGTATCGCAGGTGACAAACCACGTAAAGTTTTCATGGAAACAGCTCGTCTCTATATTCGAATACTTAAACGTTTGAAAATGATTGCCTACAGTCTGAACAAATCCGACGTGAAAATCAAAGATGGGTTTGTGGGTAAGGTCAGCTGGGGCAAACAAGAAAAAAGAGGCTTACTCCCTGGTAAATTTGTGGAGTTTTGCAAAAGAACAGATTTACACGGCTATAAGTATATTGTAATGGAAGATCTCTCCATTATTGAAAGGTAACTTGTTTAATAATAGATTGAAATTGGAGGGTAAGTGATTTGGTAATTTTTATTTTGCTTAGATAAGTCTGTTTTTTACCTTCTATTCGGGCGATGCGCGCGAATTGCATTTTGTTTGATCTCACCCATGATCTCACCAAAGAAGGTCTTACGCAAAGTTTAACTAACTAAATATTTTTCCATATGTTAGACAACTTGTTGCTATGCGATTATTTTCTAAGTTCGTGATCTACTGAACAAGGCAAAGTAATCAATAAAAACAAGACGTAGAGACTGTAGAGATCCAAAATGCTTCTCCGTATTACTTCTCATAAGTACCTACTTTGTTTCTAGGTCTTGCTGGGCTCTTGCCGTCATTATCAGTACTGTTGTAGCCGCTTACTTTGTGGTAACAGCTTACAAATGGTATGCAAGGAATCCCATAGTAACAGTAAGTTCCAATCTGAGATTGAGTTCTTAATTAATCAAATATCATTGAATCAGACCGGTTGAAATTGACATAACTCAGTCTTACTGCAGCTTCAGTTCCAGCGGTTAAGTTTGTTTGCATTGCAGCTTCCTCTCTGTTAGTGTCAATGTTCCGCCCTGGATAAGTAGTTAGATTATGTCACCAGGCTCGTAAGCTATAAAGGAATTCCCCTGGGCAAAAAAAAAAACTAAAAAAGGTGGGTACATACTAAATTTAAGCGGGCACTTGAATGGATATTTTTTCAGGTGATAGAGAGTACACAAAGTGATATCTGGGACGTTCCATTCCCGGCTGTGACGATATGTAACTTGAACATGGTATCACGAAAAGCAGCCTACAGGTTTGCTTCCAACATGTAAGTCCTAAGATAGCAAATATTTTCCGATAGAACAAATATAAAACTGAATGTCTATATCCTGATTAGATTACTTCTACTTAGTAATTATCAAAGTCGTAAACCAAGTCATCGTATTACGCAAATACAGCAGTGTCGACAAACCGTATTAATTATTATCTCTTACGAGTATAATATTTATTTGTATTTATTTTAAAATTGCTCAGGAAAATAGTCACAACTTGACTGGCGCTAAGCAGTAGTGGAAAGATGTAAAACCATACCCCCTAATAAATCTATTGTTTTTACTGATTAGAAATATTTGTTAATTGTAACTAAAGCAAGCAAATACAATCAAAGGTTAACAGGTGACTCATCAGTTAATCTTTTATTTATTTGCTTTCTTAGATCCCTTCAAGCGAATCAGACCAAGGAGTTTGTGTTTGAAACTATACGATTGGCCCCTCTCCTCCATTCCGTGTACGCTGCGAATTCCACTCAAAAGCAGCAACTACGTAATCTCCAAGTTATTTTGGACGACAATGACATTTCTATAGAAAACTTCTATAGAGCAGTAAGTATACACGAGTACCTACCTACTTCTACCTTCTAACATATGTTAGTTAATTACGAACGAGGGACAAATATGTGTACGATCTGCAGACATTTGTTCAGGTGCTTCTCTAGACAAATCCACTTAATTAACTGCACCGACCTGTAGCGAGCGCGCCCTAACACTAAAACCATTAGCGTACTAGCTAGCTTTCATTTAGGTGACCTTCATAAAAACATGTCAATTTTAATCAATATGAATGGAAATTGCTCCTGGTGTTCATCGAGATAGGAGAGTACCTACCTATGTTCACGTTTCGTTATGCTGCCTTTATATACAAAAGTTTAAAAAATGATTGATTTTTCACAATCAATCTATTGATATTAACCTCGAGTGTATACAATGAGACCTTTTGACATTTTCTAAATATTTTCGGGTTACTATGGACGCGCGCGCGACTTTATCTGCATTCGCGACAATCATTTTCTTTTCCCCTTGTTCGGTCGACGCAAACACAAATTTTACAAGGTCATACATAACATACAGCTTCTTTAGTTTTATTTCATGTACCGAGCTCGCAACCCCTTTTGTCTTGTAGATAATCCTTAGCAGAAAGGTTTTTTAAAGATTGCTTTTATAAAAAATATTTAAATTTATTTTCTGATAATTTATGGCCAAACTGCAGGTTACTTTATTCAGAAAGAAAATAACAATCAAGTAACAAATTTAAATTAAAACTAGTATTTACAATAGAAACAATTAAGCTATCTGCAAACTGTTGCAAACAATCTACAGGTAGCTCAACTGATCCATATCAATACCAGTTGGAAGCGTGCCTAAGACACTGGCTGCATTGCCCCGCTGTATAGCAATGCTGATGCGCTGTGCCAGATACTCACCAGCTCTCGGGTCACGCGTCGCTTCGACCAGACGCTCAGATAATTTTTTGAAAACCCGATAATTTATTAATATAAATTTATGATTGAACCTGTGAGTTGTTAAAAACATACCCGTCCGGTCGCCTAGTTTTTTAAGTGGTATTTTTTTTATAGTAGGTACATGCAGTACCAACATTCCCGCCACTATTATGATTTTTGATATATTTAAAATTTCGAACTTAACAGAACTTTATTCAATCGTCACCAGGTCTCACCGGCAAACCATTGCAGTGACCTTGTGCAGAAATGCATGTGGAAGAATACCATACATCGTTGTGATCACCTCTTCCAACAAGTATTTACTGTTTTTAACCTCTGCTGCTCTTTTAACTACTATGCTGTGGATCCAGACAAGAAAGATGGGTAGGTAAGCTTTATTTCATTATAACCTACCCACTGCCCGCGGCTACGTTCCCTACTCTAAGCTTTTCTGTATCTATATCTATTTCTGAAATAATTTTTCAACTACTTGAGACATAATTCATGTTACCCAAACCAAAAGCAAGTGATTATAGCCCTATTGGCTTAAAAGGGTGAAGGTTTTATCATTTCGAATGATATACATATAACCGTTGTTCGAGTCCTTGGTCAACATTTTCATACATCATCATCATCATCATCATCAGCCTATACCAGTCCATACATATGATGAGGTTATTTACAAATTCATTACGCCATCATGAGATTGAATTTTGAACTTCAAAATATCCGTAATATTCGTCTACTAATGAGTAGAATTTCAAACTAACCTCGGCTTAAGAAATTAAATAAGGCCCAAAAATTTTCGATAGATTTCGGCATGATTCGAACCTGCCAAAAACGAAAATTTTTGGAATGTATTTTATATTAGGTCAGCTGATGTTTCGTAAGCGATTGGTTTGTTCGGAAAGCAGTAAAGCAGTGGATAGCAGTTGCAGTTTGTTTGAACATGAAAATCGACGAAAAATACTATATTTCAGTAAATAACTATACCTACATAGTTGGTTGCTCATAAAAAAGGAGTGTTCACAATATTCTAACATCTACATTGCCTCAATAATCATCAAACTGAAGATTCCATATCGCACCATCTTTTCTCCACATCATCAACAAATAATTCGGTAACGAAACGATCCATAGCGAGCTCGTGCGTGGTGTCGTTGTTGTTTTAAGATACATAAGCTCTTAACGTTCTTAGCGGTTAAGAATCTGGCAACTGAGAAGTCTGCCATAGCGGAGCATCTTCTTGAGTCTGGCCCAAACCACTGGATCGAGTTACACTGTGAGTTACACAATCCACAAGTAATTTCAACAGAGCTTCATTACATACTAAGACTGGTACAGGAGGCCATTGAGATTACTAAACACAGAAACTTCAACCGAGAAGAAGGTTTCCAATTATCCGGAGCCTGGAACCCTGTGGTGAGAATGTGTAAAAACTGAGGAAGTGATGAACCAACCAAGCCGTGTTCAGATACCGTTAGTGTTGTGTGTCGTGATCGAATTGCTTTCGTAAATGAAATCGGTGGTAGTGGTAACATTCGTAGAAAAAGACAAAGAATGAAGGTAGATCGATATATCTGCCAATAAAAACCAAGTCGCAGTGACTTTAGTTCTTCCGTGATCATGGCGCATGAAACTGTGCCGAAATATTGGAAAACTCAAAAATCGAATCATGGTAAATATCCCGTTATAAATGACTTGAATGGAAAGGGGTATAATCAATGTCAGATTGAAAGACCGGAAAAGACTGACCAACATAAGGATGATCACTACAAACTGGCAGAAGTAACAACCAAAATACGCAGACTGAAATGGAAATAGACTGGCTGTACTATGCGATCAGCGAAAAGGAAATGGTCCTACGAGACAATGGTCTGGTACACTGGTATTAAACGTTGGGAGGACGATTTGCCTAAGGGAGGGTGTAGTACCGCGCGCAGTGGCGAATAGAATGGAGGAGGCCTATGTCAAAGGACAACCTGACTTACCATCAACCGGTGCCAAAATCGTTAATTAATAAAGATATAACAAGTTAGATATAAAAACTAAGATTTTTTTTAACAGTTAGTGAATAAAGGCTATTTTTTTATTTTTAATAAACATACATTAAAAGAAGGAATAGGCGATTTAAACAAAAATGTTATCGATCAAAAATATAATATCTACGTATACAAAACGGTTAGTTCAATTAACATGCGCCCTATATCAGTAGTTCACATGTAACCGCTTTTAATCGAACGCACTTAAGCCACACCGCACAAAATATCAATCAAAATTTAACCAACCAACCGCTAGTGCGTTAATATTCTACGCTAACTAAAAACGTTTTTGAGCAATAGACGAGAAAAATTATATTTCTCATTTGTGGCTCGTAGATAAACGTTAACCTTGAACAGGTTTCCTATTGCATTTCCTTCACAAGAAAATTAAAATAAAATTTCTCAACTTTCATGGAAAACGCAGTTTCTAATGGAAACCTTAAACATTTATTAATCAAAGGTCGGAGGAACAAGTTTCTCAACAAAAGTCAAGGTAACCGAAGTCATATCCAACTCGTGGAATTCTACAGCATTTCTTTTGCTGGAAAATTAATCGAGTTTTATTAAAAGGATAACTATCAAATAACCGTCAAGGTTATTTGATCTTTAATGTGCTCTTGATTTTAAATAGGTATACTGTACGCCATAGAGCGTGTTTTTGTTTCAATGTACAAGGTGTAGAGCATAATTATGTATGCAAGACCCAGAACTTTTGTATCTGGTTCGGATTCGAATTAGGAAGATAAAAAAATCATTGAAGGAACTCGAAGAATTGACCGTTAGGTATGAATGAAATAGCCAAATCTCTAACTGGTACCTATTTGTACATTTGACAAATTTTGTTGTACCTACTGACTCATCAAGATATCTCTGAAATAGAGCTGGGGGCTCCGAAAGGAGGCTGAAATTATGCGTTGGGTTTAGTTCAGAAAACGTATTTTCTTTTAGTAGGTTTTTCAGTGAATAAACTTTGTAGTAGTTACTCCCTCAACCTCACCAGCCTATTATGGTCTGATTTATTTATCTCATGAGGGGTACTAGAGGGGGCCTATAATCCCCACGCTGGGCATGCGGGTTGGGGATCGCAGTTCGGTGGTAGATATATACTGCAAGAGGCGCTGCTGCCCGCCCCCCGGTGTATGTCCCTTAGTCGCCTCTTACCACACCCACGGGAAGAGTTAGAAAATTCACATTCTATTCCGTATTTGTACGTAACATTTTTTTTAATAACTTCGAAATCGTAAATGTTAGCTTATTAAATTAAAGAATGTAGAATCGTTTAAAACTAATAGAGAACTAAGGATTTTTGTTACAGTGCTTACCCGCACTCTGGGCATCTCTAAGAAATGAAATAAGTTCCTTTTGTTAGTTAGTTGTTTTCTCTGTAGGTGGAGTCACCGGCGCTACAGTCCGTAAGAGGTCCCAAAGATTTTCGACGAGAACCGACTGAGACTTCGTGGCTTAGTTGGTTAGAGCACACCCGTACTAAGGGTGGGACGCGGGTTCGAGTCCCGTCGAAGTCGAAAATTTTTTGGAACTTATTTCATTTCTAATAGAGAACTAACATCATGTACGCAATATAAACTTACAACTGAGAAATTTTATAAATAATATTATTTGATTTAATAATAGATATGTACTTGTTTCGCTTATTAGGGGAGGCCTATGTCCAGCAGTGGACTGGTATAGGCTGATGATGATGATGATAATGACTTATTTCGTAGTATTTAAGAAATTTCGTAAAGCTAATTAAAAATTTCAAAACTCGCAGTCATGCGTTATACACTTTTTTTTTTAGTCGATAGACTTTCGGTTGATCGCAATCTCATCTGATGGAAAGTGAAGATGTGGCCGACGGTGTATCACGAAGATCTAGAAGATACCTGTTCACTCTTGACTTGAAGAGACCGACATTGTAATTAACCGGAAAAACAGCAGCAGGGAGCGTGTCAAACCCAAGCTTTACGAATGATGAAGGTAGAGGAAACCGTCCACTTGCAGTCTCGCTACGTTACGTGCGAGTGGATGGTATATATCCACCAAGTAGGGGCGGTAATGCGCTGTGCGTATGCTTGTCGTGAAGTGGAAGGGGATAGTGGAATCTTGTCATGTAGTTCTTGTAAGCATTCTCCGAAGTTTATTCTATAAAAGATCGAGAGACAAGCGACCTTGCGGTGCTTAGCTAGTTCGAGACTTTGGACCTTGAGTTTCTACAAGGTACAGGTCTTCAATGAGTTTGAAGGCTCTTCGTTTTATCAAGTCTAAGGCTGCAAGCTGGTACTTGGCCGAGCCGTTCCAAACATAGCAGCAATACTCCAAACAGACCGGTCCTGTGCTTGATATGGGGAATGAAGCTGTCCCGGTGTGTCTCAGAGTATCGCTTACCCTTGTTTAGGATTCATGGCTGCTGTTTTGGACTCAATGAGGGCTCCAAAGTTTCGAGTTGGTGTGACCAGTACCTACATCTTGGAAAATAGAAACCTAGACAAAAGGATTTTTTTTTGCGGAGAAGAAGGCAGTTTTGCGTTTTTGTGACGTTAAAGTTGAACCGATTGGCTTTGCCCCAATCTGAGACCGCCTTCAGAGTCAAATTCAAACGCTGCAGCATGTCTTCTCTATGCGCCTGTATCTCCTAACTGGCGTCGGCGTTGGAAAGGTACCTGTCCACAACGGTGCTGTTGTCGAGCGAAAGCTGAGCTGAGCGAAAACCGTATTGACGGTCACTAAAGAGGTCGTTGTCTTCGAGGCATGCCAGGAGTTTTCCATTTAGAACACTCTCCATGTACCTACATAGCATGGGCTGGCCATATCTCGAGAAGAACCGACAACCGCTGGGTTAAATGTGTTCTTAAGTGGAGACCGCGGCTCGGCAAACGTAGTGTAGGACGCCCTCCGACCAGGTGGGATGACGATTTGCGAAAGACTGCTGGCAGATACTGGATGCGTCAAGCTGAAGACAGGGCGCTATGGCTCATTAGGGGAGGCCTATGTCCAGCTGTGGACTAATATAGGCTGATGATGATAATGACCTTCTTGGATACCATCCATAACATTGGTCTTTTTCTATACCTACTTTTAATACAGCAAACACGTGAAGATATAATGGTCATTTGAATATTTGCGCGTTCTACGGAACAAAATAAAGCTTGCACCGATAATTGATTTTATTACGCCACGTTGGAAAAGTGCATTCTTTGACCTTTATGCCGGCTCCACTACATGCACCCAATTAACAAGAAAAAACCTTTATGATGTATAAAGGGCTCCATATATGTACTATTGAAACAACATCACGGTTTCGTCCGGTCACACGGCAGCGCCGTCGCTGGGCTTCCGGGCGTTTCATGTCTATGAGTGGGTAGTGTTTTAACAGAGAATGCTCTTATTAAGCAGAAATTCTCCGGCTCAATTTGCCTATCCCGTTTAGCAATTATTTGCTTCGGTCATGAATTCATTCCATTCGTTTTGGTGACTCAATAAAGCTTTGTCCTGTATTCATTATAAATAAAAAACATCAATATTTCCAGTAGTCCAGTCAATTGGTGCTCTTACTTATATGTACAGACAATGATTGAGAATTGGCAAAAAGAGTATAGAACCAAATTTGTAGAGAATTTTCATCATCATCATCATCAGCCTATATTTGTCCACTGCTGGACATAGGCCTCCCCTAATGAGCGCCATAGCGCCCTGTCTTCAGCTTGCCGCATCCAACATCTGCCAGCAGTACCGTCCAAGTATCGTCCGTGTATCGTCTACGAAACGTAAGCCAAATAAATAATAGAACAGTCCAAGTGCGAGTCGGACTCGTGCACGAAGGGTTTCGTACCATTATCTATAAAAAACTGCAAAAAAATCATGTCTATTGCATGCCTATAAAATATTTGTTTATTTTAATTTAATTATTTATTTTAAAGTGAATATGTAACGAAATATTATATGAATATATGTATCAAGCGTCTACCTGTTGCCGTTATAAAAATCGAGCAAAAACGTGCCAAAAAATTCACGTTTGTTATATGGGAGCCCCCTTAAATATTTATTTCATTCTGTTTTTTAGTATTTGTTGTTATAGCGGCAACAGAAGTACATCATCTGTGAAATTTCAACTATCTAACTATCACGGTTCATGCGATACAGCCTGGCGACAAACGAATAGACGGACATCGGAGTTTTAGTCTAGGGTCCCGTTTTACCCTTTGGGTATGGAACCCTTAAAAGGAACCTTCTTTGTGCCCCTACTCCTAAGGCTTACCTCACAGAGTCAGGACTTCTCCTAACTAGTCCAAACACTGTTCCGAAGTTAAACTTTCTGCTTTCGATTTTTCCATCCACAATCATTCATTGACTGGAGTAGGTACAGATCTTTTCACTATTTTAACACGAAAATTCTATAGATAAATAAATAAATAAATAATGCTGGACAATTCACACAGCATTATCTAGCCCCAAGGTAAGCAGAGCTTGTGTTATGGGTACTAGATAACTGATATACGTAATATTATACATTACATAGATAGATATTTTTTTATTATACATAGAAAACACCCAGACCAACGGAACAAATTTCTGCAGATCGTACACAAATTTGTTCCGAGGCGGGGATCGAACCCGCAACCTCTTGCGTCGCAGGCAGACTCTCGCCCGCTGCGCCACTGAGGTCGTCATAGATGTAATTGATTTAGTTACTCACTTTAATGTTTAATTTTGAAAACTTAGTACTGGTATTTTTTATCGTTGTTTTTAGTTTAAATAAGTAATAAGGATTAATAATCGCAGCGATGGAAAAAACTACATACTTCGCAAAAAAACACCTCGCCGGGTCGCTTCCTGTGGCTACCAGACTGGCCTGACTGTTCTGATCAATGCGAACTTGGACGACTACTACAGTGCATCGGTTGCCTCACAAGGCGCTTTGGTAAGTTTACAGTTAACAATTCAAGCTAATAAAACCATAATAATAATGATGGCTGCATCGGACACTGTCGGTACTAGACTAGATAAATCAAATGTGCATACTCCCTTCACGTTAATGTTACCCTAGTACCTACTTAGTCAGGTCATAAATTCTATCAAAAAAACCTTAAGGAAATTAATGTTACACTTTTTAAATAATTGTTTAAAAATTATATATAATAATAATCGTTTATTTAAGGCAAGACAAGACAAGTACTTACAAAGTAACTTAACTGGGGCCCATATGATAAATACCTTAGAGACTAACATACATTATATATAAAATGAAAGGTTTAACTACCTTTCATTTTATATATAATGTAGTTTTATTTATATTATTCGAAATGCTCTCCCCCATTTTAAATACATGCTCTTAATAGACGCGGCCAGTTATCTATCGCAACACGCACCACATTCATAGGTCTCCTGTCACTATTTAATCAGAGATGCGCGGAGGAACTCCAAACGCTGATGAGGCAGCGCAGACTTTTTCTTCCAAATGCTTCCATATCTTGAAGGCCAGTGGGTTTAAATCTGAACTAGGACAGGGCCAATCTCTATAAAGTCAAGCCCTATAAAATCAATTCCACGGATGGTTAGCCAGTTTTGCGTGTTTCGTGCCCAATGTCTGTTTTGGAACGTTTGAGAAAGCGGGTTCATTATATTTGTTATGGCGGTATTTTCGTACACACAAGCACTTGTTGCATACCTTACGAGGTATGCAACAAGTGCTTGTGTGTACTAAAATACTCCCTACGAGGAGCAATGCGAAAACCGTGACTCCATCTTCCGTTTGAGATCACTGCGTTTTTGAAAATGAAACAATAATTATTTGTTCAACAAGTGGGTAAAAAGTTTTTTTGTTGAACGTGCTGATATTAAATCCCGAGCTGGCGAAGCAGTCTAGAGTAGATCGAGTTTCGATCTTAGCGACTGGCTCTTAAGTGGACTGCTGAGATAGCGAGGGATTTAATTGTTTATTTATTTTTAACACTTTAGTGTACAAAAAAGAGAAAATACATGATTAAAATGCACAAAACAAATTATATATTTTGCTCTAGAGCTAAACATACAACTTATCACCTCTAATAGCGAGAAAATAATATTATTTTGTTATTGTAGAAGAGGTCAAATGTCAGAAACTCATTTTGGTCAACAACCTTGGAAGAGTTAGAATCATAGAGCAAAACATCATCTCTACTTCTTGTATCCCGTGGTTAGAATGCTATAAACCTGTTACAACCCGAAAACGAACGTAGTGAAGGTTGAATTGGATGCGGTTAATCCTCCTTCCCTTCGATAAGCTAAACTGAGAGAGGTGCAACTCCCATATAAAATCCATGTACCTGTTGTTTGGGACATTAATTTAAAGATGGCGCTGTCCGCCTAGAAGATACTATACTACACAAGCAAAGTTGTCAAGATACAAAAAATGGCGCTGCCTTCCGTAAGAAAATGGACCTCCCCTGGCTGCACCAGGGTACGCGTAGTTTTTCTTTTTTTTTGGTCCGTCCATAGATTCTTCATCATCATCATCAGCCTATACCAGTCCACTGTTGGACATAGGCCTCTCCTAAAGAGCGCCATAGCGTCCTGTCTTCAGCTTGCCGCATCCATCATTTGCCAGCAGTCTTTCGCAAATCGTCATCCCACCTAGTCGAAGGGCGTCCTACACTACGTTTGCCGAGTCGCGGTCTCCACTCAAGAACACGTTTACCCCAGCGGTTGTCGGTTCTTCTTGAAATATGGCCTGCCGACTGCCACTTCAGCTTGCTAATCCTTTGAGCTATGTCGATAACATCTGTTCTCTGTCGGATGTATTCGTTGCGAATCCTATCCTTCAGAGAAACTCCGAGCATAGCTAGCTGGCCAGTATTCCAAAATTAAAAATAATAAGGTTTCAACAGAACCTATGACCTGCCTAAGTAATTAAATATTAATTAAATTATTTAATATTGTGCTGGAAAATAATACCAGATCACAATTATGCTACGACAGCAAGATTTTGGTGATATGGTTTCATCCTAGCCTACCCCCAGGGCTATCCCTGGGGGTAGGCTAGAAAAAGAAAAGATAGCCAGAGAAAGGATAGGGCCCGCAGCGTATCAATTGGGCACCTTTTCTAGAAAAAAAAATACAATCAAAATTGGCTCAAACTTTTGTTTGGTTGATAAATTTATATTTCAGTTGCAACTTTGGCACAGCTATAAGCTTGCTTTTTAACTAGGTACAGCAACAACAATTAAAACGAATACTGCTATTGCTGCTAAAACCACTAAAAAGGCCTAAGACGGATTATCTTTGGTGAAGTAAACATACTTTATTTATTATTTATTTATTTTATTTTATTATACCACCTGCTATATTTATAATAGAAAACCCTATTTATTATTTAATACTTTTACTTTTATTTATTGTTTTATTTTATTTTTTTTGTATGATAAAACAAATGAACATAACATTATTTTACGAAAGAAGCCAAAAAATCTGACAGACTGATTTTTTGATCACTTGACTGCAGTCTAAATTCCCAATTATTGACCTTGGTAGATACATAATTAATGTACCACTTATCTTATCGTTTTATTTAATTGCGCATGTTCATCATACTGATACGCAAACCTACTACCTCATTAATTATTTGCGTGTCAGCTACAGGCGGGGACTTTTGATATGTTCACCCCTTAACTAGTCCAAACAAAGCTACGAAGTCAAAAATTGTGTTCCAAGCACTTCTCTATACATTTCTTTGAGCATTTATAATAATCATAAAATAAAATCGTTTATTTCAACAACATTTGGCAACATTAGTCTAGTACAGGATATAAAATTCTAAAAACTACATACTTATAGCCTGGCTGGCCTAGTAAATGTACTCAGGATGTTAGAGTAGATTAAATTCACACTTTCTGTCCTACTTTATTCCCTCTTACTTGTTGAATTTTATTTTGTTACCAAAGATCTAAGAAACTGCTTTGAAGATGAAATTTGCGGCCCATTTCGAACACCGTCGCCCACCACCACACAGAGGTCGTCATCTAAGTTAGGCTAACTTAGATGACGACCTCTGTGTGGTGGTCAGATGACACCACACATCTCATCACATCTCGTATAATATGTTCTGGCTAACTTAGATAAGTTAGCCTAACTTAGATGACGACCTCTGTGTGGTGGTGGGCGACGGCCCATCTGCGACGCGGCGGCGGGTTCGATTCCCAACTTGGGACGAATTTTGATGACGTTTGTACGATCTGGAAATATGTATTCCGGGTGTGCTGGTCGTGTTCTATGTTAAGTAAAAATACCTATCTGTGTATTATTACAGAAACGATAAATAAGTAACAGCCAGTATCTTTAACTTAATTTAAAACAATTATTTTTATTATTATCTTTGTACTTTAGTTTTCATTTTTATTGTGTTGTGTTGTGTTAGTGCACTACCTTTTTCTGTTTTATAATGGCAAACTAACTATGCACTCGATACCCCGCGAAACAGGCCTAGCCTAGTGCGGGGGTCATTGTTAATCTTTAATTTTCAAGTACCTACCTAAGTTATTAGCACTGAAGTATATTAAATTAAGTTATGTAACTATTTGTTCATAAAGGTGTATTAATAAGCTTTTTGGAAATAAACTTATTGTATTGTATTATTATAAATAAAATAAGTGACTGTTATTTGATTTTGTAGCGAATTTCGAATTTGATACGGAAAATAAACTTTTTTGTGTTGAAATTACTTCATTATATTATGTACATATATCAGTTATCTAGTACCCATAACACAAGCTCTGCTTAACTTGGGGCTAGATAATGCTGTGTGAATTGTCCAGCATTATTTATTTATTTATTATTATTTACATAAGATTTTTGTTCCTATTGTAAAAATGAGGATTAGTAAAGTTCTAGCAAATTCAAAAGAACAACAAACATGAGCAAAGTACATTTGTAGAGAATCAAATAATGATCAGTCAATTTTCACTCCAATTTATGAAAAAAATCACCTGAATTGACCATATTATTTTCTCAAAAATTTAAAAATGGCCAAGTTGTTTACTATCTTATAGCTGTCAAAAGGGTTAACTGGCATAGTGACGTCACACATGCGAAAACGCGGGCAGAAGCTCGTATATTACTCGTATAATATGTTCTGGTTTTGAAAAAAAATCTACTAATTTTTTTTTTTCTACTATTGTACATTTTTTTTATCCTGCAAAAGCAGCAGCATTTTATACCCTTAGCAAAAGATAGAGGGTATAAAATATCATCATCATCAGCCTACATCAGTCCACTGCTGGACATAGGCCTCCCCTAACGAGCGCCATAGCGCCCTGTCTTCAGCTTACCGCATCCAGCATCTGCCAGCAGTCTTTCGCAAATCGTCATCCCACCGTATAAAATATAACCAACTCGAATTCTTGCAGGTTTTCATAGATAGTGCGACCAACGTTCCAAATTACGACTCTCCGGCACGAATGATAAACCCTTCCACAGAGGTGCTGATCGCCTTGTCCCCAGAGCAGACTTACGGTACCATCGGTATAAAGCCGTTTCCACCTGATCAGCGGCAGTGCTACTATACCGATGAGGTTTGTGGAAATCTTTACTCTAAATTGCTAGCATGACCATTGGCATTTAAAACCCCCGACCAAAATGATTTGACGTGATTTTAAGTCCTTACGTGTATAATTTTTTTCCATAACAAGGAAAAAAAACTCAAACTTACCCCTTTTTCATGTTTTTAGGGTTTCGAGATCGGCTTCGAAACCTCTATGGTCTCGCTCTTTCCGTCCCCGTTTTTTCTTGTTTATCTCAGAAAGTACTGCAGCTATTATCTTGAAATTTTAAATATTAATACATATCGTGCGCCATTACTGATTAAGACGATACCCCGGGCCAAACTAGCGCCGGCACCTATTTTATCTTATTATTTGACGACCTCAGTGGCGCAGCGGGCGAGAGTCTGCCTGCGACGCAAGAGGTTGCGGGTTCGATCCCCGCCTCAGAACAAATTTGTGTACGATCTGCAGAAATTTGTTCCGTTGGTCTGGGTGTTTTCTATGTATAATAAAAATATCTATCAATGTAATGTATAATATTACGTATAGGTATCAGTTATCTAATACCCATAACACAAGCTCTTCTTACCTTGGGGCTAGATAATGCTGTGTGAATTGTCCAGCATTATTTATTTATTTCGTTGAACAAGGGCAATTTAAAAAAATTCAATGGGCAGTTTGTGATATCTATGATAAGCTTTTTTTCTAATGCCTCCACCATAATTTAATTTTGTATAGTTTAGGAGGAGATACGATATTGCACTTTGTGGCCACCAAACTCAATTATTGCATCTCGTCCTAAACTATACATAATAAAACTGAAGAGGAATTAAAAAAAGCTTATAATAGGTACCACAAATTGCCCATTGAAGAGCACCTAAACGGGTGCGCTATGTGGAAGTATTTTGGTGCGGTTCATCTGGGTGCGCTACGAGGAATACCTACCTACCTCAAATTTTTTAATTTCCTTTGTTTAACGAAATAATAAGATAAAATAGGTGGCGGTGCTAGTTTGGCTCGGGGTATCGTTTTAAAAGAAGAAAATAATGATAAATAAATATTTCAGTGAAATTATGATTTTGAAATTTCAGACTTTGGTGTCAAATGAGGTTTCAAATGAAAGTTATTGGTTTGTACATTTCAAAACCGTTTTCGAAATTTCTGGTTGTTTTATACTTTTCGAAATATTTTGACAAAGGTCGAAACATTGATCTAAAAGTTATTGTGAAAACAGTCAAAAAATTAGTCTGAATTAAAAAGTAAAGTTTCTAACCTTGGCAAATATTCGAACCCTTGGTGCGCGATTTAGGTACACTCGCACTTGACGGATCTTGTTTTCAATATTACCACGGCACTGATGGTAAATTAAGGAAAAAAATACCTAAATACAGACCCTACATACTCCTAAACAAATTCGCACAGTTTGATTAGATAAAATGATTATTTTAATCACTTGTTTTAATACCTACAAAATGCACGAGCGCGGCGACGACGACGGCTTCGCAGGCGCGCGCCGGCGGCGGCGCTTCCGGACAACGCTATAGAAATATAAAACTCCACGACGTAGGTAGTACATACCGAAGTATAATTATCAACTTCTGTAGCGAAGTGACGGCGCGGGTGGCTCGTGCCGCCCCTCTGGGTTGCTCCGTTATGGCTGGGAGGTGAATGTCTTAACAAAATAAATGTGTTTTACCTCAATTCTTTATATATACCTATGTACCTACAATGCAAACCTACAAAGAACGCTATCCAATTGTTGAATTGAACTACCTTATGAACATACATGTAGTGTTTGTTTTTTTTGGCTTTATGGTCAAAATTATTTACCTACAAAATGTTTAGTATTAGCTAAACAAAGTGCTAGTTAGGACAAATGGTTCCGTATGCGTAGCATCTCATTTCGAAGCGAATTTTATTCCATACTGATTTTCACGCGAATCATTCCCGGCGCGTAGATAGCGATCTGCTGAAGTACAGTCAACGTGAAATCGAAAAGTACTGCAGCTATTATCTTGAAATTTTAAATATTTAATTATAAATACTATTTAACGGGTATTTATCGCGTTTATTTACCTATTTTCCCGACGATTTTTCCCGACAGTCATCCCGTGACCACGGCAGTGTGTAAACCTGTCGAAACGTCGGGAAAAACAGGTAAATAAACGCGATAAATATCCGTTAAATAGTATTTATAATTATGTGTTCAGATCGCGTAAGTTTAAAAACATTTATTTTAAATATTAATACATATCGTGCGCCATTACTGATTAAGACGATACCCCGGGTCAAACTAGCGCCGCCACCTATTTTATCCTTTTTCTAATTTCCTTTTTCCTCTACCATAATTAAATTTTGGAGGAGATACGATATTGCACTTTGTGGCTACCAAACTCAATTATTGCATCTCGTCCTAAACTATACATTATAAAACTATTAAAGAGGAATTTAAAAAAAGCTTATAATGTAATAGGTATCAATCATGAAGCGCGCATTAGATCAACCAAGGCCACACCAAGTTCGACTTTAAATCTGACGGAATATTAAACGATTCGGAACGTGGAATAGACAAAGGAGACGTAACTGTAACTACGCAATCAACCTACGCTATAGGTAGATAATCTGTGGCTTAACATCATGTTACACAGGAAGGTATAATCAATCGGTCGCTATTTAGCTAATTGAACTAATGTGACAGTAGTGGCCTCAAGTCAATCTCAGTTGTAACTGCTATTAGCGACTTAGCTTATCATCATCACGGGGAGTTCCGTACCATCGAACAAAATAATTTCGCAAGAGAAACCCTTACATATTGTTTTTTTATGACGCGGTCACCCATACAAGTACAGATCGCGGCCAACGTTGCTCGTTCTTTATATTTAAATAAATAATAAATAAATAAATAATAGCCCCAAGTTAAGCAGAGCTTGTGTTATGGGTACTAGATAACTGATATACATAATATAATACAATCCATAGATAGATATTTTTTTATTATACATAGAAAACGACCAGAACACCCTGAACAATAAATGTCTGCAGATCGTACACACATTTGTCCCGAGGCGGGAATCGAACCCGCAACCTTCTGCGTCGCAGGCAGACCTTCGCCCACCGCGCCACATCGGTCGTCTATTTAAAAAAATGTTATGGCAGCTTTTTGTTACCTGTTTACTTATTACGGTTTAAAAGATACAACATTGACAAAAGTAGAGAAAAAAATAGGAAAAGAGCCACGTTTTGCCCTTCGGATACGCAACCATAGAAGTTAGTTTATTTAACTCGTTCTTGTTTGGGTTCATTAGTTATAGGTCCAATCAACCATATTTCAACTTGTATGTAATTCAGTTTATTTGGATTTATTATCCAAGCTGCATAAAAGGTAACACGTTTTTGACATAAGTTGTTTTACATATAAACGTTATACAGTTAACCTCCGAAGAAAAAATAAACGCTGCTGAGCGTCCCATAATCTTTCAGAGAACACCATACTTAATGTATTATTTTTAATCAACGATAAAAAAATTATTTAAAGATATTAATTCTTTGCTGGTCTGATATGATTTAAACTTGAATTAAGATTAAAGACCAACATAATACCTACCTGTTTTGATGAGATAACTATCTAATCAAAAACATTAAACTCGCTCGATGTTTATCTGTGAAGCGATATCTGAACCCTTAGGATGAGCGGCGTCGTTTTGCATTCGATTTGCATTTGTTCGTGATTTATCTTTTATTTCACTTACACGTGCAAGAAAAGAATAAGACAAGGCTAAAATCGAGTACTCATAAAACTTGAAGGAATAAAATCAGCTTCCCAAGGGTAATCTTTTGATAGAAAGTAAACGGGGGCGCTGCAGTTGATTAGATGGGAACACGAACAGGGTACTACGATGCAAGCGGTCTTGATTCTTGCGTTTAGCGAATAGGGATTGTTGAATAAAAAAGTATTTCGGATAGTTATCTTAACGACCTCGGTGGGCGAAGGCCCGCCTGCGACGCAAGAGTCAATTCAATTTTTGTGAAGCCATCCACTAGAGATCTGATCCGTATCTCTAGTAGATGGCTTCACAAAAATTGGCACATGTTAAGCAGTAAAATTGAGTTTGTTACGTTCTTTCATGGTTTTATATTTCATTTCACTTATTGATTCACAAACAATAATTATTGTGTCGGAATTATAAAGCATAAAAATACAACACTAAATTAAATAAGTTAAAAAATTAATACAAAATAAATTGAAACATTTCAATCACACAAATAAATTATTACTTTATAACACAGTCATTAAGTACTAAGTTTCGGTAAAAAACGTCAAAGTAAAATAATAAATAATAATACAAATAAGTGCAGCATTACATAATTACATAATGTGTCTTTTATAATTCATAGTGTAGTGGCACATAATTAGTCAGTCTCGCTCAGTTTGCATGGCGTAGAAAGAGATCCCTCTATTTCGACCCAGAAAGAAAGCCTGTAACCGCTCTGACGGAGTACGAGTAACTGAAATTAACTTTTTTGCTTTGAATCTAAAGCGAACAAAGTCAGCAGGCCAGTACTGTTATTCTTATTCTATTTGCGGATCTTACATGCAATAATATTTATATTTTTATATATACAGGGCGTCCCACGGATATGCCACATGGAGGGAAAGTACCTTGAATATTGTAGATGGAACTATGGCTTTCCTTTTATTTGTGACACTATGTTATTTATCAAAAAATAATCATTCCTTACGATCGGTATGATAAAGCTACAGGCTGATTATTTTTCTCATGTAACGGGTTCGATTCCCAGTTCAACCATGTAACTATTTAAATATCTATGAATGCAGTTTAAATTGGTTTTTGAATTCAAATAATGTCTTCTTTCAGTAAAATGTTCCATCTACAATATTAAAGGTACTTTCCCTCCATGTGGCATACCCGTGGGACGCCCAGTATAATAGTAGCCGGTAGGTTTACTTATATCTGAGATACGAAAGGAATAACGCGGCATAACTACTGCGTAAGGCCTCGTCCTGAGTGATGGCGTACCGCGTAGGCGGAATGCGCGGCGCATGAAACAAAATGTTCGAGATGTTTTACCTGTCCGGAGTGCGGGCGGGCGCGCACAGCGCACGGCGGCCGACTCGCGGATAGTGCAGTGAAATGTCGCAAATTAATTTAGTTTCAATGAAGAGTTTCTTGCTGAAGATTTTATCACAGCTGTGATGGAAAAACATTAATTGGGATGATTCAATATCTCATCAATCAATCATCATCATCATCAGCCTATACCAGTCCACTGCTGGACATAGGCCTCCCCCTAATGAGCGCCATAGCGCCCTGTCTTCAGCTTGCCGCATCCAGCATCTGCCAGCAGTCTTTCGCAAATCGTCATCCCACCTGGTAGGAGGGCGTCCTACACTACGTTTTCCGAGTCGCGGTCTCCACTCAAGAACACGTTTACCCCAGCGGTTGTCGGTTCTTCTCGAAATATGGCCAGCCCACTGCCATTTCAGCTTGCTAATCCTTTGAGCTATGTCGGTAACCTTGGTTCTCTTGTCGGATGTATTCGTTGCGAATATCTCAAAATGTAGTCAAATATACGATAATGGTCATTCGAGTATAGTGGAAACATTTATCCGGGTATAGTCTTAATTCTTCATTATAGTCTATCGTATTCAACGCTTCTTTTTTTTGTACTTACATAGAATTTCGTGATATTTTTTCACAAAAAATATGTCTTCGGTCGGTGAAGAAACTTCTTCGGTCAAAATTTTGTAAAAGTTTTGACGTCGACATTTTTAAAAGCAAAGCACAACAGTAATCATGCTCGCGCGCCTCTACTTTTCCGCGTGTACCTACTACGGACAGGTTCCGACGTGTAAAATACGCTCCGCAATACGCCATACGCCGGCACTCAGGACAGGACTCACACTAATGCTTCGCGTAACCTGCTTTTGCGTCGTCCGTTTCTTTCCCAACATGATGCTCTAACTCGCGTAAATATAGAGAATTGTTTCATTCATAAATAAGCGCATAGTGCAAATTGTTACGGACCCATTCAATACAAAAAGAAAGAATCCCATGATTTTCTACGTAAACTTAATTCATTAATATAATCACACTTCATTTATTTTAAATCTCGAAATAAAATACAGTTTTTACTATTTAATTTCAGAGTCCAGCGAGTGGTTTCTCAGGGTTCACCCATTACTCCCTTCACAATTGCATGGCATATATGGAGATGAAAATAATAAAAGGCGTCTGCAATTGCATACCGTTTTACTTTCCGGAAAGAGGTAAACAATCAATTATAATATTGCCACTGTCGGGAAAACACTCTAATAATCGGAATTGCATTATGGCATGACTCTATCGTTTGAGAAAGGCACGTCCAGTTGTGGACGTATGTGTTGGTTGACCTATGAATTCTCCTTTGCCTCGCCTAAATCTATGACACGCTTTTTAAAAGTAATCCTGAGTAATCCGGGCGATTAAAAATGCATTTTCGATAGGATTTGCTTATCAAGTCTTTATAATGTAATAGTTATCGTTGATTAAAAATTCACTAAATATTTGAGTAGGTACATATTATTATAAATTTTGTTATTGACGACGAGCTACTGTCGACCTCAGTGTCGCAATAGGCAAAGGTCCGGTGATGGTGATGACGCAGGATATGGCGGGTTCGATGTCTGCCGCGGAACAATTTTTTCTTTGGTCTGCAAGGATTTGTTCAGGGCCTGGGTATAGGCAGTAATATTTTTTTTTTGCAAAGAACTAGCATTGCACACAAGCAAGGGACTTAGCCACCCCATTATACAGGTGTAACAAAAATGAAGGTCCAATCTTTCAGAGCTTCGATTACCTACATACTCGTAACACGGCAAAATATTAAAAAGTCCCAACTTTTAGTTTTCATAAAAATAAATTTATATGATTATTACCACTAGACTGACGTATGTTCTTTTTGTATTTAAAAAAAGCTGCCATGCCAACGTATTTGTTTACATCCCCTTTAAGCACACCGGCGACGCGCATTGGATGCGGTAAGTGGTATCACAAATGCATTTTTCTTGGGTTCTATGACAATAAGGCTTTTGTCTAGTCAATTGATCATAGTTTTATTATTAATTTTTTCGAGAAAAATTTGTGATTTTTGTAAATATTTTACCGTGTTCTGTGGTCGAAACTGAATCCCATGAAAGATTGATTCTTCATTTGTATTTTACTATGATAAGTTGATTAGACCTAGATAGAAGAATGATAAGACCAAATTAAAATAGGTGGTTTTGGTCCGAGTAGAAAACTACTATTCACTACGATTGCGAGAAAATAAAACATTCACAACACCTCCATACGTATTTTTTTTTTCACTTCTCAATTATTTGTCGTACTTAATCAACAGGGTGTAATTTTTTGTCTGTCATTTGTGGACGCGGTGAACATCATAATAATACCCTTCGCGGCCGCGTCTCAACCTCGACGCCTCCTGCCCGCTCCCCTTCACCTTTACCATCCTAGTAAGGCTTAGAAAAAAATAATTAATAATAAAATCTTTTTGATGATAGATCGTAGTATAAATTAAACTCGTCACGTGTGCGCTTATTCTTTATATAGGATTCAACCCAGATAGGTCTTATTTTTGTGCCTGACACGGCAACGCGCATATCATAATCAGCTTCGGAATCATCCTCTATTGTTACATATTTGTTTTTTTACTTCTTTTATTTTTGTTTGTTATGTAAATTTATGTGTGCATTTTCTATTTATCTATCTCTGTAGAACTATCAATAAAATCTAATGTCAGATCCCTTTTTGAAGAACCGGTAGTTAGGGAAAAGTGTTTACTCCAAAACACAGTTCAATCCAATGAATGTTAGGATATGATTGTTTAATGTTTACAATAACACAAATACAGTAAGCACAGTAAGATTGTTAATTACATATATGAGTGTCTTGAAAAAACTAAAGAGTAGTACCTACGTAGAAAACGAGAATACACGAGATCGGAAGAGCTTTGCGGAAGAAAAAATGTCTGTCTGAATTACCGTTTCGCCTCCTCTGTCCATGCGATCATCTTGCTGTTTCTCAAGTTATTCCGCTTGACAGACCAGCTGTGATAAAGGTGCGTTAATTTATGACACGTTAATGTACGCCACACATTCTTCGATAACAGAAATTAGAACACTTTTAGGATGTAGCACAAATACGTGCTCATGCAACGACGGCCGCAGAGCGAATAAGTGCAAAAATATATATCATCGCATAGCTACCGTATGTGGCAGCTTGCTATACCGTATAGGATAGCATAGCTTACTATATTCAGTATGTTGTGGGCTGTACCCACCTACGCTTTCTATCATAGAGAAAGAATCACCCTTCTTATAAACATCTAACAATCATCAAATAAGCGCTTTCCGTTCTATTTTCAAAAATTAATTCAGATGAAATTTATATCAAAATAATAGAATTTAATTGAAACGAGTATTTACTATTAACGAACTAAGAAACAATTGAGATAACTGCAGACCGAAAGCAAGTGATTGACCTCAAGAAGGTTTTACAAAATTTAAACGAATCGAATGAGATCTCTAAGTTCGAGTCTCCTTGGTCAACGTTTCCTCTTAACTCCCTCGGGTTTAAGAAACATTACTCCCAAGGGAGTGAAGATGCATTAGAAGCACGAAGCAAGAACATGAGATTAGAAGCTATGCATAGAGGGAATAGAAGATCCGTACACTTACATCTTCTTTGAAATTTGAACTAACGTTTGTTCAGAAGGCGGAATAAGAAACGAATGCCGCGAAACACACTACTATTTGCACGGACTATTTGCTGGCAGAAAGTGCTAAAAGTAGAGTATTCTCCTCGTGCAAAAAGCTGTCTTCGTCTTGGGCGTGATTAAGTCCGTCTCGTACTCAGGATTCAAGATGATGTAAGAAATGCTTTTAGCCCTTGTTGCTTAATCTTCTATCAAAATATCGGTTATCTGATAGGTATACACAACTCTTAAGTTTGTACGTTGGTACTGTTTACTTATTCTGTGGTTTTGATACCAGATGATCCTGTGCCAAAATGTTTTTTTTGTTACCATGACTTGCGTATAATATCAAACATGTTTCAAACATGTATGTCAACATAGTCTTATAGAAAAAAATGCATATCTTCAGTGTTCTATGTTCATGCTTATGAATTTGAACTGTTCATATGTATGAAAATGCAATGATGCAATGATGTTGTTTTATCTTTCAGATCACCATCGAGTTTGCAACTTTAATGATATGGACTGTTTGGAAAATGCTATAAGTTGGTAACCAACATTGTACTAATTTAAATGTATGCTTGCTTTTTGGCTTGCTGTTTGGCTATGGAATGTACCAACATCAAAAGTATCTCGAGATCAAACGGATCTTCTTGTTTATAAAACACTGAGACTAAGTGCTAAAACTGTTAAAAGCTTTAACAGTTTTAGCACTTAGTCTAGTCCGCTACAGTTTTATATCAAATTTCCGAAATTCAAAATCGAAAATAACTCAGTCACTCTGCAGTGAGTCAGGTAGCCGCCCTCCACCTGCAGCCCCCCGAGACTAACCGTTGTGATGAGTACAAGGACCAAAGCGACTCCTTTTCGTAAGGTTTTATAGCTAAACATTTACTAAGTACGGGACTTCGAGATCTATTTGGACCTAGCTATGTCATTAAATCAGTTCCTGTTACAGCCATTCTCGAATAGTTATATATTAAAAAAAATTTACTTAAAAATATCAGAACACAAGAAAGCAAAAATAAATGCCGTTAAATCAAATTATCCTTAAATCTCCAGGTAATTTTGATGTTTGTTAGTTTTAAGCTTTATTGTGTTTTACTTTTTATAATTAAATTCAATTCAAATTCATAATTCTATAACGTTTATTTTTTCAAGCAAAATAAGCACTTAGACGCTTATACATAAGAAAAATAATAATACTAACGTACAGAATGGACACTTCTTCCACCTCACGGAGCTTCCTCACCCTCTGGCCATGGCTAGCGTGGTCGGATCGTGGTCTGAACGCAGAACACCGCTGGCCCGCTGGCGTTGTCCAATCGTGGTCTGAACGCAAGGACGCCCCCGTAGGGGTGTAGGCTAGGCCCTAGCCAGACTTCGAACCGTAGGGCCTATGATTGGCGTCGTCTTTTAAAATCATTATCCTAACCGGGTAGGGTAGGGTAACTATTTTGACAGACGTCGCCTATGCTGTTTTTGTTTGCATGAACTCAAAGAAAAAAAAATATTTTTTCCAAATTTATCAATTTACTAAAATTATAATTTTTAGGCGCTTCGCACGCTTCACCTATATTTTTTTATGTCGAACTGGTTTTCAGCAAAATAGATACTGATGTTTACTGTGAAAATGTACCTGTATCTCCTCTGGTTATGTCATTGTGTGCTTCCACGCTGTACCAGTTAACAAAAAACACATATTGAAATGCAACTCCTAAGCAAGCAAGCATGTACCCATTATTTAAAACTTGAAAATATTTTCTAGAATCAGTGGATGGCCTTTTTAATGATTCAATCGAAACCTGGGAGTGTTTGCCAGAGTGTGAGCATTTTGACTATCCTATCGAAGCTGCTATGGGACAATTAGTAAACCACAACAAACTAAAGGGAATGCCTTTTTTGTAAGTTATTCTAAATATTGCACGTCTTGGGCTGTTTTTCTTGATCCGGATAGATACATAGACTTGACGACCTCTGTGGCGCGGTGGGCGTAGGTCTGCCTGCGACGCAGAAGGTTGCGGGTTCGATTCCCGCCTCGGGACAAATGTGTGTACGATCTGCAGACATTTGTTCAGGGTATTCTGGTCGTTTTCTATATAAAATATCTATCTATGTATTGTATTATATTATATATATATCATTTATCTAGACTAGTTCCCATAACACAAGCTCTGCTTAGCTTGGGGCTAGATAATGCTGTGTGAATTGTCCAGTATTATTTATTTATTTATTTACATAGGTTAAGTTAGTAAGAATTTAATTAAAGAGCATTCTCTTTCTGTCCGTCTATTATCGTTACATACGTTTTTTTTCATTTTCTAATTTACTTTTGCGTAGGTACCTATAAAATAAAACAACTGTTTTTGTCATCATGTCTTTTGTTACGAGTTTAATAAAGAAATTAATCGAATACTTTAATTTCACTGAAATCGGGTTTAAAATTAAAGATATATTTACTTGACAAAAGGCGGAACAAATAATACAGATAAGATAATGCTCTTTATGATTACTAAATACTACTACTAACCTATCGCGAAATGCGAATGAAGTTGTCTATTCTATACATACACAAAATATTTTTGTTTGTATCAAAGAGACTTGGATGATTAAGGAAAAGTCCAAATACGACTAATTGATTTAAGTTGTTTCATACGAAATCAATTGGTAGATAAATACTTGATTTTTTTTAACTAGGCAATACTTTAGTGTCTGCTCAGTTAAAATTATTTTAACATAAATTGTTTAATTGCACATGACAACGTTTCGCAATATTTTGAAACAAAAGCTTAGAGCTTACACTCTCAATAGAAAAAAGTAAGAAACTCCTAAACGAAATCTAACTCATAAATAAGCCTACTAATAATGTAGAGCCGAAAGATCTCCAAAACTACTAAACAAATCAAGACCAAATTCAGCGTACATTTTAGAAAATAACCGAGCTTATTTAATGATCTGCTTATTATACCGAAAATAGATGTATTCCCGTTTCGTCGCCTCCCATGCCTGCAAAGCCACGGGAAGACGTTAGTTTTATTATAAAACTTGATAAATCATTCAAGAAGATTTTTTCAGTTTATATAAACCCAGGCTAACAGACTCTTGTTTTAGTGATGGCTTTAACGATTGGATAATTTTTCAGTCAAGATGTTGATTTGAAGAACCAATCGATACTGAACGTGTTCTTCAACGACTTGGTATCGACAAGATACAGGCGTGATGTTTATTTGAATTGGCAGAACATTTTAGGTGTGTATACTTAAACTGGCGATGATGGATTTATATTAGTTACATACATAATTCAAGATAACACCAAGGTTTCGATGTTGTTCACGTAGAAAGCATGTTTTCTGGGCAAGATCTTTCTTATAAGTTACGTACGATCTTGTTTTTAATTTTAGTATGTTTTTTAGCATGTTAGTATGTAAGTGCGTTAAACCTTTTACTATCTCTTCAATATCTACTGCTGTGTATTAGTTTTAATTAGTTCTGTGCATGCTGTGCTGTGTCGGCCTGTTGGTGCACTTAGAATCTATTTTAAAGTTGTGAAGTCTACTTTGTAAGCTTTAGTGCACTCGCCATAGGCTAACTTAACTGTATAAAGAATGAAGGCATTGGTAAAATCAAGGTAGGAGTAGATAGAACCACCTAGAATAAGGTTGCAGTGCCCAAGCAGGGTGCATGCATGATACAGCATGTTCTGCAAAAATATCTTGAATCACCCTGATACCTGATACCCTAATATCTTGAATCGCACCTGTGTTCCGCGAAACAATTATTTTATTTAGTATGGTATCAACTATTATACCAAAGATACAAAGAGATACAATACGACGAGATACAAGTCCTAAAAATAAATTACTATAAGAAGAAGAAAAGGTTGATGACACGGCTCCTTCCCATTTCGTAACTTTCTCATCTCGTAACCATTTTTATAATGAGTGATACAGTAAGCTCGATAAGGACACTAGCCCCTGCTGCGTTTGACAGTGTATGAAGTAACCCACCATTCTCAGACCCGTCCTTCATGTCCATATACCTACAAATCCTAAAAACAGTGCGTAAAACCTGCTTTCTGTGTGTAAATTGGCTTTATATTTCTTAATCCAATTGCCCATAAGAACTATTTAACAAATTGTTTGTGCACTATAAACTAGCTGAGTTTAGAGTGTAATATTTTGTAGCGTAGGTATGCTTAACTTCACTACTGTTCAGTTCGGACTACGTTAGATCGATGCGTTTTAAAAGTAAATATTACTTTAGGTAGGTAGGTAATGTTGGTGACCCGAAATCTAATCAGTTTGAAGAAATAAATTAACACACATGTGTATGTGTGCCTTTATTTTAATACTACGTGGATATGAAACACACAGGCTGCAAAACGAGTTCATTGCAAATAAAATATGAAGAAAATTGAGTAATTGAAATCTGATATCTGATAAGTTACTAAACATTACTGGTGTACGTCAATAAATATCATTGCACACGCGCATGCTAATTGTGATGGTATCAAAACAGATAATTTACACCTGCTACGTTTACGTATTAAAATTATTTGAAATGCTCACCAAGTAGGTTTCTGATAAAATGTATAAGCACCTAAAGGTACGGGCCAACGACACGAATAGCCTCATAATTTTCCAGTAGCGCTCACGATGGCGGTATTTTTTTGTAGTTGACTTTGCCTACGTATTTATGAGACGCGAGTTAAGTTACCTACCTAAGTTTTTATCTTTACCTTTAATAATTTGGCAAATTATTTTCAGCTGCGTTCGGCGGACTTCTCAGCCTCATGCTTGGCTTTACGCTAATATCTGGAGTAGATATTCTATTGTTTTTTGCACTACATGTGGTGCACGAGTCCTGCAAGAATCATTTTGGCAAAGTATCTACCTTAAAAGTGAATGAGACTGATAGGAAACTCAATACTTGGATGGATTCAGGAACAAAGCCGAAGTCACTGGTGTCGTAAATGCTATTAATGATTCTATATATTCTATAAAGCTATAGTACGATGAAACTGAAAACACGCTTATTACCACTTATCGCTGCCTTGCGGCTGAAGTCTACTGTCAGAAGCAGAATACCTAGGCGACAAATTCCGATCAATTCAGCTAGGCTTTGGCTTTGGCAGCTAGATTTGCGAGGTGGATGTGAGGCTGCTGTAAATTCCCTGCATACATTATTGGGCCAAATTTATGGGGAGGTTATGCTAAAGATTCCAATTCCAAAATATGAACTGCAGTTACTTAATTAGTATTAATTTATTAATATAAGCACATTTTAAAATATTGATAAGACTTATTTAAGTAAACATAGTTCTTTTGATGAAATAAATTCGTTAGTTATTCCGGAGACAGAGAATTTCTCTGGCAGTGCTGTTGGTTCACCGTCTAAATTGATTACCGGAACAATGTAAATTTCATCTGATGCTAGCCGGCGACTCTTGGGTCCTGCCGCATTTCACCCTGGCTATTCATCCGATTATTCTCCAATCCAAGGTCAATATTTGGTATTTGAATAACGCGGAACGGAACTTTAGGTGGTGAGGTGGACAAAGCTGTGAGGATCTTAAAATCATCATTGATGAAATTCAACAAATAGGTTTAAATAAAAAATTACAAAGTGCGAGTTTCTTATTTCTTTCCATTACTCTGTGTAGTCAAAACAAAAATTCAAAATACAATAATTTGGCCCCTACCATTACAGATTATCTAAAAGATTCACTTTCGACTCTTTGTTTCACCAATTCTTAAAGAGTCTTTTTTTTCAGGCATTATAAGATGAGAAAATTTCAACAAAACTTCGGACTGACTTCTTAAAATAATAATTGCCCTTGACTTACACAATTATTCGGTATTGCTTATTGTACTCTTTCCTTTTACGTTTAGTTTGGAAAGACAGCTTGCCTGAGCCTTCCAAGAACTTACTGTTTTTCCACAGTTAAGAAAATAAAAAACCGATGCTAAAGTATTCTTTCGGTTGCATCGGTTTTTAAATATTTATTTGGATGACAAGGCATAGTTCACAATCCTCCCTGGCTGACAAATTGGCTTAGGCATTCGCAATATTCCCGTTTTACGTCTACAAAAATAGTTATGTAGTTGAAATAAAACTTCAAGTGCGAGTCAGACTCGCGCAACGAGGGTTCCGTAAGATTTAGAGTTTGTTGTGTGTTCTTGTTTCTTGCCAAATAGCATGATTCTAGTTCAACGGAAAGTAGTGCCTTACAAATTTTGGTCACTAGCAACATACAAAAAAATCTACAATTTTCCGGTTTTCGGATTTTTCCCATTATTTGTGAAGACCTTGCTTCTTGCCAAATCTAATGACTCTAGGTCAACGGGATGGACCCTATAGGTTTTGTGTGCATGTGATTCCCTGGAAATTTCAAAATATTTGGGCAAAAACGTCTTTAACTTTTGATTGCATTGACTCAGAAGTTTAATTTATCGCGACTCCAAGAGGTTAAGAACCTGAGTATATGGTGTGAATTTGAACTCGATACCTCCACGCGTTTCTGAGAAAAGAGGGTTGACAGACGGACAGACGGACAACAAAGTGATCTTGTAAGGGTTCCTTTTTTCCTTTTGATTTACGGAACCCTAAAAAAATCTCTTTTGGGCCCATCTGGAATTTCACTCAAAATTTCATATTTACATATATGAAGCTCAAACGGCTTGGCATAGTGCTTACCCCGATGTTGCTCCCCCATAATATCTTTTGTCTCAACGGCTATGGGACGGGCTTCTGTATAAATTGACACAGAATTATTGATACAAATGTGCTCCAGCTATGCCGATCTTTCCCGTCTCTTGGTCGTTTCTAAGGGGTGTTAAGACATTGGTTGCTAGCAATTCCTTCATATAACATGTCTTCGGTTCGGTGTAAGGTGTTGCGCGCCATATCAATAGCCAGTGCAGTTTTGCATCTATTGAACAGTTTGGTCACCACGGAATATCATGTTCTAGAGTTGCCGGTCTGATACGAGTATATCTATCTCTACATGTCAGCCATAACTACATTATCTAGCGGTCCTTTGTTACCGCTAGCGTACCAGCTATTCTCGAATCAATCGAATTATTGTGTGGAACGCTACATGCGTCAATACACTTGCCCATTCCCATCTTCCCAGAACATCTGTGATTGCTGTGCGAAAGCAGATTTGGCTGAGTGCAAATTTGCAGACCCCAACAATGCCTACGCATTTGCTCCCCTTGGAGTTGAATTTGCTATATGTATAGTATATGCATAGAGGTGCAATGAAATCAGCGTTTTAGGGATGCTTCCGAGTGGTATTGATATATCAGTTGAATTACATCAAAAATATTTCCTCAGTCTTTTAGTGTAGCTCTGTCACTTAATTTAACTGTTTCAATTGTTCATACTTCTGTACTCAAATTTGTTTCTTTTCTCTGTTTGTAACTTTCGTTGTTAATGAATGCTGGAATAAATGTTACAAATAAAAGTATTTAAACAACATAATATCTCGTAATCTTGTATTTATTTTAACAACTTTCTTTAAGTAAAGTCGGCCTTGCTGGCCTACGCGAAAAGTCGACACTTACATTATGTTATCGATTATTGTCGTGCTTCCTGCACACTATAAACATACATGTATGTATGTCTATTGTATTGCTATCGAACAGTGGTCATCACGGATTATCATGTACTAGAGCCTGACTTGCCGGCTTACGAGAAAAGGCGCCAGTAATTACTATTACAGTTGGTAGATTCAGGTGCAAATTCGTTACATAATTTGTGAATTAAGCTGAATTTATTTTTTGCTTGTTTGTATGAACTACGGGTCTGAATAAACGATTTATAAGTAATTTTTACTGACAGTTTTATTTTATATTTATTACCTACTCGCATTGTTTGAATACAGCACTAGTTACTACTATTAATTTATTCTGTGGCTGTGGCATCATACAAGCCTTGGTCCGCAATTACTGCTCTGCTGGCCACGCTGTGATGGTCTCGAGTTAAGCTTCCTACGGTATTGACCTTCAAGCTTGGTCATGACTGCAGCACTTACGGCACTATAAAAGCTTTATGGCCTGGACTGCCTGGACTGCGCTACGTTTTCGGCCATCATCATCGCGGCCAGTAAGTCACTACAGACTAATAACTAATAGTAATTTTTATTTTCATTATTTTACGTTGATAAATTATCAAAAATGAATTAGGTACTTATAAAACGTTTTATCACTATCATCTTAGGTAAAGTACCGATCTTAATTATTTATCAAATTGTTCCTAATTTACCTCCTAATTTCTTATCGCTTAGCAGTTATGTTGTCTAATGAATAGACATAATACGACAAATTAAATGTCGTGTCCGCGTAAGAAATGAATGATAATATTCATTCTTTCATAATGTATTCTTTTTACAATAGGAACAAAAATCTTATGTGTTTGGTTTATATAAAGAACCTCTAACAAACAACTACACAACACAGAAATGCAATTTGAATACAACAACTAGGTATAACTAAGGTCCAAATCCAGTCATTTATTAATACATTATTTACAATAATTTTTTAACTATCATGTAACTTAACTTTTCAAGTGAGCGTCGCTTTGTTCCCGTGTAAGAGGCGATTAAGGGACATACAGCGGGGGGCGGGTAGCAGCGCCTCTTGCAGTATAGATCTACCTCCATAATCATTTATTGTACATATTACTGAACTGAGATCCCCAACCAAACTCATTAACCCCCACGAGATTGAAGCCAGTAAGGCGATTATCAGGGGGATGCCTGCATCCAGTGGACCGTTATTGGCTTTTAAGGTGAGTGGAGTATATGTAGTTAGTCGTGACTGCCGTGGCGGATCAAAGTGACCATTTTTTTCTGCACTATGCCAGATTGATTAAATTCAAACTCAATATTTTGTCATTCTTTATTTTTTTCTTTCATAAGTTCATGTTCGGCGATGATGGTGCACAGGGTTCCGTAGACCATGCGCAGCCATGATTGTCTAGGGTAAAAAATAAAAACATTAAGTCACATTGAAATCGTAAAATATTTCCTTCAACTTACAAAAATTACACAATGTATAACCATGCGATGTCAGTTTTGTCTGTTCTATCCTAGACAACATTCGCTGTGCCTTGGCCTTCTGAGCTGTGTGCTGTGGTGCGTAAGATTTTATTGGAACCTCACTTTAAAGGAATATTTTATGGGAGTCCAACAACAGTTGGGTTTAGTGTTGTAATAAATAACGCTTGAAGAATCGATGTCTCGAGTTGAAAGAGCTCAGGACTTTTACAAAAAAATATGTTAATTTAGATCAATTTCTGACCGATCAGCGATCATTTGAAACAAGGATAAATACCCAATAAATTAATAAATCCCTCGACCTACAATCTATTTGAAACAATTGCATTGTGTACCGTTGTAATTAAATCTAATAATCGCGGAAAAGAGTATCTTATCATTTAGATTATCTACTTATAACCACAAGCAATGCTACATTTCTTTCAGTGCCTTGAATGGCAGAAGTAGTGAAGTGGTGTCGGTTGTAGAAATCTACTAAACAAAGCGACATAGGTATTGTTCGAAAATGTTGATATTGTTCTAAAATTTTACATTTGTGATTCTAACGCCAACTTCTACATAAGTAAGTACCTAGGTATTTTTACTAATGTTATTTGTTTCTTTATTCAATCAAATAATTACAACTAAATTACAAAAAAAAATTATAAAATATTATGTAGAAGATTAATATTTATGAGGTATTTATAATTTATGAATTGTGATTCAGATAATTAGCAGTATTATGGCCAAGATACTGATAAGAAAACCTACTCGGTAGGCCACAACTATTATGTATTTCGTAAATGTTGCTAACCTTCCCATCGGCTTACGCTCGGTCCCACATCCTAGAGTCCTAACCTAGCCCTTGTCGGTCTTACATAATAAAATTGAACGTGGGGCGAAGGGCCTCTGTTTCAAAACTGGCTGAATATTTGTACTCCTCTACAGGTCGAATTTTACAACCGATCTGGACGAAACTGGTTGTACAGATTTTCGATTTTAATGACCTTTTTTTGTTTTGCGGATGTTTGATTATAGTGAGTAAACCTTTTAGCAAAAATTTCTAATTAACCTCCAAAAAAGGTTAGAAAAGGGGGCACTGAAGACCTCAACTTCAAATGATCCGATTGTTATCTTTTGAAAGTGTACCGTTGTAATTAAATCTAATAATCGCGGAAAAGAGTATCTTATCATTTAGATTATCTACTTATAACCACAAGCAATGCTACATTTCTTTCAGTGCCTTGAATGGCAGAAGTAGTGAAGTGGTGTCGGTTGTAGAAATCTACTAAACAAAGCGACATAGGTATTGTTCGAAAATGTTGATATTGTTCTAAAATTTTACATTTGTGATTCTAACGCCAACTTCTACATAAGTAAGTACCTAGGTATTTTTACTAATGTTATTTGTTTCTTTATTCAATCAAATAATTACAACTAAATTACAAAAAAAAATTATAAAATATTATGTAGAAGATTAATATTTATGAGGTATTTATAATTTATGAATTGTGATTCAGATAATTAGCAGTATTATGGCCAAGATACTGATAAGAAAACCTACTCGGTAGGCCACAACTATTATGTATTTCGTAAATGTTGCTAACCTTCCCATCGGCTTACGCTCGGTCCCACATCCTAGAGTCCTAACCTAGCCCTTGTCGGTCTTACATAATAAAATTGAACGTGGGGCGAAGGGCCTCTGTTTCAAAACTGGCTGAATATTTGTACTCCTCTACAGGTCGAATTTTACAACCGATCTGGACGAAACTGGTTGTACAGATTTTCGATTTTAATGACCTTTTTTTGTTTTGCGGATGTTTGATTATAGTAAACCTTTTAGCAAAAATTTCTAAATATCCTCCAAAAAAAGGTTAGAAAAGGGGTCACTGAAGACCTGAACTTCAAATGATGCGATTGTTATCTTTTGAAAGGCAGTAATTTAAAATTAATCTCATAAATAAAAAGCAACATCTTGTGGAGATTTTCGGTATGATGAGCAGGATGGCTCTTCGAATGCAGTAATTTGCTCACTTAGGTATACAGCGCTACCTATAAGATCAGTTTCAGCACTTCTAGATAAATAAATAAATAATGCTGGACAATTCACACAGCATTATCTAGCCCCAAGCTGAGCAGAGCTTGTGTTATGGGTACTAGATAACTAATATACATAATATAATACAATACATAGATAGATATTTTTTATTATATATAGAAAACGACCAGAACACCCTTGCAGATCGTACACACATTTGTCCCGAGGCGGGAATCGAACCCGCAACCTTCTGCGTCGCAGGCAGACCTTCGCCCACCGCGCCACATCGGTCGACATAGATATATAATGGAAGTGCTATAAGTACTTCAAACTAATTAAATTTTTTACTTTGCGTTAAAGATTTTGAAGATTTTTTATATGGACTAATGTTTTTTTTTATTACCGCACTCGATGTAATTTTTATATTATGTACCTACTAGATAGAGGACACTTATACAAATGCCAGAATGTCCTATCTAACATAGTCCTGAAGCGACATGTTGCAACAGCGTCACAGATGAAAATAACTACTGCGCTCTAAATATTTTTTTGCATGTGGATATCTCTGACGCTTTGGGACATTATATGGCAGGATATTTTTTTTTCCTATCAGTGTCCTTTATCTAATGTATATGTGTCTAATATAGTACATACTAATAATGTCTTTATTAGTATGTACCACAGAGATCTAGATATCTGTGGTATGTACTACATTCTCTATGTCTTTATTAACAGTTTTGTTGAGCATTATTTAGAATAAAAACTACTGTGTGGTATTCGATGTTATTGCCACAATCTTTACACAGAATATAGATACTATAACTACCTACCTCATCATCAGCCTATGTTAGTCCACAGCTGGACATAGACCTCTTCGCCCTGTCTTAAGTTTAACGCATCTGCGTGTAGCATGTGCTTGCAGTCTTACGCAGATCGTCATTCTACCCTGGCTAGAGGGCGTCCTACCTACACTACGTTTACCGATCCGTGGTCTCCACTCAAGAAAACCGTTTACCCTAGCGGTTGTCGATTCTTCGGCCGGCCCTCTGCCACTTCAGCTTGCTAATTCTTACTACCTACCTATTTAGTAGTTACTCCCAGTCGCAGCTTTATCGAGTGTAGGGTTTGCGGAGCAGCGCCGCGTCTTAGGCCCGTAATTTATTAAATCTTGCTCAGTCATCATCAGATCCTTAAGTGAGGTTTATTCCATAGAATGAAAGCATAATCAATGACCGAAACTTTTCAAACTTTTAAAATACTGGCCTGAGTCTACTTTGTAGATCAAGATATCAACTGTTTATTTATAACTTTAGTTTAAGGCGCATACCCCACCTCCGATGTTGCCCTTGGTAGCCACCAAAATCTATTATCGTATCTCTGCCTAAACTAAATAGAATAAAACTATTACAGAGGCATTATAGTTTTTAATAACTTTAGTGGTAATTTGATGGTTACTTTTGCCCTTCTGGTAATGATTATTCCTGCTATCAACCACCATCTAAATATTGGGTTATGTAGTTAAGGATTCAGGGAGAGCTGCTTGCAACTACAATTCGTAAATGATGTTCGTCCGTAATACCAAAAATGATGACTGAAAACTTCTTGTATTTTCGACATTGTGTAGTTGTAGTTATTCTGTAACTAGACTACTAACTACTTCGTAAGTTATGTTCCTCATCAAACAAAACGTAATACAACAATATCGTTATATTTAATACAAAACAAATAGGACGAAAATATGTCATATTTGATGTAGAGTTATGCAAAATCGCATTTTGCTTATTTTTGCTTACATTTCATTAAAGGTGTGTATTATTAAGAAAAAACAACAAGGGACCTAGATAAATACTACACGAATACGAAAAACAACATGATATGGTGGAAAATGTGGAAATATGCTCGAGTAGGTAATGGTTTTGGTAGTACGTGGAAAATCATTTGGTTCATTTCCTAGAATATGGGAAATGAAAAAGAATCTTTAAATGTAGAATATTTGTACCAAGAAAAAACTATTCACTGCTAGTGTAATTAATAGTTGTTTAGTCGCAATATGAGCAACCTTGAATAGCTCAGGCAGTCTTTTTCCACGAACAAGATGCCGTATCTACCAGAAAGAGGTAAATTAATAAGAAGACCTCTGTGGCGCCACGGGTGAAGGTCCACCTGCAAAGCAGAAGGTTGCGGGTTCGGTTTAGCTTGGGTGTGGTATGCGCCTTAAGCGCAGTAGCGCTAATAATATTTGTTAATTGTTAATGAATTAAAGCAATGCTGTACAATTAACACAGCATTATCTAGCCGCAATCTAAGCAGAGCTTGTGTTCCGAGGTACTAGATAAACGATGTACTTAATACAATGTACTACTTAAATAGATTCTTTTCTTATACATATTAAGACTATCCATACACCCTTAACAAATATCTGCAGATCGAACAAACCAGAACCAGCAATGTAACGTGAAAATACAATTCGAGCATAGCTGGAGTAGTGCATACCGAAACTAACCGACCTTGTGCGCCGTCTACAACAAAAACAGAAAAACAGCTTGTTTACGTATTCCTATAACTTTCCTAATCAACGACGTTGCAAATAAAACAGATTTAAATCATAGATTGTATGAAAGGCGATTAATCATTTCAATGAAGGTGTTATATCGATGTCCTCAAATTTTATCTAAATAAATTTTATACAACTTAAATTGTTGCCGTATCTTTTACAACGTAGGAAATAAAAAGCATGGCATCATTTGTAGTTATTTTGAATTAGGTGCTGTAACACCCCTACCCTATCTATTGTAAATAAAATAAATATAACTTCAAAATTAAAGATTCAAGACATTTATTACAGAACTTATTAAACATAGATCATTAGATAATTTATGATTATCTTAAATTCAGAGAGAAGCTGCAAATCTTCCTATACCAAAGAAACGTCCTCCAAAGAGATAGTTATTGAAGATAAACGAATATATAGAAAAGTGATTTATAATGGCCAATGTGATCGTCTAGTGTCGTCTAGTGGTAGGACACCCGTTATGTTGTAGTAACTCAGATTCTTTTAGAAGCTAAGACAAACGAACTAACTACAAAATACCCTAATTCTGAAGAGATCCTACCTAAACCTGACAAACATGAACCTCCGTTTACATAGTCGAGTAAAATAGCTAGAGGAATATTAGAGAATATTATTAATACAAACATGAACTAACTATTGAATTGCTAGATACTCAAACTAGGATATTTTTTAAATATCCTGGAAAGGCCTCCGCCCATCCCCAACACTTGAACCCAAAAGAATCAAATGTTCCAACATTTACTTTTACTGAGATTCATATTAATCTCTCCCAAAACTAGGAATCCTCTGATTCCTGTAGATTCAGGTGTGCCTCCCCTCTATTCCTCCGGTCTAACTACTCTAAAACCTTAAAATCTGAATTCCAAGCTTCACTTTAACTCTTAGACCGAAAGAATATATATAACCCTGAAATATCCGACGAAATGATCATCTAAGGATATTCCTTCAGCCAAGAACTTTGCCTCACGGATTATGGGAGACTACCGCCCCCTATCCGCTTGCCGAATTTAAAGTCAGTAGTATGGTTGCTTTTCACATACTAAAGACCCATAAATACAATATTCAATTTAAAGATAGTTAGAGCAAACTTGGAGTCCACACTCTTTAGGTAATATACAATTTAGTTACAATATCGTTGAATCGAAGATGACCTAGATGATGAAATAGAAATGATATACGCACGAACTTGAAATAGCCCTATAATTGGAAATAAAATAGATTTCTGACCTCATTCCGGTAAACGCTATTACCAAATGTTGGAAATCTTTCCCTTGTATTTAACGTATTATAACCGCTGAACGTTGTATTCTTTCGATATGCATTATTCGTTTCTCTAGGTAAAATATAAATTATTTTTTTACAAAATTACATTCGTCCCGTATGTAAGCCATTTTTTTACCCCACTCTTTTTGTTTTCTCTATTCTCCTTATGTCCGCGCCATGAATTCAAATTATTTGTCTATTCTTCTATTCAGAGAAGTTTAATGAGGTTTTTATGTAGTTCACCAAAGCAGTTTTATAAATGATTTATTTTTAGGGTTAAATATTATTTAAAAGAAACGCTAAATGTAAAATATTTGCATAAAACAGTGTAGCCACTGTCTGGACTGTTACAGTGCTTTAGTTTTGGCGATATCTGAATTAACACCACTGTTATGATTTTTTAGAAATCTCAACGTAAAATCACTTTAATACTGTAAATGCGAAAGTTTGTAGGTTCATTACCTCTTCAAGCCATAACGGCAAGCAAAGCCACGGGCAGAAACTAGTATTTAAAAATAAATTACCTTTAAAAACTTAAGCTAAGTATATATCATACTAATAACAACAATATTAAGCGGCAATGTCGGAAATCGTGGGAGTACAAAGGGCGGCTTTATCGCTTATTAATTGATATACCTGATAGATATTTTTATACGGATTGTAAAATTGCGAAATTAAAATACGAACATCCTGTTATCGTAAACTAGTGTCATATTCTTTAAAAATAGATTTTATAATTATAAATTTAGTAAAGTTAGTCACCAGCTGCTCCAAACTATTTGGAAAACTGTAAAATTCGATCATCATCGTCAGCCCACTGACACCCACCGGGTATAGGCCTCCTCTTTTACTCGCCAGGTCATTCGGCCCTGTGCAAGCCTCATCAGTCTTTCGGCCACCCCGATGATGTCATCCGACCATCAGGCAGGTGATCTAACCTCAAGGAAGTTTCGTACCGGGTACGATTCTGTAACCGCCTTATTTCCATAGGCCGTCATCCCGCCATGAAACGTGCGTGTCCTGCTCATCACCACTTTAGGCTCGCGGTCCGGATGCCTACGGCTACGACTTTTTTGCTGTCGTATCTCCATGGACAAAGCTCTATAATAAAATTCCGGACGATATGAAAACGCTACCGTTGCCCTAACTTAAATTTAATTTACCTACGTTATTGGCTTTTAGATGCTTTTATTGCTTTTTGCAATGCTTTTACTCTACATACGATTTTTTGTAATGTGGAGAACAAAATATTCATCATCACCATCATCAGACTATTTTGTGTAGTTTTGCTGGGGTAAACGTGTTCTTGAGTGAAGACCGCGACTCGGCAAACGTAGTGTAGGACGCCCTCCGACCAAGTGGGATGACGAATGACAATTTCCGAAAGACTGCTGGCAGATGCTGGATGCGGCGGGCTGAGGACAGGGCGCTATGGCGCTCATTAGGGGAGACCGATGTCCAGCAGTAAACTAATATAGGCTGATGATGATGATGGACTGCCCATGGCGCACATGGACGGACATGTACGAGTCATAGACTTAGAAATTTTTTCATTACGGTACGAGCTGATCTACCTGCCCAACCAGGTCGCACCGGCCCACTGACGCTGGACAATGAATGCATTAAACGTTCCTGCCGCGGCATGCCCTAACTAATTTCTCTTGTCCGTGATTGTGATTATTGTTATTATCGTTCAGAAACCTAACGAGGCTAGTTACTTCATCATTCGCACCAAATTAGTGCGTAATATTAGAAACTACCTATTGTACTAAAAGTTAAAATCAAAATGACCAAAAATAAACTTTTCTGTATCTAAATTTGTTGTCATTTTTGACATTTCATTGAAATTATTGTTGTTAATCATTACGGTGCCATAAACAAGAAGTTGAAGTTTCTTCGTTACTACTGTCTTTTTTTCGTCTAACATTATTAATTTAAGCAAAAGGGAACTAAATGATTAGCAAGTATTAGTTAGGTATTAGATAACTGATATATACATGATACAATACATTACATAGATAGATATTTTTTAATATACATAGAAAACGACCAGAACACCCGGAGCAAATGCAGGTACATATTTATTGATCGTACAAATTCGTACATCGTACAATTTCTCCCAAGGCGGGAATCGCACCCGCAACCTCCTGTGTCGCAGGCGGACCTTCGCCCAACGCGCCACAGAGGTCGTCAAGTGGCAAAATAAGATGGCTGTTCAATGTAAAAGTTTGTAATCTCTGCCTACAATAGCTACTTTAAAGTAGTGTGTATTATTCGAGTAAAATCAATGGAATTTCATATCTGTATAGACTGGTGTTTCCGCTGGATATCGGAGTAGCTCATATCGGATAAATGCATTTTCTGAGAGAGACGTTTGATACCTATGTCTACTCACTCCCACTCATAAACTCATAATGTAAGAACCGGATTATACCACTATCCCTCTAAAGGACATGTCACAAACAGCTTAGCAAATAAAGAGGCAATCTATTAATATAGGTTTTTATATACATTTTATTTTGTCTTCTAAGTTCTTTTATGTATTTATGTTAGCTTCTTCATTTTTCTTTTAGATTACTGCTACAACTTTTTTATGATTTGTACGTGAATTCTTATCTATCCACACTCATTTCATAATTTCTCTTTATAATCTATTAGAGTTAGTTCATACCTACATGGATAGATATAGGACAGCAATAATCTTAAAACGTTTTATAGAAACAACGCGTGCGAAGCCGCGGGCAGAAAATAGTACAAAATAATATATGTTTTCTATAAAAATACAATGAAATATCAGTAGTTATATTACATTAGTAGGTAATATAAGTATATATTTATTTATATATTTAAGAATATGACTTATTTAATGACTAGCTCCTGTCAAAAGTTTCCGCAAGCATTATGCATACTTTTAGCTCAGTAGTTACTCAGTACCAGCCCAATTATTTCATTCGATGCAGTCATTAAAAGAACGGAGGATACGGCGTTTGTATGACTGAATAGTAATACGAGCACCGCCATCTATGTTTTATATTGCGATAGAGAAAGTTGTGATACTTATTATACCAAAGCTTCTTAGGTATCGCTTTGTTTAGGGCAGGGATGCGATATTATTCTTTGTTGTTACCCACTTCTGTTTTTGCATCTTCTTTTATAAAGCTTTTGTACTTATATTGAAACTAGCTTCTGCTCGCGGCTTCGTATACACTGCCAATCCTTTAGCCTACGTCCCTCCTCGGGGCACTTCTTACGTTGAATTGTATTAAGATCCTTTCAGCCGTTTAGACGTAACAATAATACTCAATTGCTTAAAAATATAAAAGAACGGATGTACAGAATTATCTTTACATTTTATATATAAGTGTGGACATTCCTGAATAAACTTATCATTCGTTTTCATATCAACTAAAAACTTTCACATAAAGCAAATCGTATCTATTTAGCGACAGTTAGTGAACAGCGCTGGTTTAGGTACGGCGCTGGTACTAAACAAATACCTACCGGTACAATCTTGTTCCATTTTCACCACTCTTCAATAGATAAGCCGTACATTCTTATCTACTTCTTTCACTAATGTATAGATACTAATATTATAAAGAAGAAAGATTTGTTGGTTTGAATTGAATAGGCTCCGAAACTAAAGGACCGGTATGATGTTTTTTTTTCATTATTAGAATACTACATTATCCCTGATGAACATAGCCTTTAAAATATACCCATGCAAAGTCAAGGTGGCACTAGTATTTATTAAAAAGGAAACTGTTGTATGTTTGTTTATTCATCCATAGGTAATATTATAAAACCGATGTCTGTCTATCTGTCTGTGTTCACGGATGAACGGATTTTAATAAAATTGGCCAGGAGGTAGACGGTATCCGGACCTAGGCTACTTCTTTGCGTATCCCGGAAAAGCACGTGCAAAGACGCGAGCAGAAGCTTATTATTTGTGAAGGAAAAAGTATGAAAACGAAAAATTGTAGTAAGATATAATTTCTCTGAATTCATATTTGCGATTGAAAAATGTGTAGGTACAGAATCACTCCACTATTATTTTATTGTCGAGTGTAATAGCATTATTATAGCATGTAATAATAGCATTGGTTTAAGATTTACAAAGAATAACCTAAGTGCTTTCTCGACTGTGTAGGGTGCTGAATGGCACTTTTGTCTAATGAGTCCTACGCTACGATCTATTGTATTTATCACTGCCGTACACGGGCTAGAGTCAGCATTTCTAACTCTAAATATAAGGAATAAATAACCCTGTAGGTATGCCGCCGGAGAGGCCAAACCGACAGCATCGATTGAAAATGAAACACAATTAATTTTAGCTTTGGCTGCAGGTTCTTAAACCTGCACGGGTCAACTCGAATACATTCTCTCTTATGCCAATGCGGTTGGGCGTCGACTAGGTAGCCCAAACCGTAGTTAAAATGATAGATATGAAATAGGCATTGATTAGGTTATCTTAAAGACATCACAGCAATTGCGTGGTGCTTTACTATCAGTCATATCTTATACCGTGATATACATCTAGTTTTATCACTATTTCGATTCAAACATAGTTGTTGCCTATGATTAGGTATAAATATAAACGAATCAAAGTTAATTAGTGCCTGTGTATTTCTTTTGTTTTAGTTTTTCATATTCAAGTGTTTGGCGTCGTAACCAGCAATGGCGGTGAGCGTTGGATATGGGGCCATGCTGATGGTCTTCTTCGCTCACTTTGTCTTAGCTGTTGAAGATTTCAGTAAGTTTATTTTAAACTACGATTTTTAGATACCTACATTTTGCTTTACGATTTCTGACAGCATTCAAGCCTTGAGAAGTAACAAGCTGTATTGTCAGAAACAACAACACGGGCCGGCGATTACAACTAATTACATATCCAATCCATCACAATCCAAATTCCTGATAGATAAAACTACACAAATAATCAATAGCAATATTAAACAGCCACGATAACTTAACCGTGTTTTACAGATGTAACGCATAACATGTATTCGGAGCTCACTGTGAATGGAAAAACGATTTTAGTGCCCGAAAACCTGCTTAGGAAGGTGCTAGAGGAACAAGAAACATGGCACTGGGTGCCGTGGCAACGCACAAGGTTAGAGTACGTCGACAATGTGGCCAGGTTGATGGTCACCAGAGATTCCATCGAAAGCTTTCCAGATGGTATACTTTCAGGTAAGCTTAAGAAAGTAGCGATAGACATTCGTAGCATCTTGACTTCTATAAGTGTTGCATAAAAACGAGCTTTATTACTGACGAGGTGATCGTACGTTTTCATTGCGCGCTTATTTAATTTACCGTGTTGTCAGTGTTTTGAACATAGCAGACAGCGTTGACGTACCCTAATGAATAGGTAGCAACTTAGCAATGTTTTGAATGCATAAAGTGAACTGAACGTAGCAATTATTCAAGTTGGTAGGTACCAACTTACAAATTTGAATCTAAAACCTTTTGGTCAAACGATGGTCTACGCCTTGAAAAAGTAGTGGATATTGAAAAAGTAGTAAGTATCTAAATATAGTTCGCCGTCAAATTAATATCGCAGCAAAAGTAAATCTCAGGTCCAATTGGATTTTCCCATTTTATTAAAGGTATAAAACCAACGTTAAAACCGGGACGTAATAGGTCTCTCCTTTCATGTGGTTTCGTGAAAAGTGAAACTACACGTACCTATTTGGATTACTGAAAAGTTATTAAATGTTGCAGGCTGGTTGATTATACCATTTTCCAGAAATCCAATACACTATATTTATTTTTCAATTCACTGGAAATATGTTTTATCCGTAGGAAAACGTGAAATATGAGCAATAATTATGCTGACCCAAGGTCGGTATAATTATTGCTCACATTATTGCTGCTTATTTTGTGCCTCGATGATGCTGTGTGGATTTACGGCATTAATTTTTTACTTTTCTTCTTCCGATAGTCCACAGCTGTTGTGTAAACGAACGCAATTTAGGTTTATATGAATCGGTATATTGGTCTATACAGCTATGTTTACAAAATGGCTATTATGCAACACGGTAACCACAAATTTAGCCTTGCTGATATTAATTACATTTTCTGAAACTATACTCGGTGAGAGCGTCTGAGACGCAGATGCTTACATTGGGTTCGATTCACTCACGGATATATTTTTATTTATTACCCATCTCAAATCTTGGTTGCCTGGGAGAAATCTCTCTCAGCGATAAGGCCGCCTATTGTACTGGTAACGTTTTAAATATGTTATGTTTTAAGTGCAACAAGTGTTCATTCATTTATTCTAATTCAATTAAAAATTTATTTCGAACCTGAGTATTTTCTCTGTATAATTTACCTATGTTTTCTAAAATAGACCGTGTTGAAAGCACTTAGTTCCCATAACGCAAGCCAAGCATACTTTTAGATTCTGTGTCAGTTTTTATTTAATATAAATAACTACTAGCAGTTGCCTCGATCGCGTTTTCCGAGATAAACAGTTTAAGATTCAGATATTCTTGATTTGCCATACCAGCCTGGACTCGTTTCCTTAACATTATCATCAAATTGCACGTATGAATACTGGAACGTTAATTAAAATTACATGAATAGAAACCAATCATCACGGTCTTCTAGCTCATAATAGCCCTTTCATATGCAGTCAGCAATGAAATGCTCTTAATCATAGGATGTCCTTATCTATTCAATTCATACACCTACTGTAATTTCAGATGAACAGCTTCGAAACGGCGGCTTCCTTTTGTACGTGCTATTTGGACTCTATGCGTTTACGCTGTTGGCTATAGTGTGCAATGATTATTTTATCAATTGCGTCGAGTTGATTTGCGAAGACTTGAAGATACCGCAGGTGTGTAACGGAAGCATTATTATGCTTGTAGAAGGTTCTATGTTTGTTTGTATGTGTTTTTTTATGTATGTCCGTCGATATCTCCGTCGTTTATGCATTTAGATAATTCTATTTTTATTTTATTTGTTTATTTCATCATCATCAGCAGCCTATATTAGTCCACTGCTGGACATAGGCCTCCCCTAATGAGCGCCATAAGACCTGTCTTCAGCTTGCCGCATCCAGCATCTGCCAGCAGTCTTTCGCAAATCGTAGTCCCACCTGGTCGGAGGGCGTCCTATACGTCTATGTTTGCCGAGTCGCAGTCTCCACTCAAGAACACGTTTACCCCAGCGGTTATTGTCGGTTCTTCTCGAGATTGGCCAGCCCACTTCAGCTTGCTAATTCTTTGAGCTATGTCGATAACCTTGGTTCTCTGTCGGATGTATTCGTTACGAATCCTATCCTTCAGAGATACTCCGAGCATAGCTTTAGTTAAGCTACATCGGGTGCTGTCAGTAAGTAGGTATACTGGGATGAGTGAAATGTTGGTTTTTTGCTGTTTTCGATCCATTAAAAATCCTTTTACTAGGATTGCCTTTTTGAAAGTTTTCTACGATGGCACGGTACCCTCCGTATGCTCGGCGACTTACACTTGCCGGTTTCATTATTACTGACTAGGTAGGTACGTATTTCTTTGAATGATTTTAAATCCTCACCTTCATAATATTTAAATCAAATTTATCAGTGTGTAGGTTTACGGACCAAACTTTATAACACCGTACTGACCCACCCACGATTGTAAATTAGTGATAAACATGTTAAACGCAATTATGTCACTGCTACAATTAATAACCCTATGTTATTATGATTTAAGTGTGACAATGGGCGCTATGGACCATGGCGCTCATTTGGGGAGGCCTATGTCCAGCTGTACACTGGTATAGGCTGATGATGATGATGCATGTTTCATTTCAAGAGAAAGCTATATACTTAACTTAAAATAAATAACCTTATTTGATCACCCTCAGAACATTTTGTCATACGTCGCACGTAATGAAATGATTAAATATAGGCCCTCGGAATTGTTCATCAAAAGGAAGTTAAAGTGAAACAGGTGTTTTATAAGAATGAGAAAATCTTTATAGCATTTTCATCATTGATAGTATTGTATTCTGAGTTTCTTAAATTACTTAACACCAATATAAGGGCTTTTGTTATTTTTCAGAATGTAGCCGCAGCAACTTTTATGTCAGTGGCGACATCGTGCCCCGAGTTCTTCGTTAACTTGATCTCGACGTTTCTGACGCAGTCCGACATGGGTATTGGGACTATCGTCGGCTCAGCTCTGTTCAACTGTCTTGGAGTTGCTGCGATTGGTGGGCTAGCTGCTATTCGGGTAAGTTGCCTATTTTTACACGTAATATCAAAGTATTTGTTATCAATAATAAAAGAATCCGTAGTAATACGAATATTGCAGCTGTGGTTTATCTTATATTGTTTGTGGCTGTCAGAATAAAACAAAAATGGACGAATAAATTTTCAGGGGGGTTTAAGGCCCATACCCCACCGAAAGTGGCGCCGCCACCTAATTTGGCTTATTATTCCGTTTAACAAAGGAATTTTCAAAAATCCTTCTTCCAGTTTGTGATACATATCATAAGCTTTTTTGTAATGCCTCTGTAATAGTTTTATTCTATTTAGTTTAGGAAGAGATACGAAAATAGATTTTGGTGGCCACCAAGTGCAACTTCGTATCTCTTCCTAAACTAAATAGAATAAAACTATTACAGAGGCATTACAAAAAAGCTTATGATATGTATCACAAACTGGAAGAAGGATTTTTGAAAATTCCTTTGTTAAACAGAATAATAACATAAAGTAGGTGGTGGCGCTAGTTTAGGTGCTGTATGCGCCTTAACACAAAGCATGAAAAATATTTAAAATCTTTTAGGTTTTCAATAAATAATTATAAAAAAAATGATCACTACATACTGATGCATGTTGCTATAATGTCATACAACCGAGGAAAAATGCATTTGTGGTTTAACCTACCGCATCTAAGGCGCGTCGCCCACTCCGATGATGTCGCCGGGAACCACCGCGGTCAACGGCCCGCGACAAAGGTGTTTTGTGTATTTTAGGGGATATAAACGCCTAGGCCTTTTATATTTTTGCAATGAAAATAAGCACATGCATTTTTTTTCAATAACATTTCTGGATTTTTTAATATTTTTCTTTTCTTCTATGATCGAAGTTGAACCCTCCTATAAAGCTAGTCCTTCATTCTTGTTACACCCTTTATCGATAGAAAGCATTACATATTCAGTTACAAACAACATAAAATTTTGTTTAAAGTTCCTTAAAACCTTAGGTTTAATTAGTGTAAATTTATGAAAATTTCAGCCGATCGCAATCGGTATGCGACCCGTGACTCGCGACGTAGTCATATACATGGTCAACGTGGGTGTGCTAGTCGCTATCGTGTGGGACGGACAAATCGACTGGTACGAGGCAATGGTGCTCTCCATAATGTACATTCTGTATTTTGTTCTTATGTTCAATAGCATGCGGTTATTCCGTATCTATGATAAACTGGTAGCAAACCGTAAGAACGGCGAACAGAACAGTAAGTGTGTTTTGTACATCATTTTATTTAAATTTGCATGACTTTTTGTGACTCAATTATGTATCGTGTTCTTATTTTAAAGGTCTTTCCGAAACTGAAACTCCTGTGGAAGAAGGCATAAAAAACAAAGGATTCGATGGCAGTACTATTGTAGTAAGCACACTAAGCAACCAAGAAAAGATAGATGTAATAACACCTGAAGGTAAAACATAGAATTAAAGAGGTCAACTATAAACTGACATCCCCTTCTCGGCATTTGCAAACTCAATTAAAGAGTTTTAAAAATTTTGGCCTTAGCATCAGCAAATCGCGGCGCACAATGAAAGTTTAATATTTATATAGAGAACATTAAAATTTATGCAGATATGAAAAAATCTTAAATTATCATGGTTATTTTAATCCGCGTATATCTCAGAAACGCTTTCGGACATTATGCTATCGGACATTTTTATTTGCAAGGACCTCTATCTAATATAATTAAAAATGTGCACCGCGATTTTGAAAAAAAGATACAGAGATGGCCGGAGTTAGATCCTGAAAAAAAAGGAACTCCATTTAGCCTCCTCCTCCTTTAGTCCAAACTACATATACAAGAAGATGGAAAAAAGAATCTAGAAAAGAGTTAAAACTGTAGCAAAAAATTGTTCAATTTCAATCTATTTTTTGCTACTGTTTTAACTCTGTTCTAGAATTTTTTTTAAACTAACAGAGCCTACACGTGCCTTTGTCCCCTTTGAATTTTTTCAACCCTTTGTATTGGTACAAAAGCAATGTTCGTGAAAAATATTCAATGACATATTTGATGTGATCAAAGAAAAGCGCACAATGATTTTTAGCTTTGAAGGTTTTTGTTCGTCATTTATTTTATCCCTCGTTTGTTTTTATAAAACTCGAATTTAATATTTTTCGCTGTTCGTATGCATTTATGCCTTGTTGAAGTTTGTGTTTTGGTATTTCGTGATTACCATAAGGTAATCTTGTTGTTTCGTTATGGTTGTCATCAGTTCTTGTAAGTTTTCAGTCATAGAATGTCTTGTAGAACGGAGTATGGATCTAATAATTTTCAAGTACCTTCATCATACCATCTTATCAATATATACCAAACATAAAATACCTACATTGTAAGCCGGACAAAACCACGCACAACATTTTAGTAGACTCATAAGAATAGATAAAAACACGGTGAAGAGAAACTTCGGCTCACGCAAACGCGTGCGCGGCGTGCATGTTTGTGCAAGTAGATAATAATAATAATAATGCTGGACAATTCACACAGCATTATCTAGCCCCAAGCTAAGCTGAGCTTGTGTTATGGGTACTAGATAACTGATATACATAATACTATACAATACATAGATATTTTTTATTATAAATAGAAAACGACCAGAACACCCTGAACAAATGTCTGCAGATCGTACACATATTTGTTTCGAGGCGGGAATCGAACCCGCAACCTCCTGCGTCGCAGGCAGACCTTCGCCCACCGCGCCACAGATCGTCATATAAATATATGGTATATAAATGACGGCGTTCGGGACTCGGTCAAAGAAGAGTCCCTTCTACTCTGTTTTTAACTATTCTTAAGGTAGAACCACAATGTCACAATGACGACCGATGTGGCGCGGTGGGCGAAGGTCTGCCTGCGACGCAGGAGGTTGCGGGTTCGATTCCCGCCTCGGGACAAATGTGTGTACGATCTGCAGACATTTGTTCAGGGTGTTCTGGTCGTTTTCTATTTATAATAAAAAATATCTATGTATTGTATAGTATTATGTATATCAGTTATCTAGTACCCATAACACAAGCTCTGCTTAGCTTGGGGCTAGATAATGCTGTGTGAATTGTCCAGCATTATAATTTTTTTTAATGTTGATGTGTGTTCTTCTTTAATTTCCTTGTTAACTTGTTGTATCGGAATATTTAAGTTTTTCGGTTGTCTTGAAAAACATTTATGCTTTTAGAGTTATATAACCACACAAAAGAGTAAAACCATAATCTTGATTTATTTAAAAAAGAAACTCTTCCTCTCCATCTGGATTGACCAAAGTCATCTATAAATCAGAACAGTAAATCATAATTCATTGATACGGATGTTATTCATGAAACGAATAACATCCGTATCATCCATTAGATATCTTTTATTAAAAACAATGTAGGTACAATCAATTGAGAGCTGTTAATACAAATATCTTGTGTTGACTCTAGTTTACTTATATATTATAAATCTGTATTTACAGGAGAAAGCATAGAAGGACCAAAACCTTTACGGGAGCTGTTCAGGTTTCCCAAAGGGCAGTCGTTCTTGTATATTCTGGGTTGGCTTTACTTGTGGCCTGTAAAGCTAGTCCTCGGATGCACCATCCCCTCGCCTATTCGTTTCCGACGCTGGTACCCGTTGACATTTTGCATGTGCATAGTGTGGATTGGCGTCAACTCATACTTTGTGTCTTGGTCGATGACTGTTATAGGTAAGATTTTACAATTTATAAAAGTTTGAGTGAAGTCTTTTTTTACTACTAACTTCAATACAAAAATAGGTAATAATTATATTTACTTTTATACTCGTTGTTTTAAACTACTAGGTAAAGGTTGTCAGACACCTGTTCACCAATATCGCAATTAAATGGAGAGTTGAGCGTAAGGTGCGTTCCCATTACGTCGTAGTCGTCCAACGATAAATTAGCCGTTACCACATAATGGGAACGCGACCTTACATCACCCTCAGCTCTATATCTGAAGCTGGGCTTCCAACTTGCGCACAGCACATCGCATGGGAATTGTTTATTCTATCAAGAGTAACATTAGTTAACAGCTTTTTTCTTTTTTTTACCAGCTTTTATTCAAATTGCCTATTTGGTATGTGTGGGACAAATCTTGTAACTGGATATCCGATTGAACTGAAATTTGGCATACGAATCTTGAGGACTTTACCCCGTCAAGTTTGGATACGTTGGATTAGTCTTCCCAAGCACTGTAGTCCTGGATGATTATTAAAGCTTGTTCTAAAAAAATTACTACCTATGTAGACTGGAACTACACTAAGCACTATTCACATTGAAACTGGAGACTAACTGGCTCATTGTACATTTTATCTCCACTAACCAGCCCTTGCATAGTGCTTTACTGTCGGAGAGTGAAGATGGCTGGTGGCGTTTTCATAGCGTTCACTTTTTTTCCTCCATTTGCGCTTTGCCTACACAATTGAATGCAATCTCATTTTGAACAGGCCATTCTAGAAATGTTGCAATTTACTCAACTGTATATTTACATTACCTACTAAGCATCACGTATTAGGTAATAATTTTAATTTCTTTGTATCTATGAACAATAACGTAGAATTAAAATAGAGGTGTTTTTCAGGGCACACCTTTCTTATACCGGACTCTGTGATGGGAATGACGTTCTTGGCATTCGGCGGTTGTCTACCCGAAGCATTTTCAATATTCATCATGTCAAGACGAGGTATGTCTGTATACTCTTCGATCCTTCAAACAAGAGTAGCATCATGACCGTATTGCTTTTATAATGTCCAGTCTTCATATTCCAGGTATTAAAGGGGTTTGAAGATTTTTGTACGGAGGGTGGCCCTAAAATTTGTACATTTTTCAAAATCGCCGCGAACAATTAAAGTTTTATATTTGGATAGAAGACACCAAAACAAATTATAAATGTTCTATAACATAATGCCCTAAGGCGTCAGGTTTCCGAGATATTAACATATAAAGAAAAAAAAAATCGTCTATAAATATCTTAGAAACCTGACAATTTCTATCCATGGAACATTTTTTATTCGTTTTGGTGTCTTCTATCCAAATATATAACATTAATCGTGCGCGGCGATTTAAAAATAATCAAAATGGCGGCTGATGTTAGGGTCAATATCTTCAAACCCCTTTAATTAGTACTTACGAGCGTCCGTAATGCATCTATACAGCTCTTTATATTTCGCTATCTTCAAGATCTGTTTCGTAACATTAAAGGAAGTTTCCCTATTTCAAATAATAGGTCTCTGATTCTTATAAGTTTGGCACAACTCGAAAAATTTGAATTGACATCCTCTACTTTACTCGTGGTTTTATGGGTATTTTTATGTATATTTAAAAATGATGTGTAATGTCTTGTATTGTGTTTGTCAGACCCATAACACAAGCTCTGCTTAGCTTGGGGCTAGGTATGTGTGGATTGTCCAACATTATTTATTTATTTGCCGTTACCAAATTTTCATTGCCCTTAGCGATGTTTTGTATTTTCATTCTTATAATGTTACTAGACAATAGTAGATTGTGCCACAAGAGAAAAAAAAAATGTACAAAAAAAGCAGTGTGTGCCACATGGTACACACTGCTTTTTGTCGTAAACTATGAGAAAAATTCATCATACGAGTAAAATAAATAAGAGATGCTTTTAGTAGTGACGAATATTTATATTTTGGTACATAACCAATTACAAATTCATGTGCGCTTCTTTTTTATTTTTTCAGGCTTTAAGATACTTTACTTTCGATTTGTTTGGAAGTAAATTACATATCCTAGTTTCCGCCTTAATTTTATATTTTCTAGTGTTAATATTCCACTTTCACTGCTAGATCTCATCTTTTATTCAATTTGGTGTAAATGAAAATAAATTGTCGGTTATATTTTGATAAAATGTTATAACAAAGTAAATAAAAAGTTCCCGCGTATTTTTTTTATTTGGATACCTAACCAATGCCGCGGCGGCGCGCGACACTCGATTTTATAAATTCTGATCCAAATTTACAAACAGATAAATACATTGCAGTAAGTAATGAAATGTAGTCGAGATAAACAAAATTATTAACGTAGGAGGTTTAACGTTCAGTAACTTTTAAGTAAAAATAAAATTAATGATATTTTGACGGTCACAGGCTTCGTCGAAAATTCGTCGATAATTGTATGTTTTTATTTTTGTAACTTCTGGTATAGAAATCGAAATAGCAATACACACAGTGTCTTTGGATGGCGATTCATTAGATGGGATGTCTTCCCGTAATAGCTCGGCAGGACTTTATTGAAGCGAGTTGTGTTAAAACTTTTTAAATATAATGGTGTTTCAATTCAGAAGTAATTCTATCACTGTTATTAAGTGCGCAGGAATGACCTGTTTTACTAACAGTTATCGAGGAACCCATCGCCTCTTTTCGAATAGATGGGAAAAATAAGCTTTTGAAATGTATTTTGGCACGCAAATCTAAGTCATGCAATATACAATTTTTAATCGTAAGAAAATAATTAGATTTACCTATCCTTATCTCATGCTGCTTTGGCGAATTTTAACCATCTCGTTGCGAAAAATATTTAACATATTACCTATATAATGTAAGCACATATGTTCCTAATCTTAAAAGGACCAAAGACCCCATTCTGCTAAGTCAATCGCTTCGCTAAGGCAATAGTATCGTCACAGAATAAAACATTATGGCAGTCTGCCTTACCTAGATAAAAAAAAAACAACAGATGGTGGGACGCGCGTCAAAAGTATCAAGAAAGAAACCATTATATCAATCACTCCGGGTAAATAACAAAATGAAGGTGTATAATCCTACGAGTTGGGTTCTCCCCATTTCGTACATTCCTTTGTAATGCAATCTTCCATTCCGAGGTTGACCCCTTTTTTTTACTTAAGGACTACTAGGTTAGTGAACCGTTTAACGATGGCTTTTATCAATGAATAGTAGTGATCCACGCCAGAGAATTTTTTCCAGAACTTGGTTGATTACTCGTATCATGAATTGAAAAGAATTCTTTGAGCTAGACATTTAGGTATGCCACAAAACGGCTCGGGGCCAAACTGAGTCCCCTTTGCCCCGGAACGCGCGAGTTCGTTGGCACACTCATTGACATTGATTTCCGCATGACCGGTACCCATCTTAGGATAACTCTGTTGTTCGAGCCCAGACCGTTCAGGCGTGACAAACAGTCCTCGACTAACCTGGACGTGGTGACCTTCGAATCCAGTGCTAGAAGGCCGCTGAGGAGGTTTTATGTTAGGCTTTATATAATTATGTAATGTATTTATGTATGTTTGTCGATTTCTTTGGCAATATGTACGGTTTTTAAAAATTGTGTCAATGTAGTATTTTTATTAGTATTTATCCGTCAAGGTTAAAAAAACACTCATTCTTTAAAAAGATCACGACAATAATTTTGGTTGAATCTTCGCCAATTTTTAATAGATTTTGATAATTCTTTCGTTGTTGTATAAATGTCCCATAAAAGTTTGATCCTCCAAGGATTGATGTGTGTGCCGTAAAGCATAATATATCTAAATCATGATAATTTTCACATCACAGGTAATAAAATATGGTTTCCATTTCATGGCAACGTGTGTGAACAAGGTCTTTTTATTCGTCGTTTCATCCATGTGTCATCCATCACCGTCAGTCATCACATCAAACTAAATTAATTCGAATTTTAACTAGACGTCGCCACTTCAAGAATTTGAACGCGCTATCGAAGTGCTCCTTCCAAATCCATTTTCACTATTTCCTAACCCTAAACAGCTTCACTAGCCTATTTTCACTAGGTATTTATCAATTTGAAATAGGTTTATAGTTTTTTTTATAAACGCCAAATTATTTCTTTGTCATGCAATTTAAGTACAGTCTTTTTTTTACGGTCGGCTAATTTGTTGGTGGTACTTGTTTTTTTGTTGTATGTTGAGTACCTATTGTGAATGACTGGAATACGTTAAAGTCATTTATAGGGATATTTACCATGATTTGATTATGATAGTTTTAAAAGTTTTAACTGGAATGCTTGCATTTTTTCATCAATCAAAAAATGGCATTACAACATTTGTCCTTCCAGTCCTACAAAAGCAGGCCCCGAGCTATTAAACCGAATAGGAATAGGATGATGAGAACGGTTAAGCTGGCTACTCATACACCTGCCGCAGGAGCATCTAGGGCACACGACGTTCGCGGCAATATCGGGATTGTCTCTACACACATGCCTGCCGTTAAGTGTTCGGGTATGATTTGAGCTTATTGATGAGACACTTTGATAATATTCTCAATCAAATAATTGATTGGGAAATTGTCCCGATCGCGCTACATATGCGACAACATAGCAGGGCGGCAAGGACGATCTAGAGACCAAGGATGGACTGGCGCCCCTGCAACCCTGCCGAAGGGGAAGGGTTGCAGGGGCGCCAGTCCATCCATCGCCAATATAAGAAATTGCCCCTGCTTGCTATAGTACATACCTAATTATCACCATTTTCCCGTTGCCCGGACTCTTTGAGACTGGTGTCCTCGGGACTACCAAACTGACTACACTACTACATCTAACATACATCACGTCCAAGCACAGAATTAAATTTAGTTATCGTTCGTATTTATAATTTTAATTTCTGTATGTTGTACTGAACCTAATGTTAAGGAAGAGCGGGGTTTTCTAACACAAGCATAATTATGCTTAAAAGACAACCCCAACCAGTTATTGTAACCCACCTATGTACAGAATAAACCATTTTCATTTCATTTATTTCATTAAGGTGGCTAGTAAGAGTCATCCCTATTTTTACACCTTAGATTGCCCCTGCGGCAAGTGTGTGACCATCCCGCTTTAGCGCAATATTCAAATTGATAAAATGAAAGTTCCATTACATCTTATTTCTATTTAAATAATCATTTATTTACGAATCGTTGTTTTGACGTGTAGGTCTGACGATCCAACCAGGCATGCCAAGGGTTAACGCGCGATATTGTGTAACTATACAGGAAACCGTAGGTACCTAATTAAATGATAAAATGGAATTTTCCTTTTATTCCTTTTTCCAAATTGTCGGCTATAGCGAATGATGCTGGCTTGCTTCACTGGGTGTATGCATTTCTGAATAGCAGATAAATAAAATTCTAATATGCATTGTCAATATAACAGGTACTTACCACTTTTCCTCTTACAGGTGAAGGTGGTATCGGCGTCTCCAACGCTCTCGGAGCCAACTCGTTGGCCATATTATTCGCGTTAGGCATCCCCTGGCTTATCAAATGCCTTGTGAACCTGAGCCAGGGGCTGGAACAGCCGGCCGTCCTTATTAACTCCGCTAATATAGATTTCGTGGTGGGCTCCCTCATCGTCGCCGTCAGTTGCCTGTGGCTAGTGCTCTTGTTTTCTAAGTTCACGTTACGCAAAAGTGTCGGTTTAGTTTTTTGTTTTTTGTATGCCATTTTTATAACCTTTGCTATTCTTGTGGAAATGGGTGTGATCCTTGATGGATGAATCATTGAAAATGAGTACGGGAAATACCATTATTTCACACCGAGCTGTTAACTAAGCTTCGGCTTATATGCTCTCTCAGTTATTTTAATACAGGCACATTAATTTTTAATGCGTCGATTTGTAGTATTTGTTTATTAATTCAGACAAGTCTTCAAAATAGATTATATTGTAAATAGTTTCAATTGTACTTTTCTTTTTAGTCTTTATTAACTATGTGAAATCAATGTTTTTTGTTCATACGACGCATCGAACAGTGGGTAAAATGCAATACATAGCTTTTGGAAGTAATTAGCTCGCTGCCAAAAATTATAGATTGCATTTATTTGTGATTAATTGTGATACGTAAGATTAGGTTTACGATAAAATACTCGGAATCATGTTTTTTATGTAACTACCATTGTTTAAATTTTTATCAAAATGTTTTGTATTTCAACTGCTTGGATTTTTGATTTTTTAACTTCTTGGCTTTTTGTAGTGTATTGCCAAATCCGAAAGTATGAGAAATAGAGGTAAGTCGTCTAAGAACTCGTGACCTCGATTTTAACCAAATTTTATATTTAGTTTTCTTAATCAATTACTTTTACAGGAAAGCAAACCGAGAATTAAAAAAAATACCTTGTGTTTTTGTTCTATGATTCAGTTCCTGATAAGAAAAAATCTTTGCAAAAGAATGTAGATTAAAAACGAAATGAAAATTTACAATAAAAAATTTACCATATGAACTTCAAACAAAACAAAAATAAAATTTATATTTTTTGTATGCAGTGCAGGGTGACTTTTTGAGATGGGAGCGGATGGCCAAATCAGAAACCATGAGTTATAGAGAATAGCTGTGGAAGAAGCCATGACCATGATAATTATAAGAGAATAACTGCAGATTTAGGTTTTTCCCGATAAGATTAGACATTGATTAAAAAAATTACAATAACGGAATAAAACAATTACCACTAGTATTTACACTTCTATTTATTTTCTAATAATCTTATCAAACGTTAGCTATCGTTTGTAGCCGTCACCAGAAGGCAGTGTGCCCAAAATACTGGCAGCATTGCACGTTGAATGGCCATTTAATGCCTCGACCGAAATAAAAGCCAGCATTCTGATCACCTGTAAACTCTACCAGGAGTTTTGTAGATGATCTTGTGTTTCCGAACCCCAAACGGCTAAAATAGGTAATCTCGGTCGAGATGACCGTGTTTTCGCCGTTTGCGGAACTCCGCTGATTTCCTGGCAAGATGATAAGGATCTACATGTGATTTTTTTAACTCTTAATTTTGAAGAATAAGCCGAATTGATTTTACAAAAAATATGAGTAAATTTTTTTCATAACGGATTCGGTTGGTGATAATAAGGATCAATCTTTGCAAAGAAATGTATTTTAAAATAAAAGCAAATTGCTATTTCATACAATTTTAGTTTGAATGCTCCCCCTACTTAGCATCGATGTGAAAATTTTAAGGATTCGGATACGGTTATACAATTCCCATCTCAAGAAGAAACCCTGTATTCACTAACATTTATTTATATTTCTTTAAGCTTAGGTACAAAATAAATTCTTTGACAAAAGCGATTTTAAAATGTAAATAATGATCAAGTTATATTGCTACCAAGCTTCAATGTTAAAAAAATAAATAACCATTTCACAATTGGTGTACTTCTTGCGAGGGTGCAAAGCCTTTATATTAATCTAAGTCTGCAAAAAGCATATTATTTAGAATGCAGTAAGTATTAGTTTGATCATAATTTGAGCTCATGATACATTCACAAGTTTTTTTAACTCTCATGGTTTAGGATTTGGCCACACGCTCCCATGCGAGAGTTACATAGTGAAGATCCCAGTTTTCCCACTTACATACACTCCCATCTAAACATCAAGCCGAAAGCGGAAAGCGGAGAACAGGTGGGTAACAAAAATCATGAGTAAATGTTTTTTTTTTAGTAAAAAATTTGTAAAAATCCTGAAACTCGTACACTATTAGCTCAATACTCGTCATGTTTTTTTGTCGTTTGGTCGTTATGAACCCGCCTGTCTTTCCCGCTTTCGACTGGCCGTTGAGTTTCGGGACAACCTGTACAGTGTACATGTCGCAGGGAAGTGGTAAAATCCCGGTAAGTTGATCAATATATTTCAGCTAAACACTAAAAAACGAGTAAAAAACGGATTTGGTAAAAACTATATATTAATGATATTTGATTTCCCACGAAAATTTAATAGTATCCCATAAAATTTCGATCTCGGCAGGATTCGAACTCGCACCCCACCCTCAGAACGGGTGTGCTCTAACCAACTCGCCAGCCACGAAACCACTAGTCGGTTCAACCGAAAATCTTTGGGACCTCTGATGGCTATAGTGCCGTTAGATATTTGATTTGTTGGATTTGTCTCCGCCCCGATAAGCAGAAAAAGAATATAAATAATAGTAACAGAAATATTTGTACATTATTGCATTTTAAGAGAAAAACCGAATAAATAACTGATATTTTCGAACTTCATTTAAATTTCCATTAATTTTACTTTGAATGGAATTCAATTTATGGAACGTGAATTCCAAGGAATGACATGTTCATTTCGTGTCTGTAGTAGTTTTCAGAATATAATTACGAGGTCTTTTGCGAGGACGATATTAATTTTATCTCGCTAAGTCTTATTTGTATGCAATAATTATGAAACTTACAGCTTCCAGGTATTTTATTTGTAGAGTCTTGTGTAGAATATTGTGCTACACATTTCAAATATGTTTTCGTATGCATTTGTTCCGAGAACAGTGTTAAAGGAATATTTAGAAATAGATGCTGTGCTGTATTCTATCAATAAGAGACGACCGAGAAGTATCATTTCCGACTGAAATTGAATTATTATATAGAAATTGATAACTCCGCACCGTGCATCAAAAGCTAAGCTTTATTAGCAATGTCTGTAGTTACTATCATACGTATTTGGAGTATATGAAAGGCTTTAGTTAATTAATATCGCATCGTTTTCACAGAGTATCGTTTTGTAATTTTTTTCTATCCGTGTCCACCCTTATAATATAACTGGGTGTTCCAGGGGATGGTTAAAGGTAAAAACAGAACTATTGTCACATTAAGATACGTTCCAAGAACCAACTATTTTTTCATAGTTATTATTATGTATTCCGTGGAGTAGTGGCTCCCTGGAGACTCCATTTCAGCTTTTTCTAAAACCAAGCTCACAATACAAGTTTAACACGGTGCTTATAAGAAAAACCCTATTGTGAAGAGGTTAATAAATAACTTATTACACAAGCTCTGCTTAGCTTGGGGCTAGATAATGCTTTGTGGATTGTCAAGAATTATTATATTTTTATTTTATTTATTTATTACAGTACAAAAAATATGGGCTTAGCTCGTAATCTTTAGGTACTTTGTAGTGACAGCAATAATAGCAGACAGTGCGCGGTAAGCGGGCAAACCACAAGCTCACACGACCATGAGCCTTTTTGCCGACCGCGCGTGGACAGCACTTTCGTTGCTTGCTGTTGCTCTAACTCAACAGTAAGCAGTCAAAGTGCTGTCAACTTGATTGCTTGCTGCTTTATTGTGGTGAATGGTGCTTTATTGACGTGACCTTTAGGCACCTTTGTAGTTATCGACTGTGATTGAGGTGCTGTGTTTTGGTATATTTCAATGTTCAAAAATATCAAGTTGTATTTCGACAGCCAATTTTTTTCCCAACAATATGAAAACTGTATTTTCAGGCATTGACCGAGGCTCTCCCATGCTATTGGGATATTTCGAAAACAGCCAGAAAGAAGATAGATTATAAATAGAGGAAGTGCGGCCCTTATGAACATGTCTAGTCTTCTGCGAAATCTCTGAACGTGAATTAAACAGAATAAAATAATAATGCTTTACTTAATACAGAAATGTTAATACATCATTTATTGTAAACAAATGAATTTATAGAGATTTTAAGAAAATCGTTTTCTCGTACAGTCTCGTGTGTCACAGCATCTCTGATTATAAAGCGGAACAAAGTTTGCCGGACCAGCTAGTAATAAATGTTTTTTTTTGTATGACACAAGTCTTTAACCTAAAATACTGAGACATACTACTATTTGAGCTACTACTCAATATGAGATGCCACTCGCTAGTAAAATAATATATTTATTCATCAATATTTTTCTTAGTATGAGCAGGGCAAAGTCTAAGAAGGGTAGGTAAAAAGTAAAATAACAAAGAATGCTCGTAAATATTTAATATTTTATAACATCCAAGAATATTTATTTCTACAATACTGGCCAACAGCCAATGTGAAGACGGCGCTATGGCGCTCATTAATGGAGGCCTATGTCCAGCAGTGGATCGTCCGATGATGATGATGATGAGTCAATGTTGGCTGTTGGCCAACGCTATTTTTAAACAACGAACAATACATAGGACACATACTTCATAGGATAAATGGTGATTTGATTATACTAATTATAATCAAATTACCAATTTAACAAAACTACAAATTCATAATGACTACAGACTTTGTGAATATACTTTACTTTCCCTGTCATTCAATAAGCATTTTGCCAACCAACCCCGGTCGTGCTATACTCCCTATCAGATCCATACTTTAAAGTACTTTTACTTTAAAGTATTCATTAAGTTACTCAATAAATATAATTTTTAATTTTTTTTAAATATAACATTTAACATTTTTTAAAAAGCAACGTTTTAATCGTTGTTAAATATGTGTACAGAATATTTTTTATAATATTTTTTAATAAAGACTTTATATTAATATAAAAGATACAGGGATTGTCCTCTACATGCAAACATCTATAGGTACAGTTTGTAAATTGTATTTTTTTTGAAAAATATTTTTATATAAGTAATGATTTCGTCTCGAAGAGCGGAAAAGGCTATTGAAATATATTAATGTAGTAATATTAATACTATTGACTATTTTTAAAAAGCACGCTTTAACTGTTGTAAATATGTGTACAGAATATTTTTTTATAATATTTTTTAATGAAGACTATATTAATAACATTACTTTATATTAATAGATACAGAGATTGTCCTCTAAATGCAAACATCTATACAGTTTGTAAATTGTATTTTTTTTGTTGAAAAATATTTTTATATAATGATTTCGTCTTCAAGAGTGGAAAATTTGAAATATATAAATGTAGTAATATTATACAATTGAATATTTTTTAAAAAGCAACGCTTTAACCGTTGAAAAATATGTGTACAGAATATTTTTTTAATGAAGACTTTATATTTTTATAAAAGATACAGCGATTGTCCTCTACATGGAAACATCTCTAAAGTTTGTAAATAGTAATTTTTTTTGAAAAATATTTTTTTATTATAATTTCATCTCGAAGAGCGGAAAAGGTTATTGAAATATATGAAATTTACGAGGGGAAAAGTATGAAGAAAATCGTTAGGGTAAGTAAAAAGTATTATAAAATAACAAAGAATGCTTGTAAACATTTTATACGTTTTATAACAACCAAGTTTTTTTTACTACAATAATTGGCCAACAGTCGATTTTGCCTGTTGGCCAGCTGCTATTTTCTACGATAATATTGTCGATAACATTTACCAAGAAGAAGATAAAAAACCAGAGGGAGGTACCAAGAAAAATACTTAAGCACTTACTACTAAAAATACTTACCTAGTTAATAGGATAAAACTACAAATTCATATATATATATATATATATTAATTCATTTGACTACAGAGTTTGTGAAAATACTTTACTTTCCCTGTCATTTAATAGACATTTTTTTCATTTTGCCAACCCTGGTCGTGCTATACTCACCGTTACCATCATACTTTCAAGTATAATTAAGTTTTTCAAAAATTATTAATAATTTTCTTCATTTTTAAATACAATTTAATTTTTTCCAAATAACAACGCTATAACCGTTGTAAAATATTTAGGTATACTGAATATTTTCTTAAAGTTTTTTTTAAAAGAGGGAGTCCTAACCGTATAATATACAAGTCCATGAATAAACATCTTTCAAACATCGCACACGTCCAAAATCTTCCAAAATCTTCTTTGCATAATCGTATCATGTAAAAGTAATATAATATATTTTTATATAGATAGACCACGTACTAGAGAAGACAAGCACTTTAGACATAAAAATCAAGGAAAATTTTATCCATGTCCTTTATCTTATGAAGATGAATCAAGCCTCATGTCGTTTTTCTTCGAATAGTTCATTGTCTCGCCAGCCGTGATCCCTGAAAGCACAAATATTGTTTGTAAATCGTTTCAAAGCTACGCCAAAAACTGTCATTGGTTGACGGATCTGACACACGCTACTCAAGGCTTATTGCTAGTCCTTCTCCTCGAGCAGCTAATGGGTCAACCACACCCATCGGACTGCCAGGTCTCTGCGAGTCCTATATAATAATATCTTCAGGATGCTGATGCGGCTGCCTTGCTTTTGCAGCGCTTTTGGGATGTACGCGGAGGCGCGAATGACGGCTTTCACGCAATTATCCGCAAGAAAGTCGCTTCCCTACTCCAGACTGCGTGAAGCAACGGCAACGGCATCCTGCAGATGATTGTTGCTCGAGCAGACTACCCCATTCAAAACAGGTTATCTACCTGTTACACAATACAAATTATGAAAGGCTCCGCCTGAACGATCTTTTTTGAATTTTAATTATTTTTAATTGTATAAAATCATTTATATATAATTTATAAAATTTTTTTAGTTGTGTACTTTAATTACTGATTTAATTATTTCCATTCATGACATCCCCTGTATTATAAATGTTATTTTAAGTTCTAAATAGGTTAATTTTGATAATGTGTTATAGATATTCTATCTGAAATAAATGAATAATATAATAGGTACTTACGATGGATACGTTAATTGCTGCAGTGGTAAGCAAAAAGCAACACATTAAATGAAAAATTGTTAATTAACCATAAATAAATTATAAAGGCGGTCCCTCACTACGCTCGTCATTCGTCTATACTAATGAAACATTCAGATTCTGGTATTATCATCAGAGAGGTAAAAAAACCGAGTATAACAGTGCGTTATCTGAGCTATAATTAAAAACATTAAATCAATGAGAGAGGCGTAAGCCAACCGAGCATTATAGTGCGTAGACTGTTATGGGCGTTCCTTTATTAGCAGATCCGATCCGACACCGACGTAAAGACATATGAAGTCATTTATGAGTACCTAATGAAGGATTGACGGTTAAACGATGTTTTTTGTTTGTTTGCCTTCGATCTTTATCGTTTTACCTAAAGTAGTAAAGGTACCTAATATGTGATTTTCAGAAGAAAACAAATGAAACTACACGTAATCTATAAATATCCGAATTGTGGGTTTGGATAATCTAATATAAAACAAATTCGTGTTAGTTACACCATTATTTATAACTCAAGAACGACGTTACCGATTTTCAGTTTTTGATTTGTTGGATTTCTCTTAGTCCAGAATAAGATAAGAAGTATTAAGGCGAAGTACGTTCGTATTTTCGAGACAAGGACGAGCGAACACCGCGCAGTGAAAGCGAGAAAGGGACGCAAGAGCCGGCCCGCGCGCAATTTCACTGCTTTTTATTTATAAATTTGTTATTGCTCTAAAATAATACTTTTTCGCAAAAAACTAAGACCATAATCGTCTAAAGTATTTAGTTAAGTATTTTTTAGACGATATTTCATGCAAATATGTTAAGTAACTAGCAAATGAAACTGGTTTTCCGTTGTAAAAATGCAAAATTTAGAGGAAACTTTGCGATTTTTTTCTATCGAGTCAAGTTGAGTCAATCGTGTTTCGGCTCCCATAACTTACTAACAAAAATCCTAAACTTTCGATGCTCATCAAAAAAGATTTTAAAAAATTGTGTTTTCTTGCCTTAAAACTGATTTTCCGTCTAGGCAAAACCTGAGTTTTGGGACCTACTTCACCTTAAAACAGGAAAATTGACGAAAAAATAAGCACTTTTGCGAAGCCGCGGCGGACCGCTAGGTTTTGATAAATACTACAAAAAGATAAGACACGAAGGGTAAGACTATCGTTATCTGCCCCCTCGTGACTAACAGGGGGACAGTTAGAACCTGTCTTCCTATTTGTCCCCCTAAGGGGACAGATCAAAGTGACAAATGGGAACCGTTATTTAAACCCATCCAACTGCGCAATGGAGTGAGGTAGCAAAATGTTATATCCCGAAACTGTTCACAAGTGCATTGGAAGATACATCAAGGGGCTGGACTAACCAGTTAAGGGCATATACCCCGATTACTTCTCACATCTGCGAATTGCTGATGACATAGTTTTAAGAGCTGTACCAGATGCTAGACGACCTAGCCTCGCGATGCATCGGTTTTGGCATAACTTGGATAAAATCAAAGTCATGTTCAATAACGGTCATCGTACATGGCCACCTTCTCGGATTTGTTTCCGAGTATTCTTACTTTGGATAGATTCTACAGTTCGGTAAAAACAATTTAGAAAACTTTAATTACTTTCAATAAGTGCGATCTACCTACTATATGGAGTCTCAGCTCTGAAAAGTTGTTGTTTTTAAGGAATGTGTTTCAACAAGATTGGTTCAAGTATTTTGGAAGAATTTGTTTTTATAAAAATACATAGAAATTATACCGCTAATACCGCTCAAAAAATTCACACGTATTGTTGGTACGATTTTGGTTTTAAAAGAGTGTGTCCGAAATAAATAAAAATGTATTTCTCTAAATAGATAGAAACACCTTGAATCAAGTTAGTATTTATGAGTGTATTGTTTGTCAGTACGGGAGATTGAAAGGCAGAATTAAAAGTAATGCTCATAAACGAATCTTAGAATGTTACATTTCAGACGAATGCTCGCGGTGACAGAGCGCCTTATTGAAGAAGTTAAAGTACACGGCCAGAATACAGCCTTAGACCCCTGTCCAAGGTATTATTGTATTCTGGCCGTGCACTTCAGACTAAATTATTTAAAAACTACTTAAATAATTCCGTATAATTTAATTGCGGCTGGTAATATGCTGTTGGATTATCTACATTAAGTGCACTTAAACCTATTTGTATAAGCCAGGGTCACTTTTTATCATCATTAACCAAATAATGAACATTGCGGACCTACTCGTAGGTCTTCGGCAAACTTGTTTGCGTGTCACGGGCTGCCAAGGCATTGATTTAACAAGCTGGCTTATCCTGGTCAGATAAAGTCTAAATCTACGACATAAAAGCCGATCGTCCACCGCCAGCTAAACAAAGTTAGTTTAGTTTAGCTCGCATAGTTTTATGTTCGGGCACAATTACGCCAGTTTAGCTAACTCAAACAGCCTAACGAAATCAAACTAAATTAGTTGTCTAGGCCGATCCGAAGCTACGCGAGCTAAACTAAGCCCTTTATACTCCTTACTACCCTCTGGCGTCTTTTGCTAGTGTTTTTTTATAAACATGACTTGTTCAACATCTTTTGTTTTCCGGTGTTCTTTAGTAAATTGTTCCCTAGCAAAAATCAATTTTCTGATCCTATGACGAACATAATTTAAAACCCATAACACAAGCTCTGCTTAGCTTTGGGCTAGATACTGCTGTGTGGACTGTCCAGCATTATCATTATTATTACGTCCGACTAACTCGACGCTCCACAAACGGATCATCACTAACGTAGTTAAGCTTATTTCCGTGAACTGACAACTTATTGCACGGTTTAGTAGATTGGCTTAGTTTACTGACCTTAGTTCTTAGTTAAGCTGGCGGTAGACGTTAAGTTAAAGGGAGTAAACCCGTGTTGAAGACTGAAAGCTATGCTAAGTTAGTTTTGGCTTAAAAGTAACGCATACATTGTATGCAGGCAGACTTCAAATTAAGCTACGTGGTATGAAAAATGAATGATGATGCGTTTTATATTAGTAACCTGAGTTTTTATTATTGACCCATATACATGAGTTACGTTATAAAAAAAATATTTCGTGACATTCACTCATAGGCTAATTTTATTCAGCCGCTGCATCCTGAAAACTACGTATTTTCCGACACAAAATGTTGTGTTAATATTTTGGGAAATAATTTTTGAACTAAGTGGTTGTCGGTGATATAGTCGGTATAGCAGGAATAACTAAGAAAATGATGTTTAAAAAAATTAATTTATTTTACCTGTCATTGGTATGTTATCCGTCCTCCTGTTCCTGTTTCGAAAGCGCGCCCAGTACGTTTTAGCAACTGTAGTAATTTCATGATTAGTGAAGCAGTACAGTATGGACACGCAGACGCCCTGTTGAGAGAAAATTTTTAGGTTATTCATTTTACTTGTACCTAAAATATGTCTTAATTGTTTAGCACAACGGGTCTAACAAAAGAGTTTACAAAGCTCGTTAGTTATATTATTCTTTGACTGTCGAAGTCCTAACGGCGACGCCGAGATTGAAGTATTCCCGTTTGAGCACCTATTTTTTGGGCACCTATGCATTGAGCACCAAAGGTATTCCCATTTGAGCACCAATCAATATATTAACGTGGTGCTCAAATGGGAACAATAAATAAAGTTTTATTCTATTCCCCATTGAGCACCTACGGTGCGGTAGCTTCTAGTGAAGGGGTTTACCCAAGTAGGTAGATTGAGTAGGTACTTACGTGTGTACATAATACCTCACCTTCTTAATTATTATCTAAGAATACTGGCCGCTACTTAACGTAGAGTACGCGCATGGATAAAATTTCTATAGCTTTGATATTGTCACTTCGACATTTGCATTCGGCATATTATTGTGAATGAGAGTAATAAGTTTTTTCATGTCGATAAGTAGTATTTTTATTCTCTTTGGTCGATAATTTTACTGAGTGTGACATGTGAGTGTATATTATATTCTCTTAGATGTGAGTGACAAATTAATGTAAACAGTTAATTAATGTAAAAAATAACAGAACACCGCAGTCAAACCTTAAACAGCGGCTATTTACAAGTAAATGAAGCTATAAAGCACCTTTACAAAGAAGCTGCATCTACCGATGAGCCTATTCCAACAATTTACAAAAACAAAGCAAATATCTTGAAAGATCGGAGGACTTGATTTAATCACCGATTTGCCTAATTTCTGAAATATAAAATCCAGTCTTTACAGAAAGAGAAACAAGGTTCATGGAGTTGACCGGCTATTTGCAAGATCTGCTGGAGATGTACAAGTGGGTAACTTTTTTTACTTTTAATTTACTAAAACGTTAACATACAAAACATTCGTTATTGCGCCTGCAAAAGTTGTCATGGACTTTTTTATTTAGGTTTTTTATGCCATTTTGATCTTTATTTCAATACATACACGTTGTAAATAGCTTCATCAATATTGAACTTTTCACATACCTACTTGTTTTTACAGCTTGTAGGTATATTGAAATATAATATATAAATAGTAAATCGATCGTCATAATATCAAATTTATTTTAATATTTTTAGTCTATACTATTATTGCATCACACGGTTTTTGTCAAAGTATTCGTAGTTTTATAACTTTCCTAGATTGTATCAATAGTTGGCGCTGCTAGTTATGTTTCTCTGAATTAACTTTAAAACTGTTGTATGAAAATAGTATGAGCAAACCTAAATTAAAAAATCATGTCTATACTAATATTATAATTTGCTGTGATTTTGTAAATTGTTGGAATAGGCTCATCGGTAGATGCAGCTTCTTTGTAAAGGTGCTTTATAGCTTCATTTACTTGTAAATAGCCGCTGTTTAAGGTTTGACTGCGGTGTTCTGTTATTTTTTACATTAATTAACTGTTTACATTAATTTGTCACTCACATCTAAGAGAATATAATATACACTCACATGTCACACTCAGTAAAATTATCGACCAAAGAGAATAAAAATACTACTTATCGACATGAAAAAACTTATTACTCTCATTCACAATAATATGCCGAATGCAAATGTCGAAGTGACAATATCAAAGCTATAGAAATTTTATCCATGCGCGTACTCTACGTTAAGTAGCGGCCAGTATTCTTAGATAATAATTAAGAAGGTGAGGTATTATGTACACACGTAAGTACCTACTCAATCTACCTACTTGGGTAAACCCCTTCACTAGAAGCTACCGCACCGTAGGTGCTCAATGGGGAATAGAATAAAACTTTATTTATTGTTCCCATTTGAGCACCACGTTAATATATTGATTGGTGCTCAAATGGGAATACCTTTGGTGCTCAATGCATAGGTGCCCAAAAAATAGGTGCTCAAACGGGAATACTTCCGAGATTCACCTGGATTTCTAAAATCGTCTGTCATATTTTAAGTTGAAACTATAGGAAAATTAACAGCTTAAATACAATGAAAAAAAAGATGATCAAATTTGAAAACGTAGTGGTTTTTAAAAATAAATAGGTAGGTAAGGGATTGAATCAAGTAAGCCATGTTTCAACTTTTTTATGTCAAACTACGTAAGTTTCGTAGTACAAAATCTTTCGGAATCGGAATCCGACAACCTTTGGACTCTATGAGGAGTTTTTTAAGATCTTTGTATACAGCGTGTGCCCCAGAACACCAAGGACCTAGGGTTTCCACCCCAAACGGCTCGAATAAAATAATAATAATGAATAAGGAACCTGCGTCAAGATTAGCGTATTTTCACGTAGCATCCTAAACTAAAGGCCGACCCATCTTCCGGCCTTTTATCATTTTCTCGCATATAGGCTACGTAGTTCGAGGGTTGCTGCCACACTGACGCTGGTAAAAGCCTGGCAGATAATGTCAAGAATTGAACCATGACGGGAAACACGTCTGGCACTAGAGACACATGCCAGTGCATTTTTTTATTTGATTTGGGTGGCTTGTTTGTCACTGCGGCCATGATAGGCCTATTGTGATCGCCACTTTATACATTCACCCCTGAAGCGGCAGCGTTCATAATTCGCCACTAACCCTTGCAGCTGCTAGGAACTTCCATAGTATCATGTCTTATGGTATTTTGCTTTGGGGACGGGCAGCCGATATTCAGACTATCTTTGTTCTCCAAAAAAGGGCTGTACGCGCAATTTATAAATTAAAGCCACGCCGCTCTTTGAGGGAATTATTTTAAGACATAAGTATTTTGACAGTAATAAAAAATGTGATATTCACAAAATAAGTACAAGAAACAAGAACAAACTGCACATCCCATCATATAGATTACGAAAGGTAGGGAAATCATTTATGGGTAATTGCGTCCGCTTCTACAACAAGCTTCCATCTAAAGCAACTGAGCTCCCTATTCGTAAATTTAAACTGTACATAAAACGAAATCTTATCAAGAAAGCCTTTTACTCCATAGATGATTACATCAATGATGTTAATGCTTGGCCAGATGTCGCCCAGTTCCGCACTGACAATGGTATTTAAGGGAAATAATGTTAAACTTAGTTAGTTTTATAGAAATATTGAGTTATATACAAATTAGATTATATTTAGACTGAGATAATGTATTAATTTTAAGTTTTATAAAACTTACTAGTGGATTCTTTTTCGCTTCTTCCACTAGTGGACAAAAAATTGAAGCGAATAAAATCAATAACATCATATTTCTTATTTGATAATAATGACTATTTATAAACCTGTTTATAGTATTAAATTTGACTTGTCTAAGTGCTTATTTTGTAAGCCTAAAGAAATAAAGTTATTGAGTTTTTGAATTTTTTTTAACTGTAGGATTTTCCTCGAAGAGATGTCTCTTAGCTCATCTGGGCTGTGCAGGTGCTTGCCCAGGTAGATGCTATGTTTTTGCATTAGCGTTCCGCACTCTCCTAGCAGATGGAGAGACGTTTCCTCCGCCTCCTCACAGAATCTGCAGGATTCAGATTCAGAGAAACTCCGAGCATAGCTCTCTCCATAGCTCGCTGGGCGACTTTAAACTGGTGGGCCAGCCCTACAGTGAGTGTCCACGTCTCAGATCCGTAGGTCATAACGGGTAGAACGCACTGATTGAAAACTTTCGTTTTCAAGCATTGGGGTATGGTTGACGACAAGACTCGACGTAGTTTGCCAAACGCGGCCCAACCTAGCTGGATCCTTCTCTTGGCCTCCTTCTCGAAATTGTTTTTATCCAACTGCAGAATCTGCCCAAGGTAAGTAGTATACTCGGAAACAATTTCGAGAAGGTGACCATGTACAATTGTACAGTAAAACCACCGGTCCCGAATTCTGGTTACATAATATAAAACCTTATCCGTTGTTTATCTTTCTTTCGCAATGAGCAAAAAGGTTTTCGTTATGTTTCTTTGTTTGTTTTTAATCGATTGAAAATATGTTAAGAGTTGACAGCGGGTTAAATTGTCTAAGGTTAAAAGGGATATATTAGGGTCTGTTGAACTCACCTGTAGGCTTATGATTGTAGCAGACGCAATTTCGTAGATCCTCTCGAAAGACGAACCGGGACTCGGGCGCATTGGCATAAGCAGAAAATGCAGGCCAAAAAGTGGAATCTATGGAAAATAAATAAAATTTAATTTAATTTTGGCCTGTTTCCCAACCATCTCTGAAATGCAGTCTTTCATGAAGGTTGGATAACTGCGCTGTTAAAAACTCCTGCGTTATGCCAAAATGAATTTAGCATGCGAATATTTTCCTTTTTGGGGTTTCGAGATCGGTTTCAAAACCTTTAAACCCTGACCAACCCGTAATAACAAGACTTCAGCGCTTCCAAAGAATGGCATGATTATCGAAAGATGTGTTTCGATAATCATGCCATTCTTTGGAAGCGCTGCTCATGAGATAACAGGCTGCATGCAGGCGATGTCCTAGATATAATTCTAGACCTAGTACCATTAGACCTGTAGGTACATACAACAAGAGGCTAATTGTAGCCTAATACTACACAACATGGGTCTCTGGGGAGTCACAAGCAGACGACATGGTCAGATCATGGACAAGGCCATAGCTTACGAATCCCTTATAGCAACCTTTTGTGACAGAATTCCCAGTAAACCAATAATAAACAAACACTACCAGATACAACTATTCGATGACCAAAAAGATGAATCAGGAAACCATGAAACCAGAATCTATACAGATGGCTCCAAAACCGATATAGGTGCGAATCCTAAGGTACAATCATTAAACTTCAACAAAAGCATATCAAAAACGCTAGGAAAACATTTATAATAGATAACAATAAAAAACTTTGACCTTGGACACAGATCCATATTCCAGTTTGAATGCGTATCAATAACCTCAGCAACAGCCGTGCAGAAGATCTAAGCGGGCCAAGTGGGCACGGACCCCCATACTCAGGGTTCTGGAATGAAACAGCTGCAACTCCAAGCTGTGTCCGAATGTCACTCAGAATTGGAAAGACTATCCACCAAGAACAGGATCATTCTTAAACAAAACTCTTTATAGTACACCACAAAAAAAAAAACAAGAAACAGACCTTAAACCTTAAACATAAAAGTACAGTGGGTGGCCTCATCGCTCAGAAGCGATTTCTTCCAGGCAACCCTTGGATGGAGATAGATTTGAAAAATGTAAGAAAGGCAGGGGTGTACCATACATATACATAATATTATATATTATCATAATTAACAATTATTCTTTAGGAAGTAGATTTTTTCTAAAATATTGAATATATATTTCACTTTTTCGGCCCTGGATGGAGAAGGATTTGCCATAAAAAGTGGTTCCGTGGAGGGGCATGTTCAATACCATATTTTCTGCTGACCGAAGGATGCGAGAAAGATGAGCATGGGGAGAATGGAGAAATTCGAAACGCTCCTTTAAATAGAGTGGAGTGTGAGGGTTGAAGATAATGTTATACATTCTATACATTCTGTTGAATGGCTGCTTAACCCTATTAAAAATATATATTAATTTCGTTTCTATTTTGTATTGTATTGTATCGTGTACCTAATATGGACCATGTCTGATTAAAGAAACTTTTTAGTTTATTTTTTTTATACAGTAGAGAAAGGATGTGAGAATACCGGCGAAGACGGACAGGGAGCCACTTGAGCTTTGTGCGGAACTCCGAAATATGGTCATATTTGCGAAGCCCAAAAACGAATTGTATACAGACGTTTTGGAGCCTTTCGACCTTGTTATGTTGCTCCTCAGTGAGGTCGAAGTAGCAGAAGTCAGCATAGTCAAGGATAGGAAGCATGAGAGATTGAACGAGGACAATTTTTGTGGCATTAGGCAAAAAATTCTGAAGTCTTCTCAACGAGCCGGCGGAAGCAAAAATCTTAAAGCTTAAAGGTTTAAAGGACATAATAGATCTGTGTAATGATGCCGCTGATGAACTGGCACGGAAGGGATCGGAAACAGTCATAGAAGGTCCATTGCCTTTCCTACACCTACTATTCTCACTACTCCAACTTGGATTTAGTATCGAAACAGATTGGACCTGTGTATGCTGCCCACTTAACAAACACTTATTTACAATCAGAGCGACGGAAAGCCCTCTGCAAAAAGTTGATAGCTGCGGTAGTTACTGAGAAAATCAAGACAGAAGGAGGACGGACAGAGCGAGAATGGAGTGAAACCATAAGGATTTTGAAACCGATCTCGAAATCCTAAAAAAGTAACGTAAAAATATACAAATCATATCTATACCTATCATAATCATATATATATATAACATAAATCGGGTCAAAATGTGAATGTCTCCTCAAAATCGGTCTATAATTGACGCAGAAATCGACAAACATACATACAGCCCAGAATAGAACCTATTCCTTTTATCTAAGTCGGTTAAAAATCTACAGAAATTGGCTGTATTTTTTCAAAAATATAATACCTACCTACCAGACATAAAACTGCTAACCTGTTCTCCCTCTACTCAATTGATAGCTCTGTCAATGAATAAAGTTCCAGCAAATTGCTTTTACTTAGCGGCAACCCAATATGGACTTTTTGAGCCCGTAAAACAAAAGTTGGCATATCGAAAATCAAAGTTCAATTTACGAGCCCAGCTAACATCGCGAAAAAAGTAACATAACTCGTGTCCGTTGGAGGAGCCGTCTAGCTTTTGACTGGCTTTCAAATCAAACAAATCAAAATCAAACTTCTAAGTCAACGCAATTAAAAGTTACAGCTGTATATATATATAATATTTATTTATTTAATAAATATTTTTTTAATTTTCCAAGGCAATCACATGCACACAAAACCTATTATAGGGTAATTCCCGTTCACCTAGAACCATGAAATTAGACAAGAAGCAAGGTCTTGTAGCACAAGTAAAGGGAAAAATCCAAAAACCGTAAATTTGTAGTTTATTCACAGAAAAAATAATTTTTGAATCTCGCCATGTACCTAAAACCTATAGGATACTTTCCGTTGACTCAGAACCATGAAATTTGGCAAGAAGCAATGTCTTATAGCACAAGTAAAGGAAAAAATCTGAAAACCGTAGGTAAATTTGTGATTTATTCATAAAAAATAGTACATTGTTACCCTAGGGGTGGACGTAACTGCGAGGGCGACAATAGTTCGAGAGACTAAATTAGTTACGTCATAATCGTTATCAAATCAGAAAATTATTGTGCCTTATTCGTCTGGGTTGATTTCTTTGCTGAAGGGTAGGAGTTTGTACGGAACCCTTGATGCGCGAGTCTAACTCGCACTTGACGTTTTATTTTTTTAGCGATTACATTTTGACCTTGTTACTATAAAAAACATGAGCTTTGTCGCTAGAAAAAAAGAAAGATAATTCAAGTTTCTTGCAATATTTGTGTGTAACAAACATAAAAAATGTATGTAATAAAGAAATGTCGTATTTTGCTAGTGTTACAGTATAATTCACTTGGGAAGTAAAATTACAGGTGTCAGAATGTTCTTACCAATATGGCAGCAGCGCGTACAGCTTTCTTAGCTGCTTGAAATCTTCGGCTGCGTATTGGCGGACTTGGACGTAACTTCGTAAGAAGAATCCGTATTGTATTAACCAGAAACCCTGCAGATAAAAATGCTTATTATACACCTTTCTGTCCAATGTATTTAGTTAAATAAGTTGCATGGCCTCTTTGCTTGGATAACATAGTTACAGTATTAACATTAAACTTACCAAATGATGTTAGCAGTGAAATTAAAACTGGCACGGTAATTATCCAGATAGTTTCGCTTGCTTCAATCCAGCACCTGTAAACATAATTAAACGTTATCTTCACTAATAATGTAAACAAAAGGTTACGTTTTCGTTGTTTTTGATACGTCTTGGTTTGGTTTTGATGTTGACAATAATCTTCGAAATTACTGGACGGATTTTAATAGTAGATTATGAACCGAGGGTGTAAAGCAGCGCACACGGGCATCATTAAATCCCGAGCACTACTCAGGCTACTGCGAGGGGGAGTTACAAGAATCCTGGGGTTAGGTTCGTAAGGACTAGATTGCATTATAGACTATGTAAACAAAACGTCGTAATTTCGTAGTGCCTTAATAAGCACAATGCCTTTTTTGCAAATTGCCCTAGTGCCTAGAATGTCTTTGTTGTACGATAGACAACTGAGGCATAATGCCGAAGTTGTAAAATGATACAGAAGGTAAAGTGTCTAGATAGCATTATGGTCTTGATAGCAAAACGTCATAATTGCATGAATTTATGATGAATTTTATTAATATAGGAACGAGCAGTTACTGTCTAGGTCTCGGACGGACTCGAAACATGCTGGGCAGTTTAGCCCCTTAGTGATTTCTAATTATCAATCTTATGCAAGTACTCAATTATTGTAGTCCCTCTCCCTCTCAACGAATTTTTGTAATCCTTCTGTGCGTTTTTTGCCAACCATGGTATCACTTATATTTCTGTGATCATAATGTAAATAAATGATTATTTATTTTTATTTCCTGGAACTTGTTGTCATTCTTAATTTTAAACAGGAACCTCATAAATCAGGGTTTATGTGGCATGCGTGCATTTTTTGCCAAGCTTCCACTGCGTTATTAGTTGGGTGTCGCTGGACTGCACAGGATATTGAGGAAGGCGGCAATCTCATCCATTGTCTCTCAAAATAACTTATGAAACTATCCATTCAATACCCTTCACAGTTAGCTACATCTATATGAGGTTCATTGAGCATTGGTTTGCTTCGTTAATAAAAATAAAAAACTGACATTGAAAATAATTATGAATTTCTTTATATAGATTTACCCATTTATGCAAATGAATCCGTTGCTGGAAAAATTCAGACATAGGAGTGTTTTTTTTAAATGTATCATTTCAATTTCTGCAAAAGAAAAATATACCGGGTTATTGGTAAATTAGTAACACTACGTGAACTGCAGGTTCAAGCCATATTCATTAACACATTTGTGAAGGCGAAAGGTCTTAATTCTTTAAAAAAAGTATTAACTAGGTACCTCTGATACAAAATGAAAAAAAAAACACATTCGACTGGAGCCTAATGAGTTACATAAGACCGATCTTCCACTTCCATAACCACAGTTAAGTAAGGTCAGAGCCGTTTTTAAGTTGAATTTCAAATAAAACCGATCTTACGAACGATAATTGAATAAGGGGGTATTATTATTCCCAATAGGTACCAAGTTTAAAAATTAAAAAAAAAACACAAACGTATTTGTGATGATGGTCAGAACCTGCAGTTCACGTAGTGTTACTAATTTACCAATTAGTAACACTACGTGAACTGCAGGTTCAAGCCATATTCATTAACACATTTGTGAAGGCGAATGGTCTTAATTCTTTAAAAAAAGTATTAACTAGGTACCTCTGATACAAAATGAAAAAAAAAAACACATTCGACTGGAGCCTAATGAGTTACATAAGACCGATCTTCCACTTCCATAACCACAGTTAAGTAAGGTCAGAGCCGTTTTTAAGTTGAATTTCAAATAAAACCGATCTTACGAACGATAATTGAATAAGGGGGTATTATTATTCCCAATAGGTACCAAGTTTAAAAATTAAAAAACAAACACAAACGTATTTGTGATGATGGTCAGAACCTGCAGTTCACGTAGTGTTACTAATTTACCAATAACCCTGTATATCGAAAATCTATCATAATTATGCAGTTTTTAACTTTTGGAAAATAAAATCACTAACTCGCATGGTTTTGGATTTGACCACCAAGATGAGATTTGATTTCTTTGAATTTTGGTTAACCTTTTTTAGCTAAAAGGTCTATAATCACTTATGCTTTTGGTTAGGGTTTTAAGACGTATAAAGTACGTTTTCATTTATGCACATAAATTGTTTTATTACAGCGTAGCTTTGCGGGGAGTACAACTCAAATTTAAGTCCTAGGGCTAAAAAGTGTTTTTTCATTAGTCAATCGTTTTCTTACATAAAGACTTGGTGTATAAACGATATATTGCAACAGTGCAACGTACGATATTTCCATCAGTTACAAAACTAAAATTTTCAATGCAATTAAAACATACAGTGTGGTGGGAGTAGTTATTACTTACCTCTCAGTGGTTCCTTCAATGTAGCGCACGATGGCGTAGGTTCCGCCGATAAGGAAAGGAACGCCCCAACCGATACATTTCATCAATCCAAGTACCACTTTTTCCTTAATGAAGACCTAACAAAACAAACACGGCTGTATTAAATTATTCATAATCTACACTAATAATATAAAGTGGAAAATATTTTTTTTTAAAGCTACATTATCACTGAGTAACATAGGCTATAGAATATACCCATGTGAAGCTGGGGTGGACCGCTAGTATGTAATAAAGATATTTTCGTACTTTATATTTTTACTGCTCGGAAAGTGAATGAAACCTATTTCTACCTTTTTCCAAAAGGTAGAAATAGGTTTCTTTTCTTTCTTAAGCAGAAAGTACGTGATAATAGATATATGACTACATCCTAAATTGAAAAAGTGTGTATATTTTGTGTATAATATATTGAAAAAATAGCAGCGGGGCCTCAGCACAAGGTCCGCTGCGCAACAGTACTACACTCGTAGCCGCTCTAAAAAGTACCTACCACAAATTACCGCACTACAAAGAAGCGGAACGCGTTGTCTATTTAAATAAAACAGTGTAGGTAGCCATTGTCTAGACTGTTACAAGATGTTGCTGAAGCAGAATGGCGGTATCGCGCGGAAAAAAGACAGAATCATAGTTACGCCTCTGTTCCGCTTGTCGTGCAATGGACAACTAATGTCGAAATTATTGTGTTGCGCGTGAGGAGGTATGCTACCGGACTAAAATATACCTTTACACTACACTTATTCGGAAGGTATATTAGTTCTTACTTGAAAAAAGGGAAGAAAGTATACGTAAATCCAAGCGAACAGATATGCGGGCGGCAAAAATATATGGGATTAACTTTCTCCCCTGCTGCAGCGGGGAGAAAGTAAGCACTTTCACCCCTGCTTTATTTATTTTTTAATTCATAATTCAAGGCTAGAAACAGGCGGATGCCGAAATAAATAGTACATGTCAGATCACATGTAATTGTTGACCGAGGCGAAGCCGAGGTCGAAAAACATGTGACATTGAGACATTTCTTATTTTCCTGCCGTGGTGAGAATACTATTTCCCTCCTCAACGGAGGCGAAAAGCGGCATTTTCATTTAGCGCCACGGGAGAAAAATTGACGCTTTCCGCCTGGAGGGGCGGAATTTATTTTATCTCGAAGCCCACCAAAATGTTACTGGCCACTTGCATTTTTTAAGAAAACTTGTGCTTCGTTTCATTTGCCTACTCAGTATTTAAAAAAAAAAACGGGTTGTACGCGCAAATTTTCTTTTTCATTGCATTTTGTCCAGTTGAATTTTTAACTAAAAATGGGTTTTTTTCCTCATAGGTGTAGTATAAAGCACTGTGTATAACTCGGAAGAAAATGCGATTCCGGAATCGATCATTTTCATCCCTCGATAAACAATGTACTATAGCTCCATTGTGTTGTGATTGTGATACAATATACTCGATTTGTGGAATCAAGATGATCTAGATATATCTAGCAATGCACCAGTACCTACTTGCGTGGTCGTTGTGCTAGGAATAGAACCTGTTTCAGAATGAAATGTGTATAACGAAGCCATGTCTTCATATAAAAGAAACAATAACTGGAAGTCGATAATAATATTGCTGTAGGTACTGTTACACCATAAATGTCACTTTCCAATTTATATATACAGGCAAATTGACGTACCTACTTATCTCCAGGCAAAAGCGCAACGGAGCAACCTGTTTTCATGAATTTTGTAAACAAGACTGGAGGCCTCGTTGGAGAAAAGCTCATTTACCTATTTTGATTCTTTTGAGCGGTAAATTACAATACTGGGTGTTAGTGTGAACAGTCTTATCCTTTAAACCAGAGGTTCAGAATTATGAGCAGAATCGAAAGACCAAAAAATTACTTATTTTTGAAAAAAGTTACTTATACATGATAAACGCATACACAAAATCAAAGTTCTGTCGGTATAAACTAAGGCGCCGCCAACGAACTGTCCAAATAATTGGCACATGTTCGAAACCCTCGGCGGCGCGCGAGTTTCATTACAAGTCGCACTTGACGAATCTTGTTTTGATTAGTTAGCTTTATTTACTTGTCTTAAAACATTTTTTCTTGCCTAGTAAATGTGTTAGAGTAGATATTTTCGACGACGTCATACTTTGTTAGGCGGGCGCGGACGACATGCTCGGGTGTTCATAATCTCACATAGGATAGCGTTGAAATGAGTTATGTTTTTTTTTAAACTAATTGACTATGTATAAGAAACCTTTATAAGGCATCAAGCAACTTTAGTTAGTATTTGTTGGTTTTATTTAAAATAGCACCATACTAAAATACTGCCTAAATAATTAAAGATGCTATATCTGTTGTGAGTGCTCTCATTGAGTGCTACTCATTTCAAAAGAAATGTTTTTTAGGGTTACGTACTTCAAACGAAAAAGGAACCCTTATAGGATCACCTTGTTCGTCTATCCGTCTAGGTGGCATTTCCAATTAAGTTTTTGGTCAATTTGCATACCTACCTAAAAATCGCGTAGAGTCAACTTTGTTAACATTAGAACCTTCAAACCGGCTCACATAGAAAACATCGACGTTTCCTTAACAGACAAATTATCAAAAACACCCCATACTTCTACCGCACCCATGAAAACAGCCCCTTCAGCCCTCCAGACTAAGCCACCTGCTAACAAGGATCCTGCAACAAAACCCTCGGAAATAATAAAACCTGAATATATCACACGGTCCGGTCGTAAAGTCCATTTTGCCAGACCTTTCGATTTATAAATTTTGTTTTTCTTATATTTTATTTTGTTTTTACTTATTATTATTATTTTTGTTAAATTTAAGTTAAGTATGGCTCTCCTTACTGCGTAGGGGGGTGATGTGGCGTACATAAAAACTGAACGCAGGCCTATGACAGGGCGATGTTTTGACAGCGAGTCTGTCAAGCGGAATGACCCGAGAAACAGGGGAGATCGCATGGACAGACGAGGCGAAACGGTTATTTTTCGGGGAGACAATTTTGGCTTCCGTAAAGTTCTTCCAGTCTCCTGCATTCTTGCTTTCTACGTTCACTACGTACATATCTTCTGTCATTTATCTCGTTGAGCTATTCTCTGTGATGTTTTCAAGACGATTGTGAAAGTAACAATCTTACTGTGCTACTTGTGTATTTGTGTATTGTGCCCAATAAACATTCATTGGATATAACTGTGTTTTGGAGTGTAGACGTTTCTCTACCTACCGTACTAGTACTCCAAATATTCATTGTCATTGCTACACTTAATTTTCACAATTGGTTCTTTGGAACATTAAAGCGCATTGTCTGAACTTGTAACCTTAACTGAATTCATAAAGGTAAAACCAAATATACATTTATAAATTTTCAATTTTGAAGGTGTTCCAGTAACTTTGGGCACTAGTCGACATACATTTATTTATTTTAAATCGAAAATTATTATTTAATTATTTATTTTGAACCCAAAAATGTTATGATTTTCGTCTTCAAAATATGAATAAAAACCCAACAAAATATTTTTAAAGTAGAAAATTTTTTTACAAAATCGATCAGGTAGTTACGTGATCGATTTCGTTTTTTTTTTATTAAATTATGTCTTTTTGACTCTCACGGTTTCAGAATTCCCCTCAGTGGCCTGAAACAAAACTCAATTGAGTTTGTTCCATGATGATCTATTTTTGTATAACTTACCACTACGATTGCCAGGTGCAAATACAGCGCCTCACAAAACATCCAAAAATAGGTTGAAACCATAAAGTAGTTCACCAAGACGTGTAAGATTTGGCACCATGACTGTGAAATAAACACTTTTTAGACAATGTAATTTAGGAATATACAGGTTTTAAAGAGCAAGCAAAAGCATAAGAAAAACTAAGTGCTTTGTTAAGGCCGGCAAAAAATAAATCAAGATTCAAGCTAAAACGCAAAAAAGTTCATTGAAGCTTGGGTAGGTACTTTTATTTCGTCCGAGACGACAATTCAGAGCAAGATTGCCCTGTGTGAGCTGAAATGAACTTTAAAACGTATTTTTGCTCACTCCTGTCTATGTTAAAAACCTAACACAAAAACCTAAACCAGTTCTAATAATTCAGCAACATAGCTACATATAAGGATATACACAACGTTAGCCTATAAAGAAAACATATAAGTATTGTAAAATCACTATATACTATCCATTTTTCATTATTATGTATAATGTTCGATTCTCGCCTTGGGACAAATGTTTATACGATCTGCGAATATTTTGTTCCGAGTATTTTTTATGTATAATAAAAGTACATATCTTCGACGACCGATGTGGCGCGGTGGGCGAAGGTCTACCTGCGATGCAGAAGGTTGCGGGTTCGATTCCCGCCTCGGGACAAATGTGTGTACGATCTGCAGACATTTGTTCAGGGTGTTCTGGTCGTTTTCTATATACTATAACCAAAAAATATATCTATCTATGTATTGTATTATATAAAGTACCTATATCAGTTATCTAGTACCCATAACACAAGCTCTGCTTAGCTTTCGGCTAGATAATGCTGTGTGAATTGTTCAGCATTATTTATTATTATCTATCTATGCAATGTAATGTATCATCATCATCAGCCTACATCAGTCCACTGCTGGACATAGGCCTCCCCTAATGTGTGCCATAGCGCCCTGTCTTCAGGTTGCCGCATCCAGCATCTGCCAGCAGTCTTTCGCAAATCGTCATCCCACCTGGTCGGAGGGCGTCCTACACTACGTTTGCCGAGTCGCGGTCTCCACTCAAGAACACGTTTACCATAGCGGTTGTCGGTTCTTCTCGAGATATGGCCAGCCCACTGCCACTTCAGCTTGCTAATCCTTTGAGCGATGTCGATAACCTTGGTTCTCTGTCGGATGTATTCGTTGCGAATCCTATCCTTCAGAGAAACATCAAACATAGCTCTCTCCATAGCTCGCTGGGCGACTTTAAACTGGTGGACCAGCCCTACCGTGTAATGTATGCCAGCACCCATTACACAAGCTCTGGCTAGCTTGTGGCTAGATGATACCGTGTGGACTGTCCAGCATTATTTATCTTTCATTATTATTATTTTTCAGCTCATATCCTATCTTTTTACAATACTATGTTTTATGCACGCTGGTACTCTGGTCGCACCGCAGAGGCTGGTGAATAGGTTAACGAGGGATAATTGGGGTTAGTGCACAAGCTAGATTCGTAGTTAACCCGTTCACATTCATAAATGAATTCGTCAATGTAATAAAGTTTTAAATTCAAATTATTGCCTAGCTAACATGGGTTAGCGAGGCAATAATTTGAATTGAGGTCAGTGCATGGGTATTACCCGAATACCAGCGTGAACGTCTACGCTGCTGGTCTTGGACAAATGGTTATTGTGCAAAGAAAGTGTTAAGGGGTGAAACATTGGTGTTCTTTGACGACCTCAGTGGCGCAGCGGGCGAGAGTCTGCCTGCGACGCAAGAGGTTGCGGGTTCGATCCCCGCCTCGGAACAAATTTGTTTACGATCTGCAGAAATTTGTTTCGTTGGTCTGGGTGTTTTCTATGTATAATAAAAAAATATCTATCTAAGTAATGTATAATATTACGTATATCAGTTATCTAGTACCCATAACACAAGCTCTGCTTACCTTGGGGCTAAATAATGCTGTGTGAATTGTCCAGCATTATTTATTAATTTATTTATTTATTATTATTATTTCAGCACAAACTCGGTTCGTAATCAACCCGATCACGTTCGTCATTAATTATCAAACACCTTTTATTTTATAGGTACTTAACCTGTCCGCTTGTTTTAGCCACTTTCAGGGTTTTAACGAGCGAATGAGTTAAAAAATTTAACTGCTGGTTTCCTACAACAATTTGTAGTTCCAATTTGAGTATAAAGCGGTCTCCATCTTACAATTTTTTCAAGCATCAGATATTAGTTATTATTAATTATAATATTAAACTTATTTATTTAAAAAAGACAGGAGCTGCGCTGATTTTATTTTCAGATCTCTATGTTGGTGATACCAGGAAAATAATGTCTCATAATTATGTTTATTATATTTTTAATACAGTGGTATAATCCATATTAGAGACGTGAGATATAACGTTATACTTTGCCCGTGAAAATATAAAACAGCAACCATGATGTTTTGCATCAGGGAATACTTTAGCAATGGCTGATATTACTGTGTGGTCCCAAATCAAAGCGGTTCGTCCACATGTTTTGACTCTTAACCAATTTTTCCTGACGTCGATTAGTGGGAAAAAGTAAGTTTGGCTATGATGAAATCCTTACAATTCGACATTGCATGTATACGAAGCTTTCACGTATGTTTTATGTGATTATGTATTGTATGTACGGTATTGTCGCGATCGTCTCGCCAGGAGACTAGACGAGTTCTAGGCACCGGAACAGGCCGGGTTTCGCGGATATGGCACCACAGACTATATACACACAATGAGGAAGATTGTATAGAAGTCCGAAGAGCATAATCAGCCCCTGTGTCTCATTCGGGGACTATAAAAAGGCCTTTGGAATCCTTACAGCGATGCTAAGTAGACTATCGTTATATCGAGTTGGTGAGATGTCTTTAAGATGAGTGTCCAAGTACAGGGAAAAGGGGTTGGAAGATGTGTTAAAGACGCTGAACTGGAAAGATGAGGGCATCAACGTAAACAGCGATTACATCTTACACCTGCGATTCGCTGATGACATAGTCTTAATGACGGAGTCGGTGGAGGAGCTGAACCGTATGATGCATCCGTATGAATCGATCTTGGCATAAACTTGAATAAAACTAAGGTGATGATCAATGACCACATTGATCCGGGACTGCTTGTCGTACGTAGTCACCAATCCCAAAATGTTCCCAAAATGTTCCAAAATGTTTCCTAGTACCTTGGGCAGATTCTGCAGGGTAAGAATAGTTTCGAAAAGGAGGCCAAGAGGAGCAGCGATGCTGGGCAGCGTTTGGCAAATTACGTCGAGTTTTCTCGTCATCCATACCGCAATGCTTGAAAACGAAAGTTTACAATCAGTGCGTCCTACCCGCCATGACCTACGGAGCTAAGATGTGTACTCACGGTAAGGTTAGTTGAAGACAAGGCGCTGTGGCGCTTATTAGGGGAGGCCTACGTCCAACAGTCGACTACTATAGGCTGATGATGATGAAAGCTTTCAGCCATATTACGTCCGACAGGTCTATAAGTGATAGTTTGTGTACGTAGGACAGAGTGGCCTGAGCACTCTGCGAAACGCATAAAAATGTGTCAATCCTATTTTGCTATCGAACTTGAATTCGCGACTGCGTGCTCGTAGGTACTTGCGACTAAAATTTTAAAGAACTTCGAAAAAACTCGTTATTTTCTTTCGTAAGTGCTAGTTAATTTATATTGCAAGAGCGTATCCATTCATATTATGTCCACCTGTGGACTAAATAATATACGCCAATGATGATGATGATGATCCATCATTCAAATTCAAAGTTTTATAGAAATGAATTATTTTAATAAGAACTGCAAGAAACTTTGTGTCATTTCAATGGTCACTCAAATAATAATAAGCGAAGAGCCTTGATCAACATCTGAAGAGACTCTCGCTAGGAAGTTGGATCAAGGGTCAAATCCAAAAGCCGGTACTCCTGGATTCGGCGCGTATCGTCAGGAGGTTCCTTTCTTTGCAGCCCTAGTCACCGGCTGCTTGAGCCTAGCTTTGCGGCCGGTGATCTACCGTTTTGATATATTTTTTACAGTAGAATAGTTTTATAATATGTATTATATTTTCTATAGTAAAAAACGTATTTTTTAACGAGATTTAAATGATGAAAAATGAATTTTATAATACATTTCTATAGTAAAAAACGTATTTTTTAACGAGATTTAAATGATGAAAAATGAAGTGTCGTAATAATAAAAAAAGCTGGGCAATCACAGCATCATCTAGCACCAAGCTAAGCTCTGGCTAGAGATATAGGTTACATTATGTTATACATAAACCCATTGAACAAATTTAGTTATTAAACAAAATAATATTTAGTTGTACGAAACATTTAATATTTTTTTAGAATAAAAAGTCTTACCTTGTTATTTGATACAACATCAACCTTATTCACAACCGTGTTGTACCACAGTAACCAGCATATATTGTTAAGGGCTAAAGATGCGAAGAGGCGAATATGTATTCGAAAGCGGGTGCTTTGAAGGGATCTGAAAAAAAATCATTTTATCATATATATTCAAATTTAGTCCCTCGAACTATTGACGCCTGTACTAATGTACTATTTTCTATGAATAAACCACAAATTTACGGTTAAAAGGGAAAAATCTGAAAACATACATTGCTTCTTGCCAAATTTCATGGTTCTAGGTTAACGGAAAGTATACAGGTTTTTGGTCCATGGCGATTAGAAAATTATTTTTTCTGTGAATTATCTACAAATATACGGTTTTCGGATTTTCCGCTTTACTTGTGCTATAAAACATTACTTCTTGCCAAATTTCATGGTTCTAAGTGAACGGGAAGTACCCTATAGGTTTTTGGTCCAAGGCGAGATTAAAAAAAAAAATTCTGTAAATAAACTACAAATTTACGATTTTCGTATTTTTGCCTTTATTTCATCATCTACATCAGCCTATAATTGTCTACTGCTGGACATAGGCCTCCCCTAATAAGCGCCATAGCGCCCTGTCTTCAGCTTGCCGCATCCAGCATCTGCCAGCAGTCTTTCACAAATCGTCATCCCACCTGGTCGGAGGGCGTCCTACACTACGCCTGCCGAGTCGCGGTCTCCACTCAAGAACACGTTTACCCCATCGGTTGTCGGTTCTTCTCGAGATATGGCCAGCCCACTGCCACTTCAGCTTGCTAATCCTTTGAGCTATGTCGATAACCTTAGTTCTCCGTCGGATGTATTCGTTACGAATCCTATCCTTCAGAGAAACTCCGAGCATAGCTCTCTCCATAGCTCGCTGGGCGACTTTAAACTGGTGGACCAGCCCTACCGTGAGTGTCCACGTCTCAGCTCCGTAGGTCATGACGGGTAGAACGCACTGATTGAAAACTTTCGTTTTCAAGCATTGGGGTATGGTTGACGACAAGACTCGACGTAGTTTGCCAAACGCGGCCCAACCTAGCTGGATCCTTCTCCTGGCCTCCTTCTCGAAATTGTTTTTACCCAACTGCAGAATCTGACCAAGGTAAGTATACTCTTAAACAATTTCGAGAGGGTGACCATGTACGACCACCGGCCTTTATTTGTGCTATAAGAATTTGCTTCTTGTCAAAATTCATGGTTCTAGGTCAACGGGAAGTACCCATAGGTTTTGTGTGCATGTGATTCCCTTAGAATATAAAAAAAAACGACATAAACAGCTGTAACTTTTGATTGTGTTGACTTAGAAGTTTGATTTATATCGCGGCTCCAAGAGGTTACGAGTCTGCGTATATGATGTGAATATCAACTCGATAACTCCACGCGTTTCTAAGAAAAGAGGGTTGACAGACGGACAAACGGATTGACGGACAGACGGTAGACAAGAACAAAGTGATCCTGTAAGGGTTTCTTTTTTGCTTTTGAGGCACGGAACCCTAAAATAGTCTACAACTTGTATACATACCTGAAGGTCATAAAAACTATAAGAGCTATAAGAAGGGCTACAAGTGAAACCGAATATCCAATAACGTAAATCTTATTTACGGTGGTCCGAAACTGTAAAAAAAAAAACAAAAGGTTATTATAAGTACTTTTTTTTTAACCTGAATAAAATTTTGTACTAATAAAACGCGTGCCTTATAGTGGCAATACTATCCAAAACAAAACATTAAAAAATACTCACTTCTAAATCATCAACGTCAACGCAGGATTTGTAGTCAGTCCATGCCATGTTTGAGCCATTCTGACTCAGCCAAGTCCCGTTAGTACTGCATCTACGATAAAAGTTGGCGTATTGAGTAGCAAAAAATGGCCATTTATTATAATATGTCCTAGGTAGCGAGGTAGAGTTACAACTTAATGGTAATAATACTATAAATAATCGTCGTTAAGTTATTTTTTTTGTTAAAAATTATGGATATGCAATAGAGGCGTATGAGAGTACTAATTACACAAGATCGCCGTCTATTATCCGCCTTAGCGTACCACTTTCTTTTCAATTAAGTTACTGAAAATTTGTTTTAAAGATGTTCAGGATACACTAGAATGTTTATGCTATACATATGAACGTCCGGTGTCCCATAAATCGCCGGTCAAACAAAAAGGGGAGATGGGAGTCACCAACAATTTTATTTCATAGTTTCCATAGAAAACACCTAGCGTTTTAAAAGGACTTTGAAGGCGGCTTTCAAAAATTGGAATAAAAATATATGCTTGATCATGAAATTCTTGGCTCTAAATTGATTATTTTGTTGGTCAAAAATAAGAAATTAATACTCACTTTTATAAATTGCAATAATTATTAGTTATTTGTTGAATAAGTGGGTAAAATTATTTTTTGTTGATCGTGCCGTTATTAAATACCGAGCTAGCGAAGCAGTCGTAGATAGAGTCACGAGCGTAGCAAGTGGCTCTAAAGTAAACTGCTGAGCTAGCGAGGAAAAAACATTTGCTCTCGAGTTAAGCATACAAATTTTCACTATAATATTATGATATTAGATTATTTTAGGTCAGTAACATGATCCACCATAGATACGATGTTTATTGCATCAACACTGTACAATAATACTGATACTGCCGATACTAGCTGAGCCCTGTAGGACTTAAATCACAGATTAAATAATGTAAAATACACATGCGCTAGTCTGCTTGCAGAGTGGGCTACAAGTACCTGCTCCTACCCAGTGAAAATGTCAATAGATTTCCGTTGCAAATCTATTCTGATCTCATTATTTTTTTAATACTATAATATGACGTAAATTAACGTTAATACGAAATCCTCGCTTTGAGCAGGAATTATAGTTGACCTCTCAGCTTTATTGTTTTGTTAATGTGATAATAAATAACCAGATAAATAATATATAGGTATGCAAAATGGTTAACGCTGATGTCAGCTTGGAAACTCTATGGACAGTATTAAAGTTTGATGTCCAGCGACTGGACTGCTTAAAAACGCTCATGCATTCAATGTATTTAAAGACTTTTTGCCACACTCACTGTTTGTATACCGAGAGGTTTGTATTAAACCCGACTATTAACGAAGGGCAATTCCGTGTGACTATAGTACCCGGTGGCGCACTGTTCCAACAGGCATACCCGTCAAATATCACAGAACACCAAGGCCCGTTAACTGTAACAAGCACACTAATAATTGCGAAGGAATCGTACCAAGAAATAACAAAAGAAAGAACTTTCGGCCCAAACATAGATTTAGGCCGAAAGATAAAGTTCCATTTTTAATCCGCAACCATTGAAATATAAATAAACTATAGAATATTTTGAATATTCAAAATGTACTTCGAGGGTTTCGAATTTGGTCAAATAACGTCAAAAAACGTATCTTGTAAGAAGACAATAATTAGAATAAAGAAAGCCTGCACAGTTAACCAGTCTGTTTATACGACGAAGGATATTATTTTGTAACTCTTCGGCCGTAGTATCTTCAGCAGTTAAGTAAAGTAGACCGTTTTTTGTCTATGCCAATGATGAAGGGAAATATTTCCAAAAGAACCATAAATTTCTAAATGTAATAGAGTAACGTAAATCGTACTTACCATCAAAAAATTGGCCAGGCACTAACTTGCTATGAACAATGTTAGAGTAATTGTAGCAGTCGTGTATCAATTTTGTATATTTTTGCAATAATTCTAATCCTTCCATTGTCCTAAAGTACCTTTGCAGAAATGGTGGTAGTAGTGGTAGTGGTGGTATTGTTGTCGTCGTGGCCGTAGTTGTGGGCGGGATCCATTGATTTCTGTTAAGTATCAGCGAATGATAAGCCATACTGGTTTCGGATTCGGTGTCCCAGTGACCTCCGATTTACATTTTACATTTTATTTATGCACGATTATCTGAAACAAACGTTTTTTTTTTATATTTGATAAACAGTCAGTAGTAAATTAGCATTTTATCAGGTTATAAATCATGTTTCAAAAATCCTTCCAGTATTTACCAATTATTAAATTGATCCCTAAATATGAACCAATCAGATGTCATGAAAGCTGTTGAAATATATGAATATTGTACTAATTAAAAAACAACAATTTCATACAAATTTAAAAGTTTTTTTTAGTATAGCAAGTGTCAAGAATCAATACAACTGGAAATATTCAATAAAATTATGACTCTTCATGTCTTCATAAATTAAGGAGCTCAACATCAACAATAGGCTCTCCACCGTATGTCTTCGCAGAATCCTTGAGTTCTTCGGACACATTGCCAGAAAAACAGGCGCTATGGCGCTCATTAGGGGAGGCCTATGCACAGCAGTGGACAAATATATGCTGATGATGATGATGATGATGATGTTGTTAGTTAAAGCTCATAATACATTAAAGAAAATGAAAATAAATTTTAAAATAACACAACTTTTAACAGGTCATGGGGGTTTTGCACATTACCTAAATAAATTTAAATGTAAATATGCTTCGGGATCGTACATACCAGCAGGATGTATGTGCGATCCAAATGTAAACTGATACTAGACTGCCCGAGGTTTTGTTTACATAGATATGAACTTGAGATGAAAATAGACAGAGAACTTAAAAAAGAAACTTTAAATGAAATATTAGATGATAAAAACACAAGACCACTTCTCTTAGAATTTTGCATCTGCGTCGTGGAGGACGCTAATAAAAGAAACAAGTAAATTATTGTATTATATATTATATTATGTATTAGGAACAGGATTTCATTGTTAAGAAATAGATAACCATATAGACATAAAATATATTATAGAATATAAAAATGTTAGAATTTCTGTACTAGTTTAAGAAACCTATTTATATAGTATATTATTGAATATATTCCATATAATATAGGATATGTTACATGACTGTAAAAATAACAGCAAAACTAAAACAATAGGTAGATAAGTATCATAAAGAAAAAAATTTGAGCGTAATATTTAAATAATGATATATTGTTCGCATGAAAATAAATAAACTACTTACTGTAAATATATATATCATAATATATGATTACATATTATGTATAAAACAATAAAAAAATAACACAACACAACAATAACATAATATATATAATATACATCAATAACATATAAAAGAATAAGAGAATTTAATCTGTTTAAAAGTATGTTAGTTATAAAAATGATGTCTGAAATTACAAGCATAAGGAAATGAAGCGGAAATAAAAAAAAAAAAAAACAAAAAAAAAGAGATTAAAAAAAAAGAAAAAATAATGAAAAAAACATGAAAAAAAAAAACGAAGAAAAAAGAAAGGAAGATTAAAATATATTAATATAAGTATGCACCTACCTAAACATCGACACGACCATTTGCAAAATTGCACTGATCGCTTATATGACTTAAACTTAACAGCTGCATGCAAAATGTTAGCCTACAAATGTCTCCGATCCATATCGGAGGAAAAAAGGCGGAACAAACAATATACAAAAAAAAAATTCGATCAACGCTTGAAACCAGCATGAGCGACGCTATCCGCACTGCGGAAGACTGACCCCGATGGAGACACATTGTGCATTCCAAGGTCCTACATAAAGGTCCCAACCCTCAGCACTGAGGATATCGACGTAAGGAGGAGGAGGATCTTCATAATTCACTATCAAGTATGGTATTTTTAGTTGAAATCATGCATTGAAAATATACATATCCAATAAATTTTATTACTTTAGGCTTACAAAACAAGCACTTAGACAATCTATATTTATAAAAAAGAAGAGAAAACTGGATGACATAACATGAAATCTCTGAAACTGCAAGCTACAAAGCTGAAATTTTGCATGGAGTTCCCTTTTAGGACGTAGGCATCCGCTAAAAAACGGATTTTTGGAAATTTGTATTCGTCCTTAGTCTCCAAAGATACATTTTGATGAAAAAAGGCCCGTATAACTCGGGAAATAATACTCGGATATACATTAAAGAGGGAGATACTATTTGTTTAGATTCATCATCATCATCATCAGCCTACATCAGTCCACTGCTAGACATAGGCCTCCTCTAATGAGCGCCATAGCGCCCTGTCTTCAGCTTGCCGCATCCAGCATCTGCCAGCAGTCTTTCTCATATCGTCATCCCACCTGGTCGGAGGGCGTCCTACACTTCGTTTGCCAAGTCGCGGTCTCCACTCAAGAACACGTTTACTCCAGAGGTTGTCGGTTCTTCTCGAGATATGGCCAGCCCACTGCCACTTCAGCTTGCAAATCCTTTGAGCTATGTCGATAACCTTGGTTCTCTATCAGATGTATTCGTTGCGAATCCTATCCTTCAAAGAAACTCCGAGCATAGCTCTCTCCATAGCTCGCTGTGCGACTTTAAACTGGTGGACCAGCCCTACCGTGAGTGTCCACGTCTCAGCTCCGTAGGTCATGACGGGTAGGACGCACTGATTGAAAACTTTCGTTTTCAAGCATTGCGGTATGGATGACGTTTTCCAAACGCTGCCCCTACCTAGCTGGATCCTTCTCTTGGCCTTCTTCTCGAAATTGTTTTTACCCAACTGCAGAATCTGCCCAAGGTAAGTGTATTCGGAAACAATTTCGAGAAGGTGGCCATGTACGACGATCGGTCCCGGATCAATGTGGCCATTGATCATGACCTTGATCATCCAAGTTCATGCCAAGACCAATGCGTCGTGAGGCTGAAGCTAGGCCGTCCAGCATCCGGTTAAGCTCCTCCAGCGACTCCGCCATTATGACTATGTCATCAGCTTAGAGCATTTATAACTGGAGATGTCATCGCCAGGCGTACCCCTTTGCCGACACTTAATTTTTCTGCATTAGTATGCATGTTATGTAAATGTGTGCTGTACCGTATTACCTCGCCTCCCGCGAAAAACGTCAGAAAAATTTTAGGACTAAAAGTAGCGCTTGCCAACTCCCGTTATAAATGCTCTAAGGTCATAAGCGAATCGCAGGTGTGAGATGTAATCGCCGTTTATGTTGATGCCTTTACCTTTCCAGTCCAGCGTCTTAAACACATCTTCCAACGCGCATGTGAACAGTTTCAGGGATATAACATCCCCCTGTCTCACACCGCTGCGTAATTGGATGGGTTTGGACTGCTGGCCCTGTACTTGGACACTCATGGTGGCGGCATCGTATAGACATCACAGCTCCTCGATATAACGATAGTCTACTTGGCAACGCTGTAAGAATTCTAGAACGGCCCAGGTTTCGACAGAGTCAATGGCCTTTTCATAGTTCACAAAGGCCAGACACAGGGGCTGATTATACTCTTCGGATTTCTGTATAATCTGACTCACTGTGTGTATGTGGTCTATGGTGCCATATCCTCCGCGAAACCCAGCCTGTTCCGGTGGCTGGATTTGTGACCACTCGTGAGAAAAACTTATAGACGTGGCTCAAGAGTGTGATGGGTCTGTAGTTTTTAAAAATGGTATTATCTCCCTTCTTAAATAAGAGCACCACCAAACTCCCGCTCCATGCCTTTGGAGTTCTCCCACTGTGAAGAACGGTGTTGAACATGCTCTAAAGCTCCTGCAAAACAGGGGCTCCTCCTGCCTTCAGAAGCTCTGAAGTAATGCCGTCTTCACCGGGGGCTTTTCCATTTTTAAGCTGCCTCTGAGCCATCACGATCTCGTCTTGACTGATGTCTGGCAGTTAGTCGGTGTAGTGGCGTGTCAGGGTGACTCGTGAATCGTGGTCGTCCCGTTGGGCACGAGGGGCATGTGCAGCGTATAAACGACCATAGAAATCCTCTATCTCAGCAGAGATTTCGACAATACGGTCCTCCCATCGTGCGTTTTAAGCTTCGTCAGGTGGCTTCTGCCAAGCTGCTGAGTGAATGATTTGGACCCTCGGTTTCGCTCTATTGCCTCTTCAATAAGGCGTGTGTTGGAGCTCCGAAGGTCGCGCCGTACCATCTTCGCAATTCGCTTGTTCAGGTCTGACCTCTCTGACGAATTCGCCTGGGTGGTTTCCCATCTTCTTGTCATCAACCCGAGAGTCTCGTCTGAAAGTTTGGATTTTTTGCCAGTACGCTGCTTTTTACAAAACTTGATGCCTTCGTGCCTCAGCGTTTCAACCAGATTGTGCAGGGTCTCGTCAGCGTCATCAGTGGGTTCTAAGGCAACAAATCTATCCCCGAGAAGCTGCTGGAACTTCTCGGTGCCCGCCATGATTTGGATTGGGTTAGGTCGGAGCGTAGACTTCATCAGATCAGATTGTTTAGATTATATTTAAGAATGTTTGTAAAACGTTCCAATAGTCTTAATTTATAAAAGGAAAACTGGGGGACTCTTCAAGAAATCTCTGAAACTACAAGAGCTATGAAGCTGAAATTTTGCATGGAGTTTTCTTTGAGGACAAAAGCATTCGCAAAGAACGGTTTTTTTTAAGTTCACATTAAGAGATTTCTCAAAACAATTTCACTATCGTAAAAGATTGGTTGTTATAGTTTACACGGAAACCAATATAACTTAGGGTATTAACAAATACTTGCTACTAAACGAATATGTAGTTATGTATTACATTTTCTTAGAAAGAAGTAGAGTGGGCCGAGTCCTTAGTCCTCGTCTTTTTCCAGAGTTAAAGCACAAGAGTTTCAGAAGAGCGCAGAAAAAGAGAATGAGATTGATCTAGAAAAGTGAAACGTTCCTTGGGATAAAGGGGTAAAGAAGAGAGAAATAAAATATTGTAAAGAAGGGATAGAATCTGACTATCACGGCGAATTCGTATGGGTAACCAAAAATTCCGAGACATGGTCTAATGGTGTTCACAAGCGCGTTGGAAGATGTGTTTAGGACGCTGGACTGGAAAGGTAAGGGCATCAACATAAACAGCGATTACAATCTCACACCTGCGATTCGCTGATGACATAGTCGTAATGGTGGAGTCGCTGGAGAAGCTAAATCGGATGCTGGACGGCCTAGTTTCAGCCTCGCGACGAATTGGTCTTGGCATGAAGTTGGATAAAACCAAGGTCATGGCCAAATCAATGGCCACAATGATTCGGTACCGGTCGTCGTACATGGCCACCTTCTCGAAATTGTTTCCTAATACACTTACCATGGGCAGATTCTGCAGTTGGTTAAAAACGATTTCAAGGAAGAGGCCAAGACGAGGATCAAGCTAGGTTGGGCAGCGTTTGGAAAACTACGTCGAGTCTTCTCGTCATCCACATCGCAATGCTTGAAAACTAAAGTTTTGTTCAATCATTGAGTCCTACCCGTCATGACATCTCAGCTCTGTAGAGCAGAGACGTTTATTACGTTTATGAGCTTTTTCTAACTTTTTCTGAGTTCCAGCTCAGCGAGCTATGGAAAAAACTATGCTTGGAGTTTCTCTGTAAGAAAGAATATGTAACGAATACATCCGACAGAGAACCAACAATATTAACGTAGCTCTAAGAATTAGCAAGCTGAAGTAGCAGTGGGCCGGACATATCTCGCGAAAAACTGACAACCATTGGGCTAAACGTGTTCTTGAGTGGAGTCCATGACTCGGCAAACGTAGTGCAGGACGCCCTCTGGTCAGTTGGGTTAACGACCTGCTAAAGACTTACCAGCAAATATATTTTGGACAGATGGCTGGGGCCCAATTGAAGTACTACGCACCGAGTAAGCCAAATCAAGGGCGTAAATGTAACTAAGATACAAGACTTACGAAGATGATGAACGTAATATTCACCAAAGGATTTAATTTTTTTAGTGTCATTCATTAAAAACTTTGTAGCCATTATATTAGGAGGAAAGCTAACAAAACAATATAAACGATTTCGTACAGGTCAAGTATTGTGGTGTCCTGATGATGTCTCGTGGAGAGACGAAACTAGTTGACGTCTTGCTTTGATAGATTTCTTTTCATTTTGTAGTTTATGTGGTTTTTACTTCTACAACGCTGACTACATTTTGTTAGAGCGGAGTAGGTTATGCGCGGAATTGTTACTAAATATTTTTGTTACTAAATATATTTGCATGATGAATCATCATCGGCCTATATTAATTTTCATCCGATTTGTGTTCTTAGAGAATGCCTATGTCCTAATAGGAAACTTCATGCAAAATTTTAGCCCACGTGAAGTTTCAGAGATCATTTGATTTGTCACCCAATTTTGTATTTTTTTATAAATATATGACTTTCACCACACAACGTAAAAGTTTTGAAGTCTGAATGACATCCAAATGAAAGAACTTTTTTGATTACTTCATGATGCGAGATGAATATTTTCTATGTGGTCTTGTTGATGCAAGAGGCAAGAGGTCAAAAACGTTCCGAAAATAATAAATAATAATATAAATAATTAATGACAATCATCATCATTCAACTATAAACATCCGTCGGGCTTTTACCAGCGTCAGTGTGGCAGCTATTCTCGAACCACATGGCTTAATGCGAGATGATAGTAAAAGGCGTGACGGTATGACTCTGATTCCTTGGAAGATGGGTCTGCCTTTAGTTTGGGATGTTACGTGTGTCATGATCAGTAAGGGCCGGCTCCGCAGCAACATCGGCGGAGTTCCTCAAACGGCGAAATTACGCTGATCTTGTCAGAGGTTACCTATTCCAGCCCTTTGGGGTTAAAACCCAAGGTCCTTGGGGTCCTGGGGCACACGTTATCTACAAAGAACTTATAAAACCACGAATAGAGTCTACAGGTGATCGGAATGCTGGTTTTATTTCGTTCAACGAATTAGCATTGCCATTCAACAATGCTGCAAGCATTTTGAGCACTCTGCCTTCTGGTGACGGCTAAGATTTTTAGAAAATAGATTTAAGTGTAAATATTAGTTGTAATTATGTTTTGCTGTTAAATAAATTTTTATTATGTTTAAAAAAAATATAAATTAAAAAAAAAGTTTATTTCAATATAGGTTTTAACAAAGTGTGAGTTATTAACTATCTTATGTAAACCAGCTCCGTCTAGTGAGCGCGCGACCGCAGATAGCTCATACATCCTTTCTGAGCGTGCATAGACCTCGTCTAGAGAGAACCATAACAGTTGATTACAGACCTCTTGAGAACGCGCGGCCGTAAAAAGCTCCTACTCTTTTGATTGAGCACGCGCAGACAGCAGCAGTTCTCCAGCCAAGCTCGCGCGGCTTATGAGAGAGAACATAACAGGTTGACTCCAGGCCTATTCTAGCCTCGTCCAGAGAGCGCGTGGTCACAGTTCGATCTTAATTACTTCTTTCAAGTGTGCGTTTTATCTCTTCTTACACGTGGAGCATCTCCTTCTACATACTGAGGATCTTTCTGGGACTTTCATCCATACTTCCAGCTGACCTGCTCGACAATTGACATTTAAGAAATGAAATAAGTTCCCAAAAATTTTCGACTTCGGCGGGACTCGTACCCGCGCCCCACCCTTAGTACGATTTGACATTTAATCCGTTTTTTTTGGATCAGGGGCCAATGTTGTGGCCATGCCAAGTCGAGTTAACGGCAGCCACTGAAAAACCCTTATCTTGAACTATCAAATATCGAGGCACTTGCAATTATAGATACCTTTGAAGAATATAAAAGCTAGGCTCTATAAAAAAAATGTTAGCCGACTCCTAAAATAACTAGTATATAATCATATTCCACACAAAATAAATATTGCTATGTTTTTCTAGCTATTTCGTCTCAGTCATAAAAATAGTTAGATTTTTCTTGCAGACCTGCAAACATAATGTTTCGAAAATTGGTAGAATTCACGGCCAAACTAAAGGGAACATTCTCAAACCATGATTTTTGGGTTCTGTCATTAAAAAGTAGAACCCCAAAGTTTTTTCTTGATTTTACTTCTACCTTGAAATTTGAAATACATATTCTAGGTATACAGAAGTAAATGGGAGACTTCTTAAATCATGTAGGTATGTTAGGGTCACGCAGTACAGAAAATTATAAAATCGGCTATTTATGGTTGAGCACCAGAAATATCGGTAAGTTTTATTCCTCAGTTACATAGTCGGCAAATAACCTATGGACTACCACATAGGGTAGGTACCTACTACGGTACCCTACTCATTATCCTTACCTACCTTTTTACGTATTAGGCCAACTTCCGACCAGTCCGGCCAGTCGACAGATTCATGCGCCATGTTCACTGAATAACTAAGTCACTGCGAGTTGGTTTTTATTGACAGCATATCCTACCCGCGTTCTTATATTATACTGTGAACGTTAGTTCGTTTATAAAAACTGAAATTTCCCTCGTCCCTGATAAAAACCAACTATTACCACTACCAATGGTTTCATTTTTAAACGTAACTCGATCAAGACACAACACTGGCGCTATCTAAACGGGTACATAATATGTAGCTTCTTCGGTTCTTGAAAATTCTCACCACAGAAATCATAAAAACCAAATCATGGTACCTACCTAAATATCATATTTATCATAAATACAAAAACATCTGTTATGAAAATAAATATACTTTTATTTTAATAACATGATAGTTTCAAAAGCTTTTTTCTTAGTTGAAGGTATAAAATGGCTGTCATGCATGACTATTCTCGTGATCCCAACACTTTATACAGCGGAAGTATAACGAGACTTATTTTTAAATTAATATCGTTGTTCGGATCTCACGACTTTATGTAGGTAAGTTACTAGGTAGGTGCTTACTACGAATGAAAACCTTACGATATCTTTTATGTTGGTGATAAAAACTAAAGTACTTTATTCTTATTTAAAAAATAAATGTAAAAATAATAATGCTGGACAATTTACACATCTATCCCCAACCTAATGACATTATTACATAATACGATACAATACATAGATACTTATTTTGACTATTCATAGAAAACGACCAGACTACCCGAAATATCTCCAGATCGTAGAAACCTGTGAGCGTGAACTGCTAATTTGAGGAGTCAGTAACAAAAACAAAAAAACAAATAAAAAAAAAGAAATATACTCCAGAAAGCAGAGTGGTCATAATGCTGGCAGCATTACCACGTCGAATAACAGCGCTAATTTGTTCATCGAAATAAAAAGCAGCATTCTATCACGGTGGACATGAGAACTTTGGTGAGATATTTACTGTGTGCCCCAGGACACCAAGGATCAAGAATTTCCACTAAACCATTGGTCAAGATTAGTTTTTGATTAACTTCGTTGATGTTGCTGATTTTTTCTGGCCACTGAGAAGTCTGCCATAGCGGAGCATCTTCTCGAGTCTCGCCCAAACCACTGGATCGAGTTACACAATCCACAAGTAATTTCAACAGAGCGTCAGTACATATCAAGACTGGTACAGGAGGCCATTGAGATTACCAAACACAGAAACTTCAACCGAGAAGATTTCCAATTATCCGGAACCTGGAACCCTGTGGTGAGAATGTGTAAAAACCGAAGATGTGATGAACCAACCAACCCGTGTTCAGATACCGTTATTGTTGTGTGTCGTGATCGAATTGCGTTCGTAAATGAAACCGGTGGTAGTGGTAACATTCGTAGCAAAAGACAAAGAATGAAGGAAAATCGATATATTTGCCAATAAAAACCAACTTGCAGTGATAGTTCTTTCGTAATCATAGCGCATGAAACTGTGTCGAAATATTGGAAAACTCAAAAATCGAATCATGGTAAATATCCCGTTATAAATGACTTTAACAATTGTTAATGTTTATTAAGAAAGAAAATTACAATAACGTAATATAATTAAATTAAAACTAGTATTAAAAATTGAAACAGTTGAGCTAACTGCAGACTGTTGCAAATAATCTACAGCTCAACTGATCCATATCAATACCAGTTGGAAGCGTGCCGAAGCCATTGGCTGCATTGCCCCGCTGTATGGCAATGCTGATGCGCTGTACTAGATACACCAGCTCTCGGGTCACGCGTCGCTTCGACCAGACGCTCAGATAATTTTTTGAAAACCCCGAGAGCCTTGGTACCCCACGGATCTAGGGAGATTCGACCATAGCTGGTACGTTAGAGGTGGCAAAATTCCGCTGGATGATGTCGTTCAGGCTGGCATGGCGAGATATCCGACCAGCAGCCCTAGTACACGATAATCCGTGATGACCAAGCTGTTCGACAGCAGTACTGCAGTGGCATTGATGAGGCGCTCAACACCTTGTACCCAATCGAAGACAAAGTTACGGGATCCAATAAAGTGCCAGTGTTATATGAAGTGCTTGCAACCAATGTCCTGACTCCCATTTAGAAACGGCCAGAAGATGGGAACGATCTGCTGAGCTGAAGCATGTTTGTAACCAACAATACCGTGTCAACTCACACAGACACCCGTCAGATTGCCGTTGGGACAGTAGAGATTTTGGGGGAGCAGCATCGGGGCAAGCACTATGCCAAGCAGATTGAACTTTGTCTAAAAATGAAATTGTTGACAACATCTCAAAGAATACGTAAATTTAGGTACAAACTATAATGTCCGAAGTATATACACGAAGTATTGAAACCAAAGAACTAATTAGAGACCGAAAGCAGAGATAACTAATTTATTTTGATTTATTTCATTTCCATGAACATGCTTCCCGTTTTCCGAACCTGTGACGCATACCTCCTGCTTTGTTTCATACTCTCTCAAAATACTATCCGTATGAAAATAAAAAAATAAGGTAAAGCTATGCCACTATTTTACTAAAAACAATATTTTACACAGCGGTTAACTAATAAATAAAGTAAGATCAACATTGAACGGCCATGTGCAGTATCATACGTTGACGGAAAAACGTTCTTTACTCCATTTATTTTTGTCTTATTTCACGCACACTCATAAACTCATTTCCCAAATGTAAGCTACAAAATTTGGAAATGTTATGTAAGCCGATTTATAACATTACCATCCAGGGTCCCGCTTTCACCCTAAGGTATGAAACCATAAAAAAAGCCTATAGCACTTCTTCACTTTATTATATACTTCTATAACATTAAAATATATCCCTAACCCACCGATTTTAAATTGAGAAACTTTTAAATCAATAATAACAAACTTATAAATTTACATAACTCAAGAACTTAATTCACGTATTTTACCGAGTGAATTGCCGGAAGTGATCGGCGGGCAGCCGATCCCGATGGCAGCACCAGAAACACTGAATACGCGAGAGGAAGTCAGAGCTAGTGGTGGTAGGCGGACGAAGTACCTAGGGCGGCGGACAACGCAGGCGTGCTACTATTCTGCAGGCAAGCTATGAAATTGAAAAAAGTAAAAGTACCTTATATCTTTTATTTTAATGTATAAGAGTTGCTTAATTCCACTAACTTTTAAATGCCTGAACAGATTTGTATGTACATTTATGTAGGTTATTATGTAGAAGCCCGCAATTTTTTAAAAAAAGAAGGCTGGCTTTTTACGATGGAGAATCACATATCTTTACACAGATATGACAAGACAGCGGCGTGGAATCGGATAAAACCATAGTGAAAAAATTCTATGTCTATGGATAAAACCATATTCCCTATGACATATTTGTGACTACGCGTCAGCGGAACTGAGCGGGTTTTTTATTCTAATTATAAACGCGCAGTTCCGCTGTAGCTGGTAACATATCTCAGAGTTGAGCACGGCTCAAGTTGCGGTTTTTTGACAATTTTTTAATGAAAATCTGTCAAAAATCACTCTGAGTTACGTTTGAGTATTCGGTGAACCTTTTTTACGTAATTTACATTACTTGCCGATTTGAAATCCTTCCTTTAATACATTTTGGATAATAAACACAACACATAGGCGTGAAAAAATTGTTAATAGGTAAGAAAAACCTATCCCACAAAGATAATCATCATCATCAGCCTATGCCAGTCCACTGCTGGACATAGGCCTCCCCTAATGAGCGCTATAGCGCCCTGTCTGCAGCTTGCCGCATCCAGCATCTGCCAGCAGTCTTTCACAAATCCTACACTACGTTTGCCGAGTAGCGTTACCCAGCGGTTGTCGGTTCTTCTTGAAATATGGCCAGCCCACGGCCACTTCAGCTTGCTAATCCTTTAAGCTCTGTCGATAACCTTGGTTCTCTGTCGGATGTATTCGTTGCGAATCCTATCCTTCAAAGAAACTCTCCACAGCTCGCTGTGAGACTTTGAACTGGTGGACCAGCCCTATCGTGAGTGTCCACGTCTCAGCTCCATAGGTCATGACGGGTAGGACGCACTGATTGAAAACTTTCGTTTGCAAGCATTGCGGTATGGATGACGAGAAGACTCGACGTAGTTTTCCAAACGCTGCCCAACTTAGCGGATCCTTCTCTTGGCCTCCTTCTCGAAACTGCAGAATCTGCCCAAGGTAAGTGTATTCGGAAACAATTTCGAGAAGGTGGCCATGTACGACGATCGGTCCCGGATCAATGTGGCCATTGATCAAGTTCATGCCAAGACCGATGCGTCGTGAGGCTGAAGCTAGGCTGTCCAGCATCCGGTTAAGCTCCTCCAGGGACTCCAGCTCCCACACAGTAGAACCTCCACAAAGATGCAAGTGTGATGAATTACACTTGCATCTCTGTGGAGGTTAAACGTATGTTACATTAATTAAGGCACTTTATTGAGAAATTAATAAGCTATTTTTTTGCAGGTTGCTCTTCAGGTTATTTCTAATAAAGTAAATAATTTTTCCAAATAAAATTACACTATATTTTTTTATTTAGTTTTTTTGGAGATGCCTACACATAGAAAAGAAGATGTAGGAATTACTAGTTTCTTTACAAACAATTAAACAAATTATATACATTATCATATTAATTACTCTTCTCTTAACGTTAAGGTGGAGGTACTCTTGTATCCGTATTTGGACTCAATTTGATCCATTATGCGTTGGTTAGTGCGTGGTTGCGTAAAAGGCGCAAAATTTTCCTGGGGTCTTCACAGGCTTCGCGGAGTGACCTCTGCAAGTTGAGAATTTCTGTTTGTTGTGCGGTTATTCCCTCGCATTCCAGGATTAAGTGGGCAGCTGATTCGTCTTCACTGAGGCAACCACGGACTGTCCATCACGTCGCTCCGATTGTGAACAATTGTTTGTTAGGTCTGATCTGTTTATATTCCGAGGTATTTTGTTTGGTTAGGTGATGTTGATGGAAGCGCCGCCGCTCTGGCTTGTTTTTTGCTGTTGTTAGTAAATTGGAGCTTTTTTGAATATTAGTTATAAGTTATAGGTACATACTAAAAGAACTTTTTTAAAACGTTGGTGAGTAAACACCGTAAAACTTAGCTAAGAACTGCTGATTTCATCAAAGCCTACGACCTGTTTTGATTGTTCCAATTTTAATGTGTATTTTAATGTTCACAATCTTCCTTTTTATTTCATTAAATGTCTATTTCCGCTCTAATTTTTCTTTTTCGCGTAGTCATGGTATAAAGTTACTCTTGATTAAAATTTATATCGAGGGTATTAATAGCCTTAAGCTTTCAAGGTTAGAATCGTGATTTTTTTAGGGTCTTCGCTTTAATTCCACCCTTTACCTATTCACGAATTGCATATTACCCATACTATTTAATCAAAATAAAAAAGGTAGTAATTTTTAATCTTATGGGTATTTATAACTTCTTGCTGGATAATTCACACAACATTATCTAGCCCCAAGCTAAGCAGAGCAGATATCTTCTATAATATAAAAATGAATCGCAAAATGTGTTGGTAAGCGCATAACTCAACAACGCCTGGACCAATTTGGCCAAATCTTTCTTTGTTGTGTTTGTTATTGTCAGGAGAAGGTTCTTATGAAAGAAAAAATTAAGAAAGTTGGAAACATAAATTTCCACGGGAGCGAAGCCGCGGTTCGCAGCTAGTACATAATACAATACGTTACATAGATAAATATTTAGAAAACGACCAGAACACCCGGAACAAAAATATCTGCAAATCGTACAAATATTTGTCCCAAGGCGCATATCGAACCCGCAACCTCCTGCGTCGCAGGCATACCTTCGCCCACCACGCCACAGAGGTCGTCATGCTTAGACCTGTTCGTGAGGTCACCTGTACGGGCAGGGCACTAACGGATGACCAGCGCTGGCTAGATCTTACATGAGCTTGGCCAGCATTATGCTGTGTTTAGAGCCTTTTTATACATTGTACCTATTCTATAGGTGTGTCTTGTTTTAACTGTTGTGAACAACGCGAAGTACCCATAGGTTTTGTGTGCACAATGATTTCCTTGCGAGTGTTACAGCATGGGAGAATAAACGGCTTTTGATTGCATTGGCTTAGAAGTTTGTTTTTTCACAGTTCAAGAGGTTAGAAGAGTCTGACTTTCGAGTGATGATAAAATATATATATAGTATAGCGATAAGGCCGCCCGTTGCACTTTTATGTTTAAGATCTATGTCTGTTTGTTGTTTTTTTTTTGTGGTGTACAATAAAGAGTTTTGTATTGTATTGTAACTTGACTCGGAAGAACAGATTTTTGTTTAGCTTAAAATTTATGTGTGCTTACAAAACTCTTATTAAAAGAGCTCTACATGACTTTGAATATTTTCAAATACTACGCACATATCTCAGATTTTTTCATCAAAGATCGATTGCATGAAAATTTCAAAAGTTTTGCTTCTGATTTGTATCAAAATTGTAAGAACAGACTTTTTTCATTTAATACATGCTAACAGAATTCTTATTAAAATAGCTCTACAGGCCTGTCAATAAATACAAACTCGACAGCAATCTCAGTTTTTTATTTTATTCTGTAGCCGATTTACAATTCATTGAAAAGTTTAAGAATTCTGCTTCTGAAATGTTTCAAAATCATAAGAACAGACTTACGTTTATTAATTATCATTGCACGCTTACAGAGCTAATAAAAATATCTCTACAAGACATTGAATCTTTTCAAATTCTACGCACTTAATTCAGATTTTGAAATCTTTCAAAGATCGATTTTATGTAAATGATTGAAGTGCTGCTTTTGTTGTGTATGAGAATATTAAGAACCATTTTATACTTAACTAGCGGTCCGCCCCGGCTTCGCACGGGTAGTTATTTTAGCAATAAAGCTCAAATTGACTACGTTTTAGTTACAAATCATTTGTATGGGAAAAAGAAGGGCTATTTTTAGGGTTTTTCCAGCAATAATTCTAATTTTTCTCGCCGTAAAAACCATCCTTGAACTTCAACGAACATTTTAAAAAAAGATTTGGCCAAATTGGTCCAGGCGTTGTTGAGTTATGCGCTTACCAACACATTTTGCGATTCATTTTTATATTATAGATGCACTCTTACAGCACTCTTTTATAAAAGTAGCTCTACATGACTGATATTTTTATTATTTTACTTACATAACTCATATTTTGTCACATGAAAGTTGTAGAGGTTTTAGGTATATGTATCAAAAACAAAAGCAGATGTTTTTTCTCGCTAAAACTGCACGATAATAAAACTTTGAATAAACTTAATATATTGCTATTTGAAACTTTATACTTCGATACGATTTTGACGAAAAATCACTCGAGTTTTTTGATTCTTCCAAGGCCGTTTAGAATTAAAATTTCAGTAGTTCAGTTACTTAAACTTGTAAAACAAGAAGAACAGATTTTTGTTCGTATGCTTCTCGATGTCTGGTTAAAAAGTCGTTTGCCCTAATCTAAGGAATATTGTGTTACGAATCCTACTCGAACAAAAATTTACACAAAGACATCCTATCACCACTACTATACTAGTATTAAACTTCATCATTGATTTTTACCAACTAGTAATTAAGTTTTACAAATACAAAGTAATGTTTAAAGAAGTTGCAGATAAGACTATGGGATACTCTACTAGTACTACCCATTTTTTTTTTCGATTTTTGAAAAATACTCTGCTTCGCGAAGTTATCAGAGCATATTTGACTTAATTTTATTGGTAATAACGATATAATGATTCCTGAAAAGTATCAGGAACTATAGCAATCACCTGCATGCAAACATAACTTCAATTTTAATTTCACTGATATAACATACATATACTTAGAATATTTCTCGTTGTCCTTAAATCATTAAATTTGGCAAGAAGCAGGGTCTATAGCACAAATAAAGAAAACGGTGAATTCGTTGTTACGACAGATAAAAAATGACGACTAACTGTATGCCTGAGTCTAGTTGTTGCTCACAAATACCAGTTTTTACGTAACAATCTTTGCGAGAGTCCGACTCGCACTTGGCATTTTATTTATTTAGGCCCGTAGCATACCTCCACCGCGATACCATATAAATGTAGTAGTTTTGCGCTGTGGAACTCGTGTGGTGGCTCCGCTGCTATGATTTCGCGGCGGAGACGTGCTACGGGCCTAAATAAATAAAATGCCAAGTGCGAATCTACGCTAAGCTCTTGTTCATGACACGTTTTACGGTATTTTTTTACGTATGTCATGACAGGCCCGGGAATTTGTTGACACTGTCAATAACAAGCTCCCACGGTTCCTTATTCGAGCGGCGTGCTAGCCAGGGCCTCTTAGAAACCGTGTTGTTCATAAGAGCTCGTGGGCAGTTGTCTTTGGTTTTTCCAAAGAAAAATATCTCAAGAATATTCCCGTCCACGCTTATACTATTATTATCCCTATGCCCACGAAGCAAAGATCCTCGGTTCTTTGACAGCGGGTTAAATTGTCTAAGTAGGTTCTTGACTAGAATCTTTGCCACGAAGTTATGGAATGGACGAACGAAATCATCATGCACGAAGGTAGATATTATAAAAAGCAATACTCTTTGGTAAAAATAATTGACCATGACCATGAAACCTCATAAAAAAATTAATGTCAAAGCTGACAAAAACTAAAAAAATACTTTCTTGCTGACGTATTTTCCAAATAATTTACATATGTTTTTGTAACAGTTTTACTAAACGTTTTAAATCCATATCTGAATTGATTAAGCAGTTGAACTACAAATTACAATTATAAAAAATTAAAAAAAGCTGCTACGATGTCGGTTTCTCTCGACTCATCTTTGGACCCTATGGAGGAAATCCGATTTCGAAAGAAAAACGGTGCTTTGTGGATAGAAATACAAAAGGATACTCATTTCTCATTTGATGAATTGGAACGTAAGTTTTTGTGTATTCCTGCGTCGCCTTTGCTATTGGGACAGTTTTGGGGATTGTTTAAAACTCCTTGATTTCGTGAAAAAATATGCATGTATAGATTATGTACCTATAGGTACAGGGTGTTGTCGTTTTGAGATAGGAGTGGATGGAGTAGTATTGTGTTCTCGTATCTCGGTGTGGATTGATAATTCTGAAAATGTGAATGAGAGAAAGTTTATGATTAAAAAAAAGTGGCTTATTTATTCATTTTTAGGATTTTTTCATTAGTTTCCTAAATTGATTAATTATAGATATTTTACCGTCGCTAAACCCCATTTACACAGGCGACGTATCCTGGCTAGCTTACCAGGTCTTCCTAAAGTTTTTCTCAACTACTCACTTTGCTGCTTAATAAATAAATAAATAAATAATGCTGGACAATTCACACAGCATTATCTAGCCCCAAGGTAAGCAGAGCTTGTGTTATGGGTACTAGATAACTGATATACGTAATATTATACATTACATAGATATTTTTTATTATACATAGAAAACACCCAGACCAACGGAACAAATTTCTGCAGATCGTACACAAATTTGTTCCGAGGCGGTTTAAGTAATAGGGGGAGTAAGAGGTTTAATGTTATGTAGACTCATTAGGAGAGACCTACGTCCAGCAGTGGACTGACAAGCTGTTGAAGGGGGAGTATTCAAAGTAAAAATGTAAAAAAAGAACCATTTCCTTCCATTTTCAATAATGTATTTCTATGCAACGATTGATTCTTTTCAGTCGAGTGCCATTTTCTCTGTAAAATCACTGGCTTCGATTTCCTGCATTAGCAAAAAATGTAAATATGCAGTTATTCATCATCAGCCTATACCAGTCCACTGCTGGACATAGGACTCCCCTAATGAGCGCCATAGCGTCATAGTCTTCAGCTTGCAGTTATTGTTTTCTCATAAATCAAAGTAATGACTCCTGTCACGACTTTTTTCTAACTCTCACAGTATCGGATTATGCCATCCACTCCTATTTCAAAAGACCACCCCGTTTTTCTAGTGCAAGGTAGTCTTCGTCTCAGCAAAGTAAGAAATAATGAATAACGAAGCATACTTTTTACTGAACTCGGCCCATTTTGAGCTGTTTTAGTAACTTGAAAACTAGCTTCAGCTTGCAACGATCACGCGATACGATAAAACATAGCCTATGTCACTCAGGAATAATGCAACTTTTAAAATAAAATAATGACGTGAAAGAATTTAGTAGTATTCAAAAGATATTAAACAAAGTACAAAAATTTACTGCTAGATAGGTAATGTTAATGTAGATGTAAGCGCCTAATATGTTTTAAGGTAACTGTGACCCTATTTTCTTGCAGAGGTCATGGTGATATTTTTCAAAATTCAAAAACGCGACGAAAAACCTGCTGCTTCTGATTTGATATCAAGGTCTATTTAATCTGTTATTTATTAATTTCTACTTTGACGATCTCTGTAGTGCAGCGGGCGAAGTTCCGCCTGCGGTGCAGGATGTTGCAGGTTTGATCCCCGCCACGGGACAAATGTTTGTGTAATATGCAGATATTTTGTTCCGGGTCTGGGTTTTTTTCTATATATATATATAAGAAATTTTTCATGTATAAATATATACGTGGTAGGTTCGTTGTAATGTCCACTTATTGGCATATTTAGGTAGTGCTAGTTGGAAAAGAGCTCTTACAACACGAATCGCGAGACCGAATCAACATGGTTTCTATAACTTTAGTATTATCCCCTATGATAACCGATCTAGAGTTCCACTTATCTGAATCCTCCGTTTTCTTATGTTCTATCATCCTGTAGTCTAAGGTCACACCAAGTTTATGATTCGTATAGAAAATAAACACATTGCTGGATATTTATGACGGCTTTAACTCCGAAATATATATCTAAAAATCTGTTAGGTATCTACAACCACAAGCTCTGATTAAATTTGGGCTGGAGCTAGAAGGTGCAATGTGGATGGTTTAGAATATACAGTACTCGTATATGTTTTTGTGACCTCACTCTGTATGTCCTTTTTAGTTGAATATCTCTGCAACTACCGCAACTATTAACTTGAATTAAAGGTATCGATATTTTATTTTAAGAACAGTTTCTGAAAATCCTGCAGGTTTCAAATTTTTTGTAATATTTTGAGAGACGAAAAAATACCGTCCTCCCCTATCTCAAAGGTTGCAGAGCGATCCACCGAAAATGTTTGAAACGTTTGTAGTTATGAATCTATTCTAGGTATATTTTATATGAAACATTGGCTGTTACCCGCTACTTCGTTTGCGTGATAGATAGTAGGCGAGGTATTAGGTACCTACCCAACCTGTAGCTGCCTATATGCGGTAATCAATGACAATAACAGCCCTTCTTCAAAACAGACCGCCGTAACCAACCAGTTCGACATCATTAAACTTATTAAACAGCAGCTATTATCAGGTGTGTAAAATAAAATAACGATACCTTTCATTTGATACCGCACATGGGTAGGTACCCCCTTTTGAAAAAAAATCCCCTTTTTTTAAACATTTTTCAAAAACTATTATTATTACAGACTTCTCTATATTTTTCCTGTAAAATATAGATCGATATCTACAAACGCCTAATACACGAATACACACAATAGTACGTGAATCGGTCTGCAATCTTCGGAGATAGGGGGGGGGGGGGGGGGGGAAAGGTCAATTTTTGTTTAAAATGTACAAAACGAAACCTTTCATTTGATACCCCATTTGCCTTTCTAGGTCTCTTTTGAAATTTCAACATCAAAATTTGTACTGAAATATATTTTTTTCTTAAAATCAGTAATGGCGCACGAAATGTATCATTATTTCAAATTTCAAGTTAATAGCTGCAGTAGTTACTGAGATATTCAAGAAAGAGCGGGGACGGACAGAGCGAGACCATAAGGGTTTCAAAACCGATCTTTGAAACCCTAAAAAGCAGAATTATAATGTGTAGTACAAATTAAGATGTCGAAATTTTAGAAGAAACATACAAATCCAATTGTGGTACGAAATTAAAGTTGAGATTTGTTAATTGCAAAACTGTTTTCGAAATGTTTTTAGGTTTCATACTATCTGAAATATTTAAAAAAAGGTGAAATAAATCCATCTTTCGAATCCTAGCTCCGGCGCGAGCACCAAAGATACCGGGGTGGTAAGGTAGAAATTTAAAAAGAGCACATCAAAATCTACAGAGTTACCTAATCACAAAACTCCCGCAAAAGTTTCCAGGTAAACTCATATTTTCGAAATGACTGGGCTGTCTCTGAAGTTAGCAGAGTGATCCATCTGAATGATAAGGTACCTACTGTTTTGGGTACCTATTCATAATCATAAGTGGTTCGTTCGTTCTCGATACTTATTTTTAAATTAGTACACTCACGCACACTCAAACATATATAGGTAAACATTTTTATGCTGAATGACCGCGAATTTGTAAACCGAATTTTATCAGTAGCATCTAGGGTCCCGTTTTCACCTTACGCAAACTTAAAATCTTAAACCGATATGCGTATATTTTTTCAGTGATATTTTAAAAAAGCACTGACCGTGGTGGCCGATAGACGGTTGTCGTTGGAACAGGGGACGATGTCCACCGCCGGCGCGATGGATCGACGACTTTCGAAAGACCTATGGCTACACCTGGCCCAGACTAGCACAGGACCAAGGCAAATGGCATAAACATAGTGAGGCCTATGCCCAGCTGTGGGACGACCAAGGCTGATGATGATGATGATAATGATGATGATTATTATTTACAATAATATTCATATCTCACCGATTTTAAATTGAGAAACTTTTAAATCACTTAGTTGCACGAAAATACTTAACTTAACTTGCACAATGTACGAGCTTTGAAAACAATGAATTTCCGGAACTCACAGGCGGGCGATCTCGACGGCCGAACAACTCACACTGAATACTCCAGAGGAACGCGGACGAGCGGTGGGTGGTAGGCAAATGAAGTATCCATGCTAGAATAACTCTAGTTATGATTTTTCGAGATACGTGGGTGACAAGCGGGCAGTGTTGCCAACTCATTTTTTAAAATAAATCCAGATAAACAGTTAATAAAAAGTAGCAAAATGTTGTGTGCGTTACTGGGGCGACATGTGGAGTCGGATCAAGATGAATATATATAGAAAAATTAGAGCACTATGCCTTGCAAATGTGCCCAAAAATAAAATATGAGCCCATTAAAGGTCGAATTACTCTGAAGTAATTCGAAAAAATAACATTTCGCTGCAGTAACGTCTGAAAACGTTTTGCAGTGACATGGTTTTTACCTAGCCCTAGCTAAATTTTAGGTAGCTTATATTTGAACCTATCATTGGCCAAGCAGCGACATTTGTGCCTTCTATGGTTTTTGATTAATTGCGGATTCCTCTGGAGTAACGTTTGACAGATTTCCATATCTTCGGAATGGCCGAGCGAACAAAAATGATTTTCTGGGAGCGGAGGCGGTTTAACTTGGGCTGATTTGGGCCCTAGCAGTTTTCCCAAAAAGTGCACAGTTTATAAATTGGAGGAGTTTTTCTAAAAATAAAACCTACAACTTATTTTCGACGAAATAAATCAATTTTACAGCTGAAAATGGTTTACTTATTTCAAGCCACCTAATAAGGAAGTTTAAACAAAAAAAACATTTTATTTGATTTGCCAATAATTAGAGCGCATATTCAAATCAACCCACGCTGAATTTCAGCTTTCTACGCCTTAAATTTAACCTTTAATAAATAAAAACAACAAACGAGAACGTTAAGACAGTTATCCGAATAAATTTGAAAGACTATTAAAAAGCGGCCGTTCTGTATTTCAAGCCAACATCTATAAATCGATAGCTTTGTCGTTTTACTTTAGGTACACTTATGTAGACAAGTTTTAGTGTGGGATAGAAGCACCTTTAACTTAGTGGATTATGAGCCTAAAATATGACGACCTCAGTGGCGCAGCGGGCGAGAGTCTGCCTGCGACGCAAGAGGTTGCGGGTTCGATCCCCGCCTCGGAACAAATTTGTGTACGATCTGCAGAATTTGTTCCGTTGGTCTGGGTGTTTTCTATGTATAATAAAAAATATCTATCTATGTAATGTATAATATTACGTATATCAGTTATCTAGTACCCATAACACAAGCTCTGCTTACCTTGGGGCTAGATAATGCTGTGTAAATTGTCCAGCATTATTTATTTATTTATTTATTGTAGGTTGAAATGCCTCAGTACAATTTAGTTATTTTGGTACGATATCACTTTACAAAAACAAAAAACTTTATTGCTTATAATGATAGTGTTTGATTTGAATAAATGTATCTGAGAATTCTATCCTGCAAAGGAAAGTTCAAAGATTCTAGTATACCTCTAGATGGATCGTTTTAAAAGCTACAATTTGACTCTGTTTTGACTTCTCGCTGTTAGGGATAATGTAATATGAAAAAAGAGAAGTATATTTTATCAGGTTATACATAAAGTACAAATGTGGTCAGTTTCATGCATGTCATTGAAATTTACCTCGGGATGTGAAATGTGAATAAATATGGAAACTTATCGATATTATTTGGACCGGAATGTAGCGTAGATAGGTGCTACCTACCTACTATAGATGGAACCTACATCTTTCTATTTTCCGTGAAGTAAATTAATAGCTTCGTTAGGTATACTGAGATTCAAAAGGAAAAAAGGACGATCGGAGTAAGACTTTAGCTTTTCATACACTCACGAAACCCAAAAGATATTATAAAAAAATATGGTTGATAGTTTCGCGGTGGCGAAATAAAAAAAAACAAATACAACAAAATAATAGGCAACACGAAACGATAAGTTGCAGGTTTATGTCAAATTTCTATACCAACCAATTGTCAAGTCCGCGTAGCTTCTCAATATTAAAATGCTACAATTTTTGTGCGCTCATATTTGCGAAACACAAATTAAATAGTAAAACTAATCCCAAAGGATTATTTGTACAAATTTCCCATAACCTGATAAAACAAACAATCCATTTTAGTAATTTGTTTACGTCTGTCATACAATTTGAAACACATGTCAAAAATAAAAAAAACATTATCTGATGGCCAGTTCAACAAATATTACATTAATAAAAACAATTCAACATATTGCAAAGGAATTATCATTAATATAAGCCAAAACACGTCAATCGACTTACCGATGGAAAGATATTCTTTGGTTTATTTCGGATAAAGCCACCAACCACCCTGCGGCTTTTGCAACCAGCAACTGTACAAGCCATGATATATTATGCTCTCGATTAATATTAAACACAACAAAACTAAATTACAAACATTTCATATCACAATTTCCATATTCCGCAGAATATTTGCTGAGCCCAAACAAACAATGAAAAATATCAAAATGTGGCACTCTGCGTTTTAAGATGAAATTGATGTTAGGCTGTCGTCACTTTCTTTCACACAGACAATTATCATAAGAAAAAACGAAAAGAATGACAGTTATATGTTTATTTTTTTACGCTATATCTACTCTACAGAACGTAGGATCCTTGGGTAAGTTATTAAAATCTGGCGCGATCCCCTTTTCTGTTGACTGAATGCCTGGATTTATAAAGTCAGCGCGTGGATAATTGTATGAAAAGAAAAGACAATCGCACCAGCTACAAAAAAAATTGGTCTTTCGGGTCGCACCGGCAGTGAACAAGCTAATACCTTCTTTATAAAATCAGTCTTTAGGTATTATTTATTGTCTTTGTTGTAATACTAATAAATATTATGTACCTATATTTGTTTGTATAAGGATTTTTATTGTGTAGGTGCATTTAAAATTTATGCACATCCGTCACTACAATTTTATTATGATACATCTATCTATGTTTGTAGGTGCCTACCTTTAGAGGTATAAACCTATCACATCACACTAGGTAACATTATATGAATGCGAAAAGTTGGGAGTTTAGATGTTTGGATGGATGTTGTTACTCCTTCACGGCAAAACTACTGAACGGATTGGTTTGAAATTCACCGAAATAGATTTTTTGCACCACTGTACAAACTAACAAAATCTGATAGATAAATTAAGAAGTTATAGTGAACATTTCTAATGGCCCCTTTTTAATAGCATTTCGAATTTGGTCGGATAATTGTCTAAAAGTTCTCTATTGTTGTTTTTTATTTATTAACGTTTAATTATAAGGCGTAGAAAGCTGAAATTCCGCGTGGGTTAATTTAAAAATGCGCTCTAATTATTGGCAAATCATGTAAAGTTGTTATCTTGTTAAAACTCCCTTATTTGAGGATCAAAATAATTAAACCATTTTCAGTTGTAAAATTGATTTGTTTCGTCGAAAATAAGTTATGGGGTTTCAAAGATTTTTCAAATACATATTCTTAATAAGCATCAGTCAATGCAATCACAGAACGCCTTTCTTATATACTTTAAGAGATAGAGGTTATTTTTGATTTTCAGTAAAACTCGTTTATTTTGAAAAACTAACCCAAGTTAAACCGCCTTTGCTCACAAAAACCATTTTTATTCATTCGGCCATTCCGAAGATATGGAAATCTGCTAAACGTTACTCCAGTGGAATTTACAATTCCTAAAAAACCACAGGGGGCACAAATGTCGCTGCTTGGCCAATGAAAGGCTCAAATATAAGCTACCTTTCAAGCTACCTAAAATTTGGTTAGGGCTACTAGGTAAAAACCATATCGCTGCAGTAACGTCTGAAAACGTTACTGCAGCGACATGGTTTTTAACTATTGATGAAATGATATTTTCTCGAATTACTCTGAAACCTTAAATGGCTCAAATATTATTTTTGTAGCACATTTACAAGGCATAAGGCTCTAATTTTTCCATATATATTCTTCTTCATCCGAGTCCACATGTCGCCCCAGTAACGCACAAAAAAAGGTTTGAAAAAATAAATAAAGCCTTAAGTTTAGATGGTTTATTCACCAATTAAATAAACATTAAAAACAACAGAACGCAGTGTGCTAAGCCATCATCTTTTCAAGACGCGAGCACAGACAGCAGCCGGCTGACGTGGCTGCCTCTAGAAAGAAGAGACTGTGGAACATGATGTGGTACACTTCAAGGCCACAGAGAAGGCCAGACGGAAAACGGAATTGAAAAGTCTCATGGAGGCATAAAAACCTGTCTACACTAACAGCAAAACTGAAACAAAGCTGTCAATCGCCAAAAGTCCTGCACTGGTACTTCAAGAAGCTGGGCTGTTTAGGGTTTGGATAGTCAGGGGGACAATGCACAAAAGGTACACTCCCATGCGAGATGATGATATGGATCAGTTGCCTGTAGATTGTTTGCAACAGTTTGCAGTTAGTTCAATTGTAAATACTAGATTTAACTTAATTCTATAATTGGATTGTAATTTTCTGTTGTTAATAAAGATTATTTTATATACCTACATGATGTAATTTATTTGTAAATACGGAATCAATTTTATTTACTAGATATCGGAATAAATTGACAGATACCTACAGTTGCCGCATTTATTGAAACATTTACAGCATTTACAGAAATTGCCCCCCCCCCCCACCACCTAGTTCCTGATTTCGGCATTGTACATTGTCTAAGTGTACATGAAATTCGTATGTAATTTTGATTGGCACGCATCATTCCCGTAATGATTACTCTGCTTACCTATAAATCTCTGTGGTGCAACCTAATTTTCCTGTTCTGTGGTTGAGCATGTTTAAATGTTATGAAGGATTTATTAAAGTAATATTCTGGACCGGAATTTCCAGGACACATTTCCGTGACGTCCTGCACAACGGGCTCGGGATGACAGACTCGTATATGATGGAGCGGGTCATGGTCGCCCTGGACCGCGGTACTTCTCCCTATGTAACCATGGCCACCTTTGCAAAAGCCTTCTCGCTTTATCTTCGGGGAGACTTGGAGGAAAGGATTACATACGCCTTTACGGTTAGTAAATATCGTATATTAGCGTTTTTCACCAAAAGAGGAGAGGAGCAATAATTTTTTAATTTAATAATTATTAATTAATTTATTTTAATTATTTTTTAATTTTTTCATGCACAATAAAAAAGCCTTTGTTTACTGACTTTAATAGTTTTATTCTGCTACGCGCCACACCGGCTCGCATCGCTTAAGTTTTGGCAGTGAAAGCGTTAACGTTGGAAAACTTGGTAATTAGACAAAAATAGCCGATATTTTGGCTATATTTCACTTACAAATCAATTACTTTCAGATGTGCAGCAACAAATGATAGTTTTTTATTACAGTGCTACGATTTGCTGGGAGAGGGATCCCTGCGCCGTGAGACTATGTACCAATGCTTAAAAAAAGCACTGGCCAAATCTTCAAGAGATGATGATGTTGAAGAGGCTGTTAAAGTAAGTAGCAAAAATACAGTTTCGAAGATTAATTTCGATTTTTCCAGGCCATCATAGGCGTCAAGGCTATCAGTCAGTATCAGAAGACAGGTCGCTACGGCGCTCATTAGGGGAGGCCTACGTCCAGCAGTGGACTAATCTATGCTGATGATGATGTCATAATCATAAATCATTTATTTGACACAAATAAACATACATTAATGTTAATGAATCCATAGACTCCCGAACAAGTATAAACTGTGTTTCAGGAGTCAGTGGCTTCTCCCACGTAAAATAAAATGTTGTGTCCTTACAAAAAGACAAGGGTACTTTAAAATAGAAACATAATAATTTACAAAAATAAAGGAATGGAGAGAGATGATACTACTCTCTTATACTTTTACTTATTACTATCTTACTTATATACTTACTCTATCTAGTCAATACTTACTATAGCCTTTTTTTTTTTTTTTTTTTTTTATTATCCTGAGGGAAATGCGCACGCATATCGCACTGCCACGGGGAGACAGTACGATTATGTGGGACTCCAACCCACTAAAACCCTCAGGGTGTTTCCGTCTCTGCCGCTTGTGGTGGGAACATGGGAACGTTTTATTTCCTCATCCACGAACCCACCACGGCTGCCCGATATCGGGCCCCCCCTCAATGGGGGGTGTGAAGCACCCCCCTTCGCAACACGCCAGAAACACGTGACGTGCCGCGACCACCTCGGGGACCTTACCCGCCAAAAGGGCGCCGAACGACCCCGTGTCCAGACGCCCCAGGTCCCCATGCGACGGGTCAGTCAAGTGGCCCCGTCGCCTGCCACACGGTCGCAGAGGATAGGGAGAGCGGCTAAGCCCCCCCCGCCCCGGCAAGGCGGGAACCCCTCGGGGGGGAATACTTACTATAGCCTATCCAAATTACAATAATCTTAAAAGTGTTGGTTATTAAAATTAAAAATGGGTTTACTTTTGTATGTTATGATAAGAATATAACAATAAAAATTAGATTTTAAATTTCAAGAGCGAAGGTTGATAAGCATTTCTTCGATATCATCTTGCACAACGATAATTAACTAGCTTAATTTTAATTAGTGAGTTGTCAAACCATACAAATACGTCAAAGTTAATCAAAATTAGACTTTTAAATATTGTTGTGCAAGTGGGGTTAGTACATATACAAGTCTTTCAACCATGTTTGTACAAACTTTTTGAGTTCATTTGCTCGACTGTTCTGAAGTTCATACTTTCCATTTAGAATGTTGTATAAGTGCGGGATAACTACCATATATTGCCTTTGGGCATGTGTCTGGTTAGACAAAATTCTGTGATGGAAAATAATTGTAAATTATATGTGTTAATCAAATGATGAAGATTGTTTGTCTAACGCAGTTATTGTATTCTCTTGAGTCTGTCTCTTGTGTTCGATATTTTCAGAGCATAGAGTACCTACGTACATTATCTAGTTCGTTATGTAGCAGAGTGCAGGTTAGGCTGGTTTGGGAGACAAGATTTTTGAGTCCCCCTTACACCCCATGAGGGTAGTTTTTGTCTATGGTTGTCTTATGACAATATTAAAAATGGCAATTAGAATATTTCTACGGTCTTGCATCATTAACTACAGATCGTTCACCGTAAGATGTCTTCTGCCGTGATGTTGACAATTTCCAAGGTATTCATAACACAAGCACTGCTTAGCTTGGGTCTAGATGACGTTGTGTGGATTGTCCAGTATAATAATTATACTAATTAATTTAAATAATAATATAATTAATATAAATTAAATTATATAATATATATATAATATAATTTAAATTATGTTTTTATAATATATATATAATATAATATATATACATATATATATTTATAATATAATTTAAATTAAATTAATTATTAATTATTCAGACCTACGGGGTATTCGCTACCCTGAGCAATAGCGATTGTCGAGTGCGTGGGTTCACCACGGCAAGGGACATCCTATGGTGAACGGTAGGTATCTATTTTTTTCACAAATGTGTTTCGATTGCAATAATTAGCGTTGAGACGTGCTTGTAAAATCGAGTTCCAGGGCTTCCAATTACGTTTTCGTATAACAACCAGGGATAAAATACTTGCAAGTATTTTGATACGTTGTGGGTGGTATTACGTACGTACGTACGGCGTTGGCGGCGGGTGCAACTCTTAGCGGATCTCACTGCGCCACGCACCTTAAAAGTACACTTTCTAAGTGTACAATTTTGTATTTATAGAAATAAAGAATTTTTGAATTTTTTGAGTGAAAGATGCAAGTAGCATAGGAAATTTAGCCGAATTTATATGGAAATAATATTCATAAATTGTGTTTGCAGAAAAAAAAATACTTGCAAGACGTTCAAAGTATTTCGACTCATACTATGTTTCCTTACTTGCAAGCAAATACCAGGTATAAAAACCAGCTCAAGTAAATACGTCCCTAGCAACAACATGTCTGACGCGAAAATGTGGACCAAAATCGAGCAACGCGCTGCGTCTAAATTCCGGACGTAACAAAGAAAAACTAAAAAAAAACATAGTGGCCGTTCACAAAGATTCCGCTCTTTCGTTGTCCTTTGTGCAAAAAGCGGCCAAATAAATTTAAGAGGGGCAAAGAAAGCATTGAAGGTCATCCTCGATCAGGTGGTCCTGTTTGTGCCACCACAGAAGAAAACGTAGAAAAGTCCGAGAAAGTTGCACTCGAAGATGCTCGTATGAAAGTAAATACCCAAGCTATCCGTGGGTACCCATACTTTCAATACTTCATGACTTTAGATCAAAATTCAGTGAAAGATGGTTGCCCCGAATGCTTACGCCACCGCAGAAACAAGCGCGAATTGAATGTTGTAAATAGTTTTTGGAGATGTGATAAAAATTCTACGAGTGTTTTCCATCGCATCGTTACCGGAGATGAAACCTAAGTTCGTAACTACGACCCTGAGAGCAAACACGAGTCAATGCAGTGGGCCAAAAAACGTGCAGTACTGAAGAAGTTCAAAGTAAACAGGGATTCGCTGGGATTTTTTCTTATTGAATGTTACCAAAAATGGCTAAATTATAACCGCAGCTGCTTGCGCAACCACTATGCAACATTTGAAGGATACGTTCTAATCATACATAGTGGTTGGTAAATAAAAAAGGCGAGGAAAACTGACCGTGGGTGTCTTGCTCCTGCACGTCAAAGCGCACACGGCGCGTGTTGCTAAGGCATCATATTCATACATAACAAAGTATGAAGTATTTTCATTACAGCAAATAAATAAAATGTTATGTCCAGCAGTGGACGTATATGGGCGGCTGACATAATGTTGATGATGATGAAGTAAAAAATAACCTCTGCAACGTTTCTGCTGTCCTGGTCTTTTAAGTTAAATTCAAAAGACAATCCACAGATAATGCATAATTGCTATTTCCAAAAAGATATATTATGTACGAAATAAAAACAAATGAAAAAATGTAATAAAAAATTATCTGAGATTTTCCAAGAAATGTCCAATGCTGATTTCATTGTGCGAAAGCTCGAGTTGGCAATTTGAAACGAAATCGTCTTTTTCTAATGTATTCCTTCACTCTCGTAGTGACGATACCGTAGAATGCTATTCCATGTCACATATAATATTTAGTAACCTTAACAATGTCAAAGGCCACTTTTTTTTCCTTTCTTTATTAAGCAACCCGTTGTAGCACTCAACAAAGTTATTATTCAGGTGCCGCTCCCCATACACACACCATTCCGCGAAATCTTCGTTTTAAGCCAGGTTTTCTGTGCATAGTTTAAATATTTAGTCATATTCTGCGTTTTAGGACTTCCGGCTTTAATATATTTATATCCTTTTCTTATTAATTCTCTGGGAAGTAGAGGCAGAGAAGTCCATAGGCCCACAATTCGCGTTTCTCTTTTTATCTTTGTGTAAGTTTTTTGCCATTTTCCAGAGGCTATGTGTGAAATGATAATAGCAATGAACTATTTTAATATCTGGGAAAATATTCTTGATGGCGTTAGATGCTGTTTCAAAATCATGATGTATTTTTATTGGAACTTAATCATCAACTTTAGATTTTATCATTGCAAATAATGCTTTGTATGACTCCTCTTTTTTATCGCTCATTAAAGCATAGAGACTTGGTATAACATATGTCTCTGACGAAGAGTTGCCAAAGTCACCATGCAAGGTATATAGCTGCTGAAACGGTTTGGGACAGCTAAAAAAGGTGCAATCAACAAAGAATTATTTTGCTTTTATAAGATGTTTTTTCGGTCTTCAGTACAAAATACAAAAATTCGGCATTGCCCATTTACGTACTCACACAAAACAAGAGATTATGCATGCTGCTCCGGAACGGATACATCTTCAACAGATTTAAAAACGCTTTTTTCCGACAGGAGTACAAAGCCGTTTTAACATTTTTTAAATCCGGCAAAGCTATCACTTTATCAAGGCCTAGGTCTTATAAAGGCTTCTTGGCCTCATGAAATATTCGCGGAATTGGCACATCTGTTCCCATAGCTTCCTCCCTCATCTTTTCACAAACTTGTAAATTTAGTTTTTTCATAATTTGTTTTACACGAATGCTGCACTGATTTTATTATTGTTCGATTACCTTTAAATAGAGAAATAGTATAAATTACAAATATGATCCCCTTAACTATTTGAAGCGAGCTATGTGCCTATTTTCGTCAACAACTTTTCGTAGGTCTCAGTACTTTGCCGAGATGTACTAAATTATGAATGAATAACTAGCTATGCTGTGTGAATTATCAAGCATCTTTTCAAAAAACTAAAAAATAAATACCAATTTTAACCGTTCTACTTTTCATTTAAGCCATTAGCTGAAAGTCTTGCGTATGTAGTTTTAGAGATAGGTCCATTTCAAGTTAAACAGCTGTCATTGAAAATGAAGATTTACGTCCTACTTTTCATTGGAGCCATTGGTTGGAAGTCTAGCTTATGTAGTTTCGGAGAAAGGTCCATTGCAACTTTGACAGATGTCATCAAAAATGTAGATTTCCGTCCTACCTTTTATTTGAGTCATTAGTTGAAAGTCTAATTTTCAAGCTTCAAGTCGTCTACAAGCCGCCTACTAACTCGACAAATATTGCGCAGCTTTCCTCATCAACGAAGACTCTCCGGGCAGTATTTCCGTCATTAATTGTTCCTGAGTTGGGATGGACAACGTCTACTAGTAAATCCAGGCATTCCCTTATTTCCGCTTGTATTTTTTTCTTCCGGTCTTTAGGTATTTGTCACGCAACTGATGATTTAGAGACTCGCCACTGTCTTACTTGGGGGTCATTTTTGTATCCCAAATGGAGTACGATCTTTAAAAAATTGAAGAGCACTCATACCATTTTTTATTGTTTTGTCTCTAATAGGTTAAGAGAATGCCAAATGTCATTCAATTTAGTAGAAGTTAACCCACTAATGGGATATCTGAGTTTTGAAAAGGTACTGAGAATGATATTGTTCAATGTACAATGTACATACATTACTACTACTTACCATCGATGATGCTTAATGTAAGATTAAAAAATGGTTTTCACAATAAAGCCTATCGTAAATTTAACCCCAATCGCAACAGCAACTGCTGCTGCGATTGCGGTAAAAAAATTAATTGTTGCTATTACATACTCTTATTCTGCGAGAATAAGGTCTCTTTTGACTCTTTTCGGTATTGAATATGCAGAGGCCTGCAAGATTGAAATGATTGGGGTGTTGGATTTACCCACAAAATTTGATTGCTACACATTTTCTTAATTTTTAATGGCACAAAAGTCGTTCAAATATTGTATTTTCGTCATACAAAGTATCTTGAGGTACCTTTTGTTTATATAGCGATTGGCCTGTGCTGCCGTAAATACCCCAAGACCCATTGAAAGTACAAGACATTCGTCTAATCTAAATGCTCTCGTTTGCAATATTAGATCATCATCACAGAGAAGTACAATTTTTCTGAATGTGTGCGCAAGCAGTCCTTGTAAGGAAACAGATGCTTTGACTTCACTTGAGTTAACTCCATCCTCTGTATAACAGTCCTGTTTTAACCACATCTACTAACATTGTTGTTCGACTATAAAAAATGGTTCATGATTGCATAATACAATGGGTATAAATAGTTGCAAATGACCTCCTACATCACCCCCCTAAAGGATCCGGTCTAATTTTCTATAACCCGTATACCAATAAAACACGAAAGTCTTAGAGGCTGATTAAGTGTCAGCGCCTTAGGTAAGCACCTCATCGGCGACCCTCTGAGAACGAGCCGCGGCAAAGCTCAAAATTGGTGGGCCCCACCTTACCAATTTTGAGCTTTGCCGCGGCTCGTATTATAACAAAGTCGAAGTTTCTCATTGGAAGACAGAGAGTAAAGGCGAGATATTGAAATGACGCGTGACCCGAATATGGTGAGTATTTGGCGCAGCGCATCAGCAGCATTGCCTTACAGCGGGGCAATGCAGCCAGCGCCAGCGTCTTGTGGACGCTGTCGACTGGTATTGATAATTATGCATCAGTTGAGCTACTTGTAAATTGTTTCAACAGTGTGCAGTTAGCTCTATTGTTTTAATTGTAAATCCTAGTTAGTTCTAATTTGTTTCTGTTATTACAACAACGTTCCAATAATGTATGTTGTTCAACGCACACAAAGAAAACCCATTTCCACCCTCCTAGAATGCTTTGCCAAAAATCGGCTCAAAAAATGTGCCTTTTTCATAAAACAAACCGCCTTGCATAGTTTCCGCCACGTAACTCTTGTTATTTCAGGAAGTTTATTAAATTATAGTGCAGCGCCCTCTGTACACTTTGATTTGAACCAGGTTTCTCCTTAGCCTCACAACCTCAATAACAAATTACCCGGCTTGTTCGAGGGGCACACTGTATAAAAATAGGTTCCGGGTTAGAAGAACATAATATTTACGGCGCACGATAGATGGCACTAGACGCTCAAGCTGTTTTATCAAGCTAGTTTTTTACTTTTACTAGCTTACACGTTTGCGATTTTACTCGCATGAATTTCGGGGTAATAAGGCCTCCAAATTTGGTGGCCTTATTACCCCGAAATCCATGCCCAAGAGTGCCCAATCCAAGATTGGTACGGACATAGTTGTTATTGTTCTTATAAAAAAATAATAATTTGTTGTTTTAAACAAATAATTTGATTGGATTTCTCTTTGTTGTTAAATGCAAACAAATGCTTGGAATTTTACTTTCGTTAGCACTGGGTGAAGCAGGAAAGCCTGCTTAATTCCTTGCCGAAGGTAAATAGATACCGCTCGGAGTTAATATTAAATTTGCGGTGGCCGTGTTCGTTCAGAGTGATCTCTTAAATTTTATCAGTCAACAAGATTGCAATTTAATGTTATCAGGGCGTTAAATTACTTCTCTGCCGTGCTGGCAAAACACAACGTAAGTGCTTAGCTAAAAATTTAGAAACAAGTTTTTTTAGTATTTATTAAAACCTTTGGGATTTTATGTACCTTTTAAATTATGTAAGCTACGTACTTTAAAATAATGTAAACTGCGTACTTTTTGGTGACATTTACAGTCGTATCTGAATGTGGTATAAATTACTGTTATAAATTACTTACCTCCATTTTGGAGGCATGAGTTTTGGTATAATAAATTAAATAATATGGTTATATTATAAGTCGTTCATTGAAAAACGAAGCTAAGGCCTTCTACAAAATCATAATCGAAAAAAAGTAGCTAAGAACATAAGAGAATTGAATTAGGTGTTTATTTTATACTTTTGATGAGCATCAAAACGGCTTACCTTATAACAGCCTGTAATGGTCTACTGCTGGACGCAGGCCACCCCTTGATAATCGCCTTATTGGATTTTAGCTCGTTAATGGCATTACCCATATTCCGAACGCTGTTATCGCAGTTCGGTGGTAGATTTATTCTGCAAGAAGCACTGCTGCCTGCCCTTTGGCGTAACTCCCTTAGTCACCTCTTACCACACCCACTGCCAGTGGTTCAAATTTTAAACCGGCACCACACTGCATCGAAACTATATAAACCCTACACGTAGTGTATAACACCCAGTTTTGAAAAGTGTCTAAATTAAGTGCTAATGAACCACTAGAAAAAATACAACATATATATAAGTGCCTTGAAAATGCTCACAAACTTATTTTTCCAAGTTGCGCGTGTTACTTGATGAAAACGCTGGACGCAATATTGCTCTGTGGTCATGACGTCAGTTGGATATGATAACTGAACAATTGCACTGATGTCGCTGATCACGATTTAAACTTTTTAGTTTGCTTACAGCCGTATGACATAACAATATTGCGCCTACTATTTCATAGTGTACCCGTCTCCAGGTCGTTTCTAAATAGGAGTCAGAACATTGGTGGCAATCGCTTCCTTCATTATCACACTGGCATTTTATTTAGGCCCCGTTACTTTCTAAAAGAATGGTATGTTGCGTGACATTTTTATGAGGCCCGATAATGACTAGTCCCATGGGAGTTGGCGAGGCCTTTTGTATTTCATTTTCCGAGGACATTCGTGCGGGCTAGTGTGGCGGCACATTTAGCCAAAGATTTTAAGAGGCGCAAATATGCGGGTCTCCACAAAGCCTACGCATTTGGTCCCCTTGGAGTCGAGATCCGTGGGGTAACGAAGCTCTCGGGGTTATTAAAAAAAATATCTGAGCGTCTGGTCGAAGTGACGCGTGAGCTGGTGAATATCTGGCACAGCTCATCAGCATTGTCATACAGCGGGGCAATGCAGCCAGTGTCTTGGGCACGCTTCCAACTGATCAATACCAGCTCAACTCACCCATATCAATACAGGTAGCTCAATTGATCCATAATTAATTGAGCTACCTGTAGATTGTTTGCAATAGTCTGCAGCTAGCTCAATTGTTTTTCTTGTAAATACTAGTTTTAATTTAATCGTATTATTTGATTGTGACCTTTGTTGTTAAAAGTTTTCATCTATCGTAGTTTTGGTTTTGAAAATACTTAATTGCGATTTTTTTGTTTCAGGAGTTTGTAGACATTATGCTAAAGCGGATGGATCGGGATGTAGACGGGGTGATAAACTTTAAGGACTTCCACGATACAGTAGTCGCAACTCCATCTTTACTTGAGTGCCTTGGATACTGTCTTCCAGAAAGACCAGCCGTTTATGCTTTCATCGCGACGTGGTGTCCTAATTGGGGCAGGATGTAGTCACTTTTTGCGTTTTTTTAGCCGTGTGGTGCCGGCTTAGAATTTGCACCACCCCAACTCTTCCCGTGGGTGTCGTAGGAGGCTACTAAGGGGCATACACCGGAGGGCGGGCAGTAGCGCCTCTTGGAGAATAGATCTACCACCGTCCCCAACCCGCATGCCCAGCGTGGGGATTATGGGCATTGTTGACAAGGTGGGGTACCATGAGAAAAAAAACAGAGAGAGGCCTGCGTCCAGCAGTAGACCATTATAGGCTGTTAAGTGAGTGTAAGTGTAGTCACTTTTTATCGTCGTTCATAACCTCTCCTCGTCACTTCTACCTATCTACATACGTACAATTATACCTTACCTTTTCCCAATAGATAGTTTTTTTATTTGATACATTTTTTTGATATATTTACAATTATTGGTGGGATTTATTTTATTTGGCTTGAATGTAGGTCCTGTCAGTCACTCAGATCTTCTATAAGGTTTGTCTAAATAAATCTTTCTGGGTCTGTAGAAAAAAAATCATTTTTGAGCTTCTACCTTTCCGTCATATAGCTAACAGGCTTACAGCTGTCTTTCTGAGTCGAGACAAAACTCGTAGAGCGCATCTCTTTTAAGACTGCAAATTGAGAAAGAGTAAAACCTACTTAGCTAGCTAACGTGTGATCCGGTGTAAAACAAAAATATTATCACTGAAAAAAGTTTTTATAAAAAAATTGTCTGATACTTGTCGAAGAAACAATATCCATTTATTGGTTGAATTGGTTCACATTACAAGAAAACAGAATACCTAATATTAGAACTCAAAATGCACCAAATGGCCTCAGTTTAAAGAGGCCTGCGAATGATGATTTGCCTACACAAATGTACTACCAAAATGATTTGTAATTAGAGCATATTTCCACCATATGTTGTTTTTCGTATTTGAATAAAATTTATCTAGGTCCCTGGTTATTTTTTTTTAATAATACACACCTATAATGAAATATAAGCAAACATTTTTTGCATTACTTTACGTCGAAAATGACATGTTTTCGTCCTATTTGTTTTGTTTAAAAAACAACAACACCTTACGTTTTGTTTAATAAGGAACATAGCTTATACTGTCTAGTTACAGAACAACAACACCATATCGAAAATACAAAAAGGTTTCAGTCACGATTTTTGCTATTACGGAACACAATAATTTACGAATTGAAGTTGCGAGCAGCTGTCGCCGAAGCCTTAATGTTCCTCCTCAAAAAGTTGATTTAAGCTAGTTTTCTGGCAGGACCTCTGTTGCGATCGTGTCTACACGTTTGACAGACCATAGGTAAATCAGGTGTGATACTCCCTCGCAGAACTGCTAGGGAGAATCACACTAACACAGACCATAATGTAAACAAAATAAGTCAGTTTATTTGTATGAGTACTGTAAACAAGATTCGTCGAGTGCGAATATGACTCACGTACCGAGAGTTTCGTACGAATCAAGAAGGTTAAAAAAATGGAAATACCTATAAACCTGTTTCTATTTTTTTAGTGCATAAATTTATGTTTGAATACATCTGTAGTGAGGCAGGCAAACGTCCGTCTGCGACGCGAGGTTGCGGTTTCGATTTCCGCTTTGGGAATTGGGACAAATGTTTGTATACTCTACAAATATTTGTTGCGGGTATTTTCTTTGCGCATATAAAATATCTATCTATGTAATGCATTGTATGAGTCATCTAGTACCCATAAGACAAGCCCTGCTTAGATTGGGGCTAGATGTTGCGTGGATTGTCCAGCATTATTTTATTAATTAGGTAAAAGTAAGTAGGTAAAAAAACAATAAATAGTGCTGGAAAATCAACACAGTATCATCTAGCTAGCCTCAAGTCAAGCAGAGGTTATGTTATGGCTACTAGGTGAATGATACGAGTATACTAACACAATATAATATTAACACAAGCTCTGCTTAGTTTGGGGCTAGATAATGCTGTGTGAATTGTCCAGCATTATTTATTTATTTATTAAATATTACATATAAATAAACTGAAACTAAAATTAAAAATTAAACAAAAATACATAATTACAATCAAAGAATAAAATAAAATTAAAACTAGTAGGTATATAGAATTGAAACAATTGAGCTAGCAGAATGTTGCCAACAATGTACAGGTAGCTCAACTGATCCATATATTGATTTGGGTCAGTTGAGCTGGTATTGATCAGTTGGAAGCGTGCCGACACTGGCTGCATTGCCCCACTGTATGGCAATGCTAAGTCGCACAGTGCTAGGTTAAAGGTTATAAGGAGGGTGATTAGCAGTAGCCCGAGGAACCCTGTGTTTGATTGTTTGTTGTTGCTCACAACAGAGAAAACTTCTGCCAATCATTTGGTAGTATACCGTTCAGCGTTGATGTTTCTTTGGTTTCGTATAAGAAAAGATAAAAAATAAAGCCGGTCAAATTGAAAAAGCTCGCGTTCCCCGCTTTTAGATCGCTTCAATTTAGTAGGAGTTGATTTATTTTACAACACCCAAACTGGTGCTTCGTTTCTGGATCATAAGTCTAGGACTCATCACCTGTAATGATGTCGAGCCTGCTTTAAATTTGCTTACCATATCACGGCCCCGTTCCACGGGCCTGTTTCTGAGCATCGGTGAGGTTGTGCGGCACCCAGCGTGAACTATCCTCACGCGAAGTTACACTCTGTAGAATCTCTTGAAGGCTTTCAATCTGTAGTATGTGCTAAACATCTGATACGATACTCGCCTATTGTCTTGGATAAAGTTTTTCACTGCTGGCACGATTTCTTCCGTAACACCCGTCAAAGGATGACCACTTCTTTCTTTATCCCTCAAAGTTAGTAGTTACATGAATTCGTTATACTAACGATACACGGTTGCCTTGGAGCCTTCAGCCATGAATGCTATTTGAAGTATATCGTACGATTCGTCCGGTTTCTTGCATTCGTTAAGAATTATAGCGCGAAAATTTTCCCGGCGCAGATCCATTTTTACATGACTACTGATAATGTGTGAATCGACCTTTATCATTCCAGCTTTGATAATCGGCAAATAAGTACACACTTATTAAACAGACGACAAACGACTTTTTGGCACAGTTTTCCTTATGATAATTGCACGTGCAGACAAAATTATAGAAACTAAAGTATTTGAATGCATCTACTACAAGCTAGACAGAACAGAAAAATCGATCAGAAACAATGATAAATAAAGAGCACGAAAACTGTACGGACTTTTACTACTTTTCTGTTAGAAATCTTAAAATGGGATAAACCCGGAACGATTTAAGCGTTACATTTTTTATTTCCGTGTTCGGACTAATTTGGGCCGAGGCTAGTAAGACGAACCCGGAATACCTCGTTTTAAGAAAGCTTGTGAATAATTGGAAAACATTGGGAAGTTTTGATCAACCACAGCCAGAGATCAACGACAAAAATTTTACATTACTTTTACATTTCGTCTATCCCGAATACTTCAGTGCGAAGGTTCACAAGAATAAAGAAGTTGGAATTTGAAACAGTAAAATGCACCCGTATTTTATAAAAATATGTGGGCAAAAGTTTTGTTGCAGGACGATTGGTTCAAAAATTACTTCCGAGCGATACAGAAAGAAGAGTAAATTTCTGTCGTAGTCTGATTTTTGAATAATATTACTTGGACAGACGAATTTAGTTACTAGTAATATGTAAAACCACCACAATAATCGTTTTTGGTCTAAAGGAAATCCCCTGTGAGTCAGCAAAACGAATAACCAAGTGCGTTTCTCAAACGGAAAAAGAAATCTCAGCGGCGGCGGAGAAAAAAAATCCGCTAAGTTGAGTTCCAAATGAATGTTCCCTGGTTAGATTGGTACAAATGGACCGATTAGATGGCCAGCGAGATCCCCAGAACTAACACCGCTAGATTACTTCTTATACGAGATTTTTTTTCTATTCAAAAAGCAATACGACAACGTGGGTGATAAGAACAGAATTGAAACATATTTTATCGAGTATTCAGTTATGATAAGAAAATCAACAGCCAGCGAACTTCCTAGACAACCTCTGTAGCGCGGTGGGCGAAGGTCCACCTGCGACGCAGGAGGTTGCGGGTTCGATTCCCGCCTTGGGATAAATATTTTTACGATCTGCAGGTACTTGATCCGGGTGTTCTGGTCGTTTTCTATATATAATAAAAAAAATCAATCTATGTAACATATTGTATTATGTATATAAAGTTATCTAGTACACATAACACAAGCTCTGCCTTGCTTGGGGCTAGATAATGCTGTGTGAATTGTCCAGCATTATTTATTAAAAATTACATTATTATTATTTATTTATTATTATTATTCCTTATAGATTGACGATATGTAAAATACAAAAAGGATCACAGTCTGAGCATATAATTAATTAATTGGAAAAAAATACTTAATAAACTTAGCAACTTGAAGTATGTTTTTAATTTGATAAAAATTATATTTTTTTCGTTACAGAGACTATGTTACGTAAGAGGAATTACAATTTTTTGTATATTATTTTACCCAGTCTTTCGAGGACTTGTTCTACTCGTTTAATATCTAGTACTTTAGGTACCTACTTCTTATACTTTTTGTTCATGTGTTGCTCTTTTGCACACTGAGCGTTTGTTTTTTAGTTTTACGATGGAATGTACTGTCAATTTGTTCAACTTGTCTCTCTATGGTCTCTCATTGACTTGAAACTCAAATATATGAGACTTACGAAAGGAATCTATTCATTCAGTACAAGTCGGTGACACTATAGAGGTATGAATGTATCTCCAACTTATACTGAATCAATACCGTCCTCTTTTAAGTCACTTGAATATGTGGTGTCTTTTTAAAGGTTTGGTTTTTAAAATAAAATAAAACACGTTAAAAATAAATTAAATTACCATTGGGTTTATTTAATAGTTATTTGTTCGACAAGTGGGCAAAAGATTTTTCGTTGATCGTGCCGATATTAAATCCCGAGCTAGCGCAGCAGGCTAGAGTAGAGTCACGAGCGTAGAGAGTGGCTCTTAAGTAGACTGCTGAGCTATTAAGGATGCTGGTCTATTTTGCAGTTGCCGAAGGGTCCTGCGGAATTGGATCAGCTTTTTTTAGATTGTTTTAAGCGATTGTCAAAGAATGTCGCGCAAATGATGGTATCGTTTTGTACCAACCGAGATTTTGTTTCGTACGGCAAATCATTTGCAGCTTTCGAGATAAGCTCTTAATTGTCAGCTGCCATTTAAAGCTGCCAACTTCTCGCCACTGCGGTTCTGCAGCAGATATTTATTGTAATTTTATACCCGTCATCATGATGAATAAGGTTTTGGATAAGTATAATATCGAAGTCCTATATTTCGTGCTAAAATTTGTGTATGTGTCCTCTAATTTGTATTCCATTTGCTGTTTTGAAGGGTAATAAAAAGATACACGCATAGCCTACCAATCGAACCTACTTATTTCTGACATCATAATAACAGAATTACTTAATTTAAAATTGTTTTTTTCTTTTTTCCCTGTATGTATTTTTATAAATAAAAGTTCTTCCTAACTTATTTATCATCAATTGAGCATATTGACTTTTTCCTCTCTCTGTACGCCATAGTTATAACGACATCTTAATCGACATCAATTAGTTACGTCTGATGATGATGATGATTCTTTGTTAATGGCAACATGAGTCTACTATCTTTTCTTGGCTTTTGTTTTGACATGTACGTACGTACAGATTCAGAGATCGTTATCTTTATCAACAGGTAAAATCTTCCAAAATTTATACCAAGTTCTCTAATGTCTGAATTGAGTATCGGAAAGCTGCGTGAACTGTTTCAGGACGTATAACCTATTTACGTCCATATTTACGTCCATGAGCATAGAACATTTTCTATTGAGTTTTTCAGTTATTATCACATTTCAGATATTGTCACTTGACGTTTTGAGGTAGTGCCAAAACCATGTTTTCGATTTTGACTTGTATATTTACCTAATTGTGTTGGTAGGCGAAACCCTGTCCTTTTCTTACTAATTATAAATACATGCCAGGCGATAACAGCCTAATTTCGAGAGGTGGAAAGTCATTTAATGCAGATGGAATTGTAAAAAATAGCATCCTTTTAAAAACTGCAAGTCGGTGTATGGCTTCAAGGATAAAACTTTCGAGGCCATAGAAAGAAAACGTTCCACTATCGTAATTGAATAATAATAATACCCTACTCAGATATTTGTAAGTTACAGATTTTTATTTTTAAAACGTTTTGATTAAGTTTTAAGTGAAACTTTAGCAGAAAACGACCATAATAATTGCATATATTTGTTTGGCCATTGAAATCGATGGCCAAATAAAACTTTTTTGGAAACTGAGTTCATTCCAATAAATCTTCAGTTTAAGCTATGCTACGAGCTAGTCTATCGTGGGCTTGTTCTGTTTGTATAATATCTGGGATTTTTGACGCTTTTTGCTGTGTTTGCTTTGCGTTTTTGTTTTTTAGTTTTACGATGGAATGTACTGCCAATTTTTTTAACTTGTCTCTGGTTGATCTCTACCCGTCATCATGTTGAATGAGGATTTACATAAGTCTTTTTGCCGTTTATTAATATTTTGTGCTAAAATTTGAAAGCCTCTTGGCAGATTTTCCATACACATGTATTTGTTTGTGTCCTCTTATTTGTTACCCATTTGCTATCTTGAAGAGCGATAAAAAGATAATCTACGCGCATAGGATATGTATGTATGTTAGTCTCTAAGGTATTTATCATATGGGCCATAAGTTAGGTTACTTCGTAAGTACTTGTCATGTGCTGCCTGAAATAAACGATTATTATAGCATACCAAATCGAACCTACTTTTTAGACATCTTAATAACGCAAGGACTTAATTTTACATTGTTTTTTCTTTTTACCGGCATGTGTTTTTATAAATAAAACTTCTTCTTAATTTGTTTATCGTCAAGTAAGCATATTGGCTTTTGCCTCTCTCTATTTTGACCATATAATTAATTGTCAAAAAATACGCAATTAACTTAGCAACTTGAAGTATGTTATTAATTTGATTAAAAAGATATTTTTTTCGTTACAGGGAATTACTACCTATTTTTTTACCATTATTTTACCCAGTCTTTCGAGGACTTATTCTACTCATTTAATATCTGGTAGGTACTTTACTTCTTACAATTTTTGCTAATGTATTGCGCTTGTGTACACTGAGGTTTTGTTTTTTAGTTTTACAATGGAATGTACTGACAATTTGTTCTACTTGAAATTCCATTGTTTTTATTTATTTATTTATTTTACAGTACACATATTTACATTGCCATTACAGTGCAGCACCAAAACGACAAAGAAATATAAAAAGTCTATACATATACACCTTATACATATACAGTGTGGAAATTAAACTCAGGCCCTGGAGGGAAACTACTTAAAATCCTTAAGCTAGCTCATTTTACTTAAAGGAGACATTCCTTTATTTTTAAAAAGAAACAAATCTGCATTAAAATATTTTTTTAAACTCGCTTGCTTCGCCCGGGACTCGAACCAACTAAAATTTAAAAAAATAAACACTCTTTATTTTATTATACTAATCGGTAGTATTAATATTCAGGATAAAGTTTCTGTAACAAACATTTGGTCTTAAAAATAAAAATAATCGTTAAATCTAACATCAACTTTATTTTACTATCAATTTTGTAACACTTAAATTATTTAACTGATAAATTGTTCGAAATGAGCCCCGTCGTTCCGGCTACACAACATTAGTCGCCGTTGAAATTCATTTCTTGTAGCCTTCAGCAAAGTGTTGTGGTGTATGCCCCTGATAACATTTTCTACCGCAATCCTTAGCTCTTGAACGGTTTCATAGCAAGTTTCATAAACAACATTTTTTACATGACCCCATAAAAAGAAGTCCATGGGCGTCAGGTCTGGACTTCTTGCAGGCCATCTAATCGTGTTGTGTTGGAGAGATAACAGAACTGTTACGTGTCTTTTACTTGTTAAAAGTGAACAGTAACCAAATATTTTTTAGAGAAACTTTATCCTGAATATTAATACTACCGATTAGTATAATAAAATAAAGAGTGTTTATTTTTTTAAATTTTAGTTGGTTCGAGTCCCGGGCGAAGCAAGCGAGTTTAAAAAAATATTTTAATGCAGATTTGTTTCTTTTTAAAAATAAAGGAATGTCTCCTTTAAGTAAAATGAGCTAGCTTAAGGATTTTAAGTAGTTTCCCTCCAGGGCCTGAGTTTAATTTCCACACTGTATATTGCCGATATTCCGAAAATCACCAGACTGTCGCAATATGAAACCCAGATTTCTGAAAGCCTTTTTGCAAATATCGATTACCTGGCTTCGGAAGTTTAATTCCGTGTCCATCTGAATGCCGAGGTCACGGACTGAATGCAATCGATCTGTACGATCTGATCTCAGCGAGTAGTTATGTATAACAGGATTTTTAGCACTAGTACAGCACTTGGATGCATTAAAAAATAGCCAGTTATCATGACTCCACTGGGAAACGCGGTCTATGTCACGTTGCAATCGCTCGCAGTGCGAGACCTGCTCTACCCGCATTAGCAGCTTTAGATCATCGGCAAACAAAAGACAAACTGAATCTTTTACGACACTGGGCAGGTCATTTATCATTATTAAAAATTCAAGTGTGCCTAGGTTACAACCTTGACTTACACCTGAATTTGTGTAGAAAGGTTCCGAAAGGTACCCACAGTAGTCCACGTATTGCATTCTGTAGTTAGCAAAAAAATTAAGTAGATCCAGAGTAAATCCCATCGATGCCAGCTTGGTCAGTAATACGTCGTTATCCACCGTATCGAATGCTTTACGAAAGTCGAAATACGCTGTGTCCACCTGTTCCCCCGAGTCCACAGCTGGGACAGCATATGTCATAAAACATAGCATATTACTGTCCGTACTTCGACTCGGCCTAAACCCGTGCTGGGCATTCGACAGTTGACAATTTACCTGTCTGTAAATGCATCGATGTAATATAGACTCTAGAATCTTTGCGCAGGATGAAATTACAGCAATTGGCCGATAACCCGCGACATCTGTACTCGCGCTACCTTTTGGTACTGGAATTACACGAGTGATTTTCCATTCCTCATGGTATGTGCACGATTCTAGGCTTAGATTATACAAATGCAATAGTGGACCTATGAACGCATCTCTACTATCCTTCAACACAAAAGGTGGTATTCCGTCCGGGTCGTAAGATACCTTAGGTTTAAGATTTTTAAGGGCTATTTTTACATCGGAGTGGGTAAACCGAGTTATTGCCACTCGGTGCGATCCGCTCGCTCCGGCTGTCTCCAAGGCTTCACTAACACTAAGTAGAGGCGGCTTATCGCTGTAGACAGAATGGAAATAATTAGAAAACTCTCTAGCAAAATCTTTGTGTCGTTTCGCTAGTTTGGGTGGGGTATACGCCTTAATCGGAAAGTCTAATTTTCAACCACGTTATCGAGCAACGGGGCCGTTATTGGCAATAACGCAGCGAATGTTTACTTCCAAGTGGTCCGACGGCTGTGGTTTATTTGCGTAGCCGAGTGATTTCACATCCGGGGGTTAAAAAATAAAATAAAAAGAAAGTAATTCATAGATGTGAAATCACACGATAATGGAGGCCTGTTCACTGGTCCATTACTCGAAATTATGCGCTCATCAAATGTTTCCTGAAATAAATTGATGGTTTCTCGCGTTGTGTGGCATTTTGCACTGTCGTTCAAACCAAAGCTCTGCCACATCATTATTCATTACCATTCAACTTAGCGAAAAACGAAGAAGTTGGAAATCATGACTCTATAGCGCTCTCCGTGTTGACGGTAAAATACGAACCGGTATCAATATAAAAAAATATGGAAAATGATTCCACCTGCCCATAAAGAATAAAAAAATCTTTATTTATAGCATTTTCACGATTGACAAGTATTTTACTATGCAAGTTTCTGAAAATACCCAACACCAGCATTAGGAACTTATCTACTTAATAACAACTAACTTAATTACAAAACCAAACCATTTACTTCACAGAACATCCATCTAACTGAAGTGATGTAGGTGACAATATCACATGTTCATTATAAGAGATACATATATCAAGGTGATTGAATAATGGTATAATAGGCGGGATCTTTGTTTCTGATATCTGTGGGCAGGATATATTGGTAATGTCTTGTCTCCGATGAATCATCGGCATTACCCATAACAAATACTGAGTAGGTAAGGGTAATTCTGGCGATTCAGTAAAATTTGGGAACTTTTTATTTTTAATCTGCCTTTACGCTTGCCATTTGCTTGCGTTCAAACGGCTTTATTTACACAAACTTGTCAAGCGGTTGTGACTTTGAAAAAAAAAGGTTCCAGAGTCGCTACAATTTCTCACTCCATTTGCTTGATGTAGTTATATTGGCAGTGTGTATTTTGCGCTCCTCATCTTTCATGTGTTATAATATTTAAGAAATTCAGATCAGTATGAAGCATTGACGTCAGGGAACCTTGATAGTATACCTATCCTTGAAAATTCCAACATTCCAACAAAAATTTATAGTTGGGCCAAAGAATGTATTTTGAAATCAAGAATTTATATACCTATGTATCTATTGTCCTATTTGCAACTACGAAAGATTTGTTCGCTTATGGCCAACTTAGCAAACCGTCCACTAAAATTTTCTGTAGGAGATGAGCAATCGGTCTATTTCGTATTTAGTCAACTTTGCAATCGGGCCGCTTCTTAAACCATCCACTTCTCAATAGGTCCATTTCTCAAAAGGTCCGCCTATCAATCGGTCCACTTCTCAAACGGTCCCTTATTCCTTGTGTCCGGCAAACTACACTCGAGAGTAATGAATTCGGAAAAGTATTTTAATATTAAATTATGTTTGAAACAACAACAAAAAACAGAGTAGATAAAACAAAAATATTTTATTTGCTTCAAACTAATCAGTATTTTCTTAAAGAATACAACAAATTAAACTTAGTGGCTTTTCTTAATTTTCCTTAGAAAGTTTATTGGAGTTACTTCATTTCGTAACAGTATCTTCAAATACTTTTTGTATGCCCTATCAAAATCAACATCACACTTCCTCCTTTTTCTCAATAACTGATTGACATTTTTCGCATACAGTTTTCGACTTTGGTATTTTGCTTCCTTTATCAGATTTTGAATAAACAAAAATAATGTTGGTTTGGGCGGCATCCTAACGTTCAAACGATGGTGCCACCCTTCCAGAGCGTTGTTCGTTCTGTTTTTTTGATGACTGCAAGACAGAATCTGTGGAGTAATTTTCACCATCCATTGCTTATCGACGTAGTACTTTAAATTATCAAAACCATTTTCTTCTGATCCAATTTCGACGATAGACATCCAAGCTTCTGGTATATATGCTGCTGGTAGGATAATACGGTAATTTAGAAATCAAATTTGTAATGATTCTACCATTCCTAGTATCCGCAAAGCCAATATCTCGCGATTTTTTCCATATAGCCTTCGAGTAATGGTAGTAACAACCACTCGCTTTTACAAGTTCAAATACATTTCTAACGGCTTTTATTTGGGCAAGCTCAAAGTCCGACTTATATTTTTGAATTAATATTCCCAAATTTTTCAAAGCAAGAAAAAACCTTTCGTATGTCATTGTGGTCTTATCAGGGAGCAAACCAAATACTACTGGAACTACCGCCGTGTATTCATTGGATTGTATATTTAAATCAATGTGCAACGTGAACAACTGATAAAAGGGTTTCGGAACTCTTTTGAAAGTACCGTCTCCGTAAGCTGCCAACGGATTTTTGCATTCTTTTAAGTATTTGAGTGTTGATTTCAAACAGAAGATGATTATTCTATCTTCAATGCCTTCATCCCAAACTAAAAAATCATCGGCTAGTACTCCAGGTATCTCTATATCTTCCAAGCGTTCGAATGTGGTCCTATGTACGTCCAAAAATTTTTTTCTGGCCCTATACAGCGAATCTTTTTTTGAGTGAAATGACACAGAAATGTTGCTTTCAAAATGTTTCTCAAAAATCATAGGTATAGGTGCCAGATTGGCTGTTACGTCGAGTTTGCATTTATTTGTTAAAACGATTTGTTTGTTTTTTGTTTCGTTTTTATAACACGTGTGTAGATTATCTCGTAATATTTTATCTTTGTCACGGTTTAGCGTGATTGTAGCATGGCACTTTCTGCGATCGCCGCATCTCCACAGCGTAGACCCACCTTTATTAGTTTTTTTGCAAATTGTATCGGTAGCCATTTCTTAATAACATATCATTTCCTTGCTGATTTTTTTCAAAAATAAAACTAATTTTGATCAAGGATAAAATATCACATTATCAACTTTGTTTATATTAATGATGGAATGCGGAACTTGACAAGTGTCATATTTACTCATAATCAGCTAAACTGCAATGAATAGGTATACATCTAATCTAAAGTGGCCAGTATCTATAGTAAAATGACGAAAGAGGTAATGATGTTCGACTTAAAAGAAAATGTTGCAATCTTTATTTTTGACCGAACGCTAAGAGGACCTATTGCGAGGATGACTAGTTGCTAAGTTGACCGATCAAGTAGTTGACTGATTGCGAAGTTTACCGATTACTAAGTCGTGAAAAATAGTGGACGGTTTGCTAAGTTGGCCATAAGCGAACAAATGCGAAAGATGATCAAAGTGGCATCAGTAACGCTGCGTGTCATTTACGTATTCTTCAGATACACCGTTTTTTCATGAAAACAAGATTACGATGCCATCGCTAGCGGGTTTATAGTTGTACTTTCAAACTATCTAACGACCCCTCAAATAAATTATATTACACATTCAAAACTTCATCCGATTTGATCGATATTTCGCTCTAAAACACTACAGTACTAATTAATAGTGGCATAGTTTTAAAACGTCTCCGATGCAGAAACATCCTGTTAAGTGATTAGTTTTTGTCCCTTAAAGTTTAGATAACAGCTATAATACTGTAATGGTGCAAAACTTCCTGCCTGTCTAGTCTATTTTGTAAAAGCTCCCTTATAATTTATCCTCAAATTCGTACTAGCTAAGCTAGAAACCTTGTGTACTTAAATTAATGATTTCTAGCGGCAATTTAATAACAAAGAGTCTACCACTGTTTGACATCGTCAAACAGTTCTTTGTTGTTTAATTGTATCTCAAGATTCTTTCAGATGCTAAGTCAAATGAACTAATTACAAAAAATTATCCTAATTCTAATGAGTACCTAAGGCTAGTAGACTATGAACCTCCGTTTTTATTAAGCCGGGTCAATCAACATCAACATCCTATAAAATATTATTATTTTTTACGAGAAAGACCCCGCCACACCTTCCCTACCTTGAGAATCAATAGAGTTCATTGCTTCTTTAATTAATATTTAAACTATCAAAATGTATTTTGTATGTGCCCGGAATGACAAAGAAAATAATAGTTTTCCCTAACAACTCTAGAAGTCAACATTTTCCAGTAATTCTAAATGTGCCCGATAGATAGAACAAAGGCAGTAGGACCACGTGGCCAGAGGGTGCTTTTTCCCTATTTTTGTTTATTTTTTATTCTTTTTATTTGACATTTAAAAGAACAAAATAAACAATTGAGTAAAAAACAAAAGATGTTTTCCTTAAAAATTGAATAGCTATTTCATTCAAATTCCAGAAATTCTCCCTGCTACTAATTAAATTAAAAATATTAGTGAAATAGGTACAAGAATATTGTAAAATGTAATTTTAATTATTTCCAACTCACGACTCAACTCCAATCTGAACGTTTTTTTAATTAATGTATTGTATTAAATTTTCTCCTTATTTTATTACTCTTGGGTTCCATTTCAATATACTAATTATGATACGGATTCCCAGCTATTGCGTAGGTCTATTATCAAAAGATAATTTTATAAATAACAAATACTTAACTTCATGATACAATGATAGCTTCACCCAATCCCACACTTCCGTGGTAGGTATGTATTATTATATAATTTTTATTGCTGTCTGAACTCAGTCTTTATGAGTTATAAGTCCTAAACGTACGACCTAATTCTCTATTGACTCTTTCTACAGTGTTTGGACGTGTATTTCTAACTATAGTATCGATCAATTTTACAGATTGCATAATATCTCTCCATAGTCTTCTTGAAAATTGTGTACCATTACCGGACATTATTATGTAATAGCTTTAGGTTTGATTATGTCAAAAACGTTTTGCCTCTCGTTACCTGCTGCGGCCGAAGCTTGCCTTAGTGTATAAAGCTTTTTATATATCGTTTATATAGTATCTTGAAATACTAGTTTATAACATTCATATTCAGTGGCTAATGGTCCATACAAATCTACCATCATCATTTCTCCCTATCCCTTGGTGATGATTGAGCAACATGATCCTACAAAAGTATTTTTGCATGTTTAGTAATCTGGCAATCGTGATTATTATTATTATTTGTTTTGTCAATCCTTTCTAACAAAACCGATCTCTAATGTATTTAATAACTTTATTAACTTCTAGTTGCAACGCGCTATCTGGGAGATATCTAGAAAGAATGTCTACAACTACATCCCTTCCCTTTACATGTTCGATGTCTATTGAAAGTTTTCCAAATAGTTTATTCATCTAGTTACTCTTGCATTATACAACTTCCAAGCCTTTACAAAAATCAAAGCTTTATAAACTTTCGTGATAATTATCTAAGGCTCTCTTATAAAACTTTAGATTTTTGGTAAACAACATATCACTAAGTAGAACTTTTTTTTCATTACAGTCCAGTGTAGTTGGGCTCCCTTCAAACCTTTTCTTTGAAACCCTATAATTTTTATTTCTTCTTTCTCGTCCAATTCATACAATACCCGCTTATTCTATTCTTGAACTATCCGTTTGTAAATGATATGGTTTAGTAAAGTCTGAATGATGTAATTGAATTGTTTTTATACAATACGTATTGTATTGTAAAAAAGTATTGTGTTTAAAACACTTTATTGTACACCAGAAAAAGAACATTTTAAAAAGACATATTACATGACACAAGTAGAATGGGCGGCCTTATCGCTTAGGAGTGATCTCTTCCAGGCAACCTTTGGATGGAAAGAACTTTATGAATATAAGAAAGGCAGGGGTGTACAAAAGATAAAATAAACATGAATATAACAGAATATTGAAAGTATAATTATATTAAATAAATAAATAAATATTACTAATTACCTAACTCAATATACATAATTAAACTAGATAAACACATAGAAAAAAAAGAAAATATATATAATATACTACTTAAATTCATAAATAATTTGTACCAATATTCACTATTCCGACAGGAAAAACTCCTTGATGCGAGATTTAAAAACAGGTCAGGATATTGCTTTTCTAATGGGCTCTGGTAGTGCATGCCTAGATGGAGAAGGATTTGTCGTAGAAACTGGTTTTGTGGTGGCATATTCAAAACCAGATTTTCTGACGAACGGAGGACACCGGAAGGATGAGGATGAGAATTATGGGGGAATTCAAAACGCTCCTTTACATACAAAGGAGTGACAGTGTTAAAGAAAAGTTATGAAGAAGAGAAAGGATATGGGAATTTCGGCGAAGACGAACAGGCAGCCATTTGAGTTTTCTGCGGAATTCCGAAATGTGGTCAAATTTACGTAGACCATACACAAAACGTATACATACGTTTTGGAGCCGTTCAACCATATTAAGCTGCTCCTCAGTTAGGTTGAGGTAGCAAACATCAGCATAATCGAGAATAAGAAGCAAGAGAGATTAAGCGAGCACAATTTTAGGCAAATATCTTTCGACTCACCGCATTAATTTGAGGGACCCATGACATGTCAGTATCCATGATGATTCCAAGGTTTTTAACACTTCTGCTAAAAGGAACTATAACTATTGAATTCAATTTTAGGGAGAGTGGACCAGTCAATTTATAAATAACTATTTAATCTTTTCAAATGCTCTGTGCTCTACATTACTCCATTTCCAATTTTAATCCTTTTTTAACAAGTCGTACAGTGGTTGAGTATGATTACTGTAATCTGGTTTAAACTTCTTATAGAAATTGCATAACCCTTAAAAGGTTCTTACTTGTTTTATTTTTTTGGTGACAGAAAATTCCTGTATTGCTTGTACCTTGCTGGGATCTGTTTCTAAAACCGCATTTGATATGAAATATCGTTACATTTTTTACTTCTTTGCAGAAAAACGTTCATTCGAGTAGATTACATGTTAGCCATGCTAATTTCCTTCTAAATGTTGTTCAAAAGAACCAGTTGTTATTATTGCTAGGTCTTCTAGATAATTAACGCAGAAATCTCTAACTTCATATTGTTCCAGAGTTTTTGCTTTCTTTAGTAATAGGTATTTAGAAGTATGCGTTGTTCAAATCCACACTTATATAATTCTTCACGAAACGAATTCATCACGTCTACTAGTAGTGGAAATTTTATAATGTTTTTTATTTTTTCATTCAGCCAGTGCTGCCACCTGTAGCTAGCCGTTGCGATTTTTCAAAGAAATGAGGTTGGCGCACTGACATGAAATAAGTATTCAATGCATTTTCAGTGGACTTGCGGTATAGAAAAGTGTAGAATCGAAAGGTTCGAATTTTAAAAACTTTCCACGCTAGCGGACAAAATGCACTTTTGCACCTAGATTTCTAATCCGAGGATGTGAGTTGAAAATATTAGGTCCTTACATATGAAATTGGCGTTTTGTATGGGAGGAACAAAAAGTCGAATATTTTTTAATATAATATATTTAATTAATCAAAGTATGAACCATTATTTTCTATGCACTTTTGCCATCTTATAGGTAGTTCATTGATCCCTTTACTAAAAAAACCAGTCGGACGGGAATCAATAAAATCTTTGAAGGCGATTTGGACTGCCCCATCGGAGTTGAATTTTTTCCCTTGCAAGAAGTTATCCAAATTTCGAAAAAAATGGTAATCTGTTGGAGCAAGGTCCGGGGAGTACGGAGGATGTCTTAGACTTTCCAATTGAAGCTCTTCTAATTTAGTAGCCGTCTGTTGCGCAGTGTGTGGTCTAGCGTTGTCGTGAAGCAGCAGTGGCGTGGAGCGATTGACCAGCCTAGGTTGTTTAGCCGCTAGCTTTTCCATCATGGTTTGCAATTGCTGACAATAGACATCAGCCGTAATAGTCTGGCCAGATTTGAGAAAACTGTAATGAACAATACCGGCACTAGTCCACCAAACGCTTACAAGTAACTTTTTTGGGGTTAATTTTCGCTTGGGGCAGGATTTGGCTGGCTGGCCAGGATCCAACCATTGCGCTGAGCGCTTCCGATTATCGTAAAGAACCCATTTTTCATCACAGGTAATGATTCGGTTTAAAATACCTTCATTATTGTGCCGGTTTAGTAATGTAACGCAGCAGTCGACGCGCGTTTGCCGGTTTGCTTCAGTCAATTCGTGAGGTACCCACCTTTCAAGCTTTTTAATCTTCCCAATTTGCTTCAAGTGAATTAAAACAGTTTTATCACTAACACCGCAGCCTGCAGCTAACTCGGACGTGGTTTGCGATGGATCCTTACCAAAGAGGAGAAATTTGTGATTAAAGTGGCCAGTACGAAAAACGCCAATTTCATATGTAAGGACCTAATATATGTCCATATTTTTTGGTATCCTCACTTACCTCGCTTTTTCCTCGTCCTTAATCTTTACCTGTTTCTTATTTTTGCCATTGATTTTATTGTTTTTCTACTTGTTCACTGTACTCTTATCGTATTTCTTCATCTGGTTGTGGAATGTTCTATAAATTTAACAATTTGTTTTATCAATAAGAAAGAAAGAAAATTACAATCAAATAATAGAATTTATATTTAAGATTATTTATCGGGTATTTATCGCGTAACTTTTGCTTTCTTTTCCCCAAAAAAAGAAGGGAAAAGAAAGCAAAAGGTACGCGATAAATACCCGATAAATAATCTTAAATATGTTATCAAATCGCGAAAGTTTAAAAAGTTTTATTAATAGAATTTAATTAAAACTAGTATTACAAACTGGTATTTACAATAGAAACAATTGAGCTAACTGCAGACTGTTGCAAACAATCTACAGATAGCTCAACTGATCTCATCCTGTGAAACATCGAGATACTGGAGTGTCTAAAAGTGATCTCAATCTCTCTGGATCAGGCTGAATTAGCAGCCTATGGTCTTTTCTGTCTACTAAGACCCCATTTACTTTAGGTGACGAGGTGTATTCTATGCACCCTCACTCTGTTCTGGATAATCCTGCCCAGGTCTTCATGAAAAAGTTCTTGGGGAGGTATTTATGTATTCCTGTAGGAAGTTCAGAAGGAAGTAATCTGCCATTGGTCAAGTTAAAGGCAGTTTTGAATAGTGTGTATCTTCTTACTTGCCTTTAAGTGGCTGCCATCCACTACAGGTGATGTCATCTTCCGTATTATATAAATCAGGATGGATCTGCTGACCTACATGCAGGTCTTGAATCTGCTGTAGATCTATGTGTATGATTGTCCTAAAGACAGGGACTTCAGCGATTACCTCTGGATCTCCATAGAGAGCAGGACACTGGAATGTGACTAGCGATCCCCAGTATAATATTCCTGATAAAGGAAGGTCTTCATCCAAGGGGACGACTGGGGTGATTCTGAGATGTGCCCAGAGAGGGATCAAGTGAAGATCTTCCATTACTAGATTAGGATTCTTAGAGAATTGTGGCTGTAGAGCGATGGAGTGGAAAGTCGCTGTATCGGTGCCGTCTTCTGAGTGAAGAGTAGGATTGTGGATAAGACTTTTTAGGAGGGTTGCTCCTAGTCTAATAATTACTAATATAGATCCAGTCCCTATAAATAACGGACAAACGTAAATAGTTTCTTTGAATGATTTTATTGTTGTAGAGTGGGATGACCTTTTGAGGGTGCATAAAGACTGCCGTTTTCTCGTGGTCCTAATATTTTGTGCTACTAGTAGGACCACGAGGTATACCAGTTTCTGTTGTCCTACTATGACATATTTGAGCCGTAATGTTTTATTTATACCAACTGTATAATAATTAGGGCTTTTCAATAAGACGTAAAAAAAAGCGGTTGCCATAGACGAAGAAAGATGACGCTGTATGAAATTAAAGTGTCAAAAATCTATAAAAAAAAACACTCCTGAGCTATCTTTCTTTGTTTATTAAAAGACACTTGACATTGAATGTTGACTTTTGTGCAGCGCCATCTAGCGTAAAAAAAAAGCGTGATTGTTTTTTCTTTAAAGATGCTAAAAGGAACAAAAAACGGGTGTTTTCTCGTGGTCCCATTATTTTGTCCTATTGATGGGACCACGAGAAATAGTTATTGCTCGTGGTCCCATTGCTTTCATATATTTTAAACTTTCCATCCTGTATAAAATTTAGCAGGTAAATTAGTTTTTACTTGCAAATAACCCAAGTGTGTCTGGGTGTTGGGTGGACATTATATGTTATATGACATTAAAAACACATGGATTTTTCATGCATTAAATAAAATTTATCTAAAAATTTCTAAGAAATGCCCGATCGTTATATCTCCGTTGACCACTTGCAGTTGCAAACGCGATATGTATTCGTCCTGAGTCACGTACTCTTTACGTCTTTCTGATGACGATGAGTCTCTGTCCTTTTCACTTTCAACTAAAATGTTTAGTAATCGCAAAATTGATTTTGGCTGTCGTCTTTTCATTTTTTTGTTTAATTGGGCGTTCCAACTTTCTACAACATTATTTGTTCGGTGCCTCTCGCCGTATACGTTCCACTGTAATATAAATATCTCATTTTTTAGCCAAGTCCGCTTTATGTACTTTTTAAAAAGTCGCATTTTGGATGTACCTATTGGGACTCATATCTTGTATATACGCTAAGCCATCAGATATCTGTGCCTCAGGTACTAGAGGCAGCGCCGTATAGAGACCAACAATTCGCCGCTCTAGTTTTGTTTTTATTTTCATTTCTTTCGATTTTTTCCATATACTTTTTTTAAAATGAAAGTAACACTTTTTTAACACAATGTTCGGAAACACGCTCGTTATCGCGTTTGCGGTGGCTATTTCAAAGTCCAAGTGCATTTTTTTAGGCAGCCAATCTTTTAATTGTGATTTGATAACGTCAAACAAAGCCGTGTACGACTGCTGAGTCTTGTTAGTCATAAGTGCGTACAATCAATAAATAAATAATCAATGAAAAACAAAAACCCCATTAATAATAATATCCATAAAATCAATACCTGACAGTGAATGACATTGAATGAAGTTTTAATTCTATCGTTTGCGTTCACTATGCAATTGAAAAAGTTTCTCTACATGGGAGGAATAAAAACAAAGGTTTTATTCCTCCTCATATATCTACATCTATCCTATACAGGATGGAAAGTTTAAAACATATGAAAGCAATGGGACCACGAGCAATAACTATTTCTCGTGGTCCCATCAATGGGACAAAATAATGGGACCACGAGAAAACACCCCAAAAAACAGTCATTTGTAACAAACTTAAAATATGCTCCTACTATAAAATATGCTATGATATGCCCCTAATATGGGAGTTGGGGAGGCCTATTGTGTGGGACGCTACATGTGTCGACACACTCGCGCCTTCCCATCTTCCTAGGACTTCCGTGAGGGCTGGTGCGGCGGCAGATTTAGCCGAAGATCTCAAGAGGCGCAAATATGCAGGTCTCGACAGAGCCTACACATTTGCTCCCCTTGGAGTCGAGACCCTAGGTCCGTGGGGTTTTCAAAAAATTATCTGAGCGTCTGGTCGAAGCGACGCGTGACCCGAGAGCTGGTGAGTATCTGGCACAGCGCATCAGCATTGCTATACAGCGGGGCAATGCAGCTAGTCGGAAGCGTGCCCAAGACACTGGCTGCATTGCCCCACTGTATGGCAATGTTGATGTCCTGTGCCAGATAATCACCAGGGCTATTTTAATTCATTCGATTCGTTTTCGTCACGGAAACGTCCGATTCGAATTCGATTCCGCGAACGCTTTTTGATTTCGTTGCGGATTGATGATCGAAAGTATGAAACTCTCCTAACAAGGATCCGAATTCGAATGTCAAAAGTTTTTAAATCCGCTGGTTTAAAATAGCGTTCTTCGACAAAGTTTCCGATATCGAATCCGAAGGCCTTTCCGACGAATTAAAATCATACAAGTTTAATAGGTATTCTTAGTATTCCTCAGTAACTGAGGAGCTCCGGAACAAAAATAAATGCAAGATGGGTGCCACGAATGCTCACGCAGGCCGCAGAAACAATCGCATGAATGTTGTAAAGAGTTTTTGGAGCATTGTGATGAATATCACAAAGCTCTAATATAGTGTTTTCCATCGCATCGTTACCGGAGATGGAACCTGGGTTCGTCACTACGCCCCTGAAAGCAAAGACGAGTCAAAGCAGTGGACAAAAAAGGGTGCAGCAGCTCCAAAAAAGTTCAAAGTCTCACAATCGGTAGGAAAGCGTAATTGAAAGAAAGCAATAAAAAAATCGAGTAAAATTTACCGCGGGCTCCTGCTCCTCCACAACAACGCGCCAGCCCGCACGGTGCGCATTGCCAAGTTTGTCTGCCTTTCAGGAGTTTTGACTTCCAAGAGATCGATTACCTACCTTATAGCCCAGACATATTTTTTGTTCCCGCAGCTGAAAAAAGAGATTCGTGGAAAGATATTTCCGACAATGAAGAGCTCAAAGCAGCCAAGTCTCTTTGAAGGTATAGAAAAGCTTATTATGTTCGCTTTATAAAATTTGTATTGAGATTGAAGGGGATTAAATAGAAAATAAAATTATTCTGCCATTTCCTTAATATTCATACAGAGAATACTTTGAAGTCTCCTCGTATAAATTTACCAAATTAGAAAATATAGTGTTCAGATCAGGACTAGGTCCATATAAGATACCTGATGTATATATTACAAAATGAATGGTATCTCAGATATATCTCGGAAGCTTCATGAATTGCAATACCTTGTTCCGTGTATATTGTCTGGGACACGTGTCAATTAGATCTCAAGTGGCGTGGTTCTGGAGTAGGCTGAATCGCTCTGGTAAAAGCATACCAAGGGCCGTTTTTGACTTGGTATATATATACTCAATTTTCCAACACTGAATATCCGTCCACATGGGCGGCAACAAGTTAGGGCCTGATAATTAAGCTTCTGTGTATTATTTAGATTTTTAGGGTTCCTTACCTCAAAAGGAAAAATAAAAGACGGAAAACAAAGTGATCCTATAAATAAGGGATCCTTTATAAGACCACGCACGGATGACGTATACATAACACTCTGTTTTCCGTTAGTCAATCCGCTTTTCTCAGAAACTAGTGGGTATCGAGTTGAAGTTCACATCATACACTCAGGTTCGTAACTCGCACCGACTGGACTCGTAGTAACACATGAGTGTCTGCGTCTTCATAATTTTGACAAAGGCCGAATTCCACAAAATCAATGAATTCACCATAGTAATGGTATGGTCTCAGAATGATATAATAATAATAATAATGCTGGACAATTCACACAGCATTATCTAGCCCCAAGCTAAGCAGAACTTGTGTTATGGGTACTAGATAACTGATATATATAATATAATACAATACATAGATAGATATTTTTTATTATACATAGAAAACGACCAGAACTCCCTGAACAAATGTCTGCAGATCGTACACACATTTGTCCCGAGGCGGGAATCGAACCCGCAACCTCCTGCGTCGCAGGCAGATCTTCGCCCACCGCGCCACAGAGGTCGTCATATATTTCATATATTTTGGCATTTTACCTTTGACATGGAGGGTTGATTGTCAAAAGGGAAAAGGTTCTCTCCGTGCAACTAGCACCGCAAACACAATCTAGAGTTTCTTTCATCAGGAAATAAAACATTAAAAACTATTATACAGTAAAAAATATATCAAAACGGTAGATCACCGGCCGCGAAGCTAGGCTCAAGCAACCGGCGAGTCCAGGAGTACCGCCTTTTGTATTTGGCCCTTGATCCAACTTGCTAGCGAGAGTCTCTTGAGATCTTGATCGATGCTCTTCGCTATTACGCCGTTAACCGAAACAAGCACGCTTAATCTCTATCCCACATGCTTGAAACGTTGCCAATGTATTTTTTTAAATTTATATTTCTTAGCTGCAACGAGGTTAACATCCTTAGTTAACAACCTTGTAGAATCACGCATGCAGCTTTTTGCTCTTCCATAATAGTCTTCCTGTTCTGAATGCTCATCATCGTAGGTTTGCACCAGTTCTCGTTAGATAGGGAGGAAGAACAAGTTAGCTGTCAGGTACGGAATAAAACAAACGAAACTGCTCTACAATTCTGCAAAGCAGGGGCGGGTAATGGTCTTAGATTTAACCTTTTTTTATAACCGCAGCCTTAGTGTAACGAAAGGGGTTGGTTCCTAATGAGGGGTTTTCGATCAGCATTAAAAAAAAATTAGTTCCAAATATCTCGATAGATGGCAGGGCGTCAATTGGAAAATAGGGTATGTCAATGTCAAATACAGGGAAAACAAACTTTTTCAGGTTTCTATGAGTGTTGCCAATTCAGATTTTTTTTTAATGCTAAATCTGGCAGATTTTTTAGTTTTACGTTTTACGTCGTTCCTTATGGCTATGGTCCAGAGCTTGGTCCCCCGCTTTTGGTCAATTTGCCACATTTGCTAAAAATAACATAAAAATCTAACGATAACAAATAATTGTCACATCTGCTACCCTCGGTGACATTATTTGTATGCATGTATCTAGTCTCCATTGTAGTCATATTATTTACTGAATACTATAAAAACAGGGAATTTTCGCGGCTCGCTCCGCTTTCTGTAAATATATTGACGTTCTTCGTATGGTTGACCCCCACACTTCGCTCACTTCGCCGAGCAAATTTACAAAAATTACAATACAAACTATACCCCAACCTACCAATTAACTATCCACAACAGGGACAGGACCCAGTAGATCAAAGAAGGTACCTAACTAAATAAAAATACTTACGGTAATTGTGCCAATACGATGGTGTCACTGAAAAATCAGGTATCTGAAAGTGAGCTGAGCATATTCTTGAAATTTGTGAGATCTTTATGGAGCGATTTCCATGTTGAATGGCTTTTATCCATAAAGCTCTACGGATTTCATCTTTGGGCATTCGGTGGTAGCCGTGGTTTTCGCAACCGGGAACAGCACATTTATTTACATTACTCATAACATAACCTTTAAAAATTGAGTTGGTTTATTTTGGTATTTTGACACCGAACACAGCGAAATTATTTCTCCAATTCGATCGAGTAACCCTTTACAACCGGATACCTTTTTTCCCGATTTTTCTATTGAAAGCTTTTCAGTTGTAATCTTATAGGTCTAAGGAGCAAAAAAAAACCAGTTAAAAAATTCCTAGGTTTATAGGTAACCTAGAAACCTACCCGCACGATCGTGAGTCTCAGGTCGTACGCTACATACTCACGTACGTGAGGGTTACTAGATTTCGCCAGTTATTTCGGAAGTTTGAAGTAAAATAAAACAACTTTTTACAAAATCAGCCTCTTTATTTATTAATGAGTATCTTTTTAATCAGCCTTTATAAGAATTACCCTTAAGTTTAACATAAAATCAACACTCCTAGTTACCTTTGGCAATAATCGTAACAAAAACTAAAAATCTTCTAAAAATTAAAAAGTCAGCTTTTAAAGCTAATCAGGAACAGTTACCCTTTGGTATGATATGACTTGTAGCAGTCTTTACCACGAGCGACACACAAATAATCGATCTGGGATCCTGTTCATCATTATCGTTCCAGTGCTGTAAAGTTTGCGTTTTGTCATCTCATCGATCAGTGGGACTGTGGTAAAGTAGCGGTCATGGTACACACAGCTTCCGGGTGGGACGCTCTTTATTAGATGCAGAATCACAGAAGGTCCAAGCCCAAGCGTAGTATCACCGAACATAGTTTTAGCTCCTCTGTAAATATCAAAGTCCAGCATCAATCCTTCACTTGTCGTCAAAACGAAATTTTTTAGCCCTACTGGCCTAGGTTTGTTCCTGACCACCTGTCGAAGAACGCACCTGCCAGTAAACGGCACCATCTGTTCATCTATTGAGTAATAGCCGGGCACTCTCTCAAGTTTATTGCACGCAGCTTTTACTTTGTCTATCATAGGTTGAACTTTCCACAGAGGGTTGTCTTTGTCCGTCGGCGGGGCTTCTTCAGAATCCACGACGTGCAGTGCAGTGCATTGCGGGCTGTTAAGAACCTATCACGCGACATTTGGTCCGTTATTAACTTACGTTATTTTTTACGACAAGATTGTACGTAAACCCGAACAGATATCACAAAATTAAGAATGCATATGTACACAACCATGTTTTTATTTGAAAATAAGTATAAAACACCATTAAAAAGTTTACAATTACTATTCAAAATAATAACTTACCCGCGGAGCGGCGAGGGTCAAAAAACGCAGCCATCTCAAAACGCGGCTAGCGGGTGACTGACGTCACGCACCGCGCTCTTGTATTTTTTTAGCGCGCGTAAACTTCACTCACGTTCGATCGACGCCGGTTGCGTTCGCGAAAAGTTAACGGTTTGGCGTCAATTTTTTCTAAAAATGAAACTCACGCTCGTATCAAGCCGGTTGTAAAGGGGTAACGACCGCGTAACGACCGTTTAAATTTTCCTTTCATTTGTCAATTTTGTTATTGACGTACTCTAATTTCCAGTTGACGCCCTGCCATCTATCGAGATATTTGGAACTAATTTTTTTCTTTTTAAAAATGCCAATCGAAAACCGCTCATTCTGAAACCAACCTATAGCCATTGTGTGGTCGACCTTTTTTTTAAAGAAACTGCCTAATTTTTTTGGCATAATATATACTGGAGTGGTTTTTTTTATTCTCTTTTACATACGTTGATTTAATAGAATAAACATAAATCCAGAATTACGTACTACACTTATTGAAGAACGGCCTGTATTATGGTATAATACCATTGATTACTATAAATATAAGCAAGATAAAGATTTATTTCACGGAATCATGCGTAAGCCACGCAAAAAAATCTTTATCCGTTACTACTATTACTACTATTTGCGCAGCCTTTGCTGAATAAATAATAATAATAAATCAGGTAAAAAAGTCAAGGCCGCAACCTTAGACGGTCCAAAAGGATCTATATGACTGGTTGAACAGAAGTTCCACCAAAGGTTTACAGTGGTGTAATAAGTAAAGTACTGCTTAATCGTATTTTCTACAAAAGACTACACCATTAGATTAGTATTAAATTTGTCTTGTCTAAGTGCTTATTTTGTAAAGAAATAAAGTTATTGAGTTTGATTATCTGAGTCTGCGGAGGCGCCTCGACCCCTGACCCATTGGCACAGAGCCTCACAACACCCAGCGTAAGGCTACTGTGCAGTGGATAAATAGTTCTGAAACGAAATGATAATAAAGGCTGATCCGGATTTAAATAAAAAACCAGTAAGGAAAAACCAAGATACCGTTCGCCTTATCTTCAATAATTTTCTTAATGGTTCTTAAAAAGAGAAAACACGCTGTCAGTTTAAAGTGAACCCGTCTACAGACACTACTTCCGGGCCCTTCTCTAAGATATATAAATCTTGTACTTGGCATTATCTCTAGAAGCAAATAGATCTATTTGCTTCTGCAGAACCACGCGGACGCGTATCGGAGAGCGTCCATCCAGTGTCCGGCAGATCGATTACGGTAAAATACCCCATCCAAATTTGACATTTGAAAGCCCGTAGGATGGCCTTCGAGCCTCCCATCCATCCAATTGTAAATAAAATAGCCGTCACTGAGATGATTGCCAGTCCCAGCCGAAATTGAAGCCCATGAATGAATGAGATGAATGCTTTTGACAGTAAATAGAACGATTTTGACGTAAGGTTGTTTTCTTTTCATTTGACATACCGTAATTTCCAGTTGACGCCCCCTGCCACCTATCGATTTATTTGGAACAATTTTTTTTCTTTTTAAAATGCTAATCGAAAACCCCTCATTATGATGTTATAAAAGTTGATATTGCTCACATTCACATTAGGATAAAAAATGAAATGTAGGTAGGTAGGTAGTCGTAAAAAATAGATAAATATATCAACAAAAAGAAAAAGGGCAAGAAAATGGCCCAATATGCTAAACTGGCAACATTTCACTGAAAACTTCTACCATGACAATGACAGTTCCGATGCATGTTCTTGATAACGTTTCATTGCCGCAATTCTGATTCCAAATACAGTAACATAACCTTCATGATATTTTTATTTAATGTACCCTTATATTTTCTTAGGCAACCCAACTATGAAATGTTTCAGCCTTAATATTTATTATTTCAACACAGACTATGAAGCCCCTAACGTACTTGGAGAAGAATAGAGACGTTTTCTAAAATTTGTTAAATCATCAGTTTTACGACAATATTTAGGCAAAATCGAAAACGAAACGTAAAATGGGGAATCCACTTCGTTCACTCCGTGTTCACTCACATTGACCATCCAGCCATAAAATTTAGTGCAATTCTATTTGTCCCATCGATGGAATCGAACCCAGTCGCCCATCCATTGATCCATTGAGAATAGCGTAATCACTCTGTAGATTATCTACTCTCGATGCGGCGTCCGCGACCCGCGTGGTTCTGCTTATTATTTACGTAGACCGCAACCATCCAAAGACTATTCACATCAATGCCATATAGCCGTAGCTAAGTCATTCAGATGAGAATATTTAGAGCCCCCCATACGGTTTACATAACTAATAGTAGTGGTGTTATCTATTCGAAGTAGAATGACACATCCTGAGTGTTAGCAAAAATCTTGAGACCAAGAAACACTGCCGTCAGTTCTAACCAGTTAATACGGTTCTGCTTTTCGGAGTCCTTCCAATGGCCATGGGCGCTGATCCCGTTACAAACGGCACCCCATCCTGTACTACATGCGTCAGGGCGTCGTTTCGAAACGCTAGGTTCTGACGCTCCAAAATATATGAATATACGCAACCGGACGAGGCGGCCGGGCGTCGACTGAACAAACGAGAAAAGAAATCTTACTAGTTCAGTCAACTGAACTGGACAACTGAACTAGTGGGAATAGACGGGGCAAGCAGCAACTAAGATATCGATAAGTTGTGCAAAATTACGGATTCTGTATGTTGGTAATTTCATGAACCTTGTAACTAAAGCAGATATCTTTATGCGTTTATCAGATGGGAGATTGAAAGTTAGGTTGGGCGAATCGAAAATATAATTCACATGTCTGATGTTGTGGGAAAACATTGCTCTTGTCATAATTTACTACCAAGCCTAAGCATTGAAGTAATTCCAAAGTTTTTCTCACGTTAAGGGTACATGATACAAATGTATCGCCTAAGCAGAGAATATCGTCCATGGTGTGCTATCCTCCTTCATAATCTTTGTGAAAACTCTAGGCACGAAGGTAGAGAATTAAATTCATAAAGCCTAGTCAGGTACCTGCGGTCAGACTCACACATAAACACGAGAAAATATGCGTCTTTCAAGTCGATGGTTGCTAGGTAACCACCATAAGGAATTAATCTACAAGCTGTGCGGTTATCTCCATTTTAAAAATGTACGAAGTTATTTAATGGTTAAAGATTTAAACCTCTTCTCGCCATTGGGCTTTGGTATGAGAAAAAACCCACGAAATAAACTGGTTCGCTTTGCATTCTGATATAGCTCCCATGCTTAAAAGTTTACTTATAACGTCAGCCACTAAGAGAAAATGAAAAAAATTATAAAATGAAAATGGTTTATTCTGTACATAGGTGGGTTACAATAAAATGGGTTGGGGTTCTCTTTTATGCATAATTATGCTTGTGTTAGAAAACCCCGCTCTTCTTTAACATTAGATTCAGTACAGTACAACATACAGAAATTAAAATTATAAATACAAACGATAACTAAATTTAATTCTGTGCTTGGACGTGATGTATGTTAGATGTAGTAGTGTAGTCAGTTTGGTAGACTAAGTGCCTTTCATAGTGCCTTATATTTTCCTCCGCACTGCGACGCTTTGGCATTGACTATTATCCAAAAAATTAACAATCATCACTAAAAATAATACATAAACGTGCGTACGTGCCTCGCACAAAAATGGAATGAGAGCCATAGACAGAACGATCATCCGTCAGTCTGACGGACCGTAGGAAATTCTACTTTATGATTTTCTAGTAAGAAGATCTTGCCTAGTAAACTTTGGAAACTACGTTGTGTTATTTTAATATCGAGTAATGAAGCGACGAAATAAAATCTCTGTCATGGCTCCGGTGACGACTCGAACACGTCACACCATACCTGTGATTGGTGTGTCGTCACAGGCGATGCAACCAAACGCTGAGCGTTTTCGGTCACGTGAATCATAATATCAAAAATTGTGTAATTATAATCCCATTGTTTACCTAAAATAGGAATATTTTTACCTACTAAAATCACCTGATTGCCCTTTGTTACGTTGTCACTGACTAGAATCGTTTTCATTTTACATTCGCAACTTATTTTCAATGTTCTCAAATAGCCTATTTGAGCACTTTTGGCAAACCTTAATATGGTGTTCCAAGCAAATTGGAATTTGGCACTTGTTGCTCTAGGTCTTGGACTTTCGGTCTTTATTTAGTGGACAGACACCACCACATTCCTGTGTGTGATGTCCCATAGTATAAATTTGATCATGCATAGGTTTTTTTAAGATCTCGTAAACCATTTCTCTTGTATCCCTCCTCAAACTTTGTTTTTACAGGCGTTTTTCCAAATGTTCGTTAATAAGCTATTAAGAGCGGCGAAATGTTTTTCCAGCTATACTTCACCTATAAGCAAACGATTCATCACAGTTTTGATCTCATCACCTCCGAATGCTCGGCCAGCAGCCAACTCCAAAGAAATTAATTTAAATCATCTTAGAGCCCGATAATGTTTTAATTGCATTATGACTTTTTTACGATTCAACATCAATTATTACCCCAGTTAAGGGCATCCCGCAAAGCACGTGCACACGTCCACACTTTCCAGTCGTTTCCGTGTTACAGACTAATCAGGAGAGCAGAAGAGTAAAATACGCGGAAGCATAAACCTGTACATCGAAAATAAATAAAGTTATAGCTGGGGCGCTCCAGCACCCATAACAGTGTTGTAGGGTTAAACAATAGTAAATTAGAGTATAATGTCGTTAAGTGTATAAATATACGAGTACCTTTATGGTGAAATAAATAAATGAAATGATATGAAACTTTTATCGGCGGAGTCAACAATTGAACTTTTCCCTTTAGAAACAATGTAGGTAAGTTATTTATGGTACTGAACTTTCATGGTAGGTGATTTGATTAATTGATGTAAGTTACGAATATTTGTGTATTTTCTTTGCGCACATACGTACCATGTTGCTGTTTTAGAAGTTTATTACATTATATACGACAACTTCGAAAACCCGCTAGGTCAGGCCCTAGCGGGTTGTCGAAGTTGTCGTTCACCTCAGTGTATAATTTTGTAATAAATATCCGTCCGTACCATAAGCTCACTGCACATTTCACTGTGGTTTACCAGCATTGTTAGTGTCTTTTGAGATAAAAGCTTATCGTTTACCTGAAAATCACCGCTACCAAACAAACTCAAAACAGTACATTCAAAAATGGGCATCAACTAGTAAAATTTAGATGAATTCTATATTGACGGAATCAGCCCCCGCTAGCACGGGGATTGTAGTCTAGGGTAGAATAGACAATAATGACATCGCATCGTCATACATTGCGTACATTTTTAAAGTAAAAAGAATGCGTTTCAAATAATTTACGATTTTTAAGTGACGTAATTTTTCTCTATTCCACCCCAGACAACAACCCCCGTGCTTGCCCTACAGGTGACAGACAGCTCGCAGACCACTCGTTTAAATTGAAGCTTGTGGGAAGCCACTTTGTCACTGTTAAATGGATATAAGTTAACGAATTTAAGTCGATACTTGAATGAACATTTTTTGCTGGGTGGTAGCGGCATTGGATTAATGAGAGCAGAACTTAAGGTAGGCGCGAACATCTATGAATGCAAAATTCCATTGAAATCGGGGATATAGTTTCCAAATGGATAGGAAAGTATGTTTGCTACAATCGTCGTTTTTTGCCCTACTTGCAGGTAACCAGTGGCCTGGGAGGAAAAAAATTCTTCACAGATCACTGGTTACCTAGTCCCGGTTACCTAGACGGAACAAGTCCTCTTAAAGGCACTTTAAACGATTTTACACAAGCATTTACATTTGACTTTAAATCCCATTAAAATTTAAAGCGTAGGTATTATAAAGTTTGCAAAACTAAAAGTTGTCACACAAAATGTGCGTAGCGCCATTTTAACTATATTATTAGCTCTACCCTTTACAATCACCTTAACAAGGAACTAAACATAAACCCTCTAACTCTATCCAAATTGCTAAATAAATTGTCTCGAATATAAACAGTACTTGTCTTACGATAACACCGTGAAACTGCTTAAATTTGCCGAATGACAATACACACACACACACCTTTGCAGCTTTTGTTGCCCGGGCTCATTAGAGACCGGTGCCTTCAGGAGCACCATGTACACTCAGAAACACGCGCACACATAACACTTATACCCCACCTGGCGACTATTGTTGCCCGATGCCTGATTTCATAATTTATAATAATTAATATTTATAAAGCGGTTTCAAAGTTTAAGTTTTGACTATGAATTAAGTACCTTTATTAAGAAAAAAAAATTACAATCATATAATAGAATTAAATTAAACTAGTATTAACATAGAAACAATTGAGCTAACTGTAGACTGTTGCAAACAATCTACAGACTCAACTAATCCATATCAATACCAGTCGGAAGCGTGCCCAAGACATTGGTTGCATTGCCCCGCTGTATGGCAATGCTGATACGCTGTGCCAGATACTCACCAGCTCTCAGTCACGCGTCGCTTTGACAAGACGCTCAGATATATTTTTTAAACCGGGAGAGCTCCGGTACCGCACGGAGTCTCGACTCCAAAAGGAGCAAATGACGTGTAAGCTCTGTCGAAACCTGCATATTTGCGCCTCTTGAGATCTTCCGCCAGATCTGCAACTGGTGCGTTGCAGATCTGGCCGAAGAGCTCAAGAGGCGCTCACGGAAGTCCTAGGAAGATGATCCTATGAAGGCGCGAGTGTGTCGACGCACAAAGTGTTCCACACTTTTGTGTGGGAATTGTGGGAAACATTCATGAACATTCATTCTTTACCTGTAGGTAAAGATAAAAATTGGATAATCGTAAATTTCTAAATAAATTAAAAAAACTTCGCCTTTTGACTAGTTTATGGTGCTTCCTGTTGACCTGGAACGAGTAAATTAGCCATGAACTTGCAAATAACAAAAACTTTTTATTTCGAGATCATTCACAAAAAAAAAAATTGTTTGATTCTCGCCATGGATCAAAAATCTATAGATTCCGGGTACTATCATTGGACCTAGAATCATAAAATTTGGTAAGAAGCATGGTCTTATAGCATAATATGTAATGGGAAAAATTAAGAAATATAAATTTCGACTTTATTATATCCAAAGAAAATTGTGCTCGCCCTGTATCAAAAACCTATAGGGTACTTGCCTTAGACGACCTAGAATCATTATAAATGGCAAGGAACAAGTTTTTCTAAGTATACGAGACCCTCGGTGCGTAAGTCTGACCGGCATTAGACGTTTTAGTGTATCTTGTTTGGCAAGGTAAAAGTATCTATAATGGAAACTCGCGCCCTCCGTAGTTTTAACCAAAAATGTGGGGCACTACTGAAAAATGCTGCTGAATTAATTTTTCTTTCCCTTCGCAACATAATTTATATTTTCTCTTATAAATACTGATATTCGATATTTTGAACTCTGCATCTATTTTCATCGAATGCATCTTAATTTCTAGAATAATTAGTTCCAAATTTTTTAACTCTTCGCCATTACAAGATCAGGCTACTGAATCGATTATTCTCTTCTATCATCCTGAGCCTTCATAAGTTAGTCCCGAAAATCAGTAGGTGTAGCAAGAATATAGGTCGAACCGATGGTGAAACGCGCGCCTTCGTTTAGCGCACAACGCGACCGAAACGCTGGGTGGGCCACAGTTCCCCGAGCCGCCCTAACGGGCACACGCGTCAGTCTCGGCCATCGCGGACCTTTCGCCTCGCGTATTTTTTCAACTATTTATGAATTAAAAGTACCTTGATTACCCGCGTAAAAAAATTTAAAGCACCTAGAAGTTTACCTCGTTTAACGAGGAGTCCAGCCAGGAGGAGACTTTTGGTAAGTAAAATTAATTTAAGGAGATCTCGATTATCCCATAAGAATCGCATCTAAAGTTTCGGGAGGCCCGCAGCTAAGGCAGGCGCGGCAACAGGTATACGTACCTATTTATACGTGTTAATATCGAGCGGACGATACGCTCACTTTTACTTTTCAACTAAGCTGCCATAATCCTGGGTCCCATCGCAGACCCCGCCATTTTATCTCCGAAATACCGCCGTCTCTCCCTCTACCTCAATGCTTTTCTCGTACTTTTGTAGTTTAATTACTACATAAAACACCTTTTTGCACCTCATTATATTTGAATGGAGATAAATGTATTATTAAGTCAAAAAAATCGAAATTAAACCGATTTCCTTTAATAATAAATTGAATTAAACACGTATCAAAAGAATATCGTTTATTGCAAAAGTTTTAGTTATTTTACGTCTAAAACAAATAGCTTATGCAAAATACAGAAGTTTAACAATAAAACCTCATTTATATGAAAAAAGATGTTAGTATTACGTTTAGATTTTTTTTTAATATAGTTGATATAATATCAAACGTAAAGTATGCGGATTTAATTTTTAGGGTTTCGAGATCTCATTACAGATTAAAATAAAAAAATATGAAAACTGAAAATAAATAAAATCTAAATTGTGATGTTGATATTATTTTAAAAGAGACCTATAGGGGCAAATGGGGTATCAAATGAAAGATATCGGTTTGTACATTTTAAACCCGACGTAAGTCAGTAAAAATAACACCTTTAAAAACTGTAGGTGGTTATTTATGGTACCTACCCGAGTGGGGTATCAAATGAAAAGCTTTTTAAAGGCACAATTAATTAACCGCCTACCTTGTATTTATTTCAGTTTACAGTAATCGACAAATTAGGACCATATTTGATAAAGTTATATTAAAAGCAACCATAAAGAATAAATAAAATTACAAGTCTTGAAAAAAAACCCGTTTATAAAAAAAAAATATGGCAAAAAATCGATGTTGCGAATAATTTGCAGGCAAATGTAATTTGTAAAATTTTGAAAATAATCTACCATTTTTTAAATTCATCTTTTAATAATGGGTCACACACACACATCGGACCCTTGACTTCTTGAAGCCGCTTTGACAATCCAATGATATTTTGAATATCAGATTGAGGGATATTGTGTGGCACTCCTCTACCGCAGCCGTCTTTAGCTCTCCTAGGGTCGTAAGGGCCGGTTCTCTTGCTCGGATACGTTTTTTTAGGTTGTTCCTAATGTGCTCAATCGGGTTCACATCGGGAGGGAATGCGTGCCGGCTGGCCATGGCAAAACTTGAATGACGACCTCATCTAATTATTGAGCGACAGATCTTGCGATACGGCAACAATCTTTGTCGGTCATTAATCTGAAGTTCTCACCAATAAATGGTGCAAAAGAGGTCGTGGTCTTGTAAAACTTCCTCCACGTATCTTTGAGCGTTCACACTGCCTCTATCAAACACCAAACGATCGGTACAAGCTTCGTAAGAGATGCCTCCCCAAACCATTATTGACCCTCCTTGATAACCCACGGTTTCAGTTATTGCGCATGGAGCAAAACGTTCATTTTGGCGTCTGTATACCTACACGTTGACGTCCATCTGGATCACTTAAGGCTATTCTGCTCTTACACTGAAAACTTTAAAAAATATTAAAATCAGCATATTCTCGGCAAAGGCAGCGGGAAAAGTCTTGCTCTACGGTGCTGTGTGAGCAGTTGTCGAGCGCGAGCTGGACCAAAAGCCCTCAGATTACTCTCAGCCAGTCTTCTTCTAATGGTAGGTACGTTCACTCACAATGACGTTTTTCATTTAAAAAGACGTGTTCACGCTTCAGTAGCGGTGCAAAGGCGCTGTTATTTCATAGCACTTTACTGACATTAAAGCACCGATATCGGCATTGACCTGGCCTACTCGTGTATGAACCAGTCTCCCGAAAGCGTCTGATGGCGTAAGTTCGAGGTACACCGAGTGTATGAGCAATTGACGTTGGCTATACCCAGCGCCAGCTGAAGCTACTGCCCTAGCAGCACCAGTTGCATTGGGAGGCATTTTTTCAGTCACAAAATAATGATACCCTAAAAACTCAAACTAAACAATAATTGCACACGATGGCAAAAACGAACAAGAAATGTTAACACGGCAACGTAACTGCAACAATTTCCAATAACGACTGAATTCCAAAAAGGCTTCAGTGGCACAAATTTATTCATCGAAATAAGGTTATAAGTGTTTGGTTTAATGTTAAAGTAGAGGGTTTTTTAACAAATAACAAATCATTAGATAAGCCAAAGTTAACATAATCAATCGGGGTGACGAAAAATATGGGTGGGTTAGTTGTGCTGGTGAGTGTATTACAGGAAAAATATAGTGAAGTCTGTAAAAATAACACATATTTTTTTATTTATGGCCTGCCGACCCGAGGGCTGTCAAATGCCTTTATTCCATCCAGTCCTACCAGTAGTTCGATAGTCGAACTGTTTGGATGTTTTCGGTTTGATTGTACATTTCAAAACAGTTTTTGAAGTTTTTTTTAGTTTCATACATACATTAAAGTCATTAATAACGGGATATTTACCATGATTCGATTTTTAAATTTTAATATTAATAATTTAGTTTTTTAAAAGTTTTATAGTTTCATACAATTTGAAATATTAAAAAAAGTCAAAAATTTACCATTCATCCCTATCTCCGAAGTATGCGGAGAAATCCATCTGAATTGTATAAGGCGTTTATAAATATAGATCTATTTTTAGAGGAAAATTATAGGGAAGTCAGTAAATAACATGAGAAACGGTCAACAAGGGGCGGGGAAATTTTTGAAAGAAAAACCCGTAGGACCCGTGGGGCATCAAATTATAGTTATCGGTTTGTACATTTCAAAACAGTTTTTGAAACTTCTGAGAGTACCATACTTCTTGAAATAGATTGAGAAAAGTTGAAAACTTAATCTCAACCCATAAATCTTCTAAGTTTGCAGAGCGATCTATCTGAAATTTACCTACTATTTCTGTATTAATTAATTAGCGAAGTCTCTAAACTGTACCTATAATATATATATATATATATATATTGACGATCGATGTGGCGCAGTGGGCGAAGGTCTGCCTGCGACGCAGAAGGTTGCGGGTTTGATTCCCACCTCGGGACAAATGTGTATACGATCTGTACGATATTTTTTCAGGGTGTTCTGGTCGTTTTCTATGTATAATAAAAAATATCTATCTATGTATTGTGTTATATTATGTATATCAGTTATCTAGTACCCATAACACAAGCTCTGCTTAGCTTGGGGCTAGGTAATGCTGTGTGAATTATCCAGCATTATTATTACATATTATTTGTACAATTCGTTTGTCTTGTTTAAAAGTTATTCCGTCAAAATATTTTCCGTCGCGACGCACTTATTTACAGAACTTTTCAAGAATATTCAGAGATCACGACAAAAAAAAAATGGGGAAAATTTGCACACAAAGGTCGTTCATATTTTTCCTACCCTATGATCGTTAGGTTGCTATCGTATACTTTTTACTTTATACCTAAAGAAAACTACCTAAGGAATCTAAGTGACCATACGACGAACTAAAAAAAGGCTTATCAGTTTTGTTCGTCTTTGTTCGCTCTCGCCGAATAATATGTGATTTTATCTTGCTAGAACAAAGTGCACGAAGTGTACGATTAATCCTCCTAAAATATCGACCTAAAATCTCGATAAATATTGGTTTATAATGAGAAGAACCACGATTCATAGATTACACGTTGTAACACCCCTACCTGTCTATTATAAATAAAATAAATATAACTCCAAATTTACAGATTCAAGACATTTATTACAGAACTTATTAAACATAGATCATTAGATAATTTATGATTATCTTAAAATTCAGAGAGAAGCTGCAAATCTTCCTATACCAAAGAAACGTCCTCCAAAGAGATAGTTATTGAAGATAAACGAATATATAGAAAAGTGATTTATAATGGCCAATGTGATCGTCTAGTGTCGTCTAGTGGTAGGACACCCGTTATGTTGTAGTAACTCAGATCCTTTTAGAAGCTAAGACAAACGAACAAACTACAAAATACCCTAATTCTGACGAATACCTACCTACTTAAACCTGATAAATCCTAATCCTCCATTTACACAAACGACTAAAATAACTTTCAATCTCACTCTCGCACACCGAACTTACGACGGCAAGGATGAGGGCACCGCCTCCGCCCAACATCTGTGATCCTCGACATCCTGACTGGACAGACCTCCACCGTCAACACAGATAAGACCGCATGCTGGGTTTCCATGCCTATTACTGTGTATATAGGTAAAGGTACTGGGACATATCACAAAAGAGTCAGTCGGGAAAGGAGGGCATTATCTTTTAGCAACCTAAGCCAGCCTCAAAGTCTTGTCATAATCTACCTATCTAAAATGAAACACTTTCAGAAGGAGTTTACTTTGTGATGTTTAATTCAAACCTTTCAGTGGGTAAGCTACGTTAAGATATTATGCAATTCAACTCTTCCTTACATCATCTCTCTAACTAAAAAGCTAGATAAGTCAAGTCATCTGGTCCCTAGCTGTACTTAACCAGAGAAGTAGTGAAGTTCCAAATTTATCTGCGGAATCAAACACTACTAAACTGGTGAAGTTTAGCACCATTCGTCTCCTATTAGGTCCTCCTCCCAGAGTAGGAGCTTTAGTAGAAGCCGGGAGACTTCCCTAGAATCTTAAGATCTGAATTTCAAGCTTCACTATAACTCTTAGGCCGAAAGAATATATATAATAACCCTGAAATATCCGACGAAATGATCATCTAGGATACTCCTTCAGCCGAGACTTTGTCTCACGGATAATGGGAGACTACCGCCCCCTACCCGCTTGCCGAATTTAAAGTCAGAAGTAAGGTTGTTTTTCACATACTAAAGACCCATAAATACAATATTCAATTTAAAGATAGTTAGAGCAAACTTGGAATTCATTTCCTTTAGGCAAAATATACAAATTACAATATCGTTGAATCGAAGATGACCTAGATGATGAAATAGGAATGATATAGGTACCTACTCGTGATATACGCACTAATCCGAAATAGCCCTGTATTTAAAATAAAATAGATTTCTGACCTGATTCCGGTAAAACCTTTACCAAACGTAGGAATCCTTTCTCTTGTATTTAACGTATTATAACCGATGAGCGCTCTATCCTTTCGATTTGCATTATCCGCTTCTCTTTATCAAGAACATTATTTATATTAAAAATCCCATCCGTCACGTCTGAAAGCAATTTTCCAACCCTCTCCCCTTTTGTTTTTCCGTCTTCTCCTTATGTCCGCGCCACGAATTCAAATGATTTGTCTATTCTTCTATTCAGAGAAGTTTTTATGTAATGCACCAAAGCAGTTTTATAATTGATTTATTTTTAGGGTTAAATATTATTTAAAAGAAACGCTAAATGTAAAATATTTGCATAAAACAGTGTAGCCACTGTCTGGACTGTTACAACGTATGCTGCAAGGCAATTTGTTGAAAATATGTTCAGGTCAGATTATTTGATAATCCAAAGAGAGAGGTCTTTTTAAAAAGAGGAGACCTGATCTAATAATGATATTAAACTAATATTTTAGGTTTAGAAGGAAAGACATTTTATTTATTTTATTATTAAACAAGATCATTAGTAACAAATTTGGTTCTGGCTGTTTTTTCACAATTACAATATAAAAAGATATGCATGTTTACATACGTGTTAAAAGAAAAATAATACAAATAAAATTTAAATAAAAAGTACAAATGTACTCTCGGACATTATTTTATTTTGTGTTAAAAAAAAAAGGAAAGTAGCAAAAATAGTTTGATCCCAATTTACATATTTCTAAGGCAACCTTTACATCAACACTGTCCCGAAAGATGTAACTTTCTTGTTATAAGAAAATCAATCAAACTCGGGTGAGAGCCTTTAATCATAAATAAAACGTCAAGTGCGAGTTAGACTCGCGCATCAAGGGTTCCGTACAAACTTCTACTCTTTAGCAAAGAAATCAGTCAAATCCAGACGAATAAGGCACAATAATTTTCTGATTTGATAACGATTATGACGTAACTTATTTAGTCCCTCGAACTATTGGCGTCTCGAGACTAAATAAGTTACGTCCAACCCTAGTGTAACAATGTACTATTTTGAATGAATAAACCACAAATTTACGGTTTTCTGATTTTCCCTTTACTTGTGCTATAAGTCATTGCTTCTTGCCAAATTTCATGGTTCTAGGTCAACGGAAAGTACCCTACAGGTTTTTGGTCCATGGCGAGATTCGAAAATTATTTTTTCTGTGAATATACTAAAAATTTACGGTTTTCGAATTTGTCCCTTTACTTGTGTTATAAGACCTTGCTTCTCACCAATTTTCATGGTTCTAGGTCAACGGGAAGTACCCTAAAGGTTTTTGGTCCATAGCAAGATTAAAAAATTATTTTTTCTGTGAATAAACTACAAATTTACGGTTTTCAGATTTTTCCCTTTAATTGTGTTATAAGACCTTGCTTCTCACCAAATTTCATGGTTCTAGGTCAACGGGAAGTACCCTATAGGTTTTTGGTCCATGGCAAGATTAAAAAAATATTTCTTCTGTGAATAAATTACAAATTTACGGTTTTCGGATTTTTTCCATTACTTGTACTATAAGACCTTGCTTCTCACCAAATTTCATGGTTCTAGGTCAACGGGAAGTACCCTATAGGTTTTGTGTGCACGTGATTCCCTAGGAAAATTGAAAAAAAAAATAGACATAAACAGCTGTAACTTTTGATTGCGTTGACTTAGAAGTTTGATTTATATCGAGGCTTCAAGAGGTTACGAGCCTGCGTATATGATGTGAATATCAACTCGATAACTCTACGCGTTTCTGAGAAAAGTGGGTTGACAGACGGACAGACGGACAACAAAGTGATCCTATAAGGGTTCCTTTTTTCCTTTTGAGGTACGGAACCCTAAAAAGAAGTCTATGTGTTTATTTAACGCTCCAACCAGGGTGAATGATATTACTATTTACTCGCAGTAGCTTCGCGATCGTATTAGAGTATATTTATTTATCCAGGCCAAGCTAGCTAAGTAAACCTATTCTCTCCACCTAGCTTGGTGGACCCTAAAGTATTGACCTCCAAAGTGTGAAAAGTATCCCAACTTATATTATAAATAAAAGTGAAAGTAACTCTGTTACCGGGCTAAAGGTGTTTCGACGCGGGTTGGCGCGAAATGTTTTTTTTCACGCTTCTTTTTTTTTCAACAATCAATAAAACTAGCGTAAACGGAGTTTGCCGAAAATTGTAAATCATTACATTCACGCTAAAATTAAAGTAAGCGGCATCGATTCTCTGGTTTTTTGGGAGCATATGGGAAATTATGAGATATTAACCCATTTGGACCCAAATAAAAATCAACATATGCTCCTAAAATACAAATGAATCAATTGGTTTTATCATGAGTTCATATAAAATGGTTTACAATTTGCAACAAGTTAGGTACCTTTTTTGCTAGTTTTTTTCCCTTGTGGGTGGCACGCAGAAATAGTAAAAAGCAAAAAAACATGAATCTCGAACCACCTGTCAAATCGCTGAATCAATATATCTATTTAATACATAAAATAATACGTTCCTATAAAACAGACAACCAGAGGTTCCTATTTCATAGCTAGCAATAAATAGAGAACCAAAACCCTAACAAGTAGGTACTTAATTATAAAAAACATAACAGATATACAAAACAGTAGATATAGCTGCAGAAGTCCTGCAAACCTGCCGCCTACGACAGGAACTCTCCACGGTCTTCCTGTTGGGGAAATCAAAGAAAAGAGTTTGTTTTAGACTTAAACACGATTTATTACACAAGTAATACTTATAAAACGATTGATGGGGAAGACGTTATTATGAGCTGGCGTGGGTCGCATGTCGCACCTCGAATGGTCCCACGATACGTGAATGAATACTGAGTTGCATTTACTTAGGTACATATTGTACGAACCGTACACCTCCAGCTGCCCATCAATGCCTGTCCAAGCGGCCGCTTAGGACAGGTAGTGCCTCTTGCTAGCGTCGAGCTGGACGGAGACCAAAAACGGCTGACAAGCTCACAGCCGCATGTCCACGCGGCTGGTGGAAGTCAGGCTTGTCTCAACTTATAAATGAATAAAAATAAATAATATGATAAATAAAATGAATAATGCTGGACAATTCACACAGCATTATCTAGCCCCAAGCTAAGCAGAAATTGTGTTATGGGTACTGTCGGATAACTGATATACATAATATAATACAATACATAGATAGACGTTTTTTATTATATATAGAAAACAACCGGAACACCCTGAACAAATGTCTGATGATCGTACACACATTTGTCCCGAGGCGGGAATCGAACCCGCAACCTTCTGCGTCGCAGGCAGACCTTCGCCCACCGCGCCACATCGGTCGTCAATAAAGATGTACGAGTATGTTAAAATAAAACGTTCAATTTAGGACTGATGAGGACGAGAAGCGAAAAATTTAGTTCATAGCACTTAATTACAAGAGACGAGGTCGTCGTTGTTGAAAAAAAAATGCACATAAATAAATAAATATAATAATAATCAAAATTCACAATCAAAGCAAAATATCTTTCTGTCACACCCCAAACCCGAATATCAAACAAAATCCCCTTGCTTTTCTTTCGACAAAAAAATCTGACAAAAGTTGAATTTATGAAAGCATTATAAAAGAAAGTTTAACAATCTCTAGATCCTATTACTAGGATTGGAACTTCTTTAAAACCCTTCGGCCATCTACAGAATCGGAGTTTCAGAACTGGTTTCATACGAGGCTTGTAATTACTTGTACGGAACTGGTTCCGATCGTGGTTATTAATTTACTTGTATGGAACTGGTTCCGATCGAGGCTCTTAATGTACTTGTATGGAACTGCTGGACCACGTTCACTGAAAAATGCTTGACATGATGGCCAGGACTGTCTGTGCTGTGTTTTCTAAATGGGAGAAACTCTTTTATGATAACTGGCTTATTAGATGAATAAATCAAGACATCATCTGTCAAATGATCTTATGACAACTATAATATTGATATAATTTCAATAGGTAGTAGTAGGGATTATAATTCTATGAAGTGTTTATTTCTGTTGCTTATAAATAATACGAGTGCTTTCTGCTTACACTTGGCAAACACAACAAACTTTGGCACTTGGCTTACACTCATTATTGAAACGTCTAAGAAATTTTGAATTTATTTCAACGCGAAGAGGAGGTATTGTCCTTTTGTATGAAGGTCGCAAATATCATCGCAAAAAGAAATACACAGAAGGTGATACGATATTCCTATGTTCCAATTACACTTATGGGTGCAAAGGGAGTATTAATTTAAACGAGAAGAACGAAGTGGTCCATGGTAAAACCAAAACACAAAATACGGACTGTATACCAAACCAAGCCCAAAATAAAGTATTCAAGGAACTTGACAAGTTCAAAGACAAAACTGGCTCAAATTTCGATTCTATACAAAAACAATACGATGAGATGGGATACAATCTAGAAACTGAGGGTGTGCATTTGCGGACGGAAATAGTTACCATCATTTGAAAATAAAAAAACAGGTCTTTTTAATAATCGAAACAAAGTACTGGGTGTGCCCAACATGCGTTTTTCGACATCTACTGAAGTAACAGTTCCAATAAAGTTTCAAGATTTCTTGCTAGCTGACTAGAACCAGTTCTAAAACTCCGGTTCTGTAGACGGCCGAAGGGCTTTGAAAACCGATAGGGAGGCAAATTATATTATGGGGAAGGGCAAAATGCTTCTTGAAAAGGATGTGCGAAGTCACTGGCAGAAGGTAGTAATAAATAATTTTTAAGTTTAATTTGTTAACACCTGTGATTTTTTTGAGAACGTGCGTGTCCGCAGATTTGAGATTTGAGACCCCCAACTCGATGGCAGTCAAAATTTATAATAAAATATCAGAAGACATCAAATGTATAGAAAAAAATAACATATTCGAATACAAACTAAAGGCGATACTCATAATTTTTTTTTTTAATTAACTTGGACGAATTCTTCGGTGATAATTTTAGCGACTCGTAACATTTCATAATAGGTATATAATACATAGTTCATCATAATTAGAAAGGCATGATATCTGGCCAGTCTTCCATTGCAACACCCTAAATGGGTACATACTGTGAACTTTTTATTAACACTCACATAATCACTAAAACCTGATGACTATATGAATGCAATAAATAAAAATACTAAAATACTGATTTGGGAGAGGCCTTTGTCCAGCCAGTGTCCCTTAATGTCATTCACTGATGGAAACTTATGAACTTGATCGAAAAATAATAATTCAGTATTTTGTATTTATTATTAACCTGATGGCAATGTCACGCACGAGATAATTTTAATAGCACGCTCGTATTGCTCACTCGTGTATGTATATCGAGAGGAATTTCATATGACGTATGAATAAATAGGGTTGCCACTTACTTCCTTGAAAGGTGTTTTTCCTTGGAAAAGTTAGGATGTTAGTCACTTATGAAAATAGAGTATGTATTGTATTGGGTACCTACTGAAATGGAGGAAATAACTCGTGTAACATTATTGTATTACAGCGTTATTTCCTCAAAGAAATATTTTATGTTGCTTCTTCTACTGGTAGATATTTCCAGGACGGAAAAAGTAAAGAAATGAACGAAATTAAATAGGAAATAAAATAAAAAAGTCAATTTTTAAATTAAAAAAAAAACAACTTCATTCTCCTAGATCAAACGATGACCTTCTTCATGCCTTACCTTAAAACAGTATTAAAACAGTTTATTGTTTTATGAGTATCACTCTAGAGCTCTCGTGCATGAAATTTTCAGCTTTTGTAACAGTAAAGCAAGTTACAAAATTTTCGATTAAAAAATTAAAGAATTTACGTTTGAGCTACACTAAGTTGAATTTTCAATATTAAATTTAAAATAAAAATTAAATAGCCAATGTTTCTAGAAGATTTATTAAAAATTGCGAGACTGAGTGTTCGTAATATTACTAAAAAAAGTGCTACTTAATACCCAATATTTTGTTGAAATCGGTCTTTGTTAACAAGAATAACGGTGAAAATTCCCAAAATTAGTAATTTGATCCAAGCAACTTATTATTGTGCCTCCTATTGTGTTAGTCTTTTGGCAAATTAGGATAGGAGATGGATCAAATTAAACTTCGAGAAATGAGTCAGCTTATAAAAGAAGATTTTCAAACTTCTATACAAACTTGGAAACGTCTACAAAATTATCTTTTAGTCCGCAATCGACAATATGACAGACTTCAGATAGGTAGTTGATATGTAGATGAAAGATGACATGATAGAATGGTTTACATTCAATTCGACGTCATATTACGTGCGACCCTTCATTTGACATTTCTTTTATCTAAGGCGAAGCGCGCCCTACGATTTTTATTAGCGTGATATTTTTGTCGCAGAAATATAACGTATGATTTTCTATGTCAGTGCGCCCATATGCAATAAAAAAAACGCCGCAAAACTAAATTGCAGCCTATAACGGTACGGCCCCGCGCGCATTGCGACAATAAAATCGCACACTCCGGCGCAATTAGTATTTCGCTCTCCTCCGAAACTGGGCTTTCTTCAGCAGAAATTGTTACAATTGACGGAGCCCAAATGACACATTTCCTAAGCGTCAGCTGCAACCAAGTTACTGAAGAGCTAAGTGAGCTGCTATTTATTCTTTTTGTGGATATATTAAGCGTTTGTTATGTGACTTTATGCACATACTAAAGTCACATTACAACTAACATAAGTGTATCGTGTCAGTGGTTTAAAAAAAATGGAAAAAATACAGCAACAGAAGCGCTTTGTAAGCTTTGTTTTTCGTCAATACATAACATCCCAAAGATCGTAATTAATGCAATGGTAAGCGGAGCTCGCAAAATTAAAATCCTCTTTTTGTAATTCCTTTGGAACCAAGTTGTAGAGCTCTTCGTGCAGACACATGATGGGTATTATCACCTCTGGATACGGAGATATAGAGTCATGGGCTTTTTGAGTGGGGTTGTTGTTCCATGAGTTAGGGCTCATTCTCCTGATTTTATTGAGACCCAACAAAGGGAATCTGACTTATGGTTCCAGCGTTGCGACAGCCTGAAATTCCCTTGGAGATTAGTTGTATTTCATGTTTAATTTAGCATCATTGTGTATATTTGTAGATTCTTGGTAAAGTATATGGTATCAAAGGGAACAGCAAGAGACCTACTGGATCACTTGATCCCCACATGATGGGTCTATCCTTCAAAAAGTATGAAACACCTACATTTTAACATTTCAGATGGAAATTATGTTCGGGTGTTATTTGAGCCATAACCACGCATACATTCATAGAATTTCTCTCTCGTCTAACGTGTACTAAACAAATGGCTGAATCGCCATAGGATCTCGTTTAGTTATGTCACAAGTAGTCACAACAAAAATAAATATGATAAGATGCCTAGGATAAGTTTTGGTAAATTATCTTGTCTTGTAGACGCTAATAGGAACTAACTAGTAGGTAGAATAAAACCATCAGTAGGTACTTTTGATGACTCCAATATCCTTAACGTAATATAACTTGGAGGTTTTATTCCTCTGAGCTCGTTAGTTTACCCCTTAGTTAAAATACACATATCTATTTTAGGTAAATTATCCGACTGTGTTTTTATAAAACCAATAACAGACAGTTGTAGCTTGGATAGAGAACACAAATAAAAATAATCAACTTTTTTGAAGTCACATGCTACAATATTTGTGTACATTATCTTTACACTTGACTGTACTCTGACGATTTGAAAGGGTGGCGATTAGAAAAAGGGACTATTTCAAAATATGACCATTTGAAAGTCTGACCTAATGAAAATAATGGGCTGTATCGAAGAAATCATTAGTTAATTGCACCTTAATTTAGATCATCGATTCGATTAGTCATCATCATTCGATTACTTAGTTATGAAAAATTTACGGTGAAAAGTGAGAAAGTTATAAAATTAGTGTAAATAATAGAAAATAGTCTAATTAGTAATAGCTACCAAATGTACCTATATAGATTTTCTTCAGTTTCAAGATCTACATATTTGTTTCACCTCAGTTGCACTTTTGTTCTGAATTCTACAGTTTTTAGCTACATTGTTGTTCGTTGTGCGAACTTGGAGTTTGTCAAGGGTGACAAACGATTTTGAGAAGGAGGCCAAGAGGAGGATAATGATAGGTTGGGCAGTGTCTGGGAAACTACGTCAAGTCTTCTCGCCATCCATACCGCTTGCATGCTTGAAAACGAAAGTTTTCAATCAGTGCGTCCTACCCGTCATAACCTACGGAGATGAGACGTAGACTCTCACGGTAGGGCTGATCCACCAGTTTAAAGTCACCCAGCTAGCTGTGGAGAGAGCTACGCTCGGAGTTTCTCTGAAGGATAGGATTCGTAACGAATACTTTCGACGGAGAACCAAGGTTATCGACATAGCTCAAAGGATTAGTAAGCTGAAGTGGCAGTGGACTGGCCATATCTCCGATTAGGGAAATGAGGATTTACGAAAGACTGCTGGCAGATGCTTGATGCCTGAAGCTGAAGAAAGGGCGCTATGGCGCTTATTAGGGGACGCTATTATGTCCAGCAATGAACTAATATAGGCTGATAATGATGATGTGCTCTCTCAGTTCGTAGGTATAATGAAGGTCTTTGTAGCAACCCGAACACGATATTTAGTAGGTTTTTAGTCAAATCTTGCTACATCGAGGGCACGATATTTCGTGAAACCTTTCGTATGGGAGAGAGATAAATCCAATGTGGTATTTAAACGACAATTTTTGGTTATTTTGGAAAGGGGCTACCTACCAGAGTAAGATATTAAATTACCTAAAGGTTATAAGGTTTTACATCACAAAACCGTTTTTGAAAACCTACCAGAGTAGGATATTAAATTACCGGTAGGTATAGGTTTTTACATCACGAAACTGTTTTTGAATTACATATTTTTGTAGGTTACCATACTTTTTAACATTTTGAAAGGCGAAAAATCTACCGTTTCCTTCCCCTGTTTTCAAAGTTGAAATACAATATAAAAACATGCAAAAAATATTGATTTCTATAACTTAATATAAGTACCTACTCTGTGTAGTATTTGATATTCGCTTTTAAGTAAAGAAAATACCTGTGTTGTTCGACTAACGAACTACTGGTAGGACTGGATGGAATAAAGGGGAATCTCGCTCTTCGAAAACAATTTATATTAGTAGAGTTGATTAAGTTAGATATAATCTAGTATTTTAAAGAAAGCTTAGTTTGTTTACTTTTAAAAGAGAAGAGAAAACTGGAGAGCGAAGGAGGTTTTTTTTAAGACGTAGCAGTAGGTAGCTAAGAACGGATTTTTGGAATTTCGTATTTAAATGTAGTTTAAATGAGGTCGTAATCGAATAAAGAGGATTTTCAGGCTTTTTCATACTAACTTTAAATCATAAAGGATCGGTTATATAATTTTGCCAGCATTGTTTTGCGAGGAAACCAATATTACATACGGTACTTTTTTTTGAAGTCCACGTGAAAGAAATCGAAGGCGGGTCAGCTAGTAATTTATAATTAAAGTTTAAATGCACAAAGTATTTTAATGACTTGGGCACGCGCTCGTGCTCCTTTGTGTGTGTGTGTGTTTGTGTTGTGGTGTGTGCTTGGATCTCCTGAGGCACTCACTAGACCTAGACTCATAAGTTTCTGGGCAACCGAAGACCCAAAGGTGTTTAGTTTGCTTTTGTGAGGGTGTTTCCACCGTACCGTGTCCTATTACCTTCTCACGTCTAAACAGTCTGAACTTTAGATAAATAATAGATTCGGGCGGTACTTTGCGGAAATCCATTGCAAAAATAAAGATGTAAGTAAGTAGTATTTAGTAATATTTCGTTACTTAGTAGTTTTACGCGGAATTGTTACTAAATATTTTCATTTTTAAATTTAGTCTGAACCTAGTTTAATGAAATTCGGCAGAGAGGTAGGTATATTATGGTAACGCGGGGCGGTCTCTGGTTAACATTATAACTTGTTTTCCCCATAAGTACTTGGTACACAAGCTTCGCTTAGTTTGGGGTCAGACGATGCTGTCTGATATATTCAGCATTAATTATTTTTATTGTATTTTTTTAGTTACGTAGCACGACGTTTCTTAAAAGTTATTTTTATTACATTGGAATATCATTGATTATAAGGGCGTAAACTTGTTGTGTAGTTTAGGTTTTCAATATAGCCCTCAAAGTTGGTGAGAGTACGTAATCCCCCATACAATCGTAATTTCTGCTTAATTTGGGGACAACATACCCGATTTAAATGAAATTTGCATAAACAGTCGGATATAAAATTGCTCTACGTTTGCATCGATATTTATGTATAATAAAAACATACATATATGTATGTAATGAAGTATTAAGTATTTCAGTCTCCTTGTACCGAAACCATGAGCTCTGCTAAGCTTGGGGCTAGATGATACTGAGTGAATTTTCCAGCATTATTTATTTAAAATAACCCATTTCAATTAGTTTTGTCATGTCATGTCGTAAAGTAGATGCGACCTCAACAGCAAGTAGGTTTGAACACATTCTCTGAGCAATTTGAAGCGACAACGCCTTTGCGTCTGCTCTGCCCTCATATAATGTATATGTACCTATGTATCTGTCAAAGCTCCGGGGTACCCCTCTACTGAGCACGTCACGAATCGATAAACATTTTCATTTCACCTTGTTTCCATTTCAACACGTCGGTCGCCGAAACGAACCTCAGGTCTTGTTTCGGGTACAGGTACCTACTTAAAAATAGCCCTTCAAAGTTTTATTGCAAATAAAGTCGGTTATTCGTTTATTCGTTTTATCAAAGTATGGTAAATTGAAACTAGAGCTGCTTTCTTTTAATTTTATAATCAGTTCTGATGCCCCTTACCCGTAGGAAGAGGACCACTTTTTTCGCCACACCCTGTATAGTCTTTTTGGCTTTAAGGTTCCAAAGGAGTAATCAGTTTTTAAACTGATTATTATATATATCTTGGGAGTAATCAGTTTTTAAACTGATTACTCCCAGGATATTAATGAGATTGAATTTGGAACATAAAAATATATGTAAAAAAATTACCAAGGCGATTCGTACAATGAGTTTTCTTCGAAATTCGAACTAACGTCTGTGCAGGAGGCGGAAAATAAAACGATTACCGCAAATAATTTAGTTTGTCTTGAGCGTGTTTAAATCCCTCTCGTACTTAAAATTTCTGAGTTATTCTAGAAACGGAATTCAATGACGCTTTTGACGAAAGGGCTCTATGCCCCCGGTGCATAATCTACTATTACATAGACAGCAGCAGCGTCTGCTCACGGCTTCGCACGCGCTATTCCCTGTTAACAACTACCCTATTATGTCGAAATTGACAAAATGAAATAAATAGACATAGAAATTTATTTATTTGCTGCTGCAGTACAAAACACACATAAGAATAAAATTTTAAAAAAAGTGATAAAAAGACTGACTGCTGTGTTACAGCAGCAAAAAGGTCTCGACTCAGCATGATTGCCTTACTACTCTGAAGTAGATAGGAGCTGATATTCTGCCGAAACCATTATGATCACAAGACCCTGTGAGGCTTACAATTAGAGTAAGTAGTGTAATTTTTTTGTGTTTATAAATAGTAAGTAATATACATGAATACAAATTATAATAAATAATAGTATGTAACTGGTGCGTGTCTGACTGTGTGAAGCGGATATAAATATAATATACCTATTAATATAATTAAGTAATCAAAGAAAGTCATAGGCTAGTATGTAGGTAACTATGTTGCGAAATAAATAAAACTTTGTTGTTGTAATTTTAACGCCAATTTTTTGAGCCTATTTACATTAACAAAAAGCAAAAAAAAAAAAAATTAATTTATAACTGTGGGACAGTATTTATGGCTAAACCGGTACGCAGTTCAAATCATCATATTGTTGTAAGCAACCAAGGTGTTAAATATCTTACTACTCATTGTTTCATATTTTATGTGAGCAGTCAGAGTGTTCAAAATTATCTTAGCAAACAAAGCTCTCAAAGTTATTTGTGCCTATAAAGTACCATCAAAAAGTAATAATAACATTATTCATATACATATTTCCATGGTACATTTAACCATAACAAAATAAAAATAACGACCCTTATTAACAAATAAAATGCATGATGAAGAAAGATAATGAATCTTTGGAAAATTAGTATTCTTAATTTTATTACTTATTTACTGCCTAATATGCTTCATATCATAGTTATTAGAAAGTAATTTTCTTATTGAAAAATACTTAAAAGTTGACAAAATAGTTGATAGGTTTGATGATTAAGTATTAAATCAAATCTGAAATTTTGCTTAGATGCAGCTCTAACCCTGAAATCAAACATAGGTTTTTAGTCCCATAAGTCAATTTCTTTGTGATAGAAATAACCTTTAAACGTTTACATAGAAACAAGGAAAGCGATGCCGCGGGCAGAATCTAGTCTTACATTATAATATTTTCTGTCGTTTTCATAAATTTCAACCCGACCTCAAACTTGTCATTTTTTCAGTGTTCCGGACCCGCCACAGCGGTTACTTCTGATAAGCCTTCGTTTCCGTCCGTCCGTGCGTTTGTCATGAACCGGAGGTAGAATTAGATTTTGCCGCTTAATATTACGGAGCAATTTGTCTCGGTTTCCGGATTTGGCCGTCCACTCCATCTAAAAGCCATACTGTATATCGACTGTTTCCGATACAAAGGGCGTAACTCCAAATCACCTACTTGTGGGAATGAGCAGAAAACAAACTAAAAACTCTTTTTCACCACTTTTTTGTTTTATACTTACGAGTATAACGATTGAACGAACGTTTGACGACCACTGTGGCGCGGTGGGCGAAGGTCAGCCTGCGACGCAGGAGGTTGTGGGTTCGATTGCCGCCTCGGGACAATTTTTCTACGATCTGCAGATATTGGTTCAGGGTGTTCTGGTCGTTCTCAATGTAAAAATATCTATCTATGTATTGTATTATTTTATGTTTATCAGTTATCTAGTCCTCATAAAAAAAACTCTGCTTAGCTTAGGGCTAGAAAACTTTATGTATATTGTACAACATTATTTAGTTATTTTATTTATTTATTTCTAAAGTTGGTTCTAGGAAGAAAGATCTTATATTTTGGCAGTCCTTTGTTTCATTTAATTACAGTTAAATACGAGCGTTATTTAAAAAGTAACCAGGACTTACACCTATGAATACCGAAAAAAAAGTATTTACGACCCATTCATTAATGGTCTGGTAACAAACATCTGAAATAAAAGCCTTAAAGTACATACAAGAGAAATTTCTCAGGTTGTAATGACCATACTAATTTTATGAGTCTATGATTTACAAATTTGGAATAATTAAGTAATAAGGTAGGTTTTAGGTACATTCATAATTAATCGGTAATAAGTCCAGTAAAAAATAAATAAATACATCACAATGGTTAGTTCTATGGATCTTGTTATGGTAGATAAGTTAATGGTGTATTATGTGTTCTTGTAATTCTAAAAAAATATTGATCATCTATATTAGCCTTATAGGTACTGTATTTTATATTAAAGTTTTAAGTTTCCTTAATGTTGTGGCAAATAAATGATTCGTCTTTGTCTTTGTCCTTAATTCGAATGCTTACTCATAGTTTTTAATAACGAATTAACTAGCTGGTGCTAGTTAATTCGTTTCAAACTAGATTGGTGGTAAGAACCACCTAATTTTACGCCATAGAACAATTTAAGATACACAGATCGAAAGAGAAAATTATTTAAGGTTGCATTAAAAAGTGATTTTGCCCGAAATGGTCTTTACGCCCTTTGTTTCGGGAACAGTCGATATTATACCTCAATACGAGGTTAATCCGCACGCTTCATAATGGAATATAATAATTTCGAGCTGAAACAAGCGCCCATTACTTAGGCAAGGTTCCGTCTTATTTTTAAAACGCGCAGTTAGCAGTATAGCAAGCACACACGCACGGAAATGTCTACCTAGAGAGCCACTATATCCTAAAGACATCAAATAGTTCCCTAGGTAGACTGAAAGAATTTACGAGCTGATAATTGTTAAACCTAGACCTCCTTCTTTATTTACGATATTAGCTTCTAACGTTTCCCAGCGCATAACAATATTGAATATGCGGGCTCCCTCCACAACACACACACTCGTTCAAAGTACGACGTAGGTACTCCTATCGTAAAATGTAAGTATAAAACGAACAACCCACCCTAGCCTCCCCTTTCCCACCGCCCAAGACAACAAAATCAACAAGTAGATGGAGCCGTTGTGGAAATTGAATTTTGTTGTGCGGGTTGATCGACAAGGAGCGTTTTAAGACCATGTCCTCGACTTCAGTGTCGAGCGGAAAAGTCGCGGCGAGACGGTGATGCTGCAGCGGAGCAGTGATAGGATCTTAAGAAAATTCTGTATCGAAACGTAATAAGTGACCGATACCTACGTAGATTGTAAACATGCATCAATATCTCTTGTAATATTTATTGTTGGAACGCGCTGAATAACCATAATTATTTTACATGACAATTATCTTAAACAAGGTCGCATATTGGCAGTAATACTTTACTTCGGTGTGAAAGCAGCGGCATCGAAAGTGGTAAAATAAATCTTAACAAAGTTTGCTAAAACTCATAAATACATTTTGAAAATGGGATATATCTCAGGTGGCAAGCAATTTATACCTCTATCTAACAAACTATTAAAATTTTAGTTTGTTTACCAAGATCCAACGTGAATTTTTAAATAATATTTTTGAATAACTTGTGAACGTACGTACTTGCCGCTAGCCAGAATACTAAGCCTGAATTTTAGGGTTCGTCCTTGAAAAAGCATAAAATATATGTATAAATTATACACATCATATATTCGGTATGAATTTTGTAAAGTTAAATTATAAATCCGCAAAAAAATAAGTACTTTATTTTTGCTTTTTCATAACCCTCGTGGTGAAACTACCTTACTGCATACTTAATATGCTGCGAATCATAAAACACCATCTTACGTCGTTTTTCCATCCGACAAGTGTAAAACAAATAAGGCGGTTATTATCAGGGTGAGGCCTGCCTCCAGCAGCTGACCATTATATAGGATGTGGAGTGTAAAACGTCTACGAGTGCGCTTGTGCTAATATTTTATTGAACACTCAATACACATACGTTCCAATAGTCAGATTGGATGTACGAGTCTGGAACAGCGCCAAGGCATTTACGATTTCGGTTAGTTCCCTTCTGCCTTATGTTGTATAGTTTTACAAAATCTGATGTTAATGACAGTTGTCAGAAGGTTGAATTTAAGGTGATTCCAGAAAAGTAAGATTCTCGAGAAATTTATATGTGCGCCGTAAAATTTATATAAAACATCATCTTCTAAAGATATTTTTTATCCAATTAATAAATTATATTCCCGAGTAATTAGTTTTTGTCCCGTGAAACTCAATAATCATTGAAGCCATTCACTACTTTGGCTTGTGACAAACGGGATGAGAAGAGAAACAACGGAAGCAAAATAAGCACTTAAGGTGAGGTAGGTCCCAACACCCAGGTTTTGTCTGTACGGAAAATCAATTTTAAGGCAAGAAAACACAACTTTTTAAAATCTTTTTTATGAGCATCGAAAGTTTAGGATTTTTTTTAGTGAGTTACGGGAGTCGATTGACTCAACTTGACTCGATAGAAAAAAATCGCAAAGATTCCTCCAAATTTTCATTTTTACTACGGAAAACCAATGTCAAACAATACAGAATATGACTTTTTTGATTTGTTCGCCATTAGTACATACATCACTGGTACTACATTTTGCTCTTCAGTACTCCCCAAATCACAAAATATAATATATAACTGTTTAAATGGTCTTGGGCAGTTTTTAAACGTACCATCAGCAAAAAACGTCTTACTGACTTTCATAAGTCCCCGCGCTTCAATTGATGAAAAAATCAGAATACGATTCTTTTTATTGTCGTTGAAGTCTCCGAGAAGAAAATCACTGAATATTTGCGGTACTTCAACCTTCCTTCAATCTTTGTATTCAACAGTTTTCACTTTGGCGACTTTCTTCCTTCTTCTTTGAGCCACAGCCCTGTAGTTGTCATATTTTGCCACGTTTGCAATTAAATTCAAACCCTTGTCCTTCATAGATGCTACCGTTTTTAGGGTTTCAAAGATCAGTTTTGAAACCCTTATGGTCTCGCTCTGTCCGTCCCCGCTCTTTCTTGAATATCTCAGTAACTACTGCAGCTATTAACTTGAAATTTGAAATAATGATACATTTCGTGCGCCATTACTGATTTCAAGAAAAAAATATATAAATAAATGAAAAATGAAAATGAATATTTTCAGTACAAATTTTGATGTTGAAATTTCAAAAGAAACCTAGGAAGGCAAATGGGGTATCAAATGAAAAGTATCGTTTTGTACATTTCAAAACACTTTTTGAAATTTCTGTAAGTTTCATACTTTTTGAAATATTTCAAAAAAAGACGAAAAATTGACCATTCCCCCCCCTATCTCCGAAGATTGCAGACCGATCCACGTACAATGTATTAGGCGTTTGTAGATATGAATCTATATTTTACAAAAAAAATATAGAAAAGTCTGTAATTCTAATAGTTTTTGAAAAATTGACAAAAAAGGGGACTTTTTTTTCAAAACGGGGTACCTACCCATGTGGGGTCTCAAATGAAAGGTATCGTTTCGGCCATTTTAAAACACTTTTTGAAATTTCTGTAAGTTTCATTTTTGAAATATTTCAAAAAAAGTCGAAAAATTTACCATTCTCCCCCTTCCTATCTCCGAAGATTGATGACCGACCCATGTACAATGTATTAGGCGTTTGTAGACAGGGATCTATATTTTACAGGAAAATATAGAAAAGTCTGTAAAAATGACCATTTTTGAAAAAAAAAATACATATTGAGAATGGTCGAAAAGAGGGATATTTTTTATCGAAAGGGGGCTATCTACCTATTGGTTTACCAAATGAAAGGCATTGTTTTGTAAATTTTAAAACAGTTTTCGAAATTGCTGTAGGTTTCGTACTTTTCAAAATATTGCCATTCGAAGAAAGACGGAAAATTGATTGTCCAAATAATTGGCAAATGTTTGAAACCCTCGGCGCGCGAGTTACACTCGCACTTGACGGATCTTGTTTTATAATGAGAAGAGATTGTTTCTTCTACATTCGATGCTGCAGTTTCAACACTGGAACTTATGATCGAAGAAACAATATTTTCATTTATGTTGGGCAAGCAAGCAGAAGAATGTATTTTCTTTTTCAGTATATTTGACTGACTCTGAAAAATAGCTAATTTGTAGTTAATTTATAATTTTATTAAGTTGAACGTGAAATAGGTACCAGGACATCATGAACATGGCAGAAATATTTTTTCCAAAGCATTTAAGATCTCTAAGATTACTGATATCCTGGTAGATAGCATCAAATTTTTGAAAAAAATATAGGTACTTATATAAGAGTTCAGGATTGATCTTACCTCACTCACTGTTACAGTTCCACTACACTTATTTGACCAAAAGTTTTTGCACCTCCATACAGATTGAGAATTTTTGAATTTCCTGACTAAATAGTATTGAAAACCGTCATGGAATAAAACTTTACCCCGCCCACGTTTAATAATTTCAATTTCATTGGATGGATTCACTAGATGAGAATCGTCCATTTTCGTTTAGGTAATAGTATAACAACAACAAAACTGAATATTGAATTGAACTTTTACTTTACTTGACAGCGTTCATTAGTTATGATTGTTTATTATTCAATATCTACAAAGAAGGTTAAGTATCTATTTTCAAGTAGACATATTGATATGCTAGACAATTAACATCGATATGCACTAGTGCACTGTATGTACAGTCCAACCAGTTGGACTAATGATACAGTGGTGTATTATTTGTACAACTAGTTGAACTACTGTATCGGAGGGTCAAAATGCGGTTTTATAGAATTTTTTTTCAACGACAATAGTATTCGTCAGTATTGAATCTATTCACAATAAAATTGTTTTACGAGCCCGTAATACTGTTACTGGTGATAAATAGTGTTGAAAGTTTTGTGATTTTTATCATGAGTTTTCCGAGGTATGTATTGATTTATTTTTCAAAGGGAATTATTTTTTTTGTTATGAATCGAAAATTACACTTGTTGATTTGGTCTAGGTAGAACTAAAATAGTATTTTGTGAACATTTTGGTCAGATACAATGATTTTCAATTTGATGTCTGTTATAACCGACAGTAGTAATATGAGGTACTATAATCGTTTGTAAATAGCATGACAATAGTGTTGTAACTGTCGCTTCAAATGCACTGAAAAACTACTAATAAGGTTTGTGCTTTTCATAGCAACAGAAAAAGTTTATTAACGTTGAGCAGCCTGCTGTCATAATAGCTTACAACGAGAATAAGGCGGCGTAGATAAATCAGATCAAAATATCGGGCTATATAGAACCTCCATTCGCGGAAAAAATGGTATTTTTCTTGAATATAATAATCAATTGTCTTGATGTGGCTACACACAATGCTTGGCAGTTATATAAGCTAAATTGAGGAGAATATGATCACTTAAAGTTTCGCCGATCTGTGACAACTTTCTTGTTGGAATCCTTCAAGAAGACTGATGTCAGGACGGCCGCATTTCTAAGAGCTCGCAGGCAAATTCTCGGTATAATAACATGGGGCACGTAATAAAACACATGAAAAAACAACAACGCTGTGCTCATTGCCATAAGACTGCAAACTTCACTTGTGTCAAATGTAATGTAGCCCTGCATCCAAACAATGTTTTCGGTCATATCATACACCTGAGTAGGTAAATAATGTAAAAAATTTCTGTAAGTTTCATTTTTGAAATATTTCAAAAAAAGTCGAAAAATTTACCATTCTCCCCCTTCCTATCTCCGAAGATTGATGACCGACCCATGTACAATGTATTAGGCGTTTGTAGACAGGGATCTATATTTTACAGGAAAATATAGAAAAGTCTGTAAAAATGACCATTTTTGAAAAAAAAAATACATATTGAGAATGGTCGAAAAGAGGGATATTTTTTATCGAAAGGGGGCTATCTACCTATTGGTTTACCAAATGAAAGGCATTGTTTTGTAAATTTTAAAACAGTTTTCGAAATTGCTGTAGGTTTCGTACTTTTCAAAATATTGCCATTCGAAGAAAGACGGAAAATTGATTGTCCAAATAATTGGCAAATGTTTGAAACCCTCGGCGCGCGAGTTACACTCGCACTTGACGGATCTTGTTTTATAATGAGAAGAGATTGTTTCTTCTACATTCGATGCTGCAGTTTCAACACTGGAACTTATGATCGAAGAAACAATATTTTCATTTATGTTGGGCAAGCAAGCAGAAGAATGTATTTTCTTTTTCAGTATATTTGACTGACTCTGAAAAATAGCTAATTTGTAGTTAATTTATAATTTTATTAAGTTGAACGTGAAATAGGTACCAGGACATCATGAACATGGCAGAAATATTTTTTCCAAAGCATTTAAGATCTCTAAGATTACTGATATCCTGGTAGATAGCATCAAATTTTTGAAAAAAATATAGGTACTTATATAAGAGTTCAGGATTGATCTTACCTCACTCACTGTTACAGTTCCACTACACTTATTTGACCAAAAGTTTTTGCACCTCCATACAGATTGAGAATTTTTGAATTTCCTGACTAAATAGTATTGAAAACCGTCATGGAATAAAACTTTACCCCGCCCACGTTTAATAATTTCAATTTCATTGGATGGATTCACTAGATGAGAATCGTCCATTTTCGTTTAGGTAATAGTATAACAACAACAAAACTGAATATTGAATTGAACTTTTACTTTACTTGACAGCGTTCATTAGTTATGATTGTTTATTATTCAATATCTACAAAGAAGGTTAAGTATCTATTTTCAAGTAGACATATTGATATGCTAGACAATTAACATCGATATGCACTAGTGCACTGTATGTACAGTCCAACCAGTTGGACTAATGATACAGTGGTGTATTATTTGTACAACTAGTTGAACTACTGTATCGGAGGGTCAAAATGCGGTTTTATAGAATTTTTTTTCAACGACAATAGTATTCGTCAGTATTGAATCTATTCACAATAAAATTGTTTTACGAGCCCGTAATACTGTTACTGGTGATAAATAGTGTTGAAAGTTTTGTGATTTTTATCATGAGTTTTCCGAGGTATGTATTGATTTATTTTTCAAAGGGAATTATTTTTTTTGTTATGAATCGAAAATTACACTTGTTGATTTGGTCTAGGTAGAACTAAAATAGTATTTTGTGAACATTTTGGTCAGATACAATGATTTTCAATTTGATGTCTGTTATAACCGACAGTAGTAATATGAGGTACTATAATCGTTTGTAAATAGCATGACAATAGTGTTGTAACTGTCGCTTCAAATGCACTGAAAAACTACTAATAAGGTTTGTGCTTTTCATAGCAACAGAAAAAGTTTATTAACGTTGAGCAGCCTGCTGTCATAATAGCTTACAACGAGAATAAGGCGGCGTAGATAAATCAGATCAAAATATCGGGCTATATAGAACCTCCATTCGCGGAAAAAATGGTATTTTTCTTGAATATAATAATCAATTGTCTTGATGTGGCTACACACAATGCTTGGCAGTTATATAAGCTAAATTGAGGAGAATATGATCACTTAAAGTTTCGCCGATCTGTGACAACTTTCTTGTTGGAATCCTTCAAGAAGACTGATGTCAGGACGGCCGCATTTCTAAGAGCTCGCAGGCAAATTCTCGGTATAATAACATGGGGCACGTAATAAAACACATGAAAAAACAACAACGCTGTGCTCATTGCCATAAGACTGCAAACTTCACTTGTGTCAAATGTAATGTAGCCCTGCATCCAAACAATGTTTTCGGTCATATCATACACCTGAGTAGGTAAATAATGTAATAAATTAATTACTGTAAAACCACCTAATAATCAACACTTAACCCTACGTACGTCTCTGGTGAGCACGGGTCCGCACGGGTGTGAGATGATCAGGCGGTTATACAGAAACTAACTCCTAACTGTAGGACAGCCCAGTACTTGGTACTTTACCCTACGTGTGGGCGTAGAATTTCACACGGGAGAGTTTCACACGGGTGTACTACAAGCAAAGAGCGACCCTACTCACTATTACCTAATCTAAGTAGCCTACTCTACGTAGCCTACCTAACCCTAAACCTATCTCCCACCTAACTCCTACCTAACCCCTACCTACAGAACCTATATCTTCGACCCTGACCACGTATGTTATCCTGCCATGCCTGTCGTCCCTAATAGTGTAGCCCTGTCAGTGTTGTGTTCTACAACCCTAACAATGTGTGTGTGCCTACAACCCTACCCCTGATCATATAAGTGTAATAAATAAATATATAGATGAAGACGGGATATGTGTTACCAGGAGACCTACGGTAACAGACGGAAGGTGGGAAGGAAGTAAGGGCGTGTACGGCGTGCAATGTACACAGGAGAGGATTTTCTCACTGCCGGTCAAGCAGACTCACAAGACCGATCAGGTACTGATGGCTAAGGTAGTCTTTACCACAGTGAGAGGATGCTGGAAGCGTGAACGTGCAGCTCATCCAGCGGGTGCTAGGAACTTCTGTACGGCGCCTCCAGCGGATGCTGGGAACCTCTGGGCGTTTCGTCAGCGGAATGCTGGGATCTCTGGGCGGCTCCTCCAGCGGATACTGGGTACTTCTGGGCGGTTCATCAGCGGAATGCTGGAATCTCTGGACGGCTCTTCCAGCGGATGTTGGGTACATCTGGGCAGCTCGTCAGCGGTTGCTGGTACTTCAGGTCAACTCATCAGCGGGTGCTGGCACATCTGTTCAGCTCATCAGCGGGTGCTGGTACTTCAAGGTCCGTAGGTTTTTCGGAGAGGGAGGAGTAATACTCGACTCAGTGCTTCATTCCATGTGATTTATTTTCAAAAATGTACAGTATTTAAACTAATTGTAATTAACATTTTCATGGCTGAAAACACAGAGTGCGATATGCAACTACTTGTACCGACGCCAACGGCGCGCCCCTGCGGGTCGCACCGCCGACGCTAGCAGTGATCGTGTTAACTAGTGTGCTATTGGTGTAGCGTCGACGCAGCAGTATTTTGCAGCGTCGTCGGCGCTCTATTGATTTTTGGACTTATGATTAAGATAAACAAATGCTGCAACTGCGTAAATGCAATTCAGTTAACATTAGTTTTGACGTTGACTTGGCTTGTCTTTAATTTATTAAAACAGTGTTTTGTTATGACCTTAGCAGCTAATTATTATATAATGTAAATATAGTTATAATTTAGGTATGTAATATTTAAAACATGTTCAATGATTTGAACAATTACAAATAAATTTCAAAGGCGTTGATATTTTGTTTTATTTAAATTTTCATACATCGAAAAATACGATACACCTAACTTTTACATCATAGTAGTGTAAATGACTACTGTCGTTTATAACCGACACTATTTTCCAGCTTTTCCGTTAGAGGGGGATTTTTTTCACGAGTATTTATAAAAATTAAAAGTCCAAAACTAAACCGTTCTATGAATTTCATAAAGGTATGTTAAAATTAGGCATTTCAGTAATAAGTGGGACAAAGGGATGTTTTATCAATAGAGTTAAATTTGGCGTGGCAAAATAGATTTCAATTACTTCGCAAAACGCCTTACAAAATCATGTTTTTGGTATTTATTGTTATTGTATTGAGATCTATTAAAATTACGTATGTTTATTAGAGAGATAAAATGTCGTAATAATAAATATTAATAATAATGTTCTAGTATATTTAATTCAACTTTTGTTATTAAATTGTCTGTAAGGCTAAAATTCCGTGTTTTTTAAAGTAATTCTTCCGTTCATTTATTTTATAAAATTACACAATATAATGTTAAACTTGTAGAGATCAGCAATTCTTTCATAATGTGATATTTTTCTAATAGACGCGCTTTACAGTAGTCTTAAAGACGGTAAAAGATGTTAGTTCATGAATGGCGTTCTTGAAAACCCTTAATTTATTGAGTTATTTTAGTTTACAGTTTTAGGTAGGTACTTATGTAAACTTTGTTCTGATTCTAAGCAGAATATGGAAAACCAAATCGGACGTAAATCCCAGCTGTATTGCAAAGTAATGAATCATGGAAGTAACTAGAACTTCCATGTATTCATATCGTATAATATAAACGCCTTCACTGCCAAGCCACTTCGGTGGTGGTACGCACGGACACGTGCGTCCGGGGCCATAGAAATGATAGAGCGCAGTACGGCTTGGAGTTAGTATTAACCAACCAATTTAGGTTTCCTACTGTCTGATAAGACAGAGCTGGAAAGGTCTTGAATGTGAATATTCGGTTTATCTCCTAGACTCTACAAGAACTTAGGTACCATAATACTTCTACATAGGTATATAATATGTAGGTATGTATGTGCCTTGCGGTGTATTCCAATCAACACCTAACCTAACTTCCTCAACAAGGGTAGGCAACTATAGAACTAGCACACTCGATTTACTAACATCATTAAACGGCTTGGAGGACAAGATGGGTTATCGATTCCAAAATGAACGAAGCTTTCATCGGCTTTACTGTCATAGTTAACATAAAATTTTAGATGCATGAAATTTTATGTAAACACTGAAGTGAAGTTTCTAAATTTAATTACAGTATGACATCACGTCGCCTTGCTACCAAAACTATCATACGGAACAGTAAATTTTTCGTAATTACGACATTTATTCTTAATTCGTTCGGTTGAACTGCAGATTAAAAAAATCGTGCAAATGTTAATTTTCTTCAGAGGCAAGAAGCCAGCTCAGTCCCGAAATTAGATATAAATAGATTAGATGATTTTGTTGTGTAAAACAGGTAAATAAGTATGTAAAAGTTTCAGTCCAGCAACTACGGAACCCTAACATTGCACGTGGCCCGACACGTTCTTTGCACGTACCTACCTACGGGATTTAGTAGCGAGATGCCTACTATCGGACTTAGTTAATTTTTAAATTTTTACTTGCAGTATGTAGCACAAGGACGACATTTTAAAATATCCATACAAGTGATCGCAATGTGCCGAAAATTGCGGTTCAGCAAACATTATTCTAAATAGACCTTGAGGTCGCATAATGCCGACTTTCGTTCTCACCGGTATTTAAACTACGTGTGTTGCCTACTAAATGTACAATCAAACACAAAACTATACATATGTATTGTACAGTAGGTACCTATGAGTTAGGTATTCCCAACATCAGGAGAGGAGGAGACAGGTGAGACGCGCCGTTTCTGATTCAACGCTTCATGCATCGCTAGTCTCAGCGTCTTACTAAAAGTGCTCTTATTCCCAACGTCTCACTAAATATATTCCCAACGTTTCACTTAATTTATTCCCAACGTCTCACGAAAGTCAAAGCACTGTGACTTCCAATCTTCATCATCTATTTTATCAACGCTGCATACATCCCACGTTGACAATGTTCCGGTTTGGTTGTTGATTCTATGGCAGAAAATATTGTGACGTAATTTATGCATTTACTTTTGTTAAGGTTTTAGAACGGTAGGTGCTGGTAGATACATGTTGAACGGGGCACATTCATAGCTGATCCCTGTTAATAGGACCGTGTTTACGGATCCTTCGCTACTGGAAACAATCGTTTACTGGATCTGCAATACTGTCGGATGGGTGGAAAAGAACTGTGTGTATGCTCCCTGAGTGAGGTAGGTATGTTCTCAGGGATTTATTTATTTTTATTAAGAGTAAAAGAGTTTGTAGCACGTTAAAAGGACATACCTAATGAAGCATGAAACTGAGGAGACAGGTAAACAATAAAACAAAGCACAATGCACGATAACTACAAGCAACTAGGATCAATTAATAAATTTTCCAGCGCGTGTCTCCCCCTGTCTCCTACAAAGGAAATCCACCTCCTACCCCCTAGTGTGTCTCTACTGAAGAGGTGCCAACTTGCGTTCAACTGAGGGAGGTTAGACCAACATTTCTACTTTGTGCACATTTACAAGGTTCAGTGCTTGTTGACAACGCGCGGATTGTATGACTGAAAAGTGAAGTCAAATATACTTTTACATGGTTAAATTGTATTGTGGTTGCGCGTGAAATATAGATTTTATGCGTGCGTATACCTACTATAAAGTTTTGTTTGATAGGAACCAGACGTAAACCACAACGGGTAGCAGCACGGGGCCTGTCGGAAACCTTGCAAGTACTTAACAACTGCAATTCACACGTAAAATGCAAACATGTGCAGATGGGTTAGTCCACCTAGTTATACTTTTAGTTATACGATATAAAAAAATGAACAAAAAAATCCGAATAGTTATACTGAGCATCTAAACGGATCCGATTATTTTGGATTGGGCTCGTCCATTTAGTTATATTCGTAAATACACAACCACCCTACTTATACTATTAGTTATACTAGAATATTTTTTAAGTACCAAGGCTTAAAATTTAACACTTTTTGTAGCGTTGATTTTAAAAAACAATTTTTTAGACATGTACTTTTTAGAAAACATCTAAAATCGACCAGTAGCGCAGATTTTGTGTATAAAAGAAAGTGTTTTTTCAGTAAAGTACGGTTGGTTTCTTTTTTAATTTGATATCTTGAGTTTTGCTATTGTTTAGACTTAGGTACGTGATCCAAGGCGATGTTGTTAAGATTATGTTATAGGGTTGGCTGTAAGCCGCTGTACCATTTCGAGAGTCTGCAAGTTTTGATTTGATTGCTTGATGAATAGAAATGGAAGTTGAAATGCGACAATACAACTTGTGTCTCCTGCTCACAACGTAACATTGACCTAATAGTGGCCGGTTGTCTCGCTAGTGGCAATGAACTTCACTGAATCTGACCTGTTTTATTCGTTGTTGCAAATCAAATTTTGAAAATTACTCCTCGTCATCACATGTATGTACATGTGATGACGAGGCCAAGGTCGGTTGATGGTTTCAGTTGAGATTTGTTTGGTAACGTAATTTGTGTTATCATTGATCCGCTCTTTGTTTCAAGTTCCAAATCCTAGTCGGTGGACTGTTATGACGTAAAAACTGCCACCGCTTTATAAATATACTTTATACTTTAACTTGTGGAAGTTTTTTACAAACGCCAATGAAAGATTTGGCGTTTCTAGCTACGTCTTACGATTTTTACAGTAATGAACAAGCAATATAATATGTTTTAAACTCCATATATCTCGGAAGGTTAATAAGTACCTAAAAGAAACCATATTGAAAGTTAAAAATAGGGAAAATTGCATCATTGTAATGGCAAGAGCCAGCCTAGATTCTTTATTTTAGAATGATAGCCTTCACCTTCTTATTATTTAGTTTTGCCCACTTATCAATAGTTAACGTACCAATTAAAAAGCATTTTTAGCTTTTACTTACAATTAAATGAAACTGCCTTTTAAATAAACACTTCTCTACTTTGCAGGGAAGGTGTACTTTTTTATGGCTGTTTTTAGTGAGAATCTCTTAACCCAGGCATGGTAGGTAAAAACCTAATTCACACGTTTCTAAAATTTCAACGTGCTATTTTCAATTCTTTGTTGTCGTCATTTGATCCAGGTTTTCTCAAGATGGTTAAGGTTAAGTTTATTGGCGCTCCTAGACACCGCCTCAGTTGTTCCGAGCGTATCCCAACTTATAGGTTAGACTTGCGGTCAAGGAAGGCGCGATGGGTTCCTTTTAGCAAGTACTCCTACCGAGCAATAGGGGTTTAGTTTTGGTTTTAGGATTTTGAGTTTAGTTTCCTCCTTATGCCGCGTTCTGTCCGTTCTCCATCTTTCTTATCACAGCTTTTAACTGAAAATTGAAATAATAATACATTTCTACTTATATAATAAAGTACATAAATAAAATTACAAATTTCAAATAAATATACATGCCATGGCAAAAATTAAAATTACAATAAATGATTTCAATTAACAAATATGAAAAAATTAATTACAAAATTAATTAAAATACTAAAGGCTAAGGGGACGTGTGAAATCTATTCTCCCGTTGGCTTCACACGTGTTGTTTCTATGAAAAGATTTTAAGGTTATTTCTATCTCGTGGGAACTGATTTATGGAAAAAAGTATCTATATAAATAGTAATCGTATTTTTGATTCTAGACTTAGAGCACACATTAATTATATACATCTGTCCAATTTATCGCAGAGCCACGGACCTCTCGACTCCAAGGGAAGCAAATGGGTAGGCTCTGTCGAGACCTGCATATTTGCGCCTCTTGAAATTTTCGGCCAATTGTGCCGCCGCACCATCTACATAATATAATCTATCTATCTCTAAAAACTTAACAAATAATGTAAGAAATTTGATGTCCGTTTTTTTTTTTCAAACAAACACTTTAATTGTTTATCAGAAATTTCTTCGTTATTAAATACCTAGCATTCTGTGGGTACTGTGGCAGTCCCAGTCACCAGCAAACTGTATAATCCTACCATTTACTTTATACCTACTCTTTTAAGATACCCTTTAGCTACCAAGCAGAACTCATTTTAGCTAGCGTGATGTCCAACTTAATACTTTTTAAATTGTTTCAGGTGTATTGCAGATAGAATACAACACACCCAATGGCGTTACTACTTGCCAGGTGTAAGGATACGTTAATTGAAATCGCGAACTTCAATAGGGAGCCGCCAAAGCAGCATCCCCTCGATGAGGACAACAACCCTATCGTAGCGTTCTTCGAAGTCAAGGAAAAATACTCAAGCGCCGGGCCAGGCCTCATCTGGTCCATCCATAATGCTTCCAAGAAAGTTGATGGATCTGTAAGTACCTAGAAAATTTACAATAGGGTATTTAATGGGATACACCCATTTTTGTAAAGTGTCTCTATAAGATTCATAACTGCTAATGAACCGCTATAAAATACAAAAATAAAACTTATAATTAGCCGTCACTTACACAACATTTTTGTAACATACCTAGCTATTAGTTTTCCTAAAATTGTAAAATAAAATAATAAATAAATAAATTTTAAAATTTATAGTAAGACGCCTATTTTTTAAAATTTTAAAATTTATTGTGAATACTGCGTTCAAGCCTGTCTTTCGATAAATATGATAAAGGCGGCGGCGATAGATATGAAATGGGCAAATTTCATCTTTAACGATGAAGCTTTGAAAAATAAACTAATAATCTATGGGATATATGCCAGATCCCCTTCTTTTTGCAAATAAAAAAAAACCACTTTAAATAAGTAGGTACCACAAAATTAAATAATCGTGCAAAGTACCTCACTTTCCTCAGTTTTTACATTTTTTTAAAGAGAAGATACCCAGGGTTCCTTTGGCTTATTTTTGCAAACAAATGTCTCTTATAATTAATAGATAGTCAGCAAAAACTTAATTTTTAGCTTACGCCGCCTTGCTCTGTCCCGCTTTATTAAGCGCGAAATCTTATGTCTATCGTATTCACAAAACGACGACATATATCGCCCACTTAAATTTATAGAAATTGCTTCCAAGGTTGAAATGAGCGCCTGGAAGTCTCCTACGTAAGGGCCGACAAACTTTACATAAACCATTCTTTCGTGACCGTTAGGTTATGCCAATGACGATGATGAAAAATTAAGTACTCTCGAACGTTATATCATATTCATAACCAATTTAAATTTAAATATGTAATATTATTCATTAAAATATTAAGTGCCCTCTCCGCCCAATAAATTCCGGTATTAAAATTAAATAACGTTTCAAGCAGATTGGTATCATGTGCAGATGCATTCAGGTATTTCTACCACAGAATAACTATACATAGAGGTTGTCCCCCTAGTAACTGCAGTCCTCAAAACATCTAAAACTAAATAAATGATTGACGAAGATGTTTGAAAAATTTACCCGAAACTCTTCCTCACTGAATGGCAGCCATTTTGCTTTGCATGAGTGGGGATGCTCGTTCTTAATTCGTCATAACTAGTCTAAGTGGTACTTAAGTTAAGCTAGTTAGTAAGAATTTCGTAAAAAGTTCTAAGTTTTGATCTGCTTAGCTTGGGGCTAGATAATGATGTTTGTGTGAATGGTCCAACATTATATTTCTTATTTATTATTGCTTATTCAGTCCTACTGCAGCTACAGACCTCTATCCACCGACCGAGACCTCTATCCATGTTGGTACTTACGAGTTATGCCTCTTTTTCAGAATTCGAGAAAAATATTTTTTAGAAGGGTTAAAGAATTTAGAATATCGTTGGGCTAAGTGTGTGGAGCTGAAGGGAGATTAAGTTGAAAAATAAAATAATGGTTTTTAAAATAATAATTTTTTTATTGAAAAGTCACAGACTGCCCTCGTATAACTTGGAACGATGTGTAAGTCATTATATGTTTTTCCAACATATTCCTCGACCATTTTTGATCTACAACCCTGTTTAATACTAAGTACCTACGCGTCTACACCTTTCATATCATGCGCAATCAATACCATCAATATGTCGACAGAGCAGGCCTTTGTGTATCGAATGAAAATTAATTGAAACTGTAAATTAATTTAACTCTCAATTTGATATATCAATTTAAAAGCTGTTAAGGTGGTTAATCACGAGTGAAAAATATAACAGGGTTTTACATTTTCTAAGTTCTACTAGTAATTTAGTTTTGCACACATTGTAAACCGTTTGCTATGAACCTTGGCCAAACAAAACTTTTAATCAAATGATGTATTGCCACTTTCACTTTTATAAGTCGATTGCACACTATGGCATTCAATATTCTGTCATAGAATCATAAAGGCCGTTTAAATATTTTGACCAACGCTGCAACGTCTATTGTACATTTTGACGAAGGTGCAATTTAATCACGGTACAATCCGTAGTTTTGGAGTCTATCAACACAATGATATTATAAGTATTAAATTTCTTATAGTTAATAGACTCATAACAATGTGCTTAACAAATGGCTTACCATTGTAAGTAATTTGCTAAGAACCCACTTTGTTTATGAGTGCGCATAAATTCTTATATAATATTTAAGTAAATTGTTGAACCTGTAAAATAGTAAATAAATAACCTAACCGTTTAAAAAAAATGTGTGATACCACCGACCTTGTATTCGATTTATAAATAATTACTTTCCGCTCACGGCCAAACTTGTATTTTCAGAAATTTCACGGATACCGCGTGGTGGGGTTAACATCGAAATTTAAAACAAACGAAAAAATCGAGTCATGACCCTCGGTCCGTGGAGTACCGAGACTCTCCGGGTTATTTAAAAAATATATATTTATAATGATAATAATGTAGGAAAATTATGAAATGTGAAGAATGATGAAGCGGATTTTAATAATGCCTAAAAGCAGCGTCGCTTTGAAATCGTTGACAAATTAAGCTCCAGTGTGATATGATAAGGCTGTAAGAAATGGGAGCGAAAGATGATGTAAGAAAATGATGAATTGAGACGCCTTCTGAGCTGTAAAATAAGGGAGCTAATTGAGTCCATTATTATATTACCAAACTTCATTCCAATATTCTAGTTATTCCACTAAAAGGTAGGTATCAAAGCTGCCCTATAAATACTTCCATGAGCCAGTTCCACAATAATAAGGAGATAAAAGGAAATATTGGATTTTCTATTTTTAAATGGTCTCGGTGCTTTCCACTGATTGCATTTAGTATTTTCCTTATGCCCTGGAGCGATTACTCGGAAAATCACAGTAAAGGCGCTGTTGATCTCATGTTTCTGCTGCATAATAATGTTTTGCACTATACGGAGCAACAAAGTTGATTTCAAGAAAACTATTTCTATTTCTGCACATTCAGAAAAGAATGCCTTGTAGAACAAACTCCATGCATTTATGCGGAGTCTGTCTGTAACCGTAAAATTGTAATTTGCTAAAGTAGTCTTAGTGGAATTTGAGATAAGAAAGTATGTTAAAACTTTTTTTTGTCTGCATACCGATATCCGTGACAGTGTAAAATTTTAAGAATTTGTCATTATCTCATATACTTTTATTGTATTGATGGAAATAAAGAGCTTTAAATAAAGTCTTTTGTTAGGCATACAAAGGTAGCGTGTAGTGGTAAAGCCCACGAGTGACTCGTGGTCCACCAAGATGCCATGTCATATCACGTTCTACTCTGTTGTTTTATACATGTTTAAAACACTTAGTGGTGATGCAGGTAATTTACCTAAGCTACATTGTATATCCCTGCAAGCTCACAACACTGGAATCGGAATGCACGTGGAATTCAGATTACATTAACCGCAAACAGTCTAAATCGCTTTTCTCACCAGGGTAATCGAATAACCCTGAGATAAAACTCAGCTTACGTTGTAATGAAACTTGTCCTCAGATTAAACTCAGTTCAGGTTGTAATGGAACATTTGAAATTGGTTTAGACAGACATTGTCGTCTCTATATTGACTACCTTAAGACCATTGACTACCTACTTCTTTTATTTTTATTTATTATGTAAATTTATGTGTGCAATAAAGCATTTTCTATCTATCTATCTATCTACCTATGTGGCGCGGTGGGCGAAGGCCCGCCTGCGGTGCAGGAGGTTGCGGGTTTGATTCCCGCTTCGGGACAAAATATGTTTGTACGATCTGCAGGCATTTGTTGAGGGTGTTCTGGTCGTTTTCTATGTATAGTAAAAATTATCTATATCTTTGTATTGTATTATATTATGTAGGTATATCAGTTATCTAGTACCCATAACACAAGCTCTACTTAGCTTGGGGCTAGATAATGCTGTGTGAATTGTCTAGCATTATTTATATTTATTAACACGTATTTGATATTTTAAACCAATAACTTAAATCACTGTAATTCACCGTATTGTAAATTTTGACAATACCGGTGAATTGGATTTTGATGTTCGATTGAGTTATCATTATTTTAGCATAAGTAATAGAAATCTGTAGCAAACAAAAGCGACGTGACGTTAAATATTGTTTGTTATTTTCACCTACATCTTTACGGCTTAACGGTTTACGGTTATAGTGCTATCCTATAGTGAATAAACCTGAATGTTTAATTTTTAATTACTCTTTTGATAATTTTATAGCCTGAGATAGGTTTCTTTGTTTTCAACTACACCAGAGCTTCAAGGGAGCTCCTTGAAAAAGAAAAGTTTTGTCAAGAAATTGAGTGGAAAACGGTGCTCTATTTACGCTCTTATTGTACAGAATAATGAAACGGAAAGTAATCAGGATAATACATCACGTTTAGTTACGTATAGCTTTTTTATGGCAGCAATTTCGTAATCGTATTCTTATATTCATTTGAAATAGAATTTAAAGAAGGACAGAATATAATCTTTTGTACATATTTGTGTTCTTATTTGGTGATAAGCTGTACACAGTAACAGTATTTTCTTCTCGTACAATATCAATATGCAGAGTATAATAATGGTAATTTACTTTATATGAACAAAATATCAAAAATATATTATAGGGATACAAGTAACTTAGGCAAAGCGTTGTCGGAAAATATTACTTTAAGTTTAAAATAACAAAATTGTTACTAAAATTAAATTCATAGTTTACAGATTTTAATCCGTTTATATACAACATAAATAATTGGTCCAACTTCGTTATGACATACGGCTGGTAGGCAAACTTAAAAGTATCAACAGTCATCAGCAACATCAGCGCATTTGTTCAGGTCTAACATTCAACAGATGTCGTGACCACAGAGCAATATAGCGTCCACTGCGTACAGCGTTTTCGTCAAGTAACGCGCGCAATATGAAAATATAAATTTTAAATGCATTTTTAGAAAACTTTAAATTGAATAAAATAAATACTATTTTTGTGATTCATTGGCACTATAAAACATAATTGAGACACTTAAGAGGACCCTTCCCGGTCCTACTATCGACAACGCGAGCCTGATTGAAAAGCTTGTTGTTTCATCCAGCGCAATGTTAGAAAAAGAGGCAAAGCGAAAAGAGAGAGAAAACGCCTGAGCGCTCGGTTGGCATTCGGTTACTTTCGGTTTTTTTGAGAACGCAATAACATTGAACGAAAAATAGTGTGCGGAAATTTCATAAAACATGTTCCAGGAAATACGTGATTTTCAGTAAGCCTTACAAGTTTGTCGTTTAGAATCTCCATTACATTTGCAAGGTTTCTATCGAAATATTTTCTTTATTTTTACAATTTAAGAGTACATTCTGAACGCCCAAAGTTCAGGTAAATTTTTTGCAAAAAAGCAAATTTTTGGAGTCTTATACTGAATTTGTTTCTTCAAATTTTGGTTTTTTGTTACAATAGAAACCAGATAATAGTGCACAAGATACCTATTAGTTAAAAGTTTCAAAGAAAGATCTGTTACAACGATATAATCACGTACGTGCGTTTGTATGAAAAGTAAGACGGGTATTTTTATAAAGTGACAAAACTACATGCTATATTGTTAATAATCCACTAAAATATAAAAGTCTTTTTCAATCGATAAGCGCCATAAAAAGGATTCTAATTTAGATTTTCAACTTTCAAGCGTAACTTGACGAAAACGCTGGACGCAGTGGACGCCACATTGCAAGTTGGCCTTAGTCTGAGTTTATTAAAAAAAACATCAATCGATAAACGTAATCGAGAATCATTGATGTCTTCTACGAAAAAGGCTCAGACCCAAACGAAGACACAAACAAAGTGTAGCCAAACAAATGCGATAAATATGTACGTCTCATTTTCCTATTCGTATTAGTGCTAGGCGTGAAAGCACCGAAGTTGTAATTATGTTTGTCAACTCACACATTTACATAGATTCGTTTTTATCTTCCAAATCAAGAGAATTATTGAATGAGCGTGTTTTACCTATATGATTGTCGTGTTTGGGTTAGACTTGGCACGTTCATAGGACGTCAAGGATTCGATGCAAGTACCCAGTGAAATGTTTTCAGTATTGTCTTATTTTTCTTGGAGCACCAATTGAAGGCATTTCTGTGACCAAGACATGCTAGAGGTGCTCATCTATTTACTTTTATAACATCAATGCCGCTAACGTCATGTCAAAGTGCAACAAATCACCCAAAATCATTCGAAAACTATCATCGAGTTTGTAAGAAACGATTGGATCGTTGTCAAACTACGAAAAGTAGTTCCTCTCGATCCAGTAGGGGCGCTACAAGGCGTTATATAGAAACTGCCAAATGAATGGAAGGACTCGAATTCGATGGAAATACCTATTCGAAAGATAATGCATACCAGTCGTACTAGGGCCCCAGTAGTCATGACGTTATTTTACCGTGGTAGCTAAACAAATGCGCTGATGTTGCTGATGACAGTGGATGCCTTATAGTTATAATAAACAGCCGTAAGTAATAAGTTTAAAATCCATGAAATAGTAGACGTACCTACTATTAGATTTCTCAACTTCTTGATGTCTTAGCTATCCCTATAATATGTTTTTAGAAAAATCCTGGGACCACGAGAAAACAGCGAATTTTTCTTGATGTTAAGTAAAATATCCTATTGCCTGAAATAATTCGCGAAACTTCTAAGCGGATAACATCAAAAACATTATGATTCTATCATCTGCCTCATCATTCATCGTCTAAAAATAAGTCTTATACAATATGGCGCGCAGGCAACCTACCATGACTTGATATTGTAGACTTTGATGTTCCGATATCTAAGAATTTACATCTCGCCCTTTGGTTATTTAAGGCGAGAAATAAATTCTTTTTATTATTTTTCATACACAAATGTCGGAAATGTTTGCTGTTTTTTTTTAAATAAATCTTTGTGTTATAAGGTTTTGGTTCAAAATTCTTGCATACTTATATTAAAAATACGTCCATATATGTATCAGTTACATTTCTTTCATAACCAACGCTACTACTATACTATTTAGTCTGTTTAGCGCCTTTTTTACTTGAACTTTATACAGTCGAAGTATTGCATACTCTTAGGTTGCAAATATCAAGTATTTACTGTTTCCTTACGAGCTATAAAATGACTGAATTAATTAAATAAAATATGGTATTCACCAGCTACAGCTAGTATTTTATTGCACCATTTATTTAAAAATTTAATATCAAATACATTTCTTTTTCTGCAGTGGCTTTCCCCAACAACTGCACAATAACGTGAGCTTGTTATTTATAATATCTTGTGTGATATTATCATACGAGTAGAACAATAATACCGTCTTCAGTGCGAAGTTATTTTTCTTAGACTTCCAAAACTGCCAGAATTTTTTTCACTTCATTCCTCCTCCTAGTAAGGACCAACGTGATTTTTTTTAATATCTTTTCGACATGCTGGTATACATACATGCTGCTACCCCGAACTACTACTTCGTAGTCGATTTGTGGGTAATATAAACGGGTTTAAAACATACCTATATATTTATTAATAATTTTTGTTAATTTCAATGATTTTTTTTAAATAAGTAGGTACCTATTTCTTTTTTATCTTCTCATAAGTGGCCTCTCACATGACTCCTTTCAAGTCTTCTGTCTAACTCTTATGGGTTTTGGGTTTGCTCATCCACTCCCATTTCAAAACGCCACACACATAAATCTTAAAGGTTTCTTGTTCAATGAAAAATCACGGATGATCATGTGGTTGCACGTTGATCGTGAAGATTACTTTGCTGATGACAGAAAATCATTCGAATAACGATCGACGCCGATAGTGAAGGGGAGGTTTAAAACAAAAAATCGGTCTGTCACAATCTCGGAGAATGTTCTAGCGGTTTCGACGAACTACTGATAATTGTCTTCAGGGGTTCAGAAGACAGCACACGGGTGACGTGCGTGCGGTGGACATGGACAAGCGGCCGTAGGTACCGCTACTTTGTCACCTTCATCTTGTTATCGTTGATGTTAATGACGTGGCGGAGGACAAACAGCTTTTGGGTGGGGTTAAGGTGAAACTCTTCAGAATAATTTATTTATATTTATTGTTGCAGGCTGCCTCCGTGTTTATTTTCGATAAGCGCGAAGCTGATCGGATTTTCAAACCAAAGCGGAAAGAAGAGATGTATATCAAGATGAAAGATGCCGTTAACCGACTTTTTGCCGGAACTTATCGTTCATCACTGATTGCCATCCACAATTTGGAGGAAGGCCCCAACACGATGGCGTTTGCCACCGAACCGGTACTAACCAGTCTTCATCACGTATTCGCTTGGTATGTAAGTATCCTAATCATCTACCAACGATTTTTTATGACCTTGTTTATAGGTAAGTGTTGTAAGTTGAATACAGCTATTACAATTGTTAAACAAAACGCTTATTCGCTTATTGTTTTATACAGGGTTATCGGTAAATTAGTAATACTACGTGAACTGCAGGTTTTGCCCATCACTACGAACACGTTCATGAAGACGAATGGTTAATTCTTTAAAAAAACATGAATCACCTGTGATAATAAATGAAAAAACATCTTGGTATGGAACTTAACAAGTTACTAAAGACTGATATTCCACTTCCATAGCCACCGTTTTTAACTACAGTTTTAAAGAAAACTTCTCTAAAGAACTCTATTGAATCGAAGGGGGTACTTATTACCAATACCAAGCTTAAGAATTAAGACCTGCCGTCTTCACAAACGTATTTGTGATGATGGGAAGAACCTGCAGTTGACGTAGTGTTACTAATTTACCAATAACCCTGTATATTAAAGTTGTCGTAGTTCAATACACAACTACAGCACAGAACTACTGGGACAACTTTTGTCCCACTAGTTCTATGCACAAGACTACTAGGCATTTTAAAAGCGAAACCCTACTGCTGAGTAGTATGAGAGAAGTCGCTTTGAGCGATTTTCTCTTCATAATATAGAAAACGCAAGCCGATAACTACAAACTGCGCATTTTATTGAATGAATTGGTGCTGTTATTTGATTGGTTTTCTGACCAGGATGGGCTTTTAAATGTTGCGGTTTTTCATTTTCCATCACGTAAAATGCTTTCGCTTAAAATAGTTTTACTGTGTACACGTGTCAGCAAATATTGTTTGGAACAAACAAATCTAGAGTGAAGATTTGCAGATATATTTACACTGTGCGTATAAACGTATACAGCGTGATTTTTTTTCCACCTATCACACTCGGTCTCCAGCAAAACAGGCCTAGCCAAGTGCGGGACGACGGGTTACAATGCTTTCACTTAATTATCTGTAATCTGTAATATTTAAGTATCTCATAATGTAACAATAGGTTTTTTTTTTTAAATCGCGCACTTAACTCCTGTCGACTTTTCGATAACTATCACGGCTTCAGGCTTCCCTTCAGTGTCCCTAAATATAACTAACCCGACATAAAAATTAAACTATAGATACATCTTGGTTATAAGGTTATAACAGAATAAAACAATTACAACTAAATTGAACATAAATCTACGTCCTAAAAATCGAATTCGAAGGCAGAGTGCCCAGAATACAGCATTGCCACGTTGAACGGCTATGCTGGAATGGCTAATTCATTGACCGAAAAAAAATAAAAGCCAGCATTCCGATCACCTATGGACTCAATTGAGAGTTTTTTATGATCTGTATAAAATGCATATATTGGTTAGATATAATAGGTAGTACCATGCGTAGAGGTACGTTTTCTGGGTTAGTTTACTTTACTGCTCCCTGCGGACCGCGCCCCATAGGAGTATTAAGAAAAAGTCTTCCTCTTCCACAATCATTTTTGAAGTTAGCCAATTTGTCGGCAATTGCCAGAAAAATGTTGTATTTTTTCGAGCAAAAAATAAAAAGTTTTTAAATTCTACAATTCTTCTACGCTCACTCTGGTGTATCAGCATACATTATTCATTATTTAAAATACCTTGATCCACATGAATTTCACAGAATAAAAAGAAAAGTCTTTTTAAAAATAAATAAAGTATGCCTCTATGGAATTCAGGAAAGATCTCCTAAACAACGCGATTAACGTACCTACGTGCTGGCAAAAGTCCACACAAAAATAAATATTATGTTTAGTTATTAAAAGTAGAAACCTGTTGAAAAAATCTGTTATCGATACGATTGTACAGTTTAATACTCTTTATTTATGAACTTTTGTATTTCGATATTATACATTTCACATTAAAACCTATGGATAGGTTCTTGATAACTTCTTTAGAACTTTGGACTAGCTTGGCTGCACAGACTGGCAGCGCGTCTGAATTTCATTAGAATATGTACTTACTATGATTAGAGAAAAGCAACAGTTCGTTGAAATAAAACTTTGAGCCTGTTATTGACTTAATCGCTTCTGGGAATGAAAAGCAGACGTAAACAACTAAAATTAAATAAAAATTCGTTGTTTCTAGGATTTTATAAAATATCTTTTCTTTAACTAAGTTCTATCTGTATATATGCAACTGATCTACAAAAATATAATATTTCTCTGTCCACCCTTAGCGGTGCAACCCTTTTGAGCAGCCCACCCCGCTGGACAACAACCTATAACGCACATTGCGATGTGCGTCACTCGCACTGGATGTGTTTTATTATTGACCTTCTTTTTCCAAATGTTTACCAATCTGTACTTCGGAAGGCTCCTAGACCCAATTTTATATGGTCTAGGAACCTACCTACTATGTCTGTATAATTAAAAATGTCTTAACTGTATATTCATGTTTCGCAGGAATCCAAGTTCGATAGCGAGCCACTGATGCCATACCACTACAAGGAAGGCGCAAAGGCGAAAAAATACAAGAGGCCAAAACTACCACCCTTTGCTACCGAGTGCTTTTTTATGGAAGTGGAGTTCCGCTACGGCTTACTGCAGGTTCTTATTTTTTACTTTACACCTCAATACTAACAGCTTCTAGAATTAAGCCACACACCACACAATAATAAGAACAATATTAATTAATTTATTGAAGTCACATACAGCTTTGACATATAACATTAAAACCTTTTTTAATAAAACTTTTTTTATAAAGGCTTAGCAAAATAATTAATTATCATACACGTCGGTCTTTCTATAGTAGAAGGACGATATTTAAGTAAAAGATTACAACTTTTTCGAACATTTGCCAATTATACAAATAATTAGGATATACTATTATAGGTACCGGATAGTGACTTTGTTATTTGATTAATACCAAAAAATATTAGGATTTCAGATGGATCTCTCGCAATCTGAGGGAATAAGGAAGTATTGGTAATTTTGTCGACTTTTTTAAAAATATTTCGAGAATTATGAAACCTACAGAAATTTGAAAAACTGTTTTGAAATGTGCAAAACAATACTTTTCATTTGGGATTTGGATAGGTATATAAATTGCCTTTCATAACCCCCCGTTATTTTATACAGACTTCTCTATATTTTTCCTGTAAAATATAGATCTATAGTTACAAACGCAACATACATTGTACATGTACATACCTGTCATTTGATATCCTATCCGGATAGGTAGCCTACCCTTAATTTTATATTATATGTTTGTTATTTTCTTTAACGATTGAAGTGTTAAATTTTAAATAAAATATAATTAATGAAATAGAATTTAATTAGTGAATTCAGCAGCGATTCATTTGACATAAAACAGTACTAAACTGCCAAAATAAAGGCCAAATAAAGTATTACACAATAAAATTACATACTTTTAAAACTGTTACTCCAAATAAAAGGTAGGCACTTTATCCGGAGTAAAGATTACCTACCCACTCCGCGGCTCGTGTAAGTAACAGTAAATAAGTAATCCCTCCAAATTGATTACAAAAATGAAGAACCTCTACACAACCTTTTCTCTGCGAATTCTTCGTATGAAAAGGAAAATCGATACGTATATTTTATTAAATGAAGCCTTCCAACCGACCGACTTTTTCGTCGACCCTACGATATTTTTTATTTTGTCGCGTAATTCAGAAAAGTTATTTACTTTTACTTATTCTTTTTTATTTGGGATACATATTACGAGTATGTCGTCGCCGAATCATTGAATCAGTCCGTTTGTTTATCGGCTATTTAGTTTACGTTGTATTAATAACATTCCATACATAATATCACATTTTACGTTTTTTTTAACCGCCAACGTTATGTCCTTAGGTATATGTTTATGTTAATAAGTTTATTCAAAACTTTTTGCCAAAAGTGTTGGACCGCGCTGTGACCGCCGACACTAAAAAAACCTCTATAGTGTCATGTAAATTAGGTATAGTAGGGATAATATATTTAGGTTTAAATAAAAAGATCATATAAAACACATAATGAATATCGTCGTAGTGATCGTCAGACCGTGTTCCATAAGGTAGCTGGGGGGTAGGAGAAACAAAGTGCAACAGCTTGGCGGCTTTATTAACACTGAAAAGCTCAATTTTTTTTTTTTAGCAATTTTTTACAGTTTTTTCGATGTTTCCGAAATTTGAACTATTCAGTGTAGTTTTTTTTGTACGGATAACATAGCTTACATTTTTTTTAATTACAGCTGGCACTATATGTATGTGTGTATAACATGTATGTCGTATGTAATCCAAGAATAAATAAAGCATTTCCTCCAAAACAAAGTTAAAGCACTAGGTAACAGTCGAATACTCTCATCGTCCTTATAAGTTTGAGACCGTCTCAGTTGTCGAAACATCAATTAAGACAATAAGCACGCTAGATTTAAGATCATCTTGAATCCTACTGTATCGACGACATTGGCTAATTTTGTATTCGCTAAGGCAATTTAAATTTTAACAGCACTTGAACGACATCTCAGATCGTTGAGTATGCTCTTATATTGAGACTGGTCGGGATTAATCTGACAACTTAGAGAGCACAACTGTTGATATTATAAAAAGTTTGTACCTTACAGAACTTTTTCATAAAATCTTTTGAGAAAGTTGTGTGAACGAATGGTCTGTATCTTCGTTGTCTTTACTATCTTCAGTCAGACGACTGAAGCCGATTTGGCCGTTTTGATTGGCAGAGGCGATTTCCATGTCGGAACTTACTTCTGACTCCAGTACTGAATCTCTGACTCCAAGCCAAGTAGCATACAATCGGCTGCCAGGTCGAGAAGGTCTATGGAGTATTAAAACGTAGATTCCCTTGCCTATAAATTGGCTTAAAACGTTAGTTAGAAAGTACCTATGCCTATTATTATAGTAGCATGTTCCATCCTCCACAACTTAGCCGTCTAGACAAGACTTGTTCGAGATTCGTGTGGCTATTAGAGAAGATAATGTTTTTTTGAAACCGGCCCTGGGGTACGAAATAAAAAGACATACATATTATTTGTACTAAGTAAAATAGGTGAAGTATTTCTTATTAAGTATTTGTTATTATTTTATATATTGCATGTAAGGGAGGCAATATATCACAAAATTAAATGAGAAACTATTTGAAACCTTTTAGATTTTTATTTTATGTAGGTATTTCCTTTAAAATAATCTAAAATATAAAATTATAATTGGAGATTTTCGCTCAAACTTCGTCGTCTTGGTTTCCATTTTGTCTTTTCAGTCTCATTCTTAAATAAATCGTGTCAAAAGAATGATTGCAAGAATGCTTCATAGAATACAATAAAATTCATATTAAGTAATACATACTTTTGATTATGTTGTGCTAACTGTTCCTATCTCTGCATCGAAGAGCGCATCTTGAAGCTTGGTGTTCAGCTGATTTCGTCTGACCTTCTGCGAGACTACGACCATCAATCATTCGAAAGTTGTTGTAGAATGGACTCGTTGGTACGGACAGCAGTCCAAGAAATCTGATGCATTTTCTTTCAGATACACATCTCAAAGAATAGGCATCTATGCGGTCTCAACTTACACAGTTATCTAACTTCTTCAAAGTCCATAGTTCCAACCCATAGCTGAATAATGGAGTTCACCTGTGTTGTTTTAGTTTTCCGTGGGATGTTGCGGATTATTATTATAATTGGCTAACCGATCTAATGTACGTTTTATCGACTTTCTCCATAGTAAAATGATACGTTTTGGACCAAACATGAAAATGTTTCTAAGGCCGGGCTTTATGTAAGGTCTATCCATACATAAAAATAAATAATGGGCAAAATAATCCAAAACTACCTTTTCGCTAAATTGTTGACCTGTATTATGCCTATTGAGACGTGCTTTCGTAATCACAATCTAAATATTGATAGGTGGCGTATGAGTGTACCATTTTATTGCAAGACATCATCAGATTTATGCAGGACTCAGCCAAGTTGATCAACTGAGATGGATTTGAGTACTCGGGCGTAAACAATTCAAATTTCTAAAAAACATCGAAAAGACAGTAGCTAAGAGGCTTTTCAAGGTTAAACAAGATCCGTCAAGGTCTGCGAACCGAGTGTTTCGAACATTTGTCATCATACAAATTGGCAAAAGGTTTCCGATCTGTTCTCTCCGGCTCCTTTCCCATGATTCCTGAATTTTCATTATGAATATTTATTCAAAAATAAATTAGTTAGCTTTCAGTCCAAAACCAAAGGACTAACTACACTATTAGGACTATTATATGTCAATAGTGATAGTAATAGAGTGTTTGTATTGTATTATATGATAACAAAAAAATAGATAGGTACAATAACATTCAATGAACAAACTAGGAAAAAAAAAAACAAATCATTACATTTTAGAACATTTGCATTTTAAAGTCAGATTTAATCTATGGCATAAATAGATGGCGTGCTTCGTTTGTGCTGGTAGCTTAGCAAAAAGCCGGTGAAACTTGCGTCTGGTTCTGCAGTAGTTGTTTGGGACGTATAAAGGAACTCTACTCAGTATCTCCAGGTTGTCCACTCTGTTGCAAAGAATAAAACAAAAGTGCATGGCTAATTTCAATTAGCGTCTCAATTCTAAGGTGTCTAGGCCCACCATACCGGTCACAAACAGAGAGGGGAAGAGATACGGGTAGTATCCAAAAGTCCGAGTAGGTATAGAAATACCTTGCAAACTTTCTTTGTAATCTTTCGATTACAGTGTGTTTGACCTCGCGTGGATTTCAGCTGATTGCACAGAACTCAAATTTGCTTACAATATGATTGAAATGCCTATGTTATTGAAGGGTGAGGTCTCATGATAAAACCTAGAGTTCTATTAGCTGCCTTACACATTTCGACAATATTTTGACGGAAATTGAGGTGCACATTCTCAACCAATCCTAGATCGCGAATAGATTCCACTGAAGTCCAGTGAAATATATTCCAAGATCCCAGAATTTTCGACTACTCTTTATGGAGAGTCCCAAGATCACAGAACTTCTTTAACTATCTTGGAGTCTGGTGAAAGTCATCACATTGCATTTCGCCATATTAAATACCAGCTTGTTTTGCCGGCTCCAACTGTCCACCGAGGCAATGTCCTGCTTCAGGTCCACACAATTAGACATATCGATGACTGATGTGTACAATTTCAGCTCATCGGCCAACATCAAACACCTTGAATTACAAAGAACTGCAGGAAGCTCATTTACTCGTATCATTGCTAGGAAAAGGGTGAGGCCGAGTCTACTGCCTTGTCTTCTGACCTAGTGAAAAACTCTTGGGATCGGATCGAATCTTGGAATCTACTTATGTTTCAAGCGGCGCACAATAACACACAAAGCACATATTCGGATAGGTTGCTATGGGCCATTCTGATTGGGCAATCGATCCCTTCAGTCAGTCCTGTGCAGTTGATAAAATAAGAATGCAGACAGCTAAAAAACGTATAAAGTGTATTGTTTTCGAAGCACCTTTCGTTCTTTGAGTCACGTGAACAATCACTTCAGGCTTACAAACAGTGCAGTGACATTGACGCATGGTTTTATTTTTTCGTTCCAAAACTATTCACGCCTACACTTTCATAGTCCGTTTTACACCTTTGTGCGACTTGTCACCACCATTTTTTATAATATTTTTGTTTAGTAGTACAATCTACTCTGTACATATATTATACTAAGCTTATTGAAAAGTACTTACTGGCGTCGTTCAGTTATGAAATTCTTCTATTTACAATGGTATACTCTTTCTCATTTATTTAACAGCAAAAAATAATTACAACTAATATTTACAGTTATATACGTGTAGGTCAGATAGAAAACGTCACTATTTGAATTTTACCTCCACATATTGCAAAATCCGGTGTTGCCATCTTGAGTACTATTGCATAATCATAGGATACATTCCTGAAAGAGAAATTTAAATTTTTAGGGATTTTATTATTTTTTTATGCACACTAAGAATATACATTTTTAACAAACAAATCTTAATAGTTCAGCAATCTACTTCTACGCTCGTGACTCTGTTCTGGACTACAGATTCTATCGTAATATAAATTACGAAAATAGTAAGCTTCCAGCTCAAGCAACTGAGCTAATAAAACAAAATCTTACCAAGATGGCCATTTACTCCATAGATTATTATAAAAATAAGCAAAATAAACACGTATTGTCTAAAACGTGTTTATTTTGCTTATTTGTAACTAGTAAATTTATACATCATTTGTGTCTTCAAATGATGTATAAATTAACTAGTGAATTCTTTTCTTCTTCTTCCACTTATAGACAAAAAAATTATGTGAAGAGAAATCAAAAACCCCTAATTCTTATTTGATAATAATTTATATTATTTGTCTCGGTGCTTATTTTGTGAGCCTCAAGAAATAAAGTTAGTTATTGAATCGAACTGCTTCACTAGCATGCAATTTAGTATCGGCACGTTTAACGAAAACATCATAGTTCTCATGTTGAAAAATATAACTATTGACATATAACTTTTGTTTGCAGATTAATGATGCCCTCAACTGTCTGCACTACAACATGCGCGTGGTTCACACCAACGTTTGCCCCCAAAACGTGATCATCACCAAAAAGCGTATTTGGAAACTCTTCGGGTTGGAATTTCTTAGTAAGTTTTCAATAATATCAGTTCCAATTCTGAGCGGTAGAGGACAGCGCGCAGCGAGAAGAAATAAATAATATAAGTACCTAATATGTTTTATAATAGCAATTTACAGTATCCAATACATTTTTGCAATAGCTTCAAGAGTAGGTATAACAAGTAACGAATAGACGTAACAGTAAACCTGTAACAGTCTACATATCTAGAAAACCAATAATATAATTAAGCCACAATTAACAAAACCGCAACAATTAGGACTCCGAACAACGAACCCTTAAGGAATCTGGCCTACTACATTAAATTAATAAGTTATGAGTAGTATTAGTTATTAGGGATAGGTAAGTGAGTAAAAACCTATAAATTCATTAAAACTTTTTTATGCCTGGCTGTACTGAAAAAACTGTTTCTCTTCACTTTCTCCTCTCCCGCTCGAAATCAGAACTGATACGACAAATTACTGACATGTGGAATAGCAATCAGATTAGTCGGGTGTTTTTTTTTCTTTTCAATGAAATGTGAGAATAAGGTTACTTTTATTAAACGGTATTTTATTATTCGCTTATGAGTTTATCAAAAATAGAAAAGGAAACAAAAGTATCCTTATTCTCTCCATTCAGCTTAAATATACTTCGAATATCTTTTGACAACTCTTCAAATTTCTTTCTTAAAAACTCTTCATTCTGAGCACCTGAAAATTCCAGTACCCCAGTGACTTCTGCTTTTTTATTTTCAAACCTCTGTCCTCTCAGAAACTCCTTCAACCTCGGAAATAGATAAAAATCACTAGGGGGAAGGTCGAGTGATTATGGAGGGTGCTCAAATATTTCGAAGCTAGCATCTCGAATTCCAGTCAAAGCAATAGCGGACCTGTGAGCTGGGACATTTTTGCGAGTTTATCTCGCTGTGTTTCGCGTATTTCGTTACGCATTTTTTTATTTGTTCTTCATACAAAAAGACTGAACAAGGTACAGTGGCCACACGTGCAAGTAAACTCGTGCAAACTGGACAGCGCAAGGACTGAACTGTCAGTATAGAGTCAGTAAAGAAGTTACAATAACGTTTTAATTTCTCTATTTCAGTGTATTGCCTTCGGCTTGACCTTTCGGAGATTACCTTTACCTACCTAGCTGCACACACTTACCTACTTCGTCTCTGTGTGGGTTGCGCGCGCCCTTCGCGAGAGGCGGGGCGCGCGGGGGAGCGGCGATGTCAGGCGCGGGAACGGGTGACTGCGCTTCTTCAGTACGCTTATATTTACCAAGTTGTACACACGTGCTACTTACTCAAAATTTTTGCAACGTTGTTGTAACGTTTATGCTTATAAGTGTTATGTTATACCTAATACCCTTTTGGTTATAAACAAGTGCTATCGCAAGTCGGATTTCGTTTATAAAAGCGGTAAGTGCTTGTTTTCATGTGATATTTGTCTCTGCTTTATATGTGGGTTTTTCAGGTACAAATAAATACCGTGAGGTGTGAGTACCTGGTATTTATTATTTTCTCTTCGGTTGTCGGTCATTCACCACTTCCGTAATAGAAATTGTTTTGCTTATGATCTGTCGGCCCCTGCCACTATCATTATTTTTGTGGATAAAATGCTATCCCAAGAGCCGCTGTCGATTTCATCACTCGGCTTCTTCTGCTAGTCCAGATTTGCTCATTCTGTCAAATCTTGAGCAGTTTGCGTCTCAACAATCGAGCCTTACGGCTCGAAAGTCGAGCCGCGTTCGTCTCGAAGATCAAGCCGCGCGGCTCGAGATTTGAGCCGCGCGGCTCAAAGTTTCAGCCGCGCGGCTCAAAGTTTCAGCCGCGCGGCTCAAAGTTTCAGCCGTGCGGCTCAAAGTTTCAGCCGTACGGCTCAAAGTTCGAGCGGCGCCGCTCGTTATTTGAGCAGACTTTTCAAACTTTGAGCAGTGCTAGCCTTATCATAACTATTATAAAACAAGACTATTGTACGCATTATTCTCCAAGAGCCCAATTATGTCGCACGACGTGCATGACTATCACTGTCAAAGCTATATAATGAACCTCACCTTTTTCTTATTGCTTTGCTAATATTGCCTGATTACAACGCCTTTGCTTGTTGGGTATGCTTGTCTATGACTTGACAGCTTGCTTTTCTTCTTTTAGATGGCATAAGGTGGGGGCTTTGTCACCCTTGGTCAAAGAGAATATAACGCTGCCCTTCGTGTTCTCTTAGTGGAGAAGGCTGAATCACAACAAGAGATAATTTTGGAGCGTGTAAAACAGCTAGCTCAAGAACATCTTCCAGAGGGATGGGCCCAGTGGGAAGTGGCAGATATAACTAAAGAAGTTTTTGGCCATATTTTTGCCCTTCCAACCGTGGGTTTGGCCCTAGCGTTTAACCCAGAGGCGGACCACCTATCAGAGAAGGGCTACAGAGATATGCGTCGAAAGCTATTAGACTGGGCATTCTCTCGGGCTCTTATATGAGGCCCTCCTGTGGTGGCGAACCGGATCCGTGGATCCGCAGCTCGTACTGAGTTATTCAAGCATTCTGTTGAAGTTTTACGGCCTTAGCTATATACATGTTCACAAGCAGATAGAATTTTGTCTGGTAAACTATCAGAGTCTGACGGAACCCGCCGGAAAAGAAGGAGTACCTCATCAATCAATAGCCTATATACTTGTAACAAAATGCCCCGTTTAGACGACAGATACGAGACACTAAATAAGAAGATGGAAAATATGTTCTCCCTACTATTTTTTTATAAAAGATTGAGCACAAATCCGCCCCTGACCGGTATCGGAGCAAGATATATCGGATTCGGATGCGTCTATCGACTGCTCTTCATGGAGAGCCCTTATGAGCCCGCTCATGGACACTTTACCCTGCTCAGATGGAGATGTACCTATTTGCAGCAGATTTCGACTTTTACCCCAAGTCAAAGAGGCAGATCCGTTCGCAGATAGTCCCTGAGCCTAATGTCCGAATTAAGAAGGAAGGGATAGATTGCCAACGCTTAGGCATGGATGGGTGGAACCGTATCCGCTACAAGGCGGTTGAAAAGTTGCTACAGGCATCTCCAGTATTTAGTTCACTGAAAGTAAATGCGGAGCTCAATTCTATTGTGCCTTCATCAGGATGGCTCCCTAAGATAGATGAGATATTGGGCACAGTTACGGATGGTCTCCTCATGCAACGCAAGGCACTATCCGAAAATTTAAAAACTATTGCGATTGATCATCCAGGAGCCGCTGGTCATATATAAAAGATTTTGGGGGAAGATTCCCAATTCAGAAGACTTAAACGCACATAGATCCGCGGTTTTCGATTGCAGACGCAAGTCTTTTAAGACTCATAGAGGAAGACAGACTTTAATGAGGTTTTGAACGCAGCGGTGCATCTGATCCCGTCTTCGGAATCGCACCTATTTGACGAACATAGATTCTCAGCTTTGGTAAAGGAGAATGGCGGGATTACAGATTGAAAGAGACAGATGCCGAGACACGCAAATCAGCAGCTCCGAGAGGAACGTTTCAGAGTCGTCAACAGAGGCCGTCAACGGCTCAGGGAATGCCTTCGTCAGATGCCTCTAACCCCCGTTCTGGCCAGTTCAAGTCTGCAGGCAGGCAGCGTGGTCAAGGTTCCGGTAGAAGATCACAAGGTAACCGTAGGTATTGACGGTTTTCGCGGGGGCCCACTGAAGAATTTTGCTTCTCAGTGGTTAAGGTTAGGGGCCCCAAAAGCTATTACAAGGATAATAACAGGCTATGCGATACCGTTTGTTATGAAGCCGCCATCCATTTCTCTAACCAGAAAATCCCGGTTTACGACAAAGACCTCATCGGCGAAATAAAAGGTCTTTTAGCAGCAGGGGTTGTAGAGAGTTCAAAAAGCTCTTCCAAATGGAAAAGTCAGGCAGATATTCGATCTTCGATGCTTGAACGCTTTTCTCGATCCTCCCAAGTTCAGATTAATCAACCAAACAACAGGTCCCTCAGTTTTTTTTTTTTTTTTTTTTTTTTTTTTTTTTTTTTTTTTTTTTTTTTGCAAAACGGCGACTTTCTAGTCAAGTTAGATTTCAGCCAGGCGTATTTTCATATTCCAATAAGGGAGAGTCATCGAAGATATCTGTCATTCCTTTACAGAAAGAGACTCTTCCAGATGACACCCTACCGTTCGCCCTTTCCAGTGCTCCGCAAGCGTTATCTCGCGTCAGCAGAGTTCTGTAATTTTAGAGAGTCAGCTAAGTGGCAGTAGATCTTCTACAGCAGCTAGGATGGATGTAAACATACAGAAGTCGGTTCTAAGGCCGACGCAGGAGATAGAGTTCCTGGGCATTATTTGGAACACTAATATAAATCAGACAAGGTTACCGGACGCGAAGGTATCTCGTCTGACGAAGGATCTGAGAGAAGTACTAGAATCAGTCACTAGAATCGGTCGTGGGAATCGGGCACAGCTCTGCTAGGCAGGCTAGGTTTTGCGTCCCTGGTAACACCTCTGGGTCGATTGAATACCAGACGTATTCAAAGAGCCAGTCGACAGCTTTCTCACGCTCTTCCAAAGTCCAAAGTTGTTACACCTTCGTCAGCTCTACTGGACTGCCAGTGGTGAATCAGAAATATCAGGAGGCCAGGAAAGATATTTGTACCAGAACCAACAGTCTTCCTATCCACAGATGCATCCGAACAGTTTCTCTCGGGTCTTTGGATAGGAAACCAGTTAGGGTGGCATATAAACAGGAAGGAAATGTACGCGGTGCTAATCGCTCTGTTGAATTGTCGGGAGACAGTTCGAGGCAGATCGGTAATGGTGCAGTCCTACAACAAGACGGTTGTTTCATACTTGAGAAACCAAGGGGGGACTCGTTCGGTTGTCCTGAATTCCTGATGGAAACGACCAGAAAGTTGTGGGATGTGACAGGCGATCTGGGTGTGTCCCTTCATGCCTTGAATCTCCCAGTTACAACACAATCTCCGACTGTCTTCGCCACCTCAACGAGTCGTCAGGGATCTTCCTTCTTGTAGTTACCCGATAGGAGGGAGCGTTTTGGCGAAGCGACTTGAAACAACGGGCTCTGGAAGCTCCGTTCCAAATTCGCAACTTGTAAGACTGTCTAATAGACTTGGCTGTCAATCGCCCTCCGCCACAAACGGAGTGTCTCTGTTTAGAGGTTTGGAGAGCACGGGGTGTAGTAAGTTAGTCGAAGGCCTAGACCCAGACGATGTAGAGTCTTACAGTCCGCATGGAGAGTCTCCACCTGGCGCACTTATGCTTCAGCATGGAAGCAGTGGGTTTCATGGTGCAAGGAGAAAGGCATTGAGCCTAGTAATCCTCGAACGCAGGCGGTAGTTTCTTACTTAGGCTTTTTATCGCGTTCCAAAAATTTGGCGTATTTTACAATTTTGGTTCATAAGTCGGTTATTGTTACATTAGCGGACCCTGTTCAAGAAAGACGGTTGGCGGGTCATCCTTTAATATCTACCTTTCTAAAAGCAATAAGCTTATATAAATGCATTGCTTTGAATCCAAGATCTCAGATCTGTGACATCCAGGATCAGTGGTTGCGTGCTCATGTCCCAGCCAGGGACAGCATTTGTCAAGTTTTAAGACATGTAGATTTTTTGCTTTTAGTTGCGTCTGGACGACGTATTCATGACTTAACTCTCTTAGATATTGATGAGCAGCATTGCCAAAGGAAGGAATCTTCCATTACGTTTTGGCCAAGATTTGGTTCCAAATCTGATTGTATTAAGTACCGTCAATCAGGTTGGCTACTGGCTTGTTCTGGAAAGACGGCGCTAAGTTTAGTGACTTGGACTAGGTGTTTAATCGACCTTTCAGCTTCTAGGAGGAAAGCGAGAAAGGGTCTTTTCAACCTTTTTATTACTACTCGAGTAGAGGTGAAGCCTGCATCAAGATCGGTTATTGCAGGCTGGCTAAAAACTGCTTTTAAAGATTTGGGTATTAATTGTAGTCCAGGTTCCATTCGATCAGCAGTAGCTTCGAATGATTTTAAATACAACGTTCCCTTGGATAATATTCTGGCGCGGGGTAATTGGAGAAATTCACGAAACTTTTTCAAACATTATTGTAAACCGGTGGAACGGTCGCAAGGCTGCAATTCTAATTTACTGAATAATTCTTTCTCGGTTGCAATGTGACCTTTGAGGTATTTAGTTGAGGAATTTACTTCTTGCATAATGACGGTTTGTTTGCTGATTAGTACTTTATTTATTTACTTCTCCTAGCGTGTGAAGTCACGCTTTGTTATACTTTTAAGAAAATCTTTAATTTGGGTGGTGTCTAGATAAGTTGTCTCCTTTGTAAAGGTGCTCTTAATATAATTATACTTAATATTGTTTAATAAACATATTGGATTTTTTTTTTTTGTTCCCAAATATACTTATATGTGAATCGAAAAGGTTTTCCTTAGTCACAGTACGCTTGGGAGCGCCGGCAGATGATAAACACGTCTCCGAAAGGTCAAGCCGAAGGCAATACACTGAAATAGGACCGTTTTCCACCCCGTAGGGAAGAAAACGATTATTTCAGGTCTTGCCGAGGCTTGACCTGAGCAAGTCCTTGCCGGCTTTTCGGATATAGGTACTGAAGAAGCGCAGTCACCCGTTCCCGCGCCTGACATCGCCGCTCCCCCGCGCGCCCCGCCTCTCGCGAAGGGCGCGCGCAACCCACACAGAGACGAAGTAGGTAAGTGTGTGCAGCTAGGTAGGTAAAGGTAATCTCCGAAAGGTCAAGCCTCGGCAAGACCTGAAATAATCGTTTTCTTCCCTACGGGGTGGAAAACGGTCCTATTTTCTGTGTTAAGATATCGTTAAAAGCATACAATTTTTTTTTAAATATTAACATTCACACAAACGACGACGCGTCGAAAACACTAAGCCAGACTGCAGCGCAACTTGAATGACTGAACTCGCATTATTACCGGGGCACCAGAATGAAGACGTCACATCGGTCGTTTTTAAGGTTCCGTAACTCAAAAGGAACCATTGTAGGATCACTTGTTGTCCGTCTGTCTATCAACCATCTTTTCTCAGGAACGCCGATCGACATGAAATTTTTAAATACTCAGTTCTGTAATCTCTCGGAGCCGTGGTATAAATCAAACTTATAAGTCATCGCAATAAAAGTTACACCCTACCAGGACCCCCCAGGGGATCAATCTGGGGGATCCTGGTGGCATTAAAGTCATGTCTAAAGTTATTTTGTTATTTGTAATGTTTCTTATCTAAATAATCTAAAATATTTGCTTTTGTTTACTTCTTGTACTTTTCTCTTTTAATATTAATAATTGGTTATGTATCGAGTACCGTGTTGTAGGAGGATTCCTATAAATTGACGAAGAAAAAAAAAGTGCTGAATTTTTATCTTTTTTTATGGAAAAACGTAGAAGTTTATTTATATATTAGGCATTGCAATTTTATTAATATTTGTAATTTTTATATCCAAGTCAGCTAGTGAATATTGTATGAATATGGTTCTTTTAATAAGTTATTATTACTTTTCCAAAGGCCAAAATCCACCTATCCACCTACTTGTGCTATAAGACCTTGCTTTTTTTTCCAAATTATATGTCTTTTTCCAATAGGATATGGCATTATGCGACACACGGTTGCGGCACGATCGCACATGCCATATGCATGTGAAAAGGGCCTAATTAATGAATTCACGACGATGCAAGCGGTTCTGTATAATTTTCTGTAGACGAATGTGAAAGTGGAGGCGACGCGATATGCTTTCGATATCCGAGAAATGCTGATGTCGTACTGCATGCTTATATGTGTCATGTAACTCTTGATTAACTCGTTTCTTAGTGAAATTTTGACAATATCCTATTGCAGACTGCAAACAAAAGACTCTCATTATTATGAAACAAAAGTTACTCAAACCAATTCCTTTTTAGGGTTTCGAGATGGGTTTGGAAACCCTTATGGTCTCGCTTTATCCGTCCCCGATCTTTCTTAAATATCTCAGCAACTACTGCAGCTGTGACTAGATTCAATTTCAAATTTGAAATAATGATCACATAATGATCACAGAATGATCACATTTCGTACGCCATTACTGATTTAATGAAAAAAGTAAATAAGTAAATGAAAATGAATATAATACTAGATACAAATTGTGATGTTTAAATTTCAAAAGAGACCTAGTGGGACAAATGGGTTATCAAATGAAAGTTATCGTTTTGACTATTTCAAAACAGTTTTTGAAATTTGATTTCTGTAGGTTACACTTTTTGTAATATTACAAAAAAAGTCGGAAAATTGACCAATCCCCCCTCTATCTCCGAAGATTGCAAACCGATCCAGGTATATTTAATATAGGGCGTTTATAGATGTAACTTATACTTTACAGGAAAAATATAGAGAAGTCTGTAAAAATGACCATTTTTGGGGGGGCTACCTACTGAATTGGGGTATATAGTGAAAGGCATTGTTTTGTAAATTTTAAAACAGTTATCAAAATTTCTGTACATTTCATACTTTTCAAAATGTTGCTATTCGCACTTGACGGATTTTGTTTAATCAATATTCAGCTATACCAGCCTGTATTAACTTCTTTTGGTTCCAAAGAGTTTGTACCAGACTCTTACTTTATAATAAATGGCATAAAAACCTACTTAGTAGACGTAGATATTGCAGAAATTTTATATTAATTTTAGATCAAGCGCATTCATAAGCGGGGAGAGGAACTTTTCAATCTAGGCCATTGTGGGCTTTTATTATCCGCGCTGAAATAACTTCCACGTTTATCAAATAGTTACGGTAACTATTTCATACGGTGGCAATACAAAATTATCAACCTAACTTGGGGCATCTGAGGTGTTAGTTATTTAGTAACACCTGCATGGGTAAAAAGGTTAGAGAAAGTTTAATGTGAGTGTGTGTGCTCAAAATACGAGGTCAGATTCCGCCGAGACTAGACTTAGAACTAACTGTAACTGTTTTTCTGCAGTTTAGTATAAAAAAATGCTTTATAAACGTGAGTCTTTTCATGTCTTAATTTATCGATAGAATGCAGCTGATTTGAAAAACAGTGTAAAATATTCCTTGGGTGTTAAAACAACAATATTCTTTCGCACCGTTTTCTTTTCTCTTCGTTTGATAACAACATTCTTGTACGTGTTCACTTATGATACCTACTGATTTAAATACAATACCTTTGTTTCACCTTTGTTTGTTAGTTAGATCTTTGTTTTCATGAGAAGGTTTGTATCTCAGTTAAGAATGAATGTAGATAAGTTAACCAGTCAAACAACTTTTGAGAACAAAGCAAGCAACCTGTTGATGAATGCGAAGTTTGCAGCATGACTTTAAATTCTTTGGAGTTACTTTTGTATTAAATTTTTCTAAGAACTTTGAAAAGACGAATGAACATTATTGCTCTTTATTTTTTTCGATAAGCAGTCACAATAGTGCCTGACATAATTATAGCTCCTTTGTAGCTAGCTGATTTAACTTGAGGAGTTGGAACGACGCTATGCGTCTTTCTTTTGATTCGCTGGTTCCGAAAGAAAAAACTACAAAACAACTAAATAGAAAGCTTAAGAAGATTATAAGACTGAATAAGAATAAGGTGATATACTCAGGTATCCAAAATCTAAATACCTACCTATAATAAATAAAAGTATAGTGGGCCGTTACCGCTTTATTCTGTTCGCATGTTGAAATTATGTGAACACTGGTAGGTACTTTTATTTATTAATTTTTGTTCTTGGTATTTATTTATTCCGTATATATATTCTATATTTTATAAAAATCTACTTCCTAAAGAATGTTGATTATGATTATATATTATAATGTATATGTATGGTACACCCCTACCTTTCTCAAATTTTTCAAATTTATCTCCATCCAAAGGTTGCCTGGAAGAAATCGCTTCTAAGCGATAAGGCCGCCCATTGTACTTTTATGTTTTAGATCTATGTCTGTTTCTTGTTTTTTTTTGTGGTGTACAATAAAGAGTTTTGTATTGTATTGTATTATTGTCTTTTAAATCTTGATAGATGTATAATGTTTCCAGAGCCCATAACTACCGTAGACCTCGGAGCTCTCATGGATCACGAAGCGTTCAACCCGAAGTTCACGTGGACCTCGCAACCAAACCTTGATTATGCAGGTAAGGTCCTCAGGTAATATTGCTTTTGTAACCAATTTCAGTAGCTTTTTGTAGAAGTTTTTAAGCAGCTCAGAATTTAATCTATTACATTCATTAAGATAACTGTAAATTTCTTGAACATTTTATAAATAATTAAGTAAATAAGCGTATACTCTATTCTATTGGTATAAATATCTGTAAAATCTACCAAGTAGTAAATTGAGTAGGTAGTAAATTTTATTCAGTAATTTTGTGCAATTACCTACCTCCTAAAACATAAACGGAGTGAAATTTAATTGTATAACGATATCACTGTAATCTCCAAACACAAGAGTACCTAAAGTCGATGGAACTTCGACGTTTTTTTTTAGCTCCCGAGACGCAAGAATTGGCACAAATCAACTTGCTATCCGACATGTTCTCCTTGGGGATGATCATCTTCGCGTATTACAACAATGGAAGATCTCTCTTCGACACCAACGAGAACCCAATGACGTACTTGAAGCAGATTCAATTCGTAAGTCTTACTCAAATCTTTATTGATTTTAAGTGGTAACCTGACCGCCTCTACTTTTGTGTGTACATATATGCATGTATTTCAAGGGCGAAGAATCGATATTTCCGTCTGCAGGGAACGGGCTTACTATATCGTGTGCTTTTAAAATAGCTACAAATCTTTTTGATGGTTTCGTAATAGAACGAATTCATCCTTTTTTTCTGGGTTCTTGAATTAAGCAACCACCGAATATATTCTTTAAAGTAACTTTATTATCTTATAAAGTTAGAATCAAATAATAATTTTAAATTAAAACTAGTATTTACAAATAAAACAATTGAGATAACTGGAGACTGTTGTACACAATCTACAGGTAGCTCAACTGAACCGGGTCGGGACCAAATAATCTGCATCAATTTTGTTTTTATTTCATACTAAAATTTATGAATGAGTTATTTTAGTTTGTAATACAAAAATAAAATCACATATTTATATCTGTAGTCACAGCTTAGAAAAGTTTGGAGCCGAGCAGAGAATTTATGATTTTCAGTAAAAAACCATATCTCAGGAACATTGAAGATAGACCCATGAACTTGTGGTTTTTCTTGGTCGTCATGAACCCACCTGTCCACCGCTTTTGGCTTGACGTTGAGTTTTGAAAGAACCTCTATGAACAGATTGGATTTCTTCAGGGCCACTGGTCCCTGAAGAAATCCAACTAATCCACCCACCAACAAATCCACTCTCACTAAAACCGTGAGAGTTATCGAAAAATCACGCTAGGAGTTACGTTCTCGATGAAAATATGTTCAACATTAAAAAAAGTCAATGCGTTCATTTACTTTTTCTATGAAAATGAGTTATTGAAAACTATAATTAATTTCATTTTTGGTTTCTTTTTTCAATATACACAAAATCGTGTTACATACATTTACGACGACTATGTGCACAAATATGTAGGAAGGAACACCTTCAAAAAGAACATTTAGTAATTCAGTTTTATGAATTCAGTAGGTAAAGGTTACACTTTCAGACATGCTTTCCTTGAATACAGTCTGAACGTACACGACTTAGGTTTTGTGTGCTATTGGAAGTAGAACAAACTAGGCCGCCTAGAGCAATTTGTGATAACCAGGCCATGAATATTTAAATCTTATTGATCGGTTTTAGTGTCAAATCGATGTATTTTTTTAAGGTTGTTGAAGACAACATAAAATCGTTAATCCACAGTCTACATTTCTGTGTTCTCAGTATCGGAGAACAAAAGAATTGTAGCAATCATTTGAATATGATTGCTTTGACTGCAAGCGAACATATAGGTTTTTGTTATGTAGTTTCATTCCGCGTAATAATTACGAACGAAATAATAATAAGGGAAGCATTCAACCCATTTGTTAGTAGCTTCATTCCAATCGGTACCTCGTGAAGCTTTGAGGATGGATCGATTAATTCTAAATTTGTGGATTCCAATAATGCTATTTCTGAAACTGAGCTGTTTTAATGATGACCTCGTAACCGAATTTCGGAAACATGGAGCTCAGTGAGAGCCTAGTAATGGACATATTTTAGAGCACAAATGTGAGCGAAAACACAGGTGCACTTTCTATTCCTTTATCCTAATAATCCGATGGGACGGTAGAGGGTCACGACCGGCTGTTTACATATTTGAGGTTTCGTCTTCATCGAAGGTCCTGCTACACACTATCAAAAATAACAAAGAAATCATTTATTTTTATTTATTTTATTTATATTTTAATTAGAATTTAAACAAAATTCTCACCAGTTTTCTCGTTTGCTTCACTCTACCGCAAATAAGAAGAAAAGCATATTTGTTTTCAACGAAAAGTAACCCGAATTCTTTGAAAAACAAAAACGAGCAATGTTTTTTGGAAAATATAGCTATGGAAAAATATGTTTCAGTTGTTCCCAATACTTACAGTATACGGGTTATCTTCAATAGATATAAATGTGAAAAACACCGTTAATCGACGTGTGAATCAAATGTGTGTCTATCCAGCATAATGCTGAGTGTAGACCATTTTTGTCCTAAACCCTGCTGCGCACAAAATAAGCAGCAAAACCTATGTATAATGTTGCATCCTAAGATAATATGTGTTTTTATGTAGTAGATTTAGGATAAATAAAATTACTTTCATTTCATTTTAAATGATAAATCTTAACACTTTTGGACTCATTTGTACTAAAATGCATGCAGATAATTAGACCCAAATATCTGTTATGCCACAGAATCTCTATTAATGGGCTTAACAGCACAATTTCATCAAGTATTGTACAGATTGGCGTGGTCGATAATTCAAATCTCGGTTCGGTTTCGTTTAACTTACTGTGACCTTCAGTTTGGTGTCATGATTGAAGCTGCAGTGAAAGATCTAGAACCATCCTATAGCATTATTTATAAGAACATGCATGGGAACCGGGTCGTATCATTTGCAAGTGAAAATCAAAGTAATGTATCTTTGATTTAAAAATGTTGCCCAATGTCGTTGCTAAATTTTGAGAAAGTTTTCAAGTTTAAACTGTAGAATTATTTTCATAAAGGTTAGATTACATCATAAGTTTGAAATTTATTTTGTTACTAAGTCAAATTATTATGAAATTGGAGCTAAGGTTGGTGGGAAATTTATTATTTACAACTGTAACGGGGTGAAAAATCACAGTCCTTGTGCTACTTCATTCAGTAAACCCATTTTCAAGAAAAGTTACAGCTTTAGTTATACCAGCAACGCTGGGATCCGTTATTGTTCTCTTCACTCAATGTTGTCATTTTTTCTAAAGAAAACTTAGAAATATTTTTTAGGGATTATGCCACCCTGGCGGTAAAAGTCAAATCCGGTTTTTACATTACCTATCTGTGTCGTTGTGACATGAATTTTATTACCTAAACAAAGGAAAATCATGTTTTATCTATACATAGCTTACTGGACGTGCTCGGCCATTTTACCGAGGTTTGCATAATTTTTAAACAAAATAATAACTTAATGATTCGTAGCTAACTGTATCTATCGAGCTTCCAAAATGCTAAACGGCACCGCTAGCTCATAATGGGTTTATAATGTTTAAGATAATTAATTGCAATTATATTGTACATAAGTTATTAAAGTTACACATTCAAATATGGACAGCAGGCAGAAGGTTAGGAAGCTAGGGCGAAACAAGATAAATCATAGCTAGGCTATATTTCTAATTTAGCTTTTGCAAGCTGACTGAAGCTGTCGTTGACAGTATTTGAAGAGACCCTCTAGGACGTGTTTCAAAAGCTAAAAGACGTCATCAGCCGATCATCAGCCGATGATCATGATGATAGTTGACGTCTTTTGACTGATGATCAATCAAAAGTATGCCATTATCGTAACGGCCATTTTTTGCAGATTATTTACCATTCTATGTCAGAGCCTTCCTTTCCTTTTTTCCAGCAGCATTTCTGTGCGAGACGATAAGATTTACTTCGAAACCTTTCCTAACCTTTTGGTTGATATATGATTAGCATAACACGCTTTAAAACATATGTTTATGATTAGATTATTAAGCGTTTACATGCAGCATTTAAGATTTTGACGTATCATCTCTGTTGTACCAGTAGAATTAATCCTCTTTTCATCGTTGAGCTCAGTGGGATTAAGTTGTTGAAATTCTGGAATATGTTCCTTGTTTTGTGTGTTTTCAACCTGCTCCATTTTCGCTGAAGTCACTAATTAATGCTTGTTTCTTGGAAGTACCTGCAACATTTTTTCTAGCCGCTTTAGCAAAAAACAGAGAAAAATATAAACAAAATAAATATTAAAATTGAAAGAAAAACATGACTATTTGGCTTTTTTGTCTCTACGTTAGTCAAGGCTGTGTCTCTTGAAATATAGGTAGTCAGTTGAAATACCTTCTTATCTTTTGGAATAAAAGAGTTCGTTGTTAATACAATTATTTAAACGGTAAACGTATTTGACTGGTTACAATTTAAATGTGATCCTTATGCAAACCATCTTAAGTAGGTATCCGCCTTGGATACTTAGCTAAAACAAAACTGAAAGTTAAAACAAAATGAAGCATCTTCTTTTTTCAAATAACTTATTAAAAAATACCTATGGTCAGATACGCGCGCTAGTGCGTCAGCCAATTTCGGATAGAAATGGGCGACGCATTAGCAGTGAGTGTCTTTACACGAACCATTGGGCACGCTTTTTGGTCCCGTCTATATCCAAATCGGGACCAAAATCGTGTCCAATGGTTTGTATAAGCCAGCTCAGTTTATAAAATATGATAACAATTTTCACCTTAAACAAAACACGACAGTAATGTTACATTACTGTCTTTTATATAAATATGTATAAAACTTGACTTGTTTAAGTAATTATTTCACTTATAAGATACATAAGAAATAAAGTTATTGAATTAATGACACGATAGCGTAGATAGCGTGTTTGATTATAACACCTGCTATTCTGAACAGGCTTCTGCTAATGTTTCATATTTCGCTTTAATTCCTTGTAGTACCTAATCGTATCCTTAGCTTTTTCTGTTCTAATTTTTTTCTGAAAATTATCACGTTACATCTGTAATTTAATAAGCCGCAAGAGGGTAATTCTGGACTCCACGTTATAATTTTTCTTTTTTATACCGATTACTAATTTATCTTTTAATATACATTAGGAGTATTAAGCAGATGTGTACCAAACCAATAACTAAAACAGGCCAGTTACTTAAAATATTTAATTAGGCAGACCTAGTTTTAGTCTAATTAAACCCAACGTTTGACAATCTCATCGGTAAACAACTGTACACATCTACTTAATGTTACTAGATAATCGGAAATTGGTTTCAGAGGGCTTCCGATTCTGCTCTAGATATAATAGATATTAGAGAACGTAGGCGGGCCATTGAATTCATTGAATGGCAGCCGTAGTAGCATACGTCCTATTCACATCGCCTTGAACGTCTTGGATTGCACCTGGAGGTTTGAATAGAGGCTAAATTGGAATGTTACGAATGATTTCAATCAATGAACTATATATATACACCACTACACACCACTACACTTATGTAAGAAACGTGGGTTGATTCTATTTCTCGGCTTTTTATAAGGGATCTACAATAATGTGCACTAGGTACATGTCCTAAAAATATCACTCTAATGTGCCGTTTTAATACGTTATAATCGTGGGATGATTCTATTTCTCGGCTTTTTATAAGGGATCTACAATAATGTGCATTAGGTACATGTCCTTAAAATAACACTCTAATGTGCCGTTTTAATACGTTATAATCGTGGGATGATTCTATTTCTCGGCTTTTTATAAGGGATCTACAATAATGTGCATTAGGTACATGTCCTTAAAATAACACTCTAATATACCGTTTTAATACAGTTACATTAGAATCGTGGGATGATTCTATTTCTCGGCTATTTATAAGGGATCTACAATAATGTGCATTAGGTACAATATGTCCTTAAAATAACACTCTAATGTGCCGTTTATAATACAGTTACGTTAGAAACTCGGGATGACTCTATTTCTCGGCTACATATAAGGTGCTTATAGAGGTAATTACACTAATTTACCGTTTAATACAGTTACGTTACAAACATGGGATGATTCTATTTCATGGTTATTAAAAGTGTACCTACAATAGTGTGCATTAGGTACATGTCCTTCAAATAACACTTATGTACCGTTTAATACAAGAAACCTGGGAAGATACCATTTCTCTGATTGATTGCGTACCTTACTTCAATTATGTACATTACTTGCCCAGAATTGGAATTAATTTTCTTGGAAGACGAATCGTCAATGGAATTCATCTTATTCATTTGTGTATGTACTCGCGTGAAATAAAATATCAGATTGTAACTGTTTCTAGGTTCTCCAAATAACCTAGTTATTTGCTATGAACACATGATATAAATAACTTGAAGTTCTTGAAAGAAGAAACCGGAAAATATTGGAACATCGCACCGTTAGCGTCCACCTGAAGGCGGATAGATACGAACATGTAGCTACCCTAAATACTGTTATATTTTGCCCTACCCAGGAGACAAAATGATAACTGAACCGAGTTTAATGTGTTTACAAACTCACTTGCGTACTGTATTAATAATAGAAAAAAAGTAACAAACTGTGGTTGCATTGATGAATAAAGATAATTGAAACGAATTTAATGAGTTTATACTCTCACGCACGTTGATTATTATTAATAGTAAGCAGTGTAGCCTTGTTATAATAATTATATTTAATACATAATTCAAACAATAGATTGTATGGTTTTAACAACAAAACAAGGTAATAATATCTGCTGTTACGAATTGCTTCGGTAGAAATCACATTTCCACGAGTTGAAGATAGTGAATTTTCCTTAATGATGGAAATAAATTCCAATGCTTTACCAATGCAATATTCTCTGCTATGAAAAGAGATACAAATTGAATTTATTATTTCCTGATGGTTAGTCCGATGAAAGAAAATATTGATGAAAAACAAACAAAGATTGATAGGACGTTTTTATATTGACTTTTTTATTTTGATAAATGAAAAAGTTTATTAAGATATTTTTTTAATATTGTGAACGAATTAGTTATCGTTTCTGAAAAAAATATTCAGGTGGTTTTTAGAGAGTGGATGAGAAAATTCGTAACCATGAGAGTTAGGGAAAAGTCGTGAAGAGTCTTCTGGGTTCTTTTAATTCATTACTAATGCAGGAAACTGGACCGGATGATTTTCCCAAAAACGTTACATACCATTTTTTTGCACCAACTGATTCGGTTCAGTCTTTGCAAATAATTGCATAAAGTAATCTAAACGAACAGAAATTGATGTTTTACTATTCTAGTTTCAATACCTATCAGTCATTAATACATTTTTTTTTAATCACATCAAGTAACTTGCTTCCTTGCCGCTAGCTAGGATACTTACCCTGTATTTTAATACTCTTTATAATTACTTATTTACTTTCGCTATAAATTTTATTAATTAAATTATTTTGAAATTTCTAAAAAAAAGCAAGTACTACATAAGGAGTTATTCCTTCTGATAAATAGAGCCTATTAAATCGATATTATTTGCTTGCCTGATGACCTGGTGGCGTTGGGTAGCTAGCGCAAACGTCGTTTACCTTTGAATGTATTGTGTTCGATAGTAAGTGGTAGACTGTGGTATATGCTTCACATTATATGTACATAGTTCGTCAGTGAATACCTTAACGCGCAATCGTTGTCGATGTTGAAATCCACTTTTGTTAAAAAGGAGTTGTGTGCTAGACCACATAATATAAGTGAAGAAATTTCAAGTTCATGTTTGAAGATTTGTCGTAACTGAACAGAAACGATTCATGAAAGTTTAAGAAACTAACAAAACTAAACTTCATTAGTAATGAAAAATCTAGTTGCTAGAAGACTTTCGTGGCAACTTTGACAACCAAACAGAGTCATTATGAACTTGTGCTACGAGACCGCTTGCTTTGTTTGTGTGTTTTGACCTTAACAAATCAAGTGGGATCTCGAAATGTTTCACCGTACATTACCATTTTCTGAATCCTTTCATCAGTCCGGTTTAATGGTGGTTTAAAGGTAGGCAATAAGTGTATGTAGATAAACAAAAGAAGTTGAAACGGTGGCTTCAAAGTGAGTTTGGGTTGTATTTCATCATTGAGAACTACTTTACTTCAGTTCTAGTTTCATTAGTAACGACCAGATGTTCTATTCCTAGAGGATCAAGCGAAGAGGGGAGCTTGAAGGTTCCGATCTGCGTTGTTGTTTTAAATATAGCAAAGTAAGTAAGGTTGGTTTTCAGTGTAAGCGTTGAGCAAGTATAATAACACGTCAAGTAAACTACACATGCCGTAATTTATACCTTAGAATAAGTAGGTTTCATAAATAATCTGCAACAGAATAAATTATAAGATAAATTAAATATTGAATTATTAATTAATCACGCGTCACCTACATAAATCTATGTCTTCAAGGTCTACCCTGAGATCAAGTAACCATAATAAGTACTTTTAATATCCTTACCATTCATTTCTAAACTCATTTCATTCTCATTTTTAGACTGTCCGATGTCGTTTATTTTCTTTTTATTTTCTTTATTTAGGACAATAAACAATTGTACAATACAGACTTATTAAATAATATTCTTAGTCAATGTGATCCTAAATGTACAACCAACAGCTTTATCCACAGATTACTAACTACAAGTTTTACTTACTACATAGTTTGTCTATTGTTTAACTAGCAATAATACAGGTTTTTTTATAATTAGTTTCAGAGTGGTAAATAATAATTTCAATTTAAATTTCTACGTTGAATGGCAGAGATATAAAAAGGAAAAGGTTTGAAATGTAATTTTATGAAGTGCTACTTAATAGTTTCAGGACGTTTTTCTTATAATTAGGTTCAGATAGTAGGAACAGGTACACAACAAAACGTAAACAGGTAAACAGTAGGATCAATGAAATTTTTATTATACATATCGACGATGCGGCGCAGCGGCTGCCGCAGGCCCGCGTTGGTACGACTGGTAGGCAGGTGGAATAGGCATTGCCTGCGCGCCGCACTTTGTCGATGTGTAGAGCGGGGAACTACATAACTCAATTTACTAACAAGTTGCGGGGAATCTAGTTTGCCGTGACACAGACCATGCAGGAGCATGGCCTGAAGAAGAATACGTCTGGATTTAAGAGTTATCATTTTGAATTTACTTAATAAGTTTTCATATGAACTGTAGATGCAAAAGGATGAGTCTCCTTTGCATCTATAGTTCATGGTTTTGAGGTATTTCTTTTGTACTCTTTCTATACTGTTATTATACTTGTCATATAGTGGATCCCAGATTGCACAGGCATACTCTAGCTGAGGGTGTAAGAGTGAATTACACATATAAAGAAAAGTTTTCGGGTTAAATCGGTCGTTGTAAGGCAAAGATGATAATTATAATAACAAAGTTTTTGCTCCTGCTCTGTAAACTACTTTTATGCGCAAAAGCGTCTTTTATATGACTTTTTCTAACTATAATAAACTTCCAGAGTCACTACAAAACCTCCCTTGTTCATTGTTTTATATGAAGTTAAAATTATTCTTGCCAAAAACCGCCTACATACTTTTAAATGAATTTATGAATCATACAAACATTTATTCAAATATTACATAACCCAGCTTATTAAACATGAAACTGACATATTTTTGTTTTATCCTTTGATTTATTGATAATTTCTTAATTTTATCATTTATATAGTTATTGTTTTTTTTTACGTTATTGAATTGTGATCCCTATACCACTATAGGCTGTTGATTGTCTATGAGTACAAAAACTGACTATTTTGCAAGTCTGTGTGTTTTTTCATCACTTCACTTCATGACTCTCAAGTTTGAATTTTCAGAATTCATTTCTTATTGCTCACCTTTGTACCAAGACCTACATACCCTACAAGTTTCAAGTCTCTGCGGTAAGTGGTTTGGACTGTGGCTTGTCTACGAGTCAGGACAAAGTTTTTATTATTAAAGAAAAGGAAAACATTTTCCGAATTTCAGAAAACGTTATATTAACAGAGCGCTCATTACAGAGACACATTACAAACATTTTGATAAGCCCCTTGAAACTGACTAAAAAGTTCATTAAAATAATATTTTTTTCTTACTTCATTTTGTATTTGTATAATACTTAAGGAAAATTATTCGTTCTTATAGGTGGCCTATTTGTTAATTGTATTAATTGTAAAAACTGACTATGAATCCCTTTGTCACCAAGTGTTTTTTTTTTATAAAAGTAAAAAAAAGTAATCCGTAGGGAATATAACTTTTACGAAACTACCTCGAGCTCATATTATATATAACTAATAAATAAATAAAATATAAATAAATAATGCTGGACAATTCACACAGCATTATCTAGTCCCAAGCTAAGCAGAGCTTGTGTTATGGGTTCTAGATAACTGATATACATACATAATATAATACAATACACAAATAGATAATTTTTATTATACATAGAAAACGACCAGAACACCCTGAACAAATGTCTGTAGATCGTACACACATTTGTCCCGAGGCAGGAATCGAACCCGCAACCTCCTGCATCGCAGGCAGACCTTAGCCCACTGTGCCACAGAGGTCGTAAAACTATCAAATAATCATCCAAGTCAGTCCTAAAATTATGGAGACATCGACGAACAATTGCTTCTCAAATCCAAGATGTCTTTTTAAATAATATTTTTGGTTATATTTTTTTATTTCACATTTTGCTCGTGGGTATCGTTCTCGACTTACTCAACGGCGTAGATGACAATAATGCTGTGTTTTTCCAAATCCAAGTCTACTCCTACTTTTATTTTCTTTCAAACTAGATATATGGATCTCGTTTTCGACTAAGTTGTTCAAACCGTGTGAGTTTATTCACCATATTGGATTCGAAAAACACCGCTCATTCGAAACTTCAATTTAGTCCAACGAAACTATAACCATGATAAAACTTTAAATAAAAACATATCTACCGTCTAAAAAACACAACACGCAATTTTGTAAAATTGATGACGATATTCGCCTAATATAAATGTACAAGTTTTCATTTGACACTAACATTAAAAAGCCTGGCCAACATACGCTCACGCGTGACTTGTCGGCATTTACCGCGAGATCAAAGGCGACGGTCTACTGTATGTTTTATTTATACTGTGCTAATACCAACGGTATCCTATTGAGGTTACCGTCTACACAACGAAAACTTTTCTTATTTTTCTTCTTCACATTTCTCGCCTTAAAAGTCTGTTCGAATTCTTCTCTTTCACCTTTTATTTACACCGACTTATTTTTTATATTATTTTTGTGGCTGAGTCATATCGCATTGAATTTAAATGAGAGATAAGAATAATAGACAACGGAAGTTGAAAAGCGATGTTAGGCTAGGAGCTAGAATTCGATAAATAGGGTTGAGATTTAAATAAACACAATGACAGTAACCTAAAGCTACTCATCACAAATACTTGCAATCTTACCACAATCTTTTCCACTTTGAGAGTAATGACAACCTGGTTGTATTTTCTGGATAAGATTGGCGCAAGACCGTGTGGCGTGGCACAAGAGTTTGTAACGCCTCGAAACACCTATCAGTAAAGGCTTTAAAGGTTTTTTGATGTACTTTTTTAACGAATATATATTTCTTATTTTGTGCGGATATTTTTGTTTTCATCACGTATTTGGGAGGCCGAAATCCAGCTGTGGGTGAAGTCGGGTTGTGGTTGATTATATTTTTTCAGTCGTTAGATTATTTTTAACGAATCTCTTTTGAACTCTATCCGGTTGAACCAATGAACTATTTAAGTTACTATTAATGTATTGCTTGTATACTTGTTAATTATGAATGATCAAATCACTAGCCAAGTCGACTTGACAAGACATTTCATCATTGATTAGTAATTCATAAGGATCAGCCTTCGAACAATCGGCTATTAATAATTAATTCTAAAATTTACTTAAGATTTCCTATGAAGGGACTAAGACACCTTAACAAGGATAATTAAATATGACTAAATGTATTGTATGATAAGAAATTGATGCTACGAAACTTTTAACGACAAAGCTACGAACTTGCTACGATGGATGCTACGAAACTTGAAACTTGCTACGGGGCGCTACGAGACTTGCTAAAACACATTAAACTTGCTACTTTGCTACGAAATGGGCTACGACGGCACCTATCGCTTAAGAGGCGAACCTAGCGTGTTTGCTTGTCAAACTAGAACTAGACCTCAGTACTCACAGGATTCTTGCGGTTAAAAACTCGAATTGCATAGATTTCTAATTTTTTTCTTTGGTTCCTTAAAAAAATGTTACAATAAAAAAACATAAAATTTAAATAGATAATAATAATAATTAGGGTATACTTTAGACTTCAATACGCCTATAAAAATATATGTTTTCTCTATTGCTATAGAAATATACCTTTAAAAATTTATTGTTTATTTTTGTTTTTATTGTGAAATTTTATGGTTGAAAATTGGATATTTAAAATCTAGTTCGCTAATTTTCTAAACAACGGTATTGGTGGATCGGAACGTAACGACATCGTTCCTTTATACCACAGACTGAATAGTAGCTGTACCTTATTTCAATATACATAGTCTTACACATTTTATGTTACTCTATGGTCGTACAGTTCGTATTGTTAGGTAATGTCACTTTGGTAATGTCATGAATATTTGGCGGGATATTTTTTCGTATTCTGTCGCGGTTTTTTTTGTATTTTCTGTAAAGCATAAGCGAAATTTGTTCTTGGTTAAGAATTTAAGTTTAATCAACCAACTGCAATGACGAAAAGTGGTTTTGTCAAAGCACTATCAGATAATCTTCCAAAAATTTATGTTCTTATGATGTCTACTTACTTTTCATCAAATTCGGAATTTACGTCTACTGAACTCAGAGGAGTAAAAGCCGCAAGGCAAATAAAAAAGATATTAGATAAATTTCAATATTGTATTACCTATTTATTTATGGTTTTGTAAGAGTTATCAAGATAGGTAATAATTTTCCTAACTTAGCAGCCAATGATATTTCAATTTTGTTGGGACAGATCTGAAAGAGAATCCTATGGCGATTCTGCCGTTGGTTATGTTCAAGTCTAACGGGACAAAGATCTATGTATAGTAAAGGCGCGAATTACACCCAAGCATAATGTCCAAAAGAAATGTTAAAGTGTGTTATAATGTTGTAGTGTGTAGGTATTTTCGCATAAGGGATCAATGCATTATTGGTGACAAATTATTTAAAACAATAATTGTCTCCTTTTCTATTGTGCATTACAGTCCGTAATATTGCTTATGGTTTGAACTTTGTGGTGTATATATTTCCAGAAAATTGCACGGTTGTTTGTTTTCTCCTTAGTGTTGTCGGGCAGGGCAGAAGGCGAGAGCAGCATTGAAAAGCAAAATAAATAAATATCAAATCAAATATCAATAACGTTTATTTCTTTGCTTACAAAATAAGCACTTAGACAAGTCAAATTTTATACTATAAACACGTTTATAAATAGTAATTATTATCAAATAAGAAACAAGTTGTTATTGACTTTGTCCACTTAAATTTTTTGTCCACTAGTGGAAGAAGTAAATAGGTACTTCTTTATCTGAAAGCGCACTCGGACGATCGCGGTCGCCTGAAACAATCGGTAGTTTTAGAGTGATCTCATCCGTCCATATGTAGTGCAATAACTGGGTCAGAAGTCTCGCTCACTTTGCATAGTGTAAAAATAAATCTCACTATTCTCGACATAGAGACTCATAGACCGAAAGGCTCAAACTGAAATGAAGTATTTTGCAATGTAGCTAGAATCTAATATATTTTTTCCAACCCCAGAAAGATCATAGTAAACCGGACCGTAGCTACCAATCCTTGTGTTACTATAAATAAGACATCATCATAACTCCTAGGTAGCTCCTAGGCCTGAAATATTGCTCAAGACGCTACAGCAGCGCGCCCCGTTTCGACTCGGGTTTCTATAGCCATTGGGCAATGGTTTAATTGTTTTACGAGCGCAAGAAAATGGTATTTATTTTTGGAATTGGTACAGGAAAACCACTCATGTAGCGTAATAAAGCTTTATTCTGAATCGAGGCACCTCTGAAACCGATTAAGGTATGTATTAGGTACTTACCTAGCTAATTATAAGAACTAACTATTCTAGTAATTCGGAGAATTCGATTTATTTTTAAGGTCCCGTACCCAAAGGGACAACTGAACCCTATTACGAAACCTCTGCGGTCCGTCTCAGCGGTACTGTCAGCGTTCTGTATCATGAACCGTAAAAGTAGACAGTTGAAATTTTTACATTGTTTCTATGGCTGTTAAAACAACGTAACATAATAAAAATAAAAACATAATAACATAATAAAAATTATTTAATCAAAACAAGGGTTCCAATGTCCATACCAAGTTAAGTAACGTAAGCAACGTCGGGCGCGGTCAGTACTTTGATGGATGACAGCGTCATGACAGCTTTTGCTTATTTCAATATCTAAAAAATCGGTTTTAAACGCTTCCATCATTTTGCGGAACAGTTATGTACGATGGTACGTACGGAACCGTCCGTGTGCGAGATGACTCGTACTTAATCAGTTTTATTTTTCTTGGAGTTTAGTCATGAAATCAAAGTTCAATGAACGGCTGATTTCGATTGATTTCAGATTTCACCGAATATGACATCCTTAGAATTTAACTTCTCAAGACATGTTGTCTTGAGAAGATAAATTCTAAGGATGTCATTAAAACTTTTTTACTTATTTTGTTTTTAATTTTAATAATTAACGCAGAAGCAGATACAACTTGATTTAACATTGTGAACTTCCCTATATTCACAGTAGGTACTTCAGATCAATACGGAGCAGTTCGTCCTTAGAGCGAAATGTTCTCGGAAGAAAAACGTCGACAACGCAAATCGTCATGGGAGCAAAACGTCCTTAATTGAAAAGGTACTGCCTTTACAAAGAGAAATGACTTTACTGTCTAACAGCCGCTCTTTAAATAGTCACTAAAGCAAAACGTCATCAATTCATAACGCGCTTCCAAGCAAGTGACTATGATATTATGTTTAATGCCACTAATTATGAGTTGTTCTTTAATAAGGTCATTGTTTTCTAACTTTATTGGTAGTATAGCAGGCACGCCAGCAAAGCTGAGTCAAAATGATTTTTCTCCGATATATTCACTAAAAATCATCATATTTTAGCCAACTTACACAAATACGTTTAACAGGTAAACCGGTACGGCAAACAGGTTTATGCGTATTAAAACAAAGCTGTTTTAATACGCATAAACCCTTCCTCTTGAATCTTTTTCTCAATTGGTAAAAACCGTATGAAAGTCAGTTGTGTGATTTACGATTAGGTAGTTATCGAATATACAGAAGAAAAATTAAATAATTAAATAGTAAAACAAAAAAAATGATTATTAACAACTTAAAAATGACATTTATTTGAACTTATCAACTTTTTAACTAAAAATTAAAAACTAAATAGGTTAATATTATAGGTTGTTATTCGTTTATATTATAGATTTATTCTTTCTTGTGTGTACCGGATGTTGAATTTAATGTCAATCATCTTCCTTTTAATTCCATGAAATAGACCATTTTTCAATTTAATTTCCTGCCGTTTCGCTTCATTCCGTAGAGCATCGAGAAATAGAATGAATGTAGATTTTTTATTTATTCTAGAGTTATATCGTTTATACCTTCAATGGGATTGTTTGTTCGAAAAACATCATTATAGCAGCTTATGTTTAATGTTGGTTTCAACCACTGTTTTACGAAGTAATCGAGAAACTTGTTCATGCATTCAGAGTTTGACGCGTGCTATTTAATGTGCAACCAACATTCTGGGTAGTACTCTGCTGGTAAAAGAGGAAAATTGGCACAGACTCCGATCATGTCTCTAGACTCCTTGTTATCATCGGCCTTCAATCATGCTTTATTCATGTAGAGATAACACCCTTATATATCGATTTGCGGAAAGGTTTTTTTAAGGCATTTATCAACCCGAACTCATAGTCGCATTTGATTTTGTTTTTCTAATAATATGATATAATTTTTATGAAATTGAAATGACAACTGTCCAAATGTCAAATGTAGACGAATACGTACTATTTATGTTTATAAAATTAAAACTACAAAGGTTTCATTCGACGTTATCATCTTCATGATCAGCCCATATTAGTCCAATGCTGGACATAGGCGTTCCTTAAAGAGCGCTTTAGCACCCTGTCTTAATTTTTTTTTGTTTCTGTTTTGTCGTCCTATACTATTTATTATCATTTATCACAATTCCATAGCATTCGTAACCCTTCAAAAAAACTCAAAAATCAACCATTTTACATTGCTAGTTCTTTCGTAATACTTTCTGCGTTTATGACGTTTTTCTTTAATGACGACTAGCTGAAAGGACGTTTTCAATTGCGGACGATATGCTTCCTGGTCTATCTTCCTTGTGGTCGATTTCGTTTGACGGCCTTATAGTTAGAGGACCTTATAACTCCAAAGACTTTGTGCATTGAGAACCAACCGCTCCATATTCCTTCAGATTAGGTAATGTTACTTCGTAAACCGTAAGTCTCTGTGATATGAACAGTAACATCACAGAAAAATCGTGCAAATATGGCAGCGTTTTTATCACCCAGAAATGATTTTAGTTTTGATTTGTTTTTTCATCTTGATATTATTTTTCAATTATTTATTGATCTGAAGAATCTAATAAGAAAATAAAAAAAATCGATGCATATACCCTATTCACACAGCATTATCTAGCCCCAAGGCTTGTCGTATGTTATCCGTTTCACCAAATAGCGTGTATTGCGCCCGCTTAATATCTACTACGTAATCCACCTGACAGAGCTAATGAATGGCTGTTCTAACTATAAGTCCTGTATCAACGCGTTCACCAACGTGTGCTTTGACGATTATGGAATATTAGCTTCTCATCTATACTGCATTGCAAATGTGAAATTAAGTGGCACTCTGTTTCATGTTTAATAATTATACTAATTAAAATATAAATTTCGTTATTATAGCTTATTATTTCAATCCATTATTTTAAAAGGGCTTTTAGCCAAACACTGACTTAATAATCCTGGCTGCCGATTATAGCGGGTCGGCTAAAGTGCCTTGAAAATTTTAATATTGAACAAATTAAAATCAAAGTGGGTTCGCTGCCGATAGCTACGTGATGCTGCATACTATTTCATAATAAAGATTTAGAAAATTCGATGACTGCAAGGAAAGCCGCGTCTGCCGCGCCGCCACGTTATTCGTTCAGTTTATAACTCCACAAATCTCATAATTAGGAGTATCTAATATTTTCATTACATTAGACATTTTCATAAGGTTTTTGAATTTAACAAGAGGCACTTGCCCGGAGCACAGCCTTTGTGCTGTTACATTTAATTTTAAACACCTCACGAGCTTACTATTACAAAGCAAGGTCCACGAAGGGGGTAGCTTTGTACAATTCTATACCAAATTTCTTTTGTGTCTAAAACATAATGCATTTCCAATCGTCAAAAATATTGTATATTATATTTATGGTAAACTTCTGTTTGTTCTTCCGCACCTATTATTGCCTCTTTTGTTAATCCGTCCACTCCTCTTTACCCTGAACACCTATCCGTAGGACCTATGGCTTTAAGTTGGACACTACAGTTAGTAAGAATATTAGTATTTATTACAGATTTAGATCTCCCATAAATGCGCGCTCACCATTTATATAAAGTAACTATTCCTGTAAACATCAATATTATTTTTAACTTTATTGGACAGCACTAAGGCCCGTATTATGAAAGCTTTCTCTGTCATAGATCTGTGCTAAAGTTTCACACAAAATCGTCACTCAAGCACAGGTTGCCGTGACTTTCTCATCGACTGAAGGACAGCGACAACTTCCGGGTCATCCAATGTTAATTACTTAATTTATTTAAATACAACAACAGGCTGTCAACTTTCAACACGACCTGACAAGGGTTTCGGACTTTTTGTGTAGGTACATTTCAGATGTATTACCGTCGATGAACATTATTTTGTCATAAATCCATTTTATATCCGAATACGTCAAGGTGACTTGTCTCTGGTGAGCCTAACTTTCGCTGCTATCGCGTGAGTCACAGTCGCGCTTAACGCGTTCACTGCCAAGCTTCAGTGATGCGACCCTGGGCGAGCAGTCTTGACGTAGACTATAGCGAACGCATGGCGACCGACAACGGTCGCAGTCTTACCGGTCACTTCCTTTGTAATGAAGATTCAAAAGAGACGATAATATTTATATATAAAAGGTCAAAATATTAAAATTGAAATAAATCTTCCATGGGAATTATCGATAATGTATCGTAAACAACTGATATATTTACGAATTTTGCGAATGTGATTGCGAGCAAATATGACAGCCAGATAGATACTTATCGGGCTGTCATATTTGCTCGCCACACTTATATAGTCGGTCGGTAGTCTGTAAGGGCGTTTTCCCACGAGGCACGACACGACACGACAAAATGCGGTGACGACTCCGGGCGTCGTACAGTTATATGAACTGTTTACGCACGCAACGACACTGCACTGCCCGACACAGGTTTTTCAAACGACAATTCGCTATGTCGTTAGGTGCTGCTATGTTGTGACGTTTTTTTTGCAGTGAAGATATAGCCACTTTCCAGAACCTGTATGAACTTGTACACGGCGGCGCGAAGCTACGGACCACACGACACGACAGTTCAGCTTCAGATTGTTTGTTTTGAAAGTCATGTGCGTTTATTTAGACTTGTGTTGCTGCTGAAATCATCGCTCGTGAGAAAACGTGCAAACGAGAGGTCGTGTGCCGTGCGTCGTTTGTTTCCTTAACTGTGTGGTACACTAGCTCATGGGAAAACGCTGTATCTGTTCCATTTTCTCTTATAACCTTCTGTAAGCATATCAGAAATAAAATTTATACAATAAAAATATCATGTTAGGATGTTAGAAGTGTTGTCACGATACACGCTGTGTAAAATGTGCAAAGACATGTCTTGGAATAAGTGACGTCAAAAGATATTAAACAGTGATAAATATAATAATCATTCAGCTGATTGATGTTGCTTTAATACCTTGGGGTTATTCCCAACGTCTCGCGAGAAACGTTCCTATTCCCAAGGCCTCGCGAAAAGTATTCGTAGTAAGTATTAAGTATTCTCAGCATCTCACGAAAAGTCACAGATCTTTTTATTACAACCTACAACTTATTGGTCATGTTTTTCAAGAATTTCCAACAACAACAGTTGAGCTAAATCTAGATTGTTTGCAACAGTCTGCAGTTATATGAACTGTTTCAATTATTGTAAAAATGCCTGACTAGTGTCTTTTCATTAGATTATATTTTGTGTTTTATAAAAGACTAGCAGTGTCTCGCGGGTTTCAGCCGCGCAGTTCCCGTGCCCGTTTAGATTCCGGGATAAAACAAAGCTTATGTCACTCCCTGAAAAATAAGCTTTCTAATAGAAAAAGAATTTGCGTAATCGGTCCAGTAGTTTTTCATTTTATTTGTTACATACAAAAATACAAATCTCCTCTTTATGATATTAGTGTAGATAAGTTTCCAATGGCAGCTGGTAAAAATTGATTAAAATTTTTGTATTATAGTGCGTAAGCCCTCGCACACTGGGTAATCTCCGAAACTGCTACCTGCTCTAGCTACCGGCGCTAGAACCGTAAGCGGTCCCAAAGATGGCTGTGTCCCCAGTAGGCAAACTGTGAGCGGCCGACTGAGTTTGCGGCGTATCGGTTCATTACGCCCTTCCATATATTTTAAATTGAGTGTCCACAGTTTGCTAGTTTGCGCTCACTGTACGCAGTTTGCAGCGTTACGTTCGCCGACTGTCTCAGTTAGCGACCGACTCGCAGCAAAACCGGTTCTAGTCGACGGCGGCGATATGGTTGTTCGCCGGGCGTAGTAAATTCAGTTCGCCACAAATTTGCGGCTTATTTGCGGCTCACTCAGTCGGCCATTTACAGTTTGCCTACTGGGGACACAGCCTTACAATGAATTGACTAAGGATTCCTTGGCTTAGTTGGTGACTGTATGAAACTGCAGCCCACCTGTACCGAGGGTGTTCCGCAGTTTCGAGTGGTGCCGAAATCCATAATTATTGGGAATATTATTCAATTACTTCACAATGATTTTTAAAATTTACTTTTAATATTTATTTTTATCTTAAACTAAAATTTTCCCGACTGCTTTTGGGTTAAGATATCTCAATAATATATTATTCGATTTTTCTCACATAGAATAAAATACCATAATGTTTTTGGTCAATGTCCTGTCGGCCGTTACCCTCGCGTCCCCCAAATATAACGACCGGTACTTTACGATTGAAAAGTAGAGCAGCTGTCTTGCATGTCCATGTGTCTCAGTGGCAGTCAAAAGTTAACGGTTCCAGTCTCAAAAAAGGTCTCTTGGAACGCAAGTCGTCTAATCGATTGTTTTATTGTGTGTAGTTGACGCGAGCCGTTCTGATGATGCTGCCGAAGATCCCGGAGCCGCTGCATGAGGCTGCCAACCGTATGATGAGCCGCGAAACTGGGTCGCGCCCACCCACCGACCTGCTGCCTATCACCAAATTCTTCAGGTATTGTATCTTCACCAACCAAATTACTGTCCAGAGTGTGTCTCCATTTTTAAATAAGAATAAATTTTAGGACAATTGACTTTTGGCTCAGTAATGGCCCATCTTTATTGCTCTACCGGGCTATTTTTCAGGACCTGGAAAAATACGTATAGTGTTTAGCAGTTATCTAGTACCCATAATACACCCGTAGTGTCATTTGCACCATTGGCCAGCACCATTAATTGGGCAAACGACACTGTCATGTACCGTTTACACCATTGATGGGGCAAATGGTGCAAATGACACTATTAAAAAATATATTTATTTTGCCTCAAGGCTTTCCTCGAGCTATCGCTCTGTTTACTGGCCATCCGCCCCGCCCCGAGACCCTCAGGGAAGAGATGGATCAGAATTTTTCTCCCCATGAACAAATACTGTATCCCCTAAAACTTTACTAATGATAATGGAAGAATGAATCGCTTATTAATAATATAAAATATTTTTATTATTAATAACAAAGAATCAATGACAGCTAATCAATGACAAATAATGCTTAATTATTTTATCTTAATTTTTCCAAGAATAGTGGAATATCTATTTCACTATTAATTAATTGCATCTGTACGTACTGTATATAATTATTCCGATCCCTAACCTCCTTTGATCGCTTTTTGTACGGGTCTTGTGTAAGAGCATTGACTGCATGAAATGCAGCGTCCTCCTTAAGCACTTTTAAGCAGTGACTCACTGTCGCGGGTCTTCTTTTAAAGCAGTTATTAATATGTCCATTCCATCCTTCACATACATTATTCGTTCTATGCCTCTCACCAAAACAACACCACAGTTTTTTTTTCGGCATCCAAAATCTAGCCACATAATTAATAAATTGCTGCAAATTTTTATTACTTCCGTTAGCATCACTCTCTGCTATGATGTATCTGAATCCATCTTCAATTTTTGATTCTGGCAGAAGAGGTAAGATGGTGCAAAGAGAAACAATTTTTGTAGCGTTAGTCTTTTTTAAATTGAGACTTTTAGCTTTTCTCCGCAATTGGTTTTGAAAATGGTAAAAACAACCGTGATGTTCAACCATAGGAAACACTACTTTGACTGCACTAATGAAAGATTGTTCAAAATCAGATATAATTTTCGAAGGACCCCATTCTGGGATTTGAGATTTGATGAGATTCATCATGAGAATATATGTTTCTTTTTTTTTATTGGTCAAAAGCACATATACAACAGGGACAACAAAGTTTTTGTCATCAGTGCTTCCTAAGTCACAGAAAAATACGTAGAGCTGAGTAAATGGCTTCGGACATTTCTTGAAAGTGCCGTCGCAAAAAAAGATTTTACCAATTTTCAGCAGTTCTCTTGCTTCTTCCGATGCAAAGACTAAAATTCTTTCGTCTTCATGACTATAATCAGCTAAACAAAAATCCTTATGGTCAAGAGGAATTTCAAGTTCTGTAACATCTTTATATGCCATTTTTTTAACAGAATTAATTTTTCTTATTCTTCTGTATGCCACAGATTTGAATTTTTCATAAGATGGTATTTTTTGAACAATGTTAAGTCCTTTATTTTTGATGCTAAGTCTACAGGCTACAGTCTTTTTATAAACGGCTGGAACTGTTTCTTCTGAAGTAGTAGCCTTTTCTATGAAGGACCCTATTATTTCACAAACCGTGTTTTTATTTTCATCTGGCTTGCAGTTATCAGAATGCTTAATTTTTTTAACCACCTTTGATTCATCCTAAAAAAGAAACAAAACATAAGATACGAACTTTAAAAATATTTATACTATATATACTTATACACAATATACAGCTAAATAAATGGAAAAATAAATAGCATCAGCTAGTGGCACTGCGGGCAAAAAGACAGTTACACATACCTGTGATATAGTAATCGTCCCCTTACATTTTGTTTTCTTGTAATAGCGGCACCTCCATACTCTGTTTAAATTTTTATACTTTGTGTGAAAATGGTATTGATACCCATTGTGTAATAAAAGTCGGCCCCGGCTCTGTTTCAGAAAAATTAAATCGGATTCGCACATTTTTCTGCTTTTTATGACAATCAAATCATATGAACGACACAAGAAACAAACGCAATGAATGTCAGTCATTAGAATGAATTTTCAAATAGTTTCTAACACTTCAAGAAAGGAGAATATATATTAATATACTTATATTGTTCAAGTGCTTTTAACTCTCTTAAGTAGTTGAAAACTTGACTCTGTTATTAATAATAAATATAAGTGCCATTTGCACCATTGGATATGTTTGCCCCATCAATAATGGTAGCAATGGAGCAATGGTGCAAACGGTACATCATAGTATCATTTGCACCATCAATAATGGTAGCAATGGAGCAATGGTGCAAACGGTACATCATAGTATCATTTGCACCATCAATGGTACTGGTCAATGGTGCAAATGACACTACGGGATAATACATACTCTGCTAATCTTTGTGCTAGATGACCCTGTGTGGGTTGTCCAGCAATATTTATGTATTTATTTCATGGTTCCAAGTCTGCTACGTATTTCTTCTGAGTAAAGAAACTAAATTAAAAGTTAAATAAACTTTAATTCCATTACATACTTGTATGTAAGGTATGTTCTTTTAATGTATTTAAATGAAATAATTGCCAACGAGTTGACAACTAATAAACCCATCTAGCCTAGCTTACTGCTAAGTTTACTCTTCACATGAAGGCAACTGCAAAATCTTTTTTGTGAGACTAGAAAGTATTGGAAATACTCTGTACTACAGAGTATTTCCAAGATATTTCCTGGATTTATTATAATATATTATGCTGACTACAGAGTCTGTAGTCAGCATATTATAATCCCATTCCAATTGTTAAACTCTAAAATCAAGATTTAACATGTGTTTAAAGTGTCCATAAATAGATTTCTATTTTACCAAAAAACTGAGAAAGGTGCGATTAACCTGTCTAGTTATTAAATTCCTTAGTTTGATAAGTAAATCTAAACTGTGTTTAGAAATTGTACTTGTATAAAATGATAAATATACGATAAATAAAGAACTTTGAAAAACAAAACAAATGCCATTCCAAAGCTGGGGTGAGAAATGGGACATCACGTGTAGTTCGATAGTGCGAGCTTATTATGAACTTATTACGTAGCGCCTAGATTCCAGATAAAGGCAGGCCGAGTAACACAGCCATCCAAATAATACTTTTTAATTTTAACTGATTGTACTTGTTTTTTTTTTTTGTGAGCTAGTACAACCGATTCATCCGTTTGGAAGCTATTATTTTAGAGACAATCACACGTCAAACTTTTGAAACCCCTCATTTTGGTCCGGCATTAAATATGCCAAGGGCGGACGTATAAAAAGTGGTCAAATCCAGAAATGGTCTCCACTAGAACTGGTGCGTACAAAATGTGGTCGAATCCAGAATAGGTCGTATCTAGATGAAGTCACATTAAGAAATGGTCACTGACCGCCTGAAGGATCCACTTTACAGGATCTGCAGAGTGATTACGCTATTCTCAATGGATCAATGGGTGGGCGACTGGGTTCGATTCCATAGATGGGACAAATAGAATTGCACTAAATTTTATGGCTGGATGGTCAATGTGAATGAACACGGAGTGAACGAAGTGGATTCCCCATTTTACGTTTCGTTTTCGATTTTGCCTAAATATTGTCCTAAAACTGATGATTTAACAAATTTTAGAAAACGTCTCTTTTCTTCTCCAAGTACGTTAGGGGCTACATAGTCTGTGTTGAAATAATAAATATTAAGGCTGAAACATTTAATAGTTGGGTTGCCTAAGAAAATATAAGGATACATTAAATAAAAATATCATGAAGGTTATGTTACTGTCTTTGGAGTCAGATTTGCGGCAATGAAACGTTATCAAGAACATGCATCGGAACTGTCATTGTCATGTTAGAAGTTTTCAGTGAAATGTTGCCAGTTTAGCATATTGGGCCATTTTCTTGCCCTTTTTCTTTATGTTGATTTATTTATCTATTTTTTACGACTACCTACCTACCTACATTTCATTTTTTATCTTAATGTGAATGTGAGCAATATCAACTTTTATAACAACGGGGCGTCAACTGGAAATTAGAGTATGTCAATGTCAAATGAAAAGAAAACAACCTTACGTCAAAATCGTTCTATTTACTGTCAAAAGCATTCATCTCATTCATTCATGGGCTTCAATTTCGGCTGGGACTGGCAATCGTCTCAGTGACGGCTATTTTATTTACAATTGGATGGATGGGAGGCTCGAAGGCCATCCTACGGGCTTTCAAATGTCAAATTTGGATGGGGTATTTTACCGTAATCGATCTGCTGTTTTTTCTTCGTGATAACGTTGTAAGAGCCAGTTCACACACCCGACAGTATTTCGGATCCAATAAACGATTGAAAAATTATAAGGACACTACTTATTATAATACCTAACATGCTATAAACTACGTCTTATGATAAGCTACTTGTTCATCAGTGACTTGGTAGCCACAACACAAGCTCCGCGTACTTTGCAACATTCTTTTTAGGGTTTCGAGATCGGTTTCAAAACCCTTATGGTCTCGCTCTGTCTGTCCCCGCTCTTTCTTGAATATCTTAGTAACTACTGCAGCTATTAACTTGATATTTGAAATAATGATACATTTCGTGTGCCATTACTTTAAAGAAAAATTTATATAAATAAATAAAAAACTAAAATGAAAATTATCAGTACAAATTGTGATCTTAAAATTTTAAAAGAGACCTTAGGGGGCAAGTGGGTTATAACACGAAAGATATCGGGTTGTACATTTAAAAAAGTTTTCTAAGCTTCTGTAGGTTTCTCACTTGTCGAAAAAATTACCAGTACCACCTTATTTACTCAGTCTGTTCGCAAGTGTCATCATCATTATCATCAGCCTATATTAGTCCACTGCTGGACATAGTCCTCCCCTACTGAGCAACGATCGATCCATCGGAAATACCTACTTTTTTCAGTAATAATGTAATTGCAAAATCTATCCGGTACCTATTTTAGTGTATCCTAATTATTTGTATAATTGGCAAATGTTCGAAGCGTTCGCGCGAGTTATACTCGCACTTGACGGATCTTGTTTATTTAATTTAATGCTGGATATTTAAAACAGGATCAACTACCTCCATAATAACAGTGTCGTTTCTTAAGTATTTATTTATGTTTAAACATTATGTTCATAGTCACAAATACACAATTGAAACAGTTGTGTTCAACTTTTTGCCAATTTTATACCTTGTTGATTTTCTGTGTTGAGCAACTTGAGTTTAGCAACGGGCAGTAAAATAAGTTCGATAAGGAAAGGTCTCTTTGCGCAATTTACTCAACTGAGTTGCTCAATTGTGTTGCCCCAAAGGGAACTCGCGTTAAGTTTTACTAAATTCTTAACATAAACTTTTTCTTTTTTACATTGCTTAATCTGTTTGTACCTACTAAAGTTATCAACAGATAACCCTATCAAATAAATCTAGCTGGGATATAAACTGAGATATAAAATATCATTTTCGATGAGTGACTTTAACGCACACAGAAATGCACTACTGGTCTTCACCTTACGTTGATACTTTCACGATAGAGCGTTAAATAATGTATGAAGCACTACGAAAGTATTTCAGAAAATTCCCACGGGATTGTGAACGAGGTCTCAGGACAAATATTTGCTGGTCGTATAAAATTTGTTCGTTAAAAACAGAACCCTCAGTATTATAGGTAGTTCTCGCAAAGGACGCTAGACTGCATCATCTTCTAAAATACAAAATAATTCATACAGATTGTTTAAGTTTAAGGTTTAAAAATCAATCAAGAACTTATCAGATCCTATCTTAAAGGAGCATCTTTGCTCTCAATGGAGCTTGCTAGCTAGCGTGAGACATCACAGAAATGCTTAGAGGAGACAATCTAAGGTCAAGATCCAGAAATCCCTGAGCCATTAGAGTATAGAATAATGATAAATTCGATTAAATTTTAATACGCTATAGTATCAGCGAAGTTCGGAAAGAAACAAGCGACACAATAGCAGTGTGTATCTTTACACGACCTATTGTTGGGCACGCTTTTAGTCCCTTCTATATCTCTGACATTTTCAAATTATAAATAAATAATAGCATTAACTAATAACAATAATAGCATTATCTAGCCCAAAGCTAAGCAGAGTTTGACATTACATATTATTTTAATATACATAGAAAATCAATCAATCAAAATCAATCAGAATGCCGCGCCACAGAGGTCGTCAAATGATTTAAAGGTTTCTCGTAGAAAATTATTTACCATAAGTCTTGTAATGTTTATTTGTGTAAATGTAAATAATAAATCTAAGGCTTCGATGTCACTTAATAATATGACCCGTAGGTAATTAAAGCTGGCTAGACGTGGGCGTAGTACGCAGATCAAGCGTACACAATAATTTAAATTAAGGTCCGTTTAAATTGCTTCTATTCTCAATTATGTCTCTTCCAATTAAAATTCTCAAAAATTAGTTCTAAAATAGTTAACACGTTTTCCATTTCAATATTTAGAATTTTGGATATGACCGTGAAGTGTAAGCTACATAGACAAAACTAGAGCCCAAGTTGCGAAGTAGTTCTTTGAAGTCTAACATTTTCACCCCTGAAAACCCCTTGGAATGGACTGTATTTTTTATAATTACAAAATCACCCTTATTATTTTCTCTTATTCCAATTTTCCGCCCTGGAATGATTTCTTCAGAGGGAAAACTGGAACCTCAAGTAATGATATCTCCTTATGATTTCTTTTTAATCCACTTATTCCCCACTTAATTTAAAAATTTAGTTCAATAAAGTGTCATTTATTTCTTCATTCTTAGAACCAGGGGGACTACGGACTTTAGGACTTGTGAGACATTAAAATCGCAACATTTTACTATAACGTTATCAAACACATTCGACTTCGACTGGCTTTCATTGTTGCGATTTTATATAAGCAGTAGTCAGGCGCCCTGGCTTCGCATGAGTATATATTATAGCCTATGTTCATCAGGGATAATGTAGGGTTTTAACGGTGATAGAATTTTTCAAACGGGTCCAGTAGTTTCGGAGCCTATTCAATTCAAACAAACAAAATAAATAAACAAACAAATCTTTCCCTTTATAATATTGATATAGATAATATATGCATAGTTGTGATAACCATTCTTAACTAACTTCAAAAGGGGTAATCTATAATTTCTCAGTTTTTTTTACGTATATCGTAATCGTATACTAATGGCACAATATTTGTCCTGTCACATGTGCTGTCAATGTCACTTTGAATTTTAAATGATATATCTTCAAAAAAAATCCCTTTGGTGTCAAATAACTTTTTACAAAAGCACTTGAGACTTTATCGAACACACAAAAATAGGATGATTCTATAGAGAAACCTAACTCTGGCTTCAGTTTTCAGTTATGATTACCTACTTAAAAACGTAAGCGTTTTTTATATTCCGTTTGTATCTCATAAATTCACATAAAGTGAATGTTAGACAGGTGATGTATTTTTTTTGCCGCTATAAGTAATAACAAATACCTACTGAAAAACAGAATAAAATAAATATTTAAGGGTTAATGTTAAAGGTTAATTCTAAACGGTAAAAAGATCACGTTTGTTGTATGGGAGCGAGGTTTTTATCTATAAAAACCTCCTGTATGTAGATAATACGGAACCCTTTGTGCGCGAGTCCGACTCGCACTTGGCCGGTTTTATTTTTTAATCATTTCAGCCTTGTCTTCGTGTGCGTATAATAGTCATTCATTTTAAATATCAAACGGCGAAGCTCAATTTCGTTCTTGAAAAAAAAAAAAGTTCTTTACTTGGTTCTTTTTAACGAAAAAAGGCGGGAATAGAAAACTTTTACTTTAAATATTGTTTGTTTTTGGGGTTTTTTTATAATTTCGTGCTAATTAGGAAAAAATTAGTTCTTCAAGTGACGAAGATATAAGCTGCACTCCTGATTCAATGAAAATGGAAGCTGAAGCAGCAATTAACAATATTTTGCCTGAAACTTCTAAAGAGAGAATTTTAACTAATAAAATGTTTTATTCTTGTAATACCGGTTTTTTTCTACTTACCTCACTAATCGAGATGTAAAGCAAAGTAGTTAGCTCGGGTGTAAGCACCAATTGCACCCTCGAACTATAGATAAATACTATATATACTATATATAAATATCTCGGGCTGCAATTGATGCTTTACAACCCTTGGCTACTAATCTACTATAACATTAACCGTGTGTGACGGCTCACGGTGATTGAATGGCGAGCGATATTTTATCTTAAGATTAAATATTATAGCATCTTCGTCTTCTGTGGTACGCTTAAGCCCTCCATACGTTCGTGTATTATCTCGATCGGCAATACTAAAGACAGGGCATCACCTTTATTCGTGGAACTTCTAAACCTTTTAATAGCACTTCTTTTTGTTTTAAATGAAAAAGCATTCGATTGTAAAAAAACACATTTGTGAACAGAGAAAGTTAATAAATGTTCATTCATAGCTACATGAAAGAGACATGAGCCAAAATTTATATTTGTAGTGTGCAAGTTGAACGCTGTTACGGAATTGAGGCTCGTACCTACTTTTTTCCGATTTAGGTAGGAATTTTACTGTACAATACAATACAAAACTCTTTATTGTACACCACAAAAAAAACAAGAAACAGACAGACCTTAAACATAAAAGTACAATGGGCGGCCTTATCACTTAGAAGCGATTTCTTCCTGGAATTTTAATTTGATCTTAAACGATGATTACTACAAAATAAAGCAACGTCCATTTTTTTGTATTTTAGCAGCACAGCCACCACCGACCCAGTGATTCGGGCACTTCAGGGATTCACAGATCTGAAAACCATGGGAAGGACAGAGAAGATCGAGTTCCTTAAATCCATCACTCCCGCAGTCATCGACCAACTACCCAGGGTAAGAATTATATACATTAGGTGCTGTGCGAACGAAGCAATTTAAATGCAAAAATTTGGTAAGTATAAAACAAAACGATTTTCGACTTATATTGGTATCATTTAAAGTTAAAAATAGTTTTGTCTAGTATTGCCAAGTACAGCCAAGTATTTGGCTGATTGCATTGATTTACTTCGCAACATAATCATACTTCTAATTCACGGTGTATGATAGTAGGTTCAGCTGTAATTACCAGTTTCTTTTCATTGAAACAATTCAAGCCATTTATTCATTGTGATTATGGTTTACATCGGGCTCGGCGCAAACGGGCCATCGACTACAATCGCCAGTGGCCAGTGACAGCGACTTAACACACTTTTTCATATACATATTGTGTACAGACGCAGCGCACACGTGTAGCTGGTAACGGCCACTTGCTACAGCAGTGTCCGCGACTCACCACTTGTGGTCGCTGCAGAGCACACTAGACGCCGACACCCGCCACTATCGCGCTGCTCATCGCACTTATAATGATAGAGCACGACAACGCCACAAAGACATCGATATTTTCATATCGGAAATTCAATTACGTCCTGCTATTTAGTATTTACATTCTGATCATCGTAATACTACTGCACTGCGTAGATCGGGTTATAAAATAGAAATAGTCATTCGTTTATTTGCTGCTACAAAACATACATAAAAATATTATTAGAAAAGAAGAAAGAAAAAGTAAGTAACAGTTCAACATCAATAAAAAAACAATTGTAGCGGCTTTCGTACACCAATAGTAGCGGTAGGACCCGACAGCTACATTCACCGGTAGCTGTTAGTCGGTGGCCCGCTTGCGCCATGCGATATTTGTGACTGAAATATCTTTGTACCTTTGTAAACAAATTTTCTATACATCAGCCAAAGTCGATGTGACAAGTTTGTAAACAAACCACAATAAAAAAATAACGAAAACTCACTTGGCGTTGAGCTCCACATACACATAATTATTAATGTAATGAAATAAATAATAAAAGAAGACTGATAATCACATCAATATATGACAAACAAGGTTAAGATTGTTTTGAAAAATATAAATTTGCACCATTTATTTGAGTTTTTTGGGCATTTTATTATATTTATAGTATAAAATATTCATAGTATTAAATCTTATCAGAATAACGACAATCTTTTTTTTCTACATTTAAAATGAAAGATATGAATTATCAGAATAATCACTTTATTGGTAAAGTCACAAGTTAATTAATTTAATAAAATAAATAATAGAATTTTAATTTCAATTAAAAGGAATTAAGTAAATCAAATAAATTAAAAGTACACAATAAATTACAATATTATTCAATTTTCCGCACATATTCGTCAACATTGTAGAACGCCTTCTCAACGATTCACGATTTAAGTCTGCGCTTAAATAAAGCGAAGCTAGGTGCTGTGACTACCTAATCCGGGAATATGATATTGAAGTAGTAGCTTCAATGTTCTTTTTATTCATTTAGTGTTTTCTGTTTCCTGCTAAGTTTTAACTCCGTGCTTAGTTTTTTTTTATTTCCTATAGTGATTTATTATAACCTAAACAAATTTTAGATGAGATCATATTTTGTGACTACTTTGACTGAATTAGTTTTAGATAAATCTTTAAAACGGTGATAACAGAATCGGGTAACTTTTCGTAGAGCTACTTAAATGAAATGTTAAAATAGGTTATCAATCCTCTGGATGTTTGAACGTATCGCGTCCGCACTATTTGTATTTTGTATTTCCTTTTTAAAAAATAATGACCGTTATTTTCTTTTACACCAATTTTCTTAATTGGATCTATCTATATAAAAGACAAAATAAAACCTTCTTGCTCTATTTTCTTTGGCAAAAAAGGTTATAAATAATAAATAATAATAAATAAATAATTTTATTCAAAAATATCTTAGGACAAACGGTTAACAAAAGAGTAAAAATAACTTAAATTCTAGACATAATTCATGTGCCTGAACTAGGTAACTAGGTTACGTCTGTGTAGGCACTAACTGAATTAATCCACCACAAATAACTTGGACCATGGAGCTTTATGATACCAGGAATTTCATGTCCATTTAATGGCCATACGACTGAATACTCTTGTAAAAAGATACGAAAAGTTACTAACATTTCGGGGACGCCTTTTGACGACGACATTCACTCAATATTCGATTTTCACTTAATATCATTATTGAGTTTACAATGTAAGCGGGTTAACTATGAACCTAGTTTGTGCTGGAAGAATACTTATTTAAAATACCTATATTAAATATTAAGTATAATTCAATTTTGTTGAAAGAATATTGCCTAGTTTTTCTATTACGAGTACAACTTACTAGTCCCGGCTTTGCACAGTAGGTTCTATAGCCTATGTTTATCAGGAGATATAGGATTCAAATGGTGAAATAATTTGACAAAAATATCCAATTGTCCAGTAGTTTTGAAGCCTATTCAATGAAACAAACAAATCTTCCATCTTTATAATATTAGAATAGACATTTTCATTATTCTGAAAGCAAGCGTGATCTCCGTTATCGATTCTTACTTAACTCCTTATTCTACAGAGATTCTATTTCGTTACCTTGTATCTAAAAGCGAAGCCTACCTCCTATAAAGCCTCTAAGCCTACTTACGGTTAATGTAGTCGGGTCTTGCTTAGATCACACTAATAATATAAATGCTAATATTGGATAGATGAATCGATGGTAGTTTGTTACTTTTTCTTGCTAGAACTTCTTAACGGATTAGGCATAGAAATTTGGCATAGATGAAAACATATGCTACTTTTTATCTCATAAAAACAGTTTATAAGATAAAAAGTAGCCTGTAATAAAAAGTCACTGTCCCATGGGATAGAAATAACATTAAAACGCGTGCGAAGCCGCAGGCAAAAAGTAGCTAAATAAATAAACCTTGTACTTCTGCTCGTAACCGTAACATAATTTGTTATTATGGACGAGGCGGTACAGATAAATGATTTTATTATATAAGGATTTTAGAGAGCTAATCCATGATCGTGTCGTTGCAATTTCTAAGCTACACCTAGTATTTTGCTTTCCTAAAACATGTACACCTCAATAGCAAGTTATTTTTTGCTATTGCGTTCTTTGAGATAAATGTGCGGCAGTTTTTGCATAGGCACTCATAGATAGGCTGATAATAGCAAAGCAAATAAGGTACCGTGATTTGTATCGGTATTTACGGTGTGAAGACCGAGTTATAAAGGGTGGTTTTGTTTGACCAAAACAAACAATAAAACTTAGCTTCAGTAAAATATGACTCACTTTTTTATCTTCTCTGGTGCACGAATTTTTCTTAAGTCTTCATATACAGGGTGAGTTTTTTCAGGGCCACGCTCACTTTGGACAAGATTTCGTCCGAATTTGATTTCACGCAGAAACGTTTAATAACGCTTGAATGATCTCAAACTTCCAAGGACTATAGATAAGTCGTACGTTTACGTGCGTTTACTTACGACGTACGAATACAATCCGAAGGTGTTTGGATTGAACCACCGTCTGTTTGACGGAGAAAAACAGTGTGCGCACTCAATTCGTGCGAACAGTACTCGTAAATTTACGTGCGAACAAAGTCGGATCCAAAGTAAGCGCTGCCTTATTGAAAAGTCAAGAGAAAACCATTAATCAGTTGGCGCACTCAATTCGTACGAACAGTACTCGTACATTTACGTGCGAACAAAGTCTGATCCAAAGTGAGCGCTGCCTTATCGAAAAGTCAAGAGAAAACCATTAATCAGTTGGCGCACTCAATTCGTACGAACAGTACTCGTACATTTACGTGCGAACAAAGTCGGATCCAAAGTGAGCGCTGCCATATCGAAAAGTCGGATTAGGGGTACCTACTAACTCGATTTTGAAAGAAAATGTTCTACGTAGTACATACCTACGTTAAAAAAGCCAAATAAAAATTGACGTTACTGTGTCAAAGTGAATTATGGAAAAAGTTTTATTTGCAATAAAAAAGTAAACTAATTTATGGCATCTATATTATGTTAAAGCTAAGTGTTTAGTGCCTTCAAAGAAAACTGTTAAATCCTCTTGATGTATTTTTTGTTCGTTGTGAGCTTTTTGAAATTGAATTTATCCCGTCTTCAAAAAGGCTAGTATCACTCAAAATAAAGTGGTTTTAGTTTGATTAGATAATGTAATGTAGCATATTATTGATGGGTTTGCTTGTAAGATTTTTAAAGGTTTTTTTTAAACTGCCGTAACAATTTAAATTTTGCACCATCTTTCATAAAACTTTCGTTGTCAAGGCCTTCATAAGTGGATGCGTTGGTACCACCGGACAGTTGCAGTTAGGCAAAAGATAAACATCTTTTTAGGAAAGATTACAAAATAATTGAATTAAATCAAATTTTGTATTTACAATAGAAAAAATTGGAGGAACTGCAGACTGTTGCAAACAATCTACAGGTGGCTCATCTGATCCATATCAATACCAATCAGAAGCGTGCCAAGATACTGGCTGCATTGCCCCGCTGTATGGTAATGCTGATGCGCTGTACCAGATACTCACCAGCACTCGGGTGACGTGTCGCTTCGACCAGACGCTCAGATATTTTTTGAAAACTTAGAGAGCTTCGTTACCCCACGGACCTAGGGTCTCGGCTGTAAGGGGAGCAAATGCTTAGGCTCTGTCAAGACTTACATATTTGCGCCTCTTGAGATTGCAAAAAATTAAATATATTTGAGATAGAATTTTAATTTTTCAGTATTGGTTAAAGAGTCCATTGTGCAAAACTGGTGATACCAGAAATGTCAAATCAAATTAATAGTCTGTTTCCAAGCGCTAAAGTAGAATATTCGCATGCAGTGGTACCAATCTTTTAGAAGACATTCCGATGTTAAAAAGTTCTATCCGAAAATATACGGTAAAAGAGTATTTAGTGGATTATCTTTCGCGTAGTCTAACCGTGTGGGTAGGTACTAAATTAATGTTTACTGAATTCATACAGTTACATTCATAAATTTTAAAGTGCTCCAACTACATTGGGCTAACTTTGGGCACACACGCATACGTATATTGATTAACGAACAAAGAAACCAAAACATTTTTTTTTTTTAAATCTTTTTTTTACTAAAAGACTAAGAAAAATCGTTATCTTCTTATATGCAGAAGCAGAAAAAGAATACTATGCAGACCTTTTTTTCAAAATGGAGCTGGTATTTCTTATTTCGACTTTTCGATAACTCTGACGGTTTCACTTGCCCTCAGAGCCCTGACAAAAAATCTCAACCTGTATATTTCACGTTACTTTGACCGGAACCAGATAGAATCATATTTTTTATTTCCGTTCTATTTGCATTATTATTAACTTAATTTTCGCTTGATGACAAAAGTCACCAAGAAGACGCTTTCAGTTCCATTTTCAAAAACAAATTCAAACAAAAATCCAAAAGTTCTTTGAAATGGAACATCAAAAAGTCGAGCCTTTATGTAAGAGGACGAATATAGTTATTGTTCTGTCTGAATTCATGAAGTAAAAAAGATTTATTAAAGAATCCCAACATATCCATTCATTCTCAAAATTCATTTTATCCACCGAATACAAAAAGAGAAAAATAATCTACCGATGCGAAAGCCAGAGTTAAAATGAATATTGGCAACGGCCATTAGTGAGTTACTATTTTTTCTTCTTTAATAATAAGTACATTATAGCTAAAAAAAACGAAGTAGTGCGTTATTGAAACCTATTTATTTAATTGATGTGTCATAGAGGTAAGATTATGCTAACTCTAATGTTATGTTATTTTTGTGGCGAATATTTCAGATACTGAAATACAGGTTCGTGTTCGAAGGCCTAAGGCAGGATCTTCGAACGCCTGATGGATTGGCATATGGGCTCTCGATGGTCGTCTACATTATTAAAGATGAACCGGACGAGATCTTTACTCAGCTCGTGTACCCTGCCATCCAGTAAGTATTATGAAGCTTTAAAATAAAGGACGAGTACCTACTACTTGTCAATTTTATTTGGACTCAATAGTCAATTATTTAATAATAAATGATATTGGGCATTTCTCGGAGTTACTGCCCGCATAATTAATGTATTAATAGAGTTTACCGATTCAATGGCAAACAAAGTTTGCGTTGCTGGATCGCGTGACGGCGTAGCAAATTAATAGTGACAGACCTTTTAATCGTAACTTTCTGATCCCTCGATTCCAACAAGTTTAAGCCCCGATCATACAGCGGTTTGTATTTAGCTACTTTTAAAAAATAATAGTAATGATTTAGTACTATTATTGAAAGATGGCATATACTTGATAAAAAGCAACCTCAAAAGGGGGTGAAATAAGATAAAAAAAAAACAAACTAAAAAAATAAAAATTTTTTACTCACGTCGGTTAGGGATATTTACAAAAAAAAAAGAACTTCCAAAGGGTGGTATTTTATAAGAATAAAAACCATGATCATGTTAAATCTGTTGTAGTGACGGTAAAATCCTTTGGAAGAAATATTTTTCTATTTGTGAAAAATTTATTTAATTCATGTAGATGTAACATTATTTCTGCTTTTTTGTCGATAATTTTTGATCTAGTTTCTCCCCCTTTTGGGATTGCACTTTACCCTGGGAGACACTGTAAAGGTTTATGTAAGGTTACACAACGCACTTAACGTATTCAGTGAATCAGATTTCAATAAGGAAGGATGTCCCACTGAGTGAAGAGTCGTTTAAATGCAGTATTTATTGCAGAAACGTGTACACTAGAGCGTTCGTCGCCAAGTATCCACTTGCCGTGATCGCCTTCCTGGACGTCATGCAGGTGTTCCTAAGCAAGAGCGAGTCCGAACCAACTGTGCGCGAGGAGATGACATGCATCCTGCTCTGGGCTATGGAGAACAGCGATAAAGCGGTGCTGGTAAGATTAAAATGGTGGAAACACACTATAGAAATGCCAGGGGACCCATTGAAACATGATGAGTTAAATCAATTACGACCAAAAGCATAAACACCATAAGCGACGACATTAAAAATTTAAACTGGCTGTCCCGTTTCTGATCTTCTTTTAGAAACTGTTGTAACAATGACTCTCTTTTATCACAATAAAAGTAACTATATGTATGGCTTTTATTCTGACTGCATCGTACCGTTGGCTTTAGAAGTGGGGGCATCATCATCTTTGTGGGGCAGCCAGTTACTGTTCCTAGTCCTGTTCCTTGTTGAATTAAGTTAATTTATTTCGACACTGGCTTAGGAGCCAAAGGAAGAACGCATGCTATTTCAGCCAAAGTCTCGAATTTGTACCACTCTAACTCTTCTCGTGGATATCGTAAGAGGCGACTAAGGGACATACACCGGGGGGCGGACAGCAGTGCCTCTTGCAGAATAGATCTACCACCGAACTGCGATTCCCAACCTGCAAACACAGCGTGGGAATTACGGGCATTACTACCATGAGATAAAAAAAGGGGGAGGCTTACGTCCAGCAGTGGACCATTATGGGCTGTTGAGGTTAAGGTTGAAGCCCCTAACAATAGTGTCATGACCTTTTTAATTTCAATTCTAGTATCCCCTAGTCCAGACCAGAGCAGTCAAGTCCTCGTTGGTAAGAAAAGAAAGAAATGGGAATTTAACCAAAGATAAAACTCAGTTCACGTAATAGTAAAAGAATCAGAATTAAAATTAGCTGAATTATTCATGGAAACTCTTACATACCTACTTATAGCAGAAATTCCCCTTTGAGCCATGTTGTGGAGCGTAGGGGTTTTTGAAGTACGAGTGTAAAGCTCCATCCTATAGAGCTCATTTTCCTGATTTCTTAGAGACTATTAAATTATTAACTATTAACTATTTAATAACGGGGTGTCGTGTGGTTCCGGAGTTATGACAGATAGAATTTCCCTTGGAACCATCCACCATAGAGATCCTTCTGCTGATCGCGTAGACACTCCACACAATGGGTCTATTCCTCTCGGATTCGGTAATGGTTCGTGAGGTTAATAATCTCTTTTAAGAGAGATGTATTTTCATGTAGGGGTGCATTTTCAAAACTACACAAGAAACTCTTCTATAACTCGTAATTTAAATAATAAATTAAAATATATAATAGAACAAAGAAAAGGAAGTCATATTATTTTTTGCCATCTCCTTATTCTGGAACGATCAAAGAGGCTAGCTAAAATTTTTGTGGAAAACGATGTACGAATTCGTAGTTCAAACGAAAAACACTAAGTTTCTGGCATATTTCACATGTCACATCCCCGTTGACCTATCAAATTTCCCGCAAATTGGATCAACGGTTGGACACTGGACAGTTATGCTCGAAGTGACTATTTTGCCATACATCCAAATCGCCCAATCATGCTGCCGCTGAACTTTGATCTATCTTTTATCTTTGGGGCTAGGTAATGCTGTGTGAATGCTGTAGAATTGTTCTGCGAACGATATTTGGTTCGCGTTCACCTCTATTGTCGTTTTTTCCATGACAGAGAACACATTGGAAGTAGTTCTGTTGGCACAAAACCTAAATTAAAATTGCCTGATATTGTTTCCGTCTCATGTTTTTCGATCGCGAAATAGGGTACAGCAACATTTTTACACTAGGTTAGTTTAAGTTCTTAGAGTTGTAGACGCATTAAACAATAATATTTCTATAACTAGTACCGAATCGTTACACAAGCCCGAATTGGATTATATTTCAGGCCTCTGCTGTGAAATGCCTGATACGTTGCATGGAGTGGTTCGACGATGACATGGTGCTCAACAAAGCGCTGCCGAACGTACGCCCCGTGCTCGAGAGGCACTACAACGACCTCAATATGAGCATGATATGCCTCGGTCTATTTGAATCGCTGATTACCAAGGTTGAACGACGCCATCTGACCGATCACTTGATACCTTCGATGCTCATCATGAAACTCAATGATGCTTCTGTCTTGGAGCGTTTTGTTAGTAAGTATTTATAAAAGGAACGGTAAATTTTTCAACTTAAAAATATTTCATAAAGTTTGAAAACTAAAGAAATTTCAAAAACAGTTTTTGATCAGAAACAACAAATATATAAAAAAACATTTCATTTGATACCGCACTCGGGTATAAGCCCCTTTTTTGACCATTTAGTGTTATTTTTAGATACTTGCCTGTAAAAGAATAACACTTCAATATCAAAAACGCCACATACATTTCAAATGAACCTTAACTTAGTTATTAAAACGTTTCATAAATTTTGAATGTGCTGCTATTGACGTTTTTATCGTCCAGATAGAAATCATCGTGTAACGACCTCGATTTATGAATCATATGGCTACCAAAAGTGGCATGCAAAGCGAATTTGAATTCTCCTGGTATTTGCCGTGCGATTCACAGAATTGACGAATGCATATAAGCGCGATTGGTGCTAGTTTATTATGATAATGGGATCTCGCAGGAATATCTAACTAACAGCTGATTTACAGACCTGTACACGAGGATGGTGATGGATGAACGCCTGGGCATCCCGCACGAGGTGATGGCCACTAGGATGCTGCCTTCCGTGGCTCCACATATTGTCAACCGGAATATGGAGATATCGCAACTGACTGCAGTCATGGAGGTAGGGACTGATTCTATTTCATCATCATCATCATCAGCCTATACCAGTTCACTGCTGGATATAGGCCTCCCCTAATGAGCGCTATAGTGCCCTGTCTTCAGCTTGCCGCATCCAGGATCTGCCAGCAGTCTTTCGCAAATCATCACCACCTGGATCCAATTTAGTAGTACTTTAATGTGACATATTTAATAATTTAATAGTTTTAACTTACCTACGTAAACTTGAAAGGCTCAACTACTAAATTATGATTACTAATTTCCACTTCTTCCACAAGTGGACAAAAAGTTGAATTGGACAAAATCAATAACACCTTTATTTCTTATTTGATAATAATAACTATTTATAAACCTGTTTATAGTATTAAATATGACTTGTCAAAATGATTATTTTGTAAGCTTAAAGCAATAAACGTTATTGAATTGAATTGAAACACTTAAACGGGGGTGGCAACTATTCACACCAATTCCGGAACATAAACATAAAAAACCTATGCTGAAATTAATCTCCTTGACCTGACGAAAGTCCTCCTGTCCTGAAGCTACAGACCAAGCCACTTATCGTAGACCCTTGAAACTTGCAAAATTGATAAATAAAAAAAAATAGATATAAGAAAATTCGCGAGGTTCAAAATAGGGGTAGAAAGCTTGAGCGTAAATGCACTGTATTCGCATTCGTTAGCATAATGTAATGACACACCACCTTACAAAAAACGAGTCTATTTCTCGGTTCTTACATTATATAACTGTTATTATATTATAAAATCTTTAGAAGCGTAAATTTTGGCACGTGAAAATTTGTAGCGTGGAAAGTTTATAAAGGTCATTGGTGTGGAGTCAAAAGTTAAAATAAAACGCTCTGTACCTCAGCAACCGTTAGCAATAGAACTACAAAATTTTACAAGTAGTAACAAAATAAACACACATTTAGTTAACAATTTTCGGAAATTGAATTTTCAGGTGTTTTCCTTAACTATATTAATAAAAGATTCTTTGTCTCATAGACAAGCCACAGTCCAAACAACAATAGAGGAGCCAACAACCCCTAAATCACTGATCAGAGAGACTTGAAACTTGCTCTTAGTACGGATTTTTTAAATCACATTCATTCTGATTCTGAAGACAACAACAAGAGATTTTATCATTTGTTATTTTGCGACCGTTGCCAATGAAATGATGTTTTAGATACGTTTGACGGTGCAAATATACATTTTTTGATCCACCACAAATCCACCACCACCTCAAAATCAACATTAATATAACAAAGAAAGAATTATCAAAATCTATTTAGTATTGGCGAAGATATCTCTAAAATTGTCGTTCAGAAATGTTATTAAATTGTAAGTAAGTACCTGACATGTTCACCAATTTGAATCTTCATTCTAAATGAAGCGGGTTTGCTAAGCTTGTGTTGGCATAACGCCAACGTTTGCGAGACTGAAATTGTTTTGTGGTTTTGAATTTTTTCTGAGTGCGAAAAGGAATAATACAAGCGATAAAGTAATTTTACCAAACGCTCCCAAAATACAAATGAATCAAAGTTGATTTTATCATAAGTTTATAGAAAATGGTTTACGCTTTGAAAATTCTTTTTTTGCTAGTTTTATTGCTGTTGGATCACAGAAAAAATTAAATAATAATTTCGCGCCAACACACGAGGAACAACCTTAACGAGAAACTTCTTAAGGTTGAGTGCAGCTAAACCAGGTTCGTAATTATAGCCAGCTTACATCCATAATGGTCAAACTAATAAAACTTAGTAGTTAAAACATTATGGAAGCATTTTGGCTGTTGCTGCCCGTCTATCACCATATCCGTACAGGCTGCACAAAGATTTACTCAAATCAAAAACATCTAGGCCCACCACACAATGCGACGTCTCAAGTGCTGATTTCTTTTGTTACAGTGTTGTCTTAGTCCTGTTAAAATCATTAAATTCTAATTTTAATTTGATATCCTGAACCATTAGGCACGATTTCTTGTTTTTAGTTTCATAACTGTTCGAACAGATGCTAAACCACATGCTGACGTATATTGAGCGCAACCAGCGCATCGCCATCGAAGAGCACCGCAACCGGCCTCCGTCGCCGCCCGTCATCATCGCGAGCCGTCAGATCAGCTTCGACGAGCCGGCCCCGGCCTTCGTCATACCGACGCTCAGGGTAAGGGGATTGTCATTCTAAAACTAGAGTCTTATCGAGATGGTATTATCATCATCAGCCTATATTAGTCCACTGCTGGACCTATGTCCAGCAGTGGACTAATATAGGCTGATGATGATAGAGCGCTATGGCGCTCATTAGGGGAGGCCTATGCCTCCCCTAATGAGCGCCATAGCGCTCTATCTTCAGCTTGCCGCATCCAGCATCTGCCAGCAGTATTTCGCAAATGGTCATCCCATCTGGTCGAAGGGCGTCCTACATTACGTTTGCCGAGGCGCGGTCTCCACTCAAGAACTCGTTTACCCCAGTGGTTGTCGGTTATTCTCGAGATTTGACAGAGAGCAGATTGAGAGCAGGGTGACACATGGGAATAAACCCTTCTAAGGACTTGTACTATAATAATTATCTTAAAATATCTCTATGGAATTTATATCATTTTATCTCTATGGTTGCCTAACAACACTAGCGATTTGCAAGCGATTTCAAAGCACAAATGCGCTGGGCAGTAGCAGACAAATCTAGATAGTGTGTGGTGATTTCCAGCGCAAGGTGTCGAGTGCCGAGCAGATGGCGCGCGCGAACGCCGAGGCCGCCGCAGCCGCCGCCGCCGCAGCCGCAGCCGTCGCCGGCCCTAGTACCGTCACTGTCGTTGCCGGAAATATCAGAAGTATTACTCGCGGTTACATACCTCACCTCGCACTAACATCATCTCACAACTCCATTAATTTACTTTACAATGGCCTCTTTGTTAATGTGTGGCACAGCACAAACATTTCTAGAGTAATTGTCAGCAGTATGATTGGTTTAGTAGATGCTCTCGAATTGACAACGATTGTTAGTTTAGTAGGAATGCTCTCGAATTGACAACGATTGTTAGTTTAGTAGGAATGCTCTCGAATTGACAACGATGGTTAGTTTAGTAGGAATGCTCTCGAATTGACAACGATTGTTAGTTTAGTAGGAATGCTCTCGAATTGACAACGATTGTTAGTTTAGTAGGAATGCTCTTGAATTGACAACGATTGTTAGTTTAGTAGGAATGCTCTCGAATTGACAACGATGGTTAGTTTAGTAGGAATGCTCTCGAATTGACAACGATTGTTAGTTTAGTAGGAATGCTCTCGAATTGACAACGATTGTTAGTTTAGTAGGAATGCTCTTGAATTGACAACGATTGTTAGTTTAGTAGGAATGCTCTCGAATTGACAACGATGGTTAGTTTAGTAGGAATGCTCTCGAATTGACAACCTTCTCCTCAACAGCCTATGACGGTCCACTGCTGGACACAGGCTTCCCCCTGATTTTTTTATTTCATGACGGGTAATGCCCGTAATCACCACGCTGGGCATGCGGGTTGGGGATCGCAGTTTGGTGATAGATCTATTCTGCAAGAAATGCTGCTGCCCGCCTCCCGGTGTATGTTCTTACTGTTCTTAGCCGCCTCTTACGACACCCACGGGAAGAGTTGAATTAAAACCTACTGTAAATTCTGCCCAAGTAAACGAACAAATCGTGGTTATTTATTTACTTTGACTGAAAATTCTGCCCTTAAATAAAAGACCAATCGTGGTCTTTTATTTTTTGTCAGTATTCGCAATAGTATAATAGTATATTCGAGATATTTCCTACTATTACATAATGCTGACAAAATTACTCTAGACATTTCTGTGTTGTGGCTTGTTAACGAACATTGTCCTGTCCATCCAAAGGTTGCCTGGAAGAAATCGCTGTTAGCGATAAGGCCGCCGATTGTGCCACTATATATAGTTTTAGTATTAAGTTTATGTTTAATTATTTTTGTATATTAACTGATGGTGCAATAATAAAGTTATATCTATCTATCTATCTATTGTAGACCAGGTATATTTATATATGGAGGTTGTCCAGTTCTTAATTAGGTACTAATACGCCTTACAATCTACTAATTCCGCAGAAATGCCTTTTTGTAGATAACGAAAATTTAAGATGTTCAAGCAGTTCACTCCAAGATCAACTCCGGTCAGGTGACTTGTTCAAAAGGCTGATCTCAATTACAGCCGCATATTGATCAACTTGTTAGGGGCCAGCTCCTATTACGATCCAGATAGGAGGTAACGAATGCATTCGGAAATTGTTAAAATTTTGCTTCTACGGTGATGTGCACAAGCAGGTGCGTTTGATAAATATTCAAAAATAACAAAATTCTATTAATAATAATCATAATTTAATTCAGGCATTACAATACAAGAAGAAAATAAAATAAATACCTTAGAGACTAACATAATTATAAATACTTAAAAGAATCGCTAATTTATGTTATAATTATTAACATTGTTGAAAACATAGTTCTTCATTTGGTTTGGGAAACACAACACCGATGCACATCTCGGTAGAATTTCGAGTCTACGCAGTGGCGGATTTACCACCAGGCTGAGTAGGCTGGAGCCTAGGGCGGCAGATTTTTGGGGCGGCAAATTTGGGAATCGTTTTTAGGGTTTCAAAGATCGGTTTTGAAACCCTTATGGTCTCGCTCTGTCCGTCCCCGCTCTTTCTTGAATATCTCAGTAACTACTACAGCTATTAACTTGAAATTTGAAATAATGATACATTTCGTGCGCCATTACTGATTTCAAGAAAAAAATATATAAATAAATGAAAAATGAAAATGAATAATTTCAGTACAAATTTTGATGTTAAAATTTCAAAAGAGACCTAGGAAGGCAAATGGGGTATCATATGAAAGGTATCGTTTTGACCATTTAAAATACTTTTTGAAATTTCTGTAAGTTTCATACTTTTTGAAATATTTCAAAAAAAGTCGAAAAATTGACCATTCCCCCCCCCCCCCTAGCTCCGAAGATTGCAGACCGATTCATGTACAATGTATTAGGCCTTTGTAGACATCGATCTATATTTTACAGGAAAAATATAGAGAAGTCTGTAATAATAATAGTTTTTGAAAAATGGTCAATAAGGGGGGGATTTTTTTTTCAAAAGGAGGGGTACCTATACCTACCTATGTGGGGTATCAAATGAAAGGTATCGTTTTGACCATTTCAAAACACTTTTTAAAATTTCTGTATGTATCATACTTTTCGAAATATTTCAAAAAAAGTCGAAAAATCACCGTTCCCCCCCCCCCCCCCTATCTCCGAAGATTGCAGACCGATCCATGTACAATGTATTAGGTGTTTGTAGATATCAATCTATATTTTACAGGAAAAATATAAAGAAGTCTGTAATAATAATAGTTTTTGAAAAATGGTCAAAAAGGGGGTTTTTTTAAAAAAAGGGGGGTACCTACCCATGTGGGGTATCAAATGAAAGGTATCGTTTTGACCATTTCAAAACACTTTTTGAAATTTCTGTAAGTTTCATACTTTTTAAAATATTTCAGAAAATTGATTGTCCAAATAATTGGCAAATGTTTGAAACCCTCGGCGCGCGAGTTACACTCGCACTTGGCGGATCTTGTTTTTCATTTGCTGCATAGAATTTGCTTATAGAAATCAAAAAGATTTCTGCAATACGGTTTTCTGGTGTTTTACAGATAGAACTCTGCAACAAATTTTACCGATGACTTTCCCCTCTCACTTGTCATTGTACATTCGGTATAGCAAACTTCCAAATCTAGGGTAAAACAGCTGTTCGTCGCCCCCCAACCAGTAATCAATAACAATAAAAACCGTTTGTGATGAGTTTATACTCTTGATGGGCCATAAAGTCTTGAAGCAAATTGGAGATGAGATAAGAAGGGCGAAATACTTTTCTATAATCATCGATTCGACACCGGAGATAGCACATGTGGACCAGCTCATCTTCGTGTTTCGATATGTTTTAGAAACAGGAGAACCATGTGAAAGATTCCTCAAGTTTTTCAGTGGGACAAAAAGCTGAAGCAATGTTTGCTGCCATTATTTCGGAACTAAAAACCTCGGATTTGAATAATTGAATACTGACTTGGACAATCGTGTGATAATGTCGCAAATATGTCTGGCATATTATAATGGCTTACAGGCTAAAATTCAAAGTCAAGCACCGTTGGCCTATTTTGCTCCTTGCTCTGCCCACTCTTTAAATTTAGTGGAAACAATAAAGATTATTTTTATTCACGTTTACCGAATGTACTTTATTGTGTAAGTAGCACACATTAATTAATAAATTATACATTAATTAAATAAATAAAATAAAAATAAATAATGCTGGACACTTCACACAACATTATCTAGCCCCAAGCTAAGCAGAGCTTGTGTTATGGGTACTAGATAACTGATATTATACATAATATAACACAATACATAGATAGATATTTTTTATTATACATAGAAAACGACCAGAACACCCTGAACAAATGTCTGCAGATCGTACACACATTTGTTCCGAGGCAGGAATCGAACCCGCAACCTCCTGCGTCGCAGGCAGACCTTCGCCCACCGCGCCACAGAGGTCGTCAATTAGCCTTTATTGAGCTTCGATTAGTTCAAAAATAAACCCAAAAATTATTTTACATGCAATTTCAACGAAATTTTTGGATTGTAAAAATAATCTAGGACATGACAATTGTATAGGCAAGGGCGGCAAAAACTTCCCAGCCTATACCTTAAAAAGTTGTAAATCCGCCACTGAGTCTACGCTTACGTCGACTACTAAATATCAATTATATGCGATAACGCCCTCACCTGACGTAAGAGATTGAAATTGGTTCAATAATCCAAATTTATCTTTCGTTGCCACTAGGCAGGTAGGGTGCTATCTAACAGAGAACTAAGTATACTACTAAAAAGACAGATTTCTTGATCGTCCAAAAAACAGGGATAAGTCAATGGATGTTTGGGTCCAACAACTCTACAAACTCGAACAACATAAACGTGGGCGCGAGCACGAGCGCTGGGGGCCCCTCAACCAGCGGGAACTTCCTGCGCGTGGCAGCGCTGCTGCCCGGCCGCCGGCTCTCCGACAACACGCTCTTGGCGCCCAAGATCAAGATCGCGCCCTCGTGCGCCTCCTCACCCGGCGGCACGCCCGGCGGCTCACAGGCTGGCCTGCCGACGCGCCGCCACTCCAGCATCGGTCCGCAAGAGCGCCGCCCATCGCACGTGAACCTCTCCCCGCCCACGGTACGTACCCGCGCCAGCTCGCCCGGATGGTAAGACGGCGCGGGCGCGGCGGTCTGTGTCCCCCCCCCGCCCCCCACTACACCGCCCGCTACATGACGTTACTATTGCAGGCACAGCACGGGCGCGGGCGCGGCGCTGGCTCGGGCTCGAGCCTGTCCGTGCCGGCCCACTCCCACCCAGCCGTAAGTGGTATCGCCCCACGTTAGCGTGCCCCGCTTCCTATATCCCAGACTATCTGTGTATCACCTTCCAATGGTAGTGTTCCGCGGCTTGGGGTAGACCCGAGCCGCCTGGGACCACTGTCGCATCACTCATACTCACCGCCTACAGATAAATCTGCACGAACCGGTCGCCGACCGTCTCCATCCACCATTAGCTGTTGGTCGTCATGTCATCGCGCCGTGTCCGGCTCCGCTCCGGTGCGTCGGCGCCGTGGCGCGCGCATGTGAATGTTAAGCCGCAAGCATGAGCGGCTGAGGCAGCGGACTGCGCGCGAGTGGCCCCCTACCCCCCACCACTCCAAACGAACCTCCCGCCCAACAAAAGCATCACGCCGCTGCTCCCCCACCGTCCACTCACGCGCCGTTCCACGCCTCGTCTACTGCAGCGGCATTGTTACCCAAAGTGTCGTATTTCCAAATTCTAACCCGATCGGTCTTAGATTAAGTTTGTTAAACACAACACTAAATTATACCAATTGGCATCCAACTAATAAACGACAATTGATCACGTAATGGAACGTCACTGCACTAGTAAATTAATAAATGTTCATAAATGTTTAGATATGTATTCCTTGATGAAGCTGAAATGCGCAGGGCATATTTACTTCTACCTCCGGGCCACGCTGAAAGAGACGCTACTTCATTCACTGTTGCTATTTGTTCTTCTACGCAGCTTGCACGGAGCATGACCGTGAGTATGACTTCATTCTATCGGACGCGTTGTCTTCGCGCCGCTATAACCAACACTATTCACTGATTTTCTACATAACATTGATCATTATACAACATTATTATACTTGCACCCAGATGTTGGCGATGTTGTGTAGACTCTAGAAACGTTAGAATATGCAAATATTCATAAATAATGGGCTGGCAACATCTCCGTGTGAAATCACTAGTATCTATAACCATCATTATAGAGTAGAAATTTTAACTATAAAATGTGTCACAAAGTTTCTGACCGAACACGCTTTCGCTAAATTATACCTAAGTTTTGTTAATAATTTAGTAGCGCATGCACTAATATAAGATGCCTATTTATACTAAAGTACACCTAATCGTCACAAACTACTTAATAATACCATCAGACAAAATTAAGATATACCTAATTAATTACCTAAAATCAACATAATTAGAGGGTTGACTTCAACAATTATGTTCCTACTACCTACACCTACCTATTAATTTGTGATCTTATAACTTTTATTGATTAAGTAATTTGTTGTAATGAACACAATGTTTCTTTTTTCTAGAGATTTTCTCTGCCATTCCATATAAAAAACATATGGATAGGTACTACCTACATCGCAATAAAATTCTGAAGATTTTGGAACCGTCGTAGGTTTGATTGTCATGTACCTACGTGGATTGGTGAGCTTTAAGGAAGGATCGCTGTCGTAATTGTTTGTAGCGATGGTTGTCAATGAAAAATGTGTTGCCGAGTAATGTTCTCGCAGACGTTAAAGTGACAGCAATCACAATTGGCGATAACGACAAGCAATCTTCAGTGAAGGAATCGTTATTGTTTTGTAACGTTTATTTGGTTGGTGGTGTTGTGCAGGGTGGGTCGCTGCCAGGGTCGGGCACGACGCATCTAGCGCCGCAGCAGGGCAGCGCGGGGTCCGTGCACTCGGCACAGAGCGCGCTGGCGGCGCGCGCGGCGCTCAGCGTTCGTGCCACGGGGCGCCCGCTGCGCCGCCCTTCGGGGTGCCCTCCCAGCGCGTCCTCGGGCGCAGCCGCCGCATCGCTTCAGGGGGCTGAGTTCGCCCAGTGCGCGCCCTCCGCGGTAAGAAGTCTCCCTGCGCGCCGCCGCTCGATGCCGTTGCCGCCCTCGTTGGCCGTGCCTCTCCGCCGCCACACGCGCAGCCTGACGCGCACGGCCAACCACGCGGTGGACGCCGTCGCCACCCGCGCCGCTGCCACCGCCGCTAGCGCTCAGGACGCCTTCGGCGATATGCTGGCGGCCGCCCGTGCCAGCCGCATCATTTAATTTATTCTTTCTCTTTGCACTAGAATTAACAATATATTTTTAATGTTTAATCTTGCTAAGGGCACCTGTACCGTTTCGGTTGCATTCCTCCAAATATTTTCTAATGTGTTTTGTGCCTACACCTTTACTTGTCATGTTAGGTATCTTTTAAAACTGTCCTCTCTCAAGACTAGGTAATTGATAAAGAATGGCCTAAAGGAAAGGAAACGATGTGATAATGATGGTATGATAGGCCATCGATAAAATGAACAGATATATTGTATTTATACGTAAATTATTAAAATATAGTATACAACTAATATATATTTAAATAGAAGATATTTAAGATTAGTCTAGCCGAGACCTGCTTGCTCGGCGACAACCTTTTTTCTTCCGATGACCGATATAGGTACCTACTTACGTGAGTCTAAATTAAAACTGGTACCTACCTAATATTAGACTTATTATTTTAATCGTACACACCGTTTATTGAAAAGGTAGTAGCAAATAACCTAACGTATTGAAATCGATCAAATTTAAAACCTACTGATTAGGTTGAGTTCCAAATTGCTAGAGCCTTTTTAGTAGCAATAATTTGTAGAAACGTTTTTTTTTCTTCTTTTATTTTCATTATATCACTGGTTTTGTTAGATCTTAGAAATTGGCATATTTTTTTAACAATTTTGATCTCTTTCACGAATTGGTTGCCTAAACTTGAGTAGATCACGTAGCATGCGTGTGTTTGTGATTTCGTAGCTCCTTAGCGGATGAAGCAATTTTCGGTATAAATTAATAATGCTGGACATTCCACATAGCACTTTCTTAATCCAAGCTACTCAACGCTTGTGTCATGGGTAAAAGATTGTACAAACGGTTGTCCCAAGGCGAGAATCAAACCCGCAACCTCCAGCGTCGCAGACATCACTTCGCACGCCGCGCCACATCGGTCGTCGAAATTATTGGTTCGATGGAAATCGGTTCATCCGTCTGTAATGGTTCAATGTAAAAAACACTTTTACTAATATTTTTCGAAATTTGCATGTTTAAATTCTGATTTTATTTGTAGCTTAGATCACAAGTTGTTGTTACCTAACGTGAGGCGTGTTATACACTGGTGGGGCTGGCAAAACGAACCAAACGGAAAATAAATATTAACCAACTCACAAAAACATACTAATACTTGGAGTAGCCACCGATTTATAATCATCGTGAGCCGTTACATTTAGTATCCACTCCAAGTCCCTCGTGAACCAAAGGGTATGTTTATTCTACTAATATCATCTGAACTTCGATTTCGCATTACAGAACTCGCCATTCGCCATTCAGACAGACAGACAGACGCGGCGGGGGCTTGGTTTTTACTTTTAGAAAGCGAGAACTTACTGATTGACTAAATTGATTCTCCTACCAGCTGACTCTACTAGCGTATAGCAATCCCTGTGTTTGTGAATGTTTGTAGATAGGTAGGTACGGTGCACTCGTTGACACTACACGCCTGCGATTCGCACTTTACACTAGATCTCCGTAGCCGTCTCGTGCGTAGAAAATTGGCCGTACACTTCCCCTATTTATTGGCTCTATTCATTATTTCCAGTCTCAGCTGTTGGCGGGGCGTACGTAATCGCAGAATACCGGTAGAGCGATATATCGCGGTGGAAACGCGCACCCTTACACCACCGATGTTTCCCGTCAATATACATTAAATTATTATTCATCCTATTCAAAATTATGTTTACATAATTTTGAATAGGATGAATAATAATTTTTACACAGTAATTTTTTAACAGTTAGCTTTTAAGCTAACTGTTCTACTTGTACGGCAACGGCACGACTAGTGTGCGATGCGAGGCCCTCAGCTCCACTCCAGCAGATTTTCATTTTGTTTATTACAATTAACAAATACTAAAAAAAACATGAAGCTCCTTTAGAATCCTATTGCATTTCAAATGAAAACAAATGCCTATAATAACTGAAGTATATATAAAATCAATATCAAATCAATTCAAAGAAAAATAAGAAAGTGTCTTCAAGAAATATAGTTAACTAAGTACGTCGCGTTTAGGCGACAATAGTGAGAACAGTCTTAAATTAAACTACCTACGTAATATTAATATAATATTCGTAATGTATATTCTCATATGATTTAAACTAACGAAAAGGAATCCATTCGACTAGAAACAAACAACATAGCGCTTAAAACAAATGAAAGAAAAAGTTAAAAGGTTGCCGCCGATGCCACGGGGCGCAAGGGTCAGAGGTGGCTAGACATAAAGGAACCACCTATGAAACTGCACCCCACTACGGGAACTGAGAGTTTTATGAATGGCGCGTAGTGATCTGCGTAGTCTTACGTCACGTAAAACAAAACAGCGCCAGTGATCTTGAAATAATTGTGATTTGTAATAATTAGCGGGACGTCTATCAGTTTTGCAAAGTATAAAATTCAATTGGTGCCAAAGTACTAAAAATATTAAGGGAAATCTTCGTGTTGTCGACTATGGTCATTTTTTTAACATTGAATGAACTCTTTTTTTTTAACAAACGTTAGGATATGGGTACCTATGTTTAAAACGCTAAAACATAAAAAGCTACGTAAAAATGCATATCGATAATACATATTATTTGATATCTGATCAAAATAAGAATACCTACGTTAAATATTTATTTTTTTGTCAAATTTAATATTATTATGGCGTGATATGGATTTTCTGGATTTTCAGTTTAGAGGAGAGATAAGCTTTAGTAAAAAAGTAATTGATAAGAAAGTCTAGAAGTGAGAAGAACTAGTTTTAAAAGATGTTAGATCATATTCTTTCTCTAAATATAGCGTTTATTGAATGTTGTGATTCATTCTTTAGACATTGTGTCCTATGAATAATAAATCTCTGACCTTAATCTGCCTTGTAGTGGATTTTTAAATAAGAAAGTACTTTCTTCATCTACTTTCGGAACACTTATTAATGAGAATTTGTATTTGTAGAAAACTTGAATAAGACTAAAATCTACTTTATTACTTAGAATCAATTTGTGTGTATTTACCCACTCATGAAAATGTGCTGGAATATCGGGTCATGAAGACGACTCAGGAGTAAATCCAAAATATTTTTCTGGTAAGTATGGACACTATGTACTTACATACGTACTTAACCTACATAATAAATATATCAATCAGAATTGCAATTGACAGTATTAAACTACCTTTGAATAAATATATGTACCTACTACTCAAAGAAAGTATACACTCAAAAACTTAATGAATGTTTCCTAAACACGTGCGCTTAATTTGTGATCTCTTCGCTATAAATTACAATATACATTATATGTATTTGTATAAAAATCTTTAGAACTATCTTTACATGTAGGAGCTATCGTTAAATGTATACCTATTCTTTTAAAATCTATAAAATAAATCTAAATAATGAAATATAATTTGAGGTTATAATAATATAGGTATTCGTTTCATGTTACGTACCTACTTAGGATGAATAATGTTGATGTTAGTATAGTATTCTCATAGTAACTATTGCGGTTGTGGCGTTTGCTCAACTTTACTAACGTTGTGTAAACTTTCTTGTCTTTACAAATAATATCAAAAGAAATAATTATTATGCACAAAATATCATTTGTACCTATAATTTACCTACTTGGGCCCCAGGTAGCAAATTTCAAAATATTTATAGATAAACAAAAATTACATTAAAAAATTTTTGCTCTTGCACGTATTTTGGAAGTAGAATTTTATCAATGTTATTGTATACAAAAATATACCTAAAGAAATATATTTACATTAGTGTGTATACAAAAACTTTTGGAGCTTTCACCAACTTGCGGCTACAAAATATTTATGTTATTTTTTGACATTCTATACTACTTACAAGAGTTTACACCTGTTGAGAAAGGTATGTTTACTTATACAAACACTCGTAGTAGAATTCAGTTATTGGTACCCAAACAAGCCTACCTATGCAATGTACCTACTTTAGCTCAGACCATACATAGGTACCTAGTTACCTGCAGCAAAACAATATAATGTTATTTCTTTTGTTGTACCGTTATCGTAGGTTGTACCTAATAGATGTGAATTTTATCGTTGTTACTGTCTCAATATTGTCCAATTATGTATTAGGGTATTAGGTACCAATTAGTGAACCAAAATGTATGTTAAAACTTAGTTACTAGGTATAAAGTATATCTTCTTAAAAATACGTGTCACAAATGATTCTACTTGTCTCCATGTTATTAGATAAAGATGGTTTATGATAAATGTACTTATTCTTCTATGACGAATGCACGATAACACTTATAAAAAATATCTAGTTATGTGTTAAAATTGATGTTTAATTATATTGATGTTGCAAAAAATTTAAATATTTAATTGGTGTGTTATTGTGAAGCGAATAGACAGATAACTAGGGCTATTTTACTAGTAAGTGTACCTATTTTTATGTAGTAGGGTGTGTTTCAAGGAGTTTGTATCGTTTGCTCGAAAGATATATGTTTATGAAGTAAATAGTAGGTAGGTACAACATAATACCTACCTACATAATGCAAATTTACCATTTCACAAACAATGTACCTACCTACCTAATTTCTGCTCACCTATCTTTTAACTGCGCTGTATGTAACGACTTAGATTATGTAGAAGTAGGAAATTCGAAGGTTTACATGAATGCATTCTAAAGCTACCTACTAAAAAATATACATTGCCTATTTCACAATATGAATGCATTTTAATATACTTAACCTCTAAAAATGCAGAAAATGCATTCATAATGCGAAACTTCGAATTTCCTACTTCTACTTAGCTACTTCAACTTAGACAATAGTAAACGCATATTTTAAAATAATCTGTGTACTTCGCTGTGACGTAGATTTTATTTACTAAAGGTATTATTTGAATCGTTCGTTTTATTTAAAATAATCCAACTAATTAGGCATTGCTTTGTGTTTTAGCCAAGGAGCGTTGTTTATGTCACTCGATAGAACGATGAGCCCTAAGACTCATTAACGAGCAGTAGGTACCTAGGTACCTTGCGAACCCTGAGATAGGTTGTTGTAAGGTCTAATCCAATGTCTCGGATAGCATATAGATAGAAGCAAGGTCGCTTGTCTCTCATTTTTTTAGGAGAGGATCTTTCTAGTGGAGAATGCTCACAGGAGCTATACCTTCGTCTCGGATACCATCGCAAGGTCGCTTGTCTCTCAATTTTTTAGGAGAGGATCTTTCTGGTGGAGAATGCTCACGGGAGCTACATGACCTGATTCCACCTTCCCCCTTCCACTCCAGTACAAGCAGATTACCACTTACCTACTTGGTGGATATACCGTCCACTGGCACTAAGCAGTTTTCCTACACCTTCATCATTCGTACCGCTGGGGTTTGGAACACGCTCTCTGTTGCTGTTTTTGCGGTCATGTACAGCCTGGGTCTCTTCAAGACCACAGACAAAAATGAATAGTTATCTTCTAAACCTTCGTGATAAATCGTCGGTCACACCTTCACTCTCAACGACTTAACTCTCACTTCCAACTCAAACGAAGGTCTAGACTACGAAGGCTAAAAAAACACGCGCCGTATCGTAACGTAAGTACAACCAACAGGACAATAAACTAAATGGTTCATTATGACAATGATATCACAAAATATCCGTTTAAGTATTCAACTTTCGCTAAAAGGAACTACATAATTTATTAAAGTTAATAGAAAAAAAGTTAAAAGTAAGTACTTATTTATCAAGTATGAAACCATGCAATAACACCTCACGCGGTATCTTTACCCTTAGTCCAAGTCAATATACTGAGAATAGGTAAAAGTAATCGAAAACTATTGATGCCAGTACAACAAGAAAAATGATTAGGTATACCTATGGTAGTGTACCTAGACACAAACGAAGTGTAGCAAAAAAAAATCCGACAAATACCTACCTACGTCTCATTTTCCTATTCGTGCACTAGTAAGAAGGTATTCGTGAAAACTGAAGTGATATATTACCTATTAGGCATGTCAAATCTCATCTCACACAGATTAGTTTTTGCCTTCTAAATCAAGAGAATTGTTGACTGAGCGTGTTTTATTTACCTTGGGCGTACCAAGCATAACCTGAACACGTCAATCATGGTACGCTCATATATCTCAAGGGAAAAACTTAGATTCTGTGCAAGTACCGAGGAAAATATTTTCCCGTGAGTTCATAAGACCTAGCTATGTTGCCAGTGTCTGTGTAGAGAATCTATTTATTTTTTTATTATCAATGCCGCAAACGTGACCACTATTGTCTAGGTACTTCAACGCTGTAATGGGGACTTTAAGGGCAAGGTGGGAACCCAGACTGGCAACGAACGCCGAATAGGGACGCATGGTTATGGAGTTAATCACAGGGACTTGCTAGATAAAGAGGAGTTGTTCATAATGAACTCTCAGGTCAACTTGCTAGAGAAAGAGGGGTTGTTCATAATGAACTCTTTCTTTAAGAAACAGCCTCAAAGGAAGTGGATATGGCGAAGCCCCGGCATTGTGACTAAAAATGAAATCGACTTCATCATGACGGATAGCAAGCAAGCACTATTCAGAGATGTCTCAGTGATCAACAGGTTTAATACCGGATCTGATCAGACTCCTCAGAGGTTCGCTGAATACCAACCTGGAGCTTGAAAGAAACCGTCTGATGAAGTCCACGCTCCGACTTAACCCAATACAAATCATGGCGGGCACCGAAAAATTCCAACAGCTCAGAGGATAAACGAAGACCTGAAAAACAAAGGACTCAACTGTCTGTTATCTTTTCACCTAAGCGACTGAACGGATCTTGGTGAAATTTGGTCGGAAGGTAAGGTATACCGGGGACGAACATAATATTATACTTGAAAAGCGCATGCGAAGCCGCGGGCAGCTAGTTTCTTATACATTTAGGGTGGCGTAAGGTGAGAATATAATGAAAACATTATTTGATTTTTACAGATTTTTATTACAATTCCAAAAATCATCTACTTGAATATATGGTATATTCGCTTAGTCTAAAATAAGTTGAGAACTACCATATCATAATTTCAAAATCACTGCTTGGAATACCAAATCTTTATCAATAAGGTTTATTTTAACATTGTACCCATAAATAAAGCATCAAAAATATTATACAGTAGTCGTAAATAACTCCATAATTACTAACATCGTGTCTGACTTAGGTTACCAATCAATAAGAAATCGTACCCATTGTGAATTTATAAGGAAACAAACGGAAAACGTTTCTTTACAGGTGGCGTACAAAATGGCTGCGAACCTGTGACACTGTTAGTAAATAAAAATTACGAACTTCGTATAAAATCAAGTTCCTGTAACTTTTTGTTGGAAAATATCGAAGGATTTTTTTGAAAACGAAGTAAAAGAAAATTATTCGATGTTTAGTATTAATGGACTTTAGTTATAGGCATAACAATATCAATGCATTTAAAGATAGAAACCGAAAACTTTGTAACCGGCGAGTCTAGCTCCTACCAGCTTTTTCGGGAAACTTAAAGTGCGAAATTTGAACAACCCAATGATTTCGATATCAGATGTAGAAGTGTACATACAAGACTTAAAAAGTTGAAATATCTAGAGCTAGTGGGTATGCAAGTAATCTTTCGCGGTGAATTTGTATCGTGTTTTTTAATTAGAACGATAATTTCTAATTAATAGGGTGCCGTTGTTTATTACGTAATTAAGAAAATTGTCCGTAGTGGTATTTACGACCTTTAAGATATGAACTTCGTACATTTCAATTGCATTAGATTTACTCGGACACCAGCTCTAAATAATGCAGAATATCTTAGTCTATTGATAGAAAGAATTAACCTATTAATCAATAGATTAACTAAATACAACTAACATTTAACACATTATATTTAACATCAAATTCACTGGCAATATTTTTACAGAGTTTCGAAGAGTGAATAGAGAATATTATAGACTAATTCTCGTACACGAATTACGATGAATTTTAATATATATATGCATAATACAGCAGACTGCAACACGGTCATTGAAATGGAAAATTATTTTATGCAACAATAGAATACAGAACAAGTGCACATTGTTTAATCAAGACAAACAACATGGTTAAAAATATTGCCAATGTAAAAATAGATTAAGAATGCTGAGGCGATTTGACGTGATGCAGTGCGATTAAAATGACGTATACTGTGTACGGGAAAGAGACAGTATTTCTGTTCGTTGCGAAGGTATTTAAAAAGGCGGTGTGGACACTCATTTATTTTTCTCACGGTTGATCAGATAATTCATGTGAATATTTTATTGAAACACTGAAACAACAATACTATATTTGATGACTTGAAAGCTGCATCACGCTTCATCTCACTTAAATTGAAAGCAGTCACGTCCTCATATCGGATTATTTTATAAATTAAATCTGAAGTTATTTTTTTAATTGCAACATTAACTTTCAATTAATGTTAATTATGTGAGCGTCATTTCTATAAATCAACAATTTAAAATTTAGTTGTTTACGTTTTTTTACAAAATTAGCTTTTGTTACTTTGTGCATAAAAACACGTTGTAAGAGATACCGATATAAAAACGTCACCCCTTTTTACCTCAACCAATCCTATTGTAAAATGCTTAAGTTGCCTACAAGTTGATATTCGAAAAACACACACATTAATTTTATTTACCATTAACATCAAGAGGTAAGTACACGAGAAATCTTCAGTGTGTTAGGATAACCTACTAACAATCTTTTAGGTAGGTACTCAAAATCGCTAGACCAATCTGTAGTTCATGACATGGTTCAAACAGGTTTAAAATCAGTAGTTAAGCCGATAATGAAGCGATAAAAAAAAAATTTTGCGTTTTCTAATGACAATTTTTTGATCAGAATAAATAACATGATCGATTGATGACATTTATTTATTAATATCGATTGATTAAATCAATAAGGTTTCTAATAATATAGAATAGGTAGGAGCAAAGAAAATGCGGAAAATTTAATTGTATTAAAAGTTTTGGAGATGCCACCGTTCTGAAGAGCAGCCAGATACCAGATAACGAGTTAGTGGTTTTGTCGATAAAATGGACGTATTTGGAGTACCTAGAAATAAATTGTTATTATGTTACTTAATACACTATATAAAAAGGAACATGTTACGCTTTGTGAAAGAGCAGCGTAGTATACAAAAAGTACATATAGTATATACATACGAAAAGTGCTAAAAGTTACCACAGGGAGTTCAATAGCTTGGCTTGGCTTTTAAAGGTTAAAAGGATGCCAGCATTTGGTTACTCTGTATAAAAAAAGGAGTTAAAAACAATTTAAACCATGTTAGTTTGGATTTTTTTAACTTTTATCTGATTTAAGCCTTTTAATTGTTATAAATAATCACTTTTTCCTTGTTTAAATAGTGAGTGAAATTGCTACTTTTTAATTCTTTTTGAGGGTTAAAGAAGGGAGTTTTTTCCGATCGGCGTATAGTTTATAGGACATTGGTGGTGATTGTCTATAATACAAAGCCTTGCTTAGTACTAAGATGGTTTAGAATGAACCATGTTCCTTTTTATGAACATTGAGTTTACATTAAATACAAGTCGAAAAATTCTTTATTATGATGTAGGTATCTAACGTTATAATTATTAAATATTACCCCGTAACTTTACAGCTTAGCTCATACTTATCACCGCGTGTTTGCGCTTGGCAACTTCGATCCAAAGCAAATATCGCGCAACTGATTTCAACTATTCACTTTAATAACCATTCCATGGGTATACTATATTATAACACCGAGACATCAATAATATTTTAAAACTACAAATGGTGATAACAACAAAGCGTCTACACCGCACGCTACAATCAACTAGAATTCACTAAATATTCGTTATTCGGAGTATACAGTAGTTATCTAGCTGAATGTATCGCAACGGTTCAAATTGGTTCTAAAAGCCCAAAGTGATAAATACTTCCTATATCTATTTTTAACTAAAGTTATGATGCCTAACCGAAAAGTAAAATAAGAATAAAATAACTGAGTTGATTTCAGTTCACATGGAAATTTCCATCTGTTTCCACATAGAATTTTCTCGGTAGGCCCTAAAATGGCATGGAATCGGAGCACTCGGTCGCGCTAAATACGCTAATTTCGAATAAGAAATGATAGTAACTATCCAAAATTCCTAGCGCGACCAAATTTCCGCATCTAAAAAAATTCCACTTAAACCATTATAATAATAAAATATAGCAAATTGAATAGAAAATAAATAAACTGCTTACATTAAGATATATCTTTACATAGCCCAGAGGAACACAAATAGCAAAGTATTTTATAATGAGCAATGAAATAATATTTTTTTTGCCATAGCATCTATCTGCCATGTCCGAGACCTTAATGTGCGCGTGTGGTCGTTTATTCTACTGGATCCGGTACATCACTTTTGGGTGGGGTCGGGGTTTTCTCTCCTGGCTCCTTAGCCCTGCAAGAGAGGAGACAAATCGTTTATGTGGAGATATTATAATAAATAAATTATGCTGAATATATCACACTGTATCGACAAAGCATAAAAGCATGCCTTCTCTCGTTCCACACATTGCTGTGTAGGGTGTTATCTCAGTTCGTGAGCGTCTTATTTGTCTCACCATCTGCGTCTGGGTCGACTGTTTAGTCGCCGCAGGCTTGTGGGAGCCACCCGGTCTCTGTCCTAGCTCACATCCCATCATCCATCATCCAAAATTCTGCTTTTCTGATTTTTTCACTGAAGGTGAATAACCTGCTTGAGTATATTACACTTATTTCTTTTACACTAGTTTCTGCCACCTATCTTTGCGTGCGTATAAGGTTATTTTTATCCTAAGGGAACTGATTTTTGGGTTAAAAAATAGCAAGTCTAGTAAGAATACAATTTTTATAATTATTATAATTTCAGCCCGATCCATTTTGTACTTTTAGCGTGAAGAGGTTACAAAAATCCACTCCAGAAAACTCTCGCATTTATAATATTTGTGCGATGTGATTAATAATTCCAACTTTGAAATAAAATTCATTATTTAACAATATTCTCTTTTCTAGCCTCAAAAGGGTCTTCATAAGTAGGTATTAGGTAATGCGAATCTGTTTGCGACACAGTTGGGTGTCGGAAGTTGGTTGGTCTCTAATAAAAGGTAGTTCAAACGAACGGTACATACAAAACCCATCTGATAAGATCAGATAAAAGGTAGTTCAAACGAACGGTACATACAAAACCCATCTGATAAGATCAGATAAAAGGTAGTTCAAACGAACGGTACATACAAAACCCATCTGATAAGATCAGATAAAAGGTAGTTCAAACGAACGGTACATACAAAACCCATCTGATAAGATCAGATAAAAGGTAGTTCAAACGAACGGTACCTACGAAACCCGTCTGATTGAGGTCTAGATAGTTGTGCAGCTAACATGCAGAGCAGTGCAGGCCCGTTAATATTGATATTATATCTAATATTCATAAGCTCAATTGTTTATATTGTAAATACTAGTTTTAATTTAAATTTATTTTTTTATTGTAATTTTCTTTCTCTATATTCATAATAATGCTGGACTATTCACATGTTATTATCTAGTCCCAAGCTAATCAGAGCTTGTGTTATGGGTACTAGACAACGGATATACATAATATAATACAATACATAGATAGTTTTTTTTTTTTATTATGCATAGAAAACGACCTGAACAAATATCTGCAGATCGTACAAACATTTGTTCCGAGACGGAAATCGAACCCGCAAGCCTCCTGCGGACCATCAACCGCCGCGCCACAACGGTCGTAATGCAGGTTAGCGGGCGGGAGCTAGTAAGTTTTGATACCGCAGGAAAGATTCCTGTCTTGAACCGCGCTGCCGAAAAATCCAACTAAAGTCTAACTATTTGGCAAAGAAATCTACCTTATTTTTTACCTCTTCATTGTTTTTGGCAGTGTAGCAACAAAAATAAACGCCTCGGTCTGCATGTCTAGCGAGAGATCATAGGCATTGATATGATAAAAGCCAATAAGGCACTTATCAGGGGAAGTCCAAGTCCAGCTGTGGACCAGTATTGGCTGTAGATGTGACAGAAGCACCGGCTCCGTAGATACAGATAACATACAATATCTGTCAATGCCAGACATTGCGCTCCTACCGTAGCATGCCTATATCAGGATATAATGTGACGTGATATTCTTGTAATTAATAAAGTAAATTAGTATTGCTTATTATAATTGGATATGGTGCTGATACAGAGAGAGCGAGATGACTTGCAGCAGTATGAGACTGTTTCTATAGCTGCAGTGTGACGATGTGTCCTCGGGCGAAAGGCGGTGAAATTCTTGACTGCGATTTTCAGAAGTTAAGATTTTCGACAGTAACGCCATCAAGACTGAGATGACTTTCCGGACGTAACTCTCCGAGGTTAATAAAGTCCTATAGTACCTATCAGCGTTGGCGAGGAACGCAGCGGTGTTGGGGTAGCGAGTCGGCTCGTAGTCTTCAGGCTGGTCGCGCACGCGCGCCGCCACGAGCTCCCGTACAGAGTCGCGCAGCAACTGTGTCAGCTCTACCTCGTCGCCGCGCAGCCCTCCCGGGACGTCCTCCGACACCACACGGAGACCGTCTGAATAACAAATTTTACATATATACATTACATACACGTCTACCACGTGACACCGCTACCACGTAGTCCCTAACTCTCGAGAGCCAAAGCGTTTGACTCTCGACGATTGGACTGATTCTAAGGGATTTTTTATGATTTTGATACAGATCTTAATAGTACTAAGTCTTCCATCACACTTTTCTACTAAGTTAGTAAAAATACTATATAATAATATTTCCTATTAATGCACGCGCCTTGATTATCGCGAACCGCATGTGTGTAATGTAAATGATCAAACAGCTCCTACCGTTCATGAGCGAATCGAGTGTGGCGTCGGGCCTGGAGTCGCGCAGACAGCGGCGCTTGCGCGCCGGCATGCCGGACATATAGCCATCACTGAAAGGCGGCTGGGAGCGGCCGCCTCCGCGCGCCTGCGCTGCGCCGTCCTCGCGCAGCACTGGCTCCCACCTGCTGCCCATAATGTTGCGCAGTGCCTCGTCCTCCATACTTTCTATCGGCGGCTGCTGCAACGCAACACAACACTCACGACCCCGCACCCACAATTAAGGAATCTACACACCAAAAAGTCAGCAAAGCCGCCGAGCTAGGTCAGCGGCTTCACATCTAGATGTTAACACACCAAATTGTTACGGTTATTTCGATGGGTTAAATAATATTCTCGGCGGTGAGGAAGCATCAACTTGTATCAATTCGCGGAGTGTCTCGAACATGCCGCTTATATTGATTTTGTTGCGGTCATGTTATAAGAAGTCGGGAGGAACTGATGCTAACACAAAATAGTGTTGCCATCAACAAGCAGCCGGACTGCATCGGCTTCGTTGCCGACTTTGGTGTGTATACTCCATTAGAAAATTGCATGCAATTCGTGCGCCTAAAGTGTACAATAAAGCCTAAATTACTACTACTTAGTACAAAAACAAACATGCCTGCATGCTACTCTGTTAAATTTTGTCCAAAAACGATTGATGGGAATGCATATTGTTTTGCAATGAAAATAAATCTCCCATTACTTGCGAGTCTTTGAATTATTAGACACGTTAGGATGAAACCAGGAATAATTATTTTATTAGTAAATAACAATGGGTTAGGTCAATATATTTGTTAATTTTTATTTTATGGATCTAAAATCGTATGTCTCTTCTATATAGAGGTTAGCATAACTTAAATAATTTAGCTCTAGCATTGTTACTGGGCGCATAAATAACAAACAGTGTTGTAAATCTGTTCTGTAAATCTTCCAGAAATGAGCTCGGATGTTCTATACATATTATTTGGAACAAAATGAAAACAAACGCTCTTATTCATAATATTCTGCTAACTTAGAGTATTGTTATTTCTCACTGTCTTCTTCTATTCTAGTCAGAGTGAGAAATAACGCTGTTTAGCAACTGGTTTAAGTTAGCAGACTGTTATGAATAAGGGCGTAAGTGTTTTAACTATATAATAAACAGCGCATTATTATCGAGCACTTTCAGTGTTCATGGAAAACTGTTATTCATATATATATTTAACACATACACTTAATGTGTATTTGGATATTTAAAAGAACTACAGTCAGCAATGAACGTCACTAAACATGATTTGTATTCAATATATCCGTATTCCGATCGTGAATACAAGATTTTAAATTTGATGTCATAATATTTTCAAAAGAACTTAATCTATTAAACATACAATTTGGCATAAAACAATTAAATATTCTATGGCTGAACCAAGTAGCTCGATAGATGGCATAGAATGGGCACTGGCAGTCAGAACGTCCAATTTTAAATTAGTTTTTAAGTGAAACTATGACAAACCCCTATACTCAAACCTTTTATAAGTAATTAGTAATTGTGGTAATAGTAGTGTTTTACACTGTTTCAACGATGGTCTATGCAAACTTCATTAATAGTTATTTTTAGGATTCCGCACCCAAAGGGTTATACGAGACCACTAAGACTCCGCACCCGTCTGTCACCAGGCTGTATCTCGTGAACCGTGATAGTTAGGGAGTAGAAATTTTCACAGATGATGCATTTCTGCCGCTATAACAACAAATACTAAAAAACAGAATAAAATAAATGTTTAAGGGGGGCTCCCATACAACAAGCGTGATTTTTATTTCTCGCTATTGATAACGGCCACACGTAACACACAGGTTATGGAACTCTCTCCCACATCATATTCGTGCTAGCCGCTCACTCTTCATCTTCAAGCGTAAAGTCAAAGAGCATTACCTATCTTCATGACTTCGATGTAGGTATAAGTATTTTATGTATTTATTATAAATATAGAATCGTTATTATTTTTATTAGGTATTTATTCAGATTTATAGTATTTTACATATATTTTTATATTATTTTATGTATTAGTTTATGCAATTAGTGTAGGTACTTTTTATCTTTATATCTTTTGCACTCTTGCCCACTTGTACACATATGTCTCCCTCTCTCATTAAGGTTTGCTGGAAGAGAACTCTTTTTAGGGTTAAGCTCGCCTTTGCGATACCTTTCTTGTTATAAGATTTAAATAATGTTTTTTTTTTAGTGCAATAAAGAATTAAGAATTAAGCAAAAAATAATTACAACTAATATTTACACTTACATCTATTTACTAAAAATCTAAGCCGTCACCAGAAGGCAGAGTGCCCAGAATGCTGGCAGCATTGCCACGTTGAATGGCAATGCTAATTCGTTGACCGAAATAAAAACCAGCATTCCGATCACCTGTGGACTCTATTAGTAGTTTTGTAAGATCTTTATAGATAACGTGTGCCCCAGGACCCCAAGGACCTAGGGTTTCCACCCCAAACGGCTCAAATAGGTAACCTCTGTCAAGACTAGCGTATTTTCGCCGTTTGAGGAACTCCGCTGATGTTGCTGCGGAGCCTGCCCTTACTGATGTCCCTGCAAGATGAGAAGGTGCTAGGGTATCTACACACGTAGCATCCCAAACTAAAGGCTGACCCATCTTCCAAGGAATCAGAGTCATACCGTCAGGCCTTTTACCATCATCTCGCATTAGGCCACGTGGTTCGAGAGTAGCTGGCACACTGACGCTGGTAAAAGCCCGACGAATGATGTCATTAATTGAACCATGGCGGGACACACGTCCTGCACTAGAGACACATGCCAGTGCATGGTGACCGAACTTATCAACGGTTTCACCGCACTGGCAACGGTGTGGCACTAGGCAAGGAGAACCTAAACGCAAAGAGGTAGCCACCCGAAATGAGTTATTGTCTAAAAGGGTACCTAAATTTTTGGAAGGCAAAACATATAACCAAAGTCCTGATTCCCACTCGGAAACAGCGAGTAGACGAGCGCGTTCTGATGAGCTGGTAGACGTATTAATAAGATTTTTCCGTACCAACTCACATAGCGGCTCATCCCACAGTCTCTGAGAAGAGAGGACTTTGGGCAGATTAGTTTCAGGACAGGCTATTTTCCAAGACGCTAATGCTTGCTCGAAACCTGTTATTTGACAATTTTGTGAACATTTGGCCAAAATTTTATATATAAGATCCTTTGTACCGTGAATTGAAGACATAAAAGCAGGGAGTGAAACACTAGAAATTTCGCGGACACCTAGACCCCCCAATCTAATAGGAAGAGTGGCCTGGTGCCACGCTCTATCATCTAAAGGCATTCTGGGCACTCTGCCTTCTGGTGACGGCTTAGATTTTTAGTAAATAGATGTAAGTGTAAATATTAGTTGTAATTATTTTTTGCTGTTAAATAAATAAGATATCCAGAATTAAGTAACACTTGAAACATTCGAAAAATATTTATTTAAGGAGGACTCCCATACAACTAACTTAATTTTATTTTATTTAATGGTACAGAAACCTCCGTGCGCGAGTCCGACTTACACTTGGCCGTTTTTTTTTATATCACGAGGCGCCGTCTATGGATCTATTTGGAAAAAACCGTCTTAGGCAAATCGAAACACCGCATTCAAGTTTAACATCTTTCGTTGCTGACTGAACTTACTACCTCATTATAAAAGAGCCAAATTTTAGCTGTAATATTTTTTTAAACATAAGTTATACATTCGCGTTTAATTAAATCTGTAGTTAAATAAATACATTATTTCAGACTTTAATTGTACAGGGTATTTGGAATAATCACGTCATTCGTTTATACAGGTCGTAACAAAAATAAGGACCTATAAAATACCCATAAAAGTACCCAATTATAAAAATATATTTGTGTTATATTCTGTCCGGATATAACACAAATATATTTCTGAACCAAAACCTAGGTTTATTACGCAAAATGTCCAATTTAGTTGCCCTATTTCAAAACAGGAATTAAATAATTGTTTTAAACGGTCAGATACAGCACCAGGAGCTGATAACATACATGCACAATGGAAGGACGCGCGTACTATTCCTATTCCAAAGCCTGGTAGTATAATAGTTCGTACACATCGGTGGGTCTCAGGCCTGAAGCCTTCAATCTCATGCGTTTACAAAAAAAAACATACTATTATAACTCGTAGGCTGGAAAAGTGCCGCGACATGAAGTGGTGTCGTGTGGTGCCGGCTTAGAATTTGCACCACCCCAACTCTTTCTTTGGGTGTCGTAAAAGGCGACTAGGGACATACACCGGGGGGCGGGCAGCAGCGCCTCTTGCAGAATAGATCTACCACCGAACTGCGGTTCCCAACCCGCATGCCCAGCGTGGGGATTATTACACCCAAGAGATAAAAAAATCAGGGGGAGGCCTGCGTCCAGCAGGTGAGGCTGAAGTGGTACATTGAGAAAGATGATCTACTCTCAAACGAAACGATTGGCTTTAGAAGGTCTCGGTTGTTTGGATAATTTATCTAGGATTGTATCACGCATACAAATAGGTCTAACGGATGGAATTCCAACAAATGGTTGCTTTGTCGACACAGGGGGAGCATATAATAACAAACGAAACTAGCCTGTTATCTTATCAGTAATGGACAGTATAGGAGTGGATAAAACCATATGTAAATATTTGTAGAAACTCTTACGCGAGAGAATTCTATCAATTGATAATGATACTATAATAAGCCGTACTATAAGGGTACGTTTAGCCCCGGGAGACTGCGCTCGAGTCATTCATATACTATCAAATAAATTTAAGTATATACTGAAACTAACGGACTCGCCGAACCGCTCGAATTGTGATAAAGTTGAAGACGTATATAACGTGTTGGAGTGTGTCCGGGGCGCAGTCCAGCGAGGCATGTTATTTAATTGTAACGAGGTATGTGCAACAGTTTTTTGGCTGAGCCGACTTCTGATATAGCCAAGAAACTGCTTAGAATATACATCTCCTCCATAGAGGAGACCAGTTTAAGTATATAAGTGTAAGTAACAATGTAATTTTTATAGAAGGTTTGTAATGCGCAGTATACATAAATAATAAATAAGGTTTTATAACAAATTTAGGTTTCGGTTTGATTATCTTATAATCAAAATGAAAATTTCATAGACTAAGATTCCGTTAAGTTTATTTTGTTTAGCTACATTAATAAGCACTATACTATACTAACCCAAGCACCAAATAAATGAATTGAAATAATATATTTTTTCACATACAAACAACACAACATATACAAAGTCTTTTTGGTTTCCTGTGTGATATAGACATTTTTTACTTTTGAATTGAATCGTCTTTTGGGCAAACGGTCGCGCAGAGTTTTACAACAGTAACAATAATAATTGCTTGCGGACTGCGAACGAGAGAAATACTCGAGGTACGAGATAGATTGTATTGTTGATTGCGTGACCTTGACGCTTTTTTCTGCGCTCGAGTATGTCCCTGGAGCGCGTTTAAGGTTCTCGGTTAGTATAAATAAGCACAGATTTTGCCTTCTAACCGAATTTCACCGACACCAGAGACAAAATCAGTGCATATCGATCCTGAACGAGAACCGTAATTGCGCTCCGGTTCAGAGGACCATCCGTTTAGCTCTCTGGAACACGCGATTTTAGGACCGCCACGCGCTTTTGTGAGTTCATCATCATCATCATCAGCCTTTTTCAGTCCACTGCTGGACATAGGCCTCCCCTAATGAGCGCCATAGCTTTTGTGAGTTACAATTCACGAAATCGCGGAGCGGATAGAATGAATACTTGGACATGTGTATTAATGTTAATTTTTGTCTCGAAAAGGGTGCGGCCGTTATTAAAATAAGACGTTTCAATTTATCACAAGACGACAAAATCACAGGTTCCAGAGTTACTCGATACGATAGATATAGAGTTCTTCTCGAATTGTATATACTTACGGTCGCAAGATCAATTTCATCAGCATTAGTTGTCTGTGCGACGTTTTCAGTGTTCTCAGTAGTTTGTTGCGTTTCATCCATAGTTTGCTGCGTAGCTTGTTCAGTTGCGCTGGTCTCCTGAGTATGAATGTGCGCAACTATGCAGTTAACATCATCATAACCATCGTCATTACTTTCGTCGCTTAAATCGGAAACGGACTTTGTCGTAGCAGCAGAAGGAGCAACAGCATATTTTGTTCTAATAGGCTGCGGGGTTAAAAAACCAGGTCTTATATAGTGCCTACACAATTGTGGCGAAAAATAACCATTATTATCAAATGGACCGTTGGAGTACCGGTAATGAGCTTCACTGTACCATTCACCATTCGAACCCTGTTCCTCAGGAGAGTGGTCATCTGAGGCAGCGCTTTTAATCGTAGATAGGTTTTCGTTGCTACTTTGAGCGTCGCTTTCATCATCAGTAACATCTCTTTCATAATCAATAACATCTCTTTCATCATCAGTAACATCTCTTTCATCATCAGTAACATCTCTTTCATCATCAATAACATCTCTTTCAGCATCGTTCGAACGGGGAAATGGGATCGATTCCAGCGTATCAATCCTATCAAAAAGTAAGTCAATCTGGTCTTGGATGACGAGAGGATGAACTATAGCGGGGCCGAGCTCCACGTCCCGTAGCTCCTCGGCCGGCTCCGGTTCCAGTACCTCGTCGGGCTGTTCGAGTAGCTCTTCCAGGAACAAGTCATTCAGCTCGTCGTTATTCGCGTCCTCCATGAGCACGGCCGCAAATCCTACGCCGTAATCAACGATGAGCGCTTGGTACAACTCGTCCATGTCCTGCTCGGCCAAGAGCTGCTCCTCCTCGAGCTGCTCCTCTCTGAGCTCCTGGTCCAGAAGCTCCTCGGCCAGGGTCACAAGTCTTTCCAGTAATGACAACTGCCTTAAGGGATGTAAAGATTGGATCTGCTCATTTATAAGATAGAGCTCTTGTTGTATATCGATCTCCTGATCACCGGGATTTTCATTTTCATTATTTTGATCATTTTCTACCTCAAAAATTACGACCGGCTGTTCCTCTTCCTCCAAAATATTTTCTAACTCTTGAGGTTCTTCCTCAGAAATTTCTTTATACTCTTCATCAGTGCCACAGGCTACATCTGCTGTTTCGTTTAATCGTTTTCTTTCTTCTACGACACGATCGAGAGCCATAAGCAAACGATTGTCATTATCGATTTTCCTGTCTGCTTGACGCATCGCCCGCAAGTCTAATCGATTTCCGGCTTCGTGCAATGTAATGTATTTCCTATGACGGATATTGCCTTCTAGCCGACGTCGAGCCAAATCCCTGCGAATGGACCGTTCGCGCTCTTCGCGACGTCTACGTATCTGTAAGTCTTCAGACATGAGGGAGGACTCGTCCACGATGGTTTCGATGTCGTCATCGTTGTCATTGACTGCATAATCAGGATCGTCCTCTATGATGTTCAGTGGCCGGTACTCCACTGGTCTCCGTTCTTCAGTGTATTCACATACGTAGGGGTCGATGTCGTCCACGAGCGCGTCCACGTCAAGTTCTTCCACATCGCACTGGAACAGAGACACGCGAGCTAAAAACTACCCCTCTGTGTCTCCCTCCATCAATTTGACCCCAGTAAATATTGGAAACCTAAAGTCAATCTTGTTTTATATACAATTTTTTTTTATGATTGCGTTTTTGATATTTTATTTCTTATTTGACATTTTACTCTGTACTGTATAATTCTCTGTAATGTACACAGTTTTAAATTGTATAATGCTGTTAATGCTTCATCGTAGAACATACAGATCCTTACATATTCTTTTTATCACCGTATACTGTACCTTAGGGATGGTTTTGTAGGGTTCCGTAAAACAGGGCCCTATTACCAAGTCTCCGCTGTCTGTCACCAGGCTGTATCACATTAACTGTGATAGTTAGACATTTGAAATTTTCACAGATGTATTTCTGTTGCCGAACATATACTAAACAACAGAATAAAATAAATATTTAAGAAGGTTCCCATACTACTAGGTCGAGGTCTCGCTCTGTCCGTCCCCGCTCTTTCTTGAATATCTCAGAACCTACTGCAGCTTTTAACTTGAAATTTGAAATAATGATACATTTTGTGCGCCATTACTGATTTCAAGCAAAAAAATATATAAATAAATGAAAGATATTCATTTTATATTTTCAGTACAAATTGTGATGTTGAAATTTCAAAGGAGACCTAGGGGAAAATGGGTTATTAAATGAAAGGTATTGTTTTGTACATTTCAAAACAGTTTTTGAAATTTACGTAGGCTTCATACTTTTCGAAATATTTTGAAAAAAAGAAGAATTGACCATCCCCCTTCCCCCATTCTCCGATGATAGCAGACCGATCCATGTACAATGTATAGGACGTTTGTAAATATAGATCTATATATTTTACCGAAAAATATAATGCACTCTGTATAACAATTTTTGAAAAAAAGTATTTTGGATATTGTCAAAAAGAGGGGATTTTTATTCAAAAGGGGGGGCTACCTCTCTTAGTAGGATATCAAACAAAAGGCATTGTTTTGTAAATTTTTAAAAGTTTTCGAATTATTATTTTTTACTTTACGAATTATATTTCCATTTGAAAAAATCGAAAAATTGACTGACCAAATAATTGGCAAATGTTCGAAACCCTCGGCGCGCGAGTTACACTCGCACTTAACGGATCTTGTTTTATACTATCCTAGTAAAAAGTCTATCACTGTATACTGTAGTCTATCACTGTATCGCTGTATAAAACAACCGTCAATCTGACTTCTATTATTTAATTTAAATTCGGCAAAAAATATTACTTTAAAGCATATTTTGCAACCGAAAAAATTTCTACAGAGCTATCCAGACCATAGACGTACCATACGTGCTAGTAAATAGGTTTATTTTATGAATGTTAGATTGAGGTATATATTTTATATGGGCCGTAGTTTTTAGTATTTTACATCATGTACTAGACTAATATTGCCTTAAATAAACGATTTTATTTTATTAATAGATGCCACGATAGATGAAAAAAAGATTTTCAAGCCCATTTTAATTATAGGTGAGATAGGTACCATTTCGATTTTTTAAGCTTTACCGGTCCATTTGTACACACCTCAATGTGTTGCAGTACTGCTACGTGCTACCCCTTTCTTGACTATGAATTTCACCGTTAATGTCTCAAGTCTCAACATTGACTCCTTGAACATGAGAGAGAACGACAAACTTCGAGAGACCTATACCCAGCAGTAGACAAAACCCGTCTTAGGCCAAATCGGCTGTTGTGTGGTGGCCAGCAGTCGAACAGCATGATTGGTAGGTTGGTAATAGACGAAATGTTATTTTATTTTCTTAGCTCTTACATTTTTATAACTTTAGATGTGTTATTATAACAATGTTGATTTAAAGACAAAGTTACGTTACCAAGAAAAACATTTTTAATAAACTCACCATACAATCCGTTAATGCCGCAATTACCACTTACTTTTAACAAAAAATAAACAGTTCACATAATTAATCATTGCCGCTTAAAAAGTATTTCCTTGCTCATTTATTTCAGATCGTTAGCTACATCTACATGATGGAACTTATTGAAATAAACAGTTCTAGTGCGGTTCGAAGCGGGCATCCCGCAGAAGTAGACTTCTTTAATAAAAATGAGTGATGAACAAACAAAGTTCAAACACATTCATAAAAGCGAAGGTCAAGACATATTAGCATTTACAGTATAAAATTGTTTCCCGCAACTCCGTCCGTATTTTATTACTTTAAGTTATATTTGAGACTAAGATAGGTAGCCCAGAAAACATTATATTCCACTGCAAATTCGCCTATCTTATAGATAGTCGATGCATTCATCCTAGAAAGACTGAGGTACCTACCCTTTTGATCTTACACATGGATTCTTAATGTATAAAAAGATAAAAAAACGAAACGTCATTCGTCATTTCGTCAAACGAATCATCATTATAAAAAGCAGTGCGCCATTGTCACTCTACGCGACAGCAGTCCGTCAAGTTAAGAATAATGTAATAGTTACCAAAGAATCGGTATCAATAGAATTGATAGCTATGAGTCCGGGTGGGTGCGATTCCGAAGTCAGGTCAGAGGCGAGGCTCTGCGTGTCGGTGGGCGACTGCCGACCCCAAAGCCGGAGGCGTCGCGGCGACCCCTCTGACATTGCCGCCTCAGCGGCGGACCCCTCTTCCGCCTCTGGCTGTGGCTCCGGCCTATGCGTACGTACACAACAGCGTTAATACACAAACCACTATAATACAGTAAAACTAATCAAACCACCCGCTGTCCGCACCGCATCCTACTGTCTGAAGTCAAAAAATACCAAACGGATTTCATCAGGTTTTCACCAGTTAACGAAATTATTTCATGGGGAAGGTTCATTAGGCGTTCAATTATTACGGTTTTGTGTAAAAATGATGGAAAAAAAATTATGTGGTGGTGCATTACAGAGGTGCGTCACGTATAATAATCGGTTTGTGTTTTTTTTTGTAAAGACCTGAATGCTTTACCAACCGTGCGAAGCCGGGCGGGTTGCTAGTAAATAAAAATAAAATGGCTCCAAATTAATCAGTTTGTTTTGATAATCTAAATCCCTATTCCAGCTAGATCCGGCCAGAAAAATGCCTGCAGATCATACACACATATTATTGTCATGCTCTGGGAATCGAACACGCTACCATCTCTGCGTCGCAGTTGGACTTTAACCTTCTGCGCCACGGTTTTATAAAGTTACGTACAAGGGTCAATGATCTACCGGTGAATGTAGCGTACGAAGATATTTACGGCCCGTGTTGCTTAATATACTTGATGGTTACGCAAGGTGTCTGCGGATCCCGTCGGTATGTCGTAATCAGTCAGCTGCAAGGCCCAGTGTGTTGTTATTTTGGCAATTCATATTTGACCTCGTTTTATATTATAAAGAGTTAATATGCATTCACCTTTTCCGTCATACTAAAATAAGTCTTAGGTCGTTAAATATGTAAGGTGGGTTATGTGGGTTATTTGTCTTATTTCCATCTACAGCTAATAGGTACAGTACAATTATTTTAATTATTATTATTTTTTTTTGGCCTACACTGAAAACCAGCGCTGGGTAGACACACCTGGTCTACCCAGCACAATGCTGAGTGTGGGCCATATTTGCACTAGAAACTGCTACGCACAAAAAAGATGTAGACTAAGTATAGGATTAATTTAGTTTAGTTATTGTGTTGTGTAGTTTTTAATGGCAAATAAAAATATTTTCTTCTTCTTCTTCTTCTACAAGTTTGAATTAGAAGAAGAATATTTAGTTTTATTTAAACTGTGATGATAATGCGTGATTGCCATCTTAATTCTTTAGTTTTATATTCTTGTATGACATGCAAGAATGTGATAATCAGGTACAATTAACGTCCTTATTTTAGAGGCTAGTGTGAGAATCAGATTTCATATTATTATAGGTGTGAGTGCAGAGTCTTGCTTGGATTGTGAAGGATAGCCGGTGGCGGAGGAGCCCTCCATAGGTGTGAGTGGAGGCAGTGTCTTGCCTTTAGTGTGAAGGGGAACCGTTGGCAGAGGCGCCCTCGGAGCGCAGCAGCGGCACGGCGTCAGTCCCTGAGGCCTGGCTGTCAGAGGCCCACTCATCCTATAAATATAGGTGTGAGTAGAGGCAGTGTCTTGCCTTGAGTGTGAAGGGGAACCGTTGGCCGAGGCGCCCTCGGAGCGCAGCAGCGGCCTGGCAACGGGCTCGAGGCCTGACTGTCAGAGGCCAACGCGTCATATAAATATAGACGTAAGTGCAGTGTCTTGCCTTGAGTGTGAAGGGGAACCGTTGGCGGAGGCACCCTCGGAGCGCAGCAGCGGCCTGGCAACGGGATCGAGGCCCGACTGTCTGAGGCCTACGCGTCATATAAATATAGACGTAAGTGCAGTGTCTTGCCTTGAGTGTGAAGGGGAACCGTTGGCGGAGGCGCCCTCGGAGCGCAGCAGCGGCCCGGCAACGGGCTCGAGGCCCGACTGTCAGAGGCCTACGCGTCATATAAATATAGACGTAAGTGTAGTGTCTTGCCTCGAGTGTGAAGGGGAACCGTTGGCGGAGGCGCCCTCAGAGCGCTGCAGCGGCCCAGGGTCGGGCCCGGAGGCCTGGCTGCCGTGCTCCGAACAGGCTTCGGTGTCAGCCTCGTCCTCCATGTCCACGTTCTCGTCCTGCCCGTCCTCAGAGTCCATCGTCGTGGGAGTACTCCCCTACAAGAAACACCTCTATCAAAAACACAAACATTAACCCCGTTTATTTATAACCCTACTAGTTTTCAGCGATGGCTATATATATAATTTATAAATTTTTCAAGAATGGATGACATGGACTTCAAACTTTCATAATTCATATGAAGTGTTTCTAATTATATGACCACCACTGCATTTAACTTATCGAATTAAGAATTAAGAAGGTGCTTTCTAATAATTAAAATGTATCTTATATCTATAGTTGTTTTTGTTTACCAACAAAAATTAAGTAGGTTCCTCTATGCATGAGAAACTTAGGCGGGTATGTATGATATCCAATTTCTGACAAAAACTCCGTTGTAGGGATGACCCACAGATTAATAAATAATAATTCTTCACTCCACGATTCGTACGTAGCTGAGTCGATAACTATCTACCGTTCAGTTCGTGCTCGCGCGCATTACAACCGTCTCGCATTATCACGTCTCGCATTATCATATCACCGATAATGTGGAGAAGGCTCGGTTCGCGGTCGCAAGGCGTCCTTCAACATTTCATGTTTGCTACGTTAGTCTGTACGCAGCATCATATAGTTAAACCTCAAAAATGCTAAAGGTCCCGATCATCTTTCAGAGAACACCACCCTTGACAGTTAGAATAAATAAATTTACTAGAGAATAATATACTAGAGCATTTATTTGTAACAGATCATCGAGCATTCGCTGTTTTTAAATTTAATCGAATCACACTTCGAACATGACACTCGGTGTTCATCTTTACAATCTGATTCAGATTTTAAAAACCAACAAGCATGTTCTACCATTTTACGAGCGCGGGTGACGGGGGACGGTGGGGGGGAGTGAGGTGCGCGAATGACGGGAGACAGTGGGGAGTGAGATGCGCGGGTGATGGGGGACGGTGGGGAGTGAATTGCGCAGGCCGAAGGAAACTGTACGGAAGGTACAAAAATATGTTACAAATGCTCACTAGAAGAGCATTAGGTATGTTGAAAACAGCGTCGAGCGATCTTATGAACGTTACAATACATAAAAAGAGAAATTCTCTACGAATCTGAACATTTATCTGTATTTTACCATTCGTAAGATTGCTCTAAACTCACCTGTACCTGTGACACAAAATTTGAATGGTGGAAACATTAGCAAATGATTGGTGTGAATGAGTAGGTACGCATAGAATGTTTTCCGCATCATTTGCAGGACAACATTTGTCTTGCAAATCGTTTTATCATAACTTATTTTGTTATTGTTAGACAGACTATTATATATGTATATAACCCCTATTAATACTAGACAGCGAAAGATTTAATGGTATTAAATAAACATAAGTGTGAAAAATCAACAGCAAGCTACGCAAAGACCTGTACCCAAGTATTAAATTATTGCAGAAATACATATATATATAAAACTTACCTACCGTGATAATGTCGCCACATGTAGTAATACAACATTAAATACTAGATATAGTCGAATTAGTTAGTATTCCGCCTTGAAAAATTTTAATCATCGGAACGGGTTTTCTTTAACACAGTGAACGCAGGCCGAAAAAATAATAGTTTTAGAGTTTCCAGTACGGTTTCTAAACCCTTTATGGTCTCGCTCTGCCCGTCCCCGTTCATTCTTGAATATTTCAGTAACTACTGCAGTAATAAACTTGAAACTCGAAATAATAATATATTTTGTGCGCCATTACCGATTTAACGAAAAACATATAACGAAAATGAAAAATGTCTGTGCATAAAATTGTGCAATGTTGAAATTTTAAACGACACCTAGGGGGCAAGCAAATAGGGTGAAAGTGATAGGTATTCAAAACCGTTTAAAATTTCTCTTGATTTTAGTGCGCTGGGTATCCGGCGTGGCAGTGTATGGGCATGTACATTGTACGTGGTCTTTCAAACGTACCGTTATTTGCACACACTTCGCCCGGCTAGCCTGCAATCGGGACATATGAAAGTGCACTAGGACAGACTAGGACAGGTAGTTTTACAAAATGAAGTACCTAAGTCTAACTGAAAAAATAAATTATTGTACCTTTTTATAATGATAGAATTTCAGTCTATGATTCATCTGGTACTTAGGTTGGGAGTAAATGAAGATGTGTATATTGTCCAGCATAATTTCTTCTCTACCATTCCATAGGTTCTTAAAGGCTACTACAATCGGCCCAATAATATTTATATTAATAATGAAGTGAATAAAAAGTTAATAGTCCGTTGCCAAAAAAAACGAGTTTACTAATTTTTATGAACAATAATAATAACAAAACTATTGACTTTAGTTACTCACAATAAGTGTCTAGTTTGTCACTTTTCTGCCATATTCTCATCACATTTGACAGATGACTCGAGGGTACGTGAAAAAGTTTGTGTTCAAGCAGTTTGACAGTTTTTTTAATCGCAATTTAAACTCCTACTTCTTATAAAATGGCTCTGCGTTTGATTTTTCGCGATATCCCTAGCATTAGTTTATTTGAAAAGTACCTACCCTTTAATTAGAAGAAATCGTGATATTTGCACTTGATTCTTCCAAACGCGCTTTGCTCTGTCCCGTTCGTTTGAACGCGAAGCCTATCATATAAATATATATTGATATTAATATACTTATATTAAAAATATATCTATGTAATGTATTGTATTATGTATATCAGTTATCTAGTACCCATAACACAAGCTCTGCTTAGCTTGGGCTAGATAATGCTGTGTGAATTGTCCAGTATTATTTATTTATCGTTTCACAAAATGGCGTCGTTAGTAGCCTCTTCAAAGAGAACTTTACTGCGTTATTTATTTGTCAATGGCAAATTGGTGATGGGAGTATGTGTAAAGTGGTGTGGTGTAGTGTAGTTTTGCCGCGATTCGTGGCTCGGTCGCAACTGCTCGTACCCTGCTCGGCTCGTCGTCTTCCGGCGGCGGGAGTAGCGGCGGCGCCTGCATCGGCTTTACCAGCTGCATGTGCCCCCGGCAATACGGCGGTAGAACCGACCGGTTTCGCACTAATATATTCACGTTCGAACGCTGGGCCTGATATAGGCAGCACTGGGACAAGTACACTTATTTATCTGGCATCGGACACCACCCGCGGCTAACGTGATTCGCTATTCTTTTCAGATTCTACTGTCTGTCTGATTTCTGTGACCGTACGCAGTATCTATGAAATAGCTCTTTCGATTGCATTCCACAGCTATAGACGAAGACGATATAGCTGAGGAACACTAACATCTAAAGCACGTGCTCATTATATTATTGCGCTACGATCGCGGGACACGATAAAAGTAAAATGATACGCTTTATTACTAAGGGGAATGGATGAAATGCATAATAATGAAAGTTAAGCTGTGCACGACTATGAAACCAAAACTCTAACTACAAGCTTCAATCAAACTCAGAAACAATATAATAACTAGTGTAAGTAATATATACAAGCAGAAAAGCACACGCAAAGCACATTCTCAATAAAACGCGATGTTTTTAATTTTTGGTCATAATAAAAAAAACGTGATTAATTTCAACTCAAATTGTGTTAAACTCCTTCACCTTTGTTGTGAATTTGGGGCAGTATAAAAGCCTACCTGAACTTGCGAACCACATTTAGCCACGGGCGATAACCCATTGTAGTTTAAATTCCGTTACATCAAGTTCTAGATACAGCTACGAGAGAAACCCATAACAGGCGGAGCTATAATATATATTAATTAGTAAGCTATTTAATACGGTATAGCAAGCTGCCACAGCTAGTGGCTATGCTATAATATTATATATAATATTATTATGTATTATATATTTTCGCACTCATTAGCTCTGCGGCCGTCATGTCTTACTATACTATTGGTGACACAATAAAAATATACGTTAAGCTGCGTTTGTGGTCACTCACCGATTACTATTAAAAATATACCGTAATATACCTTGCTATAATTTATATAAATATATATTATAGCTCCGTCTGTTGTGGGCTTAATACTGCATGCAATATTGGAAACAAGCGTGTCATTCTAGCAAAATAATTTGAAAGGAATCAAAAAGGTTTCGTCTCATCTGCTACCAAATGGTACTGTCATCTCACTCTGCTGCGAAATAAATACCTAAGTACTGGTTTGGATTTTATAATTTATACTTAAAACTTAACTTGTCCACAACATTATTTAACTCTTCTCACTAATGCATTAAAACAAGTAAATGTTAGCTTCTTTAATTTAAGCGATGTTGTACCTACTCCCAGGTGCACTTTAATAAATCGCTTTGAAAGCTGTGAACTCGCATTCATACACAAATATGTCGCTATTGCAAGCGTGTCTATCTAGCAGCGTAAGTATTTTTGTTTATAGTTTTGGGATAATAGTCCGTCCACGCTTTTTTTTTCCTTGGCAGGTGCAGTGACAATCTTGTCCTAATGCTTTGCCAGTTCCGTTCTAAAGGATAATCAAAATCGATTTTGTTTATGAAGAAGTTGTACCTAATGGATTTCATTATTTTTACAAACATTTTGTAGTATTTTGCAGATATGTTCAGGCGTTTTAATTCGAACATTCAATAAAATATTCTTTTTTGTTTTATTTGCTACTTGTTTCTGCGGCATTACACGCATTTTCTGGTTTAAGGAGATAAAGTTTAATTAGTAAGGTTATTTAACTGTTCTAGTTTTTTTCTTAAAGAAAAATCCAGTAATTAATAAATTTCGAAGATCTCGTAAGTACCTATAATTATATGCGAGTCGACAGATTCGCAACACTATTTATAAAAAGAAACTAAATCTGTGATATTCATTATTTCATTCAAACTTCAGTCAGTTGCCCGCATCGAGTTAGAATACTAACTCGATGGTTGCCCGTCAACAATTAGGAAGGGGAACCATCATGGGCGTACATGTGTTAACAATAAAATAAAAGCGTGGACGGCGTACAGTACCAGAACTCATATTAGTATACTTCAAAATCTTTACTTTTAAATATTGCTAAATTAGTGTACTACAAAAAACGAAATTACAATTCATGAAATGATTGGCAAGCCGACATTATTTTCACTATTGATTGACTATTGAATCATCAGTCAGAGCGCAAGATGGCACTACAGTAACGATCAGTTCCGGCAACCTACAAACAAAAACTGAACAAAAAAGGGGCTCATAATGATAGGATAAAACCAAACAAAAATATGATTATTGGTTTATGCTTACGTATGGTGGTGCCGACCCTCCGTTCACCAGCCTGAAGAACTCCCGTGGGTTAAAACCAGTCGAGTTGGCCAGGATCAGGGACCGGCTCGCTACGAGATTCTCGTGAGCCACCAGCCGGAGCCAGTTGCGGGTTGCCGATCCATAGTTTTCAGTAATGTTTAACTGCGTTAGAAACGACTGTTTTACTGCTATATACTGTGGCTAGGTTGAATCTACATTGCTATACATACACCAACCAACTCGATGTAGAATAAAACTCACTTCTTGGCGTTTCTAGTATAATTGTAAGAAAATGTATATTGAAGGAAAGATCTCAAAAAGACAATTAATAAAAATTGTTTAAAAAAAGACGCGACATATGAATTTTAGGTTAGGTATATAAAGCGGTTTGTTTACAAACATTCTACATTGTCTTTGGCTAGTGTATAGGAGAGTGAATGACAAGAGGGTAGCTATAATTAATTAGAATCAACATGGGCGTCGTCCAGTAATCATGTAGGCTCGAAAGGACTAGTCACAAAGTCGAACGCGCGATTTCACAGTAGCTGTCTTGAGGTCAGGAGGTTGGCGGTGTTACTCTCCCTGTTTAACATAGCCAATCTCACCTGCGTTTGCGCACTTGGGCACTATATTTCCTGCGCAGATGGCACTTGTCCCCGCTGAGACCGGCCGTGGCCGAAATTCGGCTGGACATCAAGACGTGCCACGTAATCATTTTTATGAAAATATTTTATAACTCACCACAAATTCGTCAAAGCGCAGCACGAGCCCGTCGAAACCATCTTCGATGAAACACATAAACAGTTTGCAGAGATCCGCGAAGAAGCGGAACAACACCGTGTAGAACCTAGAACACAAATAATTTAAATATAAATACCTAACGAGTAGAAAAATCTTGGGTCGAACGGGGAAGCACTCATTTTATAAATTAGTTGGTGTATCCACACCCTTGAGCAGCTTCGGTAGTGTTATTGTTTTATGAGACTTTTTTGTTCCATTTTCAAACCTACCGCAGACGGGTTTTGTTTGCCATACTCGCACACCAAGTGAACATAAGGAAGCTACTGCCTTATCTGACGACTTTCACGGGCCGAGTGGGAGGTGTTGAATATAACGCGGCGACCACACACTCGTATAGTAGTACCTTCAGCCTGTATACTATACCTGGCTGCAAAATTCTCGCTGCCTGATTCTGACATGATGCAGGCGATAACAGAGGGCAGGCGCGAGCGCAACATCGCGCGGAGGGTCGCAGTCGGGTCGATGTCCCGCGTCGATATGGCTTCCCTCGCAGGGATGGGGGGCTGAAAAATGCGCATTTACTTTATAGAGTAAAACGTTAAGCTAGAAACAGACTGATGTATGTTGTTTGGGGCGCGTCGGAACAATATCAGTTTCATATAGGTTAAGTTCGGATTATTAAGTTTTTTACTACCAAACCTTTGAACTAGCCAATCCTATCCAGGTTAACTGATACAAAGATTTTTTAAGTTTTATTGAGTTAATAAATTAAATGGCTGTTGGATAAAAACTGTTATCATCACGTAGGGAACGTTTATTATATTTTTGACTCAGTTGTTCTGATATAAGTTTTTGATCAATATGAAACAGGATTGGCAGCAAAGAGGTTTTGTGTAAATGCCCATATTTTGCTAACTGTAAATTTGTTGAAAATCTGTTATTGGGGATGTAAACTTCTCTAAAAAGTGAGAGTAGTATCTAAGACCATTTTCCGGTAGCCACACCGGTTAAGGTGCGTGCCCTTACTGTCCCGTCTAAAAAAAATCCTGTATAATTAATACACACATCAGGTGGGTCGTTTGTTTATCTCCAAGTAGTAAAAAGTAATAGAAAAGAGATAGATAAGGTAGCATAGAGGAAACTTACTAAGTCGCTCAAAAAGCTAGCGCCTTGTTCTAAGAGTCGTTCGCAGAAATCTTCGAAACTACTGATTCTGCGTCCCGCTTCAGAGTCCTCCAACGTTCTCTGTATGAAATCGCGAAGCTGAATGCGAATTCTTGCAAACTCCGACGGGACTGGGGTTAGTTCGGTCGGATTCTGGTTCATCGGATTCAGGAACACGTACCGAGCCTGGAAAGCAATGTTGCATTCAATCCTTGTTTTACTTAAACATAAAAGTGTGACTTGAATGTATTAGTAAAACAGAAAAGCGGGACGTCATCAACAGCCTATTTACACTAGATGACAGATAGCTTGGAAATACAGGTCGTTGACCTCCTTTACGAAATCAAAATAGGCCACAACATAAAATTTTACATATTTAGGACTATACAATTATTTGGAAACTTGTTATTCTTACGCATAAAATTATGATTATTAATTACGATTAGTTCTATACTATATTGAATATATAAACGTTTCCAATACTTAAATTCTTATGTTGAACACACTTCATTGTTTTTCAGTCTTGTTAAAGTAATTTTGTAATCTTAACCATAATATTATTATATTTAATTAATATATCACCAGTTTTAAATTATTATCTTATTTTAGAACATACGTAAACTAATCGAAAAAGTAACATGATGTAACTATTCCCGATTTAGTTTTTTTTGGATATTTTGTTTGTCTTTTCCTTCCTAGTACCACGGTACTTGAAACTGTTATCGCTTCAGGTTTTTATGGAAAGCGAGAGAATAACGCTAAATGTCAATGCATTTTTTTTATTTCGTGGATGATGGAGGTGAACGACTGTTTTGCCACCTTATTTGGCACTTAGTATAATTCTCTACTGGACATAGATACCACCCATGAAAAACCCATGAAAAACATATCACTTACTAGGGCAATCATAAATGCATTCAGTTGTCCTTGCTCTGTGATAGGTTCGTGTAGAAGGCGCAGCATTGTCGCCATATGTGCCTGTAACCAATAAAACAAATTGAGTATCATACGAATAATCTGTGTTCTTGTTGTTTTTGTGTGTGTTCTTGAGTGGAGACCGCGACTCGGCAAACGTAGTGTAGGACACCCTCCGACCAGGTGGGATGACGATTTGCGAAAGACTGCTGGCAGATGTTGGATGCGGCAAGCTGAAGACAGGGCGCTATGGCGCTCATTAGGGGAGGCCTATGTCCAGCAGTGGACTAATATAGGCTGATGATGATGATGATGATGACGAATAATCTATATCCAAAAAAAAATAGAGACTGTTATAATAACATTCATTATTCTGGTCCTCTGGCGAACTACGTGACAAAGATGCGAGCACGCATTACTCGTATAACTATTATTATTAGTGATTTGATGATTTTTAGACAAGCATCTGGAACAAATGTTGACAGATCATACAAAGTTCTGTCTCGAGGCGAGAATCGAACTCGCAACTGCCAGTGTCGCAGGCGGACCTCACTGCGGCAATTCGTTTCCACTTACTTCCGTGAACACCGGGTTCCTTTCCCTAATGATTTCGATGGCGGGCGCTGGGGGGCGGGCATTGAGCTCTCTCTGTTCCTCTTCGGCTTGCTGCTGGTATATGCTCCTTTAAAAAAATATTTATATGTGGAATGGGAATTTGATGTTTTACCAGGACAAAGTAGCCTATGTTACTCTCCATCTTTAACTCTGCCAAAAATCAAGTCGATTGGTTGGTTGGTTAGGACGTGAAGGAAGAACAAACAAACACACTTTCGCATTTAGTGTTTAGTTAGGATAGTTAGGATTAATAATACATTTATAAAACACATTTTTTTCCAGAGAAGACACCCATAATTTTGGTTCGATGAGCAGACCGACATACCGGAGAGAGTTTAGCAATAGGACCAACGGCTTTACGTACTTTCAAATGAACGGGGGTGTAACATCGTCAACTTCGTGACTTCGGGATCAGACTGAAATAGCGAATTGAATAAAACAATTGTATAACACTTTCAGGACCCACGGCCCACATGTGCTCCTGGTGGTTCTCTAGGCGGCAGGCAGTAAATCTATTTTTTTTATTTGCTTTGGGTGGCTTGTGTGTCACTGCGGCCATGATAGGCCTATTGTGATCGCCACTTTAAACGTTCACCCCTGAAGCTGCGGCGTTCATAATTCGCCACTAACCTTTGCAGCTGCTAGGAACTGTAGGATTATCTTCGGGGAAATGTCTCTTAGCTCATCTGGGCTGGTGCAGCAACAGTCAACTCAGTAAATCCATGCTAGTATTATAAATTCAAAAGTAGCTCTACCCTTTTACGCCCAAACGGCGGCTGAACGAATTATAATGAAATTTGGCAAGGAAGTAAACGGTAATCCGGGGACAGGCATAGGCTACTTGTAAGCAGCAAAGCCGCGGGCAGTAGCTAGTAGATAAATTAAAACTTAATGGTAGGAAATTGTGTATGTTTCAATGTATTACTTACAGGTGGTTCATGAAAGCTAACATCCGTATCTTGCAATTAGCGGTCTTCTCTTGCAGAGATTTTTACCAGACGGTCATAACGGGACCTTATATCTAATGGTGGGTTCAGACCAAGCGAGCGATGAAAACTAGTGAGATTCGGAAGAAGGCGAAATAAGGCCCTCGGTCGGACTCTCTTCGCAATGTTTTTTTGCGTTCGTTTGTTAGCCTTCGGTCGCTTGGTCTGTACCCGGCATAAAGCTACCTATGAGATAGCAGTTGTATACTATTATATACTAAAACTTTCATGGCCCAAGGTGCAGATGTCTCTCTCTGGCTCTTCTCCGCGGATCGCACCGCAGATGAATGCGCAGTAAATGCGTTAACTATGTTCGTAAATACCTGCGCTCCTGCAGATGGTCGCGGGCGAAAACGCTATTGCAGTGTTGATAACGATCGTACACAAGGCAGGCCATCGCGAATGGATATTCGGTGTCGGTCGCGCGACGCCTAGGCCCGCCCCACGGCGCTAGAACATGGAGCATTATCATGCACTTACTATATAAACAATCATATCATAAATACATGGTCCCACGTTATATCTGTACTAAGCGAAATTGGGTGATTCTGGAGGGTATATTATTTTATTTCAAAACCTTGTAGCTTTATTGGCTGATTTAGGTGTGCAATCATAATGTTTGAAGATGGGCTGATTTTAAAATGGATCAATTATTGATTTTATTATTTTTATGAAATGCTTTTAGTACGTATTTGTCAAAAACAAACGGAGTCACCTAATCAATTTTTGAAAAATTTACGGAAATTACTTAAGTCAAAACAACGCATAAAAGAAAACGGATAACGCATATTTCGATATTATATGTGCTCCGAAAAACACAGCATTGTTTTATGAATGGTTTGTATTATTTGCCTTTGTAAATAAGTTTTAGGTATACTTTACAGACTTCTTTGAGCCTAATAGCCTATGGTCTTTTTGAAAAAGAAGCCGATCCAGAATATCATGTTGTGCGGCTGTCACTGTCATTAATTAATCAGTAGTTTGCTGCTAAAAGCAACAAATGCAAAGTTTTTAGATTTATGAGAGAAACGAATAAGCGATAAAAACACATTGTTTTGATGACCCCTCTACATTCTTCTCTTTTCTTTTAGTACCTACACTCCCATACAATCAAACCACTATTGTGTTTTCTTTTTACTATATTATATTCGAAGCCCGCACGTTACAAAATCATACCTATAGTCTTTCGTCTTTACCCGACATTACTAACTCGGGAGTTGCACTAGTGAAAAGGATAGACATAGGATTTCGCGTTCATAGCGGGACAGGGCATAGCAACGCAAGCCCAAAAAATAAAGTAATATAACCGAAACATATAAAATTTTCTTTATACTTAGTTCTATCACCATGCTCATTTTCAAGATCTTAATTATTATTATCTTTCTATAATTATTGAGAAATTAAGGTTTTAGTAACAATTTAGAGGTGACTTGCGATTTTTTTATACCGAGAAAATTTTGTGGAATTATGTTTTCGAAACATATGATCGATAGAGTAAGTCCTGAGCTTTACCACAAATAAAAAAAACCCTAATTTTATATTCAAAAATATAAAATTACAATTTCGAAATTCAAAAAATCCCTCGAAATCCAGAATTAAATTTTCGGCTTAGTACACATAATACTTGGCGCCTTATATGCTTCTTATATTATGTAAAAAATAATTATACAAATTGAATAGTGACGTAAGTAATGCTCATTAAGCTTAGATAATGATGATGAAGTGTCCTAAGACCCAGAGGTTTGAAGAAAGGACTTGGCAGATCATATTGTGTTAGGAGCATGACAGTAGTGGTCAGTCGAACGAAAGGAACGGCAGTGGGATTAGTGAACGTACTCAAATAACTCCTTGAGGTAAGCTGGCGTATTAGGGCTTAAGTGGTTTGATGATTTTTAGACAAACCGACTTCAAATTCTTACTATTTACCTACACTAATATTAGATTACTAAGACAGAAACCACCCGATATTATTTTTTAAATGGAAAAAATCATTTATTTCTGATGACAATAATATTGGCATCCCCTATTGTTATGATTCTTTCATTGAAATCATGAAATTTGCATGCATCCATCGACGATTTTTTAAAGGTAAACCATAACATTATGGTTTACCTTTATAAAATATCTGTAGAGAGAGAGAAAGATCACAGGATATTTTATTTACTTCCTTTTTTTGCAACTTTATAATTTTCCATCAATGTAATGACATCATTGGAAGGAATGCAGCACATACCACACACAACTTCCCAAGTCAAACCACTAAATCAAATCAAAAATGCTTTATTTCCATAAATACAAAAATGTACACTTAGAAAACGTCAAATTCCTAAATAAAACACTGACACGGAAATAAAGTGATATTTTTTATTCTGTCGGTATGTAGAGTAAAGTAAAGAAGCGACAAAGAAACCTGTTATCCTGTCAGTTGGTATTTTTCGAGTTGGAGCAAAACCCGTCCCAAGCTTTTAAGCTTTTCTTTTTAGGTATCTTTTAGATAATCTGATATTTTGTAGTAAGCCTTTTTGCACAGAAAGGTTTTGACAATTTGTTTAAATTTATTCACTGATAGATTTTGCAACTCACTGAGAGTTTTCTTGTAGAAGCGTATACATTGCCCTTTAAAAGATACATTAATTTTGTGAAGCCTGGTTGTGGGCACAGCAAGTTTATGTTTATTTCTTTCTAGTATTTATATCGTCGTTGTGGTGCGAGAAGTCACTAACTAACAATTTTGGCTAAAATGACTTAATGATGCCAAACTATTTTTACACCCATTATGTACCTTCTGAGAAGGTAAAAGAGCTGTTTTTCTTTTAATTTCGGGAAATACAAGAATGTCAAAACTACTTAACTGCTTGATGAGCCAAAAATCTGGCCACAAAAAAGAACCAAGGGTACTTAAGTAATTTATTTAAATCGTTTACTACCATATTTTTCAATTACTGGGGCTGCACTGCTCATTAAAGTCACTTAGTGACATTTCGCGTACAATTTTATTTGACACGATCTACCATAATGGCTCTTAGTTATTATTTGCACATAAAAACTAGAAATGAAATGAAATTCTGTTGTCCGGTAAGATTCATTAACAGATATTAAGTAATATTTAATGAAGGTGTTCGCGCATCTTTTGGTCTTTACATTCTGCGAAACCTAACTAAAGTACGTCAATTAAATCTGTATTGCTACTTATTTAGTAATTGATATTGTTTTGTGGCTACATTCACGCTATCCCCGCTCACCCGGGTCCGTGTTTGGATTCAATCACGTCATCATCATCATCATCAGCCTATAGTTAGTCCACTGCTGGACAACGGCCTCCCCTAATGAGCTCCATAGCACTCTGTCTTCAGCTTGCCGCATCCAGCATCTGCCAGCAGCCTTTCGCAAATCGTTCGGAGGGCGTCCTACACTACGTTTGCCGAATCGCGGTCTCCACTCAAGAACACGTTTACCCCAGCGGTTGTCGACTCTTCTCGAAATATGGCCAGCCCACTGCCACTTCAGCTTGTTAATCCTTTGAGCTATGTCGATAACGTTCTCTGTCGGTTGTATTCGTTGCGAAACCGAGAGAAACTCCGAGCATCTCTCCAATAGCTCGCTGGGCAACCTTAACCTACCGTGAGTGTCCACGTCTCGGCTCCGTAGGTCATGACGGGTAGGACGCACTGATTAAAAATTTTCGTTTTCAAGCATTGCGGTATGGATGACGAGAAGACTTGACGTAGTTTGCCAAACGCGGCCAATCTAGCTGGATCCACCTCTTGACATTCTTCTCGAAATTGTTTTTACCCAACTGCAGAGTCGGCCCAAAGTAAATACGCCGAAAAAAATTTGAGAAAGTAACCATGTACGACGACCGGTCCCAGATCAATTTGGCCATTGATCATGATCTTGGTTTTATCCAAGTTAATGCCAAGACCGATGCGTTGCGAGGCTAAAGCTAGGCCGGCCAGTATCCGGTTCAGCTCCTCAAGCGACTCTGCCATGAAGACTAAGTCATCAGCGAATCGCAGGTATTGTATGAGATGTAATCGCCGTTTATGTTGATGCCCTTACCTTCCCAGTCCAGCGTCTTAAACACATCTTCCAACGCGCTTGTGAACAGTTTCGGGATATTACATCCCCCTGTCTCACTCCTCAGTTGATTTTGATAGGTTCAGACTGCTGCCCCTGTACTTGGACACTCATGGTGACGGTATAATAAAGACATCTCAGCACCTCGATATAACAATAGTCTACTTGGCATCGCTGTAAGGATTCCAGAACAGCCCAGGTTTTCACAGAGTCAAAGGCCTTTTCATAGTCCACAAAGGCCAGACAAAGGGGCTGATTATACTCTTCGGACTTCTGTATAATCTTCATCACTGTGTGTATTTGGTTTATGGTGCCACATCCTCCGCGACATCCGGCCTGTTCCGATAGCTGGAACTACGAGTCTTCTGGCGAGACGGTTCATGACCACTCGTGAGAACAACTTATAGACATGGATCAGGAGCGATATGGGCCTGTAATTTTTAAGGATGGTTTTGTCTCAGGATTTCTATGGCCATTTATACGCTACGCTGCACATGCTCCTCATGCCCAACGAAATGACCACGATTCTAGAGCCACCCTGACACGCCACTATACCGACGAACTGACAGACATCAGTCAAGACGTGATCGTGTTGGCTCTGGGGCAGCTTAAAAATGGAAAAGCCCCGGTGAAGACGGAGCATCATCAGAGCTTTTGAAAGCCGGAGGAACCCCTGTTTTACAAGAATTACAAAACGTCTTCAATGCCGTCCTTCACAGTGGAAGAACTCCAAAGGCATGGAGCGGGAGTTTGGTGGTGCTCTTTTTTAAGAAACCCTTCTTAAAAAAGAGCACCACCAAACTCCCGCACAACACGATCACGTCTTGACTGATGTCTGTCAGTTCGTCGGTATAGTGGCGTGTCAGGGTGGCTCTAGAATCGTGGTCATTTCGTTGGGCATGAGGAGCATGTGCAGCGTAGCGTATAAATGGCCATAGAAATCCTCGATCTCGGCTAAGATCTCCGGCTTCGACAAAACGGTCCTCCCATCGTGCGTTCACTCAGCGTGCTTCGTCAGATGGCTCCTGACAAGCTGCTGAGTGAATACTTTGGATCCTCGGTTTCGCTCTATCACCTCCTCAATGAGACGTGTGTTGGAGCTCCAAAGGTCACGCCGCACCATCTTTGCAATTTGCTTGTTCAGGTCTGACCTCTCTGACGAAGTCGCCTGGGTGGTTTCCCGTTTTTTTTTTGTCATCAGCCCTAGAGTCTCATCTGAGACTTTAGACTTTCTGCCAGTGCGCTGCATTTTGCAGAACCTGATGCCCTCGTCTCTCAACGTTTCGACCAGGTTGTGTAGGGTCCCGTCAGCGTCATCAATGGGTTCCAAGGCAACAAATCTATTCCTGAGAAGCTGCTGAAACTTCTTAGTGCCCGCCATGATTTAGATAGATAGATAGATTATGATTAGGATCAGAGCGTGGACCTCATGTTCTTAAATAATTACCTACCTAACTCTTTTTCACATTTAAATTGTACCTATGTTATCTTTTCAACTCATCTTTAACATTAGCCTTAGTATTATGCTGTTTTCTAGTGATGTTTTTAATTATTTTGATTTTGTATTATGTTCATGCTGTTTTTTAAATAACTATATTCTCGTTTTCACATTGAAATTGTATTTATTCTTTTGAACTCACCTTTAACATTAGTCACTAATTGCTATCTGAAACAAAGCTATACCAAGAATAATTACTTAAGTAACATGAAAAGTTAATTAACTAACAATAATGACATCTTATTGAGTTTGTTAGAATTAACTAACTTACATTTTACTAAGTATCTCAGTAACCATAAAAATATTTACATAATTTATTGAACTATAGGGTGTATGGTAAAATTATCTATATTTTGTTTATAGAAATAATTTTTGTAACTATAAGCCCTAACGAGTTACACCGATTTCAAGATCAAAAAAACTTTGATCGTGATTATCTCGCAACTAACTTTTTGCACTTAGTGACTTCTCGCACCACACCGACGATATTATGTATATCGCTATTTTTAGGGAAGCTTTTGATATTTTTATAAGAGTACAACAAGTTTTCATAAATACTACCACCCTATACTGAGACACAAAGCCAAATAAAGTAGAAATAAGGTATTCTCCGCTAAATAAGAAGATTGTTAGTGCTTGAATTGAAATGAAGTATTATTTATTTGTTGGCGAATGAAAATGAAAATGTGTGACAAAAACATACAGTTCGACTGTTTGTTTGAGAACCTTCTTTTTTGAAGTCAGTTGAAAAGGAAACGTGCGTAACTACAAATCAATGACTCTTTAAATAAACCGTATACCTTGCCACTGGTTGCGGCGTTCTGCGTTACTTTGGTCAGATCCTCGATTCTGTGATTGCCCTTCATTTTGGGCTTGACCTTGACCCCGATTTTGTGATTGCCCTTGATTTAGGGGTGGGTCTTGGGGCATCATGCGATTACGAACAATTGCAACGATGTTTTGCAGTAGATCTGCAGTGGGGGTTCCTCCCACATTGTGTGCGGCGAAAAGCGGAGTGACGTACACTGTTGAAAAAATTATAGATAGGCACAAGGTAACGTCACGGTTTAATAGCGCTGTGTAGTTCGAACGCGCTGGAGTCTATTTTTGTTGTTTCGCGTGAATGTACACCTGCGCAGAACACCCCTTTACTTTTGCCAAGAGCTATTAAACCGTGACGAGACCTATACTGTAACGTATCTTGTGTCACTCTGTAAGGCCTAGGGCTCGAGTGGGATGACCCACCACTCGCCCAGTAGCGTACTGTTTATAGAGATTGTAATATAATAGGTAGTTACCGCCTTGATTGTTCAAGTCTAGGCCAGCGGCAGAAAAGAAGTTTGGCACCTCCTCCATGCTCATCACTACTTCCACGCCTCCCGACAGGTTGCGCATCAGGTTATCCAGATCTACCAAAACAAATATAGTGCTTATCAAAAATGTGTACAAGTTGAAGTTTTCATAAAATATATACATCATATACATAATACTAGCTTCAGCCCGCAGCTTTGCACGCGTTTTTTTGAAGAAAATCTTCTTTTATAATTTATTCCCACGTCAGATCTTTGTGTGCAAAATTTCAGCTTGTCCTCGGCCAAGTATCTTGACAACGGCACAAGTCTCGCCTTTATAATATTAGGAGGATTAATAATATTTTGTGTAAATTAATAGTTCATCCTCAAAAATGCACTTCGTGTGTTACTTTTTGTCTCGGATTTTTATGAAATTTTACATGAAGATTGTATCCAGCAATCTTATTGTCTAGCTTGAGTTAATAACCAGTGGCCGACGAAAACCAGTTGCGAATTTGTCGGTATTGTCTAACGTATTTGGTATTCGGTTTCAGAGTGAATGCTCCATGTGAATTTAATTTCTCACGTTTTCGATCTTTCATGCGTTTCGTTAATGCAAGTAGGACTACTAGTTGTTCCAGTAGTAGGTACTATATCCGATGTAGTATTTACTAGTTGCAAAAACAGTGGTTATAATAATATAATAATAACACTTTATTGTACTTAAATAAATAACAAAAATACACCTTATATCTAAATATAAAAAAACTAACAGTACAATAGGCGGCCTTATCGCTGAGAGCGATTTCTTCCAGGCAACCCAGGCAGGTTATATTATAAAATGCTCTAAAAACACAGCCTGGGCATTATTTTTGTACTTTATTTGAATTTTATTCACGTATTTTGTAACTAAGTTTACTATAAATGTAGGCTGATGATGAAGTTTACTACAAAAGAGGTAACGGAACGCAAGTGCTGTCAAACTAGCTAATGTCACTGTTGGAGTTTCAATGTTACCGTTCTTCTAGCTACTTTTTCGCTAGAACGAGGGGATTTTACTCAGAGCAATAACTAACATATTGCTCTGAGGGATTTTATAAATTTTTCGCGGACAAAATTCTGAGTTTAGCGGGAAAAAAGTGTTTGACGATTTCTAACGACTCTTAGGATGGTCAATCTCTTTGCTGTAAAGGTTTCAACTTCCTCTTCTGTTGAAATAATAATTAAAAAACCTGGCGACTTCGTGTTTAATTTTAAAATTTAGCTACTATATATATTACATATAATTCTGGTAGGGTAAAGATTGATTTCTAGTATTTTCGATTATAAATTTTATTAAAAGAATGCTTTGTTTTCTATGATGAAATGAATGTATTCAATCGCTTATTACTTACTTCTGGGTTATAAATTGTTATTGATTGATTGATTTGACCAAAACACTTGTTTCAAACAAGACTCGAATGAGCTAATGGTATTGCATATGTCAGCTATTTACACAGTACGAAAGTGACAATCGAAGTCCAGGCTGGGTTTCAAATGTCAAAAATAAAGCTGGTGTCGATTACCAGTTCAAGTAATACTATAAGGCTGCAGGGTTTTCACTGTTCCCAGGAAGTTAGGTTAGGTTTAATTTTTGTAATAATACGAAAAATAATTTGTCAGTTATTTTGCAACAGTCACAGACGCACGATATATTCATGAAGTGACGTCACACACACGGTTGCACGTGTAGCGCAACACATTTGCGCATGATGTGCCGAGACACGCCTTTTGTGTGGAGAAATGTGACCGGAGTGTCCGGGGTGAGTTGGGATAAATAAATAAATAATGCTGGACTATTCACACAGCATTATCTAGCCCCAAGCTAAGCAGAGCTTATGTTATGGGTACTAGATCACTGATATACATGATATAATACAAGACATGGATAGATATTTTTATTATACATGGAAAACGACCAGAACACCCTGAACAAATGCCTGCAGATCGTACAAACATTTGTCCCGAGGCGGGAATCGAACCCGCAACCTCCTGCGTCGCAGACAGACCTTCGCCCACCTTGCCACAGATGTCGTCGTTTATATTCGTCGTTTAAACGCCATATAGACGAGAGGTTTGTACTTGACGGATTGGGTTTGACGTTAGCACTTACCCGTGAGAATGCGTGGTCGCGACCCGTCAACGGGTTGTTCGAGCAGGCGCGACAGGCCCGCGAGGTGCACGTGAGTGTGTCCGAGCTGCACGCGCGGGAGGGCACCTGCGCGCGGCCGCGCGCTGCCTGTGGCCCCGCTTGCATCGCTTGCAGCCCCACCAGTGGCCCCGCTGGCTCCCATCTGGGAGTCATTCGCCACAGAAGTCGCCCCTTGCACGGTCGCGCTAGCTCCTATATTGTTCGGTGCTGAGCAAAGGAAAGTGGAGCCGGCTGTCTGAGCGGCAGGCGCCGCCGGTGCAGAGGGCTGAGCCGCCTCTGGGGCGACGTTTGCATTCTCAGACTGATTATTAGCTAGTTGAATGCGACGATGCACTGATGCTCGCACAGGGTCTTCCAATAATGGAGGAACGGATGTTGCAGATGGCACGGCAGGCGCGGATGGCGCGACAGGCGCGGATGGCGCTTTAGGTGCGGATGGGGGGGCAGGCGCGGATGGCGCTTCAGGTGCGGATGGGGGGGCAGGCGCGGATGGCGCAGCAGGTACGGATGTCGCGGCAGTTGCGGCAGGCGTGGATGGCACTGCAGAAGCGGATGGCGCTTCAGGCGCGGATGGCGCTTCAGGCGCGGATGGCGCTTCAGGCGCGGATGGCGCTTCAGGCGCGGATGGCGCTGCAGGCGCGGATGGCGCTGCGGGCGCGGATGGCGCTGCGGGCGCGGATGGCGCGGTTGGTGCGCTCCGAGCGTCTGGAGCGGTTGAGGCAGCATGGCCGACCAGTCCCCAGGGGTCTAGGTGGTCAAGTGCGATTATTGTAGAAGATATATTCTGTCTTCGTCGATTTGACGGTGGAACCCGTATCGGATCGGCTTCGGCGCGAGAAGCCGCAGCAGCCACCCGAGCAGCTTCAGCATCTGCAATCGCTTGATCGTGCTGAGCCTGAGCCTGCCGTAAATTGGAAGCTACGGCCGCGAGAATGTTGTTGTCAATAGGTATCGCGATGTGGCCCCTGGTCTCGATCTCGACCTGGAAGTTTGTGGGCAAGCTTCCTTCTGTGGAAGGGCGCGTGAAAGTGCGCGTGGTTGTATGTATCGGGGTATGGTCGGTGGAGGAAGTACGGCGCACGTTAAACGACTCTGAGGTGGTCTGGAGGTCGGCTTCAGGCGCGGCCGGCGCGCTTCTCGCAGTCCCGCCGATCCCAAATGTCGTTGTCGTGGTCGGGCCGGTATCAGTGGTGTCTGTCGCCGTCGCTGCTGCACCCGCATTGCCTGTGCCAGTTCCACGGCCGGGCATGGAGTGAGGACCCGTCGCTGTTACAACATTGATTTGCGCCTGTAGGGTAAAGAATAAATTTTATTTATATTCTGTGCCGGCGCAGAAACAATTCTACAACGACGACTATATTTATGAAGGGTCATGAGTGGTCACATAGTACCGTTAGGCGCTATATGCAGACAGAGCAACTTAACATGAAGAAACTATCAACTTTTAATAATTTTTGTTTAGACACCAATGAGATTAATCTATAAACCTCTATACTCTATCAAGAAAAGGTAAAACCATCATCTTGATAAAAGATGACATTGAAGACGTAGCTTTGAAACTTGAAGGAATTTCTCTATTTTGAAGGAAACATAACATCCCCCTGTCTCACACCTCTGCGCAGTTGGATGGGTTTGGACTGCTGGCCCTGTACTTGGACATTCATGGTCGCGGCATCATAAAGACATCTCAGCACCTCGATATAACGATAGTCTACTTGGCAACGCTGTAAGGATTCCAGAACAGCCCAGGTTTCGACAGAGTCAAAGGCCTTTTCATAGTCCACAAAGGCCAGACACAGGGGCTGATTATACTCTTCGGACTTCTGTATAATCTGCCTCACCGTGTGTATGTGGTCTATGGTACCATATCCTCCGCGAAACCCGGCCTGTTCCGGTGGCTGGAACTCGTCGAGCCTCCTGGCGAGACGATTCGTGACCACTCGTGAGAAAAGCTTATAGACGTGGCTCAGGAGTGTGATGGGTCTGTAGTTTTTAAGAAGGGTTCTATTTTCCTTCTTAAAAAAGAGCACCACCAAACTCCCGCTCCACGCCTTTGGAGTTCTCCGTAAGCGCGTTGGAAGATGTGTTTAAGACGCTGGACTGGAAAGGTAAGGGCATAAACATAAACGGCGATTACATCTCACACCTGCGATTCGCTGATGACATAGTCTTGATGGCGGAGTCGCTGGAGGAGCTGAACCTGATGCTGGACGGCCTAGCTTCAGCCTCACGACGCATCGGTCTTGGCATGAACTTGGATAAAACCAAGGTCATGATCAATGGCCACATTGATCCGGGACCGATCGTCGTACATGGCCACCTTCTCGAAATTGTTTCCGAATACACTTACCTTGGGCAGATTCTGCAGTTGGGTAAAAACAATTTCGAGAAGGAGGCCAAGAGGAGGATCCAGCTAGGTTGGGCAGCGTTTGGGAAACTACGTCGAGTCTTCTCGTCATCCATACCGCAATGCTTGAAAACGAAAGTTTTCAATCAGTGCGTCCTACCCGTCATGACCTACGGAGCTGAGACGTGGACACTCACGGTAGGGCTGGTCCACCAGTTTAAAGTCGCTCAGCGAGCTATGGAGAGAGCTATGCTCGGAGTTTCTTTGAAGGATAGGATTCGCAACGAATACATCCGACAGAGAACCAAGGTTATCGACATAGCTCAAAGGATTAGCAAGCTGAAGTGGCAGTGGGCTGGCCATATCTCGAGAAGAACCGACAACCGCTGGGGTAAACGTGTTCTTGAGTGGAGACCGCGACTCGGCAAACGTAGTGTAGGACGCCCTCCGACCAGGTGGGATGACGATTTGCGAAAGACTGCTGGCAGATGCTGGATGCGGCAAGCTGAAGACAGGGCGCTATGGCGCTCATTAGGGGAGGCCTATGTCCAGCAGTGGACTGAAAAAGGCTGATGATGATGATGATGAAGGAAACATATATTTGTTCACGTTGTGGCAGCAAAGCTCAGAGAGTCATGAAATAAGAAGTTGCAGTTGACTTTGAAAGTGACATTGTAACCCATTATAACTATAAAACTATCGTACGAATAAGGGTCGTAGTTATCCTGCTTGCATTCGTAATAAATTCACCATTATTTAATAATACGTACCTAGAATAATTAAATTACGTAACAAGAAGTGTAAGAGTATGCATTTTGATGAGATGATGTATTTGTTGTACAATGTACCTACCTGCACTGGGATGGTGTGCCGCATGGGTCCGGGCATCTCAGATGTGAGCCGCGGGTAGCGCTAGCCCACGTTGAACGCAATGTCGCTGATGGAGTGTACAATGTACCTGCACTGGGATGGTGTGCCGCATGGGTCCGGGCATCTCAGATGTGAGCCGCGGGTAGCGCTAGCCCACGTTGAACGCAATGTCGCTGATGGAGTGTACAATGTACCTGCACTGGGATGGTGTGCCGCATGGGTCCGGGCATCTCAGATGTGAGCCGCGGGTAGCGCTAGCCCACGTTGAACGTAATGTCGCTGATGGAGTGTACAATGTACCTGCACTGGGATGGTGTGCCGCATGGGTCCGGGCATCTCAGATGTGAGCCGCGGGTAGCGCTAGCCCACGTTGAACGCAATGTCGCTGATGGAGTGTACAATGTACCTGCACTGGAATGGTGTGCCGCATGGGTCCGGGCATCTCAGATGTGAGCCGCGGGTAGCGCTAGCCCACGTTGAACGTAATGTCGCTGATGGAGTGTACAATGTACCTGCACTGGGATGGTGTGCCGCATGGGTCCGGGCATCTCAGATGTGAGCCGCGGGTAGCGCTAGCCCACGTTGAACGCAATGTCGCTGATGGAGTGTACAATGTACCTGCACTGGGATGGTGTGCCGCATGGGTCCGGGCATCTCAGATGTGAGCCGCGGGTAGCGCTAGCCCACGTTGAACGCAATGTCGCTGATGGAGTGTACAATGTACCTGCACTGGGATGGTGTGCCGCATGGGTCCGGGCATCTCAGATGTGAGCCGCGGGTAGCGCTAGCCCACGTTGAACGCAATGTCGCTGATGGAGTGTACAATGTACCTGCACTGGGATGGTGTGCCGCATGGGTCCGGGCATCTCAGATGTGAGCCGCGGGTAGCGCTAGCCCACGTTGAACGCAATGTCGCTGATGGAGTGTACAATGTACCTGCACTGGGATGGTGTGCCGCATGGGTCCGGGCATCTCAGATATGAGCCGCGGGTAGCGCTGGCCCACGTTGAACGTAATGTCGCTGATAGAGTGATAGCAATGCGCGAAGCTGTGCATTATGTCGCATATCAGTCGCACTAATTCTTGCAACTGTAGCCTCACCGGCTCTTGGTACTGGAAATTTAAACACAATATTAGCAACACAGTGTGTAGCAGGGTTTTCCTAAAGAACTGTTTAAAACCATTGATATAATGAGAATGCCTTTTTTGTTTATCTAAACGAACATCTTGTACAAGAAACGCGTGCAAAGCCACGGACAGACACTAGTTACCCAATTAAAGTCAGTTCAACATGTTTTTTTTCTTCAGTTAAGTTTTTAAACCTTTGTCAAAGTTTCTTATAAAGTTCCTATTAAAGTAAGCAATAAGAGTGCCGTAATAAAATAACTAAGGCATGATGATTGATTTTGAGAAACTTACTCCTTGTTATTTTTAAACATCTACTGAATAGAAAATAAAACATATTTCTTCAAAAAATATGGATTTTGAAGGTGAAATTGAGTTTTTTAAAATATAATTTCAATTTCGCTCTAAAACGCTACAATACTCGTGGCGACTGTCTATGACGTCACCCACCGATGCACAAATTTTTATGATACAGAATTACCACATTATTTATTGTTCATTAGTATGTCTTTACAAATAAGAAATACAATCAAATAATAGAAACAAGTGTTAACAATATTGTCAAGAAACCAAGAAGCAAGCTATTGATTGAAGAAAGTCATACTACGTTTACCATTACTTATTTCTGTGGTTATACTGTGCCTTCCATTTTACTTTGTGACGACATGACGTCATGAGTCTGTGTTCTCTAATTGTTGTTCAACGTGTCATAGCGGATTATTGTATTTTGTAGATGTTATTTATCAAAATATTAATTGATCTTGTACAAAATAAAAATGATAATACGCGGTTTGTTATGTATGGCTCTGATATAATTTGGAAAATACATAATAATGTTGCTTTTTTGTTACTGTCTTCATCCCTGTTTACGAGATATGCAGAGTTTTTGTTTATAATTCCACATGTAAAAGAGAACAGTTTTTTTTCATATATTAGGTACGTTTTTGCCTCATCAACATTCGCCAAATATTCGCATAATTTTGGCGAATGCGAATGCGAATATTGAAAATCCTGCGAATATTCGTTACATCTCTATACTGTACATATGTAGATATAAACACCTAGACCTAAGTATGTATGTTATGTACATATAAGCAAGAAATAAATGAAATGAAATGATCCATATCAATACCAGTCGGAAGGGTGCCCAAGTCACTGGCTGCATTGCCCCGCTGCTGTATGGCCATGCTGATGCGCTGTGCCAGATACTCACGCGTCGCTTCAACCAGACGCTCAGAAATATAATACTTGATTGATGAATTAATTTTTGTATTCCTCACTAATGATGAGTTAATGACTACTTAAAAAATATTTCAAAGAATTTTGTCTATTTTATCAAAATAAAGATCATAATCATGTCAAATGAGCCAATAAGCTGCTCATCAGGGGAGGCCGGCAATAGACTCTTAAGGGTAGTTGATGTAATGTGGCGGCAGCCCATAGATCTAGCTACTCACGTCAGGCACGGTGAGGCTGCGGAGCATCGATGCATACTGCGCTCGGAATGGAGCAAATTCATCGTGTAATTGGTCGAGTTCCTCAAGCATTCTGCCGAGTTCTCGCGGGTTGGCGTAGAAACGAGGGCCCATAGAACGGGAGGGGCGTTGTCTGAAATTAAAAATAAGGTAAACGATGAGTTGCTGACCTGTTGCTCATATAACCAGGGCCCATAGAACGGGAGGCGCGTTGTCTTAAATGAAAAATATGTAAACGATGAGTTGCTGACCTGTTGCTCAGTTAACCACTGCCTAAAACAATTTGGGATAAAAATAATGGTCTAAACCTACATTATACTTTGTCACCTACGTAGATAGCCCTAGGGGTGAGCAAAATAAAATAGTTAAGATTAAAGAAACAAGAATATACTGAAGTTAAAAAGGGTTCGTAGGTCGGCCGGGTCAAATTTCTCAATATTTAGTTAGGTAGGTGTCGGCAACCGCACTCTCCTGCAGGGCAATCCCGTCCGCCTTAGCGCCAGTCCTCATCAATCCCGGTCCGGGAATCAGCAGCGTCAGGAACGGGGCGCCTCCACGGCGACACCACGTCCAGGCACGATTGGCGGGAAAGGACTAGCTCCGGCCACGGTAAGATTACACGGTAAGTTAGAACTAAAGTGCAAACTTTGTTACAACTTCTGTAGGCACTTCTTCGAACTATGCGTGTAAATTGTTTTTCAAGAGTTTCGACTGCAGGTTTGACTGGCGCGTGGAACGTTATAAATTTTAGAAGTTTTCCTTGGGATCGAACTGTCACAGCCCCGCGTATCTACACGTACGTTTCGGAGCGCGGGATGGAATGGCGCGTGCGATTTCCCGCGGTCCGAAGCTTACGTATGCAAGCCGCTAATGTGTTACTAACCTGCGGCATCGGTTACTGTGAGCTTGTGGTGCCGGTTCGCTTACTTCCTCGACGTCTACTGGTTCTTCGGCGTTCTAACAGAGAAAATTTTAATTAGTAAAAACTCTCGACGGCGTCATGAAACCTCCACCTACAGGGCTCTAATGCCGGATCTTCTTCAATTTTTCTGTCGAAAGAGGTAAGTTTTTGTTTATTTACAAGAAAACTACAATTTTTTTGAATAAACTTGCTCAAGGATCCAAATAATTAGTAATAACCTACGAATCAAAACATAAGACACTTAAATAGACCGCAGAAGTCCTGAGATCTCGACCAAATTATATATTATGCAAAACAGTGCACTTTGATGATGTTTTTCGTATTTTTTTTTTAATCTTGTTTTAAAATTCCAAAAACCAAACAACAATGTTGATTTTTATGTGATTCGAATTTTTACTATGACCACGATACTCTAGAAACAACCGCTTTAGATTTGAATGGAAAGGGCCAGAATAGCAAAATATTTTAAAGCATTTTGCGATTTCGAAAAAGTACCTACTATATTGGGGCAGATTTTTAACAAATATTGTCATTTACAGATCGTCCCCTTTTCCAAGTTTCCTTCTTTCAGAGGGTCAGTCTAACGCCATCATCCATTTATACAATAATAATAATGCTGGACAATGCACACAGCATTATCTAGCCTCAAGCTAAGCAGAGCTTGTGTTATGGGTACTAGATAACCAATATACATAATATAACACATTACATAGATAGATATTTTTTGTCATACATAGAAAACTACCAGAACACCCTGAACAAATGTCTGCAGATCGTACACACATTTGTTCAGAGGCGGGAATCGAACCCGCTACCTCCAGCGTCGCAGGCAGACCTTCGCCCACCGCGCCACAGAGGTCGTCAATGTAACGCCATCTAATATCCCGTCGCGACGTAGATGCGGTGGCATCTTCAGATTTAATGTAGTCGGCGAGGGGTATCTCTCAGTGCGCATGCCCGGTATTGATTTTCAGACAGTTCGAGACTAAATTGGGAAATGTAGCCGTGATATGAATAGTCGACCAGTAGGTTAAGACCGGCCATGATTTCTCTCAATTAGGTATATATTCTTCGGTGACAAAGATCGGCGTTTTTATATTACAATTTAGACTTGGATGATTTTATTTTTATAGATTAAGCCCCACTTGCACAACAATATTTACATGTCTAATTTTGATTAACTTTGACGTATGGTTTTTTTTTCAACTCACTAATCAAAATTAAGAAAGTTAATTATCGTTGCGCAAGCGGCCCTTAGTCACGTAAACTAAATTTGCTTTTATTTAATAAAACTATTAGATTTAATTAGTATATAGTCTTGAAGACAATAATGTAAAGGCAGTGACTTTATATAAGGCATTCCATACCATAAAATCATTCGATACAAAATTAGGAGTAAGATGGGAAGCGCAATCAGGTTCTAGACAGTCTTTTACGTTAAGTTGGTACCGTTATTATGTTTAACTTAAATAAGGACGTAATTCATGATTGGTTATTTAATGTAGGTACTGGTAAATTTGGAAATTACAAAGTACCGGTAAGTTGTGGGATCAGAATGTTCTGTACATCTGACAAGAAATCGACGACCCACCTTTCTAAATAATTGAAGACACGCAATATTTAGAACAACGTTTAAATATTCGTAAAAATTATCAACTTACCTCGGCCGCGCCACCAGAATCCGTCTCCATATCTGCAGTTCCACCGAATACGGGCTCTCCATTGTCTGCCTACAATTAAATCACGGAAAGTAGGTACACAGGTCAAACTATCGTTTTGAATAATAATTAAGTTAAGAATCATTTCTAAACTTACCAAAAAACTAGCTCTAGTTCGAAGAGTAGCCAACGAGCCCCTGATTTCGGTAATCATCCCAAGGATAAAATTGATTCGTCCAGCAGTTGGTGAAATGGACGCCATTTGTTGCTCCATTCTTAAATCATTTGGAGAATTCTGCAGCACAAAAAACCATTAAAAGTAAATATGTATAGTATAAGTAAGTATTTTTTTCCAATGAGTTGTACTGTTAACATTATTGTGACAGTCATAGAATATTTACCAGCAAGTCCCTGATATTGTGTAGCGGGTTGGGTCTGCGGCCACCAAAGTCTCCAGCATGACCTCCCTCCATTCTTTCCCTGTCTCTATTCCTTGGCGACCGTGGGCGTGGCGGTGGGCGTTGTACGAGGTGCAAACACTTGCCATCATTAATACCTAAAAATTTCATGGTTTTACTACAATAAATAATTATAATGGTTGTTAATTGAGATGCAAGCAACTGATTACACTCAGCAGTGGGACAACTCTGGCTATGTTTTTGAAAAATACTTTCTACTTTTGAATTTATAACAATATTTTGCAAATATTTAGCTATGCGTTAAAGGAATAATAATAATTTTGAGTCCCTTACCAGCTTGGTCGAGTCTTTGTTCATCTATCAAAACTCTTCCGCAGAAAATAAGTCGTTGACTATCTAAATCAAGGCCCAAGGAGTCACGAATCTTCTCCTTTAGCTGTCCGACAGTCGTCTGAAATAATAAATAAATATGCAGAACAATCCACACAGCCTACAATGCACTAAGGTAAGAGCATACTAAATATATGATACTCTAAACTCCTAAAGCAGAACCTACACTACAAAAATATGTAAGTGATTATGGTAGTTTAACCATCATCTTTCCCACTAATATTGTAAATGAGTCCTCTGATATGTTAACAGTTCGAAGCTATTTCTGTTGAACACAGTACTAAGACAGCGTGCAGTTCTTTCCTACAGCATTGAATTTACTAATGATAGATAGAATGCTAAAGTTTGCCCTTAACCAACAAATCTGAAATCTAACTTAGTGCACAAAATTTTCTCTATCTATTTCTTGGTCGGATATTGAGAAGCTTTTAGATGTTTACAGGAAAATTAAATTTTACATAATAATATAAACTTAACTTAGAATTTTGATTTTATTTTTATTTAGTTTTACTCAATGTAAGTTAAGCAGGCATGTACCTATTAAACACAAACTGTTTTTATCATAAACAACAATTGTCAAACTAAATGCCTTAATCATAAAACAGGATGAAAAGGGACGACGCCCTTTCTGTAAATTCGAGATTGTGTATCTTTAGTACTATGTTTTTCTTCAAGAAACTAAGCTAATATTTTAAGCCGTTTTAGAGTTACAGCTAGTTAAAGTTTTATACAAGAATCATATTGTAGTTTCAACCCTAACAGCTGATAAGTCAATAACCGCACCTTGACCTATTTAGTAAACAATAACTTTGTGACGTTATTGATGGATGTTATAAACAAGGTGCATTGACAATGTTTTTGTTTTGCAAGATTAAATAATCATTAATAAAATACACTGTAGCAGCAGCAGCTCGTGCCAGAGTTAGTTATTACGAGTTTATTATTACGAACATTAATCAATAGTTTTCAAAATTTATAATTTTATTACTTGACTTGTGAGCTGGATTATATCTGGCGCACCGCAATGCATTGCCATACAATGAAACAAAGCATGAATCTTGTAGACTCTTGAAAATTGGTATAGTGATTTGGATTAGTGGAGCTGTATTGATTGTTTCGTAGTTAGCTCAATTAAGGCGCATACCTCAACCAAACTAGTGTGGGCTTCAACAAAAAAAAAATCAAAAAAGTTTGTGATACTTCTTATAAGCTTATTTTAATGCCTCGGTAATAGTTTTATTCTATTTAGTTTAGGCAGTAGTTAAATTGAAAATTGATTTTTTGGCCACCAAAGGCAGCTTTGATTCACTGCCTAAAGTCAATAGAATATAACTATTACAAGCATTTAAAAAAATAGGTATCACAAACTATGTGATGGATTTTTGAAACTTCCTTTGTTAAACGGAATAATAAGATAAAGTAGGTGGCGACTGGCGACACTTGTTTGGGTGGAATATGGGCCTTTAATGTTTCAATAGTAAATAAGTACTAATGTTATTTCCACTAGTTTTATTATGACAGGATTTGCTAGGCATAAGAAAATAATTTGCGACAAATATTGTGATAATAGTAATGAATGACAATCAAATAATTGAAACAAATTAGAACTAGTGTTTTACAATTGGAACAATTGAACTAACTGCAAACTATTTACAGATAGCTCAACCAACCATTCCTTATCAATAGCAGTTGGAAGCGTCTCCAAGACGCTGGATACATTTCCCCGCTGTATGGCAATGCCGATGCGCTGTACCAGATACTCACCTACTCTCGGGTCACGCCTCGCTTCAAACAGACGTTTAGTTATTTTTTAAAACGCGGAGAGCCTTGGCACTCCTTGGAACTTGGTTCTCGACACCAAGGGGAGAAAATCATTAGACATAATTACGCCTCTCGAGATCTTCGGCCAAATCTGTAGCTGAACCAGCCCTTACGGATATCCTTGGATTTGTAGGCGTAAGTGTGGCGACGCATATAACATCCCACACAAATTATGTGTGGGTAGATCGAAATTTGATTTTCAAAATGTTAGACTTTTTTTGCTAACATATTATCTTTTACCGCTACCTACCTTCAATCGTCAAATGATACGATATGATATACTAGAAAGCATGATGGTTCACAAATCTACAAAGGAGTGGCCGCGCTTACGGAAAAGTGGCCAGCTTGTATAAGGAAAAGCCTACTCACGTCAGCTTCCACGTGAAAGATGTGGTTGTTGGAGTCCAAGGTTTTCACAGTTAGTTCAATCATGATTCACAGGATCCAGACCACAACTTGATTAAACGCGTGCCCTACAAGAAAACCAAAGATCGATAATTGCAACAAAAACCCTACTAATCCCGATCAAAATGCATGAAAATAGTGAATGTTTTGTACACACGTGAAGCACGGCAAGCACGGATAATTTAAAAGCACTTTTCAACCGAAAAACTAATGGTTGCGACCATTTATTCAGAGAAAATAGTAAATTACTGTTAACAGAATCCGAAACGAAAATCCATTTTTTTGCAAGTGAATTTCTGTCAAGTGAAAGTAATGGAAAGATGTTTTCCACAGCCAATAAAGCTATTGTCTCTGTCATCGAAAAGATCAAATTTCTACAGACTAAATATGGAAAACTTTGTCTTGCTACTCCTCAATAGATGTCGCTAACTATTCCTTGTCAGCCCTTATGGCAGCTAGGCCTAGCACGAGGATTATAGTCTAGGGTAGAATAGAGAAAAATGATATCGCATCGTTATAAACAAATTATGAAGAGTATGAAAAGGAAATAACAGCGAGCCCTAAAACTTTTAGAAAAATTGCAGCGACTGCAAAGATTGTTATGAAACGAATACAAAATAAGTATCAGCGAGTGGAGTGAGCTGCAACCTGTTTTGAAATTAGTGAGCATGCCTCGCTAGTTAGCAAGACAGACAAGCTAAGACAATGAATGAGTAAAGAATAATAATATGACGAGTGCGCCTAATGCAAAAATCAAGCAAATTGTGTATTTTTAAACCCTATGGTATCTATGGTAACGAACTTAAATATTCTAATCAAAAAAATACGATAGGTAGGGGAAAAACCCATAGAAGTCGAGTAATCGAATAGAATTTTGAAAAATAAACTGTTTTCTTTACAATAAATTATACAAAAATCGCTTTAAAAAAACTGTTCTAATTGAAATACTCTAAAGTCTATAATCCTCGTGCTAGGCCTAGCTGCTATAAGGGCTGACTAAAAAAGCTGCTGAAAAAAATCGTTTACCACTTTTTATATCCCAAACTTTGGAAATGGAGAAAGTACTACGGCCGTGTCCGCTCACCGTCGACCTTGTCTACCTACTTAACTTTTTTGCTAACCTCACAAAACTCGGGGCTTGCTCCGATGGCCGATATTTATATTCATATTTATGTATTTTTTAGCTCAGTTAGTTTTCAATAAACACCCTAAGAATCCGAATAAGTTCAAAAATGTCGCTAAGCTCATGCTAAGCTCGCCTTTACTTAGGTATAATAATTCCTGTTGTTAGAAGTTGAGGGTTGGGATTGCATTGCAACCCATACAAAAATGCGAATGAAAACTTAATTTTTTGTTTACTTGTGATTATAACCTTATATCTGACTTTTGTCAACAAAATGCCCCCCCCCCCCCCCTCCCCCAATAAAATCCTGAATCTGCCCCTATTTAGGTACAAACAAATTTAAAATCTTAATCCACAAATTGGCGTCACAGAGGGAGCCAGATTGGGTTGGGAACAAGTGCATTGAATAATTGAGAAGGGGGAGCTTGCGACCTCTGGGAATGGCAAACATGGCCGGCGGATACATCACTCTCCATCTATCTAGATTGAAGAGTCTCTTCAATCTCGTCAAGAGACGGTTGGTAACTTTAGCTTCTACCAAGTACCTACATACCGACTATGGTGCATCTCAACACGCAAGGGAAAGAACGCATGTGTTTATGCGGACTTTTTTGTATTATGCCTTAGTTAAATAATAATGCTGGACAACTAAAGGTTTTCACTGGTAGAAAACAGAAAAGTACCCACCTATATCATAGCTTTATTTTGTATAGTTTATGTTGCACTTTGTGGCCACCAAACTCAATTATTGCATCTCCTCCTAAACTATACAAAATACAACTATGTCAGAGGTAAAAAAATAGATTCAGGCGTTACTTTGAGGAAATCCATTGCAAAATATAAAGATGAAAATATTTAGTAACAATTCCGCGCAAGACCTTCTCCGATAAGTTCTAACAAAATGTAATCAGCGTCGTAGAAGAAAAAACACACCAACTACAAAATGAAAAGAAATCTATCAAAGCAAGACGTCAACTAGTTTCGTCTCTCCACGAGACATCATCAGGACACCACAATACTCGACCTTGACATTGAGAGCACTAAGCAAACTCCGGCTCTAGTGCTAGTACTAGTGCTCTCAATGTCAAGGTCGAGTATTGTGGTGTCCTGATGATGTCTCGTGGAGAGACGAAACTAGTTGACGTCTTGCTTTGATAGATTTCTTTTCATTTTGTAGTTGGTGTGTTTTTTTTCTACGACGCTGATTACATTTTGTTAGAACTTATCGGAGAAGGTCTTGCGCGGAATTGTTACTAAATATTTTCATCTCTATATTATGTCAGAGGTATAAAAAAAAAAGCGTATGCCTAATAGGTATCACAAATTCATCATCATTATCAGCCTATACCAGTCCACTGCTGGACATAGGCCTCCCCTAATGAGCGCCATAGCGCCCTGTCTTCAGCTTGCCGCATCCAGCATCTACCAGCAGTCTTTCGCAAATCGTCATCCCACCTGGTAGGAGGGCGTCCTACACTACGTTTTCCGAGTCGCGGTCTTCACTCAAGAACACGTTTACCCCAGCGGTTGTCGGTTCTTCTCGAAATCACAAATTGCCCATTGAAAATTTTGAAATTACCTTTCTTAATTGAAATAATAAGATAGAATAGGTGGTGGCGCTAGTTTGGCTCGGGGTACCGTCTTGAGTAATATTTAATCTCAATAATTTTTTTTAAAGTAAACCATTTTCCCATTTTCATCAACTTTATTATCATTGGCGCCCAAAACACTCCGCGAGCCGCCGCGCCGCCGCCTGGCCAAGCTGACACTTGGTGCAGAATTATTTCAAAATCATTTTAACTTGTTATTTCGTTGAACAAAGGTAAGTAATTTAAAAATGTTTAATGGGCAGTTTGAGATACCTAATATAGCTTTTTTTAATGTCTTTGTAATATTTTTATTTTCTATAGATTATATACTATTCACACGCATTGCACAAACTCTCTTAATACCCCTAGGTTTGCTGTAAGAAAACTCTGTTTGTATATAAATTTTCGTTGTTTTATTTTTATGTTTGTATTTTTGTGTACAATAAAGAATTTAAGAGATTGGAAGTTGCACTTTGTGGCAACCAAAGTCTATTTTCGTATATCCGCCCAAACTACAGTAAAATAAAATATTTCAAAATTAAAAAATAGCATTTACGTACCTATCTATCTCAAACTGCCTATTGAAAATTTTTAAATTAGGTAGGTACCTTGGTTCTACGAAATAGTAAGCCATACTAGCGCCGCCACCTATTATGGTGGCGCTAGTATGGCTCGGGGTGTCACCTGATTCTTCCGTCCAAGATTATGTACCTACTTCTCAAACATTATTGTAGTAGAAACAGATAAGATGTGAGGTAAAGTACCGCCGAGATATATTATGTATACTGTGTAGCCGAGGTAGTAAAAACTTCAATAGAAACCATAAACTAAGACACGACAAAAGTGATTGATTCAGCTATTATGTTGCAAGAAGACACTTTATGGACAAATGTAGCTTTAGTCAACAGTGGTACCTATTGAACAGATAGTAAGTATAAAAACTATTATAGTTTGACGAATTCATTACGGATGTAATGTAACGCGCGCGTCTAGAACCGCACTCACCCTGAAGAAGTCCCTGTTGGTGTTCTTCCAACACAAAATAAGGTTCGAAGTTAACCCGCTTACATCCGCAATGAGATTGTAAGTATATATTTATCCAGCAACTATGTATTTCTTTAATTGTATTTCTTTTTATTTGATTGGCCCGTTGTTCTAGCGGTGTGTTCAATCACTGGCTGATAATGAGGGATTCGAACCCAGACCACCAACCACAGATGAAATGTTACTTTACCGGGACGTTCAAATCCCGGGTCAGATCAAAAAATTGTTATGCGGATTTTTGTTACTAATAAACTCCCGTCTGCAGTCCCATCGGATTATGTGAGACGGACGGAACACAGCTGCACACACTGTGTGTGTGTGTGTGACCTTTGATACACAAACTGTTTTGTATCATACATAAACAACATTGTTATACTAAATGCCTTCATCGTAATTGATTATTTTATGTTATAAAAAGCACTACTAGTCGCCTGAAACTCAGGATTACCTAGTTTAGGCTAAATTGTTAAAGTTTGCTATAATTATTGCTTAGTGCACTTATTATTGTCTTGTCTTTTTACAACGTAGGTACTTTTTAAAGTTTAATCAAAGAAACTCTTTGAATGAATTCTATATTATTTTATTTATTAATATGGGTACCCTGCGTACAAAAACTGGTCTCATGTGCTAGTCTTCGTTTTCATCATCATCATCATCAGCCTATATTTGTCCACAGCTGGACATTTTAGGCCTCCCCTCATGAGCGCCCTGTCTTCAGCTTGCCGCATCCAGCATCTGCCAGCAGTCATTCGCAAATCGTCATCTCATCTGGTCGGAGGGCGTCCTACACTACGTTTACCGAGTCGCGGTCTCCACTCAAGAACACGTTTACCCGTTTTTTGGTTGTCGGTTCTTCTCAAGATATGGCCAGACCACTGCCACTTCAGCTTGCTAATCCTTTGAGCTATGTCGATAACCTTAGTTCTCTGTCGGATGTATTCGTTACGAATCCTATCCTTCAGAGAAACTCCGAGCATAGCTCTCTCCATAGCTCGCTGGGCGACTTTAAACTGGTGGACCAGCCCTACCGTGAGTGTCCGTCCACGTCTCAGCTCCGTAGGTCACAACGGGTAGAACGCACTGATTGAAAACTTTCGTTTTCAAGCATTGGGTACATTGGATATGGTCTTCGTTTTATTTCAGCCGAATTTTCGGCTAGGAAGGCGTCATCAGCATCCATTTCTACAGAGAGTAAAAACACGCTAATCTCAAACTATTTAGTTTGACATAATAATAAGTTATTCTGTGTTATTGGCAAACAGGGACTAGAGAAATGGCGAAATACCTCTCAGCTGGTTTGTCCAGCTGAGACAAGGGTATTTCGCCATTTCTAGTTTATTTATTACATTTAGTGAACAATCACTATCCGCCTAGCCATTCTATAAACAGGCTGATTCTACAATCCGGCAGCTACATGTAGGTATAAGTTATAGTATAATTAATAGTTTCAAAGGTCAGGCTAGCCGCTAAGTTTGCAGTACATACCTATTACTAAGTTTCCTTTTGAAATCGTAGCAAGAATATGTTTTGTGTCTATTTTATTTGTAGAACTTCAAAGTCCAGTACCTACCTAAGTAATTTGCGTCATCTCTATCGATTATCAATGTTTAAAGTAGGTAGGTTAGGTAGGTACCACTTAAACACAATACCACACACGCGTGGCCAGCGTGACTAACCGTAGCCAAGCATTATCGGCAGCGAGATAATAAGGCAAAGGCACTCATTTCACTTGGTTACAAGATTTATTGTGACGCAAAATGTCTATCAGCAACAATATAAACAAGAACCATTCGCCTGCGAACAGCCTAGTATCAAAGATTTAAATCTTTGCTTGGCATAATATGATGAAACACAACAATGATCGAGAATTTTCCGTCGGCGGTAAAGTACCTATGTAATTAAATTACTATCGTCAATTATAATTTTATTCTATTTTATCTACACCTATTTTTTAGAAACATTAAAAACTTATATTAACCATCGGAACAGCTGAGCTAGCTGCAGACTGTTGTAAACAATCGAGAGGTAGCTGAACTAACAACAGGTCTATGCATACGTAACGTGATTTTACTCGTCTCGGACAGAACGGGACAATATCTAAACATCGCAGATAACCTGACAGATAACAGAAGTAAAGTATACACGATGCGTAGATGAGACGGGGGTTATTCTGTTGTTAGTAAAAATTGTGTAAAATCAATCACGTTACGTAATGCAGAGACCCTAAATCTATTCGTGATCGTGGCGGTCCTAATAATTGATCACTCCAACTGACCCAATAGATGTCGTAAGAGCCAAATAAGAGAACCTACCAGAGGACGGCTAGCAACTTCCTTCTTTGTTTCTAAGTATATCTATTAAGTATATTAAAACGCCACTTGAAGGCACCTGCAGAAGTGAACTTCAGAAGTGTGGTGATGATAATTTTGCAACCCGACGACGGTGGAGGGTGAAGGCTTGTAGTGTGAGTGAACCCCCTAGGTGGGTATTAGCCACCCAAACCTATCAAGCAACTGAAGCTGGGTAGATAAAGCTCAACCTCAACAGCCTATAATACTCTTCGGCTGGACGCAGACTTCCCCCTGATTTTTGTTTCTCATGAAGGATAATGATCTCATGATGACCGTAATCCCGACGCTGAGCATGCGTTCAAAAGTTACGTTAAACCACAGGTTAAACCTACAAAATATTATTTACAAATCACCACAAGTTGTAGCTGAACAGTTTATCATTTGCATTATTTGAAAAACATGGGTATATTCAAAAATTGACTCGATATTGATAAAAAAAATATCACAGTACATTTTATAAATAAATTTATAAGTTTGTCTGTTCAGACAGACATTCATGAATTTATACAAAATTACTGATAATAAAAAATATATCTGCACAGTTTAGAGTTTCGCAGTCATTCAACATAGTCCCACCCAACTTAAGAGGTCTAGGGCGAAAACTTTGTACAACATACCACGGAGCCCTCTGTGTGTGTCGACTCGCACTTGGCTGTTTTTTTTATTATTCGTCCTTTCTTTCGCTATCGTTTTTTCACCATAGACAGAACTCTAATTTTTTATGTTGCATCATTGCATAAAATTACGAACGTAATGGAATTTTACTACACAATGTACAGATAATAATATTTTTAACTTTAGACTGTCTGTCTGGATAAGATCGGTAGGTCTTACCCATTATATAATTAAGTAGGTATTCATTTCTGCACTCGGCTTTGCATTCGTAGTGTTTAAGGAAATGTTTTAAAGTTATTTTTATCCCATAGGAACTCTTATTATAGAAAAGTACATAAAAAGTTCCTGTTTGATTCCAGGCTTATTATGCAAAATTTTAGCCCAATCCATCCATCCATCTAAAGTTTCACATGTATGTATAATATTAGAGTGATGTGATAAGAAACTAAGATAAGAAAACCAAAACAGCTCAGATGGTTCTATTCATTAATTTAAATTTTTCAATGATTTTTTAAAGAAACGGAATATATCATTTATATTTATATTTTACTCAGTCTGAGCCGTATCATTTATACCTATTAATGGTTCATCATTACGAGATATCAAAACCTTGCAACCCGCTAACTACACGATTTTTGGACTTATACAATTCATAAACACTCACTTGAACACACTAAAGCTCAGCTAATATGGTAGGTACTTATATATCTTTTTTTTTCATTAGGTTAAAAGAACATTTACTAATATGGAACTATTTACACTCACATTTATTTTCTAAAAATCTAAGCCAGAACGCAGAGTGCCCAAAATGCTGGCAGCATTACCACGTTGAATGGAAATGCTTATTCGTTGACAAAAAAAAGCCAGCATTCCTATCACTTGTGGACAACATATAATTTTTTTGTACATCGTATTATTGTATATTTTTGTAAATTTTTGTAGGTTATCTGCAGTTTTTGTAGATGTGCAAAACAACTGGACTAAAATAGTTCATTTTATTTCAAACTAGCCGCTGCCCGCGGCTTCGCACGCGTTGTTTAAGGTTATTTCTAAGAATATGATATGATAAAAATTATTTATGGGATAGCCTATGTTACTCTTTTCTTCATCCTTTCAACTAACTCCGGCAAAAATCAAGTCGATAGTATCCTTAGTTAGGACGTGAAAGAAGGACAAACAAACACACTTTTGCACTTATAATATTAGTATAGTTTTTTTTCATTTGCAGATAACTCATTTATTTAACAGCAAAACCAATTACAACTAATATTTACACTTACATCTATTTTTCACCAGAAGGCAGAGTGCCCAGAATGCTGGAAGCATTGCCACGTTGAATATAAGACAATCTCTACGCTGGGCGCATGCCCATTATGGGCACTACCCTTTATGAGATAAAAAAACCTGGGTAGGCCTGCGTCCAGCTGTAGACCATCATAATATGCTGTTGGGGTTAAGGTTATGGTTATTGTGTACTAGTGACTCGCCCCGGCTTGTACTTGTACTGGTACTGTAATACATAATATATATGCATGTTTTATACATACCTAAACCAACCTCTTGAAAAACTTTTTATATTATAAAAAACCATCAAAATCCCGCGGAAAGCGACTTTGTTTTATACTACATTTTTATTTACTTTTTGGCATATTTTTTTTAATAAACGGATTTTTTAAGACTTTTGTTATTTTATTTATTCCTAATGGTTGCTTTTAATATTACTTAAATCAAATATTGTCCAAATTTGACGATTACTGTAAACTGAAAGAAAAACAAGGTGGGCGGTTAATTGTGCCGGTGAGTTAGTGATAGTAGTTCTATGGTAAATAAAAATATTTTCTACTTGTTTTATTAACACGTTGCGTTGTCATCGTCGTGAATGCTATGAAAGTGGCTTCTCAGTAGATATTTTCCACATAGTCAAACAAATGTTTTTCTTGACTGGTCTGAAGATTTTTGGTTTGGGTAAGTATACATTTACTTAGATCGATGTGTATACCTACCTGAATTATTTTGAAAACATGCTCTAAGCAGTAGAATATAGAGCAGGTTGATAATAATACGTAAACACCAAGCTTGATGAATCAACAATCGTTCACATCCATGAGTAGAATCGCCATGACCACTAAAGTACTTCTCGCAGCTACCAACGGTTCTACCTCACGTAGCCAGTGCTGTGTTCAGTTCGTTCTCTAATATGCTGAGCATGAGGAGTAGAGAGCAGACCCCTGATGTGCCGTGCCAGCAGGAGAGTCAGTACGAGAGGAGCAATCTGGAAGTACCGATGTAAATCGCTAATTAATAAAAAATATCTATGCAATATATTGTATTATGTGTATCAGTTATCTAGTACCCATAACACAAGCTCTGCTTAGCTAGGTAATGCTGTGTGAATTGTCCAGCATTATTTATTTATATAATTTGTTTCATGTTGAACTTTGCTGCAAGTTACTTTTTGAAACTAATAATAAAAAACACAAAGCAAAATAAAAAAAAATTGAAGCTTGCGTTTCTATACAAAAAAGCATTATAGGATTTGTAACGAATACATCCGACAGAGAACCAAAGCTGTGGGCGTAGCTCCAAGAATTAGTTAAATACTGAAAGGGTAAACGTGTTCTTGAGTGGAGACTGCGACTCGGTAAACGTAGTGTATAACGCCCTCTGGCCAGGTGGGATGAGGACCTGCGAAAGACTGCTGGCAGATGCTGGATGCGTCAAGCTAAAGACAGGGCGTTATGGCGCTCATTAGGAGGGCCTACGTCCAGCTGTGGACAAGCATACGCTAATGATGATGATGAGGTATTACCAAATAAAGCAATAGTAGGGGAGGTAGGGGAGGGATGGGCACTTTTTCACAATTTAATGCATAAAAAATCAGATTTTAGAGATAATCAACATTTATTGGCAATTCTTATTGCAGCACACATTTGGCTAGATATCTTAGAGAAAACTTTCTAAAAATTATAATCAGTCTCGACATTACGAGATCATTTCTGAAACAAGTCAAAAGTGCCCAATGCTCCCTATGGCAGGGAGGCTTGGACACCACCTGTGGGAGGCTTGGGCATGGCCTATAAAACACTAAATATCCATAATAGAATCAAATAAAAGTTAACAGCAAATAAAAAACATCTTAATTAGTATCTTCTTAACTTATATAAGATTAGTTAGAGCATTACCTATCATCATGACTTCGATGTAGGTAAGTATTTTATATATTATTATAAATATAGAATCGTTATTATATTTATTAGATATTTATTCAGATTTATAGTATTATATATTATTTTATGTATTAGTTTATGCAATTAGTGTAGGTATTTTCTGTCTTTATATCTTTTGCACACTTGCCCACTTCTACATACATGTCTCCCTCTCTCATTAAGGTTTGCTGGAAGAGAACTCTTTTTAAGGTTAAGCTCGCCTTTGCGATACCTCTCTTGTAACAAGGTTTAAATAAGGATTTATTAGTGCAATAATGAATTAAGAATAGGTATAACCCATAGGTAAAGGATTTCTGTCAATCATTATCACATCATCTTCATCTAACTCTTCTTCAGACATTTCTTCAACAAATGATTCCTCAGAACTTTCAGCGAGTAAAACATTTTCTACATCACTATCACTACTGCTCATTTTCCTTTTCTTTATTCTCTGTAATAAAAAATAATTTAAATACCTAGTTTAAAGCAGGTAAGTAATTAGAATTTTAAAAAAATCCTCCTTTACTCAACAATATAGGAGAACTTGAAGGGAGCATTGGGCATGCCCAAACCTCCCTCACATCAGAATGCCCAATGCTCCCTCTGTATACATTTTCAACATAAGTTACCGGTATTTTTTTTGTTTAGGTATTTAAGCGTGAATTTCAGTTTAATTTCTAAGTTAATAAATATACAATAGATAAATAATAAAAAACAGACATACCTTTTGTTAGTTTTCCCTTTATTACGATCCGAAACCACAACAAAATATTCACTTTTACGAGCGCAAAACCTTCAAACGTCTCTGTGTCAAACAACTGACGTAAATGACAGATCGTCTATGGATAAGCAGTGTTGCCAGTCGGTAAAGTAACCTTCCAAAATAGTAAAAAAATAAAATCTGTGACAGGATCAGAATAAAAGGGGGGTGCCCATGTCTCCCGACTGCCCGTCCCTCCCCTACCTCCCCTAAGCCTTTTCCAAGTCTAGAACCAATGACTTTTCTACTTGGGCATTTTTGTATTTATGAAAATAAAGACTTTTGACTTTGACTTTAAATATTTTTCACGTTATTGCTTGTAGCCAAAATTTTAGGTGTGTCATCTAGCGGATTGATGGCCTAGCAGCGGTATAGGCATAACATCATTTCATTTGTGGTATAGGTAGGCAGATCGGATAGGTACAGCATAAAAATAGGCATTTCGTATCCTGCCGATTGCAATGGATAGGTATATAAATGACTTGTAATCAGGACAAAAACGATAAGAGAACGATAATAGAAAATAACAATGAAATGATGTTACTTACTTACAATAGACTATAGACGACCAATGTGGCGCGGTGGGCGAAGGTCTGCCTGCGACACAGAAGGTTGCGGGTTCGATTCCCGCCTCGGGACAAATGTGTGTACGATCTGCAGACATTTGTTCAGGGTGTTCCGATCGTTTTCTATGTAATAATAAAAAATATCTATCTATGTATTGAATTATATTATGTTTATCAGTTATCTAGTACCCATAACACAAGCTCTGCTTAGCTTGGGGCTAGATAATGCTGTGTGAATTGTCCAGCACTGTTTGTTTGTTTGTTTTCTATAATATTAATTACTTCCAATATAAAAGTGTCTCTTACGAAAAAAAGTATTTTCTATATTCAGCGAAATATTATCTATTAATATAAAAAATTATTCTGGGTGCTGGAGGGAAATTAATCCCAAAGTATTAGTAGGATTTCTACGGTAAATATGGTATTATTTGTATGGTAAGGATTTTTATAAGATGTTTTTTTATATTGTATGCCCAGCGTGGGAATTATGGGCATTACCACCATGAGATAAAAAGCAAGGCTTGCGTCCAACAGTGGACCATAATGGGCTGTTGAGATAGGTAGATAGAAGGATTTGAACCGAACAATTTCAAGTGAGGAGTTTCTTCTAAATAAGTCAATTCAACAGTTCCGAACAATTAATATTTCTGAAAATTTGCTGCCAGTGTCTGGGGCACGCTTCCTTCTGGTATTGATATGGATCAGTTGAGCTACTTGTAGATTGTTTGCAACAGTATGCATTTAGCTCAATTGTTTCTATTGTAAATACTAGTATTAATTTAATACTGTTATTTGACTTTAATTGTCTTATTAATAGAAAAATGAATAATAACTTACATAACTTAAGTTTCTCCCCAAGAGTATTTTAATAATGTTATTGATATTCTCCTATTCCACTCTGATCCACTTTGCTAATCCTCTTTTTTCCATTCTGATCACCTACCGTCCGCAGTGTCTCGCGGTTTCAAACAATTACTTCCAGTTCTCGTGGGAAATCCGGGATAAAACATAGCCTATATACTAACCTACCGTCCGCAGTGTCTCGCGGTTTCAAAGAATTACTTCCAGTTCCCGTGGAAAATCCGGGATAAAACATAGCCTATGTCACTCCCTGAAAAGTTAGCTTTCTAATGGTGAAAGACTTTTTGAAATCGGTCCAGTAGTTTTTACCTTTATTCGTTAGAATAAGTGCACAGGTCACTGTGAACTGAACCATCATCTTTTCAAAACTGGAACCACAGATTGTACACAGACAGTGCACCTGTGCCGTTGCTGCTTCCAGGAAGAAGATACTGTGAAAAATGTTGTGGTACACTGCCACAGAGGAAGCCAGACTGAACATCGGATTGAAGAGCCTCCTTGGAATTGAACCCGTCCACACCCACCCCAGAAAAGCTGAAACGAAGCTGTCAATCGCTAAAAGTCCTGCTCCGATACTCCAAGGAGCTGGGTTGGTCAGGGTCTGCTACCGAGGTTGTGACGCCTGTTATTAGCGTATATATTAGAACCTGCCATAATAAATATACCTATCGACGACCGATGTGGCGCGGTGGGCAAAGGTCTGCCTGCGACGCAGAAGGTTGCGGGTTCGATTCCCGCCTCGGAACAAATGTGTGTACGATCTGCAGACATTTGTTCAGGGTGTTCTGGTCTTTTTCTGTATATAATAAAAAATATCTATCTATGTATTGTATTATATTATGTATATCAGTTATCTAGTACCCATAACACAAGGTTTGCTTAGCTTGGGGCTAGATAATGCTGTCTGAATTGTCTACCATTATTTATTTATTATTATTATCAATAAGAATGCTTTATGTAGACTTGTATGGGAAAGCGTGGAGCGTATTTTTAAAACAATTAAAAAAATTAAATTGAAGTTGAATTTAATATTTCAATGATTTTACAGTGACGTTGATTACGACTGGGGTTTCGAGTCCAGAGTATAGGCTAAATAGTTAAACACATATATGGGATGGTGAATACGGACTTCGATGTCATAACTATGTATACGCTGTCGGCGTTCCTTTCTAATAAATAAATAAATACACAAAGAAATAAACGAAATTGGACTACTATAAGCTGATAATGATGATGATGATATTAATATAGCATACCTACAAATAAGCATAATCAACTTTTACCCTACCAGAGCGGCTGCCCACGGTTTCACACGCGTCGTTTATGGTTATTTATATCCCATGGGAACTGAGTTATGGGATAAAAAGTATCCTATGTTACGCTCCATCTTTTCAGCTAACTCTGTGAAAAAATCAAGCCGATTGATTGCTTAGTTAGGGCGTGAAGGAAGGGCATCGAACAAACATCATAGTGCTTTGTTTCCTTTAGACCTCGAAGGACTCTTGGAAACTACACAAAAAATGAAATGACATAAGTAAAACTAGGAATTATAATGATCGCTTTGATTTTTTGTTCACTTCAATCTTTTAAAGAAGCGAACAAGAAACCTTAACCTTAGAATGTTATTTTTCGAGTTGGAGCAAAAGTCGTTCCACGTTTTTTTATCGTCCGTCTCCTCAACAGCCTATAATGGTCCACTGCTGGACGCAGGCCTCCCCCTGATTATTTATCTCATGGGGAGTAATGCCCATAATCCCCACGCTGGGCATGCGGGTTGGGGATCTCAGTTCGGTGGTAGATCTATTCTGCAAGAGCCTGACCCTAGCCTACCCTTTTGAAACTGATACACACTCGTATAATTTGGTGATGATAATATTTTTTTATTTTTTTTTGTGCTTTGTTTTGTAGGAAGTTTCCTTGTAAAAAGTGCCTCTACATTGCTCTACATTATTGTTTTTACTATTTTATATTTGAATTTGATTACTTTGGATATGTAAAAAACCAATTGTATGTGTGTGTTTTAGGTGACAATAAACGATTTACTTACTTACTTACAAGACGCGCTGCTGCCCGCCCCCCGGTATAATGTCCCTTAGTCGCCTCCTACAACACCCACGGGAATAGTTGGGATTACTTTTATCGTCTAGAATCTAGATAATCTGATATTTTGTAATAAGCCTTTTTACAAAGGACCGTTCAATTTGTTTGAATATATTCATCGATAATTTTTGCAACTCACTTGGAGTTTTGTTGTAGAAGTGATACATTGCCCTCTAAAAAATACATTAATCATGTGTCAAGCCTAGTAGTGGGCACAGCGAGTTTAATGTTATTTCTAGTATTTAAATTATGTGTATCGCTATTTTTTGGGAAACCAATTGATATTACAATAAGGTTTCATAATTAATAATAATAATAATGCTGGACAATTCACACAGCATTATCTAGCCCTACGCTAAGCAGAGCTTGACAACATATTGACAGGGGACTGTCATTGTGTTGCAAAGCAAACAAACACACTTTCGTATTTATAATTAGTATGGATTATCAAAGCTTCTTCCAATAATGGACAAAAATTGTAGTGTAGATAAAAACACGGTTTTTTTTCCAATTTGATGTACCTATCCCATCAATTAAACCACCACCACCGTCAGCTCTAATACGTACCGATCCTGCCCATCCAAAGGTTGCCTGGAAGAAATCGCTGTTAGCGATAAGGCCGCCGATTGTGCCACTTGATATAGTTAGTATTAAGTTTATGTTTAATTATTTTCGGTACATTATACTGATGCTGCAATAAATTTATGTCTAATAATATTATTTTGTAAGCCCAATGAAATAAAGTTTTTAGCTTTTCCCTTTACTCTCGAGGTGGTCCCACAAAAGTTTAATCATTCTGGAATTATACTAATCCCGAATATTTTTATAAACATTGTAAATTATCAGGAGTAGTCTTTATTAAGAAAGAAAATAACAATCAAATAACAAATTTAAATTCAAACTAGTATTTACAATAGAAACAATTAAGCTATCTGCAAACTGTTGCAAACAATCTACAGGTAGCTCAACTGATCCATATCAATACCAGTCGGAAGCGTGCCCAAGACACTGGCTGCATTGCCCCGCTGTATGGCAATGCTGATGCGCTGTGTCAGATACTCACCAGCTCTCGGGTCACGCATCGCTTCGACCAGACGCTCAGATAACTTTTTGAATACCCGAAATATGAATTATGAATTCGATAAAAAGAAATAGTTTACCATAAATAAATTTGTTGGTCCATAGTTTTACCTAGTATAGTATTATTAGTTTATTAGGTATCTCGGTGGTAATACTGAGGGATAACAATTAACATAGGTATCAAAAATACTCTTAAATAAAACCTATTAGCGGTTTGGATTCATATGTTTTTCCACAAATGCACTCGTGACAAATGTATTGATACAAACAGGCAACATTGCGTGCAATGTGTGCATTAAAATTATCACTGACAGACATCAGAACTAGATTTTAGTGGGTGGATGATGTTACTACGCCCATCAATAATAGGAAAAGTACGGGATACCTAATTATCATGCATGACATGATAAAACAAAGACAGTACTGCATCTACACACTACACACACGACAATCTAGTAAACAAGTGCTAATATAAGACTTTTTAATCATCATCATCATCAGCCTATATTTGTCCACTGCTGGACCTATGTGTAGCAGGGCGTTATGGCGCTCATTAGCCTCGTAGTGTGCCTTACGCATATGCCTCCCCTAATGAGCGCCATAGCGCCCTGTCTTCAGCTTGCCGCATCCAGCATCTGCCAGTAGTCTTTCGCAAATCGTCATCCCACCTGGTCGGAGGGCGTCCTACACTACGTTTGCCGAGTCGCGGTCTCCACTCAAGAACACGGTTACCCCAGCGGTTGTCGGTTCTTCTCGAGATATGGCCAGCCCACTGCCACTTCAGCTTGCTAATCCTTTGAGCTATGTTCCACCCCATGTGGTAATGCAATAAGATAAACTTTCAGTTCAATACAATTTGTTTAGACATAACATTACGGAGTTATCTAATGCGTTACGTCTAGGATCGTGTCTAGGACACCTACTTGCTAGATAAAGAATAATATAAAATATTGCACGACATGATTCACCTAAAATTTTAATTTTATATACAAACTAGTATGAACATAACATTTAGCACTAAAAAACAACCTACGTAAATTAAGTTACTACTAAAAATCAGAACAAAAACTAAAGAAAGATATATATAAAACCTACAATTCAAATAAATAAAAAATAAATAACGCTGGACAATTCACACATCATTATCTAGCCCCAAGTTAAGCAGGGCTTGTGTTATGGGTACTAGATAACTGAAATACATAATATAATACAATACATAGATAGATATTTTTTATTATACAAAGAAAACGACCAGAACACCCTGAACAAATGTCTGCAGATCGTACACACATTTGTCCCGAGGCGGGAATCGAAACCACAACCTTCTGCGTCGCAGGCGGACTTTCGCCCACCGCGTCACAGAGGTCGTCACACAGATAACACAATGAAAAAATAATAACAACAAATCATCTTAGTGTTAAATATTTTCACCTTGATTGACATAGGGCAAAGCAAACTTGTCTTATCAATAATCATTGTATGATCTGCAATATGGCGCACCCCATTAGTATTATTGACTACCTCAGTGGCGCAGCGGGCGAGAGTCTGCCTGCGACGCAAGAGGTTGCGGGTTCGATCCCCGCCTCGGAACAAATTTGTGTACGATCTGCAGAAATTTGTTCCGTTGGTCTGGGTGTTTTCTATGTTTAATAAAAAATATCTATCTATGTAATGTATAATATTACGTATATCAGTTATCTAGTACCCATAACACAAGCTCTGCTTACTTTGGGGCTAGATAATGCTGTGTGAATTGTCCAGCATTATTTATTATTTATTTATTTATTATCGTCGTCTATGATACCTAAGTATTTTATTCGAGTTGCACATATGTCAACAACACTGCTGTTCAAGATTAAATATATGTGTTTAGGGTTAAATATATTTTATTTCTCATAAAAACAGAAGTTCTTTTAAAATGAGATACAATACTAAAATAATGCTTATACTTATTATGTTATTGTGCCTCCGGGGACGCCAGTATGTTATTATATAGTAAGTTATTAAGTATTCTTACAATTACAATTCATTAAGTGTTACTAAAACCAGATACATAAGTAGTGAGATACATGTGCAAATTTGGCCTTAATGAAATAGGTACCTTACCATTTCCTAGAATCTAGGAAATGGTAAGGTACCTATTTCTTACTTGTCTTACTTGTTTTACTGAAACCTACTTACCATCTAGGACCTAGATGGTAAGTAGATTTCAGTAAAACAAGCTTTGGGTGTCCTGATACTGTTGATCTTAAAATTCACAAATATCTACCCTTGCAACATAAACACAGCACTAGAATAGAGACTTGTTGATGCCCTACTCTACTCTTTCCGAGGTCGATTCTAAGTACCTTGGTGTGTTTATTGACGACTAGCGGCCCGCCCCAACTTCGCACAGGTAGATTAAAATTATAATTTGATAAAATATTAAAATGGTACACAATTCATATAATATTATAGCATTATCTAGCCCCAAGCTAAGCATAGCTTGTGTTATGGGCACTAGATAAAAGATTTATATAGATCATAATTATTATACATCACATAGAAAGATTCAATAGAATATTTTCATCCGGGATTTATTGAATAATAATCCTATGGTGAAAGAATTTTTGAAATCGGTGTAGTAGGTACCTACGAGCAGTTTCTGGCCTATTCAATTAAAAAAAATCTTTATTATAATGTTACTTAGTGTAGACAAGCTCAATTGGAATCCTGATATAAAACGGCACTTACTTACCAAATCAGGAAACTTTTTTATATTTTTAACAAACGTACACACAACAACCGTAACATTAATTTAACAAATTCATTACGGATGTAAGCGGGTTAACTACGAACCTTATTACTAACTAACGTAATATCAGCCGACTCTACTGCTTCCATTTATTTTTCAAGTTGTTACAATAATGTATAGGTATAATATTAGATACACTACTAGGTATGTACCTAACCACTAATTAGTACCTATATACCTAACTGCCTGATTTACTACTAAGGCAGACCTTACAAACAAACTTAATATAATTAATAAATGACCTGATGGTAAACATTTACCGTGACGTCATTACATTACTGTAAGGAGAGCAAAACAAAATTAGCGATATCATACGATCATTAGATAAATAAAAGTTATTCAAAGAATCTTACTTGAATAAACAAATGTAGTGCACTAAACAATTAAATAGCTAAGTATGTACGACCTTTGTTTGATTACGCAATCTTACCTGTATGTACGTCTACCATGAGTAGTCATAGTTAGATCGCCTGACGTTACTACAGTAGATACGTAAAAATACGTAGATGGAATAGTTAACTAACCGAACTACAGTAGTAATAATACGTTACTATGACACCTGTCAAATTTGTAACTTATGCTACCAAATTCTAAGCAAATAAAGCCCAAACTACAGAGACTGTAGTATAGTTTACTACACTGTGACGTAGCATAGTTATCTACGTAACTCATACTGCGAATTTTAGTACCCAACTATCCACTAGAGGCGCTGTAAAAGTTTTCATAGATTTTTTTAACTACAGTCGCTAGCGAGCATAGATAGATAAAACTCATGGTAGACGTACAGAACGCCTAGAAAATACGTTTTCGCTAATGTTTTCTAAAGACCCAGGATTCTTCTAGATGTTCTACCTCATTTTGATAGGTATCTAGTTTAACCGAAATATATATTTCCACCTGATTTCTAGATTTATCGAAATCTCTAGTTTCTGGTGGACGGTTATCACAGACCGTCATAAACCAAACATGTTTATTTCCCAGAAGTAGGTAAGTACCTCCACGCGAAATGGTTACACGTGCCAGGTAAATTCATTGAAATTCGAAAATGCAAAAAATAATTATAATTTCTAAAAAAAAAAATTCGAAATTTTTACTAAACGAAATGTTTTCAACGTGAATTAAACGGTATTGTGTGAAACTTTTCTTTTAAACTTTTTGCGTAACTTCAAAAAAGCGTTTGAAAATTTATAAGTTGATTTTGAAATGAGTTTGAGAATTTGTAGGAGTTCATGTTTCGCTTTTTATTTTCCCTTTGTGTAGGTGACCTTTATGTAGGAATGAGGCAACTGCCTTACCTAAAAACCGTCAATCAAAAAGAATAATTGCTTTGAAGTTGGCGGTTGACGGTCCTGTTTGTTACCTGTTCCAAACGGATCGATCGATCTAGTAGGAAAAGGCTCTCAAATTTTTTGCTACGAATAAAAAATGCGCACAATATTTTTGTTTATCTATACTGAATATCGTTTATTGTAATAACGATTTAAATTTCATAAATTATAGTTAAATTTCATTCAAATCATATTGATTCAAATTTTTTGTTAAATTAGTACCAGCCTAATAAAATAAGATTTTATCACAACAAAATAATTATTTCACTTTGAAATTTACCGTTATCAATTATTTCGTTTATTAAGAAAATAACAACTACTGAATAAAATAATTACAAGTAGTATTTACGTTAAATATATTTTCTAAAAATCTAAGCGGTCACCAGAGAAGGCAGAGTGCCCAGAATACCATATCTGCAGAAAACAAAGCAAAATTACTTGACGCCAATTGACGCAATACGTACGTAATGTCCCCCACTGCTGGACGCAGGTCTCCCCCTGATTTTTATCTCATGTAATGTCCGTAATCTGCACTAAAACTCTTACGAAAAATTTTACTTCTTGTATTCCGCGGTCACATCAATGCCTAGTTTATGTCACTGTCACAACCGCCACGTAGTGAAAAAAAATCTATGTGTATTCTTATTCTTATATTCTTAATTATCCGCCAATCAGCCATGTCATAATGTATATATATGTATATACAGGGGTACAAGGGAGACTCCAACATCTCGTCTCCCAAGCCAACCTAGCACGTGGTGTACCCTGCTGGATGCTGGATAACGAAGTAGGATCTAATGAAAATATCATACAATCTTCATAATTTGTTAACTCAATTTATAAATCCATTACTTGACACGGGCAGAATTGTCAACCCAGACACGTTGCCATTAATAAAGATTTTTTTTTTATGTGAATGGTGTACTGACATGTACAATATTATTACGTGCACGCACATTTAAAACCAAAATTGGTTACGCCAGTAATCTCAGGGCGCATCAGAAAAAAAAATTTTTTTTGCAGAAATAATGTCGCCGTAGCCGACATTGGCATGGAGAAAATCATCATAATCATAATTAAGAATTCATTCATGTAATTACAGCGGTGTAAATGGGTCCCAACATCTAGTCTCCCAAGATAACCTAACCTATACGTGGTGCATCCTGCTAGATAACGAACTAGGCTCTGGTGAATAAAATATCAAACAATCTTCGTAATTGAAATCTCATTTTTTTTCCTTTACTTGTCACTGGCCGAATTGTGTCTAACCTCTGCAAAGAATCATCATCATCACCAATGTAATTACTTAAGAAAAATTAATTACGAAACAAAAATGTGAAATTAATAGCAGTATACTTAGAATATTATTAGGCTTAGAATGATAGTTGACACATAATAATATGAAGCAAATCGAAAAGAAATCCACAGTCTAAACTTCGACCTTCCAGTACAAACACAACTTACAAGAAAACGAAAACTGCATATTTCATTTCACGGGTAAGTACTAATATAAAACTTGCAATATTGCGTAAAATAGTCATATCAAAATTGAAAATTTATCAAAGCAATTTTCCTGAAAATTATGTTATGCATGGAGAAAAAAATATAACGCGGTTTTGTGTGGTGGGTACTAAGAGTATGACGTAGTAAAGAAAAGGTGGACTTCACATGACCTAGAAATTTAACTTTCTCCCAATGAGAGGTTATCGATATGCATTTTAAAAAAATGATTCCAAATATTATTATCTTGATAGGTGGTTAATACTAGACTAGCGTCAACTAGAAATTAGGAGGTCAATGTCAAAAGAAAAGAAGTACAATCTTTTTTCTTTTCGACCTACGATCAGAGGTCTTGTTGTTGGTCTCGTATTGTCATTGTTTACATAATATAGGTTGGGTAGGTAGTAGGTAGGTACCCACAACACTAACGAAGTAGTGAGTGGGTAACAGTCACTTTATGTGCGCTTACCTTATAAATAGACTAGCTGTCACGAGAATATTCTAAAGCCTATGTTCATCAGGGATAATGTAGGATTCTGATGGTGAAAAAATTGCTCAAATTGGTCTAGTAGTTTCGGAGCCTATTCAATTCAAACAAACAAAGAAAGAAATCTTTCCTCTTTAGTACCTATATATAAAACAGATACCAGGCAGGTATTTTATATAAAAAAAACTATGGTAGAAATTTAATGAGATACGAATAAACTAAGTACATTACTAAACTATAAAAACCATTTAAATAGTAGGTACTTTATCAACGTAAAAGTCAACGTAAAAAGGACCCATTACATTAAAACTATCAATGTAAGTAAAGATTTTTTATTATTTTTACTGCTACAACTTTTTGAAGAATTACCTTATCCTTCTAACTTACCTATATTTTATCAGTAACTTAATTTGCGATCTGCGCAAATTTGTCTACATTGAGTTAGTTATCTAAAGCCTATATATCTGTTAGATATCTCTAACAGATAAATAGGTCTTGTTCTTTATTGATCCAAAGTTAGAGGTCTACAGTACGTTGGTAATGTTTTGACTTAGTTCATACTTCAACCATATGTCACACAATTATAATAATGAATACGAGGTCTGTACTAGCCGGTTTTAGCCAGTTTATAAGTGATAATAGCAGAAGTGTTTGCAAAACGTTTTAGTACGAAGTAGGTAGACATTTACACTGTACACACGCTACCACGCTCCAATAAATCATGATATCGTGAAACGTTATGTCGCAGCGCGCAGCCACTCTGGATCATTGACACTACCTTTGTTTCTGATATCTGTGGACACTACTAATGCCGGTGTGCGGTGTTTGGAACTACCGCACAGATTTCGGTGTTCCTTTTGTTCAAATCTTTTATGATTATCTTCCATAATTATTTTGCCGTTTTATTATTTTTATAATTCTAGATGACCCCGTGAACTTTGTTTCTCGTAATTTTTTTCCCTTTTGTACCAACCCTACGACGACTTACGCACAGCAATTGATTTTTGGTATATTGATTGTCTTGTCTAATTTTATTATTTTTTGCCCTACAATAAAGAATTTTACACTTGCCATTGTTTTTATTTTATTTATATATATAAGGTAATATATGTCTATCTGCCCTACTTTTAAATGAGTCACAGCTGTGACTCATCAACAATGACAGTCAGCTGACTGTCATTGTGGTATATAAGTTTGATAAAATAATTTGTTAGAACTAACAACTTTGTTAGGTTTACTTTTACTCTACAGTTTTTGTTACAAGTCTGTACGTGTAATACCTAGACCTATCCAATTTTATATTTTACTAGGGGCCAGCCCGGTTTCACGCGGGTAGCTTAATATATATAATAAAGCATAACCTGACACTCAAATATAACGTGGGCTAAAATAATTTTCAAATTCTCAGTATAACCACTAATCAGCTGCAACCTCACAAGCCCACAAACCTTTAACTCTTTATGATATTAATATATTTAGGTACCTATAAATGTATAATCTTGTGTGTTCCAATCGTTACACTTTTGCTTACGCTTGTTTTTGTTGTCTCGCTGGTCTCTATAATGTTTGAATGCATTTCCTGACGTCCGAGTGGGTGAATGAACTCTCAAAGATGGAATGCGTCGAAAGACATCGACCATAACCTTGACTGATACGGCTATCGTTATATTAGGTATTATGTTATATAATTAGCTACCTACGCCTCATTCATAACCTACTTATTTAAATACCTAGATAACATCGACTTAATTAATAGCTGCTAGCTAGAGCTGCTGTAGATGAATTGTTTATTTTGTGGTAGGAAGGATGGAAGGAAAATACCTACCTGGAGTTTACCTACATAAGTATTTATTTGTTAAAGTTCCTAGCAAGTACGAGAAGGTAACTCATTGGAGTCAAGGACACGGTTTAAATCTTTGATTGGAGTAGTACTACGTAATGTTGCATCTGATTTATATAAAACACTAGCGGTCCGCCCCGACTTCGCACGGGTAGTTATTTTTTTGACAATTTTCCATTTTTTTTAATACCTACTTTTTATCCTATTCCGGACTAACAGAAATCTAATAAATCAAAAACCATTAAAATCGGTCCCGCGGGTAGTTATTTTTTTGACAATTTTCCATTTTTTTTAATACCTACTTTTTATCCTATTCCGGACTAACAGAAATCTAATAAATCAAAAACCAATAGATATATTTATTTGATTTCAAATATAGGTACAGTAGAAAATGTCGTTATGATAAGTGCCTATCAGATCCTGATATGATTTACTCTGATAAATTTTGTGACTCCAATTAGCTTATGAACCCTAACAAAATTATCACATAATCTCTAATAGCACCAATAAAAAAAATATACAAAGAAACTCGATCGTGACTCGTAAAGTTGGCAATTTCCTTCGGTTTAGGTACCACGCGGACAAGGCGTGAAATTTGCCTGAAAATTTTACAAAATATTATGAAGAATGTAAATAATTCTTTGCTATCTTAATCACACTGAATCTGCAGCGATTGTAAGGCTTGGTTGCCAATGTTGCCATGAATGCCTACCTCTGTAGCTAGGTAGATACTTACCTATCTGTGGCTAGAAGGATCTAGCGATCTCCCCGGATCGCTGTGACCTAGCTGTAGCTGGTAGAGGGTTGCTGGTTTGATGGCATTGAAAAAAGGGGCAATACAGCCCTTGGGGTCTGCTCTTGGGGACGGTGCCGATTGGTATTGATATGGATCATTTGAGCTACCTATAGATTATTTGTAACTGTTGGCAGTTACCTAGTACAGTTGTAAATACATGTTTTAATTTGGTTGTATATGATTTTCTTTGATAATAAAGTTTTCATTAAAAAAAGTCATTATGTACTTATCATTTGCAGATGATTTGTAAATGCTTTGTCTATTTGGCCGGAGGATTTTTTCAGGACCATTCAAGGTTACCTTTTTAAAATGGAAGTCGCAGCAACTGAACACCATCACAAGTATTAGGTATAGCCTAGCGGTATGTGGTATAACGATGGTTACTTCAAACATGAACATTGTGATTTGCCCCTTGTCCATCAGTGAGATCCAGTGGGTTGATAAGATTAGATTAAAGACTGGTTCTTTCCAGCCGGCGCGGCGCGGTCCTGCTAAGTAGGAAAGTACCTATGTACTACCTACCTACCAATACCTACGTCATTAAACTAATAAAGGGTTATTCATGTACCTTTAGTTTACAGCGAGTAGTAGTTATACTGGTTAGCTAGACAACTTTTTTTAGGCTTGGACAAGTTTTAGAGATGTGTTTATGAAGAGAGCTGGTCCTAACTGGATGACAAAGGCCAAAGGACAGGGAAACTTGGAAGGAACTGGGGGAGGCTTACGCCAAAAACGGCGACTACTAACAATGAAATTATTTTAAAGAAATAAGCATAAATATCAATTAACACTAGTTGGCATAAACAGTTGGTTCTATAATAAATAGTTACATTAAGTTAGTAGAGAAATAAAGGCTAATATTCATTTCATTTCAACTTTAGTTACATAAACAAACAACCTAACCTATTATTCATCGCTGGATGTGCTGATACCTACGTTTGCAGATTATACTTCGTGATCGACGCGTCCTGAGGTCCATAATCTCCCCCTAGTCAGGTCAATTGAGGCCAGTTAAAACAGGACATGCGAAGGGTTCCCACAGGATTGCCATCCGGTGAAGGAGTAGGATAGGTAGCTATAGGTTCATATGAATGAATTGGGAATGAACGGCAATTGTCAAGCTGAGTGGAGGGCATCGTGTGACGCAGCACCCCCTCCACGCGCAGGCGCGGCGAGATGCGCAGCACATACATAAATACCGCAGCACATCACACGAGCTCCACTCGCCAGTCACCCCGCAAGCCCTACGCGTGCCGGTCGAATACGCGGTATCACTCGAAACATCGTACTATTGCGCGCGTCCACACGCACCGACTCAGGAACTGCTTGAAGGTACCGTATTTTGTTTTATTATTATGCTAAGAACTATAGGGTCCAAAGTTAGGGCTGGCGAGAGTGTTCGGTATGCGCATTTTTGTAAAGATGGTTTGTGATCTGCCGCGGTTGTGGAAACTTCCCAGTGACCTTCCTGAGCACGTGCGGATTGAGTGCACGCTACATAGGTACTTACCTACCTTCCACTTGCATCGCGAATTACATCAGCTCCGGTAAACCAGCTCCAATTATGCCCATACCCGATGCGCTCGACCAACTTTGCTGTGCGAACTTTATCCAAATAGCGAGTTAAGTCGAATACTAGAACTAAACAATAACCTTTGTAAAGTTTATGATTCGGGTAAAAAATTAACACAAATCTTTTGCCTTGCGTGGTATTTTTCCGAGAAGAAATTGTTTGAAACCGCTTTACTTTTCCTTGAAACAAACATCAGCAAGTCTGGGTAGCATAGCAACCGATACAAATAAAACTGGTACTACAACTACAAACCTACTATAAAAAGAAAAATCATTCTGTCTGCAAAATGTAGGTATTTAGATAATTTAAAACAATTATAATGCAAGTTTTGTACTAAACGTAGTGAGTATAAAATTTAATGATGTAAATGAGGATTAAATAAATTAATTACAAACATCAGTAAGCAATACAAACAGCAGTCCTCGTACAAAGGATGCTACAAATACAAAAGTGATTAAATTTCGGACAATGCTCTTGTCGTGGCTCAGGCTCAAACAAAGACTTTTTATCTGTGTTTCTAATGACTAGGTGTTTGTATGTGCAAACCGCTTGTTCATTAACCAATTTAACCATAGGTTATAAAAGATAATATGCAAGAAATGTTACAGACACCATTATCTTTTAAACGTTGAAAATACCATGGATATAAAATAAATATTACATACATAATTATATAATATTTTATTACCATGGGGTCGGATCATAGAGTTAGAATAGCATCAATTGTTTTTCAAATGACAAAGTATTTGAACCAGTGGACGCGGTAAAAACGATTTCACTTGCAGATATCATTCTTGAGGCTGGAAAAGTTTGTCAAATATTTGGTAGTGTCTTCACAATAATCTTGGATACAATGGATTATTGGACAGAACTGTAAGGCGAGATACCTTAATTAAGCGGTGTACCTACCATGAACATGTCTTATAAGATTATTTAGAGAAATTGTCATGGGTCGGGTGCTCTGGTCCTCGAACACTTATTATTCACGTAATTTCATAAGAATTTACCGTTAGCAAGAAAATAGGCATTTTACACGGGTTTGTTCTTTGTTGCCAATCGATCCTGTTTCCATAACTGACCAAGCTCAGATCAACTAAGGTTAGAGTAAGTATTAAAAAATCAGATTTTACAATCAGTAGAGTAAATTTAGATAAAATACTCCACTGAAAACACTCCCTGTAGATTGTTTACGGCAGAAGGACTAATTTTTGTTTTAATCTTATCTTGTGTGATTTTAGCTCATCATTTCATGCACTCACGTGTTTTTTCCCCTTGAGATGCAAAAAGAAACCACAATTTATATTATATCTCTATTTATATGCCCCCGACTGACAGACGGCGGACAGAAAGAAACATTTAGTGATAAGGGTATCGTTTTTGTCACAGTTTGTGCCTTTTAGTACCGAAACTTAAAAGGTATTTGCCCAACAATGGGATGATCTGAACTAGTTTATGGTAGGTAATAAATCAATGATTGCCCTTAATGATTAAGCAGGTGATCAACATAAACAGCATCAGTTGTAAATAACAATGGAAATAAAAAGAACTCAATCGCAGAATAAGGAAATAAATATAGGTACTAAATCACATTCACAGCATTGCTTATCAGCAGATTTACCTTCAAAAGGAGTTGACTGAATGAATACAAATCAACTTCGACGATTGCAGTCGTAAACTGTGGATTTATAAGGTGTGAGGGCTATAATTATTGTGGGGACCGAAGCCTGTTTGTAGCACCAGTAGAACAAATATCTTACTTATATATTTATTTGTTGTACAATATAATTCATGTACTAATTGAGAATTTGAACAGTAAGTAGAGTCAGTTTTCTATAAGTAAATAAAAGACTCATTATAACTGAAGAAAATAAATCATAATAAGCCAATCTTAACCTCAACAGCCTTTAATTTTCCACTGCTAGACGCAGGCCTCCCCCTGATAATCGCCTTATTGACTTTTATCTCATGTGGGGTAGTGCCCATAATCCCCACGATCGCATTCGGTGGTAGATCTATTCTGCTAGAGGTGCTTTCGCCCGCCTCTGGTGTATTTCCCTTAATCGCCTCTTACGACACCCACGGGAAGAGTTGGGGTGGTGCAAATTCTAAGCCGGCACCATACGGCTAAAATAACCCAAAATACTCTCAAATTCCTTTGATATTTTTCTGAGTCAGTGTAAGTACATACTACTAAAATTATTGTCACATTCAAAAAGTCTTGGCCTATTTACAACTCCCCTCGACACACATTTTATGCTAAAAAGTGTCCATGTTGATTACCACATTTGTTTATAATATCAACTTTATGTGACCCTATTTCAATCGGACCTTCAATTGGAGTGATGTAATAAGATGTTATCAAGTTAAACACGTCATTACTCAAATGTACAACGATTTGTGTACATTTTAAATGTAACCTCCTGATAACTTATTATAACGCTCTTTGATTTTAACCCAGTTGCAAATTTTAACGTGATTTTGAGCGATTTCGAAACTGAAGGTAAATAAAGTACTTATAAAGTATAAGTAGGTACTCTTTTTCAGACAGAGTCAATAATTTACTTATTACCTACAGCCAATAGCAACAAACGAGCAATACATAGCAAGGCAGTGAATAACATCTTCCAACATAAATGAGGTTCGTAACCCGCTTACATCCGTTATGAAAGCAGTGAATTAATATGTTTTGGTTAAATCTTGTTTAATGAATAACCAGGAGCTCAAAATCTACAACGTTCAAATCGCTCGTGAGGAGACCCTAGCTGATGCTGCAGCCAGGGTCTCCTCACAAGCGAACTTCTCAATAGTTAATTGAACAGACATGATCATTTTTTTTCTTGGTCTCGTTCTTGGAGATCTTTCTAAGAATGTAGATCATTATTACATCATTTATACTCTGAATTCTACGAAAACGTACAAGTAGGTAAATTATCACAAAGAAAGAAAACTATAAATTAATCTGGTCTTTTTTAAGAGCCAATTCTTACAAAAACATTAGACAACACTGAAACAGATAAGATAGAGAAGACTAATGGGGTATATAGCGAGCCACATTATAATACAGTGTGCATATACTGTAAAGCTATTAGTGATGACGTTGTTGTCAGATAGGTCGATGTTGATAAACCTTTTATTTACCTTCGGATTGCCATAGAACTTAACGTATCATACGATTTAGTAAAAAATAAATAATACCTTCAGTCCAACAACCCTAAACCGTTTGTACACAAAGAACATGCTTCAAATCAAAGCACACGTACCGCCTTATTATTCTGTGCGCATATAACGAACGCAGCTCTTATCCACATGGATAAATAAAGATTATTTTTAAAAACAGCTAAGCATGAGTCAGAGTTGCTCACCAAAAAGTGTTCCGCTATATTCACCAAAATCAAAACAATAATAAAAACTCTTTGATTCAATCCGTTTGGAAAAATTTCTAGTCTTACTTAGTTAAAAAATACCCCAATAATTCCATTGCCTATGCTGTAGTTATGCTGTGAGACAGCTTCTTGCCTATACCAAGTAACCCGGTCTTGTCAAAGGCTTCTTGCCAAGTTTTGAGATTTTAGGTCAACGGGAAGTACCTACTGACTGGCTAACATATATGTGGTCTTGAGTCCCGTTTTCTTCGGTCAAAGAAAAGATTTATTTGTTAGTTTGTATTGTAGGTATTTTTACATCATTCATTGGTACTTTATTAACTAATTTTATTGGCTGTAGGGCTTAAAATATATCTACTCATCCGATTTGAATAATGTAATTCAAGGTTTGATCAGTATCAATCGAACCTCCTCAACAGCCTACAGGTCCACAGCTGGACGCAGAGCTCCCCTGATAACTTATTGGGTTTTTATTTATCTTAAGAAGATCGCACTGGATAAATGCCACATTTTATCTATAAACAAAACAAAATAATTGGTTACTAGCTACAAACTCCTTCTCAACCTACCTCTGATTCTTTATATTAATATTGTTGTATTTTGTTGTCCCTAGACCCTTTTTTTTCGAATGGACTTATGTGTTTACCGCAGATGGCCATGACAGATTCTTTTAGGGTTCTTTTTATCTGTCCTGTTACTACGCCTCCGCTGTCAGTCCGTTTGTCTGCCCGTCCGTCCGTCCGTGTGGCTGTGTAGACAGTTGAAATTTTAACAAAATGTGTAAGGCAGAAGTCAGCCGCAACAAATAAAAAAACTAAATAAATATTCAAATTAAAAGGTCTTCCATGGAGTTTTTTTTACTATTTTTGTTTCTACTTTTGTCAAGGCTGTACGGCTTTTGAACCGTTATAGGTAAATGGGTGAAATTTGAAAGGCACCAAAAGTACGTTGTATTGCAACTAACAACAAATACTTAATGGAAATATAATTAAAAATTAAGAGGTCCAACGTCCATAATACCAACTTGCGCACTGATCACCGAAGCTAAGAAACGTCGAGCGCGGTCAGTGCTTGGATGGTGACCACGTCATATTAGCTTTGTGCTTTTTTTCGATTAAAGAAATAACCGTTTTAGGTTCCTTTTTCGAAATAGGTACGTTGGTACGGACGGAACCCTACGTGTGCAAGTTGACAAGGTACCTACCCTAAAGTGAGTAAAAGATAATCGCGTCACTTCTGAATAACCGATTATTGTTTACCCACCTATCAGGTGTACTACACCTGGTACACCTGATACTACCCTCCATACAACTGTACACTATTGTTGGTCATGTGACTGGTGGCGCCACCATGGTGTCCTAATAACATAGGGCTCTAAAAGTGAAACCTTTTTGCATACCACGAAAAACCCTAATTCCACTTTGACCGAGTAGTCTTTTGTCTTCCTTATCCTAAAACTGCATAAGGTTATACGGTACAAAAAGATCTGCAGCAGCTGACCGTCCATCGCATACTTAGTATTATATTTTCAGGTGCATTGGAGACCTTCCTAACCGCTTTGTTTCTTGTGTTGTGCACTAAGTACGCTGCACTTGAAATACGGTCATTGTGATACCTAACTAATAATTTGATTGTTGTAAAAAACTAAAAACTCACTTCAAAGTTGCCGCAGGCTGCAGGCAGGCATTGCCTACAATCATCGCATTTCCTCATTTGATTTTATTCAAATGCCGCGGGTTCGCTGCCGATAGGTGCGCGATGCTGCATAATATTTCATATAAAGATATAATTATACATACATAGAAAATTCGATGACTTCAGGGAAAGCCGCGTCTGCCGCGCCGCCAGGTGAGCTTTCAGCTTTAATTACACAGTTCAAGAAAATAATTATCCATCGGGTGTAAAATTTTCTATTGAGTCACCTTGGGATCAATAACCATACAATAGCGAAGGGATTTTCCAATCGCTCGAACATACATAAAAATACATACAACTGAACATTGAACCTCTTTTGTTTTTTGTTTCGACAGCTAACTACACAAATATGTGACATACCTAACACAAACATTTTTTTTCAATGTTTGTATTATATCAATACAAGTTTCTTTTAAATGGGTAAAATACTGGTAAAAAATTGTAACCATCATCCTCCTAAAAAAGCATTCTCTTGTTTATACGCCACTCTCCGGATAATATAGCTGAAGTAAATATTATTTATTTTGATAAACTGCTTATCATCGTTATAAATGTCTTCCGTGGACGACTCAGTGACATAACTCGGTCGCCTTGAAAATATATATGCCAAATCAGGTTCATTGTATTTGAGGTGGTTCGGTCTCCTATAAAAACGGTTATTGAACATTCACCAGCCAACCAAACCGACTTAAATCCATAGGACTCTAAAGAATTAAAAAGCTGTACATTTCGTTTCATCATCATATGTCCACTGCTGGACATAGGCCTCCCCTAATGAGCGCCATAGCGCCCTGTCTTCAGCTTGCCGCATCCAGCATCTGCCAGCAGTCTTTCGCAAACCGTCATCCCACCAGGTCGGAGGGCGTTCTACACTACGTTTTCCAAGTCGCGGTCTCCACTCAAGAACACGTTTACCCCAACGGTGGTCGGTTCTTCTTGAAATGTGACCAGCCCACTGCCACTTCAGCTTGCTAATCCTTTGAGCAATGTCGATAACCTTGGTTCTCTGTCGGATGTATTCGTTGCGAATCCTATCCTTCAGAGAAACACCGAGCATAGCTCCATAGCTCGCTGGGCGACTTTAAACTGGTGGACCAGCCCTACCGTGAGTGTCCACGTCTCAGCTCCGTAGGTCATGACGGGTAGGACGCACTGATTGAAAACTTTCGTTTTCAAGCATTGCGGTATGGATGACGAGAAGACTTGACGTAGTTTGCCAAACGCGGCCCAACCTAGCTGGATACTCCTCTTGGCCTCCTTCTCGAAATTGTTTTTACCCAACTGCAGAATCTGCCCAAGGTAAGTGTATTCGGAAACTATTTCGAGAAGATGGCCATGTACGACGACCGGTCCCGGATCAATGTGGCCATTGATCATGACCTTGGTTTAATCCAAGTTCATGCCAAGACCGATGCTTCGTGAGGCTGAAGCTAGGCCGTCCAGCATCCGGTTAAGCTCCTCCAGCGACTCCGCCATCAAGACTATGTCATCAGCGAATCGCAGATGTGAGATGTAATCGCCGTTTATGTTGATGCCCTTACCTTTCCAGTCCAGCGTCTTAAACACATCTTCCAACGCGCTTGTGAACAGTTTCGAGGGATATTTCGTTTTTTAATCTCTAATTGTGTAATGTCTGGAACTACAGGACCGATTCTAAAACTTCTTTACCTAATTTGGTAGATTTAAATTCTCCCACCAGAGGTACCAAACCAACATATAGCATACGACAACCGGACAGATTGTAAATGGACCCCTGTTTGTTTTACTTAGCTTATGACTGTGAGCTAAGCCATGGGTCAAATCTAGTGTGTATAACGAGCGCAGCGTAGCAAATGGTACGTCTTGTTGAAGTCGGAGTATCAATAAAATTGCATAAGCTTACCGATTCTGCGCCCACGAAACGCTCCCAGCAGGTTATTCCTATGCACTGTGCATAGGACATTTATAGCTAAAATACACCGTGTGGCCGTGCACAGCTTCGATGGCGGTGGAACAGCGGCTTATTAAGCAATTATTATTATTATTAAGCGGTAAAACTCGATAAGACCAAACATCAATCTCGGCATAATATTAATTACTTACGTTTATTCTTTTACATAAACCTTCTCTCAATACAAAAACCTTTGTTCTTATTTTGGTAGCTCCCATAATGTCACTTTAAAGTGTCGTTCTTTCAAAGAACACGGACACAAGTACATGATATTTATTCAATGGAATATTAAATGAATGACAAAGATCACAGTATGTATGATTTATTAAGTAGGAGGCATCGATCAACGTTTTCGCGGACATTCAAAGGTTAGGGAAAACCCGCAAGTGAAAGAGTTTTGAAATGAAATAGTGATAGATAAAAGTGACGTGGATATGAGGTGTCAGTTGTGTAAAATATTACTTAGTATCAAACTATAGTTAGGTTAGGTTAATACTTTATTCAGAAAGAAAATAACAATCAAATAACAAATTTAAATTAAAACTAGTATTTACAATAGAAACAGTTAAGCTATCTGCAAACTGTTGCAAACAATCTACAGGTAGCTCAACTGATCCATATCAATACCAGTTGGAAGCGTGCCTAAGACACTGGCTGCAATACTGGTTAATACTTGATACATAAGTCAAAACTGTTCCACTTGCTCTAAAAAGCTAGCAGAACGGAAGCAGAACTCTTTCACAGCCAAAATTTGCAACTAGGCGATACTCTCCCACTTCTCCCTCTCCGGCAACAGCACAAACCGTGGCCAGTGCTAAATTTCGGTAGAGAAAGAGAACCATGTCTATTAGGAATTACGAAGTTAGAAGTTTGTGTCAATAAACATATTAATCTATCTTCCTATTGCTTTTGTGCATATTGCCCTATCCTATTTTTTATCAGCCGAAGCGCCTGTAAAGCCTTCGTCTCCATCAGAGTAAAATATGAAACCTACGGTAAAATGCTAGTTATACTTTTCTAGAAATCTAGTTATCTTTTTAATTTACAATCATTTAATTTATTTACTGTCCCATTTTATTATCACCAAGGGTTTAAACACAATAACATTGATAGTTCAGATACCAACGTTATAAATAGACTTGTTATCTAACTCAAGTACCTGCTTATGATCAATATAATGTACTCAACTACTAAAATGTTCCCTGACCTAAATTTTAATACTTAGAACATGATAAAAATTGCGCACACCAGCTGACTGGATGGTGCTACTGCGAGTAGTTTTGGTGAATCAATTTAGTATGACTTTCATGAAAAACAGACGATCTAAATTATTCATATCATTATCATCATCATCAGCCTACATAATTACTATAATTTGTCGACCTCAGTGGCGCAGCGGGCGAGAGTCTGCCTGTGACGCAAGAGGTTGCGGTTTCGATCCCCGCCTCGGAACAAATTTGTGTACAATCTGCAGAAATTTGTTCCGTTGGTCTGGGTGTTTTCTATGTATAATAAAAAATATCTATCTATGATGTAATGTATAATATTACGTATATCAGTTATCTAGTACCCATAACACAAGCTCTGCTTACCTTGGGGCTAGATAATGCTGTGTGAATTGTCCAGCATTATTTATTTATATTTATTTATTTTATTTTATTATATTATAATTATACATTTATAAATTTTCTGTTGATTTTCTTTGTTCAGCGTCATATCCGAACACTTTTCCGTTCGATTTTGAATCTACCCTGGTAGATCAAACTTCAGATTCTTTAAAACTAAAACCGGGTGATCGGATTTATAGATAATATAACATTATGTAATTTATTATCGACACTTACATAACTTGAACTACATAGGTACAAGTTTTGAGAAAATTGAAGTTAAACTTTAAACAAATAACCTCCTTGCAATTCCATGAATAACTTACGTAATGAAATTATATGACGCATGGAAGAAACTCTTAGTTTATTATTTATTCCCTATATTTTATTCGAACGTTTTTGTGACAGCTGTCCATTAAAGAAATTCGAACTGTATTACCATTTTTCTTTATGTTGTTCCTACGGGTTAGAAACACAAACTACGTCACGGAATTTGCCATTTCCTTATACGCAGAAAATAGGAAAATCAGTGACTACATTATCATAAACAAGACAATAAACGCTAAAGCAGGCATCCCGGCTCTTGTAAACACAAGTAATCTACGTAGGTATACCTACATCTCCACCCAAAAACTTTTTGCAAGATCGTGAAGTGTATAAAAGCAAATTTAATAATTTAAAAGGGTACTAGGTGTATGTTTTTTTTAACTACGAGTGAGGTACCTGATTACCTGTTTAACTTTTCAGGCAGCTGCCTGTTAGCTATAGATAGGTAGTGTCAGAAAAGGGAAAGGGAAATCAGATTCTTTTTTTTGTAACCAACTTAGTTTCAGTCCATGAGAGCTGAGCTTAGTGATTTGTATAATATTAACCTTATAAATACTGGTGTTATCCAAATTTTTTTGCCGCACCACTGAGTGATGCGGCAGTAAAATTATTTAGGCTAGTTTTAGATTTAAGTTAGATAATAATTTGTTAAAATACGGGACTGACATAGTCATACAAATGACTCAAAGTTCCATTAAAAAAAAGAATTAAAAAAAACTTAGTTTCGAACAAACTAAACCTAAAGATCCGTAAATGTATCTAACGAATATAATAGGGCGTAGTTTCCTTCATTTTCGTTTGTGCGCCGTAAGGACATGCACTGTATAATAATTTAAATAAATAATCATCAAATTACGTTAGTGAAGTTATAGCAATCAAAACCAATTTTATTTGAAATTTATTATCACGTGGTAAGTAACTATAACATTTAGGATAGAAATTTAATTGCCTAATTAAATTTCTATCGATAAATACTTTTCTACGTTTTCCAATTTTCATAATAATGGTTAAGCGGTCTAGCCGTCATCACTACAGAAAAAGGTAGAAGCGTGTTATTTTTCAGGTATTATTTTTAAATAATGCTGGACAATGGACGCTTCTTACGCCTGTTTCTTATATATATAATAACGTATCGGATTGTTTTTTCCGCCGATTTGGAACAAAGTGTTGAACTTTTCGTAGTGAGTGCAGATCAGTGCAAATAGAAAAAGAAAGTAAGGCAACAACGTGGAACATGCTCCATCTTCGGACGTGAGAAGTTGGTCAAACGCTAACTTTTAAAAAAACATGGATTGATAAATCCCCATAAATAAATAAACCCGCTGAGTAATAGTCGACATGCACACGTAGAGTTCCGTTCCATACTTGATATACTTCTTTTTTCTTGATGTACTTTCGCAAAAGAAACAAGAGAAATCCTAAAAACAGGATTTAGTGATTGGATCGCAAAAAAGCGAAATGCCAACATTACGTGGCCACCCATCCAAGTATCATTACTAAGATGGGTGACCGCGCCCAACTTTGGTTAACTTCGGTGATCGTTGTTAAACTATAATGGAGTGATCGTTGTTTTTTTATAATTTGTATTATTTGTTGACACAATGAAAATTCAACTGTCAAATACTTCATGAGATTCACGCCCATTGACGGGTGGATGAATCCATAGACAGCACAGGCTTAGTAATAGAGTCCCGTTTTCAGTCTTTGGGTGGGGTACAGGGGAGACTCCAAGATCTAGTCTCCCAAGCCAACCTAACCTGCACGTGGTGTACCCTGCTAGATAACGAACTAGGCTCTGGTGAAAATATCAACATTCTTCATAACTTGACAACTCATATTTTACTATTATTTTCCATTACTTGACACTGGCAGAAAAGAGTCCAACCAGACTCATATTGCCATTAACAAAGAATCATCATCAGTCTTTGGGTACGAAACCCTAAATACTGAAAACCGACCTAATGGAACTAAAGATAAGCTGCTTGATTCATGCCATCCAATCCTTGTTGCTGTCAAAGATAGGCCAGGTTTTTAATATTTATTCTAAGATACTTCTAGGGGCTTGAATCTAATGTTTTATCTAACTTTCCCAAGCGAAGATATAACGGACTATATTAAAGTTCTTTTATTTAGCTATTAAAACATTCATCATAATAGGTACTCTACGTTCACTTTCTACTGTAGAAACTTAAATAAATAATAACTATTGCGAATCTCTAAAAATTTTTGATGGAGATTATAAAAAAAATACGCAATACCTCCAAAACTCAATTAAATAGCCCTGCAAACACGTAGGGTTATGCAACACTACAACACGAAGAAGTGTATGAAACTTTTATAAAACCGACCAAGTGCGAGTCGGACTCGCGCACGAAGGGTTCCGTGCCATTATCTACAAAAACGGCAAAAAAAACGGTATCGGTGTCCCCCTTAAATATATATTTCATTCTGTTTTTTAGTATTTGTTTACAGCGGCAACAGAAATACATCATCTGTGAAAATGTCAACTGTCTAAATAGCACGGTTCATGAGATACAGCCTGTTGACAGACGGACGGACAGCGGAGTCTTAGTAATAGGCTCCCGTTTTACCCTTTGTGAACGGAACCCTAAAAACGAGTCTTCGTATCAGCATAGGTCAAGAGCGATCGTTCTACAAACACGCGATATGACGAGTATGTAGGTAGCCGCTACTTATTTCCAAGACCAACGTTTTGCACCATGTTTTCTTCTTCCATTCTCCTTGTGATTAAGTCTATAAAATGTAATAGCCGCTCAAAGGGAAAATTAAATGTTTAACCAACGTAATTTTATCTCTACAACCGATCGACGACCACGGTAATCTCGAAACCACATCACTAGAAACATCTTTTTTGCAGATGCTCCAAATGGGAATAAAATCGGTGCTCTAATGAGAATACTTCTTTTGATTGATAATGAATCAATAAACAAAGACAGACGGACTATTTATGACTTTTAGTAGGTATCATATAAATGGAACTAGGTATCAATCATAAACAATTTCCAGATTCGGACCAGCAGAACTCCGAAAATTATTAACCCATTGAGTAGTGAAAGGCAGATTGTAAGTGTAGAAAGTATATTTCCGATTTTGTAGGCACTGAAATCAGTAGCTGCGTGTTTTCCCCATAAATAGGATAGGAACTTAGCTGATGTTTTATAAATAATTATCGTCTGGTCCTGGTCTGGTTCCACACACAAAAAACAGGAATACGATCAAAGTACAATTGCTTTGCAAAATAAATTAATATTTATTTGCAAAATATATTAATATTAAATAAATTATTCAATGGTGAATCAAACACCACAATTCCATCGACCTTTGTGTTTGATTTAATTTAAAAAAATCGGTCTGCTTATGGCAAAGGTTTTCAATAAAATAGCGTTTAACCACCATTTCCCATAAGAAAGTAAAGCGCATGCTTAATATTCTTTGCATGTAATTATTTACATACATTATATATTGTACATAATTTTACATTAATTCAGTAAAAATATTTTTCTACATCGGCATCAACGATTTACATACATTGAAATTATTTTGTTATCACTATTCTATATAGTCGTAAAACCTGTATACCAAGTTTCGTCTAGATCGGTTGTAAAAAACGACGTGTACCTAGATGAATACCAAAAAATTTAGTAGCCCCCTTTTTGGAGGACGTAGGTATACCCACTTATCAAAAACCCGCGACGACTTCAAAAACTATTATGCATAGTAATAAAACCAGAAGTTTCGCTCAGATCATTTTTAAAATATCCTGTAGACCTGTAGAATAGATTATTGGGTACCAACAATGTGACAAAGGAAAGCAAATTTAGCCAGATCTGAAGCACAAACGCTTCGATCGCTGGCTCAATTAATTATGAAAGTTATCTATATGGGTTAACGGCTCATTCGAGTTCAATTCGTGCGATAAATAAGTATGCTCTGTAAATTATATACTGTTTGCTGTGTTTATGTAAATAATTAAATGATAGATTGTTTGCAACAGTTTGCAGATAGCTTAATTGTTTCTATTGTAAATACTAGTTTTAATTTAAATTTGTTATTTGATTGTTATTTTCTTTCTGAATAAAGAGTATATTAAATGATTATATGATAAAGGTTGAGGCCTTCACCCTCACATGAGGGGTGCTTGCTTATGACATTATGTAGGTTATAATTCTAATAATTTTTAAAAATATGTAGACTTAATATTTAATATTTAAATACCATGACAATAATAACCTTAAACTAAACTTAAAGAATGTAATTAGGATTGGCAACGAAATAAAAGGCTATTTCATTTATAATAAAGGTTAGTTGTCATTTCATTCTTGGCCTAAACCTAAAAAGGTTCCTCGCACGGTTTTATTTAAAAAATACTCATAACAGTAGAGTGGATATATTATTAATAAATAAGTGTGGGAAAAGCAATATATAGGTTCTATTCATCGAGTAGAATCCTATTCTCAGAACTCATTCAGGGAAATATACCTACATTTATAACTTTATGATTACTTGCCTGTCATAATGAAAGAATAGCCCCCTGAAGTTAGTAATAGTAACAAACGACTGTCCTTGAATTAGACATGATGAACCATTAGAATTCAAGGCAAAGCCTCTGTGTAAATAAACAGTTTTTTATTGTTGTTTTCATGGATTTTTATGGAAAATTAATGTGGTTCAATAATAATAATAAAAGTTATATTATACTGTCGGTGTGTCAAACGTCCTTTAAAAACCGCTGACACAAGAACTTCATATTTGGCAGAAAGTCGATAACTGTATCGTTTCATTTAGTTCAGATATGTAAATATAATAAATAATAATACATATTATAATTACACGATGAGGTATAACAAATATATAGAAGATAATATCACCTGGATGGACATACTTACCTACTTTGCATTTGAACAAGTCCGACATTTCAAATTATCTAAGTCCATGATTAAAAAAAGACAAAGTGGTCACGATGATTATTTATTCAATTCAATATTTACAAGGCAAAGTAAAGGAATAAGAAACCTTTTATGTTGTTAGGCTGTTAGTTTTCAAGTGGAGTTAGGTACTCTTTATCGGAAATTGTCGTCTATTTTACTTTATTTATTGTAACATAGTTAGAATAGACACATAAACATCCCTATTGGTATGTGAACGTCTCTTGGCATAATCATTAGGTATGAAAATTATTCCTGTTATGCAAATAAATTGTTTTGTGGCATATCTGATCTATTACAAATAGATAATATATACCTAATCTAATCGGTACTAGGTAGGTAGGTACCTTACCTACTACTAATTACAACTAATGTAGCTTTTACCATGTAGGTAGATACTTTTTGTAGCCCTTTAAGAAATTTACATTATTCCTGCTAAGGTTAAACTGTAGGTATTATTTTGCAACCTTATCTAATCTTGATAAGTTAGTGTTACTGATGAGTTTTTAAACCTACCTTCTTTGGATGAACAAAGATACCTTACCACAGATGAAATAATGTCATTACCTACATCATACATATACAGACAGTCTTGAGCAGAAATTGTGCTACTAAATATGGTATAATTTGGTGTGTTTCCTTTGCCTTCAAGTTTAACATATTGTCTGTTACCATCAGAGTAGAGTGTTGGTCGTACGTTGGCCGTGAAAATATTGGGCACCGTGCCAATCGATTTCGTAAACTCACCAACGCGCAACGACTGTACGGTCGTCAGACCAACGCGTGATTGCTTCTCTTATAGATACTGTAGAAAATTTTAAACAAAGAAAACATAAATGTTACCGCGGCAAACTGGTTTTTTGTTTACAAACACCACGTGTACCTATCCTACGATCGCGTGCTCATAGGTAACTGTAATTCTAAAATCGGTGCCTAATCGGTTATGTAGGCATAATTAGATCTATTTTTTACTCAGATCTATGGGTTGATAGAATGAATGAAGCCAGCATAAAATCTGGGATGGCGACTGATTTCTTCTTCATATATCCTCGGATTTTACTGCGATAATCCTTCACCACTATCCTAACAAATCTACATAAAATGTTTTTTTTAATTTTATGAGTCTAATCAACTGATGCCACCTCTAGATTTGACAATAGTCTGCAAATAGCGCAACTGTTTCATGTATTAGTGAATAGTGACCTATTTTATAAATATTTGTATAATTTTCCTTGTAAATATGTAAAGTAAGAGGATAATAGGTACCTACGAGGGATTTTTGGAGTTCGTTTACAGTTATTGTAAAACAAAAGTATTGTTTCAGGTAAACTTCAGAACCGACCATGGCGGACGTAGCGCTCGGAAAGATTGAAGGTAAAAATTGGATATCTTTATATACACTAATTTAATCAAAAATAATCAAAAATTTTGTTGGCTTTAGAACATCAGAACGCATAGTTTCAGAGATATAAGCGTCCCAAAAATAGGACATTCAAACCTCCCCCCTCCCCACGGCTCAAGGGCTACGGGCGGGGAATTTTGATATGTTCACCTCCTAACTAGTCCGAACAAACTCACGAAGTCATTTTTGTTTCAAACATTTCCCTCTATAAACTTTACTTGCCTGGACGACTCCTTAACTTTACCATATATACATTTCTTAGTTAAATATTCAGTAGTTTGGAAGATACATATGGACTTCCGGCGGAGTTGATTTGAGTTAGTATACCTACACTCCGGCCAATGATGATGAAGTTTATCGTACTACCTATAATCAAATTTATTAACAACTACCTGTTCGTAAAACCACTGTATTTCTTAAAATTAATTTATTTTCAAGTGTCATACATCGTAACTTCGCAGGCTACCAACGCAATTACTAAAGTTAACTTACCTACCTAAAAGGGCCCTATATTACTACGTAACGTACCCATAGTATCGGTTGACATAACGTAAACTTATACCAAAATACTCATACTGCTCCCATCAATTAAGTTAATGGAGATAATTGTGGGGAAAACGGCATGGGGCATGTCCCAGTTCTAAAAATGTCATATTTACCTCTTGCTAAAGTGGTGCTAGGAAAGTGGGTCAAACACGCAAAGTTAAGTAAAGGTAGCTAACCACTTGCCATAATTCTTACTATTACTAAGTCCTTAACCCACTACCCAAGAGTTTTCATTAGGGCCAGACTCCACCATAGCTAAACTAAGATGCGCAGAGAAGAGTTGTGTTTTAAACGTTTTTAAGAACCAATAGAAAGTCGTTATACAAATTTCTTCTCGTTGGTCTCCGCTCAGCTTCAGCGGAGACCAACGAGCGGAGATGTATTATATTTGTATGCGACGAAACAAAGAATGGTCGAATCGGAGATGTGAGCTGTACCTTGCAATTCATTTCAACAAACATCCGACGCTCCAGCCACACGCATCTCAGCCGCTCTAACCAGTACACATCTCCGCTTTGGACAGCAAAATAAATATCTCTTCTCCGGTTTAGCCAGTACGCATCTCCGCACAGCTTCGGTGAAGACCCTGTACCCTGAGGCTGAAAAGCCTTTTCTCGTCTCCGTTATTAGTCTCCGCACATCTCCTCTTTGGTGGAGTCTGGGCCTTAGCTTCCTTCGTTTGTACGGGAATATCTGTCACTAATTTTCGTCGGACACCTGTTATAATTTCAACAATTTTCTACTTTGAAATAGGAACACAATATATTTGGACGCATTGTCAAATTGACATTAAGAAAATCTCGCGTGAATTTTCAAAAGTGTTTTTTGAATCTTTTGTTATTATTTACGTATCAAAATTAATTGCAATATTTAACAATAAATTCAGAATTTAATAGTCTTGTTGCCGTCGTTGGAAATTAAACAATTTCTAAAATTAACATTTCATCGTGGAAATTATCCATGACTTCAAACTGTCAAAAGTAATTGACCTGCGCGCCCGAAATGACAGACCCCGCTGTCGACCGTCGACGAACGAATTTCACGAGTTTGTACCATTTTAACCCGAAAGAAAAGTTTAATTACAGATTTAGTTGCTTTTTGGTTTCGAAGGTCACCTCGCTCAAAGTAATTAATTTCTTTCTATCTTTTTATGTTAACACAGATAACCCGAAGATACTCTCTGGGCCGGTCCTGGTCAATTCACCAAATGCAGTCCTTTCGAAGACGCTGCTCAATCGGTATCAGGATCTGCCGCTGCCAGCCGATAAAATTATCGCTACCTACGTTTGGATCGACGGATCTGGCGAACACTTACGTTGCAAGGACCGTACACTGGACTTCATTCCTAAACAACCCAAGGGTAAGAAGTATGGATGTATACTTATAGCTTGCTTCGATCGTGCGTGCAGGAAGTTTCGTTGAAATAGCGCGACCTTTCGCATCCGTTGACTTATAAGCCTTATATATAACTTTATAAGGTACCCGATTTATTTGTTTGCTTACCTTAGTGACGAGGTTGAGGCATCTTCTTCGGTCGGTCGTTCCTAAGATATGGGTGCGGTACTAGAACGTAACTGAAATATTTGGGGTGTAGCCGGTGTAGCCTTGTTCGCTTTTTAATAAATTTTTAGGCTCGCCTGAAATCTTGTAAGCCTTTTACGATTTTTAATTTGATTTTATGTTCGTTAATTGGTTTGCCAATGGATTAAAACACAGAGTTCTTACATTTTTAAATCTTATAGAATACTAAATTAATTTACAAAATAAATAATTTTTATAAGAGACTACATACCTAATACGAATGATTAAAAAGTGCACAAACCACTAATAGATAAACACCACTTGCCTAATAATATTTATAGTAGGTAGTACTAGCATAGGAATAAAATAACTTATTTATTAGTAGGTCCAAATAAAATAAGTCTAACAATTGATCTAAGATTTGACAAATACATTATGTTGGTTCTAATTTCATTCTTTTTTCTTTAATTTTCCAGAAATAATTTTAGTGTAATCAAAATAAAAAAATCTTTATTTCCATTAATACAATAAATTTACACTAACAAAAGGTTAAATTCTTAAAATTAAACACTGACACGGAAATAAATTGATTTCAGTCAACTAACGTTAAGAATCGACTAAGAAACATTTAGCCGGATAGTTGTTATTTTTTTAGTTGGAGCAAAACCCGTCCCAAGTTTTTTTATCCATTACTAGATTATCTAATATTTTGACCATTTCTTTTAATTTATTTACGATACTGATGGCTTTTGCAACTGGCTAGGAGTTTTGTTGTAGAAGCATATACTACATTTTAAAAGATATATTAATTTTGAGAAGCCTGCACAGCGAAACTATGTTAAAATAAGGAAAAAAAAATCTAATACATTTTGTTTTGGTCTCGATTAGAAGTTAAGGCACTAAACCAATGGACTACTTTATTGACAATGCATTATTTACATTGTCGAAGTTTCAGTTCTATCGTTTCATTTTAAAATAAATGAAATACCATCAGCAAATAATACTATCTCAGATACTTAACACGAATAAGTCAGAATAAAAATGGTAGGCCAGACAGGATATAAAAATAATTTCTAAATAAACCTAACCGCTTATCTTTTTAAGTATATAATAACAAACATAATAAAAAATAAACATTCTTAAACAAATCAATATTAATCAGGCATTATATTTAATTGATTGCAAAAGGAAATTGGAGCTTATAGACACTTATAATCACATTGCGCCTAGCAGGAATTACGAGAATAATGGATGGTATGGTGCATGACACATTATCCTATTGGCTAGGTCTGGTATCATCCGGCGCAACAAGCTTCACTTTAGTGATCACAACAATTGTATTCGCTAAAGTACCAACAGCTTGTTGCTCCGGGAAATAGTAGCGAAGGTAGTTAGTTATTACTAATTTGCGTGCGTTACAGAAATAGACTTCATGGTCTTTACCGGAGTTGAGCTGATCTGTATGCATTTATGCAAATTGGTCCGTGAACAAGACATGTCACATTATAGCTCAACGTCCGTAGCAATCAGTCACAGCACATTCAAACAGAAGTCTTTATGAAACAAGATTGTTGTTCGTTAACTAATTAACCTGCAACGTTTGTGGAATTGAAAAGCAAAAGTACCTACCTACTCAAAAACGCCCTACAAACACCAATGAAACACGACATCGTTCACATTGTTTAGTTTAAGCGCTTTAATTACATCCTCATTTGCAACCGTAATTAGCATACATTCGGTAAATTGTTTGGCCTTCGTTCGAGTGAGATGCAGTACGTAAACAAGTTCTACTATTTACTTTAAAAGATTAACTGTTCCAATTATTTACCTGCCGGTGTCGCTAACGTATGTAGCTGTGCTTGTTGGTATCAACGTGTAATCAATAATAACTGTCGCCTAGTTAGTTAATATGTAGATCCTGTACCAAAGTATATATTCTTTTCTACAACGCAGATGCTTAGTAAATAGGTAAAATTATTTATCTTATTATATAAGACTCTTAGACAGAGCGCTACTTGTGTGTGTATGATATTCATTAATAAATTGTTAACGTCCTTTTAACTCGCGTGTCTAGATAAACTCACTTGCTTTCTGGAAAAGTTGAACGAAGCCTACGTATCAGAAATTAATAAGACCATTAAATGGAGTCACATGAACGAGTACCTGCCGCCCTATTTTTCCCCTCGACATCTGGATAACGTGTTCTCGGTTCGCTGCAAGCTGAGGGAGAATGACAACGCGGACGCCTTTGATGAAAACTTGAAAGGTTTCACAATATTGTCCTCCGCAGTCGTAGAAATGTTTCACTAGATTCCATCGGTCATTCGAGATTTATCTTTGTATAAGAACATTCTTAGATGATATATGAAAAGTAGCTGAATATAGTATTCTTTTGGTAGGTATTATTTTTCGAAGGTAGAGTATGTAAAGTAGTTGGTAGAATCGATTCGATGTCTGATCTTATTCATAGAACTATATGATAACTAATTAGTTTCTCATTACTAAATTTTGTGTAATAGGTACCTACCATAAGTCAAAACATAACTTTGAAGTACTTTTTGTATACGTACATCAGATTTTAAAACGAGAACCCTTCTTGCAGATTTGCCTATATGGAATTTTGATGGTAGCTCGACGGGTCAATCCGATGGGCACAACTCGGACACCTTCCTGGTGGCAAGAGCCATTTACAAGGATCCTTTTAGACGCGGAAACCACATCATCGTCATGTGTGACACCTTCAAATACAACATGGAGCCAACAGGTGAGACCTAGAACCTAAACAGACCTAAAACTCAATACAAAAAAGTTTATATATCGAACCTACTACGAGTATAGAACCAATGCTCGGCTTATGCAAGTTAACTAGAGTAAGAAGTCAGGGTCACCAATGTCAACGACCTGGCTTGTTTTATACCTATCGGAACTTGGAAGGCATAAATTTGTAACGTGGATAAGAATAAGTACTGTTTACGGTTTGGTACCAGATTTTAGTTATTTTGGTTTAAACAAATCATCAAGACGTGACGTCTTGATGATTTGTTTAGTTTACTGAATTAAACAAAGTTAATAATCGTACGGAATAAGTAGTAATTTTCGTTTTGTTTCTTTATAAAATCTGCCAGGCTCAATTAAATCCAACGAATTTTCCCAGCAACCAACAACCGTCTGAAATGCCAGGAAGCCTACGACAAAGTCAAGGACGAAGAGCCTTGGTTCGGTATTGAGCAGGAGTACATCCTCCTGGACGCCGACCTCCGTCCCTTCGGCTGGCCCCCGGGCGGGTTCCCTCCGCCACAGGGACCTTATTACTGTGGCGTTGGCGCCAACAAAGTCTTCGCCAGAGACCTTGTTGAAGCGCATTACAGGTAAATAATATTTAATTTTACCCAATATTTCCTTCGTCATCATCATCATGTCAGCCTGCTGCTCTGCTTGGTATGGAAATCTTCTTTGATACACCAGCTTAGGTATACATTAATTGGTCCTGTGCTAATTTGATCAACTGTGAATCAAATCAGATCAATGTAGTTTTCAACCAATTTAATAGAATCCACAAAACAAAATACTGAGGATTCTATGTTATACTAGATTGATGTTAACGTTATATTAATAGTATCGATCAGACTGCAATTATGTGAAACTATCAACGCGACACGAAAGGTTTACCAACCTGTCTACGTCCTAGTTGTTTTCCTCGGTATATTACTTACTTAAGTAAATGTAAATGACACCAATGACTGGTGTTATCGGAGTTCGAAGAGGCGGCTGTGGTTGTGGTTGTGTTTAGATTTCCTTGACACTTACTTGTACCCACTGAAGTTCAGATTACTCATAATTATTATGTATCGTTATAAAAAAGACGATTCTGTAATTTGAGACTCACCGGTTTCTTTCCTTTTGAACGACTCACTGATGGTACCTCCTAACCAAATTAGAAAAAAAAAAATCTGTTTCATTACAAATCCCGTCAAATAATCAAATTTTATGTGTCTGTTATGTACTAACCTAAAATCGTTGCCTTTCACGGTCCCTTGACAGTTTTATTGGCTTTTGGATGTACATTATCTAGGATTTTGTCTGAAATTAATTAATTTATTCGAGCAAACGTACGTTATTAGACTTGTACTCTTATAACGAACGTTTACTTGACAAGTCTCTGAACTCCTTGGTATGTTCGCTGATAAATCGACGACTACGATAAGAATAATTATTAACACAATAATCGCTTGAGCTATTTACCTACTTTATTAAGTGGGTAAGATAGGACACTTATTCTAACGGTTCATGAACCCATTGTCTTAATGTTTGTCTCTGTAAGCAATGCGTGGTGTTGAAAACAAAAGCACGCGTACGTAAGAAGGTTCACTGTTTTCAAAAGAAAATTATTTCAGATGCTGCTTGTACGCTGGTGTACCCATCTCAGGCACCAACGCTGAAGTAATGCCTTCTCAGTGGGAGTACCAAGTGGGTCCTTCCGTTGGAGTCACTGCAGCTGATGATCTCTGGATGTCCCGTTATATCCTCCATCGCCTTGCTGAGGAGTACGGAGTCATTGTCACCTTCGATCCTAAGCCTGTTCAGGATTGGAACGGCTCTGGTGCCCACACTAACTTCTCCACGAAGAAGATGCGTGAGGAGAACGGTATTATGTAAGTTGTTTTTTAATATTTACATTTCTTTTGCCATACACACCGCACATGTGAAATTGAAAGGGAGCTAATTTATTTTCAATAAAAAAAATATCAGGCTTGCATTGATTCATAAAACATATTATAAATTTAGATGATTTCTACATTTGGGTAGATATTAGATAAGTACTTTATCTGGGACTCTAGATGAGAACATTATAAAAACACAATGTCCATTGATTGTACCTTAAAACTAGTAAAGGCTTACCTTTACTAGAAATATCGTACCTAAAGTACTTATACTTTATGTTGTATATATATTCCTCTAGGTGTCGGTACGTAACAGATAGCAGTAACAGATATTTTGCTTTCAGTGAGATTGAGAAGGCAATCGACAAGCTCTCCAAGGTGCACATGAAGCACATCAAGGTGTACGATCCCCGCGGAGGCAAGGACAACGAGAGGCGTCTCACTGGCCTCCATGAAACCGCCAGTATTAATGACTTCAGCGCCGGTTAGTATTCACACCTTGGAGTTTTATTTGAACACACTACAGCTAATTAGCAATTTTATCTGAAGATATATCTAGAGTGCTGATGCAAACCAGGCAGCTGTTTTTTTTCCTTAGAAGAAGGAAAAACACCGTATTTTGTTATCGTGGTTTGGTGATAACCCTCTGATGTTTGCTTTACAACTCATGACACAACAAGTTTTAGTGTTGGGTCATGTCATAACTGTGTTTATGTTATGCTAGTTACCTACCAAAGTCATAGTTCGGTATTTGGGTTTTCTATTTTGTAGAAAATTTCAACGGTTTTTTTAATGACATTTCAGGAGTCGCAAACCGTGGCAGCAGCATCAGAATACCGCGCGCGGTTGCTGAAGAGAAGAAGGGCTACTTGGAAGACCGTCGGCCCGCATCCAACTGTGACCCTTACTCGGTCTGTAATGCTCTCATGCGGACCTGCATCCTTAACGAATAATATTACCCTGTATCCCACGCACGTGTCTATACTCGCACTAAGCAACTCTTTGATAATCAATCAAACCTTTGGCGGGAAACAAAACCAGCTTCTCTAAAAAAAAATCCATCGCATGTTGACTAGACTAAATATTTATAGTAACCTATTTTTATGGATATTGTAGGAATATTTAATCTATCGATCTTGAAAAATCAAGTGTCGGTTAGGTATGTTTTTCGATTTGTAATGTTATCGGACAACTTGCCAACATTTTTAGATTATCAGTCTCGATTGATCCTTCTATTTTAATATAGGTAGTAACAGGACACTTTGTATCAGTCTATAATCATGAAGATAAAGGGATTTGAGTCTTCACAGTAATTTAATTGATTATTTGTCGCTATATAATTTCAGTCCAAAGACCGATTGACCAAAAACCGATCTGTTGCTACTCGTATTTATGGGTTTTCGAAATTTAAAAACTTTGATTCAAAAAACCGTAGTATTGTTTAATGTTAGAACGCTAAGGTACTTACATATTTAAAGTATAATAGTTAAAATGCCGTTCAAGCTTATACTCTCTATTTTGAGTATAGGTTATGTATCCGAGCATCGTAGATAACATTATTTTAGTATTATTTTATAAAGGTTTTTTTCTCGCCAAAGGTAACTAGATATAATTATTTCGACTCTGAGATCAATGAATAATATATTACTGCCGAGATCAATTTAAGACTAGAGTCCTCCTGAAGGTACATCGCAAACTTAAAATTACATAGCTAGCTTACTTTAAGTTTTTGTTAGGCCGGCCTTATGGCTACTTTGTACATAGCTCTGTCTCTATGGTGTAAATCTTGATATCCTGAGCCATCGTCTCACCGTGCTTGTAGCTTTCCAACTACCCGTTTAAATTATTAAATAGTAAGTGATTAAAAAGCCTTACACATTATATGTGGTAAAACTTGCGAGTACCTAAATTACAATAGCTAAAAGCGTTTATACATTTTTAGACAATTTATATACAACTAGAATATAATCGTAAACTATATATTTGCTCTGTTTTCACTTCATATTTTAATCACAACAGATATAAATATATAAAATGATAAATACATATGTTACACAATATGTAACAAAGATAACAGATATGTGATTATGTAGTGCGCAACAAGGACCATTAACTAGGAATGTTAGAATAATTACTACGAATATTATGGTGATATTTTGAATTGTTTATTTGAAGCTAATATATTTTATGCATGATGTATATTTAAAAGGTAAACAAATAACCACATATCATTATTTCTTACAAGTTCATGTAATGCGTGAATGTATTTTATTAATATTTGGTAAAATTTGGATCGGAATTATATTTAATCAAATTTTTTGAATTGCTAAGCCAATAAGCTTTTGATTCTATGAAATTTGATTAAATTATTTTGTTATTATATAGAAATTCCTTAGTTTTCGTTTAATACTATGTTATTTAGAGTACAAACAGTAGGTACACAAATTACTTTGAAATACTAGAGGTATGTATAACCTATTATGAACAACCGAATAAATCATATAAGTTTAGGATAGCCTATTATGTTTTATGTAAGGAATGTTAGCGCGGAATAATAATAAAAAATAATTTTAGGTACATATTAGATAATTATATTTGATAATCAAGGTAATCTAACTAATCTCCTTTGGCACGTCATGTATTGTAAAAGGTAGGAGAGATGAATATGTTTATTAGTAACGTAAAGCACAACGATAGTAATTTAGCATGTTATGGAAAGTTTGATTATGTTTATATAAAGATATACTGTTATTTGCATGCATGAGCAGTTTGTATGAAATGATAGTTTTATTTTTAGCGAACATATAAATTATAGTTAAATATTATCTAACAATATATGATATACATATTAACAGGTGTTATAAAAATAAAATACTGTTAAATCTAGCCATTTCTTTGATTTTTATGTCCCTTCCACAACTACATAGCTCAGTCACGGTGAGTCACCACCCAAAAGTTTCATAAGTAAAATTTATTTGAGAAGGTAAAAGTTCTCTTTGAGTTTTTTGAATACCTACTTACCTAGATGTACAATACGCTTAAATAAAAGTAGAAAATAATAAAATCTTGAGTGTATGAAAGGTAGTCTAGGAATATTTGAAACTACCTACTGGTATATTTATAATGTAAGACTTTCTATGCTACCGGTCTGATGTCGAAATTTCTTTTCAGTGCTCTAGCTAGGTTCCAATCGAACATATAGAGGTCTTAATTCGAGAGTCTGTCTGTCCGTCTGTCAACGTGGTGTATCTCATGAACTAGGTACCTACTAATCTTATCTTAGTTAGACTTAGACGGTTGTAAGTTTCACAGAATGTGTAATATTTCTATCGCCACTAATAATAGCGGCAAATATCAAAAATAAAATGAACAAATAACATGTTACAAAAAAAACATTAATTTTTGACTATTCTTGCTCGACCTATCGCTGTATCCCTTGAACCAAGTATTTTACAGTTATGCTATTCCGGATGTGGATACGGATATTGAAATTATTATTATCGGATACAAATATAAAATTATTTAGTTTTATCCGGCAGTTCAAGATGTAATTGGTTTCAAGGAACAAAATGATAAAAGTATACCCATAAAAGTATATACCTATCTAATATGTACATTATTTCCAAAAAAAATGTAATGACACTTTAGCCCTGAGTCCGGTAGACGATAATACCGAGACATGATTGTGTCGTCACCTTTTTCTATGGGGTTTGCTACAGCGCCTCGTAGCATACGCAAATTCTATACAAAATGAGATGTCACTAATCTCTATTTTTACTAGGAAAACCAATCCCGTATCAAAAGTATAGTGTATACCGAGTACTCATATGGTTAAAAATGCTAATAACCCTACGATAGGAGATCGTAGGGTACCCTTAAAACTTAAAATCGATTTATAGTTCGATTGATACACCATTATTGTAGGTATTTTTGTTTAGGGTGTATTCAACACTGGTTCTACTGATCGAAAGTATCTACAACCAAATAACTTTGCCATGATAACGTCAAAGTTATGTTTAAATATATTTTATGGGCCATTTAGCCGAACTCTGTGGCGCGGTGGGCGAAGGTCCGCCTGTGACGCAGGAGGCTGCGGGTTCGATTCCCGCCTTGCAACAAATTTTGTACAATCTGCAGAGTTGTTGCAGGTGTTCAGGTCATTTTATTGTATTATGTATATCAGTCATCTAGTACCCATAACACAAGATCTGCATAACTTGAGGCTAGATAATGCTGTAAATTGTCCAGTATAATTTATTTATTTAGTATTTATGCCAATTTTCCAAGACGGAGGTCATAATCATAAATTTCATGGAAATTTAAGCGATCGATAACTTTTATTAATTAGGCTTTAAATGTAAACGCATCCAAAATAAGTCAAATTTATAGTTAAAAATATTGGATAATAAAATCTACCTATAAATTATCGGGCAGATTCTGCAGTTAGCTAAAAAAATCTCGCAAAGAACCGACAACCGCTGGGATAAACGTGTTCTTGAGTGGAGACCACGACTCGGTACGTAGTGTAGGACGCCCTCTGGCCAGGTGGGATGACGACCTGCGAATGACTGCTCGTGGATGCTGGATGCGTCAAGCTGAAGACAGGGCGCTATGGTTTTCATTGGGGATGCCTATGTCCAGCTGTGGACTAACAACACTCTTGTAACGGTGCCAGCTGGGTTTGTGGTTTTAATTGATGATTTAAAGGATTGTCAAAATCTGTTGGGCACTGTATAAAGGAGTAAATCTACTAGGTTTATGAAACAAATCAATTTGTTTGAATCAAACTGCATGTCACACCTTAATCTAATCTATATTCTCAGGCCGTTCATCCTAAATCCTAAGGAGGACACATAGGAATTTACAAACATTACACCAGAAAAGTATCAAGCCTGTCTTGGGCAGTCGGGTATTAGGAATGAAAACCCTTGTACCATTGTAGAAATGTAACCCTTGTACAGTTTTATGGGCGGGCAAAATCGGCAACTCATGCGGATTATTTCGCCCATCATGAAATTTTTCTCAATTTAAGCTACGCACAGCTAAAGATGCAAAAGACAAAATATTAAGAAAACCCTTTCTGTACCATGTAACAAGAAAAACTCGCCTTGTCTTTGCTGTTAAATTTGGCCCGCCACAAAACATCGTGCGCCTTGCCCTTTGAAAGAATGTATTTCTTATTCATGGCAACGTGTCTGGTTAGACAATTCACACTATTTATTATAAATAGTGTGATTTTTTTATTATAAATGCGAAAGTTTAGATGGATGGATGGATAGATGGATGTTTGTTGCTCAATCATACCAGAACGGCTGAACTGATCTGGATGAAATTTGGCACAGAGATAGATTATAGTCTGGAATAGGGAACTACGCTGGTGTAACCGCGAGGCGCTGCTAGTGGAAAATTATTATAAATTGTATGAGTTTTCGAATTAAGGCTATGATTAGGAACAGAGTAAAGACAATGACAAAAATCAATTCTCAGTTTTGTCAGAAATATAAGTAACTAGCGGTCCGCCCCGGCTTCGCACGGGTAGTTATTTTAGCAATAAAGCTCAAATTGACTACGTTTTAGTTACAAATCATTTGTATGGGAAAAAGAAGGGCTATTTTTAGGGTTTTTCCAGCAATAATTCTAATTTTTCTCGCCGTAAAAACCATCCTTGAACTTCAACGAACATTTTAAAAAAAGATTTGGCCAAATTGGTCCAGGCGTTGTTGAGTTATGCGCTTACCAACACATTTTGCGATTCATTTTTATATTATAGATAGATATAGATTTAGGCTGATTTAGGTACCTACCTACCTACCTAAAAAATAACAAGTCAACGTAAATTAAATGGTTACCTACTTTTAATTTTACGATCACGTTTAAAATTGGACGGTTTCACGATACCTACTATAATACAGATTTCATTCATTTTTATCACTGTTTTTTCTATAAGATTGGTTCAGAGAAATATTGCCTTGCCACTTCCTTTCCCTAAGACTGAAGACAGGTTTTACCCTCTATGGTTCTACCACATTGTTTACATTTTGAGATTTTAGGTATATACCTACTATAAACTTTTATTGTATCTACCTAATGTAGTAATGCATTCCCACAATGACGCGACGCGACGCCCCGCCCGCGCCCCGGGTAAAAATAAAAACCTCTCACAACAACCATGTCTCACATCGAGGGAAAATTTCCCTCGTCCCTGTCTCACATAATTAAATTGGTACCTACCTTACCTAACCTACTACTAGTTAGGTAGGTAGGTAGGTATAATCCGAGATTAACCAAACATTTTTATTTATTAAAATTATTTTAAGGATTTAATAAAAAGTTTGTTTTGGTAGTTTTTTATTTCGGATAACCCAGTTTTAGATTATTTTCAAGTTTGATAGCTCGAGCCCTCAGACTCAGTGATTACTGATTTATCTGATTATGATAGTGAAAGGAAATAGCCAAAGATCCTAGGATCCTACGTTCCGAAAATAGCAATAACCAGCCTGTTTGAACTAGCTTAACTCCATCTATTGTTGGTTAGCGGACCAGTACTCGTTTTATATTGTAATTCTGTGAGCATTGCTATGTATACTTCTCATCAACAGATGGCGTCGTCGAAGGCGCATGCGCAGTGTTGATTTGCTTTACTTATTTAGTCTATGGCATCGAGACATCTCTGCTTTAAAAAAAATGTTACTTTATGGTGTAGCGAGCGGAAGTCGTCCCCGCGCCATACTTTGCGCAGAGGGAGAACCGGAAATTCACGTCACGACGATTTGCGTCGGCAACTCGGCATCGTCCGTCGGAATTATCGATCGAACAACAAAGACGTAATAAAGCTGCCGAAGCCGCGGCCATCCGTAAAGCAGCACTTCATGGCATGATGGCATTCATGGAAATTCAAATATATCTATTGCAGATTACATTATTTTCCACGATACAGAAGGAATAAACCTGACGGGGAAGCAGTTTGCATTTAGCGTAGGTATCCCAATATTTAATGAACCTATGCTAAGCGGAAGCATAGTTCTCTCAGTCGGCTAAAAATGGGGTGGATTGAGATCTCACTATTAAAAACGAAAAAACTTAAACGAATGAATAAACCAAATGAAAGATGGTCTATGTTATTACTTTAGAATTAAAGAGCAGTATGCGAGCATTTGGCAAAACACACAACAAAACATAGTAATAAAGCTCCTCTAAAACAAAGTTGGGTACCTATGACATGGGTTCACAAAAGTTAGTAGGTACCTACCTAATGATTTGCTGGAAGCTAAACTTTTCAGCTAGTTTTATTGAATTAAGTAGGTAAGTATTCATTATTCCTTGTAAAACGCAGACACAAAATATACATACATTTGCATTTCGCGCGAAAGCGTGTCTGATTCATAACTCCGATTCCCAGGCTATGGCGGCGTAAAGGTATGTACTGCACCGCCCCGTTAAATTATAGATTAATAGATTATGAATATATTAATTAAGAAATTGTGTAAAATATCCATAGGAAAGCTCTTTAAATCATAATTTGGTTACGAAGTTGTATATGAGCGTACTGCGTAAATTGGTGGTCGAGAATGCATGCTCTCTTCTAGTTATTTCGGCGGCATTAAAAGTCGATTTCTTTATTTTCAACACATTTTAATCTCTACTAAAATGAAGTTTTAATAATAAGGTATAGGTAGTTAACAAAATACTCTACTCAAAAATATAAAATCCATGTTATGAGTGGTAATAAAATCACAGTAAAATGAATGACAATGCTGCTAAACATGAACGACTAACAGTATATATAACTAACACCTACAACTGTTACGACCTATAAATATATCGACACTCAGAATTTATTGAAAGTACAACATTTAACATGTAATTTTATTATATTAGTGAATGTAACATTTAATAACATTTATTTACTACTTAAAAGTGGCTACATTATCGAAGGTATGGGGTTTGTATTGAGTACCACGACATCACGAATTTAGGTATTTATATAAAATAAATATTATTTAATGAACTAATAAAATAAGTAAAAAAAAAAACAGACTGTGTATGAATAGTGATGGTTTAAAAGTATATGGAAGAACGATGGAAGAATGAGCCACACGTTCGCTCATTCATGTGGTAAATGTGTAAGTATTTAAGTTAAATCGAGGGGAGTGGAAGACTGGACTGGAACAGAGACTGTTGCACTGAATGCAGCGCTGGAAGGTAAAAACGGCGCGGTTCGTTAATGTGGACAAGGGTTTAATGCCCAATTACATTAAAACTGCCAACAAATAAAGACTACTTAGTAACCCTTACAATGCAATTGAGACTAGTAACATTAATGCAATATTATTTGACTTCAAGTCACATTCATGATACAAATAGAAATATAATTAAGGCTACAAAATTCAATCTTTCAAAAATTATGTAACACAACTGAGATTTTGGTAAGTATGTAAGTATATTAATTTATAAACCACAATATACGCGAATGGCTACATGTTATATTAAGTTCATATGTAATAAATAGAGTTAAAAAAATAATAACTTACAACAACAGTTGTTTGAATATTCCATTCGTAAATTCTTAACACCAATATTGTTGAGTATAAATTAACTGATTCAAGAGCTTATTCTATTTAGGTACCTACTTACTAATAAGGACAAAATAATAGTATTTAAAATGATTTAATCGAATTATTATGTTAGTTTAAAAATTTTGTGTTTTTTTTTTACAATTACTGAGTTGTAACTATACGACATCGAAGAAACACGCTACTTATCTTTAAAAGGTTTTTTAATCTACTGAATAATAATGATTTTACACAAACTAGATACCTACCTATAAGAGAAACCTTACGAGTATCCAATTATTTCGTAGAGAAAAATACACCGATAAGCAAATAGGGAACGGCCGCGAAAAAAAATACCGTTCTCTTCTGAACAAATCCTGGCAACTTCCTCTTCGTATACGCTTACAATAGGGCGGTTGGCAAGGATACTAGGTTAGTACACATAGAATAATTACTTCAAAAAGATGGCGACAATATAACACACCTGTGTTTCTCGGACGTCTTCCTCTACAGGCTGACTTGAAATCTATTGAAAAATATTATTAACTGCCTTTGTATTTCTCTTGCGTTAATATGGCATACTCGTTTTAGAGTCCTACTCTTTCCGATGTACTCAAAGTCCTTTATGATAATAATAGGCCTATTACTAAAGCAAATGATAATATTTATACAACAAATCTAATATTTACACAGTTATAGGTACACTGAAAACAAAATAAACAGAGTCCCTAAACTTAACATTTCAATATGCATCAGTAAAATGGAAATAACTTTTTATTAGGGCCATCATCTAGCGATAACTCAGACAGGATGAGAGCCTTGACAGGTTTTACCTTATGTTCTCAGCCCGCTGAATGGCCTTTTTTGTAATATTATCTAAACTTCATTCCCTAAACAAATAAAATTCGACGCCGCAAATGATGAGAAGCAAGAAGAGCACGTACACCACGGCGAACGACACTAAATCCAACTCTGCCATCACCCCGTTCCTGTTAAGAAAAATGACATGAATTAGTTCATTGAGGCAGTTTTAGAATCATCAGAATCATTCGACGATAAATCATAAACGCAATTTGAAAATATCTGCTAATGAGGCATTCAATGATTAGAGATCTAAGTAAAACAGTGCGGTCTGCAAAATAGACGATGATTTTCGCTCAATATTTTGTCCAATAGCTTGGCCAAGCGTGGAATATCTTGTTTAATCATCATCATTATCACCGCATGATAGTCCACTGTTGTGCATTCTCAAATGAGCGCCAAAGCGCCCACTATAGCATGTATCTGCCTGCAGTCTTTCGCAGATCATCTACCTACCTGGCCAAAGCATGTCACACACTACGTTTGCTGAGTCACTATCTTCACGCAAGAATGCGTTTATGTGTTTAATAGCTCTTGTATATTAAATAATAGACGGATGAAATATCGGCTCAGGCCAAAATTGTTATTGGGCAGCGGAAGTTGTAGCAGCTCGTGATCAGGAAGTTGGCCGTGTTTCACGTTCAGACGCATAGTACCAGAAACGCAAATTACCTTATACGCGGATGGCCAGAAATGGATTTCGCAAATTACCAGATACGCAAATTACCAGATACGCATACGACCAGGTTTTGTTTCGCAAATTACCAGATACGCATACGACCAGATTTTGTTTCGCAAATTACCAAATACGCATAATGCCCAGATTTTGTTTCGCAAATTACCAGATACCTAATACCAGACCTGGGAATATAGGGGGCAAGCGCTTGACAGATACTAGAAGTTGACTAAATTTTTTTATCGACATTTATGGATATCGATATATTTGTTTTCGATTATTTCATCCAATTTTTTCCAGGTTGAATCGTTCCTTGCCAAAACTGATAAGATTGCTAACAAAAAACAATACACATTTATTTATATTTATAAGAAAGTTCCTGACAGTAAGTGTTACACCTCCGACGGATAGACGTATCTGTCAGTTAAATGTAATGCTGTCTCCTTATTTGACCATATGACAGAAAAGGATCTCGTTAATTTTAACTGGCGGTTAGTGTTTATTCGGACACTGAGACAGACCCTAATACTAAAGAAATTCTTTAAAACAAATTAGACAAGACAAGTCTATCTATATACAAACTCTCTACTAGCCTTTCTAATTTGCAAAAAAAAAATATTTTCTTGGTGCCAAAAATATCGATATGCATAAATGTCGATAAAAACTTTCGTCAACCTCTAACATTTGTCAGGCGTTTGCCCCCTATATTCCTAGGTTTGCCTATTACGCAGGTCTTAAATACCGGTCTTAAATACCTTTTATACTATAAAAAAGTAAGCAGTAAAAGGGTAAAACACTTGTGGTGGCTAGTTGTTAAGAATTTGCTGGCATTTTTCTAGAATGTCCTATTTCGGTACGTAATATTCAAAATTTGATAGTTATTAAGATGCTAGTGCTAGACGAAATAAAAACAACATGTGATGTTAAGTATTACTACTTTATAGTCTATAAAAATTACAATCATAAAATATTTTTCGATATTCCACTTAAATTATGTATGCACACTCTGCTTGCGTAAATCTAAAAGAAAATATAAATGTGGCAGTTTTTTTTAACTAAGCTTTTTACTTCTTCTTCTTCCCACTACTCAAGAGCTTTAAAATTATTAGTTTTCTAAGAAATTAATGGAATGAGCTGGAACGGAATTCAGGTAATTTACGTATAAAATTCTGGTCCTTCACGTATAAGGTAATTTGCGTATCAGGTATTTTGCGTAATTTTAGCATCCTGGCCATTTGCGTGATGGAATTCAGGTAATTTACGTAGAAGGTAAATTACGTAAAAAATTCTAGTCCTGGTAATTTGCGTTTCTGGTACTATGCGTCTGAACGGTTTCACGTTCAGACGCATAGTACCAGAAACGCAAATTACCTTATACGCGGATGGCCAGAAATGGATTTCGCAAATTACCAGATACGCAAATTACCAGATACGCATACGACCAGGTTTTGTTTCGCAAATTACCAGATACGCATACGACCAGATTTTGTTTCGCAAATTACCAAATACGCATAATGCCCAGATTTTGTTTCGCAAATTACCAGATACCTAATACCAGACCTGGGAATATAGGGGGCAAGCGCTTGACAGATACTAGAAGTTGACTAAATTTTTTTATCGACATTTATGGATATCGATATATTTGTTTTCGATTATTTCATCCAATTTTTTCCAGGTTGAATCGTTCCTTGCCAAAACTGATAAGATTGCTAACAAAAAACAATACACATTTATTTATATTTATAAGAAAGTTCCTGACAGTAAGTGTTACACCTCCGACGGATAGACGTATCTGTCAGTTAAATGTAATGCTGTCTCCTTATTTGACCATATGACAGAAAAGGATCTCGTTAATTTTAACTGGCGGTTAGTGTTTATTCGGACACTGAGACAGACCCTAATACTAAAGAAATTCTTTAAAACAAATTAGACAAGACAAGTCTATCTATATACAAACTCTCTACTAGCCTTTCTAATTTGCAAAAAAAAAATATTTTCTTGGTGCCAAAAATATCGATATGCATAAATGTCGATAAAAACTTTCGTCAACCTCTAACATTTGTCAGGCGTTTGCCCCCTATATTCCTAGGTTTGCCTATTACGCAGGTCTTAAATACCGGTCTTAAATACCTTTTATACTATAAAAAAGTAAGCAGTAAAAGGGTAAAACACTTGTGGTGGCTAGTTGTTAAGAATTTGCTGGCATTTTTCTAGAATGTCCTATTTCGGTACGTAATATTCAAAATTTGATAGTTATTAAGATGCTAGTGCTAGACGAAATAAAAACAACATGTGATGTTAAGTATTACTACTTTATAGTCTATAAAAATTACAATCATAAAATATTTTTCGATATTCCACTTAAATTATGTATGCACACTCTGCTTGCGTAAATCTAAAAGAAAATATAAATGTGGCAGTTTTTTTTAACTAAGCTTTTTACTTCTTCTTCTTCCCACTACTCAAGAGCTTTAAAATTATTAGTTTTCTAAGAAATTAATGGAATGAGCTGGAACGGAATTCAGGTAATTTACGTATAAAATTCTGGTCCTTCACGTATAAGGTAATTTGCGTATCAGGTATTTTGCGTAATTTTAGCATCCTGGCCATTTGCGTGATGGAATTCAGGTAATTTACGTAGAAGGTAAATTACGTAAAAAATTCTAGTCCTGGTAATTTGCGTTTCTGGTACTATGCGTCTGAACGGTTTCACGTTCAGACGCATAGTACCAGAAACGCAAATTACCTTATACGCGGATGGCCAGAAATGGATTTCGCAAATTACCAGATACGCAAATTACCAGATACGCATACGACCAGGTTTTGTTTCGCAAATTACCAGATACGCATACGACCAGATTTTGTTTCGCAAATTACCAAATACGCATAATGCCCAGATTTTGTTTCGCAAATTACCAGATACCTAATACCAGACCTGGGAATATAGGGGGCAAGCGCTTGACAGATACTAGAAGTTGACTAAATTTTTTTATCGACATTTATGGATATCGATATATTTGTTTTCGATTATTTCATCCAATTTTTTCCAGGTTGAATCGTTCCTTGCCAAAACTGATAAGATTGCTAACAAAAAACAATACACATTTATTTATATTTATAAGAAAGTTCCTGACAGTAAGTGTTACACCTCCGACGGATAGACGTATCTGTCAGTTAAATGTAATGCTGTCTCCTTATTTGACCATATGACAGAAAAGGATCTCGTTAATTTTAACTGGCGGTTAGTGTTTATTCGGACACTGAGACAGACCCTAATACTAAAGAAATTCTTTAAAACAAATTAGACAAGACAAGTCTATCTATATACAAACTCTCTACTAGCCTTTCTAATTTGCAAAAAAAAAATATTTTCTTGGTGCCAAAAATATCGATATGCATAAATGTCGATAAAAACTTTCGTCAACCTCTAACATTTGTCAGGCGTTTGCCCCCTATATTCCTAGGTTTGCCTATTACGCAGGTCTTAAATACCGGTCTTAAATACCTTTTATACTATAAAAAAGTAAGCAGTAAAAGGGTAAAACACTTGTGGTGGCTAGTTGTTAAGAATTTGCTGGCATTTTTCTAGAATGTCCTATTTCGGTACGTAATATTCAAAATTTGATAGTTATTAAGATGCTAGTGCTAGACGAAATAAAAACAACATGTGATGTTAAGTATTACTACTTTATAGTCTATAAAAATTACAATCATAAAATATTTTTCGATATTCCACTTAAATTATGTATGCACACTCTGCTTGCGTAAATCTAAAAGAAAATATAAATGTGGCAGTTTTTTTTAACTAAGCTTTTTACTTCTTCTTCTTCCCACTACTCAAGAGCTTTAAAATTATTAGTTTTCTAAGAAATTAATGGAATGAGCTGGAACGGAATTCAGGTAATTTACGTATAAAATTCTGGTCCTTCACGTATAAGGTAATTTGCGTATCAGGTATTTTGCGTAATTTTAGCATCCTGGCCATTTGCGTGATGGAATTCAGGTAATTTACGTAGAAGGTAAATTACGTAAAAAATTCTAGTCCTGGTAATTTGCGTTTCTGGTACTATGCGTCTGAACGGTTTCACGTTCAGACGCATAGTACCAGAAACGCAAATTACCTTATACGCGGATGGCCAGAAATGGATTTCGCAAATTACCAGATACGCAAATTACCAGATACGCATACGACCAGGTTTTGTTTCGCAAATTACCAGATACGCATACGACCAGATTTTGTTTCGCAAATTACCAAATACGCATAATGCCCAGATTTTGTTTCGCAAATTACCAGATACCTAATACCAGACCTGGGAATATAGGGGGCAAGCGCTTGACAGATACTAGAAGTTGACTAAATTTTTTTATCGACATTTATGGATATCGATATATTTGTTTTCGATTATTTCATCCAATTTTTTCCAGGTTGAATCGTTCCTTGCCAAAACTGATAAGATTGCTAACAAAAAACAATACACATTTATTTATATTTATAAGAAAGTTCCTGACAGTAAGTGTTACACCTCCGACGGATAGACGTATCTGTCAGTTAAATGTAATGCTGTCTCCTTATTTGACCATATGACAGAAAAGGATCTCGTTAATTTTAACTGGCGGTTAGTGTTTATTCGGACACTGAGACAGACCCTAATACTAAAGAAATTCTTTAAAACAAATTAGACAAGACAAGTCTATCTATATACAAACTCTCTACTAGCCTTTCTAATTTGCAAAAAAAAAATATTTTCTTGGTGCCAAAAATATCGATATGCATAAATGTCGATAAAAACTTTCGTCAACCTCTAACATTTGTCAGGCGTTTGCCCCCTATATTCCTAGGTTTGCCTATTACGCAGGTCTTAAATACCGGTCTTAAATACCTTTTATACTATAAAAAAGTAAGCAGTAAAAGGGTAAAACACTTGTGGTGGCTAGTTGTTAAGAATTTGCTGGCATTTTTCTAGAATGTCCTATTTCGGTACGTAATATTCAAAATTTGATAGTTATTAAGATGCTAGTGCTAGACGAAATAAAAACAACATGTGATGTTAAGTATTACTACTTTATAGTCTATAAAAATTACAATCATAAAATATTTTTCGATATTCCACTTAAATTATGTATGCACACTCTGCTTGCGTAAATCTAAAAGAAAATATAAATGTGGCAGTTTTTTTTAACTAAGCTTTTTACTTCTTCTTCTTCCCACTACTCAAGAGCTTTAAAATTATTAGTTTTCTAAGAAATTAATGGAATGAGCTGGAACGGAATTCAGGTAATTTACGTATAAAATTCTGGTCCTTCACGTATAAGGTAATTTGCGTATCAGGTATTTTGCGTAATTTTAGCATCCTGGCCATTTGCGTGATGGAATTCAGGTAATTTACGTAGAAGGTAAATTACGTAAAAAATTCTAGTCCTGGTAATTTGCGTTTCTGGTACTATGCGTCTGAACGGTTTCACGTTCAGACGCATAGTACCAGAAACGCAAATTACCTTATACGCGGATGGCCAGAAATGGATTTCGCAAATTACCAGATACGCAAATTACCAGATACGCATACGACCAGGTTTTGTTTCGCAAATTACCAGATACGCATACGACCAGATTTTGTTTCGCAAATTACCAAATACGCATAATGCCCAGATTTTGTTTCGCAAATTACCAGATACCTAATACCAGACCTGGGAATATAGGGGGCAAGCGCTTGACAGATACTAGAAGTTGACTAAATTTTTTTATCGACATTTATGGATATCGATATATTTGTTTTCGATTATTTCATCCAATTTTTTCCAGGTTGAATCGTTCCTTGCCAAAACTGATAAGATTGCTAACAAAAAACAATACACATTTATTTATATTTATAAGAAAGTTCCTGACAGTAAGTGTTACACCTCCGACGGATAGACGTATCTGTCAGTTAAATGTAATGCTGTCTCCTTATTTGACCATATGACAGAAAAGGATCTCGTTAATTTTAACTGGCGGTTAGTGTTTATTCGGACACTGAGACAGACCCTAATACTAAAGAAATTCTTTAAAACAAATTAGACAAGACAAGTCTATCTATATACAAACTCTCTACTAGCCTTTCTAATTTGCAAAAAAAAAATATTTTCTTGGTGCCAAAAATATCGATATGCATAAATGTCGATAAAAACTTTCGTCAACCTCTAACATTTGTCAGGCGTTTGCCCCCTATATTCCTAGGTTTGCCTATTACGCAGGTCTTAAATACCGGTCTTAAATACCTTTTATACTATAAAAAAGTAAGCAGTAAAAGGGTAAAACACTTGTGGTGGCTAGTTGTTAAGAATTTGCTGGCATTTTTCTAGAATGTCCTATTTCGGTACGTAATATTCAAAATTTGATAGTTATTAAGATGCTAGTGCTAGACGAAATAAAAACAACATGTGATGTTAAGTATTACTACTTTATAGTCTATAAAAATTACAATCATAAAATATTTTTCGATATTCCACTTAAATTATGTATGCACACTCTGCTTGCGTAAATCTAAAAGAAAATATAAATGTGGCAGTTTTTTTTAACTAAGCTTTTTACTTCTTCTTCTTCCCACTACTCAAGAGCTTTAAAATTATTAGTTTTCTAAGAAATTAATGGAATGAGCTGGAACGGAATTCAGGTAATTTACGTATAAAATTCTGGTCCTTCACGTATAAGGTAATTTGCGTATCAGGTATTTTGCGTAATTTTAGCATCCTGGCCATTTGCGTGATGGAATTCAGGTAATTTACGTAGAAGGTAAATTACGTAAAAAATTCTAGTCCTGGTAATTTGCGTTTCTGGTACTATGCGTCTGAACGGTTTCACGTTCAGACGCATAGTACCAGAAACGCAAATTACCTTATACGCGGATGGCCAGAAATGGATTTCGCAAATTACCAGATACGCAAATTACCAGATACGCATACGACCAGGTTTTGTTTCGCAAATTACCAGATACGCATACGACCAGATTTTGTTTCGCAAATTACCAAATACGCATAATGCCCAGATTTTGTTTCGCAAATTACCAGATACCTAATACCAGACCTGGGAATATAGGGGGCAAGCGCTTGACAGATACTAGAAGTTGACTAAATTTTTTTATCGACATTTATGGATATCGATATATTTGTTTTCGATTATTTCATCCAATTTTTTCCAGGTTGAATCGTTCCTTGCCAAAACTGATAAGATTGCTAACAAAAAACAATACACATTTATTTATATTTATAAGAAAGTTCCTGACAGTAAGTGTTACACCTCCGACGGATAGACGTATCTGTCAGTTAAATGTAATGCTGTCTCCTTATTTGACCATATGACAGAAAAGGATCTCGTTAATTTTAACTGGCGGTTAGTGTTTATTCGGACACTGAGACAGACCCTAATACTAAAGAAATTCTTTAAAACAAATTAGACAAGACAAGTCTATCTATATACAAACTCTCTACTAGCCTTTCTAATTTGCAAAAAAAAAATATTTTCTTGGTGCCAAAAATATCGATATGCATAAATGTCGATAAAAACTTTCGTCAACCTCTAACATTTGTCAGGCGTTTGCCCCCTATATTCCTAGGTTTGCCTATTACGCAGGTCTTAAATACCGGTCTTAAATACCTTTTATACTATAAAAAAGTAAGCAGTAAAAGGGTAAAACACTTGTGGTGGCTAGTTGTTAAGAATTTGCTGGCATTTTTCTAGAATGTCCTATTTCGGTACGTAATATTCAAAATTTGATAGTTATTAAGATGCTAGTGCTAGACGAAATAAAAACAACATGTGATGTTAAGTATTACTACTTTATAGTCTATAAAAATTACAATCATAAAATATTTTTCGATATTCCACTTAAATTATGTATGCACACTCTGCTTGCGTAAATCTAAAAGAAAATATAAATGTGGCAGTTTTTTTTAACTAAGCTTTTTACTTCTTCTTCTTCCCACTACTCAAGAGCTTTAAAATTATTAGTTTTCTAAGAAATTAATGGAATGAGCTGGAACGGAATTCAGGTAATTTACGTATAAAATTCTGGTCCTTCACGTATAAGGTAATTTGCGTATCAGGTATTTTGCGTAATTTTAGCATCCTGGCCATTTGCGTGATGGAATTCAGGTAATTTACGTAGAAGGTAAATTACGTAAAAAATTCTAGTCCTGGTAATTTGCGTTTCTGGTACTATGCGTCTGAACGGTGTTTCACCCCCGTACCCCCGAAAACATGCTAAGCCATTGGCCGTGCCAGCGCCTGACCTTCCCCCTGACGTAACTATCTTCCATCCGCATCTTATTATGAGATTGCAGGAATAGAGAATGCATCTGTGTTTACGCACACACCGTGGCCGAAATTAGACTAGGATCAGACGGTCTTACCATGTATTCATGGCGTAACGCAGCTCGTTTTATTCCTCCATTGGAGACGGATGGCGGTTGGCGACGGCGACGGCGAACGCGGCGCAGTTGTCGACGACCACTTGCGCCAGTTGCTTGATGCGGTCGTAGGGCGCCGGGTGTTCCAGCAGGCAGGCGAGGAGGCGCAGACCGCCCTCACTGTCCACCAAGCCGCAGTACTTCTCCGCTGGAAATAACATAAGACATTTAAATTCCAGGAAATGGTGACGTTGTGCAACGTCCAGTATGGCCGCGAAGCTGACAAGACAAAATGGCGGCGGGTAAATTCTACGTTCCAGATCGGATAAACTGTATACATTTCTAGATTTTAATTGGAGACTTCACCGATGTCTTAAACCGCAGAATAATCGTAGTTTTATGGTATATATTCATTACATGTATATTGTATGTATGCATACATACACACAACCACACACTGAGTCTCCTATTGCCCAGACTCATAAGAGACTGGTGCCTCGTAGACCCCAAACACACACCCACATATGCCAACACACAGTTTTTAAGTTCGGTACTGTCATCGTTTCAATAGGTGTCACTGAAACGTTTTATGTTTTTATGTATGACACTGGACACACGTGCCTCGAGCGGCCCATACACGTTTCAGCGGGGATTCTTTTTATCGTCTTACTGAATGAAATCAATAATTTCAAAATTAGTATTGGAACATTTCCAGCAAGAAGTCATTCATCACTTCATAGTTCTCTAAAGATTGTGATTGAAAAAAAAATTTACCTACCCAGTAATGATTTTGTTTGCCACATTAATAATTCGCTGCCTCAGCTCTTCAATTGAAGGGACAGGAGAGATATCGTAGATTAAAGATTTCAATGTTATTTTATAACAATGTTTCATGTTAAAAAATGTTTTATATGTCTATTTTTATTATAGCTTCTGATTTGATCTCATTATTTTAATATAATATGTATATAATATGTTAATAAATAGTTTATTTAGTTTTTTATAAAAAAAATTGAACAATGTTGTGTCCGCCTGTTATTAGCGTATACCTTCTTTAAGAATGCTTTATGAATACGCTGTTGGTGTTCCTTTCTAATAAATAAATAAAGCTAGTTACTCACGGTAGACAGTAGTCAGATTAGCAAGCGCCCAGGTGGCCCAGTGCTGGCACTGCGGGGTGTGATGGGCCCCCAGCAGGCTTAGTATCGGTTCAAAGGAGCGGTAGTTGATGTTCCTCTCCGCTCTGAGGTCCCAGCGAGAGACGGCGGTGGCCATGCGATCTAACACCGAGTCGCGATCTGGCTCGTCCACGGTCCACTGCTCGGGCCCGTCCGATGCCATGTGAGCTAGCACGCCGGCGGCATTGTAGCTCACCTGCAAGATTACTCTTATTTAATAAAATAAAACAAATTAGCAATAAAATAAAACAATTAGCCCTTATCTACTAACTTAATGTAACTATCTATTATAGAATAAACTGTTTATGCTAACTAGTGTTCATTGATATGTATGCTTATTTCTTTAAATGAATTTCATTGTTAGTAGTCGCCTTTTTTGGCATAGGCCTCCCCCAATTCCTTCCAAGTTTCCCTGTCACTGGCCATTGTCATCCAGTTAGGACCAGCTCTCTTCATAAAGATTTCTTGCCATCTCTTCGCCGGTGGACCTCTGGGTCTCTTCTTATTCCTCCTCTGTGATTTTTTGGCCCAACGGAGAGTAGAAACCGGATGATTATTTTTCATCCGTATCCCTTCTGATATTTTTGTTTTTACTTTGCCTTTAAGTTTTATTCCAAGCATGCTTCTTGCCATTTTTCTTTGGCAAATTGATAGCTTGTTTTCACCAGCTTTGACAGTCATATGACAATATGTTAGAATGGTGACTTCGTAACATGGATCAGTTGAGCAACCTAAAGATTGTTTGCAACAGTCTGCAGTAAACTTAATCTTTAACTTTTTACTAATAGGTACTATATACTAACATAATTTAGGGGGAGAGGAATATCTTAATTATATTTATATTTATTACCATTACTCTCCCAGCTATAGAATTTGACAACTTAGTTTTTATGTAGATTTATGTTATAATTAGATTGTTTAGTTTGATGTTTTTATTGATGTAAATATTTTTTGTTCTTTTTCGATACTGCATAAATTTTTCACGTGCCATGTGAAAGGCCATGTAGTTTTTATTTATTCATATAATTAGAATTTTGTGACTGACGACTTCATTGTGCATCTATTATATGCCTACAAGAGACCAGCTGAAGAAAGCCAACTCTAAACATCCGATTGCCAAAGATAAATACTATTCATATATCACCCACTTGAAAACGGCGCCTTTAGTCTCGTGTTTAACAGCATATTTTGTATCTACATAAGAACACAAAGAAAATCATACAGCACCAGTTTTGTGGACCCTCATAGTAATCTTCACAATTGCTAAGGGAAGGTGTTTAGTTAAGTGTAGATATTTGTACATTCTCGGCGTTTTTATTTTTTTGGGTGGTATTTGAGATATTGTATTAAAAATTCCGGAAGAAGTTTTGTTTCGACGCCGAGCATATTAGAGAAGAAACTATAACTGAGTTATATAACAGCACAGCAGTGATATTGCTACAGTGCGATGATTCTATGATTCTCATTTTTTTAAACGAATCGTTTAAAAATTTAAAAGCATCAAGTTCTTCAATCAGGCAAAAACATTTCAATAACGTAACGTTTTTGACACTAGATATATAGATTTGATACATTTAGCCATAACCGACCAAGCTTCTAATTATCCGATTTATCGTGATCAACACCACCATAAAGTTACCTTGTAGATTTGTGTAAAAGCCGATCATAAATGTTACAGTCATAAGATGCGGCAACAGCTTTCTATCACACACTTCTCTGCGGAATTTGGGGAGCTATAACCTAGATTTTCACCTTCCACAGTCGTCGGGTAAACAGTCGTTTTTAACAACTGTCATTTGGTGTCATTTGGATTTGTACTTTCGTGTTTACATCTAGACCTACCTCGATTCCATCGCTGTCTGATTCCAGCAAATTGTTAAAGACTGTGAGGAAAGTCTTGTCCATGAGCTGGGGACGAAGCTCGGCCACCTCCGCGACGTTTCCGAGTAGACCCATCATGTTGCGGAGCAACTCGTCTTTGTTGGGGAATGCCTGGAACTAAACGAATGTGACGATGACTGTTGTCTCACTCTAGCGCAAGTATAACAATATATACTGGCTATTTTCAAGATACAATAGTGTCATTTGAGATGTCACCAATTTTCAAATGAACTTTATAATAATAATACCTATAATGCTAGACAATTCACACAACATTATCTAGCCCCAAACTAAGGAGAGCTTGTGTTATGGGTACTAGATAACTGACATACATTATGAATACAATACATCTGTAGATAAATATTTTTACTAAACGACCAGAACACCTAGAACAATAACTGAAATATTTGCAGATCCTACATACATTTGTCCTAATGCGGGAATCGAACCCGCAACCTCCTGCGTCGCTGGCACCCCTTCGCCCACCGCGCCACAGCGGTCGTCAAAATAAAATCGAATGAATTAGTCGGCATTAAAAATATGCTATCCTTTCGTTTATGCTCCTAAAGACATATCTGGGTACATACCTTCAGGCAGCCAATGAAGTATTCCATGCCTCGGTTCTCCAGGAAGCGGCGGCAGTTGTCCGGTGTCTCGTCGGTCACGTTCCACATGGTGGACCAGGCCACTTCCAGCACATCGTCGCAGATCTGACGCTCGAGGCGATCCGCAATCAGCTTCAGCATTTTCTATAACAAACACACGAGTTTAAATTTCATAGACGCAATAATCATAGTTCAAACGGAGAATTAAAATCAAAACCCCTAAATCAATAATGACGAATTTACAATAACCAAAATTAATAAACGAGGAATTTATCAGAATGATACAACTGTGGAGAATTTACACATACTTTTATTCGTGACGAATCTACTTTGTGGCAAATGTACATCAACCCTGCTCGAAGCAAATTTATTAACTCAAGCTTCAATGTTGTTTTTATTTATGATTGTAGACATTTTTAATCTTGTACTTAACTAAGAAAGTTTTCGACAGGCAGGATGCCGATCGTAAACCTACCGACATTTAAAAAATTTCGTTATGGATCTTAAAAGTCTTGAAGTCTTGTCTAAGTGCTTATTTTGTAAGCCTAAAGAAATAAAGTTATTGAGTTTGAAAAGACAACTTTTTATAATATCCTTACAATCTAGAAAGGCACAAAATGGAATTAAAAGAAATCGTTCAACAAGTTCGTCCTCACCAAGGAAACACACGAGTAATAAGCTCTTCAATGTTACACTAGTTTTTATTGCCTGCATTAGTCCAAATCGATTTCATGATAAAGGCAGTAGACGCTCACCACGAGTTTACAAGCAAAATAAGCGCAGAGCGCGAGGAGGAAAGCCGTAATAACAAAGCGCGTTGGAACAGAGACGTGTTGCGAGCACCATACTCCTGCCATCATTCCGAAAATTATCATAAAAAACATTAAGGCATATGCGCAAGTGATAATAGAAAAATGAAAAAGTATTTTACGCGTTTCCGAAACAACATCCATTTTGCACGAGTGAATTTATGTCACTGGCGTCGCACATGAATTAAATTACACTTTTCAAGTAAATTTCGCGAGACCAACACGCTTGTTGCTTTGAAATAGAACGCGAGCACTTGTACTTCCAGGCATCTAGATTCAAGGCTCCGAGCTCCGGATGTCTGGGACACTGGGCGTGGCCGATCAATAGCTGGAGTCGCAGTTGCATCCGCGCAGCGCAGTATACCTACGTACATCCGGAACATAGATATAAGATGCTGTATTCCATCCCAGCGTACAAAGGCTTTATTTAAAACCCAATGCTCGTCAGAGAATTCCTATATTTCAAATTATTTACGTAATCCGATGAGACTTTTGAATATGTTTGGTGAGACAGTTCTTCGCGAACTCTGATCTCGCGACATAGGTATAACTTTCGATTGTGTGACCAGTCTTCCATAAAAATTAGCATACCGATAAATAATAATGATAATAACAAATACAATAGTATACTTTTTTACTGGGGACTAAACCACCCCACAATAAACGAGGTTGTTTATACTCCCGAGCGTAGCGAGGGGATGACAAGACCGAGTTATAATGGGTGGTTTTGGCTCGAGTGAAAAACGATCCTTTTCACCTCGACTGTGTGAAAATAAAACAATCTAATCTGAGCGCAATATTTACCTTATGAGTTTAGACATAATATTTTTTATTTTTAAATGCGAAGGGCGTAATGCTTGAGTTTTACGCCCTTGGAACTAAAGTATTTTTTTTACATAAAGACCCGACTTATTGGTGTTCCATTAACAAAGAACAAATATTTCATTTGAACTTATTTTTGAAATGGGAACTGAAAACACCTTCTTGGTCATTGTTGGATCTTCTGCAGGGTTATTCTTTCTCCTTGGTAGAATGCGTAGGTAACTTTGCGTTGCGCGTAACGAATACACAAAGAAGTTGGTATCGATTCTCCTGAATTCATGTTTAATACATATTGAACTGAAGATGAACATGGCTTATTAAATTGAAAAGGTCATCAAGTTAAAATTAAGTTACTTAAACGCAATTGGGACAGCAAAGAAATCCATACTAATGTTAAAAACTCTTGTCTATAACATTTTCAACGCTGAATGGATTTTAAAAAAATTAACAGGGAGGTAAATGGTATCCCGGACACAGGCTACTTATAAAGCGCGTGAGAAGCCGCAATTTTTTTAACGAGCACTAAATTTGTGCGATTCGACCCGCTTGCAAATACTATGGTCCAGGCTTGACTCCCACTTTCGGTCACTTTGCAATATATATTATATTTACCATATTATAACGATAACCAATAATTAGCACGATTGATACGCTCGCTAACATAATTTGTATGCCTGCATGTATTTGGCCTCGTTTGTAGTCATAATTGCTTAAAACTTTTAAAAATTTAACGAAACCACAAAATTTTCGCGGTTCGCTCCGCTCACCGTTAATAAATTGTCCTTTTTGGTGTGGTCGACACCTAACTAAGCTCATATTATCGACCACTGCTGAAAACTTTGCAAAATTAACGAAAACATTAATAATTCATTAATTATATTGTATAATATAATTTATTAATCATAATACCTTGCTTCTTACCAAATATCATGATTTTAGGCCAACTTAATGTGGTCATTGATCATGAGCTTGGTTTTCTCCAAGTTCATGCCTATACCGATGCGTCGCGAGGCTGAAGCGAGAAGGTGGCCATGTACAAGGACCGGGCCCGGTTCAATGTGGTCATTGATCATGAGCTTGGTTTTATTCAAGTTCATGCCAAGACCGATGCGTTGCGAGGCTCAAGCGAGAAGGTGGCCATTTACAACAAACGGGCCCGGTTCAATGTGGTGATTGAACATGAGCTTGGTTTTATCCAAGTTCATGCCTATACCGATGCGTCGCGAGGCTGAAGCGAGAAGGTGGCCATGTACAAGGACCGGGCCCGGTTCAATGTGGTCATTGATCATGAGCTTGGTTTTATCCAAGTTCATGCCTAGACTGATGCGTCGCGAGGCTGAAGCGAGAATGTGGCCATGTACAAGGACCAGGCCCGGTTCAATGTGACCATTGATCATGAGCTTGGTTTTATCCAAGTTCATGCCTATACCGATGCGTCGCGAGGCTGAAGCGAGAAGGTACAAGGACCGGGCCCGGTTCAATGTGGTCATTAATCATGAGCTTGGTTTTATCCAAGTTCATGCCTACACCGATGCGTCTCGAGGCTGAAGCGAGAAGGTGGCCATGTACAAGGACCGGGCCCGGTTCAATGTGGCCATTGATCATGAGCTTGGTTTTCTCCAAGTTCATGCCTAGACCGATGCGTTGCGAGGCTCAAGCGAGAAGGTGGCCATTTACAACAAACGGGCCCGGTTCAATGTGGTGATTGAACATGAGCTTGGTTTTATCCAAGTTCATGCCTATACCGATGCGTCGCGAGGCTGAAGCGAGAAGGTGGCCATGTACAAGGACCGGGCCCGGTTCAATGTGGTCATTGATCATGAGCTTGGTTTTATCCAAGTTCATGCCTAGACCGATGCGTCGCGAGGCTGAAGCGAGAAGGTGGCCATGTACAAGGACCGGGCCCGGTTCAATGTGGTCATTGATCATGAGCTTGGTTTTATCCAAGTTCATGCCTATACCGATGCGTCGCGAGGCTGAAGCGAGAAGGTGGCCATGTACAAGGACCGGGCCCGGTTCAATGTGGTCATTGATCATGAGCTTGGTTTTATCCAAGTTCATGCCAAGACCGATGCGTTGCGAGGCTCAAGCGAGAAGGTGGCCATTTACAACAAACGGGCCCGGTTCAATGTGGTGATTGAACATGAGCTTGGTTTTATCCAAGTTCATGCCTATACCGATGCGTCGCGAGGCTGAAGCGAGAAGGTGGCCATGTACAAGGACCGGGCCCGGTTCAATGTGGTCATTGATCATGAGCTTGATTTTATCCAAGTTCATGCCTAGACCGATGCGTCGCGAGGCTGAAGCGAGAAGGTGGCCATGTACAAGGACCGGGCCCGGTTCAATGTGGTCATTGATCATGAGCTTGGTTTTATCCAAGTTCATGCCTATACCGATGCGTCGCGAGGCTGAAGCGAGAAGGTGGCCATGTACAAGGACCGGGCCCGGTTCAATGTGGTCATTGATCATGAGCTTGGTTTTATCCAAGTTCATGCCAAGACTGATGCGTCGCGAGGCTGAAGCGAGAATGTGGTCATGTACAAGGACCAGGCCCGGTTCAATGTGGTCATTGATCATGAGCTTGGTTTTATCCAAGTTTATGCCAAGACTGATGCGTCGCGAGGCTGAAGCGAGAATGTGGCCATGTACAAGGACCAGGCCCGGTTCAATGTGACCATTGATCATGAGCTTGGTTTTATCCAAGTTCATGCCTATACCGATGCGTCGCGAGGCTGAAGCGAGAAGGTGGCCATGTACAAGGATCGGGCCCGGTTCAATGTGGTCAGTAATCATGAGCTTGGTTTTATCCAAGTTCATGCCTACACCGATGCGTCTCGAGGCAGAAGCGAGAAGGTGGCCATGTACAAGGACCGGGCCCGGTTCAATGTGGCCATTGATCATGAGCTTGGTTTTCTCCAAGTTCATGCCTAGACCGATGCGTCGCGAGGCTGAAGCGAGAAGGTGGCCATGTACAAGGACCGGGCCCGGTTCAATGTGGCCATTGATCATGAGCTTGGTTTTATCCAAGTTCATGCCTAGACTGATGCGTCGCGAGACTGAAGCGAGAAGGTGGCCATGTACAAGGACCAGGCCCGGTTCAATGTGGTCATTGATCATGAGCTTGGTTTTATCCAAGTTCATGCCTAGACTGATGCGTCGCGAGGCTGAAGCGAGAATGTGGCCATGTATAAGGACCAGGCCCGGTTCAATGTGACCATTGATTATGAGCTTGGTTTTATCCAAGTTCATGCCTATACCGATGCGTCGCGAGGCTGAAGCGAGAAGGTACAAGGACCGGGGCCGGTTCAATGTGGTCATTAATCATGAGCTTGGTTTTATCCAAGTTCATGCCTACACCGATGCGTCTCGAGGCTGAAGCGAGAAGGTGGCCATGTACAAGGACCGGGGCCGGTTCAATGTGGCCATTGATCATGAGCTTGGTTTTCTCCAAGTTCATGCCTAGACCGATGCGTCGCGAGGCTGAAGCGAGAAGGTGGCCATGTACAAGGACCGGGCCCGGTTCAATGTGGCCATTGATCATGAGCTTGGTTTTATCCAAGTTCATGCCTAGACTGATGCGTCGCGACTCGCGAGGCTGAAGCGAGAAGGTGGCCATGTACAAGGACCAGGCCCGGTTCAATGTGGTCATTGATCATGAGCTTGGTTTTATCCAAGTTCATGCCTAGACTGATGCGTCGCGAGGCTGAAGCGAGAAGGTGGCCATGTACAAGGACCGGGCCCGGTTCAATGTGGTCATTGATCATGAGCTTGGTTTTATCCAAGTTCATGCCTAGACTGATGCGTCGCGAGGCTGAAGCGAGAATGTGGCCATGTACAAGGACCAGGCCCGGTTCAATGTGACCATTGATCATGAGCTTGGTTTTATCCAAGTTCATGCCTATACCGATGCGTCGCGAGGCTGAAGCGAGAAGGTACAAGGACCGGGCCCGGTTCAATGTGGTCATTAATCATGAGCTTGGTTTTATCCAAGTTCATGCCTACACCGATGCGTCTCGAGGCTGAAGCGAGAAGGTGGCCATGTACAAGGACCGGGCCCGGTTCAATGTGGCCATTGATCATGAGCTTGGTTTTCTCCAAGTTCATGCCTACACCGATGCGTCTCGAGGCTGAAGCGAGAAGGTGGCCATGTACAAGGACCGGGCCCGGTTCAATGTGGCCATTGATCATGAGCTTGGTTTTCGCCAAGTTCATGCCTAGACCGATGCGTCGCGAGGCTGAAGCGAGAAGGTGGCCATGTACAAGGACCGGGCCCGGTTCAATGTGGCCATTGATCATGAGCTTGGTTTTATCCAAGTTCATGCCTAGACTGATGCGTCGCGAGGCTGAAGCGAGAATGTGGCCATGTATAAGGACCAGGCCCGGTTCAATGTGACCATTGATCATGAGCTTGGTTTTATCCAAGTTCATGCCTATACCGATGCGTCGCGAGGCTGAAGCGAGAAGGTGGCCATGTACAAGGACCAGGCCCGGTTCAATGTGAACATTGATCATGAGCTTAGTTTTATCCAAGTTCATGCCTATACCGATGCGTCGCGAGGCTGAAGCTAGTAATAACCAAAAAGTGGCATAGGAAACCAATCTTTCGCAGAAGTCAGAAGCTGACATAGGCTAACTTGTATAAATAGAGTTAGATAGATAGATAATACTTTATTGTACAACACAAACACAGAAAACAGTACATAATTAAATGCTAGGAGTAGACGAAGTACAAAGGCGGCTTTATCGCTATGAGTGATTACTTCCAAGCTACCTTGGGATGGACGGGACATATAAGAACAACAAACGGTGGCACTTAAAAAAACAAAATAAAAATAATAAAAAACTTACAATTCTTATAAAAATTATAAAACGTGCTGATGAAGCAGTTTTTTTAAAAATAGGGAGTGATTTGGCACGTCTGATGTCAAGGGGGAGAGCATACCATAGACGGATCGCTTGTATAGTGAAAGATTTGTCGTAGAAGGTGGTAGTGTAAGCAGGGACTTAGAAGATGAGAGTTTCAGAGGAACGCAAAGAGAGAGAGAGAGAGTGAGAGTTAGAAAGGAATTCAAAGCTTCCTTGAGATAGGAAGGGCTCGAAGGATAGTACATGATACTGTACAAGAGACATAGTATGTGAGTATTCCTGCGAAGTCGGATGGGCAACCACTTGAGTTTAGCGCGATATTCGGAAACGTGGTCATATGCGAAGGCCGAATTTGAACCTGATACTGAAATTTTGGAGGCGCTCAAGCTTGTTTCGTTGATCTTCTGTGTGGTCCGGATAGCAAGCGTCGGCGTAATCGAGAATGAGAAGCAAAAGGGACTGGGCACACTTGTGTGGGCACAATTTTCTCCCGACTTCCACTAAGGTTACACTTGTAAACTTAGTGGAAGTCGGGAGAAAATTGCGCAGTCGCCACAGAGAGATTGCCGATGCGAACATTTTTTGGCTGAGTTTAGCCAATCGCGCCCCCAGGTCAACTCTTTGTCTACAATGAGACACAAGTTAGCTTCTGGCCTTGGCTACGCACGCATTTTTACAGGATATAAATAAATGATGCCTTTATGTTCTTTACTGCTTGCCTTTTGTTCAGCCGTTTAAGGTGGTTAGTGGCGGGTTGGCGCGACATTCAATTTTATTAGTGGTTTTTAATTTTTTCTGCGTTCCAAAACAAAACAAGCGAAAAAGCAAATTGTACCAAATCGTACCTAAACCATTTTCTAAGATCAACTTTGATTCATTTGTATTTTGGGAGCATTTGGGAAAATATAGATTTTTAGCACAAAATATCGTATTTTTCCAAATACTCCAAAAATACCAGTGAATCGTAGTTGGTTTTATCATGAATTCATAGAAAATGGTTTATATTTGCGGCAAATCACTTTTTCGCTCGTTTGTTGCTTGTAGAACGAAGAAACAATGAAAAACCACAAAAACTGAATTCCGCGCTTAACTGTGACGAACAACCTTAAGTGTGAATAGATAACATACTGAAACAGTAACATTCGCATTTACAATACAAGTATGGCAGTAGGAAACCGTTTTCACATCACACAAATATTATTAAGGCAAAATTTTTGCATAGATGTAGTTCTAAGCCTGGAATATAACAAAGGCGTTTTATCCCATAATTCAGTTCCCATGGCATCGAAACCTTTAAACGTGTTCATGTAAACAATACGTTCACAGCCGAGGGCACAAACTAGTACTTCATAAAGGGTACTGATAGAAATTACGGAGTTTGAAATTTAGGACCATGGAACAACCGAAGGTTAGTATGGCACATCATTTTATTGTTTTTTTTTTTTTTTACCTTAAATGATTTGGTTAGATTTTAGTTCTTTATATACTTTTTCGTCTATCGCTTACTGTTTATTTATATACACCACACACCACACCACACGTTTGCATAAATAAAATAAATAATAAAAATAAACATAGCTGGGCAACGCACACACGCGTTATCTAACCCCAAGTTAAAAACAGCTTGTGTTCTGGGTACTAGATAATCGACACATAATAAAAAACATTACAAAGATAGTCTTTATTATACATATACACTCAGAATAGCCGTAATAAGTATCGGCAGATTGTACCTAATTTGTCCCGAGGGAAATGAAGCTACAACTGAACACAAATAAATAAATAACAAAATAATAATAACTAATTAATAATTATTAGTAGTATTTATTTTAATAACATAATTATAAATACTATTAACTGATTTGGTTAGATTTTACTTCTTTATATATTTTATCGACTATCGCTTACTGTTTATTTATATACTCCCCACACCACACCAAACGTTTGCATAAATAAAATAAATAATAAAAATAAACATAGCTGGGCAACGCACACAGCGTTATCTAACCCCAAGTTAAAAACAGCTTGTGTTATGGGTACTAGATAACTGTCATACATAAAAAAAATTGCAAAGATAGTATTTATTTTACATAGAACACACTCAGAATACCCGTAACAAATATCTGCAGATTGTACCTACAAACATTTGTCCCGAGGGAATTGAACCTACATGTTTTTAAACTTACACGATCTGAACACATATAGGTTCATAATTATAACTACTATTTAACGGGTATTTATCGCTTTTATTTACGTATTTCCGACGTTTCGACAGGTATACACTGTGGTCACGGAATAACTAAAAATAGGTAAATAAACGCGAAACATACCCGTTAAATAGTAGTTATAATTATGAACCTACAACGTCCTGCTGCTCTATCAATTGTTTTTGTTTTGAAATACTTCTTTGTCTGATTGTCCCTCATATATGAGTATAACGTAGGTTGGTTCCATTTTATTTTTAGAGAAAACATTGATAGTAAAAGTTTTGTTTTCTCTGAACACTATCAAAATCTAGAAGTTGCGCAACCTCAAATCGGTCATAAATTATTAAAATATTTAGTGTCTGAGAAAACATTGAAATTAGTATTAAATAAAACCTGGTTACCAATAAAAATTATTTATATCCGTACTTAATATCTAAGGTATTATAAAAGCACTACCAACTTACTGAAATGGCTCCGTGATTCCCAAGAAACTGCTTCTGTGTGCCGTCAACTTGACAAGCCAGTGAATTTAGGAGGTAGATGGCAATGCGTTGTACAAAACCTTCTTGATTTACATCACTCACTCCGGTCAAGAGTATCAGAACCACTCTGTCATACTCAAACAGCTGTAATACAAAGTTATGATTAGCTTTTGTTAACATTTTTCGCAATTTAAACTTTATTGCATACTTTAATTATTATTATCTGAGTATTTACCACATCCTGAGGTATCTTGAACTGGCACAGTGTGAGACATCCATTCCTCATCATAGTGTCATCACCAAGGTGGGCTTCCATTGCATCTAGCAGTGCTGATATAATCTTTTTGTTAAGTTTGAGGCTTATGCGTGATTTCTCTTTCCCTTTCACTATGTAGAAGAGTGTTGCGCTTTACAAATGATAAAATTAAATTATTAATTACGTTCCTGAACTGAAGTGTTCAATTCAAACCTAAAGATGGTGCTTTTCACTGGAATGGCAACTAAATTTACCACCCAAGACCACATCTAATTATGGCTAAACAGCCGATTGTAAACACAAAATGATAAAAATATATATGTTTCATAAATGTATGAGGAACTATGTGCAGTATCATATTTATTTTAGTTTCAAATAACCTCTTATTTACTTGCTTGACTATTTTTCATATCAAATATGGTGGATGGTTTGGATTCATTTCCAATTAGACTTCACTTAAGTGGAAATATCAGTTATGCTGGTGACTATTTTTTCTTAATAGATATTTGTATCACCACACATATGACTATGTATACAAGGTACCACATAGCATATGTAATAAGCTGAAAGGGGGTGATTTCTAATAATATTCATCATCACCAGCCTATATTGTACACAGCTGAACCACTGCCTTGCCTTCCTCTAAAAGCCACCCTATCTTCAGCTAATAAGCTGCTATAAATTGTTTTTATTATACCATAAAATAGTATTTAAATGAATACCTTCCAGATATCTGGATATGTTTCTCTGTAGGATGTTTCTCCATAGCTTCCAGTACAGTAGCAAGTGCATGGCCTACATAACCATTGTTCTCATAGCGAAAAAGATAATAAAGGTCATTGAGGACACGGGTCAGCATTGCCGGTCTATCCATGTAAGCTCGTGAAGCCAATAAAATTTGTTTCTCATTGGCATCTCCTGTTACCTACAATAAATATTGTATTTAATTAAACAACTTAATCTTAAATGGAACATTTGCTAGTAATTTGAATATATACAACAAACAACAATATACAACTTTCATTTATATTGAAATATGTAATTTTATCATCATCAGCAGCCTAAATTATTTCACTGCTGAACATAGGCCTCCCCTAATGAGCACCAAAGCATTGTTGTTTTCAGTTGATACCACTTAGTTAATTGGATATTGCAAGTTATTTGGTTTTAGCATACTCCTATGCTAAAACCAAATAACTTGCAATATCCAATTGTTATTTTACCTGTTTAGCTGGTATGTCGTGTCTTTTACAAGCTCCATGGAGAGTACCGTACAGGCCAAGGAACTCCAAAGGTCTCTGAACCCGACTCAGCAGTCCAGGAATGTCACATTGCATTTTATCATAGTCTTCACTTCCATTGGCTTCTTCGGGCATATCAATAGCCATCACCGAAGCTCCAGTACCAGCAAGGTTTGTTCCTGATATATCTAAGGACTGCAAATCCGGCAAACTTGTCACAATATTTGTGAGCACTACGTTTGGATTGACAAATTTTCCATGCCTGTCATTAGCTTGAGAAATGTCAAGATGCTTTAAGTTTTTCAGAGCGACAATGCACTCCACTGCTTCTTTTGACCAATGAACACTGTGAAGTATCAGTGACTGCAGGGTCTTCATCTCGCCCAAGGCCCACAGGGGACCTGCAGCTATGCATTCAGTCAGATCAAGATGCACTAGATTGGGAAGGGGTCTCAACAGTAGAGATGGGAAGATAGCAAGCCCACGACGACGGATAGTAAGACTCCTCAAATTACGCGCATTGATTGTGTAGCCCCTGCCGCGGCACACATTTTCATCTTGCGGTAGAATAAATGTTATTGGACCAAGCTTCAAAGTCTTGAGGTTTTCACTGTTTTTGTTGATGTGGTCCAGGGTGTGATGGGACAGATATTCACAGTGCGCCAGTACTACCGTCTCTGGTTTGTGCTCCATAAATGTTCGCATACCATCATCAGTGACGCGTGAGTTGCGTAGCTTGACGGATTTCAGGCTTGTGCTCGATTTATCGAGGAATATATTCGCGATGTTATCATTTAAACATTGAGTTTTTTGGTACCTTTGGAGAAAATTCTCGCACAGCTCCCTCGGCAATGAGATGCCATCCTTGAGCTTCACCCAGCGGCTACCTGGATCGCGTGTCGTAATAGTATGGAGATTCTTGATGATGTAGTTCAAGCTTAGATCATACAAGGAATCTGGGTTGTTTTCGTACATGGTAAATACATCTCGCGTGTCTTCCATCATCATGATCCCCGAATGATTCGAACTTACCCAGAATTCACATCACGTAAGTGCGTTTCAATGTTTGATTTAAGTAGACTAATCAATTGGGGATAAGGGGGTAGGGAAGTATGAAAGAAAATTACAAGGTTGTCACTCAATACATTTTTACCAAGGGTCGAATTGCACAAGCGTCTTTATTAATATCGATTTTCCATTCCACCATGAGATTCTTTGGTAATTTATTGAAATTTGGAAAAACTGTAACAGTAACTTCAACAAATCCTTTTCTTTTTCACATCACTGATCACTCACACCCGTAGGAGGATACGATACCAAATAGTGTATTCATTCTCTTTGTACGAACGATAGATACGTCCGTCTACCATACTTTCTATGGATGTAGGCATTCAAACACACACAGACACAAGCCTTATTTGACAATGACATAAAAAAAATCCATAGACAATTTGTTTCTGTCAAGCGTTCATAAAATAAAAGATGGCGGCTGAACACGTCTACAGTTGGGTCCATTGAGGGTCCATTCCGAAGTTATTGTGAGTAGGTATACAATAACTGGTTAACTGGTCCATTGGTTGGGGTTGGGTCTCCCTCCCATCCATCTACAGAGTGGGTGGTTTTATTATCATTGCTACGAGCTTTGGGTTGGAATCACAGACATGAGTAGGTAGGTAGCATCAAAGAGTATAACTACCTAACTATAAGGGTAGCATACTAGCGTATTTGGTATTGGGACAGATATCTTTTTTGGTGATGGTCTGGGGGACCTATTTCTCCAGTCCGGTATATTTTAATGGAATAATATAAATTGTAAGTAGGTACAGTGAGGGCCGTAGACATGAATTAATTTTGGAGTTGGAATTAGATAGGTCTAGCTCAGGACTGCAGGAACAACGAGTGTTTGTCATCAGCGAGCATAGCGAGCCGCAAAAATTTGCGTCGTTATTAATTTTCAAGGTGTGTGCCAGTTGCCCCTTTGATTGTTTTGAATCTAATAAAAACCTACTAATGAAAATTTCATTATGTACATTTACACTGTTTGTTTAAATTTTTATCGACAAATACCACCCTTGGGGATTCCTCTATAAGGAACTAATCTCTGGGTCATCGTAATCAATAAGAAAAGAATCATCTAAATCGTTTGATGGAGTATTACACCTTGTATACAGCCGAGTCAGCCGATATTACAATTTCCTCCTTTATAAGGTTTCATTCAAAAAGGGTAAAACGTTACACTATTACTACGACTGCGCTGTCCGTCCGTCTGTCTGTCTGTCCGTCTGTCACCAGGCTGTATCTCTTGAAAAATAGATACTTACTTATTTATACAAAAAAAACATAATCACAACCACGTAACCTTAAAAATAAGAACCAATTATCCTTTCCTACAAAATATCACTTAGTCAGATCAGTGACACTCATTATGGCCATCTTAATTTATAAATTACCGACACATTACAGATTGAAAAGGACGCAGCTTTCTATATAAAATTTAAAAAAAATCTAGTACCTACCTACCTACCTAAATGCTTTCTTATAAAATCATTTAGTTTAGATACCTACTAGAAATTCTTTTAACTTGTTGTTTTAAAAACATCGTTGTTTTTGTTGCTTTAAAACTATTTTTTTAAATATAATTTTTTTTCCTAACCATAAATTTAAATTTAAGTTTTAGCGCCCCAGCTGGGTTGTGTCATGATGTCACTATGCCATGACTATGCCTTATGTACTTACAATGTACACATGAAACAACCTGATGAATAATGCAGGATTATCTGTCAAGCAAGTCAAGTGAGTTGATTAGAACTTTGATTGCTTTGCTTTGAATCTATGGGGCAGCTGCACCCCTTTTTTTTTTTTTATTTGCTTTTGGTGGCTTTCGTGTCACTGCGGCCATGATGGGCCTATTGTGATCGCCACTTTATGTGTTCTCCCCTAAAGCCGCGGCGTTCAGAGTTCGCCACCTACCCTTGCAGCTGCTAGGAACTGAAGGATTTCCTTCGGGGAGAAGTCTCGTAGCTCCTCTGGGCCGAGCAGGTGCTTGCCCAGATAAGTACTACGTTTTTGCATCAGTGCTCCACACTCACCTAGCAGATGGAGAGGCGTTTCGTCCGCCTCCTCACAGAATCTACAGGTTTTTGTGTCGCATAGCCCCAATTTAAACATGTGCTTGTTAAGGCGACAGTGTCCAGTTAGGGCTCTTGTTAAGATGCGAAGGTTATCTCTGTTTAGCGCTAGGATTTGGTTAGTGTACCGTTTATCGAAGGCTTTTATCAGAGATTTTGAGTGATCCATGCCAGAGGAGTTTTTCCAAAGCTTGGTTGATTCCTCGTAGCAGGAATTTAAGAGGGTTCTTAGAGCCAGACTTTTGGGAATGCCACAAAACGGCTCGGGGCCAAACTGAGTCCCCTTTGCCCCGGATCGCGCAAGTTCGTCAGCACACTCATTGCCGTTGATACCCGCGTGACCCGGTACCCATCTTAGGATGACTTTGTTGTTCAAGCCTAGAGCGTTCAGGCGATACAAACAGTCCTCGACTAACCTGGACGTGATGACCTTCGAATCCAGTGCTAGGAGGGCCGCCTGGCTGTCAGAGTTGATAAATATGGTTTGGTTGGTGTAGCGCTTTAGCAGATTAATGTCAGCACATTCGAGAATGGCGAATACCTCTGCTTGGAAGACGGAGGCGTAACTACCTAGGTTTAAGCTACTGCTAAGCCTGGGTCGCTCTCCATACACTCCACAGCCTACTTCCAGTCCCATTTTGGAACCATCCGTGTACCAGTTAAGGCACCCGTCCTTGCAGAGAAGCTGGCTGTTCGACCAGTCTTCTCTAGAGGGCAGTTCCACTGTGTAGTGTTTATCAAACACGTGACGTGGAAGCATGACATCAGTTGTCATGTTCAGTATAGGTGATTCCAGAGTAGAGTCTTGCAGAGATCTCAGTTTCTGGGAGAGCCAATTCCTACGGCCCAGGGTATTGGACCTATACATGCTGGTCTTTGCCTCCTTATGTATGTATAAGTGAAGTGGAGGTAGTCCCAGCAATGCGTTTAGTGCCAGCCCCGGGGAGGTGGACATGGCTCCCGTAGCCATAAGGCAAGCAGTCCTTTGTAGGCTAGTTAATTTGGTGATTGCGGTCGACTGAAGGGCTTTGTCGTACCATACAATGGAAGCGTATGTAATTATCGGCCTCACAATGGCAGTGTACAGCCATAGGGCAATCCTGGGGTTAACACCCCAGTTGTCGCCCATTAGTCTGCCGCTAGCTCCTAGAGCCATCTTTGCTTTTTGCAAGACGTTGCCTAGGTGTGTGTTCCACGTCAGTTTCTGGTCGATGGTAACGCCCAAGTATTTTACTTCAGTGGAAAATGTTATGATTCTACCATTAAGTTTGGGATAAACAAGCTTGTCAAGCCTTCGTTTGTTGGTAAATGGTATAATCACAGTTTTGTCAGCGTTGACTGCGAGTTCACTGTTGCTGCACCAGTCGCTGACAGCGTTGAGAGCTCGCTGCATGATGCTGGAGATGGTGGATTGGCAGAATCCTCGTACGACGATCACAAGGTCATCTGCATAGCCTTGCGCATCGATATTGAGGTCTGCCAGTCTGCACAGGAGCTGATCTACAGCTAGGGTCCATAAAACAGGCGACAGCACTCCGCCTTGGGGACAGCCCCTAGCTGTGGATATCTCAATTGTTGTTTGGTGAAGGGCCATTTTTGCTCCCCTGTGTGAGAGCATATCCTCAACCCATCGGGTGGTAGTCGGGTCGACATTTTTGTTGATCAACCCGTTCACCAGCAGAGAGATTGGGGAGTTGTCAAAAGCACCTTCAATGTCAAGGAATGCACAGAGTGCTATTTCCTTGTCCTCCATAGCCTTCTCCACTCTGTCAATCAGACTGCTAAGTGCCGTCTCAGTGGATTTACCCTTACGATAGGCATGTTGGCTATGGTGGATGGGAGATGCGACGAGCGCTACATCTCTTATGTATCTATCTACCACCTTCTCCATAGTCTTGAGAAGAAATGAAGATAGGCTTATGGGTCTGAAGGACTTTGGCTGGCTATAGTCCTTCTTACCAGCCTTAGGTATGAAGATAACTTTGACATTAGTCCATTGTTCTGGCACATATCCCCAGGCGAGGCTCGCCCTGAAGATTTTTACCAGATATGGAGTGAGGACGTCGATTCCTTGCTGTAGAAAAACAGGGAGAATCCCATCCTCACCACATGCTTTGTTAGTCTTGAATGAGTTTACGGCCCACCTTACCTGACCCGGTCTAATGATCCTAGCCACTCTGTTCCAGTCCTCGTTCCGAGGCTTATGGGGGTTGACAGGTGCCGGTACGTGCGTGTTTTTATGTCGCGAACCAGGGAAGTGGGTCGAGGCCAGCAACTCTAGGGTTTCCTTTTCGTTAGTTGTGAAGGAACCGTCCCCTCTCTTGAGGAGACCTATTTGATTAGTTTTGGCTTTGGAGAGCAGTTTGTGGAGTCTAGCACTTTGAGGCAAGCTTTTAATTTCCTCGCAGAGCTTCCTCCAAGATGCTCTCTTAGCCTTCCTAATTTCCATGTTATATTCCGTTAAGGCTTTTTGATAGGCCTCCCATACGCGAGTCCTTTTAGCCTTATTGAATAATTTCCTGGTTTTGTTCCTTAGCTTGCCTAGCGTGGAGTTCCACCATGTGACTTGTCGCTTAGTGGTCTTGGTCTTTTGCGGGCAACTCTCCTCATAGGCCATGCAAATGCCTTTTGAGAGGATAGTCACCGCTATCTCAAGGCTGTCACGGGTCCTAATACTTTTAGGGCATTCTTCGAGCATTTGCCTCAGTTTGTCGTTAAATACATCCCAGGCAGTTGCCCTAGGGTCCCTATAAGTTATAATTTGAGAGTCCAGGGAAGCCTTTATCTCAAAGCAAATGTGCTTATGGTCGGACATAGAGTTTTCATTACTAACATGCCAGTCATTGATGTGCCTGGCAAGGTTGTTAGTAGCGAATGTTATGTCCAGGACCTCTTGTCTAACCCTGGTTACAAAGGTCGGTTCGCGTCCTATGTTAAGAGTGGTTAGTTTGTTAGTTAGAAGAAAGTCAAAGAGTAACTCACCTCTAGCGTTGACGTAGCTGCACCCCTACAAAATACTGACCCCTACTTTGAACAAGTTTTTATGGTCATCCTATGTCATCATCATCATCATCATCAGCCTACATCAGTCTACTGCTGGACATAGGCCTCCCCTAATGAGCGCCATAGCGCCCTGTCTTCAGCTTGCCGCATCCAGCATCTGCCAGCAGTCTTTCGCAAATCGTCATCCCACCTGGTCGGAGGGCGTCCTACACTACGTTTGCAGAGTCGCGGTCTCCTCTCAAGAACACGTTTACCCCAGCGGTTGTCGGTTCTTCTCGAGATATGGCCAGCCCACTGCCACTTCAACTTGCTAATTCTTTGAGCTATGTCGATAACCTTGGTTCTCTGTCGGATGTATTCATTGCGAATCCTATCCTTCAGAGTAACACCGAGCATGCTCTCTCCATAGCTCGCTGGGCGACTTTAAACTGGTGGACCAGCCCTACCGTGCGTGTCCACGTCTCAGCTCCGTAGGTCATGACGGGTAGGACGCACTGATTGAAAACTTTCGTTTTCAAGCATTGTGGTATGGATGACGAGAAGACTCGACGTAGTTTTCCAAACGCTGCCCAACCTAGCTGGATCCTCCTCTTGGCCTCCTTCTCGAAATTGTTTTTACCCAACTGCAGAATCTGCCCAAGGTAAGAGTATTCGGAAACAATTTCGAGAAGGTGGCCGTGTACGACGATCGGTCCCAGATCAATGTGGCCATTGATCATGACCTTGGTTTTATCCAAGTTCATGCCAAGACCGATGCGTCATGAGGCTGAAGCTTGGCCGTCCAGCATCCGGTTAAGCTCCTCCAGCGACTCCGCCATTAAGACTATGTCATCAGCGAATCGGAGGTGTGAGATGTAATCGCCGTTTATGTTAATGCCCTTACCTTTCCAGTCCAGCGTCTTAAACACATCTTCCAACGCGCTTGTAAACAGTTTCGGTATATAACATCCCCCTGTCTCACACCTCTGCGCAGTTGGATGGGTTTGGACTGCTGGCCCTGTACTTGGACACTCATGGTCGCGGCATCATAAAGACATCTCAGCACCTCGATATAACGATAGTCTACTTGGCAACGCTGTAAGGATTCTAGAACAGCCCAGGTTTCGACAGAGTCAAAGGCCTTTTCATAGTCCACAAAGGCCAGACACAGGGGCTGATTATACTCTTCGGACTTCTGTATAATCTACCTCACTGTGTGTATGTGGTCTATGGTGCCTTATCCCCCGCGAAATCCGGCCTGTTCCGGTGGCTGGAACTCGTCGAGTCTCCTGGCGAGACGATTCGTGACCACTCGTGAGAAAAGCTTATAGACGTGGCTCAAGAGTGTGATGGGTCTGTAGTTTTTAAGAAGGGTATTATCTCACTTCTTAAGAAAGAGCACCACCAAACTCCAGCTCCACGCCTTTGGAGTTCTCCCACTGTGAAGAACGGTGTTAAATAGGCTCTGAAGCTCCTGCAAAACAGGGGCTCCTCCTGCCTTCATCCTATGTAAAACATCGAAACATAACATAGATAGAAAATACTTTTGTTGTTCACTTAAACTGAAACACAATTTACAAATGAAACGAACAATTAGCGGTCTTATCGCTTAAGAGCGATCTCTGCCTACATACACGTGATAAGATCTGTGTGCATCAATGGTATCGAATAAATAATTCGTGGGGTACCGACTCCTAATTATAATATAATTATGTTTTCAATCTGATGGTACTAGGTACCTACTTAAAAATATTTGAATTAAAAATACAGGCGGCCGGGAACTGGGGTCCATTTTTTGTTGCGTCGTCGTACCATTTGGGGGGTAATGCCCATAATCCCCTCGCTGGGCATGCGGGTTGGGGATCTCAGTTTGATGGCGGGGTTGTTCTTCAGGAACGGCTCTGCTGCCCGCTCCTCGGTGTAAGTATATCCCATAGTCGCCTCTTACGACACCCACGCGAAGAGTTGGGTTGGTGCTATCTAGCTCGACACCACACAGCTATATATATTTATCACATATTTATGTAGCTTGTACTATTTATTCTATTAAACACGTGACTATTTTCATATAACTTACTTAGGAATAACGTGAAAACTGCTTTCTCTATTAATAGTAGGTAATTGTGTAATGGCTCCCAAAATTTAAAATAATTTACCAACTGGCATTATGAAATGTAATGACATGACATCAATATATTTAAATCTAATCTCTCATTTATCATGTAATACATACATTATACAGCTTGAATGAATATTTTGAAGCGCAGTTTAGATAAAAGTAAATGTAGAGATGTTTTTACATTTAATACTTACTTTTACCTAAACTGCGTAGTAGTAAACGCATTATTTTCATTTCGTAAATCTTTAGGTACCTTCTTTCACTATTTTTTTATTATTTTGCTAAATTGTGTAAAATTTGTACGGCAGACCACAGCACTCTTAATTTTTATGTGACTACCCCTGTAATAGGTACATGTGTTGTGTACCTACCTATCACAAATGAATAAATGAACTTCAACTTGAAAGCCGTTACTTACTCATATATGTATAACTACTTTCATATACCTACATAATATACATATATGAAAGTAGTTATATTTATTCTTTTAATAAAAGTTTTAAATTCTTATAATAAAAACTGTTTATTTATTAATTACGGTAGGCACCACATCTTACCTTAATTTTAAATTTCTCTTCGATATTTGGTAATAAAAAAACTCAATAGTTTATTTAAAAGTCCATACCATTGTTACTTCAGATGAATAGTAAGTACTTATATTAAACAAATGCCCAAACCTCCCACACGAAGGCCAGAATATCCCTACAGTTCTTACCGTAGCGTTTGGCAATTTTGGCATGTTTATTTCAGAAATCTTAAATAAAATATGATTTAAAAACAGTTATTTGCAAAAAGTAAAGCAAAATCTAATTCTTTATAAATTAAGACCATTGTGGATTGTAGTTTTAGTTTTATTTCTGCCTTTAAAATTATAACGTAAAGAGCCCTTTAAAGTTGTAGGAACTTACTACAGCATCACTGAGTTACTATTCTAGTAATAATAGTCTAATGTGCAGCACAACCCTAGTTCAAATTTTTCAAATTATAACGGTAGATACGATCCGTCGAAAGCTCTTACCAGAGCAGAGCTTCTTTATTTGTGTGAACTTTTTTTTTGCAATGCTGCCAGCATTCTGGGCACTCTGCCTTCTGGTGACGTGTAAGTGTAAATATTAGTTGTAATTATTTTATAACTTATTGAATTTATTAAAAATGTGAACTTTTTTATTTGTTACCAAAGAGATTCTGGGATTTACGGAGGTAGTAGGTAGGTACATACATATTATATATTAGGGGAGGCCTATGTCCAGCTGTGGACTAATAGAGGCTGATGATGATTATGAAGATGACATACATATATATATGTAAAGTACCTACAAGTGTATAGGTAGGTAAGGTACATAAATATCTTACCTTCCCTCAGCTCAACAGCATAAAGTAGAATGCTCCACTGCTAGACGCAGGCCTCTCCCCGCTTTTTTATCTCGTGGGGTAATGCCCGTAATCCCCACGCTGGGCATGCGGGTTGAGGATCGCAGTTCGGTGGTAGATCTATTCTGCAAGAGGCACTGCTGCCCACCCCCCGGTTTATAACTAACAATGGTTTTAAATCTAACATAATCTAGATGACGATTTTTTTATAAACCAAGAAGTAAAAACAACACTTTTTTGAAGTTTAAAGATTTATTAGTGTTTGTTAATCAACATAATTTACATTAAAACATAACTAAACTTATAGGTAACAAAGAAAAATATTTAATTACATAAATTATTATAGGTTCCTAACTTAGTTAATCAGATGCATACAGTTTTTTGTTACCTTTATTGTAACTATTCATATCTTTGGTAAAGTAAATCTACTACAATATATAAGTTATGTACACACATGCAAGGAACTCCTATGTTCTACCTAAACGCCATCAAGCTTGGGCCAATTTCGATTTTGACCAAAAATATATGTAGTAGTACCTAATGGTACTGATTCTGTTACCACAAAACCTAAACTAGCCTAAAATTGATGCCGTCTCATTTTTTCCATCGAAAAAAGGGGACAGCAACATTTTTACACTAGTTTAAGTTTTGTGTCAAAAGAATCACTACCGTATCATGTACATGATTAAAAACATATTCCCAGAATCTTAGAGCCCATTGGCGGAACAGCGCCGTCGCCATCTTATTTGGATTAAAAATATAACGAGAATCAGTTAGACTCAGATTTTTAAGCCCTAAGTTTGATTACTCGACGGTATCAAGAGGCCATCGAGCCGATCCATAAAAAAATCTGTAAAATTTAAGCAATGGTCGAAAAGAAAACGGACGCTCCTTCTTTGAGTGTATAAAATCATCACGGATTTACATTTTTTTGATGCCTGTGAGTGGGTCAGGTCCTAGATTCAGGTTTTTTCCATGAATTTCTTTATTGGGCTAACGAACAAACTTGTACCTGATCCTGAGCTTTCAACTTAACCTCAACTTTAATTATTAGGTTTTTTGAATACCGAAAATTTTTGATTTGTTTTTGTGCATAACTTTTTTTTAATTTCAATTTCTTTTTTTTTTAATTCATCATAATTTAATTAAATATTTTATGACAAAACAATCTTTCATAAAAAAACAAGCAAAAAACAATAATGCAAGAGTATATGTAAAAGATGAAAAATATGAAGAATGATTTTTTTTCACAAAATATTACAAGAAACAATTCGTGATGCAAAGAATTGTACATTACAAGATTCCGTCAGGGCCCAGAAAAACCCCTTTTGGCTGAGTACACATGTTACGTACTACCTACTACTGTATTGTTTGAGTTTTTTTACTAGCCAAATAGGTACTTAACTAAAATAGTGCCAGACTGAACCTAAATTTTCGGCCGAAACCGAAACCGAAAATTAGGCCTCCGTGTCAGTTTCAACCGAAACTGAAAACGCACTTTTACTTTACGACATAATATCGTGAAATCTCGTACATTTTTACTATGTAGTTTTTACGATGTAGGTACTATAATAGGTGCATAGGTTTAACGTGTTCATCTATGTACAGTGCTTACAAGAGGATATACCGATTTTAAGGTTCTCAGAAGGAGCGAAATCAGAAGGAAAACGATCACAGCTCAGTATGCTTTATTGATAAGTAATAGTCGATCAACTTGTAAAATTTTCTTTGAGTAAAAATATTATATTTTATAGACTAAGATATAGTTTTTAGTAGTATCGAATATACATTTGATAAATAGGTAGAGTAATGAAACCATCTGGCTCTGTTAAACTCTACATGCTCTCGGTTTAATTTTTTACAATTAAATACAGACCAAATGTAATTAGCAGAACACAATGGCGTATTTTTAAATTTGTTTCCAAAAATTTTATCTTAAATCATACTCTTACATCTGCACTCGGGTTTATGCATGTTTAAAATGCATTATTTAAAAAACTATGATTCGTAGTTACCATAAGCTCATTATTAACATGCCAAAGACTCGGAAGCTGCTGTCTAAAATGTGAAAACTTAATTGTGATGATACATTTCTCAATTTTACTAGATGACTAGATAATAGAGAACAATCAATCAAATTCAGAATAAGTTACCAAGTTTATTTTAACGATGATTTTACGGAGATAGAGCTGAGTACGGTTGACTTGTTCGTAGACTTTCCTTTTCTATAATGGTACAGCTTCTCTATCATGCAAAAATGAGACGTCCCGATCGCATCTTGTCAACCAGACTCGTGGCTACACTCAAGGCTCATATTAAAGCTACAAAATTACTTCCAAAATGTGAAAATTCAATAAAGTTCGCGGCCTAAGGCTTGGACCATTTTTGGGCCGGAACCGAACTGCGGACGAACTTTGATATTTTGGCCGAACCTGGCCGAAACCGAACCTTCAGTCAGATCAATGCCTAAAAATATGTGGGGTGTAACTTAAGCTACTGTTACTTCATTTACTTGTTCATTCGTCATTCTGAGAACGGTAAAAAAGAAATTTAATATGGCCCTACTCGTGTTTGGGAATCGAAAGAAATGCTTTGGCTTATTTATATCATACCTTATTTTATCTGCTATGCCTTTATTAAATATCTTTTTAATGAACTATAATGATTAGCGAAAACACAAAAATTGTCTTGTCCTAAAAATTTATAAACTTTGCTTGGACTTCTAGGCACAGCATCGTGGCAGAGTTTTAGCCAAGTTTCGTATGCATATTCTTTTTAGGATTAAAACTGTACCGCACAAATCGTCTGGTTATGATGATAGAGGCACTTTGTTGTTAATTATTATGCCTAATATTGCCGAAAAAATGACTTAGTTTTCACAAAACTATGAGTAGATAGTACTAATTACTGATTTTTGAAGAAAATTTACTTACAGTCATAATGAGTTCGTCACACATTGTCTCACAATAAATTTACTAAAACAGAATTTGAATCGCCCTGTAGAAGGAACCGCTCCAGCTACCGACCCGCTGGAACTCGCGCTCGCTGCGAGAGTTTTCAGCGGGGAGAGTCGTTCTTGTCCCGAAGACGGAGGTGATCCGCAAGCGGGTGTGCGAAGTGCGCATGCTCCGTCTCTTCGGGCCACTTGAGGACGACGTTGGAGGTGGCTGGGAGAGGGTCGAGGCGCAGGGGGGGTGCATCCAGGTCCGGGAGGACGTGGCCTATGAGAGCGCCCACGCGGCGGTAGAGCAGGTGCGAGGGTTGGATCACCACAGGCGGCGCGTTCGGTAGCGCGTCGTCGCCGAGCGCGCGCATCAGCACCGGCGAGGCGGTGGTCGTCGCGCATGCCGAAATGCCGCTCACGCGCGCGTTCAAGCTCTCCAGAACTGTCATCAGCTCGTACATACGCTCGTCGCACAGCACGGGGTTGTCTGGAATATAATTTATTGCTTCAGCCTTAATTATATCACAACGGCAAAGTTCTATATTTTCCTTAAAAAATACAAATCAAAGCACTATTGTTCACTCCTAGACCTAAAAATGCCTTCTATAAACTATTGATACTATGTATGGATGACGCCACTTCCACGGCGCGGCGCGATACGGGCGGCAGATAGCGGTGGCGGACGAAGTAACATTATTTTATCTTTGGTGGCGGGACATTTATGAAATGAATTAGTTATTTATCGTCGCATGAGCCTTCCAGGATAACTACAGTGGTAAATACAAGTAAATATCACGATGTCGAGCAAATGTAGCCCCGCTACTGCTTTTTCTGGAGTCTGTACTGTACCGTTGCTCCTAAGGCAAAACAACGCAGCACAAAAAGCACATTGGTTACAGGCAACAAATGTGTTTTTTTAATCATTCGCTGTTGCAAAAGCACATGAGTAACAACAAACACTGTAATAACTCACAAAACATGAAATAAATTCGCATCACTGAAAAAAAGCTATAGCACGCCTTTATCAAAACAGCATTAATACTAGGATGAAATGTTCCGAATTTTTACAATATAAGCAGTTTCAAAGCTTGTCAATATGTCGCTTAACAAGCTTTGAATACATTACCTAGTGTTGTTTAGATGAGACTATCACGAACCTTGTAGATATAGCTTTAGAATTCCGGGTACTCCATTGATGGTACAGCGTGACTTTGAAACCAGGTCGTAATTAACGGTCTGTATCTGATTGAATGACAAATCAGCGATACACAGCGACGGTAAACCGTGGAAGTCCTTATCCAGCAACGTGATATTGTTGTGGTGAGCGATCAACTCTTCGAGAGATGGTAAAAATGTCTGAAAATAAACAAAACATTTGTTATCTTTGACTATAAACAAAATCAAGACACAAATACAACACCTGTAATTAACTATGACTATATATCTATGAATCGGGAAACTACGTCGAGTCTTCTCGTCATCCATAATGCAATGCTCGAAATCGACAGTTTTCAATCAGTGCGTCCTACCCTTCATGACCTAAGAAGCTGAGACGTGGACACTCACGGTAGGGCTAGTCCACCAGTTTAAAGTCATACAGCAAGCTATGGAGAGAGCTATGCTCGGAGTTTCTCTGAAGGATAGGATTCGCAACGAATACATCCGACAGAGAACCAAGGTTATCGTATCGACATAGCTCAAAGGATTAGCAAGCTGAAGTGGCAGTGGGCCGGTCATATCTCGAGAAAAACCGACAACCGCTGGGGTAAACGTGTTCTTGAGTGGAGACTGCGACTCGGCAAACGTAGTGTAGGACGCCCTCCGGCAAGGTGGGATGACGATTTGCGAAAGACTGCTGGCAGATGCTGGATGCGGCAAGCTGAAGACAGGGCGCTATGGCGCTCATTAAGGGAAGCCTATGTCCAGCAGTGGACTATTATAGGCTGATGATGATGATCTATGAATATTGGAATAACGTACCTTCGAGGTCTCCTCCAGAGTAGTTATATGGTTGTTCGATACGTCAAGTAACCGCAGATCTTCCAAGCCGATCAGGTCATCGGGGGCTATTTGTTGAAGAAGGTTGTTACTCAAGTTCAGCCGCAGTAAGCCGTGGAGCCCCATCAAGGCGCCGCCTAAGCTCAGAATGAAATTGTGGTCCAAGCGTAGCTCCAACACTCGAGTCTCTACATCCACCAGATTCTGAAAGGTTTTTGGTAAATCTCAACATCACCTCTAAGCAGAGCTTGAGTTATGGTACTAGATAATTGATATACATAATACAATACTTAAATAATAGATAGATTTTTTAAATAAATATAAAACGAAAACCCGGAACAAATATTTGCAAAGCGTGCAAACATTTGTCCCAACGCGGGAATCGAATCCGCTACCTCCTGCATCGCAGATGGACCCTTGCCCACCGCAACACAGAGGTCGTCCAGTTATCGTTCTAGTTTTGGTTCTTCGTCAATCTGACAAAAAACCTATGTGACGAATCCGAAAAACATCCAAATATGTAACAAAGTCACTAAAGTCAATTTTACATGCCAAGCAGTCCAATCAGAATAATACTGATGATGATGATGATGATTCTTAGTTAATGGCAATATAAGTCTGGTTGGACTCTTTTCTGCCAGTGTCAAGTAATGGAAAATAATAGTAAAATATGAGTTAGCAAATTATGAAGAATGTTGATATTTTCACCAGAGCCTAGTTCGTTATCTAGCAGGTGCGCCACGTGCAGGTTAGGTTGGCTTGGGAGACAAGATCTTGGAGTCTCCCTTGTACCCCAGAATAATACTGTGATTGTCCTGCTTTATAATTTTATTAACTGACACTTGACACTAGGTACTCTATAATCACAGATTAGTGCCGTTGCTTTTAAAATTGCTTGCTTGTTTTGACTTACCACCATGTTCCCCGTAACACGATTGATTTTGTTGTGCGAAAGATCGATAACTGACAGCCGTTTTAAACCCTTTATTTCTTGCAAAGAAAACTCCGTCATCAAATTGTGGGTGAGGTTCAGATACCGCAGAGATTTCAGGCTTCTAAGTGACCCGTTCAGGGATTGAAGACTATTGTAAGCAATATCCAACTCCGCAAGTTTTTCCGCTTCCGTGAATTCATCTTCCGCGAGCTGCAATTTTTTAAAACATTTAGGCATGCCATGGGCGCATCCAACTAAAATATTACGTAAAATAATAGAACAAATATTTTAAAATTAAGATATCGAAAGAATTGGCTCTAAATCCAACTTTAGCCTGTACATTGGCTACTTTTCTGGGTCTAGTTCTAAGTAACTGCATCAAATTTATGATATAATAGCGCCAAAGCTTGGGAATGGTACATTAAAATATAAAATATAATAATATTATAGCCTGTGACAATCACAAATATCGTGACTATCCGAATTTGAAAATTTGTTTGAGCAGTTGCAGAGATTACTTCCTACAACCTCATAAACTTACAATTTATAAACGATACCTCTTCAAAATATAGTACATATATATATGTATCTAATTATATACAGGTTAATGGTAGCACGAGTTTTACTCACAAATTCAATTTTATTGAAAGAAAGTCCAATCCTCATAAGTCTTCTTGATTTTTGAAGAGCTCCATCTAATGATCTTAGGTGGTTTCCGTAGAAATACAGCGAGTCTAAGGAGGTCATCTGCTTCAAGTCCATGGGCAGGTTTTGAAGTTCATTATGCGCTGCGTGGATCAGGGAAATCCTTTTGGCCTTCTGGAAATTGACATAAATCACTGTAGAAAATACAGAAAATGCGCGCGGAAAATTATCCCTCATTACCCCCTCGGAAACACCAAATGCAGAAAAAATCACTTCACTTTCCTAAATTACCTTTAAACTATAAAGATTTGTGAAATTATGATTATATTCAATAGGCACTGCATTATTAAGACCCCAGAAAACAAATAGGTAAGTTAGTAAAGCGCCTTGCGAAATAATTGAAGCAAAATCATCTTTTTCTATAATAATTTCAACCTTATTGGATCCGTAACTTTCCATGTCGCAACTTGTCTTCAATGGGGTGCATGTTGCGCGCTGCATCAAACCCAGTGCGGTATTGCTACCGAACAGCTTGGTCATCACGGATTATCGTGTACCAGGGTTGCCATGCCAGTCGGATATCTTGCCATCCGGCGACCCTTTGTCACCGCTATCGTACCAGCTATTCTCGGACCGAATGGTCTGTTGCGTGACGATGGTAAGAGGCACCACGGCATGACTCTAGTTCCATGGGAGTTGTGGAGAGGCCTATTGAGTGGGACAGACTCGCGCCTACCCTTCTTCCTAGGACTTCCGTGGGGGCTAGTGCGACGGCAAATTTGGCCGAAGATCTCAAGAGGCGCAAATATCCAGATCACGACAGAGCCTACACATTTGCTCTCCTTGAAGTCAAGACGCCAGGTCCGAGGTGTACCGAGGCTCTACTAGTTATTAAAAATAATATCTTAGTGATTAGTCGAACGAGCGACGCGAGCCCCAATAGCTGGTAAGTATCTGGCGCAACGCATCAGCATCCCCCTGCAACCAGCGTCTTGGGTACGCTTTCGACTGGTATTGATATGGATCAGTTGAGCTACCTGTAGATTGTTTCCAACAGTCTGCAGTTAGCTCAATTGTTTATATTGTTATTAAATGTGTAAATACTAGTTCTACCTAATTTGTTTCTATTATATGATTTCAATTTTCTTTGTTAGATATTTTGATATGATATAGGTATTGGTCATATTTTGTGATTTGTATCATTATTAAAATAAGATTCGTATTTGATAAATATTTAAAACGGTGCGTACAGAGTTGGGCCCTTATTTTGGGAACCCCCATAACTGCAGTGAAGAGGTGTATAATAGTTATTGTAGAGTTGAAAGGCGAGGTTTTGATAAACTTGAAATGTTTTATTTTCTAGAGGAGACTATTTTTGAGATGTGAGAAACTAGAGAGAGATATGAGGAGAAAACTTCATCAGTTTATCATGAATAATAATAATAATAAAGGATTCGTCCGGGATCCCGAAAATATCGGGATTACATTTGGAAAATCCCGAGTTTTTAATAAAATAAAAAAATAGAAAACGACCTGAACACCCTCAACAAAATGTCTGCAGATCGTACACACATTTGTCCCGAGGCGGGAATCGAACCGGCAACCTTCTGCGTCGCAGGCAGACCTTCGCCCACCGTGCCACAGAGGTCTTCTGTTAAATGTTAATGTCAATATTGTTATAGTATTAGCTATATTGTCTGTCTTCATTAATTTAGCGCAGAATACTTAAAACACCATAATACTAGGTACGAGCTCAAGGTGCTGAAAGGCATGAGCTTTTCCTTCTCATCGAAACAGCTCGGCTCGTTCTGATTTATGTTATGCCACCATTTTTTATCAGTTTTACATTCAGTTTCTTATCAACTGTTCTTTCCTAATATGGTTTATTTATTAAGTCAAACGTTAAAATTAAGTGATGATTTGTACACATATTTTGCACGCCACAACGGTAGAAATACATTGTGTCTTAACTAATCATACACCACACCACCTATGTACCTTATTTACATGTACTTGATGCAATACAATTTTACTTTACTTTACCAGCAGAGTGTCCACGCCGCCACCCCTGGAAAGGACAAGTGAACCACGACCTGGTGAAGGTTGTCGGAAACAGTTGGATGCGTGCAATGCAGGACAGGAAATTTTGGGGATCTTTGAGGTCTATTATTCAGTAGCGAAGGTCTTTTGGCTAAGATTGTAATGTTGATGATTTGGTCTATGGCCCGTTATAAGACCCTTTAGATATTTGCTCATAAATTCATATTTGTCACACTTACAATTGGAAGCTCATTATCAATGGATTTCAAATGATTGGCGTTGATGAATATCCACTCCAAGTCGTCCAGATCACGTAGAGCTCCGTTCAAGGAGCTCAGTTTGTTGAGGCCTAGGTGTACGTGCTTTAGACCTTTGGGAATCGCGTCTCTTTCTATCTTGGATATGGAGTTATCAGCTACCAATAGATGCTCTAGGTCCTGAATGTCCTGCAATTAATGTTAAGTTTTGTATTAATAACATTGTGATGCCAAATGAGGATATTAATAGTAATAACATTTCAAGACCTTTTGACCTTTTTTGTTGATCATCCTACTAGGTACTAATAAAGGCGGATGTTTTTGCAGATAAAGCACTGAAAGGATAGGGCTGAATTTTCGCACACTAAGTTGTAGACCTTGGAATAACATCTAATAGGCTTCTTTTTATTGAAAAAGCTTACGAAGCCGCGTCAGATGCTTGTTGGTAAAAAAACCCTGGAGAGCGATCTCTCTCGCATTGACGTGTCAAGGTGTACCAGCTTGGTCATTTGAAGCAGGCAAGCGTTTTTTTGTTTTTTCTTTTAATTGCTACAGTGACGTCACAAATCTGTCAGCACCTCTAGCAAAGAAGGTGTGGTACCTATAGGTATATACGATTTAAAATACTCGGTGACGCATGGTACTACAATAAGCCGCTGATCGACCGCTGCGCATTTTAGCTGCGTTGAATCTCGGGTATCTACATGCGTGCGTACCGTGTTCGGGAGTTGCAGTGGACGTTATCTTGCACAGCAAAGCTAAACATACGTGCGTAGCCTCTCTAAGCCAAACCCGCATAAAGGTTGTCGCAGATTGGGGCGTACCGCTGCCACAAAGCACAAGTGTCCAAATATAGGCTTTAAGGACTGAAACTTCAACATGGGTATGTTTAGGGAGGCATGCACCGGCGTCAGTAAACTGGTCTTCTTGGGTGGTTAGAATAGCAGCCCCCTACACGCAAAAACGGCCCAACTGTTGCCTAGTTGAGGAAACCAGTCCAGAGGCAAGTAACAAGTAAGTATTGGAATTAAGGGTCAGCTCACACCGAGACGCGTCCAGACGCGACGCATCGTGAAGCATCTCGAGACACAGCGCGCCGCCGCAGGGAATTTACGTTTTGTGTAATTTTTTTATCTATTTGTTTAGTAAATAAAGTTATATTTTTAAACACTATCTTAAAAAGTACGCGAAGCGTCGCGTCGTCGCGTCGCGACGAGTCATCTCACATTTAGATGAATTTCATATTGCCGGCATCTGATTACTTACTTGAAACTTGTGGGATAATTCATCACGGTAAAATGTTACTGAATATAACGAAATAATTATTTGCATGCACATTTTTGTGCTGTGCGGCTTTGGATTAATGTGCGCAGAGCTCCTTTATATTTTTTAAACTGCTGGCAGTGTTTTGTCAACTTGTCGGCGGTCGTTTTTTGGTGTGTAGACTTCTATAGAAACTTACTCTGAAATCGTCCACTGTCAATTTGGTGATCTTATTCCTGCATAAGTCCAGGGTCTTCACATGCGGCAAATGCTGAAGCACATGCCTGGGCAGGTCCGGCAAGTTGTTGTCAGCCAGACTGAAGTAGTCCACTAGGTCCAGCTTCGTAAAAGCCGTTTCCCTTAGCTCGCTGGAAAATTAAACAAAAAGGTAATGAATTAAATATTTCTTAAAAAAGATCAACGAGAATTGAAAAAAAAATACGGAGAAGGGCCGCTTGAGAGGCAGAATTTCATTACTGCTTGTTATTTTTTATTACTTTTTTTACTTTATGACTAATATTTTAACGCTTTCACTACCCAGCCTCGGCGATGTAACCCGCAGGGGCTCGCCGCCCCTCTGCGCCATGGACCCGCAGATCGACTTCAGCGTCTTTGGCCATGAAAGTGTTAGGAGTCATAATGTAAAAACTATAGAAACCAAATGTCACTGCGTCCTTCAAAATTTCAAGTCATTTTTTTAGGATAGTTATTCAAAATATAACTTTATCTACTACACTAAAACATAAAAATTTTATTGACATAGTACGAATCTCGAAGAATCACAATCTTAAGAGTACGCCTAGTGGAAAAATGGGTATTTAAAACACTTAGTTTTATGGTAACGAACATAGATTTTCAGATTAAAAACACAATAGGCAGTAATTGAATCAAATTTATGAAAGAAAAACAAGTTTCTTTTATAAAAAAATACAGATAAAATACAACTAATTACAAAGCCGTACCTACCTAATCGTTTACTTTTTATATTTAATGCTATAAGGTTATATTTTCTGTAATTAATAAGCAAAAATTTGATTTTTGCACTTATGTTGCTCTGCTCCTGTCCAGCTCTGAACGTGAAATCCTGTGCCTATTTCATGAAAAGGCGCCATTTAGCGCACCTTTAAAAAGTGTGAGCAGGGTTGCGTCGCGTCTCCGTGTGAGGTGACCCTTAGCGGTTTAACGTGATACGTTCTATGGCAAAGGCCAGGAATAGCTATTATAAATAGCTATAATAAATAAATAACAATAGAAAATTTTCACCTAGCTCCAAAGTAAAAAGAGCTTGTCTTAAGGGTAGGTACTAGATAATTATACCTAATAATGCATTAGATTAGATACTTAATACATCTTTTAGAAAAACACAAGAATCATATACAAAAGCAGACAAAATCAGCCATTTAAAAAAATAATCAGATCTTAGTCGCCTCAGGCGAAGCTTGGTATAATGTGTTATGTACAAATTTATCCAAGTAAGTTAGAAGTAACCTACAGCGAAATTTTGATTTACCATAAAAAATCTGAAAAGATACCTATTTTACTCCTAGATCGGAGTTTGTTTTTAAACTCAAATACTACCTACTTAATTAAAATTGAAAATATAAAACGCATTACAATCATGACTCAATAATGAGATGTACACTATAATCACAGCTAAATGCTAATGTATTATCAGCTGACACTCGAGTAAAAATAAAAGTAATGACAAAAATAACATTTTATCTTAACGATGGCAGTAAAGGTAAACAGAAAAATAACAAAATGTATATAAACATACGTATTGTATCATGGTACAAAATGCTGAAGTAATGACTTTCCAGCCTTCTAACCAAAACGGTTTCAAAGTTTGAGTAAAAGTCGAAATAAAAACACTTTGTTTTTCGCGTATTCAATCATTTCAGTTAGGTACTTTTGCACAAAAACTTTTTTTTGTTTTTTTATTAGGGTACATTCATACAGCGGATCCATTTTTAAGGATCTTTCGCCACACAAAATAGATAACAGATTCTCAAAAGTGGATCCTATAAGGGCGCGTAAGGGCACATTCGCACAGGATACGTTTTTTCTGTGTTGACGTTCCTATGTAGTTTTAAGAGCAAGTTCAAATATTCCGGATCCAGTAAAAGATTGTGTCCAGCAGTGAAGGATTTGTAAAAAAAACGGTCGTGTAAAAAACGAATTCTCTGTGAATGTGCCCTCAGGTATTAGCAAACTAAATATTGAAGGGCACGTGAAAAGGCGATGTAGTCGCATACCCTTACATGCAACTTGGCAATAAAATTGTGATGCATGTGAGTAGAGTAGTGTTAGTTTAGTAAACACAAATGTGAGGGGTCAACGTTCCGGGGTTATCGCAGGGGCGGCGGCGCCAAACGGTCGCGTGGTCGCCTGGCCTGGCGAGCGGGTACCTAGCTCTATCTACCTTCTACCTACTTATATTCCATACCATGGACCACCATTCTAGTTATGACTTCTGCTCCTGACTTGCCTACCACATTGAGACTTATTCATTTATACATTATACTTATTCACTTATTCCTTCATAAATAAAATAAGGAATTACACTGAAAATGTTGCATTCACTACAATAAATAAATAATACTGGACAATTCACACAACATTACCTAGCCCCAAGCTAAGCAGAGATAGATAACTGATATACATAATATAACACAATATCTACATAGATAGATATTTTTATTATACATAGAAAACGACCAGAACACCCTGAACAAATGTCTGCAGATCGTACACACATTTGTTCCGAGGCGGGAATCGTACCCACAACCTCTTGCGTCGCAGGCAGACCTTCGCCCACCGCGCCACAGAGGTCGTCAATACTGCTCTGGTTTGTTGTTTTTAAAACTGACAGCTTACTTCACCTTGAATACGAGTTCACTGTACTCATGCCTAAGAAACTGAGCACCTATACCAGAATATGCTACCTTTTCGTAAGGCTCCTTCGTTGAGCCCTCTTATAAACCGCAAGTTCCAATTAATACAGTCAGACAAACAGAGTTTAGTAAAATATACTTTAAACGTCTATTACTATTTTACATATAATTTTCTGTCTGCGAATGCCGTTTGGACATCGTAGTTTAGGGTACCTACCTACCTAAGATAGTAAAATCAATGAAATGTAACCTACTGGAGGAGAGCGGAGCCAGATGAAATGGGTAGATATATCTTGCAGAATAAAAATAGAATTGGAGGAAAGTTACAAACATTCCTAATAATTTACACAATGTCTACATATGATAGGGACAGTCAGATGCCAGTCATAATTGCTACACACTACAATTATTTAGATAACACACAATGTTACAACCTTAATTACAAATAACAACTTAAGTATCCACTCACTCTGCTGCTTATATTTCACTCCCAATTGATATTCATTGTAGAATAAAGAACTGGGCTGGTGGTTCCTGAGTAGGTACTTATTACCTACGGATTGTGCGCAATATCTTTCGAATACTTTCTTCGTTTTCGGGACCGTCATAAACATTTAGTGCCTTGCAGCGCCTCTACCGGATCGAGAGAAACTACTATTCGTAGTATGACAGTACTAATGACATCGATTTATTAGATGATGATGATGATGATTCTTTGTTAATGGCAATATAAGTCTGGTTGGACTCTTTTCTGCCAGTGTCAAGTAATGGAAAATAATAGTAAAATATGAGTTAGCAAATTATGAAGAATGTTGATATTTTCACCAGAGCCTAGTTCGTTATCTAGCAGGGTACACCACGTGCAGGTTAGGTTGGCTTGGGAGACAAGATCTTGGAGTCTCCCTTGTACCCCGATTTATTAGATAGTTTTCAAATGATTTGGAGTTATTTGTTGCACTTTGACATAATAAAAGCAGTCATGTTTGCGGCATTGACATTATTAAAGTGATTAGATAGAGTACTAATATTAATTCAGGGGAATTCCTGGAGAGTTAATTGAGTAAGTACATACTCTCAGCAGGTAGGTACCTACTGCACGGAACGTCGTCGTCGTCGCCTCGGAGACAAGTCATCACCAATCATAAACAAGATCCGCCAAGTGCGAGTGTAACTCGCGCGCCGAGGGTTTCAAACATTTGCCAATTATTTGGACAATCAATATTCTGAAATATTTTAAAAAGTATAAAACTTACAGTAATTTCAAAAAGTGTTTTAAAAAGGCCAAAACGATACCTTTCATTTGATATGCCACAGGGTAGGTACCCCCTTTTGAAAAAAAAATCCACCTTTTTGACCATTTTTCAAAAACTATTATTATTACTGACTTCTCTATATTTTTCCTGTAAAATATAGATCTATATCTACAAACGCCTAATACATTGTACATGAATCGGTCTGCAATCTTCGGAGATAGGGGGGGGGGAAAGGGCAATTTTTCGACTTTTTTTGAAATATTTCAAAAAGTATGAAACTTACAGAAATTTCAAAAAGTGTTTTGATATGGTCAAAACGATACCTTTCATTTGATACCCCACATAGTTAGGTACCCCCCCTTTTGAAAAAAAATTCCCCCCCTTTTTTACCATTTTTCAAAAACTATTATTATTACAGACTTCTCTATATTTTTCCTGTAAAATATAGATTGATGTCTACAAACGCCTAATACATTGTACATGGATCGGTCTGCAATCTTCGGAGCTAGGGGGGGGGGAATGGTCAATTTTTCGACTTTTTTTGAAATATTTCAAAAAGTATGAAACTTACAGAAAATTCAAAAAGTGTTTTGAAATGGTCAAAACGATACCTTTCATTTGATACCCCACATGGAGAGGTACCCCCCCTTTTGAAAAAAAATTCCCCCCTTTTTTGACCATTTTTCAAAAACTATTATTATTACAGACTTCTCTATATTTTTCCTGTAAAATATATATCCATATCTACAAACGTCTAATACATTGTACATGAATCGGTCTGCAATCTTCGGAGATAGGGGGGGGGGAAAGGGCAATTTTTCGACTTTTTTGAAATATTTCAAAAAGTATGAAACTTACAGAAATTTCAAAAAGTGTTTTGAAATAGTCAAAACGATACCTTTCATTTGATATCCCACACGGGGAGGTACCCCCCCTTTTGAAAAAAAATTCCCCCCTTTTTTGACCATTTTTCAAAAACTATTATTATTACAGACTTCTCTATATTTTTCCTGTAAAATATAGATTGATGTCTACAAACGCCTAATACATTGTACATGGATCGGTCTGCAATCTTCGCAGCTAGGGGGGGGGGGAATGGTCAATTTTTCGACTTTTTTTGAAATATTTCAAAAAGTATGAAACTTACAGAAATTTCAAAAAGTGATTTGAAATGGTCAAAACAATACCTTTCATTTGATACCCCACATGGGGAGGTACCCCCCCTTTTGAAAAAAAAATCCCCCCTTTTTTGACCATTTTTCAAAAACTATTATTATTACAGACTTCTCTATATTTTTCCTGTAAAATATAGATCCATATCTACAAACGCCTAATACATTGTACATGAATCGGTCTGCAATCTTCGGAGATAGGGGGGGGGGGGAAAGGGCAATTTTTCGACTTTTTTTGAAATATTTCAAAAAATATGTAACTTACAGAAATTTCAAAAAGTGTTCTGAAATAGTCAAAACGATACCTTTCATTTGATACCCCACATGGGGAGGTACCCTCCCTTTTGAAAAAAAATTCCCTCCTTTTTTGTCCATTTTTCAAAAACTATTATTATTACAGACTTCTCTATATTTTTCCTGTAAAATATAGATTAATGTCTACAAACGCCTAATACATTGTACATGGATCGGTCTGCAATCTTCGGAGCTAGGGGGGGGGGAATGGTCAATTTTTCGTCTTTTTTTGAAATATTTCAAAAAGTATGAAAATTACAGAAATTTCAAAAAGTGTTTTGAAATGTACAAAACGATACCTTTCATTTGATACCCCATTTGCCTTCCTAAGTCTCTTTTAAAATTTCAACATCAAAATTTGTATTGAAAATATTCGTTTTCATTTTTCATTTATTTATATATTTTTTTCTTGAAATCAGTAATGGCGCACGAAATGTATCATTATTTTAAATTTCAAGTTAATAGCTGCAGTAGTTACTGAGATATTCAAGAAAGAGCGGGGACGGACAAAGCGAGACCATAAGGGTTTCAAAACCGATGTTTGAAACCCTAAAAAAACTCGCTGAAACATTCTTAGAAATGCCTTCAATTGGTCCTTTAAGGATGCGATATATGTATGAGTATGACGCCATTTTGTGAATAGGAAAAAAAACATTTGTTTGCATATGTTTTAATAAATAGAGAAAAATAAGCCGAAGATGCCCTGGGTATTCTTCTATTTAATAAGGTGATGAAAATAAAAAATCTTATGATATTTTGTATAAATTAAGATGTCCCTAAGAATCAAATCTACTTAGAATATAAAACAGTTAAGAAATTACACAATATCTAATGCTACATACACACCGCACCGGCCCAACGACCGCCAACGAAGGATATTCAGCGTTGGCTACATTAGGCTCGCTGGCCTTCGAAGGTGACGTCCAATTATATTAGTGGTTAAACGATCGTTGGCACCTGATTCCGGATCGCATTCTCAATTCGATCATGGACGAAGACGAAATAATTACTCGTATAATTTCTAGTTCTGTATACCATAACAAGTAAATTTTAAGAATAGAAATGTGTATACCTATTGGTGTTTAATAATTAGGTAATTAATAAATAACTACTCAGAGCTTGTGTTATGGGTATTAGAAAACTTATATAGGTACATAATATAATAAAATACATAAGTATTTTTTATTTACAATGAAAACGTCCAGAACACCCTGAACAAATGTCTGCAGATCGTACATTCCCGCCTCGGAACAAATGTGTTGTAACGAGGCGGGAATCGGACCCGCAACCCCCTGAGTCGCAGGCAGACCTTCGCCTACCGAACCACCGCGCCACAGAGGTCGTCTGATTCATAATGATTGCTTCAACTGAGCGATAGTTTGTGGGCTTACGGCCACCTTCCACGATGAGTTCGATCTGGTATAAGAATAACAATCTTTATTGTGAACTGTGTAACATTGTTTCTTATTATGAAATATTAAACATTCTTCAACAGTTTGTCCTTTCGGACAAACAATAATTATTATTATAAGAATAGATATACTTAAAATTAAAGTAAGCCCTTTTTCTATCACATCACATAACAATAGGAAAGTTTATTATAAAATGTACTTAATAATAAAAGGTCAAGTGTGAGTCAGACTCGCGCACTGAGGGTTCCGTTAAATTAATAGTTAGTTGTGTGCGTTCTTGTTTCTTGCCAAATAGCATGATTCTAAAGCAACGGGAAGTAGTGCCTTATTAGATTTTGTATTAAAATTATTATCTAAATTTAAGAGGCGTTATGTCAAAGTAGGTATTCTTTAATGTTACAATGGGTATTAGATATTTTCTTAATTTTATTTTGAACGTATTATTCTATTTCTTTTATTTCTAATAGTAGGTTATTATATTTTTTTTTAGCAGAAATATAAGGTAGTTCAGTTTCTTTGTTGAAAATTAGCGAAACGCTTCGGATCTCACCAGCAAACGGCAACGAACGACCGTTGGCGTTACGTTAGCTAAGCCGGACAGACAGGACTAACGAAGGATAACAAGAGGCGAGACCCACATTGCTTGGCGTTTCTTGTGCCACCGGTATGTACATGTACGCATCAGTATTCAGTATTCAGTATTTTTATTGCTAAACAAAAAATAATACAGAGTTTTGTATGTATTCCTGCACCCTGTCAAATAGGGTATGGCAATAGTTCTTAAAAGTAGGACTTATACTTAAGTACTACCTATATTATGGTATTTTGTATTTTATACAAAATTACTGAGATCTTCTATCTACTTAATAACTAGTAACAAAGTTCTATTTTCGAGATGCACCTACTTTAAAATTATGTTGATATAATATCTATTATGTTCAAGTTATATAAATTCAAACATCACAGGCTGTGATGCTTTAGTTAGCAGTGAACGATAGATAAATTCAGTGGTAGTAGTACCTACCAATAAAAATAAAAGGCAATGAAATCCTTAAATTATACCATAATTTAGTTTTAAGTGCACCAAGGAAATGATAGAGCGTTTTTGAAAATTCATCTAGCTAGTGTATCAAGATAATAGATAGATGATGATTGGATTAAGTCAATTCCGTGCACTCATAGCGAGTAGATGTTTTATTCTGTTATGTACGACATCAGCCTCTCATGAACCGCAATATAAAATAGATAGTGAAAACAGAAGTTTTTGTTTTATTACTACAACAAGTGTTAATAAATCTTATATACTCTTCTTACAGAGAAATATTAAGCCAACATTATCTACGTCACTGGTCAGTCCAATGTTTCATAATTGACGCAGTCGGGCCTGGGCCAAAGGGTAATTAAATTACAAAACGGGATCAGAAATACAATCCTATGGAGAACCCAACCCAGAGGTGACTACACAGATAAATTTGCCTACTCTGCAACACCTCCCTTCGAGGAAGTTTTTAATAACATTTGTGTTTTTAGGGTTCCGTACCTCAAATGGAAAAAGGAACTATTAAAGGATCACTTTGTTGTCCGCCTGTCAGTCAACCCTCTTTTCTCAGTAACGCGTGAATGTATAGAGTTGAAATTCACATCTTATACTCAGAATTGTTACCTCTTGGAGACGCAATACAAAACAAACTTCTAAATCAACGCAATCAAAAGATACAGCCGTTTATGTCTATATTCGAACCTCGGTTTCATTCCGAGCCATATAGTGAATGGCCCTGCAGGTTGACCTATAATATAATTGTAATGCATGATATATCGATGCATGCAACCGAAACAGTTTCTTATTTGGTAAGTTATTGGAACCTTTCCTACTACCACTCTCCACGATCATGAAAGTCCAGCTCATCTCGCAATCTCACACAAGGCTTGAAACGTTGTCGCCTTGCCTATGAAGTCTACTATATTATAAAAACATTTTTATTATTAGGTAAATCAAATCAAAATCAAAAAGTCTTTATTTCCATAAATACAAAAATGTACACTTGGAAAAGGACAAATTCTTAAAATAAAACATTGTCACGGAAATAAAGTGATATTTTTCGGTCGCTTCGATATGTAGACTAAAGTAAAGAAACGACGAAGAAATCTTTAGCCTGTTAGTTGTTATTTTTTGAGTTGGAGCAAAACCCGTCCCAAGCTTTTTTTACAATTTGTTTGATTTTAATTTACTGATAGATTTTGCAAGAAAACTACGTATAAAATAAAAAAAACTAAATACGTATCGATCGACGATAATGAGAGTGAGAGAATAGAGAGTGCGCCTGTATTTGCTTGCGCACACACAACTTGTGCACAATACTTCATAATATGTATATTATATTTACCAACTACGTATAAAAATCCGAAACGAATTTGTGCAGAAACACAGCCAGCATGCCAGTAGATCCGCAGCGCTGTTGGTCCAGAATGTATGAAACCTTTTCAAAGTGTTGTGTTTTCAAACTTGTCAAAGTGTAAAATGTTCGACCGCTTTTGTTTCACTTTGTAATACTTTGTTCCGTACTTCCATAGACATAGAATTTTGGAACTAAGTTCCTTATCGCGCGTTGTGAAAGGGGGCTGGACGGAAAAAAATCTCACGAAAAGTTGTAACGACACTTTTTGCTATAGTAAGCTAATGTAAGACGTGCGGCGTGCGCATGTTTCTCTGTCTGTCTCTCTCTCTCTCTCTCTCTTATAGAAAGGAACTTCGTTAGATCCGGGTGTCCCTTGACACCTCTCAACATTTTTTTTTCACTACGTTCGTACTTCATACCGCGCGATTTTACAAGTCACAAGATTTTGATTTGAAACATAAAATATATAGGTAAATATGTAGAGCCAAGACGTTTAAATTTTAAAAACTCTAACATGCAATAGTAAGCGGGTAGTATTGCAAAACTTTAAACTATCAATTGACGACCTCTGTGGCGCGGTGGGCGAAGGTCTGCCTGCGACGCAGGAGGTTGCGGGTTTGATTCACGCCTCGGTACAAATGTGCGTACGATCTGCAGACATTTGTTCAGGGTGTTCTGCTCGTTTTCTATGAATAATAAAAAATATCTATCTATGTGTTGTATTATATTATGTATATCAGTTATCTAGTACCCATAACACAAGCTCTGCTTAGCTTGGGGCTAGATAATGCTGTGTGAATTGTTCAGCATATTTATTATTATTATATATATATTGAAACATGATCGTTCCTGCAATAGGATACTTTCGGGTTTTCCCACATACAATAGTACCTATAGGTACCTACTTGCTGAATTTCCCAGTAGGTAAAGAAATAAGATTTTCGATGAACCGCAAATAAAAACATTCGACTCAGTTTAACAAAATCGCCATCAAGACCTCTGAGTAAACATATTCCACAAATGTTGATTGATTCTTTTTGTTAATGGCTCTGCGTCTGGTCGACACAATTCTGTATATTCAATGTCCGTTCTAAGTGTCGTAAACTTTTCTGTTTATATAAAGAAAATTACTTAACATTACAGAAAATAAAGTTAACAGAGTGATCTGAGGGCGAGATTGGGAAACAAAAACTTTTAACAGAAAACAGCACAAATAATACCAGGTAAAAAATGTGCGTAGGTATAGTACATTTAGATCGATGGGTAAAATCAAAGATCCTAGGATCAGCTAGGATTAGGATCCTACGTTCCAAAATAGTAGCTTCTTTTGACAGTCCGTACTGTACTAATACTAATTGCCGCGGCCGCGTGCTGAATGAGCGAACCAAAGATCCAAGGATCCTAGCGTGATCCTAGCTATGTTGCTTATTAGAATCTTTGTAGCGAGCAACCTTTCGGCAAGGTCTAGCCAGTTTTGCTCAAGGTCGTCATGAGGCTGCTAGCCTTAGGTTAAGAAGAGACCAGGACCAGTTAGGTTGGGAAGTTAATTTAATAATTGCTATTTATAATATTATAACAATCCCGTGTCATTTCCTTCCTAGCAAAGAATCCATCTTTTTTAAGTCAACTATTCGATGGAATGTCTGAAATTATCGTATGAAATTCTCGGTACCTCTAATATGTTCTAATAGGCATCTTCTTTTAGTACATTGTTTGTATACCTACTTAATCAGGACATTGGGTATTTAATTGCATTAATTTAAGACACTTCTCTGTGTCCATGATGGCAAACGATCAACGAGCAGCAAATCTAATCTACTCAGGCGCCTTTGAGCATTGACATTGACAACTAATATGCTCGGCTCGGGCACGCTCGACTGAGGCAGCGCGCGTGCGTTTGCCAGGCACCTCCAGGTCGTCCAGCCCGATCGAGGATTAAGAGTGCGCCTAATGCAAAAATCAAGCAAATTGTGAATTTTTAAACCCTTACATTTATGGTAACGAACTTAAATATTCTAATTTAAAAAATACGATAGGTAGGGGGAAAACCCATAGAAGTCGAGTAATCGAATAGAATTTTGAAAAATAAACTGGTTTCTTTACAAAAAATTATACAAAAATCGCTTTAAAAAAACTGTTTTAATTGAAATGCTCTAAAGTATCAGCGACAACACCATATTATTTTTTTACGAATTACATAGCCACACTACTGTTTTATTTAAGTAATCGTGTAGTTTTTCTATTTAATGCTTAAATTTTTAATAATCATTAAAAGAAAAGAAGCAAAAACTTGATTTTTGCACTAACATTGCTTTACTCTGTCCCGCTCTTATGAACGCGAAATTTCCTATGCCTATCCTTTTCACAATTTTTTGCATTAGGCCCGCTCTTAACCACGCACGCCGGCCTCGCTAGGCTGTTTGCTCTGTCTGGCTGGTTTTCTCTAGAGGAGCAGCAGCGGATCTGGCGGCGGCGACAGCGCTCCCTTACCAGCAAAACTAAGTACCTATCGTTGCCAGTGAAGAGCGCCTGGGTATGCATGGTACAACATGGTATTAAAGTGTGCACTTTACTGTACAAAGTTCCAAATAAAACAAAACTGATACGGAATATTTACCATGCGAATCTAACTAAACTAGGTACCTAATTTATTTAATATTTAGTTATAATTATTGACGACCTCTGCGGCACAGCGGGCGAAGGTCCCCTTGCGACGCAGGAAGTGGCAAGTTTGATTCCCGCCCACTTCCCGCCTCGCGACAAATGTTTGTACGATTTGAAGATATTTGTTCCGGTTGTCCGGGTGTTTTATTTGGAAAAAATATGTGAGTAGGTACTGTAGGTAGGTCCTAGGTATACCTATTAGTTATCTAAGTAGTATCCATAACAGAAGCTCTGCTTTGCTTGGGGCTAGATGATGCTGTTTGAATTGTTCAGCACTATTTATTTATTTATTATTTGATGCAGTTGCTTGCTTCGCAACTGAGCTGCAAAAGATAGACAACAAATAACTTAAAAGCACCTAATGAGATTATTTTGGCAACCATCTTACTGACTAAAACCAGTAAATAAAACGTCAAGTGCAAGTTAGACTCGCGCATCAAGGGTTCCGTACAAACTCCTACTCTTTAGCAAAGAAATCAATCCAGACGAATAAGGCACAAGTGGGCACAATAATTTTCTGATTTGATAACGATTATGACGTAACTTATTTAGTCCCTCGAACTATTGGCGTCTCGAGTCGAGACTAAATAAGTTACGTCCAACCCTATAGTGTAACAATGTACTATTTTGTATGAAATAGACCACAAATTTACGGTTTTCTGATTTTTTCCTTTACTTGTGCTATAAGACATTGCTTCTTGGCAAATTTCATGGTTTTAGGTCAACGGAAAGTAGCTACCCTACAGGTTTTTGTCTATGGCGAGATTCGAAAATTATTTTTTCTGTGAATAAACTACAAATTTACGGTTTTCGTATTTTTCCCTTTACTTGTGTTATTTATAAGACCTTGCTTCTCACCAATTTTCATGGTTCTAGGTCAACGGGAAGTACCCTATAGGTTTTTGGTCCATGGCAAGATTAAAAAAATATTTTTCTGTGAATAAACTACAAATTTACTGTTTTCAGATTTTTCCCTTTATTTTTGCTATAAGACCTTGCTTCGTGCCAAATTTCATGGTTCTAGGTGAACGGGAAGTACCCTATAGGTTTTGGTCCTTGGCGAGATTCGAAAATTATTTTTTCTGCGAATAAACTACAAATTTACCGTTTTCGGATTTTTCCCTTTAATTGTGTTATAAGACCTTGCTTCTCACCAAATTTCATGGTTCTAGGTCAACGGGAAGTACCCTATAGGTTTTTGGTCCATTGCAAGATTACAAAAATATTTTTTCTGTGAATAAACTACAAATTTACGGTTTTCGGATTTTTTCCTTTACTTGTACTATAAGACTTTGCTTTTCACCAAATTTCATGGTTCTAGGTCAACGGGAAGTACCCTATAGGTTTTGTGTGCATGTGATTCCCTTGGAAAATTAAAAAAAAATAGACATAAATAGCTGTTACTTTTGATTGCGTTGACTTAGAAGTTTGATTTATAATCGAGGCTTCAAGAGGTTACGAGCCTGCGTATATGATGTGAATATCAACTCGATAACTCTACGCGTTTCTGATAAAAGTGGGTTGACAGACGGACAGACGGACAACAAAGTGATCCTATAAGGGTTCCTTTTTTCCTTTTGAGGTACGGAACCCTAAAAAACAGTCGTGATTTTCCTACACAATGAACCGATTACTACCTACGGGGTTCAAAAAAATAATTTTTAAATTACAAAAAGATAAACAACAAACTCAGTAATGTGTTGGTTCACCATAATGGGTAAATACAGTGAATACGACACTACTAATATGATATCATTCAATTTTACTGCTTTAGAAGCGACCCTAGATAACCCGAGCGAACTATCGAGCATCGTCTCCTAGAAGCCATCCCCTCACGTTCGGTTCTGAACTTCATATCGACGCAGGGATATACATAATAGTTATTTACACATTATTTAAAAACAATGAATATTTTATTAATTTTTTTTATATGCCTTCACTTGCAAATTATCAGTTTTAGGAATCAACATTTTAAAGATTAAGTACTTATTATATTTATTTTATTGGACCTTACAAAACTACTAATAGAGTCCACAGGTGATCGGTATGCTTTTATTTCGGTCAACGAATTAGCATTGCCATTCAACGTGGCAATGCTGCCTGCATTCTGGGCACGGCTTAGATTTTCCGAAAATAGATGTAAGTGTAATATTAGTTGTAATTATTTTTTGCTGTTAAATAAATGACTTAGTACTAGGCTGCTTGTGTTTAAATAATAGTAAACTCATCCCACTTTCTCGTTACATTTAAAAATATATATATATCAACGGTAATGAGGATGATTCTTTGCTACTTGCAATATTCTGCCAGTGACAAGTAATGGAAAATAAGTTAAGCCATGTCAACAAGAGACGCTACGACGTAAAATAACACACTCATGGCCACAATTTTGACGTGAATTCGTTGAACGTCTAATCGGTCCAGCAAGGAGTTATACAATATTAATTATTAAACATCACTATGATTGACCTTACAGGACTCTTGAACAAGAAACAAATATCCAAATTACACATTAGTAAAGCTAGGTAATAAAGTGATCACTTTGATTTATTGTTCATTTCAATCATTTTAAGTTATCGTAATGAAGCAAACAAGAAACCTGTACCTTGTTAGAATGTTAGTTTCGAATTGAAGCAAAGCTAGTCCTAACTTTTTTTATCCCCTTTCTATATTGTCTGATACAAAGGACAAGTTTTGAATTTATTAAATAAAAAACATTGCTACTCACTTGGAGTTTTGTTGTAGAAGTGTATACAATACATTCCCTTTAACAGATGCTTAAAACTGGTGTAGCCTAAATTCTAAATTGTGGGCACAGCAAGTGTTCTTATTTCTGGTATTTAAATTATGCATGACGGTATTTTTAGGGAACTGATTGATATTTCTATGAGGTAAGACAAGCTTTCATAATTATACTAGCGGTCCGTCCGCCCCGTGTGAAGCGTCCGGCTTCGCTCATAGATTGCACGAACAGCTCTCTTCTGCAGCACAAATACGGTGTTAATATTAGTATGTCATAAGACATCATAATACCTACTATGAAAGTAGCTGAAATAGACTGAATGACAACATTAGGGTGTTGTCATTAGAAACGCAAAAGGAGAAATCCTTCATCTAACAGAATTTAATACTTCTAGGCTGATGTGATGTAGTCATGATAGAAATGAAATTATACAATATTTATAAATACTTAAGATATGTTATAGAACGGATGTTAGATGCGCATATTTCCATATTGGGAATTTTGACTAGAATATAATACCTACTAAGTTGATGGCCATGCGCAACGCAGTGCTGAATTTCTCTGTTACGTGTCAGCTCTAAGCTAGGTATCCTAACTGCTTAGATTCAAATAATTCTGGTCAGCTACTAAAATTCACAAGCTAGTATATTACTAATAGTTTTAGACTATACACACATTATGACTATACATACATTTGTGACATTGTGAAATTCGAAGTTTTCTAAAAAAGTCTTGCACAAAATCAAGAAACAGCTCTATAAGGCCTAAAAGCTGAGTTTTTTTCTACCAGGGACACATTTCAGGGTACCTAGTGCAAAATAAATGTGCCTATTATTTAAAGAAGAACTAAAGTTTGACAGCTAACACTAGGAGAAATTTTGATGGGCCACTTGATCGAAATCCAGATCAAAATGTTGGCACTTCAACTTCGGCCCAAGGTGGGGTCCAAATCAAGAACTCCAGAGGACCCGAATTTATAGAAAAGGATGGGAATGATGAAAATAACCAAAGCGACACATCTGAAGCACGGTTCGTAAATTATTGGGCTAAAGTCTCTGTAGCAATCTGGTACATAAGGAAATATAACGCAATCGATCCTCAAAACAACTTAAAAACTGTGACAGTTGTTAAATTGACTCTTATTTTCAGATGTGACAGAAGCTGCCATAAAATCAAGCCAGTCATGGAAAGTGAACATGTTCCAGAAAAAATTACAACACAGTCATGTCAAAATGACATTAAATGTCAAAATGTAAACGGCCATGACTTGAAAACTACTCGTGCTAGACTTCTAGCTCTTGCCTATAATGAAAGGTAAATACAACACGGAACGTAGGATCCTAGGATCTTTGCAACACGTTCATTTTTGAATGACAGCTGCCAAATCATCAATTTTAAAAATTAACGGGCCCTAGAATAATAAGTCCCTCTAGTCTAGATAAATCCCGATAAAAACAATTCGTTTAGTAATTAAAGCGACTTGAGAAATCTCCGAAGATCAATTGAATGGTCAATAAGAATAGAGCACAAGGGTCATGGACATCCTAATTATTCTTCTTCTCAAAACTAAATAGCACGTATATCACAAACAACTGCTCTTTTTCCTAGAATGACATCGATTCTGGTAAACATTAGCAATATGTTGTAATGAAACTGATAAGAGGCATTTCAATAATAAGCCCATTCCAGAGAGAAATTTACTGAGAATCAGTCGTTTCACTCGACCCCACAAAACTAGTCTGTGTGGTTGTAAAATATAAGGCAGGTAAAGAGAGAGAGTTACAGGACTGACTTCGCAAAGGCAGGCAACTCCGCTGGTCGCCCGGTTATTCAAAAACCTATTGTCATCTGCGCGCTTCTCTTATCACGAGCTTGTTTTCTCGTTTATCTTACATGTATCTTCTGTGCACTACATCAATACTGTTGAACCTTTCGTTTTACACGCAGCTGGCACGTTTCGGATGATAAGAACGACACAGAAGGTTGTGAACCTACCCTTCGCGCTTGAAGGAATACAAATATCTACTTGCCTTAGATTGTCAAAGTTGAGTTTGAGCCTCGTGATCGAGAGGCCCAGGTCGCGGAAACTGCGCTCTGAAAAGTCCGGAAGTTGGGAATGCGATATGTCGAGTCCGATCTTAGTCTCAGGGCTGAACTTGTCCGTGAGCGCGGTCGCGATCTCTTGGAAGGCGTTGATCCTCTGGCAGACGACAAGGATGGCACCAGTGCCGGCCTCCTCGCGGCGGCAGGTGCAGGGGGAGATCTCGCGGCGCATGGCGCAGTGCAGGCTGGCGCTGGCACCGAGGGAGCTGGGGCCGGCCAGCGCGCACAGCAGCGCGGCGGCGAGTGCGTGCGCGGGCGCGATCATCGTGTGTGCCGGACGGGGCTGGGCGCGCAACTGTATCCCGCCCGAGCGAAGCTACGGCTCCGCGTGCCCCGAGCGCAGTCCGTCCCCGCGCCACCACCACCACCCGCGCGCACACGCACATACCTTTCAGACAGAACATAACCCAAACAACCCTCTGCGACATCCGCGATATATAGGCTTAATTATCGTATATAATTTCTATAATTAGCCGTTATCACGTTATCGCGGGTTTTAAACCACCTCGGTATCCATTTTGATATAACTAATATTATTTTACACAATTTTCAATGGTTGCTGAAAAGCACAGTAAGACTATTTATAACAATTAAACAAACGTCACTTAAGTAAATAATCTCAAATAATAATATCATAAGCAGAGTTGAGACTCTGAAGTCTACGACCGCCAAATACATAATGTTTCAGGTGTTCCGCCTGCTTGAATAATATTCAAGCAGAGGTAGGCTTGTCGTTCTACCTCCAGTAATATTGTTCCTAGCCAAGATTCAAAGATTCACTTCTTATGCTGAGTAGGTACCACGATAGACACAATCGCGTACTGGGCATATCACCGACCTTTTTATACGTAGTGCTGTTAGGAATGTATTCACTTACGTATGTATTCATAACTATAAATACTATATGACCTTATCATCAGGCCAAGTTTGTATTGATAGTGATGAACCTCTTATCGCTGATGGGTTATTTCGAGTTCGCTTTAGACTTTCATCCGATCCCCAACACTGTCAACGCAAATGTTGACTGTAGCGCAAAAGTAATGGTGTTATTTTTTATATTTTAAGTAGATAGGTACAATGAGTAGGTTTAGTAGTGCGGAGTGATGACAAAATATTGATATTTCAAGTGTCAATATTTCCTAAAGTTAAAAACTCGTTAATTTTAGGAATCGGTTAATTATGTTAGGTAAAGTAAAGCATATTAACCAATTTTCATGTCCTAGGTTTCTACTTTGTCTACGTTTTTATAATATCGATGATGTTCGAGTACCGACCACGCAGCAAATGGGCATTTTAGCTACGCTTGCATTGAATGTGTAATTGCTCGCGGTTACCCATACTATCAGAGTCCACGATCGACCGCCAACGTTGCGGGTTCAAACCAATACCTCCATTACCATTTCATACCATTTAAGTTGGCGGCAATAGAGAGTAGTGAGTTTTAATGGGAGGTTTGGGGATCAACCATTAACATCGACCATAACTCTAAACCACCACCTTTTTCAAGGTCTTTTGACAAGGCAGTTGGGGAACAACCATTAGGTAACATCTACCACAACCAACTATAACCCTTTTTAAGATCCTTCGACAAAACCTACCAGATTCTACCAAGTGATACTGTGAAAACATTATCATTGCAATGTCGTTCTGCACCATATGGACGAATTGCTTTATTTTGCGGTAAGCGAAAAGAAACTAAAGAGAAAATGAGAAGTAAGTACTGACCACCAGTGCTTTCCTCATTGTGTTGTGTAGATGCCACCAGCAAGCTTGAGAACAGAAAGACGATGTTTGCCGACCATTCATACCAGACCTCAAGGAAAAGCTGGGCGTAACCAAACCAGAAGGTCTAGCTCACTTTTGTAACTAAGAGCAAATGAAATGGCAAATATTCTTACACCAAATAATTTTATCAACACATGAAAACCTAGACCAAAACCATACCACTAACCAAACCAACCCAGAAGAGAAAAATATATTTATAATAAACCAAAGCAGATTAATCCAAGAACAAAATTTATCAATCATTAGCAACTTGAATAAAGTACCTATACATGATGGTTTTTTGAGAAGGGCGGTGATGGCCAAGTCCGAAACCATGAGAATTAGGGAAAAGTCGAAGATAACTGCACATCTTTTTTTTTTCAAAAATCTTTTACTTTTGTATGGAACCGAATGATTAAAAAAAATACATGCCGAACCAATGGAGTCTGTTGCTGATAAGGAATAAATAAATAAATGTTTTACTAAAATGAATGAAAATAGGAAATTTTTATTTTTTCACCGAAGAAAACTCACCTCGTATTCAAACTTTTTGGTCCAGTAATGTTCATTTTTCCGATTGTACATTCCGTTATTTGAGAAGTTTGTTTCGTCGTAAAATAAAAAAAATTAGGTCCACCCCAGCTTCGCACGGGTAGGTATATTCTATATGGCAAAATAGTTTTTGAAATCGGTACTTTTTAAGTTTAAACGTTACATACAAAAATACAAATCTTTCCTCTTTATAATATTAGTGTAGATTATTATTAATAATATAAAAATTAAAAAAAAATGCTGGACAATTCACACAAACACCCTGAACAAATGTCTGCAGATCGTACACACATTTGTTCCGAGGCGGGAATCGAACCCGCAACCTCCTGCGTTGCAGGCAGACCCACCTTATGTTGACCTGAAATTTATTTATTTAAAACATGTAGGTACATACATCTATCATTACGGGCACACCTAATACAATAGAGTACCTTATATTCTAGCAATAGCCTAGTCTTATCATAATTAATCTTACATTGGAAAATCTTCATACAATAAAATTATGCAGTTAATGTCAAATTTGATTATGGACATTATAATAACATTAAATAAAAATAATAGGTATAATTCTCAATTATAGAACTGTTTTTTTTTTTTTACTCATTATTGTACACCACAAAAAAAAAACAACAAACAGACATAGACCTTAAACATAAAAGTACAATGGGCGGCCTTATCGCTTAGAAGCGATTATGAAATGTTATGAAATATGTTGCAGCTATCACTAATATCATGTGTCAAAAAGCGAATTATAAATTGGACAGACTAATAAGTGAAATTATGAAGATAAATAAAGGAGAGACAGGAGCAGTCTAACAATTTACGATTTCGACATAAAGGCGTAAGAAGCATCATTGCTATGACGACCTTTGAGGCGCGGTGGCGAAGGTCCGCCTTCGAGGAGATTGCGAGTTCCATTCCGTCAGGCAGGACAAATATTTTTACGATCTGCAGATAATATTTGTTCAGGGTGTTCTGGTCCGTTTTCTATACATAATAAAATATATAAATCTGTGTATTTTAGTTGTATTTTAGTATATATATATCAGTTATCTAGTAACACGTATACGCTTCAACAACGAAACTCGTAGTGAGTTGCAGTAATTATTAGTAGTTCTAGATACCTAAATAAATTCAAATTAATTGACTTGATACAAACTTTCTATGCAAAAAAGCTTACTATAAAATATCAGATTATCTGAGAAAAAGGTAGGGACGGGTTTTGCTCCAACTCAAAAATAACAATTTACAAACTAAAGGTTTCTTTTTCGCTTCTTTACTTTAATGTACATACCGAAGCGGAATGTAAACTAAAGTAGTAGGTAAAGAAGAAATAAAAATACCACTTTATTTCATAGCCAATGTTTAATTTTAGGAGTTTGGCGTGAGTTTGACCTTTTCTAAGTGTACGTTTATCACGGAACAGAAGAAAATGTTTTAATGCAAATAAAGAGACTTTTTATTTATTTTATAGTTTGTATGAGCTTGGGGCTTGCTGTGTGAATTTTCCAGCTTTATTATTATTATATACCTGGTATACCTACCTAATAAAAGACCAGCACGTGTCAGCTCGTACAGTGGTGGCGCCTTACTTGAATAAAATATAATCTTCATGGTCGTACAGGTCGACCACTTTAATAAGTCGTACTGGCAAAATTCGTCTGCACAGAAGAGAACATTTCAACCCGATCGAATACTAATACTTATGCCGTCAAAATAATTGACTTTATTGTTTAAGTCAACAAAAACAGAGGCTTATGCTATATCGGTCATAAAAACAGAGGCTATCTCGCTCATAGGATAAGTACCTATACGGGAAGACAAAAAAGGATTAATGTATTTTCATATGAATCTCATTCAAAATACGACTCGCGAATGTCAAGGTCGCGACGCCTTCTTGCGCGTAGCCATCACCCAATAGCACACAAACCTGACACATGTTTCACGCGCAAAGGCAGAACGATTATAACGTTCTGCCTTTGCGCGTGAAACATGTGTCAGGTTTGTGTGCTATTGGGTGATGGTGGTTAGGATTTTTTCGCGCTTATCAAAATTAAGACCTCTGCGCAGGTACATCGGTGTAACTTATTAATGTGGTACTACCAACAAAATAATTTTTAGGTACACAAAAATGCATTCAGAAAGTATTTTCCACCTCTGGCCCGATGCTCCTCTCCTGACAAACACACGACAGGGAAGTGGTGAGAAATGGAAAATCATTCTTGTAACTTATTTTTGTCACGTGTTTTCTCCTGTCAGCCCAGTCGCTATTGGTCCCAGTCATCCTACAAGTATTTTTTTGTTATCAGACCACTATTTTTAAATTACTTTGCGAAAAAAACAAATAAATAAATATGCTTATCGGTGAGTACAACACTATAAAAACATATCTACCTAGTTATCTAACTTAAATAAGCAAAACATACAATAAAATAAAATACAGCAATGTATTCTAAAACACTACTTGACTGCGGGCGCCCCCTCGCTGTCCTGCGTTATTTGGCATTTGCAAACTTACGTGTGCATTGCCGGATAGCAAAACAAATAAAAATCTTAAATTATAATAATATCTTCAGTTACAGTCCTTTTTTCGTACAGCGGTTTTGTTTACTGGTATTGTTTTGGAGTCCTGCCATACCCTGACCAGCTGTTTACCATTTTTCTAAACGATTGAATGGTCAATTTTAATATAGATAAAACGTAGCGCCACTACACTGGACTAAGCACCCATCTAACTGATACTTTGGTTGGTACCAGTTTTGGTTGATCTCTACAAGCGGGATGACACCATCAGGTACCGGACTTAAAACTAGTTTTGATAATCCTAAAAATTAATGGGTTTCTTGTAAACACGGTATAAGCACTTATTGTAATGTGTTAAAATGATCCAAATGAGGGAAAATCCATAATGGAATCAAAATACTATTGCTAGGTACCTTAATCACCTATGCATTTCTACTTCCCTGTTACTTTGCGTGAGATAGTTAAAAAATCCTTCGGAAACAATGGTAATCAAGATTACTTGCATGAGAAGTGTGCGGCCGACAGCACTTTTGCTACTTTTCTGTAAGAAATCTCAAAATGGGACGAACCAGGAGCGTTTTCAGCATATAATTTGAGATTCTTGACTCGTCCCACTGGATTCGGACCAAAGTGGGACAAATCAGGAATCATTATGAGTCAGGAGAATTGAAGAAATGAAAAACAAAAGTTTAAAAAAAGTGTTGAATTCTTAACTTAAAAAAACAAAAAAAATCCAAAAAAGTTTAGCAGTTCTATAAACTCAAAGATTAAATAATCATAATTATCATATCAATAAGCAGTTTATTAAAATACACAATCATTAGGCATGTGTCAGATATCTATGTAGGAATTCGCTCTTTGAAAACTCGCTCTTTATTTCCATAAGACCACACACAATGGGAGTAGGTAGAAGTTGACCATCTAGAAAACTCAGTTTTGAGTTCGTTTGTTGCTTTTAAATTCAACATTGAAACATACATACTTCCTGAAAGTTATATCTTTTCATAGATTTATTTATTAAACAACTTAGAAGGCTTGTTACAATATGTTACTATGAGAGTAATAAACATTGTAAGTTAAAATATGACAGAAAATAAATGGTCTATACTGGGTGTCACGAAACAGAAGTATAAAGCCGAAAGGGGACCCCGAATTAATCACAATTTCTGATTTAACAAAATATATAATATAATAATATATACTTTGGCTTTTAATATTAATCAATATTCATGAGGAAGGTTTATAATATGTATAATACATCCATAATATAGTACCCATTATTTTAAATAACATTACTGGTAATTCACTCCCATTGTGTGAAATGCAGTTTCTATCCATCATCAGGAACACCTTTGTGGAGATCGGGCTTTAAGGCCAGGGGACTCCATCTTCACAGACTTATTCATAAACTTGGTATTGTTAGAGATTCGAGCGTGTAGGCTTATCTACAACCATTTTGTAAATAACATTCGGCTGTAGTTCTTTTGTGAACGCAAGCTTTCACAGTCGGTAAAGAATAATTATATAGAACTAGTTTACAATGCGCTGTTGTAGTCTCTGGCAGATGCTGGATGCGGCAAGCTGAAGACAGGGCGCTATTATGGCGCTCATTAGGGGAGGCCTATGTCCAGCAGTGGACTGATGTAGGCTGATGATGATGATGATGATGTTGTAGTCTCCGCCAGTTCCCAGAATAATGTTTACGAATCTGCAAAATTTCATTAGATCCTCTCAACTTCTCAAGTAACAGACTTAGTTAGTAACAGAACTTCTCAAGTAAAAGCCGAATGTGAGTCATTTTAAAACCAAACGTAGATCAGAAACGTCGAAACATCCGTATTTCAGCAGAATACTAAAATGAATATTATTCGTTCTCCTGCAGCAAACTTTCTCTTTTGTGAAGATGTAGCTACGAAGCTTTTATTCAAGGATAAAGCTTAGGGCTTCTGAATCCCGGTGTATTCTAAGACTCTAGACTTGAAATCAAACTATCTCCATTTGTCGTGTTCGAGTATTTTTTTACTAAAACTAAAAACGGACATAAAATTCTGTTTTTAGGATTCCATTTTATTATATCCGAATACCTGAAGTTTATACCATAGAAAAGCGTTACTCAAGCATAGACCGGTCAAAGAGAAAGCTTTCTTAATACGGACCTAAAAGTTGTAAAAGCTGTGGTGTGGAATGGCCATGAAATATGTTTTCAGCTAATTGGAAGACCAGAGACTTCTTAAAAATACTCATATAAATAGCCGAGCGGCTTTTCAGGGTTACCAAACCCCACCAAGCTATTGGAGTCGGTTCCACCTACCCCCAGTTACCATAAAGCACACGGTCTGCCTTGTACTTTGTACCTACCTAATATTTTCTGCTATGGTTTATGTTTCCACAAATGATTTTTGTACCTAATTCTGACCTCTGACCGCAAAAATGAATTAATTAGGTAACGATCAAACCGGTCGAAAAGATAAAATTTAGTTAATATACTGTATTTAGATGCCTAGGTCATAGATGAAGTAAATAACTCATTAACCTTTGTTTTATTAACATCCGCAAAGGAAAACCGGCCAATGACCAATATTAAGGAATTTGGAAGTATTGTTGGTTAAGGAATTTACTACTGCACACTGTCCTGTATCACGGCAAAACCTTTGCGCCTGATTTTCCTAAGTAGCAAATTATGAAAGATATAACAAAATTATGTGTAAAAATACAATAAACTAACTTAGATAATATGTATGATTTCATATGCACTCATTAGTGAACATTCAAACTTATAGATGGATAGATAGGTATATAAATGTACATAAAATGCCTTTATTGCATCATAGATAAAATATATACAAACAGTTACTGTACTACTAACCAAATCCAGTATAGCACAATCGACGGCCTTATCGCAGAAACCGGTCTCTTTCAGGCAACCTTTGAATGGACAGTATCGGTTATTATAAAACGCGATGGTGGCGTCAATGACAAAATGAACATTTTGGCTACAATTCGTATACAATAATGTATACGAAATACAAAAAAAAAAAAAAAAAAAATAAGCAAAATATTTTCAAAAATAAACAATTTAATAAAAAAAAAAAAAATTTGAAGGATATTACTAAGAGTGGACAGACAGTGTTGGTGAACCAAACCTATTAAAAAGGGGAAGGGATATAGGTATATACGTAGCCTATTAAATTTATTTATTTATTAAGGAAGAGCTATCGGCTACAAAATTTATATAGTTATATAACTACATAAATTAAATGTACAGAACAATTTTATAATCTTTATTAATAATGTAGCCCACGACGCAATTCACAGATTGATTTAGGAGATAGTTATTAAAGGTTCCTCTGAAGTTAATTGACAAACAAAACAAACGTGAAATTTTTTATATTATTAAGTAAGCAAATAATTTATATTTGAAAAGTTAATTTTCAATCAGTGCGTCCTACCCGTCATGACCTACGGAGCTGAGACGTGGACACTCACGGTAGGGCTGGTCCACCAGTTTAAAGTCGCCCAGCGAGCTATGGAGAGAGCTGTGCTCGGAGTTTCTTCTCTCACCGCTGGGGTAAACGTGTTCTTTAGTTGAGACCGCGACTCGGCAAACGTAGTGTAGGACGCTCTCCGACCAGGTGGGATGACGATTTGCAAATGACTGCTGGCAGATGCTATGGGTGCGGCAAGCTGAAGACAGGGTGCTATGGCGCTCATTAGGGGAGGCCTATGTCCAGCAGTGGTCTAATATAGGCTGATGATGATGATGAAAGGCAAATTACAATTAATTAGACAAATTTTTACTGCTACAATAGTTTGTGTAAGACGAGCTTTTTAAATTGACTCACACTGTATGAAAATATATCAATGTCTAGGAAATATTTGTTAAAAGACTCTACCATCCTTCTAATTGGTGTACTCAATCCTGAGAAATGGATCGTCTGCATTGGGATTTTCAGGGGGGATCTCCCCTCTGAAAATCCCTAATCAATGTCTCTAATGTCTCATTCATTATAATATGTACTTACCGGGTGTTACGGGACTTAATATTTCAAAACCATTCGCAGCGAGTAGGTAGGGGCACCCGCCCCGCGCCACGCCGCCCCGCCGCGCCGCCGCGCCGCCGCCGCCCTGTGGTAAAATCCGAATCGTGAGGGTCTGTACTGTACCCACATCGCATACCTTTTAGGGTTCCGTAGTAAACATTGACCCGTTCTTGTTTCGCCATGTCCGTCTGTCAACTATTAGTACTTACTAGAAAGCTGTTATTTTTTTTTTTGCCTTTGAAATATTGACTATAAATTCCAAATGAGAGCCTTTATAAGATTATTAATATTCTAAACTATACGCGCTAGAAGTAGAAATAACCCAAGGTAATATAAAAAAAACATTTGGATGGTTAAACTAAGTATCAGTATAGAAAGTTTTGATATAACTCATACTAATGCGTTCAATTTGATCCAGAACACATATTATGAGTCCTATTTCAAACATCGATCCTTAGCTCAGTTTTAATAAATTACGTTATAGTTGACGTCCCGTAACGGACAATCGGTCGACGTCACGTCAACGATAACGAAGAGACGAGACGGGATGTCACCGTTGACGTAGCGGAGCACAAGCGGCGTTACTCTCTCCATGTGTAGGTAAGCCCAGGCCTAATACAGTTATTAGGCAACAGATTGCTTAGTCATCGATTTATGCCTGAGTAACGCTTATCTATGGCTAATAGTACATATACCTAGTATTATTATATCTGTGTTACACGTTACTCAAGCAAAGATCGATGTATGAACAAGCTTGTATGGCACATATTCCTTCGGGTGGTTCGTTTTAACATGGAAATTAACGAGGAGCGCGTCTATGTATTTTGTAAGCGTCAACGTAAATTCCTCGAAATCACTCTAATATAATAAATGCGAACGTTTAGATGGATGGATGGATGTTTGTTATTGTTACTCAATCCCTTCAGAACGGCTGAACGGATCTGGATAAAATTTAGCACCGAGATAGATTATAATCTTTGACGACCTCAGTGGCGCAGCGGGCGAGAGTCTGCCTGCGACGCAAGAGGTTGCGGGTTCGATTCCCGCCTCGGAACAAATTTGTGTACGATCTGCAGAAATTTGTTCCGTTGGTCTGGGTGTTTTCTATGTATAATAAAAAATATCTATCTATGTAATGTATAATATTACGTATATCAGTTATCTAGTACCCATAACACAAGCTCTGCTTACCTTGGGGCTAGATAATGCTGTGTGAATTGTCCAGCATTATTATTATTATTATTTTTTTTTAATCTGGAATAGCACATAAGCTATATTTTATCCCGGAATTCCCACGGAAACGGGAACTACACGATTAAAACGCCTTAAGTTTCAAGCCCTATCAATAAATTTAAATTTCATATTCGGGGTAAATAAACATACCTTACACCGTAACAATGCCCTAGTAGGGCTGAGGTACTATTTCATGTTTCAAAATTAATTAATAGACATTGATAATTAAGTTTTGCGGGACAAATATGAATAACACATTTGCTACAAAATATAAAAAAATATAATAAATTATTCAGTACACCAGTATCCTAGGAGCATAGCGAAAGATACAGTACATTATTATACGGTACCTAGCTAAAGAACCAGCCAAATCAGTCCACCGTTGACGGAGAAATCGGTAAAAATAATGTACATAAAAATCATCCACTTATTAGAACCTCTATATTTTCGAAATCGTTCGAAGTTTAAAAAACTGTCATGTACAGTAATATATATTTTTTTATTCTTTATAAAAGCCAGATCATTTCTGTTGCGTCATCTTTAAAGTACCTATGGTAGAGTAAGTACATAGCTTAGTAAGTTTAGTAAGCTTAGTAAGCTTCAAAAATACACAAGTTACTGCCCACGACATCGCCCGCGCTTTTCAAGTATCCTATGGCCGTTCCCGGGATACTATTTACCTTGTCAAATTTCAGAAACGGTAAGAGACAGACAGACAAGTGGCTTTCGAATTTATATTATTAGTATGAATACGCTAGTTTTAGAACAAGGAAAATGGTCTTAGTCCAGTATTATGAAAGATTGCTCAGTCATCTATAATCGTCACTCAAGTATAGATCAATGACTGAGCGAACTTTCATAATACGGGCTTCAGTGGCTTAGTGCAAGTAGAAAAGCACCAATTAGGACTTTCGCATAAGGAGGCTGCATCAGGTTTTTCTCTGTCTCTCATAAAATTCATTCATCGTCTCACATTACTGTACCAACTCGTCTATAATCTGTAACGTAAAAAGCTAGCGTAGCGGCGAGTAGGTAAATAATCGGATTTTTCGTGAACCCGTCGACATAACCTTGTGGGTTCAAATACGGGTTGGCCGGACCCACGACTGGTATTTAAAGAATGGAACAGGTGCTGGCTTGACACTTGAGGTACCACTACCTACAGAGAACGTCGGGAAAAGATCATCATGCGAGCTATTTGGGTATGTAGCGTTCTTAATAACGATAGTATAATGTAATCTTTAATTTTGTAGGATAGTCAGTTTGAGATAAGGTTGGATTTTAAATTTAAGATTAAGTTTGCGATTTTTAATAGTTTTTGTTGTCAATTTAATTGAATTCATAAAAAATACGCATTTCATTATAAAGCAATTTACTCGTCGTTTTTTTCACAGTGGTGTGTTTTTGTGTTTAGTGTTGTAAAAGCTCAAAGAGTGAAATTCTAAATAAAAACCATCAATATTTATGTATTCTTTTCGAGAAATTACTACTAACCATACCGACTAAAACATCTACTAAGCGAACCTGACTATAGGCGAAGGCAATGTTTGTAATTCAAATTATGCTCTATTGTAAATAATTAACAGAAATAAATACAGAATTTTTCATTTATAATTCAAACATATGTTTAAACATATGAGGATAGTGCTCTCGTATAAACTACCTAGAGTTTTCTGGCCGCAGGATTAAAGAGGTGTTCGACACAAAAAAAACCTGAGTGATTCGACAATATTACATACACAAATTGACTTTAAATTCATAGAGAATTCTGGCTATTTTCCCAAAATAACTAATAACTCTACATTACTATGCTATTTTGTAGAAAACTTGTGAACGGGAATGTTTAGCAGCTCTTAAAATACAAGTATAAACCTTATTGGATTCCATTTTATTTACGAAATGTCTATGTAATTAAAAGCAATATTTTATTCAAAACTAGCGGTCTGTCCCAGCTTCGCACGATATGATCTATAAGCCTACATATGACTCAGTGATAAGTGATAATGATATCATAGCTATCTAACAGCAAAATAATTTTGAAATCGGTCCAGTAGTTTTTAAGTTTATTCGAAATTACAAACCTTACCTCTTTATAATATAAATATAGATAATACAAATAACACTTTATTTTCTTTATGGACGTAATTCTCACATTAAACTAAAAGTTTTCTTAAAATATTATTAGATCAAAACTCAAAACTTAAAGTACTTTATTTTCTATAGACCTTACAAGACTCTTGAACACATCGCAAAACTCAAAACTTAGGTATGTAAAACTAGGAAATAAAATGTACTCTTAGATTTTTTGTCTACTTCAATCATTTTAAGGTAAAGTAAAGAAGCGAACAAGAAACCTTTACCTTATTAGTATATTAGGTTTCTAGTTGGAGACTTGGAGATGATACGCGTCTCAACGTAGGTGTGCTCGGCTTTGCATTTAATTTGAATGATAGCCTTATACAACAAACTTACCTTACCTAATTGAAGTTAGTTTTCAAGTTAGTTAACACTTATATGTTTTTACTGTTCCTCTTACTCGTGTAAACCTTTTAATAGCTATCCGTTTCTATTTTCTTTATTGAATTTTTCTGTATGTTGTACTGCTGGTTTTCCTTTAATAAATAAAAAAATAGTTTGACCGTAATTATACGAGTCACTGTATCTGAAAAGATTTCCATAAATAGACCGGGGTGTAAAAGTACAGGGTTACCGTGACATGTCCACTTAGATTAGGTATATACCTAATAAATAAATAAATCATTTTTGACTTGCACTGAACCAACTTATTCACCGCGGGTAACGACGCGGGGCGCAGCTAGTAAAACTATACACTTATGACTTTGTTAATGTACCTACCTAAATAATGATATAACGAGTATTTTATTGGTATGTATTATCTCCAGGATGCTCTTATATGACAAATGAAATTCTGTAAAGACCATTTGTATGCTAAAATAACGAGGAAAATAGCCGCTGGTCAAGTTTAAAAGGATCTCAGTTATAATAATATTAATTCATGGTAATTTAATTGCCATTGGTCAGTGTTATCTTTATGTAGGTACCTACCGATACTTTTCGCATGAATTTAAAATCTAGGTAGGGTATGGAGATTTAAGGTTGTCGAAGATTAGAGGCGGACTGCTACCACGAAGAACAGAGGCATAAATAAAAGCTTCCGTCACCAACTGTGCGATGGAATTTTGAAATTTCCTTTGTTATACGGAATAATAAGATAAAGTAGGTGGTGGCGCTAGTTTGGGTGGGGAGAACTTTAGGGTGAGAAAAATGTTTTCATTTAATATATATTATTCGGCGTAACATCCCATAATGTCAACTAATATTTTCATGCAAGTGTGTGCAAAATCCATGTCCGAATTAGGACAATATTAGTTGCCCGCACGGGCATGAAAATATTAGTTGACATTATGGGACGTCAACGGGCATGAACAGTTAATTAAGGCCCATACCGGACCCAAAGTGGCGCCGCCACCTAATTTATGTTATTATTCCGTTTAACAAAGGAATTTTCAAAAATCCTTCTTCCAGTTTGTGATACCTATCATAAGCTTTTTTTTAATGCCTCTGTAATAGTTTTATTCTATTTAGTTTAGGAAGAGATACGAAGTTGCACTTGGTGGCCACCAAAATCTATTTTCGTATCTCCTCCTAAACTAAATAGAATAAAACTATTACAGAGGCATTAAAAAAAAGCTTATGATAGGTATCACAAACTGGAAGAAGGATTTTTGAAAATTCCTTTGTTAAACAGAATAATAACATAAAGTAGGTGGTGGCGCTAGTTTAGGTGCTGTATGCGCCTTAACATTTATTTTCAATGGAATTGACTTCCATCGAATAGGTTCGCTTTTTCGAGACAAGGACGAGCGAACGCGTTGTGGTGAAGGCGAGAAAGGGAGGCAAGAGCCAACCCTTTCACAAGTTTTTATTTATAAATTTGTAATTGATCTAAAATAATAGGTACTCAATCGCAAAAAAATAAAATTATAATCGTCTAAAATATTAAGTGAAGTATTTTTAGACGACATGTGTTAAGTTATTATGTTAAGTAACTAGCATATAAAACTGATTTTTCGTAGTAATAATGAAAATTTAGAGGAAACTTTGCAATTTTTTCGTATCTAATCAAGTTGAGTTAATCGTGTTTCGACTCCATAACTTACTAACCAAAATCCTTAACTTTTGATGCTCATTAATAATTATTTTTTATCCCTTAACATTGATTTTCCATACAGTCAAAACGTGGGTTTAGGGACTCATTTCACCCCTATATCTCATGATCATAATCAACAGCCTATATTAGTCCACTGCTGGACATTTGTATTCCCTAATGAGCGCCATAGCCGAAATATCATCGAATTTTAGCCATATGTCGCAGATTAGATTATGTTACTTCGTTCACATTAGATGAAAAGCTATCGCACGAAAGACTGCTATCCTTTGCTATGCTTTATCCTTCGGCTAAAATATCACATTTCTGTTTATACTATTTGTCGCTGTTTTGGCAGAGTTTTCGAAAATTTTCCATAACGCATGTAGGTACTTAGGTGTTCAGAGATGAGAGAATATGTGATATTACCTTATTATATTCGTGTTGTAAATACATTTAAATACAGTTCACGTTACTTAGGGCTGAAACTCAAACTCTTGTAAATATGCAAGACGGTTAGCTTTAAAGTCCGTTAGGCAAATTTTACAAGAAAATTTAATAATGAATGCCACGAAAGGGTGTTTCGTACTGTGGGTGGCGCGCCGCCCGCGCCGGTTCGAATCCTGCCGAAATCGAAAATTTTCGGGACTTTTTAAATTTTCATGCAAAATGTGAGAAATATTTTTGTGTATTGTGGCAATTTAGTGAAATGTAAAATCTAAGCCTAATATTTATTAAAAAAAAAAAATTGTGTAGAATGACTAAAAACGTTCGACTCTTCCACCCCATAGTCCGGGTAGACGCTCTAAGCTCGTTTATATTAAGAGGTAATAATGAATAATGAATAGCATCAATCATTTTATTTACGTTGAATGGATTTTATTAATACTGCCAATTTTTTTGGATAATAAATAATGAATCAGTGATGGATTCAACCTGAATTTAAATTGAAGACAAAAACCGATGACTTATTTCGGTTTTGATAATGACTTTTGTATTGTACCTACCCAAGTTACATTACATAAGTTTCTTAAATGATATTATTTATTTAACAGCAAAAAATAATTGCATTACATAAGTCATATTAAGTCATATACCACATTCGTATGATTTCGACAAGAAGTCGAATATTAACACCCGGAATTAGTTTTTAAAATTCCAAAGCAGCTTCATCATCACAACAAAGCTAATCTGGCTGGTCATTCCTTGACATTTCATCTTGTGGTTTTATTATTTTCCTTAAAATTAATTATTCCAAAAATAGCAAAGTTATATTTTGCCAAGATTATTGGTTGAAATGTTGTGCAGGACTATGATACCTGAGGTCTATAAGATAGGTATCAAGATAGGATAGGAGATCAAGGTAGATAGGAATCTAGAAGGTCTACTAGACTACCTTGAACTAACATATAGGTAGTTAGTGTTTCTTTATTGTGATAATCCAAACTCGAAACTATATTCAGTAAATAATCGAGCTTTTATTGATTTAAAATTCTAATACGGACTGATATCTATCTAATCTACCTACGTAAATGATTTTAAATAATTATTTGATCCAAGTCCAACACGTAAATCACGTATGTTTGAACCGCAACTACTTTTATAAAGTTGTCTACAAAGTTTGGCTTTTCTTTGACATGCTTTGCTTAACTATTTTTATCGATGGTGACATATTAAATTATGGTTTTAGGTACTACGTAAAACTTGTTTTGGTCTTGGTATAATAAGTAGGTATGATGTTCAGCTGTAGGAATTCCCAGCCAAAACAGGTCTGTTATGTGTTACATAATAATGGAATTGAAACCTACAGTAGAAGTGAAAATCATCAACATCATCAGCCTATACTACTTTAACTTTATTTTTCATGCCTCTATTATAGGTTCTACTCTATTTAGTTTAGGCGGAACATCGATGTTGCCCTTGGTAGCCACCAAAATCTATATTCGATTGTCTGCCTAAACTAAGTAGATCTATTACAGAGGCTTTAAAAAAAACTTGTTAATCGAGTGATAGATTTTTAAAAAATTCCGTTTTTCAACGCAATAGTAAAATAAATTAAATACGATGTAACTCCTTAAGTACCAATGTTCGGAAGCTTAGTATGTACCTACGTAAGTTCAAGTTCAACGTACGATGACCCAAAGTGGCTAGCTTTGTAGTTGCGCAATACGTGTGTCGGCGACGGCGGCGACGGCTCGGGGCGATCCAGCATGCTGTGATGCTGGTAATATGACTCAAACGCGACGGCCTTGTGCACTTTCTCTTCAAGACTACAATATGGTAATACTGATACCAAGTTCGGAATTCACTTAAAAGTATAAAAACTCTACTTGGCTCTCGCTTTTCGCCTTTTCTTAATTTTTTCCGCAAAATTAACCTGAAGAAAGAAAAATAGGTAAATTAAAATACTCCAAGATTGCCGATACTGTCCAACTTTGCCTAAAATTATCGAGTTTAGGATTCTAACTCGTTGCCTAAAATCAATAAATCAAAAATTTATACAGCAACTAATAATGAAGTGTCAGGGTCAAATTCATTGGCAGGCAAATATTTTGTGCTGTGCCCATGGACATAGAATTTTTTCACCTGTGCCTACCTTATACCTAATATAAGAAAATTTTGTAGTTGATGTGTATGCCCTCAATACTTGAAATATATTTCATGCCTATAATGCACTAATATCTCACTTGTTTCTATCATGCATAAATAAAGAGTTATTCTCTAGGCAATGTTGCAGTTTTTACAGCAACAATTGCCCACATCTTTCAATGCAAAATTTTATGGTAGGTATAAAGTTCCCTTTTCAATCTAGCTGATTTTCTTATTGTATGAAGAATAATTTACAAAAACGTCAAAACTTTGTCAAAGTTGGAACATTTAACTTGTACCAAGTATTCATATTAGTGGGGATTGTGTTCCATTATTTATTTATTATATAAATGGGAATGATTGGATGTTATTATTATCTTTCTGTTTGTTAACGCATCATGCCAAAACTTCTGAATACATCGGGGAATTTTTTTGCGTAAACGTAAGGAGTTATTTATAACTGGATGAACATAAAGGCTAGGTACTATTTTTATCTACATAACGTGTCCGAGGCAAGCCACGGGTTGATCTTACATATACGATCAACCCGTGAGGCATCTCTTAAGTATATTAAAATCGCGGTAAATAGCCGTTTAGCAGATTACTGAATATAGTCATCATTGCCGTTTACCTCATTCTCTAATTAGCTTGAGTCTGGATGATGTTCTGTAAATTGTCCAAAATTAATTAGTACTAAATAAAAACAAATATCTGCCTGACATTTATAAATATTAGTACTTAGATTCGAGGTAGTTTTAATTATTTACCTACTGCGTAGGTACAATGTTAATAATAATAATAATCTAGCTTTTTATGTTGTTATGTCATACGGCTGTGTATGCAAACTGAAAAGTATCAACTGTAATTTTTCGGCGCATTTTTTCAGGCCTTACATCTAACTGAGGTCATGACCACAGAGCAATATGGCGTCCACTGCGTCCAGCGTTTTCGTTGAGTTACGCACGCAATTTGAATATGTAAATTTTAAAAACATTTTTAAGTCACTTACCGATTGAGCTTTTTTGTAGTATTTCACCGCACTATAGTAGATAGGGACCTAATTAAGACACTTTTCCAAAATGAGTATAATTAAACCCACTTATTTACAAAACCCTATAAAACTATACTATAAACCTAAATACAAGTAAACTAAGGACGCAGAAGGGCAACAAAATATGGATACCTATCGAAAACGAAGCCAGTGGCATATCGACTTGTCGAACTTACAATATTACCTACCTCTAAAGCTAAACAAAGCCCCGGGCAGATGCAAGTGATCAAAATAATGATCATTCCTTTGTATGCCTAGTAAATAATAAAATGAATTTCATTTCTTTGGAACTCGTGATTGCATCATTTCCCGATAAATGCTACAGAGGCAGGACCGGTCTGGGTGGCTGGCGTAACGGGAGTAGGTATGCCATATCACGAATTCTCCTCATCAATTTTACTATAAACGGCAGTTTTTTTGAAACCTCCTCAATTTAAAAGATGAAAAGAGACAAATACACTCTTAATATCAAAATTCAACCTAGGTAGGCTTACGTACCAGCTATTCTCGAACCGAATGGTCTGTTGCGTGACGATGGTAAGAGGCCTGACGGCATGACTCTAGTCCCATGGGAGTTGGGGAGGCCTATTGTGTGGGACGCTACATGTGTCGACACACTTGCGCCTTCCCATCTTCCTAGGACTTCCGTGAGGGCTGGTGCGGCGGCAGATTTAGCCGAAGATCTCAAGAGGCGCAAATATGCAGGTCTCGGCTCTCGACAGAGCCTACACATTTGCTCCCCTTGGAGTCGAGACCCTAGGTTCGTGCGGTACCGAGGCTCTCCGGGTTTTCAAAAAATTATCTGAGCGTCTGGTCGAAGCGACGCGTGACCCGAGAGCTGGTGAGTATCTGGCACAGCGCATCAGCATTGCTATACAGCGGGGCAATGCAGCCAGTGTCTTAGGCACGCTTCCAACTGGTATTGATATGGATCAGTTGAGCTACCTGTAGATTGTTTGCAACAGTTTGCAGATAGCTTAATTGTTTCTATTGTAAATACTAGTTTTAATTTAAATTTGTTATTTGATTGTTATTTTCTACCTAGGTTAGAAATAAACGCAAATCTATTATCCTTTCATCTTCACAAAAGTTTATGAAGATGAACATTTATATAATACTAGCGGTCCGCCCCGGCTTCGCACGGGTAGAATTTTGTTCGTCAATTTACCAATGTTTTTAATACTTCTTATCCTATTCCGTCCAACAAATCAAAAAACATGAAAATCGGTCCCGTCGTTCTTTAGTTATAAATGGTGTAACTAACACGACTTTGTTTTATATATATATTATGTAGATAAAAGATATATAGGTAGGTATACCTATACTATAAATATAATATAATATGTATTATAAAAGATAGACATCTAATATCAGAAAAGATATTAGATACCTATCATTACCTTAGCTTGGGGCTAGATAATACTGTGTGAATTGTCCAGCATTATGTAATGTAATGTAATATTTTGTGACGACTATAATGAGACAACACTAAACCTGCTGAAAGGAGTAGACTAATATTTTGAAACCTTTTCTGAAACTGGTAGATATATTATACACGTCTTTATTCTCGGATAAACGCGAAGATAATCAAAGGCAAGGAATAATATTATCTGTCTGTTCACAACATAGAAATCAAAGCACATGGACATAGTAAAGGATTCGGGAACGTTGTAGATGTTTTTAAAAACTAACTTTAAATGAAATCTATTGGAGATTGACAATAAAAATCACTTTTACAATGAGACGTCTATGAGCGTGTTTAATCTCAATACGAATGACAATTTAATTAAAACAAACTTAGGTCCTAAGTACTATCGACGCGTCGCAGACGCGCGTGGGCGAGGGCGAGGTGATAAACATTCGCAGTAGAGCCCACCCAGTTGTGCAAGCTTGCACTTTAGGCATTCAATGTTACGATGTCTCTACTGGCTGGATGTATAACTCCTCCCTCCTCAAGTGCGAAATTATCGGGTCTTGCCGATGCTTTGATCCGATCATTTCGCTTCAAAACATAACGATAAAGTATAAGAAAAATTACAATAAAGATTAAAATTAAGTACAGTAGAACAGTTCCTAAACTAATGCTTTGGGTGTTCACCACGCTGATTTCACTTTCACTTTCACTAATCTCACTTTCCTTTAGCTTTAAGATACGTGAAAAATATTTAACTTCCTCCAAATCGATGTTCTTGATATTAACGGTCGTCATTGAAGTAATGTTTGTAGATTTTAATTTAGGAAAAGTAACAATCGGTGTTATTTTATACTGAAGGTTTCCTGCAATCGTCTTAAGATATCCCAATTTCAGCTTGCCCAAATATACTTCACAGTCTTCTGAAGTTGTTAAGATGAAAGTACCATGTAGAGATTCTCTACTATTCTCATGATGACATTTTTCCGCCAAAACTGTTGGTTTCTTTGTAAATACAATCCAAGTATGTACACCAATCCTCTGAACTTTGATATCCTCGATGTCAACAGCATATGGTACACACAAGGTAGGGTCTGGCTGAAACTCTAGGAGTTGCTCTGCACAGGTGAGTATTGGAAACTGCATCATGTCGCGACAGAGGAATTTGTTGTTTTCAGCAATTTTCTCGCATGACTTTGAGACCGGCAGGTATTTCGAATTTTTCGCCAAAAGGTATGGGAATTCAGGAAAAACAACTACAGTTTTATTCAAGGAACTTTGGAAAATAGGCAATGAGTAGATCTTAAAATAATCATAAGAATTTTCATCAATTAATGGAACTTCCAATATGAACGTTATCTGGTTTAGTTTTACATAAGCTTTTACTTCAATAACCCTTTCTAATTTTAACAAATTGCTTTCAGTCACCTTATAAACCAAATGGTGTACATTTTCAATTTCTTTTAATAATGACAAGAGCTCTGTGGAATTTACAATTGATTGATGTAGTACAGACACTTTACTGAATGCCAGCGCTGTCTCTATCTCGTTTAACTCTACATACATGGTCCTAAATGTACTTATAAACATATCGAACATACTTGAAACGTAAGTCAGATAGAGGCAGATGTTTTCTTTGAAATTTTGCAGTTTAATTAATTCTTCAATAACCTTAAATCGTTTATCCAATATAATTATGTTTTCTTGTAAAGTTTCTGTACTGTTTTCAAAATTGTTCAACATCCTGGTGATCATCGTTATTCTTTTCTCAGTAGCAATTTCCTTTGAACTAATTCGTGAAATTAGTGAATCGTATCGAATAGCATCTTCATTGTCTAAATTACCCGAAACAGCCTTAATAAATGACCCAAGGGGATTAACTAACCCTCTCTTATACCTATGTGACGGGACTAACTGGCGAAATTTCACGACAGTTGTATTCCGTACGTACTCTACTTGTGTTTTTATGCCCAAAAATTCATGGGTAAAAGCTTTATGACTATCAACTAATCTAATAAACTCATTGTATTTCAATATGTGAAACTCCAAATTATTACCTATGCCACTTAAATCTAAGGTTTTAACTATTAACCACTTATCTGTTTGCCTGAACGCTTGTCCTTCTTTCACAGGTAATATACCCGGATTGTTTTCAATCTTTTGTAGATGAAGGGCCCGGCTTTGGGGAAGTAGGGTCAGTACGACCAAACACCACCTGTGAAGGGCGTTTCACATTTTTAATAGGGACCCTTGAATGTTTCTGATCATTTTCCACTGACAATACATTTCGTTCTATTCTCGATTTTACAATAGCCTTCTTATATCTCGCTTTGTCCTTGCTTTTTCTTGTATTTATATCTTTTGTATATACGACATCCCCTGGCTCTAATTCAACCTGCTCTCCTAACCTTTTTTCCCTAATTTTCTCTTTTCGCTCTACCAATTTGTCCGAAATGTATTGATATAGATATTTAGTTCGTTTTGCATGATCCTTAAGCAATTGCTGCATGTACGATTTTTCAAACTCTCCGTCAAATAATTTACTAGAATCTGTGTGCCCAAAAACTATTTCAAAAGGAGTTAAATCCGTAGCTGAATGTATTGTATTATTATAGGCCATAATTGCATACGTCATTATAGAAGCTGCATCAGTACATTTCTGTTCGTATTTCGCTAATCTGTAAATCTCTATTATTGTAGAGTGAAAACGCTCAACGATACTTGTCGAATTGGGATTGTTTGGAGTGCAAATATGTAAATCAATTTTGTACATTTCAGCTAATTCTTTCATCAAATTATTGTTGAACTCGGATCCTGGGTCACTACTGATCTTAGTCGGGACCCCATACATTGAAAAGTATTTAATCAGGGCACGTACTACTTCCGGTGTTGATTTATTTTCGATCTCAATAGCCTGGCCTAATTTACTAAAAGCATCAACTAAGGTCAGGTAAGATCTATTTTCAATAGAAAATATATCTATAAAGATTTCCTGAAATGGAGATGACTGAGTTTGAGTCAACTCTATAGTTGGCTTAATGGGTTTCCTGTCATATTTCATTTTTTTACATGCGTCACAGCTATTTATTACTGCTGCTGTGATTTCTTGTATTCTATTCCAATAATAATTTCTTTTTATTCTCATAACGGTTTCCTTTATGCCACGATGACAAGTTTTTCCTTCATGATGTTGCAATACTATAGCTTTCTGCTCATTCTCATCCTCTACTACTATAACCCTTTCCGTGCATTCATAAAACTCTACCGTACCCTTTTTGAATAACCTAATAATCACGGCGTTAAATTCTTTCCTGTGTTGTTCATCCTCAAAATAAATAAAATATTTTGTTTTTGGTTTGATGTATTCTTTAAGGAATTGCTTTATCAATTCCTCACTATTCAATGGCAAAAATGCTTCTATAACCTTTTGATGTTCTCTTTTTATAACTTTTACATTTATTTCTTTTCTAGGCCATGTGAAAATAAGTATTTGGTTAGGTTTGGTATCTACTGCTTCTTTTAAAATAGGAATTCCATCAGACTCTAGATCTGCCGCTGAATGGATTGTTCCTTCTGAACTATGTGAAAGCGGCGGAAGTAGAATTTGAGGTTCTAGTTTGTCAATATTACGAGCTTCTTCTGTGTCAGATGCGTCTGACAAGACGATTGTCTCCATATGTGTTTCCTGATCACTGTCTTGTTTTGCCAAATCTACAATTTTGTTCGTTATTTCGTGAAGATGTTTTTGTAATTTTTGTTCTTTTTCATCTAATTGGACCTTCATAGATTCATCCGAAGATGCATCATCAAACATATCTAACCCATCTAACGCATTTACTTTAATACGTGACAGTGCATCAGCATTCGTGTTTTGTTTACCGTCTTTATACTTAGTTGTAAAGTCATATTCCAATAAGCGTAGTCGCCAGCGTGTCAATTTACTATTCGGTTCTTTGATAGAATCTAGCCAAGCCAGGGGTCGATGATCGGTATATATAGTGAATTTATTGCCATATAGGTATGGTCTAAAATGTTTAATGGCCCAAATAACAGCCAATAGCTCGCGTTCTATCGTGCTGTAACGCATTTCAGTCATGCTCAATGTCCTACTTGCATATGCGACAGGTAGATCAGTTCCTACAGTTCCTTGTGACAGTACTGCACCCAGAGCTACGGCGGATGCGTCAGTCGTAAGTATGTAAGGTTTTGATGGATCTGGATACTGTAGTAAGGGCGCATGCGTAAGAAGTTCCTTGCATTGGTGGAAAGCGTCCAAATATTTCTGATCTATAACGATACTATTCTGTTTTTTGAGACAATTTGTCAATGGTTTTGTAATTTTTGCAAAATCTTTAATGAATCGTCTATAATAACCAATTAAACCAAGAAAACTCTTGATTTCTGTCACAGTTTTTGGAAGCGGATAGTCTAATATTGCTTTTATTTTATCATCGTTTGGCTTAAGGCCGTGATCTGTGATTGTGTGTCCTAAATATAGTACTTCTTTTCTCAAAAACTCAGACTTGTCTAGCTGAACCTTTAGGTTTGCTTGTCTTAGTCTGTCAAAGATAGATTTTAAGTCTCTGATGTGTTCCTGCATACTAGTACTGTAAATAATGATATCGTCCATATATACGAGGCAATGTAATCCTTGCAAACCCCTAAGTATGTTATCCATGGCTCTCTGAAAGGTCGCGGGAGCAGTTTTTAAGCCAAATGGCATTCTTAAAAATTCATAGTGTCCCGCTTCCGTGCTGAAGGCTGTCTTCTGCCTGTCTTCTTCATTGATCTCTATCTGATGGTAACCATTCGCTAGATCAAGAGTACTAAAATACTTAGCTTTGCCTAGTTTATCAAACAAGTCGGTAATATTAGGCAAAGGGTACTTATCATCCGTCGTTATTTCGTTTAAACGTCTGTAGTCAATGACCATACGAAATTTTTGTTCACCCGAAGCGTCCATTTTTTTCGGTACTAAGTGAACAGGTGCGTTCCATGGAGAATGCGATTCCTGAATCACGTTGTTTTGTAAAAGCTTCTCTACCTGTGACTTAATTTCTTGTGTTTGAATAGGGGGTTGTCTATAAGGTCTAACATAAATTGGATCTTCGTTTTTGGTACGAATACAGTGTTTTACTTGATTTGTAAAGGTTAGTGGAAGCTTATCACTGTAAAAAATATCTTTATAGTCTCTACATAATTCAGATATACAATTTTTTTCCTCTTTGTTCATGTGGTCTAGCCTAAGTCTTAATAAATTTTCATCCAATATCTTTTCTACTTCCATGTCTTTCATTTCAACGTCATTAAGGCAATTTACACCTACACAGTTATCATTGGGAAATTCTTCAACCTCAAATGGACCTGTTATCACTAGCTTTCTCAACTTGTCAGTTGCGTTTTGGATAATGGTGGTAGCATATCCGTTTTCGCATTTTACTATTGCATCTGGCATTCTTATGCCGTTACAAAATTGTTTAAAATTTAATATCGCTGTGCCTGAATACAAATTTGTGGGCATTTTTACGCGTTGCTCAGACCGCGGGTTCAATTCGATGACGTGATTTCCCATACACCTCATTATAGGCAACTCTACTGTTCTAGTTCTAAAACTGTTATGTTTTAAGTCAATGACAGCTTCCAGTTGCATTAATAAGTCGTTTCCTATTAGTCCCTCATACTTAGGGTCTACATCATACACATAAAATTTATGATAGTCACAGCTATTAAACGAAGGCATTAGGGGGATTTCGATAACCTCGTTGTGGTTGCTAGATGCGTGCGTGCTTATAACTGTGAATAATTCACCCCTAATAGAGTTACCAAAGAATTGGTATGCTTTCGCTGGACTGATAAAGGAGCGTGTACTACCAGTGTCAATCATAAATTTAGCATCAATTTCGGGTAAGTATATGTATGGAAGATTTATTTTAGTATCGCAATTTATTTTTATCACTTCACATCCTCTTTCGAGGCTGCTACTGAAAAATTTTCAGCCTTCTCCTCTGTATGGGTATCTCCCAACTGGGTAGAGTCGACCTGCTGTTCATTCCAAAAATTCATATCTATTTGCGGTTCAGAATAGTTTACGAAATCAAAGTCACTATAATACCCGTCATTGATTCCAAAATTTTCATTTTCATGTCCATACCAGTCATATCCGTAACCATAGCCTAATTCTAATTCATTTAGGCGAAACCCTTGAGGTTGTTGAGTCGTTGCCGGCATCTGTGGTTTTTGAGGAGGTGCAGTCCTCATAGAAACATCCGTATCTCCAAGTTTTGCATTGGGAGGCTTGTAACCGAACTGATTCAACTGAGGCCGATAGCCAAACTGATTTTGTTGGAATTGAGGCCGATAACCGAATTGGCCTTGATTAATTTGAGGCCGGTAGCCAAATTGTTGCGGCCTAAAATTCTGAGATTGCAACCCAAATTGTTGTGGTTGCATCAACTGCGGTCTAAAACCCATAGGAGCCTGAGGGGCAAACTGAGGGGCAGCGGGCTGCCTGTACTGCATGTTTCCTGGAATCCCAAAGTTAAAACGAGGGGGTGCCATAGGGGCGAGTGTTGGTCTAAAGCCATTCGGCTGAAAGGGCATGTTCTGCGTAGGAGGATTGAACTTATTAAGTGTTGGTGTTACTGCAGGTGTTGCTGCAGGTGCAAGCTGAAGCTTGAGCATTTTACTCCTAAGCGTATACTGCTCGTAGAAGTTCACTTCCTCCAACACATATTCTAATGCTTTTTCTAGATTATGTGGGTTTTTCATTCTAACTGGTCTTAATACATTTTCAGGCAGGTTGTACAAGAAAACGTTCAGCGCCTTGTTATTATAGATTTCGGTTCTAGTTGCCATGCTAAGATTGTTTGTCTGATTCACTTTAGAGATAAGTATCGACCTAACTGTCTGAATACGATTGCAAAACTCCTGATAGCTTTCCCCTTGTTTCATCTTTAAAGTCTCTAACTCTATCGCTAAGCATTCTTCACTTCTAGGATCACCAAAATGCTGTACCAATAGTGTTTTCAGTTTTTCATAAGTATCAACATCATTTCGCTCACTTGCTAAAGCAGCGGCTTCATCAGTTAACCTACTCGTTATCGAATGCAAAACATAAATGTTTTGCTCATTTTCGCCACGATATTTATCAACAACATAATCACATTTTTTTAAAAAAAGATTTAAATGCCTTTTATTACCATTAAAAAATGGTATTATACACAATAGTTCCTTTGGAATCGGCCGTAACGTGGTCATTTTTATTTTATTATATTTTACTTTTATTTCTATTTAACGATTTCTATACTAAATTTTAAAGAACAGTTTACTTAACTCTACTTATTCTAAAATCCCTATAATAGGAACCAGAAAACGTTATAATGGAAGAAGTTCGATTCCAAGAATAACAAAATACAAAGCACTAAGGGTATGAAAGGATGGCGAAAATTCTACTCACCAGCCAGTCACCAACATGCTTGTTCGCCTCCCAGGATCTTCACAAATTTATTTGGTTCGAACAGATCCGATCCGTCGGAAAATTCACGAAAACTCGCGGAAATTCGCGTGGAAAACTCGGAAAATCTGCCCCGGCTGCGCCAGTAAAGGATTCGGGAACGTTGTAGATGTTTTTAAAAACTAACTTTAAATGAAATCTATTGGAGATTGACAATAAAAATCACTTTTACAATGAGACGTCTATGAGCGTGTTTAATCTCAATACGAATGACAATTTAATTAAAACAAACTTAGGTCCTAAGTACTATCGACGCGTCGCAGACGCGCGTGGGCGAGGGCGAGGTGATAAACATTCGCAGTAGAGCCCACCCAGTTGTGCAAGCTTGCACTTTAGGCATTCAATGTTACGATGTCTCTACTGGCTGGATGTATAACTACATTTAACGCCATTTGCAAAAAATAAAGATATTCACATCATGCCAATACATTTGCGCCACCCATCTTAAACGAATGTAAGGCGGGTCGAAGTAGTTATTAAATAAATAAATAAGTATCTAATGCTAGACATATAACACAGCTTCCGAAGTAGCTACTTACCTACCTACCAAATGGCACATATATTTTAATAACTATTCAGTTTACAATTATTGTTCGATACCTCAACCAGAACTAAATAAATTCAAACATAATCGTCAAAACTTTTCTGTGCAAAAAGGCTTACCTACTATAAAATATCAGTTTATCGAGAAGATAATAAAAGTTTGGGACGGGTTTTGCTCAAACTCGAAAAATAGCAACTAACAGGCTAAAGGTTCTTCGTCGCTTCTATAATTTAGTCTACATACCGAAGCGGCAGAAATAAAAAATAGTTATCACTTTATTTCCGTGTCTATGTTTTGTTTTAATTTGAAGTTTTCAAAATGTACATTTTTGTATTTATTGAAATAAAGCATTTTTTATTGATTGAACTAAGTATTTGCAAATCATAATATTATAACGTTTGTCACGAGGTGGAGTATAGGTGTAACTCCACCTCGTGACAAACGTTATATTATGATAAAGAAACTTCCTGTCCCACGACATACATCCCCTTCGCCTCACAGGTCGTAGAAAAAAACCTGAGTTTGATCACAAGAAGTACACCAACATTTAATAAATAAATAATCCTGGAGGATCCAAGAGCATCATCTAGGCCCTTAACACGAAACTAAGCAGAGCTGTGTTACGAGTGCCAGATGACAGATCTTATATACAATATATAATAATAAATAATGTTTAATATTATACATAATTAATATTAAACATTACATAGAAAGTTTTTTATACTCAGAAAATACCTGGAACACCCGTACCAAATATTTGCAGATCGTACAAACATTTGTCCCAAGGCGGGAATCGAACCGTCTCAGGCGGACCTTCGCCCGCCGCTCCACATCGGTCTTCTTTTTAGAACACTCTTAACTCTGAAAAAGGCCGTTATTTATGTAATTAAACTGGTCTTGTTTTGTTTCAGTTTTTGACGATACTTGCTGCTGCTGCGGCTGATGTCAGCCACCTTGGCTACCACTACAAGGTACCGCAGACATCATATGGCATCCCATCTTACCAGTTGGGAGGCAGCAGCAACCGCTACTCTGGATATGTCAACTCTGGACCTGTCTACTACAAGGGCTCCCAAGATCATTACTTGGGATCTTCCTATAGCCTCGGAGAGTCCAGTACACCCAGCCACCTCAGTGGCTCTAGCTCTCTCAACGGAGGGATTTACTCAGGCAGTGGGCTCAGCAACCTTTACTCTAGCGGTTCCAACTATGGTTACGCCAATGGCTTAAGCAGCGGTTCTAACATCGGCTACGTCAATGGCCTTAGCAGCAGCTTGGGAAGCGGTCTTTCCGGAATTAGCAGCGGTCAATACTACCAAACTGTTGATGGACCCAGCACCGCTCTACCTATCCTCCATGGAGCCAACGAATTCCAAACAACTCATTACACCTCTGGCGAGAAATACCAACAGTTCTACCAAGAGCAGTCTAACGCGCCCACTCAAGTTTTCAAGCACTTTTACGTCCACGCCGCTCCGGAAGAGCCCGAGCTTCCCAAGATTCTCCCTCGTATCCCGTTAGCTGCTCCTCAGAAGCACTATAAAATTATTTTCATTAAAACCCCAACACATCAAGTTAATAACCAAATTTTACCAGTCCAACCCCAGAACGAAGAAAAGACTATTGTATACGTCTTGCAGAAAAAACCCGAAGTACACAATGAAGTTATCGTCCCTAAAGTTGAGCAAAAGCCCCCTAGCAAGCCCGAGGTATTCTTCGTCAAATACAACAACAAAGAAGACTCTCAAGCCGTGATCAACAACATCGTAAATGACTACAACAAGGACGGTCAGTCTGTGTCTTACACGACAGGCGCCGCCGCCATACCTTCAGATGTCAGTGGCGATGTGATTTCTGGTGCTCTTCCAGACGTCTTAAGTTATCCTAGTGTGACTAGCTACCCCGGTGTGTCCAGCTACCCCAGTGTACCCAGCTATCCCAGTTTATCTAGCTACCCCAGTTTCCCTAGTAGTGGATCCAGTATCGGCTCCAGCTTCTCCAGCCCAGTCCCTTCAAGCATCGGCTCTTCTTTTAGTGCCCCCGCTGTTCTTTCTATCCCCAGCTATCCCAGTGTTCCAAACTCTGAACTTTTCAATAAATTTGGTAGCGCCAGCGACTCAAGCTCGCTGTCTAGCTTCAGCAGTGGTCCGGTTTCTAGCTTTCCTAGCGACTCTAGCACCGTTTTGTCTAGCGGCTCCATCTCTGAGCTATCCAGCGGTTCCATCCATGGCCTATCCAGTGGCTCTAACTCAGGCCTAACCAGCGGTTCCGGTTCTGGCTTAAATAGCGGTTCAGTTTCCGGCTTATCCAGTGGATCTAACTCTGGCTTGTTAAGTGGATCCAATTCTGGTTTTTCCAGTGGCTCCCTTTCTAGTACATCTAGCGGCTCCAGTCTGTCTAGTCTATTCCCCAGCTCCCAATCGGAATCCTCTGTACAAGCTCCTATTGTGTCGTCATCGGCAAACACTCAGTCATTTGGCTCTTCTGATATCTCCAGCAACGATGACGCCTCTGAAGCAAACTCCAGCTCTGTCTTCAGTGGATCTCTGCCATCCTCTATCAGCTCCACGAACTCAGTATCTATAAAGGGAGAGCACACTTCTGCTTCTACCAGCCAGGGCCTCCCCCACGAAGCCTATGGAGTTCCTAAATTCAGGATAGATTAACAATCCTAGCTGTGAGCTTTTAGCAGATAATAATAAAATTTAAAAAAAAATTAAGTCTCGCAGACTGGTATTTTATTTTTGTTATCAAACCGAAACTCTTATTTTTGTAGGCATCCATCAAGATCAAAATCCATTCATCAAAGGAGTTTTCCAAGGAATTTGGCATCGGTTTATCAATGGTATGCACCTACGTAGGAACTGAAGTAGTGTATAGGACGTTCTTGAGCGCCTACGCAAATGCTACGTTCCTGATCTAATACTGCCTCTACCGAATTATTTACCTTTAAAGCTGTGTTTATACAGTCTCACTTTGATGTTGTATTGTAATAACGGGAAATAATAAGATTTCGTTTAGTAAATTGTGGCCTACAATTTCAATAAATAATAATTATTCAATTCAAGACAATTCTTGCAGCATCTTCTAGCCCGAAACTAAGCAGAGCTTGTGTTATGTGTACCTACTAAACAAAAATTAGATAACTTCTATACTTAATATAATATATACTACATTATTTACTCTCTGCTCGGTCGGACTTTAACTCTCTACGTCAACACTACTTAGATCGTAAATTACTAATAAGTGCCTACCTAGTTTAGGTAAAGCGATCGTCGTCGGTAGGATCATGATCTTATGCAATTTTGTACTGTACCTGTATTATTACGTACCTACCTACACCTACCCTATTTTACCTACTGTGAGTTATTTGAAAGATCTAACATTAATGCAGGGACGAGAGAAGAGAATCATAAAATTATCGTATCCACCTGGATACGATACTGAATACTGGTACTGTTATTTGAGAAGATCAAACATAAAAATATAACTACTTGCCAACAATAGTATAGTACTTCATACCTACCTACGTTTTAAATTTTGTCACGATTTTAGAAATGAATGATGTTCAAGCCAATCTGAACGCAGCTTCATTTCATTAGCTGCAATCCAAATTGGCACGTCCATCCGCATAACTCCGTTATCTTATTTTATGGAGCAAGAAGCTTTCAGAATACCGGGCTGGCTTATTTATTCGATGTAAATATGCGATGGTGATAGTATTTCATTCACTACGTGCATTGTTTACGAATGGGAGTTCTATTTCTAGGCAGTGGCCCGTAATGACTTGATATCGCGTGTCGCGGAATCGATGGTGATCGTTGACTTGAGGCACAAATTCTTCATGCAATCTGGCGCCTGCGCTGGCATCAGGATGCTACTTTATGTAAAACAGAAAAGTATTTTATGGGGTTTGATAAGGTTGATAAAGTGAAAATATGAGTTTTTCACCTTTTTAACAATACTGAACTATTATGGAATAATAAAAAAAAACTAATACACGTTAGTAAATAATACCTACTGTAAGTATTATTTTGACGCAGAATCAGAAAATCCCCTTTGGCTCGAAACTTAAAAAAAACTATTATGTATAAATATCAGAAATAAGTGTGCAAGTATCATCTGTTTTCTTAGTTTTTACAATTTTTCTCCTAAACTATCAATCACAAATTCTTTTAATGTTTATCACCATATTAGAAAAAACACAGGGCACCTTTGGTTTATTTTTGCAAAATTGTCTTTATTAAAAGAAAACTTGATTTTGAGCTTACGCCGTTCTGCTCTATCCCGCTTCTTTAAAACCGAAATCCTACGCTTATCCTATTCACAAAATGGCGTCATATACCTGCCTCTTATACTAGATTATACTAGATTATGGTGTGACGTCATCGAGTAGCCATGACAGAGACTTTCGTTTTGGCGCGCCATTATTTTATTCAAACTTTAAAATTAGTTTTTCTATTTAATACCACTGGCCTTGAAAAACATTTATTACACTAAAAATAATGCATATGTTTATCAGACGTTAGAACTATTTCCCAGTATTAGTCAAGTAGCCTATTTCCATGGAAAACGCGAATTGCAAGTAGCGAACGGAAATAATTTCGTGTTCGTGGTATGAACTTGCACTTACTCATTCACAAAGAGTGATGTAGAAAACCCGTGAGCGAAATATAATATGACTGTCTTGTTGGTAAACCGCGGTAAAATTTCGCCGTTTCATATCATGTAGAAAAGTTTAATGGTATTATCAGCACGATATTACCTAATTGAGACACTTTTCAAAATTTACCGCGGAGCCCCCGGATCTGATATTATGTCCCACGCCCATGGGACATGGAGGGAGGCCAAGTTGGTAACACTATAAGGAAACATTCCTTGATTGAAAACAGCCGCTGCTGCTTCGCCCGCGTTGCTTAAGGTTCTTTCTAACCCATGGGAACTGATTTATGGAATTGAAAATTGCTTAAAAAAAGCGCGTATCAGCGCTTTTTTTAAGGCACAAAACAGCCAGTATCGCTAATTTGTGGACAAGTAAAAATTATTCCGCGATCTTTTTCTTTTCGCTGTATTGTTTTTACTTGAAAATGTGGTCAAGTACCTAATGATCAATTTATTAATACAACACCGCCAGAAGTCTCAGAGGCAGCGAAAAAGGCTACTCTAAGCCTTTTGCCCGAAAAATCGACCGATAGATAAGCGTATCAAAATTTATTCGAAAGTCCGAGTTTTATTTATTTCCTCGCAAATATGTTATAAAACGTCGTATGACAGACGTGCGCTTTGATAATTACAGCTTCTGGTTTCTTGTAGCCCTCGCCTACGGGTCGGGCTAGCAATATCGCCTCGGCTGTAATTTTCAACTTACGGCACTTGTATCATAATATACTATTACATTATTAGGTTGTTCAAAGTCCGGTCTGACATTCACATCGGCTATTTGCCGTACGACAAGACAAACAATTTCAGACGTTTCTACAACAACGTTTTGATATGATGTGAAAATGAAAAAACCCTCGATCAGCATTGTTTTCATTATCAAAAGAAGTAAAACAACAAAACATAATGCATATTTTATTGGAGCTATGATTGTTTACTATGCATTGCCACTTTATTACGCTCGTGAAAATTTTATACTTCTTTGGATTTACGGTGCAAACTTTTTATTTCGTTAACAGCTTGATACGAGCGGAAAGCATAGTGTTATTCAGCTGCAGTTTTTGTACAGAGCCTAAGATATGTTGTATGGGTACTTTGATTCGTCCGAATATCGTACTAACGACTTCCATTTGCGCGACCGCATGTTTAATTGTCAAATCCGGTGAAATAATACCCGTCATAAAAACTTACATATACCCTGATCATATCAGTAAATACTTGGCATTCCAAAAATTTAGGTCATCAGGTTCAGATGTGGCTTTAGTTGAATTGGGATCGGATAAACTGACGAAAAATTTTGTTTTTCTTAGCGCTGTAGAACCCCTAACTACTTTAGGGCAGAAAATTTACATTCCTGTTGCACAGAACTCTAAATTAAGAATGCAATCATCTATAATACAAAGTTGTGAGAGAGAAAGCCAGCCAAATAATATCCACGTGTGCACTGGTAAGATAATGGCAGATTTGAATGTCTGCCAATACGTACAAGGATTGCCAGTTCTGCTTCACGACCGCTTGCTGGGAATATCCTTTTTTAACGACTGTAGACTGAGGCAACGGGTTTTTATTGCCATTAGACCCATATTAGCCTGGATACGCTCCACAGTAGAGAGAATCGAGCAAAATCGAACGCTTAAATACTTCAAACCAAGCTCAGCTATGCAAATAAAACAAAACGTCAATGCCATGAGACACAAGGGGCCATCAACGATGTCACCAACCTATAAAGAACCTGAATTAAGCACAGCTTTTCAAAACCTTCGAATAAACTACCTGAGACATGGGGAATCACAGAAGATGCCACAAACACTTAAAAATATGAAATCAACCCAAACTGTGCATAAAAAATTTAATGTCCAAATGAACCTCCTGAATAGGAAGCCAAAACTGACACAAACTAAAGAAAGGGCACTACCGACGATGCTAGCAGTTCTTGAACACCCTGCATCTAGCATATCATTTCAAATCAAACCAAACGCCCGAAGGAATCCTTTAGTAGATGGAGGGCTGCCGACGAAACCACCAGTTCTGGAAGACCGTATATCTAGTTATCAAATTAAACAAAATATGAATCACACAACAAACGAGGGGCCGCCGACGATGCGAACAGCTCTTGAAGAACACCGATCTGGTCTAGATTTTCAAATAAAACAGAATCTTATAACAAACTCTCTGGGAGACGGAACATCGCCTATGATGTCACAAACACTAAAAGACCTAAAATCAGTAGCAAATGCGCAAATAAAACTATACGTCCGAAACAACTCTCCAAGTCAAGACAGTGACCCGCCCACAATTCCACAAGCTCTTGAAAATTATGAATCTGGCTTAACTTTGCAAATAAAAACAATCACGCAAAGGAATCCCATAACAGGAGTAGTTGAAGACTTCAAATCGATCACAGTTGAGCAAGAAAACCCAAATTTTCGAAAGGATCCCGAAGAATCCTCAAACTTGACTATACCTCGAGTACTAAAAAAGGCTTTCGGACCAAAAACCGGTATGAACTTGATGAAAAACGTTCAAAATAACAATCAGGTATCCTTCGAATGGGCAGTGACACCTCAAGCAATCGAAGATCTCTTGCTGATTAACAACTCTACTATGTGCACAAGAAAAGCACGAGGCAAGAAAATTAAATATTACGTACGTCAATTCAGACCCAAATACACGAATTTGTACATGAGGATGGATCCAGCGATTAAACTGAAAAACACCACGCAGCCCATAGAAAAAACTCCTAGCGCGTTAGTGGCTACAGTTCAAAATATACCTACAACAACACACGAGACTATCAAATCTATTACAAATTCGCAAGAAACAAAAACATCGTTTGAAAGCACTTCATCAGAGTCAGAAAGTACAATGACAGAGACTTTTATTCCTAAATCTACAACGGAGCCCGTTTCCACAACCACAAATGCTATGGATTGGTTCAAATCCGCAAAAAACAAAATGAAACATCCAAATGTCTACAAGTACATGGCGTTATCAACTACGAAACGTAATATGAAAGACTTTGTTGACCTCACTATGTAGTTGAGCGAGTTAATAAAATACTATATGAGTATGTACATAATACTAAAACTATCTACAGAAAGCAAATCGTAAATCTCAAGAATACCATCCAGTATCAATTCAATTCAAATTTTTTATTGATACCATGTTGTTTGTAGATCTTGTAATAGAAAACAGTTCCAAACATGGAACCGGCTAGGGCACTTCAATATACTTACAAAAGTAAAGGTAAGTAGTAAGAGACAAAAGTACTTATTCACAACTTATATCTAACACGGTACAAAATAAAAATAAATCTATACAAAAGAAAAAGCTAATAGGAATTATTAGAATTTGACAAAAATAAAAGAATAAGTATTTATTTACCTAAATAAATAACATATTGAGTAGGCACCATAGGTGTAGGTACGGAACAGACCACATTACGGCTGTTCTCTCTGCCTATCCAAAGCTTTAGACCTTTTTAGAGGATTCGATCCCGGGATCCCGGACGTTTTCCGATCCCGAAGATTTCGGGATTACATTTGGACCAATTCTGAGATTTTTAGGACTGAGAGCTCAATTTAAAGTCTCTAAAAATGAACCAAACACACTCATTTCACCTGTCATATTTATCAGCTTTCTTATCTTACTAGCAAAAGGTGTATCAAAACTCGTGCCTGACACTGACACTGTGGAAGCAGTATTTTGTATCAACGTAACAATAAATACGAGGTACGGCCTCAATCAGAAAGACAAGTATCAGGTTTTCATTGCTATCGAAACCGCCCATGTATGTACCAGCAGAGCTTGCGAACACATTCCCCATTGAGGGAGGGTTGTTGTCCACGCACGGTCTGCAAAAGCCATCAATCGAGCGCTTAAAACCAACGAGGACCCTAATCAATGTAGCGGAAGGCTAGCAAACCGCGCGCCTAAACCACCTACAACGCTGTCACTTTAAAATATTTTAACTTGTTTCTGCACGCGGCTTCGCACGTATTGGTTAAAATTATTTTTATTCCAATTGATTGAACAGATTTATGGGATAAACTACACATTTCATTCTTTCCGTTAATGATAAAACTACACGCTACAACTATAAACAAGATCCGTCAAGTGCGAGTGTAACTCGCGCGCCGAGGGTTTCAAACATTTGCCAATTATTTAGACAATCAATTATCCGTCTTTTTTCGAATGGCAATATTTTGAAAAGTATGAAACCTACAGCAATTTCGAAAACTGTTTTAAAATTTACAAAACAATTCCTTTCATTTGATAAACCAATAAGTAGGTAGTAGCCCCCTTTCGATAAAAAAAAATCCCCCTATTCGACAATTCTCAAAATGTTAATTTTTTTTCAAAAATGTTCATTTTTACAGACTTCTCTATATCTTTCCTGTAAAATATAGATTGTTATCTACAAACGCCTAATACATTGTACGTGGATCGGTCTGCAATCTTCGGAGATAGAGGGGGAATGGTCAATTTTTCGACTTTTTTTGAAACATTTCAAAAAGTATGAAACTTAGGTACCGAAATTTTAAGAAGTGTTTTAAAATGGTCAAAACAATACCTTTCATTGGATACCCCACATGGGTAGGTAAGGTACCACCCCTTTTGAAAAAAAAATCTTCCCCTTTTTGACCATTTTTAAAGAACTATTATTATTACAGACTTCTCTATATTTTATAGAATTTGTAGACAGTACCGTATTCTTAGGAATTACCTTAGATAGTAAACTTCAATGGGGCCCGCACATAGATAAGCTATCGAGGAGACTAAGTTCTGCAGCATATGCAGTCAAAAAAATCCGTCATCTTACAGTCGTTGATACTTCTAGACTAGTATATTTCAGCTACTTCCTTAGTATTATGTCTTTTTGTATACTGCTGTGGGGGAACGCTGCAGATATTAACACCGTATTTGTGCTGCAGAAGAGGGCTGTTCGTGCAATCTATGATATGGGTCCCAGAGAGTCCCTACGTGATAAATTTAAAGTAATAAATATAATGACAGTACCGTGTCAATATATTTATGAAAACTTGTTGTACACTCATAAGAATATCAATCGGTTCCCCAAAAATAGCGATATACATAATTTAAATACTAGAAATAAGAATAAACTCGCTGTGCCCACAACTAGGCTACACAAGATTAATGTATCTTTTAAAGGACAATGTATACGCTTCTACAACAAAACTCCAAGTGAGTTGCAGAAATTATCAATAAATAAATTCAAACAAATTGTCAAACATATCCTTTATAAAAAGGCTTACTATAAAATATCAGATTATCTAGACGATAAAAAAGCTTGGGACGAGTTTTGCTCCAACTCGAAAACTAACATTCTAACAAGGTAAAGGTTTCTTGTTAGCTTCTTTACTTTACCTTAAAAAGATTGAAGTGGACAAAAAATCAAAGTGATCACTTTATTTCCTAGTTTTGCTTATGTAATCTGAGTTTTTGTGACGTGTCCAAGAGTCCTGTAAGGTCTAAAGGAAATAAAGCACTTTGAATTTTGAAATTTTGATCTATATAGATCGATATCTACAAACGCCTAATACATTGTACCTACGTGGATCGGTCTGCAATCTTCCGAGATAGGGGGGGGGTGGTAAATTTTTCGACTTTTTTTTTAAATATTTCAAAAAGTATGAAACTTACAGAAATTTCTAAAAGTGTTTTGTAATGTACAAAACAATACCTTTCATTTGATACCCCATTTGCCTTCCTAGTCTCTTTTGAAATTTCAACATTAAAATTTTCAAAAATATTCATTTTCATTGATTTATATATATTTTTCTTGAAATGAGTAATGGCGCATGAAATGTATCATTATTTCAAATTTCAAGTTAATAGCTGCAGTTGCTGCAACTACTGCTTAGGTAACTATACTTTAGTTACCTACTGAGAAAATAACAATCAAATAACAAATTTTAATTAAAACTAGTATTTACAATAGAAACAATTAAGCTATCTGCAAACTGTTGCAAACAATCTACAGGTAGCTCAACTGATCCATATCAATAGCAGTTGGAAGCGTGCCTAAGACACTGGCTGCATTGCCCCGCTGTATAGCAATGCTGATGCGCTTGTACTGAGATATTCAAGAAAGAGCGGGGACGGACAGAGCGAGACCATAAGGGTTTCAAAACCGATCTTTGAAACCCTAAAAAGCGCTTTTTCTTTCAATGACTGCAAAGTGTTCTTTGCAGTCATTAGAAAAATAGCATTAGATTAAAATCTGTTTTGTGTTCAAAACATTTTAATCTAATGCTAAACTCCTTGAAGAAAATGTCGACCAATCAACTCTCGAGGAGTTATTTCCACAAGGAGTTTGTATGTCGAGCATTCGTTGCAAAAGGAGTATTTATCGAGTATTTTTTGCGCAAGGAGGTTGTACTTTAGCATTGATATGGCAAAGTTATATAGGTAGTGTATAGTGCTTTACAGTAACTCAACTCTCTCGTTTCAGTGAATATAATAAGCTTTTTTATATAATAATTACAAAACCGAGTTATGTGGTTTTGGCCCGAGTTAGGAACGTCGCTTTTCACTTTGAGTGTGAGAAAATACACCGATTTCACTTCTATATTTCACGAAATTGTCGTTAGTCTTAAAATACCATATTTCACGTGGCTCGGCCGCAACAGTTATAATAACTATAATCATATTGATTATTTCTTTGCCATCCATACATAAATGAAGCAAATTTAAGTTTGAAAGCATTTTCAACTAAATAAGCAAAGGTCATCTTCAGTTAAATTTGTAGTAAACAAATTTATTTTACCACAGAGGAAGAATCACCTTACAAAACATCCAACAATAAACTCCAACCCAACTTTATTTCTATTATTTTTATTCTATTTTCTTTGCTCACAAAACAAGCACTTACCCCCGAATACTCAAACGCATCTCAGGTTTATGCACGTATCAGGTGACAATTTTTTGACAAATTTTCATTAAAAAATGACAAAAAACTTAAGACGAGCTTATATGTAAGTTGCGTTTGAGTATTTGGGGGTAAGTGCTTGTTTTGTGAGTCTAAAGAAATAAAGTTGAGTTATATTAAACAAGTCAAATATAATACATAAACAGCTGTAGTACTTAGAGGTAAGTAGTCAATGTAGTCATTACATTACTATCAAATAAGAAATAAGATGTTATGTACCTATATCAGTGCGTCCTACTAAAGATGCGCGACTGTGAATGATTTCATTCGTATTATTCGAATACACAAATCATTCGATCCATTCGAATGGAATGACTAGACCACATTAGTAACTACAATATTATATAGGTACCTATAGCCATCGAGTAGGCTAACAACACGTCAAAGAAATACACAAAATAAAACTACCTGCCTAACTACTACAATATCTTTCATACGACAAACACAATGGTAGGATAATAATAATAATTATTATTATGCATATGTTATGCATCATCTTACGTAGATACCTAGTACTTGTATATTCATTGCTAAGCATTTAGCAGGTACTCAATCAATAGGTAGTGTGTGATTATCGATTAATGTGATGTAGAGCTCGTTCACTTTTACTAGCGACATCTAATTCTTTTTTGTTATTTGTTTGGGTATATCACAGATCCTAGGATCCTACATACTATAATCTTTGGGGTAAGTATATATTTTTTTTTTGGGCTCGCTAGTTTTAGCATTTGCCATTTTCTGTTTTTTTTTATTTTAGTATTTGGAAAAAAAAAATTGGGAAACATTTACAATATTTAAATGAAACCTACTTTAAAAACGATACGAAACAGGATAAGGATCAGGAGAGTTAGGATAGGATAATGATAAGGGGAACTATTATACATACTTTAAACACTATATATTTATATTATTTGTACAAATAAAGGATGCTAAGCAATGATATATACAAGGGTCTTTGGGGTCTATTAGTTAATTAGTACAGCTGTTTGAAATTCAGAGGTCTGACGGAGAGGCACAAGCTAAAATGAGCTTTATGACATTAGAATCTAAAATATGTAAGGCCTGACTTTTGTAATATCGCGCCCTTAAAACAAGACAGCGCTATGTCTAAATATCTCTTTTTTCAGTATCGACGAAAAACCATTTTCTGCTGCAGTTATTGCTAAGTGTTTGAATATTTCATGTAAATAATCCAATAAGTATATACGATATGTATTAAATGTTTTGGTCGCGTCAATAAAAGGTTATTATGTGAAAATAATATAATAGACCTACCCCCTATCTGCGATCTCCAACCCGCATGCCCAGCATGATGCATAATGGGCATTACCTTACCCCCCATGAGATGAAAATCGGGGGAGGCCTGCGTCCAGCAGTGGACCATTATAGGCTGTTGAGATGCGATGAGATCATAAATCATCATAAATAATTTATTTGACACAAAAAACATACATTAATGTTAATGAATCCATAGACTCCCGAACTAGTATATACTGTATTTCAGGAGTCAGTGACTTCTCCCACGTAAAATAAAATATTGTGTCCTTACAAAAAGATAAGGTACTTAAAAGATAGAAACTTAATAAGTAATTTAAAAAGAGATAAAGTGAAAATATGAGTTTGTCATCTTTTTTCATAACACTGAACTATTTTAGTAGTAACAAAAAAAATCAAAATAATAGTACACCATTCACTAACACCAGATTACCATTAATCCCTTGTTTAAACTCATCTTGTAAAATTTCCATGGAATGGGTAACTCAAATTCATTCATTCACCAAGAATTATGTAGAGAACCGCCATGCGCCAGTAAGGCATTTTTGCTAATTACGATGTGATTGTCGGTAAAATTTCTCCGATTCAATCATGCAGTAAAGACGATTTTGAGAATTTTCAACATAATTCCGTCTTGTTATGAGGGTGCGATTTATTCTGGTTCGGAGTGGTGGTGATAGCTGGCAGCAAAGCAACACATACACAGCGAGCCATGAAATAAAGAAGTTGAAGTTATTGGGGTTATTGGGTTTGTTTTGTTGTCATAACATAAAATAATTTCTAAATTTTCGCTTTCGTGTTCATAATCAAAGGATTTTGTAGGAGTATCTCTACCTAGTCTGTGTTTGTAGGTTAAAAATCGGTTCCAGCTATACTCTCTTTCTCTAATCACGTGCTTAGAACCTAACCTAGCTAAGTTAAATACACCACCATCAGAGAGCATCGTTGGAAGGAAGCAGAACTAGAACCGACAAATCTATTGTTGAAGGACAACAGCTTATTAAATTTGTTATACCTACTAAGTTACCACCCTAATTTGCCTCCCCAGTCTCAATACTGAGAAAAATGGCTGCGGCCGCCGGAACTCAGAACTTCAAAGTAGTACTGCTGGGCGAAGGATGCGTCGGAAAGACATCATTGCTTTTGCGATACATCGAAGATAAGTTCAATGATAAGCATCTTACAACACTGCAGGTAAACATTTTTGTCTCTAGTTGTAAGAAGCATGAATTTAGTTCAAATATGTAAGAACCCTATATTATACCACATAATTACCTACCTAAGATTTGCATTGTCTGGAATTATTTATTATTTTCCAAACAGATGTTTTGCTAATGTAGTTCTAGCTGCATAGACTCACTTACTAAGAAAGAAATGTATGACTTTTTTACAGTAAACATTTAGCTTACTATGTGAATAAACTAGTTTGCATTGATTTAGATTAGATAAAGATATTCTATCACATGTCACCTACTTAAATATATCACTATACCTATGCTGATGAACACTTTGTTTGATTGTAATTTTAAATATTTCAGGCTACATTTTTAAACAAAAGGCTGAATATTAATGGCAAACGAGTTAATTTGGCTATTTGGGATACAGCTGGCCAAGAGAAGTTCCATGCGCTTGGGCCCATTTACTACAGAAACTCAAATGGAGCCATACTTGTATATGATATAACTGATGAGGACTCTTTTGAAAAGGTAATTAAAATATATTGAGTTTTTTTAGAGTTTTGGAAAGAGCCTACTTTCAAAAACTTTTTTGAGAGGAGATGAAACAGGGTTTGAAATGGTATCTAGTTGTCTTGTGAGAGAACAGTGACCTTGCTCCAACACCCTAGGATAGCTTGGGAGGGTTTATTTCATGTCAAACTGCACATGGTCTGTAATAAGTAAAGAGTGCAGTGCGATGCGCGCTCGGAAACGGTCGTGCCTCGCTCTTGCAACGTCCCAAATATTATATTTGTGATACGCGCGGTCCCCACCGCTGCACGCGAACGCAATGAGTGCGAAACCGCTCATCGCCAACGAGCTCTTGGCATTTATTCAAAATGCCATCGACACCATGGACGAGGTCAGCATTATGCAGATCTGCAAATCCAATTTCAAGGAAGAGGAAATTTGCAGTGGCAAGATGCTGGTCTTCCAAACGCTATGCAAGATGGACCTGATGCCCTCTCGTCGCAGGGATGGCGGAGAAAAAAGTGTGCAGGACATCATCACCCTGTTCAAGAGCACCGACCCGGACGACGTGCCTTACTTCGTCGCGAAGGAGCTGCATAAGCTGCCCCCCGTGACGTTCGACCACGTCGATGTGACCAGACTGCTGAAGGATGTCACTAATCTTAAAGCTAGTCTGGTTGATGTTAAGGTGAAGTAGGAGGCGTCGGAAGCTACCATCTGTGACTTTCGCTCAGAAGTTGCATCACTGCGTGCAGCCACGGCAACTAGGTCACCTGAGGTTTCGTACGTCAACATGAAGCGAGGAGCGCAAAGAATGTCGGCGTCATCATTAGGGTCAGCGATAGTGGACATATCGCCGGCCGCGGCTGACAAAACCACCGATATATTGCTCTCCCCCCGCCCGCTCCCTGCGACACCGCGTGAGGAACCTACACGTGTGCGCGTGCCTTCCCCCCCGCGCGCCTATGCATCTGTCGTCGCCGCCACCGCTGCCGCCGCCGTCGCCTCGAGTCGCGCCGCACCCGCTGCGCGCCCGCAGCCTGCGGCGCGCTCTAAAAGAAAGGGGAAAAAGAAGCCTTGTGAACCATCAGGTAGTGCTGCACCTGCGTCTGCGCCGGCTCCTGGGAAGGGGCCCTGTGACGCGGATGGATTTACCGTGGTGGTTCGCAAGAGCCGTAAGCCTGCCAATCGGAATCAGTGCGGTACTGGGCCGAAAGACCACTACCCAGCTCTACGTCTCACGCGTTCACTACTGTGTGGAGACTAAAGCTGTGGAGGAGTACATCAAACGGAAAACGGGACTCTCGATGCGCGTCGAGAAGCTGGACTCTCGCCATAATGTGAGTTTCAATTCATTTATGGTCAGAGTTCCAACTCAACATCTCTCGACCTACTTAAGCGCAGAGTTTTGGCCGATGGGTGTCAAGTTCCGACGGTTCACTGGCCGCCTGAAAGAAGACACCGCCGTGCACCGTCGCCAGCTGACACTCTGATTGCGTCATTTACACGTCGTCGCAGTTATCACAGAAAAACGTGTCATTAGTTAAGTTTTTAATGTTTTATGTATGTTAGTTTTAAGGTATATTATATTACTATGGACTGTAGAATAAGTTAAATAAGATCTGTAACTTTTCTATGGTCTGAAATAAATGATTTTTATTAATAAGTCTATGCTATTTTAATATGGCAGTCAGAACAAAGCAAAGCACTGTTCTTTCCCAGTAGGGTTAAACTATTTTTTCTAGATGCCTCATTGAAATATATTTTATTGAGCCTATCATAAAGCATTACTAATTTAATTAAGACAGCAACCTTATCTGTTTTTTTCTATGATCCTTTGTTCATCATTGTTTGTTTTCTCAGGTAAAAAACTGGGTTAAAGAACTAAAGAAAATGCTGGGATCTGACATTGTTCTCATCATTGCTGGCAACAAAATTGATTTGGAGCATGAACGAACTGTGCCCCTGGAAGAAGCTGAGAGGTTAGTTTACTTACTCTGTCCAAATGTGAAAAATAAAATAATTTACAACTGTACCTAGACAACTTCACAAAAGAACTGTTCTAGAAAATCTCTTTGGCTTCAGTACTCATTATTTTAATTGACTAAGGGACACCCCAGGCCATTATAATAATTATTGTTCTCAACTAGTTTCAGTCCTAAGTCAAACAAAATATACGTGTTAATGAATAAAAAGTTACTATGTGAAGTAAAGACCAGTTAGTAATGCTCTAACTCGAAAGCTAACATTCTAACTAGACAAAGGTTTTTTGTTCACTTCTTTACTTTACCTTATAAAGATTGAAGTGGAAAAAAAATTAAGTGATCACTTTATTTCCTAGTTTTGTAATCTGGGTTTTGTGACATGTCCACGAGTGCTGTAAGATCTAAAGGAAATAGAGCACTTTGAGTTTTGATACAAAGATAATTTGATTGTTTTGAAAAAACTGACTTCAAATCCCTTATTTTACAATGACAAATACCTTGGCAATAAGGTTTTCTATGTCAGTAAACATTTTCTAAACAATTCTGAAATAGTTTTCATAATCAGTTCATAATTGACCTAGAAATCAACAGAAATACATAAATAAAACATAATTATGTATGTACAGCCGAATATAGGACCTCTTCCCATTTTTCTAAGTCAGTTCAATAACTGACTCAGATCAATATCCAAGATATTGTGTAAGATGTCTTTGATCTGAGTTAATCATATTCCCTCCCATTTCAGTTATGCTGCACTTGTGGGAGCAAAGCACTTTTACACATCAGCCAAAATGAACCAAGGTGTTGAAGATCTCTTTTTAGAGCTTACTCGAGAAATGTCAAATCATACTCAAACAAACGTTCAGACACCCACTTCCAGGACATCACAGATCTTGGTTGTTGATGATGAGCCTCCAGTGCAGTCCACTTGTTGTTTTGGCAGCAGGAGTAACTAAGACCAAAGTATAGGTACTGAAACGGACGGCAATACAAGTTTTTTACTGTTTGAACTACGTAATAATTTCGTAAGTTATTGCTGATAGGTACACTTAGGTCTTTGAATATATATGTATGAATTATCCACCAAATGCCTTGAGTCTATGCTTAGGTAGTAATTTTACTGACAAATAGTTACACAAGGTGAAATTAAGATTAACATGTGCATATAAGTTATGTAATCACTCTGTTTTCATAGTTATGTAATATTAATAATAAATAAATAAATAATGCTGGACAATTGACACAGCATTATCTAGCCCCAAGCTAAGCAGAGCTTGTGTTATGGGTACTAGATAACTGATATACATAATAATACAATACATAGATAGATATTTTTTTTATTATACATAGAAAACGACCAGAACACCCGGAACAAATACCTGCAGATCGTAAAAATATTTGTCCCAAGTGGACCTTCGCCCACCGTGTCACAGAGGTCGTCAATAATAACGCTTGAAAACTCACACAGCATTTAGTTAGGTAAAAAAGTAAATCATAATGTTAAATTCTCAATACCCCAAAGTCTTAGAAAGACAATATTAAAAGATAATACTTAGTAAACGATCATCAAAAAATACATTTTGTATTAAGGTACCTACCCAAACATAAGTTAATAAGCAACCCTGGTGTTCACCAAAAAGATAAATCGGGCAATAACACCTTTATTTGAGGTGTTTTATAAAAGTTTTCATACATTAAAATTAAAAATAGTTATAATTTTAACGTAGCAAACGTACGTAACAATTGTGACTGATGAAACTGCTAACTTTCCGTTTTATCTTTTGTTGCACAACAGCCTAAGTACATAGGTATTGATGTATGAATTCTTGCCCATTTTCGTATTTTGGTTTAATGAATCCCTTTTTATTTCCCTTTATACCTTTCTGTTGCTATTCCTACATTAGTTTCGTCATGGATTAAGAACTTGGTATTCAAAATAAAAACATTATAAACTAACTTTGATCTAGATAGAAAATATTTAAAGTAAGTTACGTAGATTCGACTTCTTTTGAGTCACTTTGCTTGAGTGTTTTTCTTGACTATGAATATAGCATAATCGAACAATTAGTCAATTAAGAATAATTGGTTGATTATTAAGTTATATGATAAGTCCCACTCCCAAGTGACGTTCTGGGCTCTGATGTTGTTTGTGCACAAAAACCAAAACTTACTAGCAAACCTTTACATGGTATTCCGATTTTTCTTACGAAAAGGATAAAACGAAGACTGCTTTAATACGCTAAGAATAAAACTTTGATTATGAGCTAAAACCACTACCTAGCTAAGTAGTGTAATCGACACCTTAGAACACTTGGCATGTTGGTAGGTATACCTATACAAGAGACTTGTGACGTTATCGTCACTTATTTTCAGTTACTGCAATGTTAGCAAAGAGTATCTTATACATAAAGGAAAATAAGTTCAAATGGGACCGAGTTCTGTGCGGAGGATAGGTTCCTTAGTCAGTTACGTTAAAACTGCATTGACCTGATGATATTGACTTTGTATGGAACTTTGTAATGCCAGTCATTTAAATCTAACAAATTATATAAGGTTTGTTTTTATATCTGGCTGTTTAATTGTTCTATTATTATTATTTGGAATAGGTTAGTGTTAGTGCCTACAAGTTACTAGTTGTTTTTTGTTGTTTCGAAATTTATTAGGTAGGTACCTACCTATTAATAATTAAGTAGGTAGTAATTTATTAAGATACATATAATTTTTTTTAATAATTAAAAACGTGATTAATGTGGCAGATTCTAAATATAAGGCAATGTGGCTTAATTCGAACCTGTGTATATAAAAGTTTATGATCGATTGTAATGCTTTTTTACACATAATATATTACATTACTTCAATAAAATATTCTTTAAACTAATCTTCTTCGTTTGATTAATACCTAAATGTTTAACAAAAAAGCGATAATAGAGGAGAAACTAGCGCTGCCACTTATTCTTCTTCTATTTTCTTTATAAAGATATTTATATAAGTACCTACCTAATAATTAACAAAGAAATCTTTGAAAATTGTCACTGCCCCTGATAAGTGATAAATAAAATTGTGGTTTTTATTTTATTTTTTGCTTTCCACAAGCAATAAAACTAGCGAATAAGTAATTTGTCGCAAATCGTAAACGATTTTCTATGAATTTATGGTAAAATCAACTTTGATTAATTTGTTTTTATGAGCATTTGGGAAAATGTAGAGTTTTTGCACAAAATTTCTTATTTTCCCAAATGCTCCAAAAATACTAGTAGGTAAATCGATGTTGGTTTGATCATGCGTTCATAGAAAATGGTTAAGATTTGCGGCAAATAACTTTTTCGCTAATTTTATTGCCTGTGGAACGCAGAAAAAAATATTTGAATTTCGCGACGAATAATAAGTAAACTTTTATGCAATATTATCCTGCATTTTCGAATAAAAACTAAGGAGTGTGGCATTACTAGCCGTAGATGCTCCCGGTGCTGATGTGACGATACAGGGGAAATAAAAAACCTAGCTAAAGTAACGACTGATCAACGCAACCTATTTATGGTTAATAAGCTAAAAACCAGTGAAGTAAGTTACTATTGCTTCATAGGTAGGTACTTAGGTAATAGGCTGGAGACCGGATTCCTGTCTGATCTCGTAGACTTGACTGCTTAATAAACTCGGTAGCTTAGAATAACTACTCTAAGCTCGGTAGGTACTTTCAAATCAGCATTGTGAAGCTCCATGTCAGTTTCATAGCAGTCATAAGCTCGTGTTATGAAACCAAGAAGCTTATGACAAAGGGTGACGATGTTGCGCGTCGAAAGCAGTCAGGACGCTCAGCAAACGCAAAAACGAAGTCACTTTGTAACCTTTTCACACGATCATTTCATTTGTATCGCTAAATGCGCGCTGCATCGCGCAGAAAGTCGTGAAAAAAGGTGAGGAGAGCAGCGTGCCGTGTACTATCCCCTCACGAGGACGCGTAATAGAGAATTGCGCATATAAAATACGGCCCGTGTGCAAAGTTCTGCTACGAACAAGGATTTTTTTTTGTATAACGTACCTACTTCAAATTGGTTCAAATTCAATATGGTTTGACATCATAGTTTAGCCATAAACGGAGCGGAGAAAGTTATTCTAACTTAACCACAAAGTATTTTTTAACACGGGAAAACTTAACTCAGCTGCTCCTGTCTATGTTCAGCAGTGGGCGTGTAGGTATGGGCTGATATAGTGATGATGAAACTGAGCTCAGTCCACATTCTTGAGATGTTGCATCATAACTTGGCTTCAAATCGAAGGCAGTCACATCAGGATCAGAGTTTAGGTACGTTATTTTGTCATTATATTGAAAGATATGCCAGTGTGTATGGTATAAAAACAAAATTAGATAACAGTTTTTTATTGCAACTACTAAAAATAATAGCTATAGCTAAAAACGAACAGTAACAACAAGGTATTTAATGCTAAATTAGACTATACCATAGGTTCTAAGAAAAAAATTGCTTCTCACAATAGTAACTAAAATTGCTTCAATTTTCCAAAAACCTTCTACACAAATTTATATAAAGGTAAATGACCTTTAAGAAAGAAAACAAAAATCATTAAATTTTAAGTCACTAGTTTAAATGCATACTGGTTGGCAGTGCCACAGAAATTACGAAAGTAAACTTAAGAAACACAACAGTATGCTTAATGTTTCAATTAACGTAAGAAGAGTAGGCTTTGCTCCATGGTTCCGCAAGGAAAATGACACTTGAACAAATTATTCTATGTTTGAATATTTTACGAAAAATATATTGAATTGCAATAGTGTTATTTGCCAATAATAATAACACAACAATTATGATGTAGTATCAATTATTTGATGTAAAAAAACTAAAAGTATAGCATCAATCAGATAAATTCTAAGGAATAAAATAAATTCTATACAGAGTGTTTGGAGTTGACTCCTAGCTAGACAAAAAGCTATATTCTTTATTACGTTCATTACTTATTTTGCATTTACATGAAAACTTATGGTAACACATTATATACATATGTATGTATAATATTTAAGCATTTGTTTTACAACTTATTTTTCGTATAAGATTAATCTTAAACCGCAATAAAAAGCAATAAGCATTCAACAACTAGTGTATAAATAGTTTTAGTTTTAAAACTAAAGTTACACTTTTCTGGTCAGTGTTTTGTAACTTTGACTTGGTAATTTTTTTATCTTGTTATGTTATTATGTACATATAAAGTTACCTTGATCTTTTCTTGGTTAACTTACTTCTGCTTAATTTTTGTTGTGTTTAGTATAACGAGTGAAAAGATTTAGAAAATGCCCTGGCAAAGCACGGCAACAAAATAGTCTGACCAAAAGTATTGAGTTCACTAATATATTAAGGCTTTCAAAATCTGAGTAAACCACTTTTTTGAAAGTTGGTCTTCTGAAAATATTGCTATAATAATATTTAAGCTCTTTTTAATATGAATAAATTAAATACAGAATCGAACACTGACCAAAAGGTATCACAACTAATACAATTGCTAGCTTATTTTATTAGTCTAGTAGCCACACTCTTTTTTGAGGTAATTTTGTTTGTGCTGTTTAATTTCCCTAAACTAATATCGTCTTTTAGGCGATTTTATAGTCCATGCTTAATTTTATTCCTTAGAATGAGCTGACGAAGATTTTCCAAGTCTGATTCAGAGAGATATAGAAACTTTTTCGGTTTGGACGCATTTAAATTGTACAAGAATTTCTGGTTTGTATCACAGTCCACTTTGTTTGTGTAAGTATTGGAAGATTGTAAGTTTGTTTCTATCTGATTCAGTAATTCTTTGTCAGCTGAAAGACTGGGTCACTTCTCCAGTTCAATCTGTGGTTTTATTGGCTCTTTTTGTGGTCGCACGTTGGTTGCGCTGCTACCCTGTGCTTGCTCTTTGGCATCCAAAGGTTGCATGTTCAGAAGATAAGGCATCATGCTGCTGGATTTCTCCTCTTCTGACAGCCATTCCATCTGTGTTAAAATAGATAACATTTTAGAATTTTTCTTGACATAATCCTTATTTTATTTGCACAGATACATCCATAATTTTTTTTGTTTTATTTTGTTTTAGAAAACAAAGTTCTTGTTGAAAAACCCTTTATATGTCAACAGTATGATTGGTCATCTCCGAAATTTCTAGAAAATATCTTAACTAAATAGTTAGATATTTTATTTTAAGAAGCTCTAATTGATAAGTATCCATTAGAGTTGCTTTCTATGCATAATATTGGCTAAGTTTTATCATTAATGTAAAACGACTAAGATGCCCTGCGACAAGAAAGACGCTATTTTATGCAACACAGTTTTGAAACTTAAAAAGAAGGCAGAGCTTCCCAGCAAAATATTCAATTTCGTGAATAAAAAAATTGATTACCTTTTGCCGATGATCATTGACGGCATCGTCACAGATCTCGACGCACATCTTCTCTGTCAGTCTTCCGTCGTCGGAGGCATACGCGGCGGCCTGCCAGGCGACCCCCAGCTTTGACAGCGCTCGGCCTGACATACCGGCAGTACGCTGCGCTAGAATCTTGCACAGAGCGCCGTAGTCGAACTGGTCAACACTGAGACGTCTGTAATGTAAAACATGCAATATGATTAGCTATATTAAAATAGTTTCTGCCTGCGGCTTCACATATAAAGGTTATTTCTATCCCGTGGGGAAGTTATTTTATAGTATACTACTAGTATAATACTGGCCGCGGCTTCGCACGAGTTTAAAATAGCCTATGTCCGTCCCCGAGATGCCATTTACCTCCTTGCCAAATTTCGTTAAGATCCCTTCAGCCGTTTAGCCGTAAAAAGGTAACAGGCAGACAGAGTTACTTTTGAATTTATAAAATTAGTAATAAAGTATTGCTTGTATTCAACTAAAATATATATGTTTTATTTTCGGGTCTATGCCTAAATGTATGCAATATTTCACCCTAAACTCTACAGCTGTTTTTTTAACATGCGGCCTGACGGGAAGTGTTTACCGCAGCCTATGGACGCCTGTTTGTGGCGTAAAGAAGTAAAAAACATCCATTTCATCAGCCTCCATCCAAACTTTCGCATGGTGTGATGTGATGTGAAGTAACAATGGGTTCAGCAATAGGACTTTTTTAGTTACTAATCTCAAAGTGATTTAAAGAATAAGCAAATATTGAGGATACTTACTTCTTTCCTTCCGAAGCTGGTTTCAGAACAAACTTATCAAAGTAAAGACGTATCAGCCGTTCTCTCTCCTCCAACCCAGGCAAACCAAACTCTATCATCTTGTCCAGACGGTCATTTATTGCAGAGTCAAATTGCTGAGGCGTATTCGAAGCTAGTACCAACATGATTCGGTTGCTTTGATCCGAGGTTCGGTATAGGAACGCGTTTAAAGCTGCTCTGAGATCTTCACTGATCCTTTCTGATGAGCGCTTACGAAGGAAAGCGTCTGCTTCGTCGATGAACAGTAGCACACCTACAAGATAATCAAAATAATAGAGAGATTTCCTGTCACTGAGATAGGAAATCTCTCAATTACATTAACAAGCAACTCGTTACCTTGAATTCAGTATTCAGTCAAGGGAAGTACTTTGATATTTTAATGAAATGCTACCTTTCTTGCTCGTGTTGGCCCAGTCAAACACTTTGTGGATGGCTGCCACTGCGTCTTTTCCCATTGGTGCAACATCGCCTCCAGTCAGTATAGCATACTCCATGCCGGAATGTTTGGCTAATTTCTGTGACAAAATTATTACTAATCGCCATTATTATTTTAACTACATATCTAAAATTGCGTACAAGCGCAGTCTATTTAGCTGGAAAGTAAAGTAACTAGCTAAACACGAAATCTTACCTTTGAGAACAGAGTTTTACCGGTTCCAGGCGGGCCATACATTAGTAGATTTCTGTAGAATCCTTTGTTTAGCCGTGTGTTCTTCGTGGCGATCGCAATGTCCCTGAGACGCGTCTCTAGTACAGGTGCGAGGACCACACCAGATAGTGCATCTGATGGTTTCCTGAATGTTGCGATTGCCTTAGATACAGTCAGTATAGGATGCTTGAGTGCTTCTAATATTGAGAATCTTGATGTTTCGTTTACAAGAGTGGGCTTGCCTGTGAAAAAGATTTGCGATTGTTCAAAAATTCCAAAGGATTAAATGTAAGTAACTACTGCCAAGTTCTTATTATTTTCTATCATCAAAAGTGGGTATTATCAATGAAGGCCCTTCCTATTTCTTGGAGCAGGCCTAAATATAATAATTACACTCACCAATCCTAGCTTCTATAAATCGTGCAGTGACGGAGGTAGCGCCTTTAGCGCTGTAAACGCCAAGCGCGAGCAAGGACAAGCCTCCTGCAGCAGCCAGAGTCTTGTCCCAATCAGTTACGAGAGCGTTCAGACCTGTACCCAGCACACTGCCTGCTGTCCTAAAATAACACAGATATATTTATTATCAAACGGCTGTGGAGCATGTGAAGAAAAACAGAATTCACAATGTGGCCAGCCCTGACTATAATTTGAACATTATTAAATTGCTCTTTTAAACGCCAAAATAAATATATTTTAACAATACTGACAACCATGAATTTTGTTTTTTAGTTAGATTTGTCTGATCCTGGACCGAAACTCGAAACTGTCCACCGATAACAAACTTTTGATTTACAAAGCGGTCATAAAACCAATTTGAACTTATGGCATTTAACTGTGGTGCACAGCTTCCACCTCAAATATTAATATAATCCAGCGCTTCCAGAATGGTCTTCTTAGAAAAATCAATAACGCACCCTGGTATCGAAGGAACACAGAACTATTTGACATCTTAAACATTCCAACTGAGGCTGACGAGATCCAAACAACAGCAAAGGCGTACAGGAAAGACTTGAAAACCACCCCAACCAATTAGCTCAGAAGCTCACAGAACCCCTACATCAGAGGAGGCTAAAAAGAAAGAACATAATTGAAGGTCCACAAGACCCAGGAGTGAATGTACAGGAGTGTGCTTCACCCGACATAAAATAGAAAGCCCAAAAATCTGCTCATAGTTGAGAAAACTGATCGCAGATAAAACAAAAAAATAAAAATAAAAAAATGTTTTCTATGTTATGAAATGATCTAAGCTCCAGTTTAAAAGAGTCAGCCTTTAACTTTATGTTAGCATACATATATCGACTGTAGTAACTTTACTGGAACAAAGATCATGTGCAAATATCGGGACTCACTTTATACTTTCCAAAATGGTGGTTCTGTTTTCGGCTGCTCTCAGTCTAATCTGTTCAAGATTGATGTCTCGGTTGTCTCGATCGGCTTTCGCGCGAGCTCGCGCCTCTGCTTCGATCGCCTTTAGTTTGTTCTTCTCTCGGAGATCCATTTCATGCTCTATGGTAGCTCGTCGTAAGGCTTCTTGTTTAGCTACACTTTCCTCTTGCCTATAGAAGAGATATTTAGGGTACATGAATCTATGGATACTCAAACAGGTTAAGTGGGATAAAAACTTTTGTTGCTAGCATTTAACTTTATGTTTACATACGTGTTTAACCATGTTAAGGTAAGTATACAATGGTTGAAGGCATGAATAGGTATGATGAAAATATTGATGTTAATAGATTTTTCAGTAAGTAACGGTATTATCGAGTTATGTTTCAAAAATACTTTCATAAAATATATGTAATTAGAATACACAAAAGCTTGATGCATCTTGTATGTCTAAAGTTACATCTTTACAAAGATCATCTTGAGTCCCAAATGCTGCTCAACCTAGCTGGATCCTCCTCTTGGCCTCCTTCTCGAAATTGTTTTTACCCTGCAGAATCTGCCCAAGGTAAGTGTACTCGGGGCTATGAAGAAGCTAAATTAGCTTAGCTATCGGTCTGCAACTAAAAATATAAATTATGACTAACTTTTTCAATATTTCCTCCTGTGATCTTTGCTGTTGAACAAGTTGCTCTTCATATCTCTTCTTAGCTAGTTGGTCTTGATACTGAGCTCTCATTTGATGCTGCTTTGTTTCTTCCTAACAACAAAAAAAATATGATAATCTCAGGGGAATTCTTGGCCTTATTGCATATCTCAATAGATTCAAAATTAACTATGACAAATGTGGTTTTACCGTGAGGGTTTTTCGCCGCTCCTCATGGTCGATTCTCCTCTGTTCAACTTTGGATTGCTCAATAGCAGCTTCATACTCCTTAACCTTCACTAGATGCTCTTGTTGTTTCGTCGCTTCTTGCAGCTTACTAAGTTCCAGAGCTTCTTTAGCATGTTCTAAATATTCAAATTTACATTAAAGTCAATTGTGCTAACTAAAAGGATCTTAAATTTGTGGATTAGTCTAGCTAAGCTAAAATTTCAGTAAATTGCAATACCTATGTAAAATAATTTATGTCCATTGATCGAGATTCCCAACTCACGCACAGCGGCGAACTCTCAGAGCTAGAGTTCGTGAAAAAATTTGTTTATCTGGGGTACATGATCAGTAACCAAGGAGGATGCGACAAAGAAATAAGATGACGCACTCAAATGGCCAAAGCTGCAATGAGCAAGCTGACAAGAATATAGCAGGACAGAAAAGTTTCCAACATGACTAAAACGAGACTAGTGCAATCGTTGGTCTTCTCTATCTTCTTGTACGCATCCGAATACTGGACGATCCCGGCAGTTGTTAGGAAAAAGATTGACGCCTTCGAAATGTGGTGCTGGAGAAGAATGTTGCGGATACCATGGACAGCCAAAAGGACCAACAGATCTATTCTCAAAATGCTGAACATTCAAACCAGGCTCTCTACCATCTGTTACCAATGTGTCTTAAGCTACTTTGGTCACATAGCTAGAAGAAACCCAGATAACCTGAAGAAACTGGTTGTTGTGGGCAAAGTGGATGGTCTGACATTGTGAAAGAGATCACGGGACTCCCAGTGACGACTGCTCGCAGACAAGCCGAAGACAGAGTGGCTTTTCAAAGTGGGCATGACCTTCAGTAATGAAGAGCACGATGAAGACAAGATGTAAAATAAGTGCATCATGTGGTAGACCTTATAATTAAGATTTCAGAATGGGGTCAATGCACAACAATTTAATGCATGGTTTGTCCATGTCAGAGCTTTCAATTTTAATAGGTTTTGACAAGTAAACAAAACTATCAAAAGGTTTGATCAGTCCTTACACCTCATGAATGGTGCTTGGCTGATTATGATACTATATTGACAACCACTGTGGTGCGGTGGACGAAGGTCCACGACCTGCGATTCAAGAGGTTGTTCTTGGAACAAATATTTGTAAAATCTGCAGGTATTTGTTCTGGATATTCTGGTTGTTTTGTATAGGAAACATATATCAGTTATCTAATACCCACAATAGAAGCTCTGCTTAGCTTGGGGCTAGATAATGCTGTGTGAATTGTTCAGCATTATTTATATTTACTGACCTAAAGAATATCATCATCAGCCAAGCATACCTATGGATAATTAAGCTTAAGTACTAGTTTTTTTTCCATATGTGCTAGTATTTTAAATTTAAAAACAACTCTTTATCTTACTGTACCTTTTCCAGCCTGAACAGAACTAGTTTATTTTATAGCTCAGGTCAGTCCCAGGTTGTAGAGGAAAAACAATGACTAGGTATCTATCTACCATTAGGGATATCTATTAAAATATATGAAGGCCCTCTCTGTTTCTTTGAACATGCATAGTGCATCAATGTTTGAGAGGTTATGCGGTCGCATTATGCAATACCGAGCAATACCGTCGAGACCTCTAGATTTACTACTTACTTGACCTTTCCAAATCTTTGGCGGCTTGAGCAGCTCTTTCCAGAGCACTAGAATCGAACCGATAGGCTTCCATGGCTTTCTTTTCAGATCTGGAGAGGTTATTTACGGGCGCGGTTGAGGCAGCGCCACTGGGGTTGAGGCCTTCCGTGCCCGAACCGTCTACCGGTGGCTGTGGAGGCTTCGCACTGTACCCAAATAACCAAGACATAGTTACGTAACTAACCAACAAGAACCAACTGCTACACAATATTCTGATTTAATGAAATTTTAATCATCCATTACACAAACTGGACAAACTCAATAAACAGTCGTCCGTCAGTCAGTGCCATGTGCCACAGATCTAAAAGTATAGTACTAAACTAAAGTCAGTGCTGCCAACAGATGTAATGTACTATACCACAGTAAATAGAGGAAGGATAATTTTATTTATTCAACTAAGCCACAAACTAGACAGACTACAATAGTGTAGTGAGGAGGTAGTGAGTGGTGCTGCCTGTGTGAGTGTGCCGTGCTGTCACTCGGCCTCAACTTCTAGCTATATGGCTCTGCGTTTGGTAATGATCGAGCAATGATTTATCGCAAGCATAGATCACTATACCAATGGACTACTTTTGAGATTGCATTATTCACATCGCCGAAGTTTGTGTTTTGTCGCTTCATTTTAAAAATTAAGAAAATATTATCAAAAAACAGTACAATCTCGTGATTATTCTTTACAAGATGAGGCAAGTCGTTGATATAAACTAAAAATAGGAAAGGACCGAGGATAGAACACTGCGGAACACCCATTGTAACTACAAGCACCCAAGACCGTTTCCCATTGATGTCCACTCTTTGTATCTTATCACTCAAGTAAGATGCCAAAAGATCCAAAGAGGTGTCCACTATTCCATAGTGATGTAGTTTCCTGATTAATGTTTTATGGTGTGCGCAATCAAATGCTTTTGACAAGTCGCAAAAAACGCCTAAAGCATTTTGCGACTTCGCCCAAGCATCAAATATAAATGCGATACTAACTCTACACCGGCATCAGTAGTTGACCTGCCGCGTTTGAACCCAAATTGCTTACAATGCAGCAAGTCATTGCTAATAAAATGCCTAAGTAATTGATTTAAAATCAGTTTTTCAAAAACTTTGCTGAATGTAGGCAGTACTGATATCGGTCTAAAGTTAGTGGGGTCAGATCTACTACCCGATTTATACAGTGGTATAATTTTACTACATTTCTTTAGATCAGGAAATACGCCACTATTAATGGATTCATTATAATATAAAAGCAAGATCTGGTGCTATGGTATCAATTAAAGGTTTAATAATTGTAACGGAAATGCCCCAGAGATCTGTAGTTTTCTTTACATTTAAAAGCTTAAACGGTTTTTTAACATCTTTTTCATTGACATGGTTGAAATAAAATTTATTATCGCCTTTAGGTACATTTTCTATGAGTACCTAATGACTCGGCGACTACACTAGAGAAGTATTTAGATACTTTGTAGTAGAGATTAGAATGTCAGTGAAGAATTCGTCAAATGCTTGGGCTACATCAACATCGTTTGTGACTGAGCAGTCATTAATCATTAAATTACCTATAATTATTATCGTAGGTACTGACTTTTCCAGTCTCACTATTTATTATTTTTCACATTGTTTTTCACTATTCAAATTTTCAAGCTAATAGAATTTGATTTTGCGATTTGACAAAGTTTTCTAAACATATTAGAGTATTTTTTTACTTTTTCTTTGAATTCCTGGCTAAAATTATATTGCTTTTCACTATACAGTTCATACAACTTTTGTCTACTCTTGTGTATACCTACTGTTGCCCACTCACTAAAGTTAAGTTTTTCTGAGACCACAATTGATTTGGGTATGAATATTGCATTGAAAGCATTGGTGAATTTGTTTAAAAAACTACAATACGACTCATGTGGGTTGTTGATTGACCCGCGGAAAAGAAGATTTCGTGGCTCGCTCCCCTCGCCAATTACAAACGCTTGTTTTCCCATGGTCCCGAACTTGACCCATTTAAGATTTTCATAACAAAAAATACATTAAAATTTGAGCAAAACACTGTGTTTCGAGGCTCGCTCCGCTCGCCGATAACATAGTGTGTTTTTCGATTGGGTGTTCTACCCTCCCACTCTCCCAAATGAATTTCTGGCTACGGCCCTGGGTATACTCTTGGTTCTTCTTCGTCTGCGGATGCAGAACATTCAACCGCTTTAGCGCTTTGAGGGAGAAACAGAACGCATCCGGTCTGCTAAATAAATAAATAAATAATGCTAAACAATTCACACAGCATTATCTAGCCCTAAGCTAAGCAGAGCTTGTGTTATGGGTACTATACTAGATAACTGATAAACATAATGTAATATACATAGATAGATATTTTTTTACTATAAGTACATAGAAAACGACCAGAACATCCTGAACAAATGTCTGCAGGCAGATCGTACACACATTTGTCCCGAGGCGGGAATCGAACCCGCAACCTCCTGCGTCGCAGGCAGACCTTCGCCCACCGCGCCACAGAGGTCGTTGTCGGCGCCACTGATGTCTGATATCTGTCGACTGTCTGTACATTTTCGTTTTCGCCCGCCTAGCCTGTGCTTTACTTAGTTATTGTTTACTCTATCTATGCGCCTGTGGTTTATTTCCCCTCGCTCTTTCCATAATTTGTTACAATTTAGATTATATTTTATGGAAGGCTTTTATAATAACGATTTGTTAATATCATTTAAATTTCTCCTTGTATTGTAAGAAAAACCAATTGAGTGCTTGTGTAAATGTAATTTTCTACTCATCAGAGTTGGTCTTCAGTTTATTTCCTTGCAAATTAATACTTGCATTAATTTAAATTTATCTTGGGCATATCTATATATCAACCTTTATTGCTCTGAGTATCAACCTGAAGAAAAATAGACAAATAAACTTTAATTTACGTAATAGTATAAGTATATAATACTTACCTGATCAAAATATCTGTGTACTTTGCGACGTTGAAAAAATTACAAAATGTTTCGTTTTTGGCGCATAGGCTTTTGAACGTAGTGAAAAATTCCTATGTCTATGGTTTGGAGCGACTGAGAGCGACTGCGACTCGGCCTCAGAAGAACTATCCCATGGAACTGCCCTAAGCATGTACTTTTCCTGGATACCTAAGTAAACAAATCGGTTGATAAACATGGCGGATTATGGTTAGATTCGGCCTGTTTTTGCTTTGGCATAGGCCACAGCCTACTACAGAACACTTCACGGTACCTCTTCTAAATGATTTTCAATTTATATCATAGTTTTGCTTAATAAATAAGTCGAAAACTCGGGGAAAACATAAAAATCTCACAATGACATCTCCTCACATGTAAACAAAACCGTAGAATAAAATGGCGTCCGTGACAGCAAAAGTACATCAAAACCAGGAAGAGGGCGCTGATAAAAAGAGTGTGTATGCTTTTTCCTAACGTAAAACCACTGTTGTGAGAAAGAGACTGGTAGTCCATTATTGCTTCCGTGTCAAATTGAACAATACGGCAGTTCCATAGGATAGTTCTTCTGAGGACTCGGCCCACTCCACCCACAGATATTTTGACCGGGCTAGGAAGGGGCTAGGGCTAAGCTATCGATTTATAATTAGTATAGTACCAAAACTACAGATAGTAGTATAAACCATAGGCTTAGAAAAAATTCTATGTCTATGGTATAAACTAAATTTTGTCCAACTACCCTAAACAAACCAGATTTATGCATTTCCTTGCAAAAGTCCTACCCTCACGCAAAATTTCTTTTCTATTTTCGATCTTGAACGAAATCTTGGTCTTGTGGTTTTGCAAACAGCGATTTACAAATCACATTCCAACACAATTCAATATTCGCGTCATAAAAAAATCAAAAATGAACGAAGAAGTAGTAGTTAGTGGAGGCTGTTCCTATCCGAGAAGAGAAGTAAGTAAAGGAGACATGTGCTCATTAGACTGAGCTTTCAATGGTTTTGCTACTCCACTAATGCTGCTCTTTGCTTGTTTTAGCTTCGGAAGGAAATCAAAAAACTAAGATTGGTGCTGCAGAAAGTTCAAAAAGTAAGAATAAGTATTCAATCATTATTACCTACATTTTATTTTACTTATCCACCTAGCATCCAGTCTGTACCTAACAAATTTATTGCTGTTTCTGTTTACCTATAGGTAAATAGAAATTCAAGTATCGATTGGTCTCATCTGGATGAAATTTGACTGCGAACCTTCTAGCGGCTGTCCATTGATCATGTGGCTCTGTAGGTACTGCCTCTGATTAGCGCCACCTCCTATTTATTCTAAATTTTATGTATTAATGAGTGTTTGTGATAATAGGTATATTATAATATTAATAACCTTTATGCCTCTGTGAAAGTTTTACTTTGTGGCTATAGGTATATAATAAACTGAGTTTAATGGCAACTAAGAGCAACTTCGCATCTCTGTCTACGACAAACAAAATAAAACTATTACCAGGCAATAATAGGCAAAAACCTTCTAATAGGTATCACAAACTTCCCAGCGGATTTTTGATAGTTCATTTGTTTAAAGTAAAAATATAAGAATAAATAGGTGGCGAAGCTTAGTGTGAGATAGGTAATGAGCATTATTCACAGTTGATTGTTTAATTGCAGCACTACAAATTAAGAGAAAAGGGGCACAGGCAGTTGCTTTTTAAATGTTCCATTGGGCTTAGATCGGCTATTGCTCAGATAGAAAGGCAAAAACAGATAATCACAAATCTCCGAAGAGAGTGAGTAGGTACCCATTTACTAACTATTTCTCCATTTTGTCATACAGTTTGACAGTTTTAAATTATGTAACAAAATCGTTTTAGGGCTTGAACTGGGTTATAGCTTGAATAATTTTATTGTGTGGAAAAAACTGAAACCGACTTTTACATACCTACAACCAAAACTAAATTTCTTTAAACTTAAAAAACAATGCTGGACAATTCACATAGCAATATCTAGCTATCCAGAGCTTGTGTTATGTTATACCCATAACATAACTAGATAACTGAAACTTACCTAGATAATATTTTTTATCTAGGTCTCATATCTATATAATTATTAAACATAGAAATCTACCAGAACACCCTGAACAAAAATCTGCAGATCGTTCAAGCACATTTCCCGAGGCGGGAATCGAAACCGCAACCTCCTGCGTCGCGGGCGGACCTTTGCCCGTGCCACAGAGGTCGTCATTTACACTGTTTTTTTATTTTTATCGGGACTAATGCTTATCCTATCCCAAAATAGAATAGCGTCCTCTTTTGTTTTTTGATGGTTAAAAATTACACGCTTTCACTATAAACTTTGTTTTTTTTTTCTCAGAAAAGAAGCACGTGACACAACTAACGCCAGCGCCATGCCAGATTCCACAACACAATAATTAAATAAGTCAAAAATAGCGTTGATTAGGTAATTATATCATAATAGAAAATATAAAAATGGACAATTCCGCAAAATAACTTGATTTTTTGGTGTGCGTTACCCCAGCAGAAAAGTATTTTCAAGAATGAAGTGAGTTACATAAATAATTAGTGTGTCATACGCTATGAATGTGCGTCATGAAAAAAAAATTGTGTGTCCCCGTTTTGGAATAAAACGCAAAATACGTTTTCTGCTGGGGTAACACGCACACGATTTTTTGATTTCTTTGCTTTTTTTGTATAAGCACAACTTGTGTTATTTTTATTAAGTTTCTTGTTTCTTCAATAAAAGTTTTGTCAAAAAAATAATAGTTTGTGTAAAAATAACACTTACATTACATACCTACTTACATCATCATCAGCTTATCTATACCAGTCCACGGCTAGACATAGGCCTCCTCATGAGCGCCATAGCGCCCTGTCTTCGGCTTGCCGCATCCAGCATCTGCCAGCAGTCTTACGCAAATCGTCACCCCACCTAGTCGGAGGGCGTCCTACACTACGTTTGCCGAGTCGCGGTCTAACATACATTAACACTGAATATTATGTTTGGAATGTTTTGGAATCTCACCCTTGCGTAAATAGAAAGAAATTTGAAATAAAAAGTTTGTAGGTAGGTTTAATTAATATTTATTAAACTTCGGTAAATTAAGTAAAACATAATAGGTAGGTATCAAAAATTATTCGAGATATGAGCACAATAATGTTAGTTAAATAAGACTCACGTATCATATAACTTATGTAGGTAGGTAAGGTACTCATCTCATCAACTTAGGCTGATTTACAAAAATAATGTGTGATGGGCGACGTATTAAACAGCCAGAGTACTTACAGATCAATAAAAAGGTCGTTACAGTCATTAATTGGACGAAAAAACGTCGGTAGGTAGGAATACCTACAGATAATGGAGGATTGATGATGTGAAGAAAACCATCACACTAAATAAGACGGTTTAACGAGGAAAAGTTTTGCACTACTGTAAGTAGGTAATAAATACAATTATAGACTAAAATATGGAAGACAGTTGGTGGGTTTACATTTATATGTATATTATAGCATTCATGTTCATTACAATGGATGTAATTTTGCATCGGATAATTACGACAATCTACGTGATCCCTGTAAGGGTGTTGCATCATTCTGAGTTAGAGATAAAAATTCTACACATTTAGTCCTTTTATACATTTTCTAGTCACGATAAAATACACACAATTCGTCATCGATAGGGTCAGCTTACACCGAGACACGACCTTGCATGCACATTGATTTAAAATACAACTTTATTCACGACGTAAAAATTTAGTTGATATTTTTTTATTGTCTTGAGGGAAATGCGCCCTGCTACGGGGAGACGACACAAATTTAAGTGATCTTGTTCGAAAATAAATAATTGTATCTTTTCGTGTAGTAAATAAAGCTATATTTTGTATCAAATTGCACGCAGCGTCGAGTCGCGCCTCGGTGTTATTTGACCCTTAGAATTATCATATTATACAAGAATAAAATGGCAAACTGTGAAACTGTCTTAGGAAAGCTAGCAAGATGACAGATAATAACTTAAGGTAGGGCAGTGTATAGAGCATTAATTTATATGAAAAATTCATATAAAATTAATTCATATGTATATAAAGTAGTATCTCATTAGGTATAGATGAAACATGTGATGCGACTTATGGATATATGCAACTTCAAAAAAGATGAAAAAGTATTTTTATTCTCTATCGATATGCAATCTATCTGTACATATTTTTGGAGTCTTTGATGTTGCTATTGTGAAATTTAATCATAAAAGAAGATAATATTAGGAGTCAATCGAAAATTTACATACTAAGCTTTTCGCTAGAGCGAACATGACGTCACCGTTCACCGTATTGTCATGATCACGAAGATTTAAGAAGTATAACATTACATACTTCTGGATAAAACCAAGATCATGATCAATGCCCACATTGATCCGGGACCGGTCGTCGTACATGGCCAGTGGCCTCCTTCTCGAAATTGTTTCAGAGTACACTTACCTTGGGTAGATTTTGCAGTAAGGTAAAAACAGTTTTGAGAAGGAGGCCAAAAGAAGGATCTAGCTAAGTTGTGCAGCGTTCGGGAAACTACGTCGAGTTTTCTCGTCATCCATTCCGCAATGTTTGAAAACGAAAGTGTTCAATCAGTGCGTCCTACCAGTCATGACCTACGGAGCTGAGACGTGGACACTCACGGTAGGGCTGGTCCACCAGTTTAAAGTCGCCCAGCGAGCTATGGAGAGAGCTATGCTCGGAGTATCTCTGAAGGATAGGATTCGCAACGAATACATCCGACAGAGAACCAAGGTTATCGACATAGCTCAAAGGATTAGCTTGCTGAATTGACAGTGGGCTGGCCATACCTCGAGAAGAACCGACAACCGCTGGGGTAATTGTGTTCTTGAGTGGAGACCGTGACTCAGCAAACGTAGTGTAGGACGCCCTCCGACCAGGTGGGATGACGATTTGCGAAAGACTGCTGGCAGATGCTGGATGCGGCTAGCTGAAGACAGGGCGCTATGGCGCTCATTAGGGGAGGCCTATGTCCAGCAGTGGACCAGTATAGGCCGATGATGAGTACGTACTTAGCGCGTTGTGTTTTCGCGGGATATTTTATTGTCTGATTGCGCGGCTGTGCGGTGTTTTCTGCGTGAAGCGTAAGCAAAATTGATCCCTTGTGAATAGTTTTAGTTTTTCAATCTACAACAATGTCTAAACTTGAGTTTATTAAGGGGCCTGCGGATGATGATTTGCCCTTACAAACCACACCAAGATGATTTGCAATTCGAGCATATTTCCACAATATCATAATGTTTTTTGTATATTCGAAGTTATTTGTCTAGGTCCCTGGTTGTTTTTTTTTTCATAGTAATACATCCCTATAGTATTAGGTAATGTAAGAAAAATATGCCAAATGCGATTTTGCATACCTTTATCTCACTTTTTCCTTACGTTCGTTGGCATCTCCTTGTTCGGTGCAGCTTCGTTGTAATGTCTTGTCTACATATCTGTTTCAATTTTAATATGATGGTTTTATTACAATTTGTTTTCTAATTTTATTTTGATTCAGAAATCAATGACGAAACAGAACCACTTTGACCTGACCATGCAATAATATACATGGAGTTAGATCTTTATTTCTGATATCTGTGAGTTAGACAATCTGAACGGTGACGTTATAGAAAATATGGCAGCGTTTTTACCGTCCGAAACTGAGTGCAATTTTATTTATTGTTTTTTACCTTAGTAATTTTCAATTTTGTGTTGTTTAACACAAAATTGAATTTTCGGTATTGTATTAACCTAAACATTAGATTATATAATATATGCATATACCCATGCAAAAGAAGTTAACATGACTATATGCGAACAAAGTATGAAATAAAAACAGGCCAATAAAAACTGACGATATGCGATTGTTGCATATTATTTACTTAAGTACCTTAATAAAAGAGAACATTCACAATCACTTATTGCACGCACAACACAAATATTATTATATTTAAGTACCTAAAGTAATATCGCGTTATTTTAATTAAATAATAAGCAGAAAATTAGTTTGTTAACATTACACTAGGTAAATAAGGGAGATGCCAATTTATGTTGTCTATATTCAGTAATTATACCTCCTTATTTTTAAACATAGTGGTGTAACTAGCAGGACTTAATAGTCACCCTAGTATAGCCTTTTGTTTTCTGTGCTAGAATAGAGAAAATATTAGGTATTCATTGCCTGTTGAATTTGAAGGAAAGAATTTCGAATATATTACGCATTCGATAACGATGCGATTTTTGTCTATTCTACTCTACGTAGCAATCACTGTGCTTGGTATTGGTATACTGGAGTAGATTCGTGAAGTTTAAACTTACTGACTTGACTTGACTTCTTTATTTATGGCAATATGTGTCTGGTTTGTCACTTTTCTGCCAGTGTCTAGTTCAAGGAAATTTCATAGTCATGGAATGGAGGCGGGTTTAATATAAGAATATGACCAGTAAAACAAGAAGAAAAAGAAAAAAAAAAACACCAATATGATTTTACAATAAGAATATAAGAGGATAAAAAAAACAAAAAGCTATAATAAAATAAAATAATGAGGCCTTACTGCATAAATAAATAAAGTAGTTATTTACAATGATTACACGGTCATTTATTACTTTTTTTTTGCAACATTTTTGCTGACATTTTTATGTGACAGATATAAATCGGTTAAAATACGTTTGTATAATTCAGTTACGTTTGGGACAGGTCAGTGAGAATATTTTAATTTAACATAATTTACTTGTTTATGTAATGTGGACATGGTCAAAAATATTTTGGCACACCCTAGTTAACAAACTATATTATCATTGTATAATTAGTATACATGCAAAGAGGCATACAAAAGTAATGTTAAAAGAGGCATAAATGGTTATATTGCTTAAAAATAATATTTTCTTACACTTAAAAGTTAAGATAATATATAAATACAGTGCAGGCAAACTAAATATTTGTACATAAAAATGCATCCTGCCGTTTATAAAGTTTAAAATAACATCAACAGTCAGGTCTAGACTGGGCGGCAATCGCGCGAAGCAGCCGGAGGAAAAGCCAAGGTATAAAATTATCAGGCTGCCTCGCGGGACTGCTGTTGTCATCAAAATCATACATCTTGTTTTCATATTTTTAGTTTTATCCTATTGAATTACTTTTGAGATTAGGTAATTTATTTGAGATTATTCTTGTTTATCTTACATAGACTGCCGATTTCTATCCTAAAGCAGTCAGATGTAATTGTGGTTAAACAAACTACAGTATTGCTGTAAAGCTCTTAGTTGACAAGTCTGTGATAGACATACAAGAAATTATGCAGATCTTTTTGTTTAATCATAAGACTTACACAAAATATGTATGTGTGTATGATATATTATGTGCTGCCAATATCGATATTCGAAAAAATAAGTTTCGAAAACTTTTGCTTTACACTATTTCGAAAATACTCATCCATGGCATCGGGATTTAATGAATTATTCGAGATTTTGCGAAAACTGTCGAGATCCGAATAATAACCGTGCCCGAGACAATAGGAATTGAGTGTACTTATGTGATGATCTAAGTTCCTTGTTACTAGTTTATCGTCTGAAGCGCCCTAAGTAAGCATTGCAGTGTGGGCATTTGTGGTGGACGTCCATGCAGCTGTCAATGCAGCATGGTATCAAGCAGCAACCGCAGAAACATCTGAAAAAAGGAACAAATTAACATAAAGAGGAAATATTTATTTGTTTGAATTGAATAGGCTCCGAAACCACTAAATTGGCTCGAAAAATTCTTACACCATTCTAATCCTACATTATCCCTGATGAACATAGGCTATAGAATATACCCGTGCGAAGCTGGGGCGGACCGCTAGTAATAAATAATGCTAGACAATTTACACAACATCTTGCTCCAAACTAAGCAGAGCGTGTTATCATTACTAATAATGGATATAGGTAAGTACTTAAATTAATTAAAACATCACTTTATTTTGTGTTTGTATTCTTTTCTCACCTGTGATCAATATTCTGACTATGAGCATATTTGGTGTAAATGAGAGATTTTGTGGACATTTAGTCAAAATAACCAAGATAGCTTTAGTGTAATCATTATGTAAGGTAGTAAACCATGTTCTGATTACAAATAGCTGGGAGTGAAACACAGAATATCGAGGACACAGACGTTTCATATTATTAGGAAGTGGCACCAAGTGACTCACCTGGTGCCACACACTGTCTTCAAAATTTATATAGAAAATTCTTCTATGGCTTAATTTTAAGTTTTAAATGTATTATCATATCTTAATTATGTAAAGCTGTGATTTACCAATAAAGAAATAAGAATAAGAAAATCTCAATTAAAGTGATATTGTACGGACTAATGGTGTATAATAGACATTTATGCCTATTATACACCATTAGTCCACCTGGAACTAATATCTGCTGAGATTGATTCAATGAGTGTTGATATAATGTTATATAATGAGCTAAAAAGTATGGTTACCCCAAAAGAAAGATGATGGCTCCTGAGATGTAAGCAATTAGCCCAGGTTTGGTCTTGGTTGCTGTGTCTATCTCTGCATGACAGCTCGGGCAGATCATGTGAGTGGGATGTGGTCCCACTGGTACAACTGTTGTGACGATTTGAGGCCCTGCAGCTAAAACAATTTAAAGAAATCTATATAAACCTGGCATATCCATACTCCATCTATAACCATACTCCAACTAAACCCTAAAGTAATTTGGTCTGTTACCTTTCATACCTAAATAACTGAATGGTTAAAATATTATTATAATAATAAAATTATTATATTTAAATTAAATTATATTAAGCAAGGATATAGACAGATGGTATTCTTCTAAAGGTTTTTTATCCTGGAGAAATGTGTGAAAAGACCTATAAAATAATGCATTTATTAGTAAGTATCTTCCCATCCAGTCATTTGTTTCTTTAGAAGCAGAGACAACTTATTAAGGCGCATACAGGAGCTGATCGGTCTTTTTTGGAGGCTATCTCCTCTTAGAGGAGTTAATGCTATGTGCTGAAAAAAATATATATCATTTATTGACCTTTTATCTGTAAACTGGAAGTACAAAAATGTTCTACGAGTTCATTAACCATGTGAAAAAAATTAACAAAGTGAAGCTGTTTTGGACTGAAAAATTGTATCTCCTTCTAAACGACTTGGAATTTTGTACTTTTTTCTACACCATAATGTCGGCAAAGACTTTATCTACAAGTTGGAAGTATGATTTTGTGATGCGACGGTTTTTCATATGGCAAATAATCATTTTAAGTTTTTCCGTATTATTATAGGGCGTTAACCTTTGAAGGTGGTCGCGCGGGCGACGGGCGGCAGTGCCACTCTGGCTGTTGTACGGGGAGGTTGTGTTCGTCTGGCTCGCGATGACACTTCATTATTACGATTTATTTATTATTCTCAGTCATCCGCACACGACCCGGAAACTTTATTTCGTGTATGATAAAATAGTTTGTAAATAAGTAGATATAAGTACATAATTATATCTGTCGAGCAAGGACGATTTTAGACCTAAAGTAGTACTTTTAATATACCGTAGGTATACTTATTGACTACCCATTGTTGTTGTGTGTACCTTCGTATAGCTTATATGGAAAATGCCAAAAAGATCAGTAAGCTGGAGAAAGCTCTGAAAGCTCAAAGGATGATAGAAGTAATGTAAGTATAACTATACTATCAGGTAGGTAGAAGGTTCATTTTATTTTAGCAATTTTTCGCTATTTTTGCTATTAGCGATATTATCCAAATTACTCATGTTTGTATTAGGTATTTATTGTAGGAGATCGAGGAACAGGCAAATACACAAGAAAAAAAATCTTACAATGCCTAATGAAAATCATGTCCAGTAAGTATCAACCATAGAGTTTTTGTAGTACCTACAAACCATGCAATTATTGATTTATTTATCATTATTCATTTATTTATTATTCATTTACAGATGTACAGTGACTGGATAAGTTAAAACTGGAGTAAAAATGCCTGTGTTAGAGGTAAAACATTCATAGTGCTTAGGTAGGTACAATAAGTTACAATAAGTAGGTATGACATGTGTTCTAACCCGGTTCATGATCATCATCAGATTTCTAATATCACACTCTTCGTGAATACGCAGCTGATCAGACTAAAATCTAATAAGTAATTACCAAAGTCAAAACCATCCTATGCCTCTCCGAAGTGAGGCACTAGGTACACCCCCAACCTCTCACTTGACTCCAATCCGATCCAAGAATAGGAACTACGCCGCTGCCTGCAGCTAAGAGACACATAGATTGAGAGTGAATTCTGTAATACTTACTTTGACATGAAATGGAAATGGGATTCGAACTGTAAAGGAGACTGGGTTAAAACGGTACATAGACTTTTTTCATCTTGTAGAGTTCGAGATTTGTAAAACAGTTTTGATAAGTTTTGACATGGATTTTGTCAAATTAGTCAACTGAAAACGATCAAAGTCTTTTGCATGAACATAACAAACAAAAATCCTATTATTTTGTATGTTACAGCTAAAACCAATGAAACCAACATCGATTCAAATAACTTACTAGGATTCTAGACCAGAATCAATTCTTATAATTGAAGATGTATTAAAAGTAGAGGAGTGGTATCCGTCACGCCGATTCCCGCAGCGTCGGTTACCGCAACGTCGACTTTCGTAAAGTCGACCGCGCCTCAATTCCCTTCACGTCGACTCCATTTTTTTTCGATGGTACAGTCGGCAGCGACATCGGGAATTAATCATTAGAGTATATTTTATAAAACCAACATAAGTAATGGAATTTTCCATTACTACCTAGAGCCTAGAGCCCTTAAGTATATAAAAAACTTTGTAAGACTGATAAAATTCCATTACTTATGTTGGTTTTATAAAATATAGGTACTCTAATGATGAACGCATTCACTGCCTAGCATTGGCTAATGTGTGAATAATTAATGTAATAGGTTTATTCCTTTTATTTAATCTTGTGAAAAGATAATTAAGTAAACAAATTTAATCAATATTTTTGCACAAGAGAATATAAAAAAAATAATAACAAAATATTCACAACACAATGATGAAAAAATTAGGAAATATATAAATTGAGATCTGAATAAGAAATGAAATAATATTAATTATATTTATTTGTTTTATCTAATCCACAATCCTTAAATAATGATGATTCTTAGTTAATGACAATATAAGTCTGGTTGGACTCTTTTATGCCAGTGTCAAGTAATGGAAAATAATAGTAAAATATGAGTTAGCAAGTTATGAAGAATGTTGATATTTTCACCAGAGCCTAGTTCGTTATCCCTGCTAGGGTACACCACGTGCAGGTTAGGTTGGCTTGGGAGACAAGATCTTGGAGTCTCCCTTGTACCCCATCCTTAAATAAATCAATTTAGAAAAGGTAAATGTCAAAATAACAGCAAACGTCACTGTCAAAACAGCAAAGCCATCTAACTTATAATAATGACAGTAGCTGTCAAAATTGAAACAGACCTATCTCCAAAACTACACACGTTAGACTTTCAACTAATAGCTCAAATGAAAGGTGGGACGGAAACCTACATTTTCAATGACAGCTGTCAAAATTGAACTGGACCTATCTCCGAAAGTACACACGTTAGACTTTCAACTAATGGCTCAAATGAAAGGTGGGACGGAAACCTACATTTTCGATGACAGCTGTCAAAATTGAAATAGATCTATCTCCGAAACTACACGCGCTAGACTTTCAACTAATAGCTCAAATGAAAGGTGGGACGGAAACCTACATTTTCGATGACAGCTGTCAAAATTGAACTGGACCTATCTCCGAAAGTACACACGTTAGACTTTCAACTAATGGCTCAAATGAAAGGTGGGACGGAAACCTACATTTTCGATGACAGCTGTCAAAACACAGCTGCCAATTATTATCGCATCATTACCCCGTTTGGATTTTACAATATTTATTAAACTGGCCATCATAAATGAAAATTATATCCATACACGACTCATCTATCTCACCTATAGCTTAAAAACAATGAGTAAAGTTGGTAATACTAAAAATCTAAATAAAATTGAGGCGACTTTTTCACAGAATGATCTCTAACATTCGATGCATAACTGCAGGTAACAAAATATTTCAAATGTCTTTTTGGTATGGAAAATCTTATCGTACAATTACCGAAATAATTAAAAGGGAACACATTTTACATAGATTGCAATCTGCCAGAATTGGTGAGTCCAAGACATTCTAGATCAATGTCATTATGAGACCCAAATTATATTTTAAGAGCTATTGAAGACAAAAATAATTAGCAGAAAAAAATCAAAAAGATAGAAGACGAAAAACAGGAAGAAGAATTAACAGTGACAACTAAAACATAGATGAACAAATATTAGAATAGGAAAAGATAGAAAAAGAAATGACGTGGATAGACTGTAAAAGTGAAACAGAAGAACTATAAATCAAAAACAGAAACATTGAAAGCTATGACAGTGAAAAGGAAACACGTTTAGAGGTCTCGCAAATACTACGCGAAAGTATATTATATATATACCTCATATTATTTTAGTTATCTTGTTGCCCATACTTTTTTGAGACTTGTGTCCTCAGAAGATCTTACCGAAACACACATCAAATCCACGCACTCAAGCACGCACACACACACCCTCACACAAAACACCCGCACACACACATTGCCTTAGATCACAAGGAAATGCTGCCTTAATGCCTTAATAATTATGATTCCAAAATCAAAACTTAATAAAGTTTTTAGTTTTTTTCCTCTGTATAACTTGAAATTTTGCTTTTTCTGTAATCATTGTTTTTATTTTAAGTTATTGTTTGTACACTTAGCTTAATGTCGTTAACCGACCTATATGTTATAAGTAACGGCACTTATACCGCGGAGTGGGAGCCTGGTGACTGTAATACAGGTTTTTTTACAAACCTTACGCAGGCATCAGTCTTGTGCAATGTTGCTCTAATCTAATTTTATACTATACTTGCTACTTTAGTTTTAAATGTAAGCTCATTGTGCAAGAAGAACAATAAATGATTTATTATTATTATATTAAAATTCCGAAGTACAGCACAATATCATAATAGTCTAAGATCCGTAAAGGGACGACCTTCAGCTGCCATATGCTTAATGGAAACCTATATCAATTTCTATATATAAAAAATATGTCGTAGTAAAATAGTAGTAAAATATAGAGTAGGTTGTCTTAAAAATTCCTGGTCAGACTATATTAATAAAAAATTAAAAAATGAAATTTTATTAAATATTGCATAAGTTTAACGAAAAAATTTATGCTATAAAATTTATTACCAACCGAAATTATGAAGCCTATAACATAATATGTACATACATTAAGTTGTTTAATTCGGAAAATTTGGCCTGAATGACGGTTGCCGAGTTTTGAAAGGTGAAAACTTTAAGCGTGTGGAAACTTTTTTAATAGATTTTTTTTGCGTTTAAAATGTATTTTCCTCCCCACTTAACGCAAAAAAAATCTTTTCCAAGTAGCTCCCCTTGGGAGTTCCAAAAGAGGTCGTAAAAATGGTTCTAGGGGGGTTGTATTTTTTTTCTTTAAACTCGAGGAAAATCTTTCTATCCGAACCGGCTATCGAAACCTATCATTCCGTCCATTGCATCGGTATTTCTTCTTAATGGTGTAAAAAACCTAAGTACCACGTAACCGTCATTTTTTATATTGGTTCATTAAGCCCCTTCTCCTCTAGCTCAGATATTTTTTGTTTCAAATCATTCCAACCGTATTACCTACCTATTCGTTGATATCCTACTAACATTATAAATGAGAGAAGTTTGTGTGAATGTTTGTTACCTGTCTCCGTAAATACTAAACCGATTTGGATGAAACTTTCGAATGATTGGGATACCTATGTACCTATATATAGGCTACTTTTGAAGGGGATAGTTACCTACAACGCGAGCGAAGCCGCGGGTAGCAGCTAGTTATAACAACTACCCAACACTACTCCCTAAGTACCGAGTTCTGTTCTCAGATTAGGTTATGGTTCCACAAAATCCAGACCAGGAAAAAATATTTGCTGATATTGTAAAAAATCTCTCGTAGTGGGAATCGAATCCGCATTTCTCATGTATCAGACAGCTATTCGTTTATAACGCCGCGCCGTGCCGCCATGTAGATTTTCCTTATTTTGCGGTTTCCGCGTGAAAACTTTTTCTCGGCGGGGCTGCGCGGAAGGTGCGGGGCCGAAACGATAGCAACGCCTATTTGCTCAAGGTCATCGGCTCAGGTATGCACCTTAAATTGTTTAAGTTATCATTATCAATACATTCCATTCAATATATTTTTGATTTGATAAAGGTATTTTATTGCATCAAACATGGCTTTTTATACCTACAAGGTTTGTTGTGTTATCTATTTAATAACAATTTATTAGTATTTGGATCTTTTTTCACTATTATTTATCTATCAAGCAATCAAATAAAATTTCAAGATTAACTACATAATAACAGCTAGCTAGTTTAGTTTATATTGTAACAATGAAACAAGACACCTCAAATCAAAATTCAAGTATAATAAAGGTCAACCACAAACCATCAAGGCTGTTTGAGTTGTACAGGCCTCATTGACTATTCTCTTACCATAAAAACCATTAAAGTTGGTTTTGATTTTAATGTATTTGCGTGTATGTGCCATGTGGAGCGGCACCAAGTTTGATGAAATAAGTATACCCAGCAGTGGGTTGAGTGTTACAAAGAATAACTTTGTAAAGTTGTTGAGTCATAAAAATAGAGGTTAGCACCAATAAATAAGTCATGACATCATAGTTTTACCTATTGGATCTGAAAAATGACCTTGCAGATTAAGTTACAAAATATTGTGGTAGGTAACAACAGTTAAGAATAAAATTTCTTGAAGAAAATAAACATTGTTGGGAAATTTGTACCATTGCCGAGTTGGTCTTGAGAATATTCAGATATAAATATGAATGACTTACTGGCTGCATACTGAGGAGTGTAAGGACTCGAGGGGCCGACGCCTCCAACTGCTTGGGAGTAGCTCGGCGGCGCCGCTGGCGGAGGCTGCAGATTCGGAGTGCCCCAGCCGTAAGGCGGAGGATTAGTACCACCTTTCTCCATCTAACAAATTCAATTTATTGAAGATATTAGAACATGTTGAAGTGATGCAACTCAAACCAGCTATTTTTAGCAATGACTACACTCCAACACTAATCCGACCCACCAAAAGGCCCACTTTATTGGGATCTATTACAAAAAATTAACTAATAGTTTATTAACCTGTATTATAGAAAGTCAGCTAGCCCGAAAAACTCGTCAAAGTTCGGTTTTGAATGGATAGAAAACAATATTTTCAGAGAAAAACCAGAAAACAGCACACACAGGACACCACCAATCCAATCACAGACAAAGAGAATATAAATACTACCATAAACTAGGAAGTATAATACTACGCTACGCGATCACAGATCATCGTAGTGGTTTTATTCTCTTTGAATCCACAAACTAACCACAAAAAAAAAACGAAGAAAAAATCTCTACACAATCCATAGACAAGAGATTACGAAGAAAGAAGATTACGTGCTATCGTGGCGTGCTTTAAATACCACAATCTATCTTTCTCTGTACCAAAAAAAATATTATTTAGGTTCTTGGAACATTGAAGTTCAATACAGTGCCTCTCCGTAATGAAAAAATTAAATACTTTTGGTTTAATTATGATTTAAAGTGCAACACAACACAACTTTGTTTAACAATAAATATTTTGCAAAGAGAATTCCATTGATTTAAAGACTATGGACGGGCCATATCTATGGAACGTTCTTGTAAACTGAAAATAATTTGACTGCTTAACATGGTGGCTTCATCAGTGTTATGGTTTTGCGTGAATATCGAATAAAGAATAATATTGGTAGATAAAGTACTTAAATAAGTTATACGTTGGGGATCTTCCTTCTTACCTACTCCACTCGCTTTTATTAATTTTTTCATATTCTTCTTAGGTATCCTTAACCAATTAATACCCACCCAAAAATTTATCAAAAATTCAAGGGCTCGCTCCGCTCGCTGTTATTTCACAAAAACCACAGACCAACAGAAATAATCACAAAAATCCGATGCTCCGTTCGCCATCGTCTAAAATACTTGTCTTTGTTGCTAATCTCACCAGGTAGGTAGAGTAGCTTTTACAAACTTAGTTAACTTCATTTCACTACCAATCATCCGAAGAATCTCAAAGTATAAGAATCATAAAGTTCAAAAATGTCGTGGTCGCTCCGCTCGCCGTTACTTATAATTCCTATTCTTAGAAGTTGAGAGTCAGCAATGTCAACAAACCCCAAAGGCAGTATATTTGTTTCCGTTTCTTTGAAATGGGGGTGCTTCGTAAAAAAACGCCCCGTGTACCCCAGCCCACGCAACGCCGCCATGCGCCACCTTAGCGAAAGAGGAGTAGGTGTTTTTGATGAAAGTATGTTTTGCTTTTTGCATTTAAGAGCCGACGCCGGTGGCGGAAAGTCTGTGATCTTTCTGAGCGTGGTTATTTGTTTGTGTGAATCAATTTTATATTTTAATACATAAAAAAATGCGCGACTGCGAATGATCTGACTAGTTGAATCTACAACTACTAATTTACTCATTCGACTTGAATATTAATAATTATTTCAATGTCGAATGGCAACTACTAATACCTTTACGAATTGATCATCCATGGCTTCGATTCGACTTTGTTAGTCGATCGGTGATTTTGATTGAATAAATTATTCGCCTCTGTGCGGATTAGTTGTGTGGTGGCAACGAATGGAATAGAAAATATTTCCCGAGGGGTCGTGTCACGTCACGATCGTCAGGTGCGCGATAAAGATAACAAAATAAAAAGGATTTTAATGTTTAAAAAACAAAACCTGCTTTTTTTCACTATACATAGGTACATGTATTATACCTAAGCACTAGGGATGTAACGAATGTCAAATTTTCGACATTCGCGAATGCGAATGCGAATGCGAGTACCTATTCGATGCTCACATTCGCGAATGCGAATGCGAATGTTGGTATTTTGAACTTGCCGCCAACTTCACGTAAGTGTTTATTGGCGCGCGCGTTTTCCAATTACCAACGTTTGCTATTAGCTATCTTCAACTACCAATTACGTACGAGTAATAATGTTTATTTCATTCATTCATGACATCGACAATTCACAACCTTGATAACCACAGAATTTGAAACTGATATTGGCATAATTGTATCAAAACAGATGCAGAGCAAAAATTAAAGAAGATTAATCGCTTGATAATTGCTGTCTTCGTCTACCAATCGCGTTGTTTGTTTGATAATATTTTTATACACACATTTGTCGGTTGGAGTATGCGTTAGCATCCCTAGTACATCTGTGGTTGGAGTTGGGATTTTTGAATGGTAATAATTCCGATTTTAATTTTTTCCACAATTGCTTGGGATTGTGTATTTCGTTATATAAATTAAATTTAAAATAAACCGATTTCTCATAAAAAAATGATTTATTAACTAATGCTTTCAGGCTAAGTTAGTAATCTTTTTTTACTGACGGTCCTGTACTTACGATAATCTGAGAGAGCAGCATCCCGTGCAGCAAGAGTGACAGTTTTCACCGGCGCGTATAAATCATGAATAAAAACCCGGAGTCGAATGAAATGTACTCGACTCGTCTAGCTACGTCGAATTACGAATTGAGACTGACTCGAGACTCGGGCAGTTAAACGACTCGCGATTAGTCGCGATTACATACTAACCAAATTAGTTACTTAACGAATTGAAACCGACTTTGGCAGTCGAACGACTCACGATTACTAACCAAATTAGAGCAAATTAGTTACTAATTTGTTCTAGTCATTTGAATGGTTCGAACGATTTGTGTAGTCGAATAATTCGAATGAAATAATTTACAATCGCGCACTTTTAGAATACTTACTAGTCTATGGACCATTAGGTTTAAAAAAAAAACAACATTTACGTCAGTACTAAAAGTTTTTTTTCGGCGGGAACCTGCAATTTGGAAAGGCGCGCTTTGAGATTTTTTTTAACTTTTATTCGAAAAACCTGCTTGTTTTGGCTTTTTAAAAGCCAAAATGAAGAAGAAAAGAAGGCGCGGGCTGGTTCCTGCATCGGAAGAGCCACCACCGTTGCCGTCTTCGTCGGGGTCTGATTCGGAGGCGTCTTGCTCGACCGTAACCGAGGTGCTGCCCAAGGGCTTGAGCAATAGCTCGCCCAAGGGATCTGAGAGGTATAATATTTTTAGATTACCTGGGTATTCGCGTCGATACCCCGAGGATTCAAAAAAGGGTGAGTACATCGTTTTTCTTTCGAACAACGAAGACCGCCCTTTCAATGATAGTGATCGCATGGCTCTTTCAAAGGCGTTGAGGGAACATGGTGTGTCGGGTGTTTTACACCTTAAAACTTTTAATAAGTATAAAGTCGGCATTACTTTCGACATGGCAAATAATGCCAATAAATTCTTGCAGTATAAAAAAATATTAGACCATCTGAGCCTACGTGCCAGCATTCCCGCTAATGAGGCTGAAATAACTGGAGTCCTCTCCTCGGTTCCAGCCGAGCTATCGAATAAAAACATTTTCTCGCTGATTGGTAGCTCGTGCAAAGTTATTCAGGTCAGGCGCTTCATGCGCAGAGTTCGTACTGGTCCTACAAGCCCACCGCAGTTCCTACCTACTCAGGCAGTCGCGGTGACGTTCGCGTCCACCACATTGCCGGAATATGTTTTCCTGGACTCATGGAGACACGAAATAAAAGTGTACGTACCTCCTGTTAAACAATGTTTAAAGTGCTTGAGGTACGGACACATTGCCAAATTTTGTAAAAACGCAGAGGTATGCTCCATCTGTTCCGAGGGACATAGTTTCCGGCAGTGTCAGGTGGATCCTAAAAATGCTAAGTGCAAGAACTGTGGTGGCAATCACATTGCTATTTCTTCTGCTTGCCCGATTAAAAAACATAAAATCGAAGAAAATAAGGTCAAGTCACGCTCAGCAACATACGCTGAATTATTCAATAATAAAGCTTTTCCCTCACTTACAGCAAGATCCCTGGACACCCAAGTACAAAACCTAATGAAATCCGATTTTTTCATAACCCTCCTTGTCGAAACTATCACCAAATGTATCAACAACAAAGATGTACCTATTAACTCTGCGTCAATTAAAGATACTCTCCAAAAAACCCTTAGTAATAAGTTGCCTCCATCTTCATAATGGTTGTTATCAACATTATGCAATGGAACGCACAAAGTTTATTAAGTAACAAAGATGTATTCATGTATTTCCTTAATTCGTTTAACATTCATATAGCAATAATATCAGAAACATGGTTAAAACCTCATAAATCATTTAAAGTTAAAAAATTTAATATAGAACGAAATGATTGCGGCAACGACCACAATGGTGTCGCAATTCTTATTCATAATAGTATAGTATATACTAAAATAGATACCTACTTCGATAACTCACTACAAAATATATGTGTCCAATTAACTATAAATAATAAAAAAATATCAATTGTTAGTTTCTACAGTCCTACAAACAGCAGTCCAGTGTTTAGTAAACGTAAATTTGATTTATTGATAAAGTCGATTCCAAGTCCTTTTATTTTTGCAGGCGACTTTAACGCCCACAATACCCATTGGGGTTGTGCCTCTGACTCGTCTCGTGGCAAAGATGTTTTAGACGTTATAGATGATAATAATTTGGTATTACTCAATGACGGCAATTCAACAACTATTGGTTCGTTGAACTGGCGTCCAAACGCTTTAGACTTGTCTTTTGTTTCGCCGTCTCTGGCAATGAATTGTGAATGGTCAGTTCACGATAGTCCTTTGGGTTTTAGTTACCATCTTCCTATTATAATTAATGTACTTATTGACAGTATAAATATTGGTCCTGATTCTCTTCAAATTTGTAACGCTAACCACTTGCCCATCTACCCAAATTTTAAGCTGGTGGATTGGAAAGTGTTTGGTAGGTTGACTGATAATAATTTAGTCGATTTTCAAATTAACTCTAGTCAACCTTTGGAATCTTACAGTACTTTTTGTAAAATATTACAGTCATCGATTCAGGAATCTTTGCCAAATTCTATTTGTTCAAATAAATCTCGTGTTAATAATTGTTCTGCTAAAAAATACAATAGCAAAAGACCTCCTCTTCCATGGTGGAATGAGAAATGTGCTGAAGCAGTCATGAATTCTAAAGAAGCTTATTTAAATTTTAAAAACAATCTGTCAGAAGAAACCTATTTAGAATTTAAACGGCTTCGAGCTGTAAAAAAACGAACTGTCAAAATAGAAAGACAGAAGAGCTGGATTTCTTTGTGTGAGACTTTTAATCGTTGTACACCTATATCTCATATTTGGAATTTTGTTCGCAAATTCAATAAATCTTACACTAATAGTGGGGATGCGGATGATTCATGGATTTTAAATTTTTTGAAAAAATATACTCCTGACTGTGTTGTAAATAGACTTAGCTTAGCTAGCAACTCCATCATAAATCCTAATAATGAATACCTTTCTGTTCCTTTTTCTTTACAAGAACTACAGTCAGCCATTTCTTCAAGAAGGGAAACAGCATTTGGTCTTGACGGCTTACCTTATATAATTTTTAAGAAACTTAGTAATTCTGGTCTAAAGATACTTCTGAAAGTTTTAAATACACTCTGGGAATCTATTTCTATACCTATGGATTGGAAAAAAGATTGTTTAGTACCAATTTTGAAACCTATAAAACCTAAGTTATGTCCAGAATCATACCGTCCTATTGCATTAACGTCATGTGCTGGAAAAATATTTGAACAACTGCTTAAGCAGCGTTTGGAATTTTATATCGAACAGAATAAAATTTTACCTTCCAATCAATTTGGTTTTCGTAGAAATTATTCAGCTCGTGAAAGTATATGTCAACTACAACTCGATATTCATAAATCTTTGTCTGTAAATAATAATCTAGTTGCTGTATTTTTTGATATTACTGGTGCTTTTAATAGCGTCAATATTGATATTCTTTGTAAGGAGTTGTTCATCATAGGTATTCCTGAAAAAATCATTGTTTGGATTCACAATTTCTTAACGAATAGAGAAGTATTCGTGAAATATAACAGACACCTTTATGGGCCAAGACATTGTTCTATTGGAGTATGTCAAGGTGGTATCTTGTCACCATTAATTTTTATTTTATATATACGTCGTTTAAATTTAATACTAGGTTCGCATGTTAAAAATCTTCAGTTTGCAGATGATTTAGTAGTTTATGCATCGGGAACGAATTTGGCTCAAACAGCTGAAATTGTTAACGATGCATTAATTAAGCTTAACAAGTATTTTTCATATCTAGATCTCAATGTTAATCCATCGAAGACAAAAGTAGTGGTGTTTGGAAAAAAACACGCTAATATGCCTCTCTTCCACTATAATAACACCCCGTTGCCCGTGACATCTGAGGTTAAATTCTTAGGAGTATTATTCTCTTACAATTTATCTTGGAATAATTACTCGAAGCATATCATTAATAAAGCTCAAAAAGCATTCAACATATTAAAGTCTTTGTCTGGCTCTTATTGGGGAGCTGACCCTAAAATATTACTAACTTTGTACAAATCCCTTGTTCGAAGCCATTTTGAATATGGTTTCTTTTGTTACGCTGCAGATGTAAAAATTCTAGACAGTATTAATGTATTTCAAAATAAATGTTTGCGTTTAATTACGGGAGCATTTAGAAGTACTCCTATTAACGCTATGCAAATTGAGTGCAGGCTTCCTCCGATCAGTATTCGTTTGAATTATTTAAAAGAAAGATTTATCCTGAAACTTTTTAGTTTTTCTACCAATAGTCTTTTGGCTAATTTGTCCGGCGCTGGTTCGGTTTCAAAGCCATTCTTTATGTTGCAAGGTTTTCAAAGCCTATTACAATTTCTTAAAAATTTAAACATTTATCAATCAAACCTTATTTTACCTTGTTATGAAGGATCTTTCAAAAGTAAATTCCCAGAGATTAATATAGTCATTAACAATGACTTGTCCACTAAAGAAGAAGTCTATTTGATGTTTTCTGAGTGGACAGGTCATGAATTTGTTTACACAGATGGATCAAAAGATGACAACGCTGTGTCGTTTGCCATATTTGATTCTTCTTTGAATATTGGTGTTGGTCATAAAATAGATAAACATGCTAGTGTCTTTACAGCTGAAGCTGTTGCTATTTTGAGTGCTTTGAAACATATTCAATGTCGTAACCTCGGGCACACCGATTGGGTTGTGGTTAGTGATAGCATGAGTGTCTTAAAAAACTTGGAAAATCACAAACTGCATGCTGGCACTAACTACATCATACATTTAATAAAACAGTTATGGGTAGAATTAGCGGAATCTAATATAAAGGTAGATTTTGCATGGGTGCCATCACACATAGGTGTAGTTGGCAACGAAAAAGCGGATTATTTAGCAAATACCATTGTGAAACAGGCAAATTACATTCCTGACCCTGAGAGTACTGATACAAATGTCCATTTACCTTACACAGACGTTGTAAGTCTTTTAAAAAAACGAATGTGTCAATCTTGGGGTGAGCATTCTTATCATTACACTCAGGTTCAGAACAAAGGCACTTGGTATGCCTATTTAGATGCCCAAATCGATTCTCAACCATGGTTCTGTCATAGTAAGTTTTTTGTCAACAGAAAATTTTATACAACTATTTGTCGTCTTCGATTTGGTCATTGTCGGTTAAATTTTCATTTGTTCCGTTTGAAAATTGTTAATTCACCTTCTTGTGACTTTTGTAACACTGGAGATCAAACTCTAGATCACATATTTTTTGACTGTCCCTCATTCAACATTCAGCGCCTTGTGTTGATAGATGGACTCCTTGAGATTTTTGGTAATTCTGATGCGGTCCCGCATTCTACCCAAGAATTATTGCAAAATTTCCCTACTTATCGTCATTTGTATAATTTTGTAAAGTCTACAATTGGTGAAATTTAACTAGTAACTTTGTTCTGTAAATATGTACATATTACTACTCATTGAATATATAAAATGTTAAATTTAAACTATATGTCTAGAAATATTATAAGAGAGATAAAAATATATTTTTAACGAAAGACGAGGCAGTATGGCCATAATGGCTTTAGCCTTATTTGTCCAAAAGGACAAATTAAATTAAAAAAAAAAAAAAAAAAAAATCAGTACTAAAAATAGGTAAATAAAAACAGTCGAAAGAAAAGGAGAAAGGAATTTGTCCAGATTTTAGTATTTTCATATATGCTAAGCCTACACTTCAACCTGATGTAATACCATATTTAGCTTACATAGCAGGCTAGAATTTGTGACCCCGCTGTTGCTGGTGATTCATCGAAGACCTTGTTTTCAGTTAGCTGCTCTGGAAGATGTCGTCACCACGCCCTAAGTCTCCTCGTACCCCAGTTTTGCCCAAAAAGGAGGATAAAGAAGAATCTTTTTGGGATAAAATTGGCACAATCGGTCGCAAGAAGCGCATAAAGGAAGGTAATGACATTGTTCTCTGCTAAAATCTCAACATATTGCTGTTGTTTTAATTTTGAGTGGGATGGAACAAGGGCACTATTACCTCATAAGACCTACATAACTATCCCTAAAATAAGTGTAGTATGATGGTCATTTGAACTTATTGCTTCTGTTTAAATTTTAGTGCAAGATGTACAAGCTGAAGGCAAGTATGCAATTGATTCACCAGGAAGTCCAACTGCCCCAGAGATACCACCAGAAGAGTATAGTTTACGTAAGTATAGTTCATGATACTATAGTATTTCATTCAGATATACTTAATCTAAACTAAATATACTTTATACCTATCAAAAATATTCCTGTTTGTGGAACTCAGTCAAAAATTTACTAATTATAGTGATATTGAGACCACCTATAATGGCTGCTTTGCCAAATTGCTTTGCAAAATACTTGCAACCTTGTGTACACCAACTGTGATTTCAGATGATAATGAAGAAAGAGCTATTATTGAACCAAGATCTCTTGAAGACCCTAGGGTGAAAGAACTTATTCAAGTGCTTATTGAGTGGATCAATGATGAGCTTGCATCACAAAGGATCATAGTGCAGGACATAAGTGAGGATCTATATGATGGCCAAGTTCTTCAAAAGCTTTTAGAGTTATTGACTGAGAAGAAATTGGATGTGCCTGAAGTCACTCAGTCTGAGGAAGGGCAACGCCAAAAGCTTGCTATTGTTCTACGTGCAGTGAACAAAGTAAGCCATAACTTTTGACTCCCATGCAACTCAAATATTATGATTTCTGGTGTATGTACTACTTTTATTTATTCTAGGTACTCTACGGAACATCAAAACCTGTACCAAAATGGAGTGTGGACTCAATTCATTCAAAAAATATTGTCTCTATACTGCATCTGTTAGTTGCTCTGGCCCGCCACTTCAGAGCCCCTGTTCGTCTACCAGAGAATGTAACTGTTAATGTTGTTGTAGTGAAAAAAGACACTCCAAACCAGCTTTCTCATAGGTAGGTTTAATGTTGATAAAAATATTAGTCATACATAACTTTGACTGATTATTTCAGAATGGTAGGTAATCATAAAAAAACATTTTTCCTGTTGTGCATGGTATTGCTAGGCCGAGTTGATTAATTTGTTTGTTATTTCCAGGACATTTATTGAGAGCATTACAACTACCTATGATGACTTGGGTATGAAATGCGAGAGAGATGCATTTGATGCTCTTTTTGATCATGCACCAGAAAAACTTCAGGTTGTGAAGAAGTCACTGATCACATTTGTGAACAAGCACTTGAGTAAAGTGAACCTAGAGGTGCTTGATTTGGATTCACAGTTCCATGATGGTGTTTATTTGGTGCTCCTGATGGGTTTGCTGGAAGGATTCTTTGTGCCTTTGTATGATTTCCATCTCACTCCAGAGGACTTCGACCAAAAGGTCCATAATGTGGCTTTCGCCTTTGAGCTTATGCAGGATGTCGGTCTTGCCAAACCTAAAGCACGACCAGAAGGTTAGTAACTACTTGTCACACACCGACTTTAACTCTATCTGATTTTTTAAACTGTATCAATACATGATTGTGAAAATTGTATTACTTACAGATAACGACTGGCCTTAGTAGCAGATATAATTGATTCTTTTTTCCAGATATTGTTAATCTCGACCTGAAGTCAACACTGCGAGTGCTTTACAACCTATTCACGAAATACAAAAGTATGCCTTGAATAATTGGAAACCATTGCAGTAATACCCTACTAATATGCTTCAAACTATCTGCAATATATACATAAAATAATATTAAACCTGAATAATAATTAAAAAATATATATTATTTCACTAACATAGTTGTCTACTTTAAATACTTTGTGGTGCAATAAAAATATTTTTATACTAACCAAACCTCTTGTTTCATTTTCCATCAAACTAAAGGCAATTTTGAGCAAATTATGTATCAGGCAACTGTTAATTTCAATATTCAATAACTGGTATGTTTCTGCTTGGTAATGATACATTATTATGACTAAGATTTACTTACTTATGGTAAGTATCTATATTTATGTTCAAACCTATTATTTTCATCAGGATTTTTCAAAGTTACTTTCATGAGAAAAAAATACTGTACTTAAGGGCCTTTACTACCTCAAATCAACATCGTCAGAACTCCAGTTCTTCCGAACTACTAAATTTTTAGCTTTTAAATTTATATATGGTAAAGTTCAGAACTTACTCTATCGATCAAATGTTTTGAAAACACGATTCCATAAAATATTCTCGATAGAAAAAAAATAGATTTAAAAGTTACCTCTTAAAATCAATAAATACAGAAGTTAAGATCTTGAGAATAAGCTTGGTAATAGAACTAAGTATCAAGAACATTTCATGTTGCGGTTTTTCTAAATAAAGTCTTAATTAATAGATAAATAAGCGAAAACGTGATTTTTGGGCTTGCGTTGCGGTTGTTTTGTCATACTCTGTCCCGCTCCTATGAACGCAAAATCCTAAGTCTCACAAAAACTTGAGGTTGAATAGGCTCTTAAAGGGGATTTTGAAGTATTGCAATAAAAACACGAGTTAGTATAAGGTACTTTTACTCATTATTTACGCTTATTTAAGGTATTATGGTGATACAGACCCTAATATCGTAAAAAACGACATGTAAAATAATATTAATAGTAGTCAAATTAATAAAAATTGCATTATAAAAAAAGAAGTAAACAATTTTAATATGAATATAGAACAAAAGCAATTGTGATTAATTTTTCTTGTAAAACGTATAGGAACGTTTCACGAAAGATATCTGAATATACTGAAAACTAAATAGTGATTAAATATACGGTAGAAACTTCTATATATCACTACTGAGATAATCGATTGAAAAAAATTTAGACGTTAATAATTGAGTATTTTATTCTATTATATGTACATTATGTACCTACAGACATAAAAGCTACACCTATAACTAATAAAATATAATCCGCAGTAAATAAAGTATGCATAATGTTAATAAAAAAATAGGATAACACAATCATTCATGAATATTATTTTAATAGATCATTCAATATTATTCAGGAATTTTCAATAAATAATAGTACACAAATTGGAATGTTCAAAGTAAACAAATAAATATAGCAGCGTTTAAATACTGGGCGTTAATAGAAACTCTTAGCAAATTCTAACGAAAAAAAAACCTAAAATAAAATGACAATAAAATTAATAACTATTAATGCTTCAACAAGAATACAAGCTCAGAAGGGTGCAGCGGTGAGATCAAAATAACCTGCAAATAATTCTAAGCATTGGAATACGATCTTACGCCTACTATTTATCATATTTTAACTACAAACCATCTACCTATTGTAATAAAATAATAGTTCGATACTACTAATATCCAAAAAAATATTGCTAAGTGTGTATCATCGATGTCTTTGTTGGCAACCTGAGGGTTATACTACAAGTTAAACCGTGTGGTGGTGATTGGCGCATAATTGAGACTAAGGCCCGTATAATGAAAGCTTGTTCAAACCTCGATATGCTTGAGAAACGCTTATCTAGGGGATAGGTAAACGTCACTCAAGCATATCTGACTGAGCAAGCTACGGGCCTCGTATACATTTAGGTACTACTCAGGCCGACAAGGTTAGTTCGTCAGTTATATTTTTGTGAATATCAAATAACTACTAGTCATGAAATACTCAGGTTTATAACCCAACGCATTAATTCGTTATTATTTATAATTTAGAAAAGCTCATAGCTAAATAATTAAAGACACTAAAGATAGCACAAAAGAGGATATAAAAATATGAAGAATAATTTAAGAATATAAAAAGGAAGACATAGGTAGAAAGATTTAAATTACTAATAGCATTTGACATTCGCAAAAACCTAGAAAACCCTACGTACTTTTCTTATGTTGTCCCTACGCCAATCTTCATTATGCGTTTTCTGTAAGATTTAATTTTATCAAAAACATCTGTAGGTTTTACTAGCTATTTTAATCTAGTTGTCTAGCCTTATGTTCTACTTACTATGAATAAATGTGAATAAAATTGTTATGTAAGAACCGCTGCGCATCCCTGGCTGAAAATTGACTGTGTCATAGTACGTTAGTTCTAAATTCGTCACAAACTTCGCGCTTTACACTCGTCATAGAAAAGGTAAGTTAACACGAGAATAAGAAAATAGATACAATACCTACTATTAATGATTGGTACCTAAGTACTTAAACATCACAAGTACATGTATAAAAATCGGTTAAGTGCAAATGGAAGTACCATGCGTTTTAAGTCGACAGTCCCACCGAACTTTACGTTCAGTTTTATTGCTAGAATCAAAATCACATTTGTAAAAAAATAAATTAAAGTAATAAGTATGCGTTCTACAATAGTACTACCTAAATATTTTTAAGTTAACAATATTATATAACCAAAGAAATATTAAAGAAAATATTTTAAGTCACAGTACATCAGAGCAGAATTTTTAATTTATTTTAGAATCTAGAACCGAGTATGGTATAATTTTAATAAAACAATAAATTCATCATTTAAGACGGTACCCCGAGCCAAACAAGCGCCGCCACCTATTTTATCTTATTATTTCATTGAAAATTTGAAATTACCTTTGCCACCTTTTTCAACGAAATAATAAGATAAAATAGTTGGCGGCGCTAGTTTGGCTCGGGGTACCGTCTAAGTGCATTCACGAGTGTGTTTTAGATAGTAGCTTGAAACTTATTGTTAGACAGGGTAAGCGCTACGAGGCTTTGCGCGGAGTGGCTGGTAGTTCCAGGGACGTAGAGGATTCGCGGCGGAGAATAAGTTTCAATTTGTCGTCCTCCTCAAGGTCTTCCTCGATCGAGATGGCGCGACTAAGCTCGGTTTGGCCGAGAGCGCGCGCCCGCCAAGCCTCGAGTCTCATGACCTATAACATAGAGATTTTATAAACATAAGCGATCAAAATGCATCGTATATTAGGAAGCGGGCCTTGGTTCGGTGAGTTGATGTTGTTTATTCAGATGCCGCGAAATCTAAACAAGTCCGTTAACAGCACTAAAAATGAAACCATCCTTTTCATTTTGATAGATAAGAAAAGAACGACAGCATTTTAGTTCTGTCAAATAACTTCAGTTTTTGCGACCAAGATACCAAAGGATACCCGCACAGTAGATTTGCTACACCCAATGTCATGCAAAATAAATCGTCTAGTCGTCGAGACGATATTATCGACACACCGAACTCAGAGCTCTGTTTACGGGTATTTATCGCATTCGCTCACTGCTGCGGTCACGTGATCGAATAGGTGGTCAAACGCCATAAATACCAGCAAATTGTTAAATTATAGGTACAATAAAAGTTTCAGGACGCCTATTTCAATTCTCCAATATACGAAATCGTTTGTTTTCATTAGTTTATTTTGTGCAAAATGGTAGTTAAATTCAGTTTAGTAGCAAAGGTACACCAATAGGCATGATGACTGATTTCGAAACTAGAGATTTCCTGACCTCAAAATATATCATATTTCTGAAGAAAAAAAAAGAATTTTGAAGGAAAAATTAAGTTTTTAAAAATTCTATTACAATATCGCTCAAAAACGCTATTGCTAGTGGCGTCTATCTTAGAACTAGTATTTAGAATATTGTCAAGAAACAAAGAAAGCCATAGTTATTCCTGAGGTTATTCTATGCTTTTACATTACATTATGTTGTGACCTCATGACGTCACGCCTCAGTGCTCTTTGAAGACACTCACATGTTGAACATCACTTTAAAAGTAATGATTGGTGTTCAACATGTCATGGCGGATTGCTATATTTTATAGTTATTTTAATTAATCTCGATCATAATATTGATGATTTTTAGTGATTGCCATCATCCCTATTGGACGAAACGAAACAAGCAATTTCGTGTTGGAGAATGAAATCAAACTCCCACTCCTACCAGCGAAATCGATATAATTCGAAATTATGGCATAGGAAGGTATATGTATCCTTACAAACTCGGTTGTCGTCAGCCTGTCACACATAAATTGCAAATGAAAATGCATCATCACCACCGCCTCAACAAGAGCCGAACAGAGTTCATTGTAGGTATAATGGAGTTTCACACCAAATTCTTAGGTTGTTTCCGACGAATTAGGTAGGTACCCATTAATTATGAGCTCCACGGCGTTTACAAATTATTAAAAACCCTTTCACAGTTTGCGAAACCTATTAAAAGCTATGCAGTTATTATAGTTTTGAAAAGTTAGAAGCCCACCAAGTTCAATTGATCATTATTGTCTGAAACACAACATTAAAAAAGCGTACACTTAATAGGCATGTTTCACAAACGGATAAATAGATATTTAATACGTACGTTATATACAGACGTTATATAGAAAAAGGCGGTGGCGCTTGTTCTAACTACTATCATCTTGCCTTTAAGACATACTACCAACACCCCAGCCACAACACAAAAAATGTTCATTAGATACATTTTACAGTGTCAAAAAGCGCGAGTTGTCTGTTTCTGTTGTGGCGCTTGTTCTAACTACTATCATCTTGCCTTTAAGACATACTACCAACACCCCAGCCACAAAACACAAAAAAATTTCATTAGATACATTTTACAGTGTCAAAAAGCGCGAGCTGTTTTTTCTGTTATCTGATACGGTCAAAATAAAATACGTCTATATATTACCGGTCAAATCAAATACTTGAATGCACATTCTTATGCTGTGCGGCAGTGATGCAGTCCAGATTCACGACAACCTTAAAATTTGTAAAGATTCGTGTCACCATTCCGAATATATCGGATTCTTTGCTCGGAGTCGCGTTGTCGACCGTTTTTTCCTATACTTAGTTTTGGGGCTGTGAAACTCAAACAGTACCCACTGAAATCAAATCATGCAACCATCAACCATTATTATAACACAAGGTACTAAAGACTAACTATTGAAAAAAAATTACACTCAATCAATATGCGTTTGTTTCAAAATTACCTTAAAATGTTTCTGAGAAGTATCATTCATCTACCTATCTTATTATAAGCAAAATTTTATGAACAAACATACACACAAATATATATCATAAATATATACAAATATGTATAGGACTTGCTATTAGAGCCCCAAGTCCATTTGACGATATCGAGAGGTGATCGTGACGTCTCTGACGTTATGCGGGGGGTCCGCCAGTTGAAATGTTAACGTATGGGAACGTATTATTACCCTGTCCGCACGATAGAGGCGCTGTACCCAAAACCAATAGAAATTTGAGACGTCACGATCCCGCTCAGCTTCTAGTCTACAATACATATAGTTTTTTAAGGGAGAGAAGGGTAGGATTTACCGTTTACTTCGAGCATCAAGCAAACTAAGACCAAATCATTCATAAAAATAAAAGTCAAACAACAAAACACCACATCAAAGGCCTATTCAAACCTAAGCGGTTCGATACCCAGAGCGGTAGCGAAATTCGAGTGAGTATGCGGTTCTCCTACTGAAACTTAAATACTAAAAGGAATATCCCGGATGCGATTGCGCAGCGATCACGCCGCGAAGACGCAGCGATTTTGAATACTGGTGTCAAAGCTCTAATCGCGGCGTCGTCGCAGAATGCTGGAAGCGCAATCGCATCGCTTTGAAATTGCCGTGGACACTTACTCACATTCTTTTGTAAACACCCCGTTTCGAAAGTTTAACCACTACAATCTTGTTTCAAAGTAAGCTCAACAAATGGTCACCTACCTGATATTAATACAGGTTTTGGCTCAAGTACGCCGAGTTATGGGTAACATTAAGCATGCATATGAGAGAACGTACAACAAACAATATTAAATATATTTATGGACTAAAATATCAATTGAATAATAAATAGAAAATTTATGCAGCGCCAAAGAGTTTTAAATAGAATAGAATACATTTTTTAGTACAATTTTCGATGTAAGATCAATGGGCGACGGCATTATAGTGCACTACCTTATATCCCGATCGATAGTGTTATTATGATGAAGATTAATTGTTGATGGCAATACTGGCATTACGTATCTGGATAGACACAATTCTGAATTATGAAGATTGTATGATATTTTCTTTCGTTAGTTAGTTCGTTAGAGGGAGTAGCACGTGCAAGGTTTACGTGGAAAACTAGAGAACTTACACCCCTTGAAAGTGTTAATTATGTTAAAAAAGTTTGACAATGTAGTTGAAAAGGCAATGAAGTTTGACACATATCAAAGAAACAAGAAAAATGGATAGTTCTGCCAATACATTTTTTTAAATATATATTGCCAAATACAAAGAAGTCAAGTATTTTTATACTGCATGCTTTGTTAGTCGGTAAAACTGTTATACTGGTAAATCACATACATCCAGCACCGCTACTGGCACAACAATAAGCATTACAATGGGCTTGCAACTTTACAGTGACATTACTTACTACCGCAAGCTTCAAGCCTGCAGACCGTGGCCCGCGCGCTGTCTGCTTTTTCAAGACGGTATTGTAAAATGAATCAAAATGTTACGAATTTAAGCCCATATTTGAATGCAAATTTTGTGCTATGCGGCAGGGCTGCGGTAAAAAATCACTTTACTATGACAGTCGTGTCGGCGTATGTATAATCGTCCATGGATGAAAGAAACTCTAGAGTCTAATGGATAAGCTATACAGACTTATTTTTTGCGTAACATTACGTTTTATAAGTAGTTTTGTAACCAAAATTTTTCATCGATTATGTCATTTTGTGAGGGTGACTAAATCACTAGTGAATTTACATCAACTATTGGTTACGCCTACATAAGTGAATCCACTACCATTGCATCATGGCATTAGTCTCCATAGACTAGTTTTTTTTCGATGTCTATAGATGAAAAATAAAACTCGGTGACAGTGCGTGCGGTGCTATTTGCACGGAAAAATTGATTAGAAGGTTTTCAACCTTGAATCTTTTGACACGCGTCCCTCCTTCTATAGTTTCTTTCATCAAAAGTAAAATGCCAAAATGTAACATTCTGAAGCGATACCATAGTTATTGTGAAGCGATTAATTTAGTGGAATTACAGTACGAATTAAATCCAAATCTGTGACAATCTTAAAACTATATTTGAAGCATGCCATGCAAAAAGCAGTGAATATAAAATACCTGGCAATCGCATAAAGTAGCGACAACAAACTCATAAATGTATAAATGGGCATAAATCACAGCGGATAAAAGATGCCACAAGTCATTCAACATATATACAGGTGCTACATTATCCTCGCCTGAAGCCTGAAAATTTGCCAAATAAATTTTTTTAAGCATTAACCAGATGTGTTAAGGGAAATAAGGAAAAGCATTGCTTGCTTTATCTTCGTTTTTGTAAGAAATTTTTTACATTCAACTTTATCTCAATCGCAGTACAAAAATGCTAAAAAAGCTAGCCACACAGAACAGACATTTATCAATCAATACTCTTAGCTTTGGTGCGTCAACATAAGGCTATTTTTATATTTTAAAACGAAATTAAAAGTGTTAGCCTGTCAACTACGATACAATATGCCTGAGAAATGATGAATAATTCCTACTGAAAATGACGTATTGACTACGTCTATAGATACTAATTAGATTGTGGTACAGTTGCCGGCGAATATCTTGTCCTATGACGGGCAGCTAGAATGGAATGTTTGATGCGCAGATACTCTCAGGGATATAATGTATATGCTGCCGACAACGCAGCAGGCGAAAGACATAGGAAAAGCTTCGAATATCTCGGTCTCGCTCTTTCATTGTTTGAAACAAAAACTATGAATTAAAATCGACGCGACTGTCCAGAAGGTAACGCCCGTGCTTTAGATTTGCGTTCTGCGCATCCTTCCCACGTGGTTCGCCAGAGGACAAGAATAATGACGGTCATTATTAGGAATTGGCTCGCGGAAAAAAAGCTAACACGTAAAACGTATAGGTACACATAATACAAACATGCGTCGCATTAATGTACTGTATAGAAAGCATAATTAACGAACCAAAAGTACTAGCAGATAATTGATATAAATAAACTTACTCGAGCCATTTCCAAGGCTCTGTGTCCGGCGTAGTGATTGGCGTTGGGAACTGTGCAGTGCCAATTAAAATGTATCAGAAAAGCTTGAGTTTAGGCACATATTAGTAGATGTTATTACATTGTATGGAACAGAGAGGTGACAGCGCCCAGAGAGCTGTATCCGGTGCCTTTATTCGGGAACGATTGCTATCGTGATTACTGCCAAAGCATACATTTTATGACGTATGAGTGTAAGCAACAGCGGCATGCAATCAGGACAGTAATCCTTTCAGAATAAAGGTACAATAGCGCAGCAACTCTGCCAGAATCCCAAGAGAATAAGTGAATAGAGTTAGGCAGTTGACTAAGTAAAGTTAGTCAGCGGAGTATATGATAAAATGTATGCAGTAGGTTACAGAAAGGTTTTGGTAATCGAGCTGGGAGTTAGAGTTTAGGTTTTATTATGTCGAATTTGACATGGCCACACATATTGGACCAGCAAGATGGTGGACAAGTTCGGAGAGAACCAACGGTTTATGTCTCGATCTTATTGTGTTCAACCATTTCACAACTGGAGACTGGACTAGGTTAAAGAGAGTTCAGCGGTTTGGGCTGTGCGTTTCCTTAACTATAAGATTAGGGAGAAAACTTTAGTGGCACACTCTTTGCAGTTAATTATGTACATTGTGACCCCAAAAGCGTATAAATATAAAAGATGCCAAAGCAATGATTCACACTGTGCTCACGACTCATTGCATGAAATGAGAACTTTATTACGTTTGTTTTAGAATTTCTAAAACTCTCTGTAAGCTTCATGACTGGTTGTTAGAAGCAAGATATACGCGCCTAGAATGGATTAATTAATGCGTTCAATTTAAATATTTGAATTTAGTAACCCCATTTTCATTTAGAGTAGCAGTGTTCACAAATGAAATATATATTGTTTGAATACACCTTAAAAATATACGAGACTCTAAGGGCCCTATCTCATTAGGACACCATGGCTGCGCCAGCGAAGTGTCTTGAGCTACCAATCGAGAAGCTCCAAATCAAACACCCCCACCAACTGGTAGTGGAGTGAGTGAGACGCCACGTACATATTAATGGTTGCGACACCAGTGGGTGATTTAGTTGCCGGCAACAAATTTGGTTGCGCAACTAAGCTGTTACCAGGTGCGGTACCCTCCATAAAACTGAACACATTTTGTTGGTGGTGGACTAACTGCGGTATCAGACATTGGTGCCAATGAGGTTGTTTCAAAAGTAAACTAATTTGACAGTATCAAAAAAGTTGTCCTTTTTTATTTAACTAGTAATAACCTTTCTAGCCTCAACGCATTCACTACTGCGCCTTGGGTCTTGGGGTATGCAAGTGTTAAAGTCACTAACAAAACAGGCTAAGTTGTTTCAGTAAATATACATTTCGTTATTATTATTTCATCATATCATCCCATACACGTCCACGGCTGGACACGGCCTCCCCCATACGACGCCGTATAATGCGGTCCTGAGCCGCTTCTATGGATCAACTCCCTGCGTCCTCTAAGATGTCGTTGGTCCATCGAACGGATGGTGCCCCAACACTCCGTTTCGTGTTGCATCGCAAATTATTGTTGAATGCTGGACAATTCAGACAGCATTATCTAGCCCCAAACTAAGCAGGGCTTATGATATGGTTACTAGTTAAGTGACAAACATCTACTCATACATTTTATTACTATTGGGAAAAAATAACGGCTAATTATTTTGCTATGAAATTACTTAAGATTTTGTTTTAGACACCAATGTGTTTTTATTTTCACTTTGCGCAGAATTTCCCTATTTTGGCTTAAATATTTCTCTAAAACTAATCTCATAAAAGGAAGTAAGTACATTTTTAATAACAAAGAAAATTACAATCAAATAATAGAATTATATTAAAACAAGTCTATAAACATGTCATATGATCTACATGGAAAAATATTATTTAGCAATCTTTTGAGTAGTTTGAGTAGTTTTGTTATAAATCACAGTAGAAAATACAAAAAATAAGGGCGGTTCTCCCTTGCAGGAAACAGAAAAAAAAAATACATTAACTACTTCAATATCTTTATCTCCTTTGAAATATAAAGATAATCGTTACAATTATCAGATTCAATAAAATCTAAATTTAACCTTATTGGTCATTGTTGTGATTTGTTTCAATATATGTATTCAAAAAATATATTTCTCTAGATATATTTAACTCATGCCTATCAAAAAGACTTATTTGTTTCCTTATATTGCGTTATTGGTAACATGATATAAGGAACAATAGTTTTTGTTTTACCTCTGCCTTCAGTTCTGCCACTTGTTCTTGCAGTTCCCGAACTCTTTCTGTGTCGTCATTGTTGTTCCGCAGTTCCCCTTCCGTAACCATAACTTCATTCTGAAATGATAATGATAAAAAATAACAACAAATCTCACAACGTTATCCAGCACCAAGCTAAGTAGAGCTTGTGTTATGGGTACTAGATTACTGATATACTTAAAACAATAAGATCTTTTTGTTGTGTCTTCCTAGCGGAATCTTCTGCCACAGCGAACAGTCTCAACAGAGACTGGCCGCTGTGGCACACACAGATGCACTCTCTATTTGATAATAAGATTACACAAAATGCAAGTGTTTACACAAATAATATCTATTGTTTGAATACATAAGAGACTGTAAAGACGCTATCTCATTAGGATAGGTGGTGGCGCCACTGCTCGTGCCACCGTGGTGTCTTGAGCTACCAATCGAGAACTACCAATACAAATATCACCAACAACTGTTGATCAGTTAGAATTCGATCTGACTGGGACTGCAGGCGCCATTATTTATCCCATTCTTTGAGTACTCAGGTTATAGATAAGCTCCCTAAGAGGACATTACCTTGAGCTTGTATTCAGAAACTTCGGTTTCTAATTCGGCTATTCGTTGCGCGACCTCCATGTTCCTGATATTGGCCTGCATAGATTCATATTTGGCCTGAAATGAGAAACCGATGTTAGCGTCCTTCTTAACAACGTTGACGCTACGGTTTACAAATAAACCAAGAGCCGTCAAGCGAGTAGTCAAAGTAGCCTACTCGTATTTAAAGATAGAGTTCGTGCGCTGGACTTGTTACTTCTAAATTAGGAGTAACGTATTATATTACGACGATGTCGATGATATATATGACTAGGAGTCTTAAATGTGCTTTCCGAGGCCCGGCCCGGCCATATTGTGTAAAGTATGATACTACTAAGAACTAAAAACCGACGAATCCCTGAACTTTAAAACAGTTTAAAAATTCAGGGATTCGTCGGTTTTTAGTTCTTTGAAAACAATCCTACTATGTGATAATTCAATTCAATTCCTCCTAGCCAAATTTCGCCACGGCGGCGGCAAGTCTCAATGGAGTTTAATCATGTGTGCAGAACATATTACTGCTCAAAAGTGTTTGCGCTAGCGCAGGTGCATTCATAATCCCATAGGTAGGTAGACGAACTCGACGACCTACCATGGGGACCTACTCGGAAAAGGAAAATCGAAAATTAAATACAAGAAAATACGAGAAAAATAAAATAATTAAAAAGTGCTTATATAGGTATGATAGTAATTAGATGTTGATAGTACCTATTTGTTTATAAATGTACGTGTAGAATGTTATTATGAAAGCTTACTTCAACAAAGAGGTCTCACCTTGCTCTCCAGATCTGTGTACTTGTGCTGGAACTCTCGCTGACGCGCCTGCAACGCCCTCTCGCGCTGAAGCGTTTCCTCCAGGGTCTCCCGAAGCTCTCTCGTCTCGGCGTCTTGTCGGCGCAGCTGATTGGTCGACACTTGCACTTGAGTTTCTAGCTCCATCACCTGGTATTTATCACACATGTATTAAATGCGAAAGTTTGGATGGAAAGATGTTTGTTACTTCTTTACGCCATTACTACTAATCAGCTATAGAATTATGCTAAAACTACCCATCCTACAATTGTCATTTGAAAGCCATTTCTATGGCGGTTTTCATGCCCATCGCCATACAATTTAAGAAGACTATTCAAAAGGCTTTCAATGCCAATCTCAATGCAATTATGGGAAGGATGGTTTTGGCGTAATTCCACAGCAGACAGGGCTGAACTGAGCGTCGGTTAGAAGTCGATAACAGCTCAAGGCCTGCCCAGCAGTGGCCACTCATTACAACTACGTTGGTGGCATTTTGACATGCCCAAAGTACGCCCGTATATTTAGCCATAAACTTGGGTATGCAAGCCACCAAAGTGTAGATAACCCTGTAAGTAAATAGTCAGAGTTGAAATACTTGCCCAGTAACGCAGTCAAAATCGGCTGGGAGACATCATCATCATCAGGCCTAAAATTTAGCACTCAAGAGATTGCAATAAAATTACCTTAAAAATTCATTGAGGTGGCTGGTAAACTTGTTATGAAATATAGCGATAGCCGTGTGGTTCCGGCTTAGAATTTGCACCCCAACTCTTCCCGTGGGTGTCGTAAAAGGCGAGTAAAGGACATACACCGGGGGGGTAAGCAGCAGTGCCTCCTGCAAAATAGATCTACCACCGAACTGGGATCACCAACCAGCATGCTCAACGTAGGGATAACGGGCATTACCCTGATGAGATAAAAAATCAGGGGTAGGCATGCGTCCCGTAGTGGAACATTATAGGCTGTTGAGGTGAGGTGATAGCGACGTCGGCAGCGGTGTAAGATGTGACCTCTCCAATTCTATCCGAGGATGTTGTAAGAATCACTAACAAGGGAAACTACCAGGGAAAGGGCAGCAATATTCTTCTAGGTAAACATCAATGTGTCATCTCTACTTGATCTTCGTAGCCATGAGGCGAATTACACTGATCAAGGAGAGCGAATGCGTTTCCTCTATCTACGGAGCGCCCTTCCCAAGCGCGTAGCTGTTTCTTCAGCGTGGTCATGTTGTGGTGGACAGGACATACTAAATAAAATGACGTTATGTTACAAACAGTTTCATACCTTGAACTCCTTCAGCCTCCACACGGACTCCTTCAGTTCCGTGAGTGCCTCAACCTTCTTGATATCAGTTCTCATGAGCGTTTCCTCTATCTTCTGCACATCTACGGAGCGGCCTTCCCAAGCACGTAGCTCTTTCTTCAACATGGCCAGGACATACTAAATGAAATGACGTTATGTTACAACCAGTTACATACCTTGAGCTGACACTCCTTCAGTTCCGTAAGTGCCTCAACCTCCTTGATCTTAGTTGCCATGAGCGTTTCCTCCATCTTCTGCACATCTACAGAGCGACCCTCCCAAGCGCGAAGCAGTTTTTTAGGCGTTGCCATGATGTCCGAGACGACTGTCGACGGGACCGGCACTGGTTGCGCGTCTTGGCTGTGCTCCTGCCGAGATTATAACAAGAATCAGCATAAAGTTTAATTTTCCGTGTTCGTACTACTTTGGGCCGAGGCCACGCCCGCCGTGGGACGAACGTGGAATACCTCGAACCTTTAAACTAATTTCACAGCGCTCAAATGGAGCTGTTAAGTTCAGAGGCTTCGCGCGGAATTGTTACTTAAGATTTTCATCCTAGTATTATGGTGCCGTCCCTTTCATAAGGATATGAATTATATACAAAATAAAAAGGATGTCATCATTTTTAGTACTGTCAGTTTAGTTTTGCGACATAAGTGTGTCACTCCCACATCCATGCCATGCATAAGGCAAGTACTTTAGAGACATACTGAAAATGGTAGTATTACTAAAATAAAAAAGTATAAATTTTATTTTACTGTCTTAAAAATGACTTGCTCTGACCGATAGTCCCAATAAAAGGTAAACCATGAAATCTGACCAAAACTGGGACGAGACGAAGCACTTTGTATGGCTCGTTTAGCTCTTCCTCATGAATCACGCCGTATATTGACAGGCGCGGAAAGCGACTCTGTTTTATACAATGTACATATGAAGGTAGATACAGACATAGTCATAATAAACTTGTAACACCTGAATCAAAATTATATATTCATAGCACAGGCCCAAATAAAATGGCGGCAAAGATTTATAATAAGATACCTGACGATTTAAATAATACATCTGACATTAATTTCAATAGATCATTAAAGAACATTCTTATACGCTTTATGAATTTTTTGACGATAAGACTATAATTAATGTGAAATAATGTAAATTAGCCATCTTTTACCTTTGCCACACCCTGTCCGGGTACATAGTTATAAGTTACCAACTAAGTGTGTTAGAATAGTAAAATATTCATGTAACTAACCTTGATAATTATGATGCAATAAATGAAATATGATACGATTTACTCACTTGCATATGTCTTTGTAAGCTTTCAGAAAGTTCTGCTACGCGTTGCCGCAGTTCCTTTAGCGAGAGGTTCGCTTCTGCCTCCCGCAATTTCACGGCTATCAGTTCATCCTTTGGAAAACAAAACAAGTTAGTATGTGCAAGAAAAACATTGGGGGATGAGTACATGTTGGGCCATGTAAGATTTTTTTCTTATAAACAAAGTGTCAATTATATGAGTACCAAGGTCCAAAATCAATATATGCATAAACACAAGCTCTATTTACTTTGGAACTATATTTTTTTTTCAAATAAACAATTCACACAGCATTTTCTAGCCCCAAGCTAAGCAGAGTTTGTGTTATGGGTACTAGATAACTGATATACATAATACAAAACACAGACAGATATTTTTTTATTATACATAGAAAACGACCAGAACACCCTGAACAAATGTCTGCAGATCGTACACACATTTGTCCCGAGGCGGGAATCGAACCCGCAACCCTCTGCGTCGCAGGCAGACCTTCGCCAACCGCGCCACATCGATCGTCACAAGGGGCTGCGGATGTGTGCGTCTTGGGCCATGTAAGTGTTAATTATATGTGTACTAAGGTTCAAAATCATTATAGAATTATATAAATCTATATGAAAACGAGGGTTTTGATGAAGGGGTTTTTAAAAAACCTTACAAACTCGTATATTGCGACGTTGACGTGAGGTCTCCGCCCTATTCTGCTAAAGAAATCGCTTTAGCGCGAATGAAACAGCAGACGAGGACGCACGTCAGAAGTGTCGTTGTTAAATTGAAACTATTCTATCATATCAATCTCTCCGTGACTAATGGCATCGCACGAACTATATATCGTTCCTGTGATCGAAGAATTCTAAGTCACGATTCTGCGTAAATACCATTGTCACAGATTGCGATTGGTTAGCAGAATTAGGCTTCTGGTTGTGTATGTGATAGTTACCTATTGTCGTGAACTCTCTGCCGATGATACTCCTATCATCGGCAGATCCTATCTCTTGTTCTCATTCTCCAGCTCGATTATCCTCGCGGTCAGGTGCCGTGTGTGATAGTTACCTGTGGATGCGCTGCGCGTCGTTGTTATCAACTCTCTGCCGACGGAGGCTTTTGTTCTCATTCTCCAGCTCGGTTATCCTCGCGGTGAGGTCCGAGGGTTAGGCTTGGTTGTCTGTGTGAGTGATAGTTACCTGTAGATGCGCGACGTTGTTATCAACTCTCTGCCGACGGAGGCTTTTGTTCTCATTCTCCAGCTCGGTTATCCTCGCGGTGAGGTCCCGTTCGGTTCTATCACATAAAGCTTGGTTGTGTGTGTGATAGTTACCTGTAGATGCGCAACGTTGTTGTCAACTCTCTGCCGACGGAGGCTTTTGTTCTCGTTCTCCAGCTCGGTTATCCTCGCGGTGAGGTCCCGCTCGGCCGCGTCGCGCTCCGCCGCGTGGAGTCTCGCTCGCACCAGCTCTCGTTGCAAACAGCGTGCCATCTCATCGTCTTGGGGACTGGCGCCGAACGATATGCCCTCTATGCCTTCCAGTGATGATTGCCGGGAGTTATTCTGGTAAAAATAAAACGTCCCGTGTGAGTTGGGCTCGCGCATCAAGGGTTCCCTACAAACTTGTACTCGTCAGCAAGGAAACAGACTCAGAGGCACGTTCACATAAAAAAAACTGATTCGGTTATAATGACGTAAAAGTATACGGTTTCAAGATTTTTTCCTATACTTGTGCTATAAGACCTCGCTTCTTGACAAATTTCATGATTCTAGGTCAACGGGACCCTACAGGTTTGGTGTGCGTATGGACAATTTTAAAAAATTGGTTATGCCCATGCCTGTTACTTTTGATTGCGTTGGCTTAAAAGTTTGATTTATATCGCGCTCGTTACGAACCAGAGCATAATGATGTAATTTAAACTCGATATATACCTCCACGCGTTTCTGAAAAAAGAGGGTTGACAGACGGACGGGTATACGGAACCCTAAAAACGGTTGTTTACTTCATGGTAATATTTGGCATCATCATCAGCCTACATTAGTCTACTGCTGGACATAGACTATAGGTATATTTGGCATAGCTTAGTTTAAATTCTCTTACATTACATAAAATACGTTTATCCTTAAAAACACCTTTCAAAGACGAGGAAAGATGTCGTATACGTACTCCAACGTAATCTTTGCTCTGCTAAGTCATCTCTATCGGCGACGGTCAGGCGTTGTTGCGCGTCCAGGTTTGCCCGCCTCAATTCGTGAACCTCCGTCGCTAGTGCGGATATTTATCCCCTCTACGCAGTCTTACCTCAGCTATGGTCATCTATAGCAAACGTATCTGGTACTGCGCGATGGCCGTGTTGCTGCGAGTCGAGGTTTGCCCTAGCACATCCCTTGCTAGGGCCAATGCTCCATGCCCTCTACGCAGTCTTACCTCAGCACAGTATTATTAAATCTGTCCCTCAGCTATGGTCATCTTCAGCGAGCCTATCTCGTCCTGCACGATGGCGAACCGTTGCTGCGCGTCGAGGTTTGCCTGCAGCGAACCGTGTACGTCTGTACCTAGGGCAATTTGTCATCCCTTCTACGCAGTCTTACCTCAGCTATTGTCATCTCTAGCGAGCGTATCTCATCCTGTGCGACGGCCAGGCGTTGCTGCGCGTCGAGGTTTGCCCGCCGTAACCCCTGCACTTCCCTCGCCAAGGCGAACGTTTCCTCTTCCCCCTCAGCGCGATCCACTTGCCCTCTCACTAGTCTCTCTGCGAGCGCTGAGCTTTCGACTTCTAAGAGTTCAACCCTTTGTTTGAGGAGACGGTTTTCGTGGCGGAGACACTGAAATACCAATGGTTTCATGTTATTTGACCTTTATTAGTCACATAGGTTGGCAAGTGAGTACACCAAGACACATGTTTTTTCTTCAGTCTAAAATTAATATATAACGGAGTGACTAGGGGGCAAACTCTTACCCTCAAAACAGCAATGTCTCCCTGCTCCTTGGTTTTGATGACAGTATACTCCTTTTCGAGCTTTTTCATTTTCTTAGGGTTGACTTTGATGGAATAAGATAGATTCATGAACCCATCTGGATCGGCGTCGACTTTAGACGGCAGCTCCTTTTGGATGTACTGTGAAAAACGTGAACATAGAACCAATAAAGAATATCTTACCATCGAATGCTCAAACGGATCTCAGAAAACGTCTTGTATGTTCAGAAATAATAAATTATTTACTAGCTGTGGCCCCCAACTATGCCACTATTCCTGGAATAAAAAATCCCTTGTCCTTCCCCGAGCAGTCTTTATCCAATATCTACAATCTCGTTGCCAAATTTAGTTAAGATTGCATTTTGAGCAATAAAGCACGCTCTATTTATTTATTTTTTACAAAAAAAATACAAATATAAATAGAATACAATAAACTGAAAAAAGGAACAAAACTTTAAGGTTTAGAAACTAAAAGTTAAGATAACCAGAACGCTAGGGATGCTTCCGACTGACATTGACATGGACGAAGTCATCCAATTTCTGTGATCTAATGTACATTAGACAAAATATATTTAATGGGTGGAATTAGGGAATCTACCAGAGGAAAAGCAGTTTCAGTCTGCGCACTATTAACACCTTCACTATTACTAATTACCTAACTCAATATATTTACACAGACTAGATAAACACATAAAAGAAAAAGAAAAGAAAATATAAATAATATACTACTTAAATACATAAATAAATAAATAATTTGTACCAATATTCACTATTCCGACAGGAAAAACTCCTTGACGCGAGATTTAAAAACAGGTAAGGATATTGCTTTTCTAATGGGCTCTGGTAGTGCATTCCACAACCTTATGGCCTGGATGGAGAAGGATTTGTCGTAGAAACCGGTTTTGTGTTTTTCATATGATGCAGTCAATATAAAATGCATGTAAACAGTTTGAGTTAAAACTCATATTCGAATGCACACGTGCAGCGCGGTAGCAGTTTACCTCAGATCTACGACAAGTTTTAAAGTGCTGATAAGTAGGTTCCAAAAGAAGTAAGGATTATCATCATCAACAGCCTATATAAGTCAACTGCTGGACATATAGACCTCCCCTTATGAGCGCCATTAGCAGTCTGTCTTCAGCTTGCTACATTCATCATTTAAATGAGAGGCAAAGCAGTGGTATAGAATTATTTGAATACCTTCAGGCTGTTCTCCATGTCCAAGGAAAGCAGGTCGTTTTTGCCGAGTGTCAGCATGGCTATGGCGACTTTGAACACGATTTCTATCCCCTCAGACAGAAACACGTCCATGATGCGGCAGGCGAGCGGCAGAGAGAGCGTGGTCGTAAACAATGTGAGGAACCAGCTGCTAGCATAAAGGGAGGTGCTGAAGCTCTGAAAATAATAAAATAAAACGCTCAAAATAAATAATTACATAAGAAGTTTATTCATATTATAATTGAGAGTAATGCCGGAATACTCATATCATAAGCAACTCAGATATTTTAAGCAAGCCGCGATTTTTTGCACGTTTTCAATGAAAATCTGTCAAGAATTCGTCACTTGAGACGTGCTTAAATTTGAGTTGCGCTTGATTATTTGGGGGTATTTCTAAATCTTCTAAGTATTTAAAAACTTTTCTGCTGAGGATAAAATACAAAGTAATATTTTTAAACGTACAAAGTATCTTCAAAGAAATACTCGTTGAAGAATAGACAGGTACTCAATACAATAAAGTTACATTACACTAATATTATAGATTTCGAATTTGAGAAGTTTGGATGTTTAAATGTATGTTTGTTACCTCTTCACGCCAAAACTACAGAACGGATCGGGCTGAAATTTTGCATACATGTAGTTCTATGCCTGGGATAAAACATAGGTCACCTAATTTTTATCCCATTAATCTGTTCCCATGAGGTAGAAATAACCTTATACAACGCGTTAGAAGCCACAGGTAGAAACTAGAAAGGTTATAATAATATATTGTAGTACTTAGGTGACATTGCGATGATGAAAAGGATAAGGACTCAACTTCTCTGATTTTCAGTCCCATCTGGAAAATTTGTGTAATTTTCAGTTCAATTTTAAACCAAAGTAAGGTTAATTAACTGGCCCAGGAGCCCAATCATAACTATAACATTGGGTATCGTCGCACAAGGTCACGTAGAATCCTTAGATGATAGAATCTCTAGTTAGCTCGTGCGCTGATTTGAACGGAGTGATTGATAGAATGGTTTCAATGTTAACAACTTTGAACTGTCCTTCTATATGAGGTTTCTTCCACATCTAAGGTTGAATAATAAAACGTGTCATTGTGAGGATATTAGAACAGTGTTATAGTGAAGCGATTATTTTAACAGAATAGGACAGGACTACTGGTTAGAAAATGATGCTGTATTTTATAACAATTTCAGTGTTCAATGTTTGATTGTTTTTAATTGTTGTTCTTGCGGATGCTGTGAGTTACTATGAATTTGAACAAAGTAATATAAATGGACTGAAAGCCTAGGCACGAAGAGTATTCTTTAAGTTATAGACGTTCGATTGTTTTGTCGTTATATACGCTGATAAAAACTGTTTAGAATAATATTATACTATCTGCCACGGCACGTGTCTGACACGCTCAATGTCTGTAGATATAAACGAACTTTTACGGTGCCAATGTGTGCGAAAACACAAGTGCACTCTCTAAATACGGTCTATAACAAGAAGACCAACCAACCTGTGATTGGAAATGCACGTGTAAGTCCGGCAACACCTCCTGAACCAGGTTCTCCAGCTGAAACATGCAGAGACCCAGCTCTGCCATGCTCGGCTTAAACATGTCCCTCATTCGGTGCTGCTGCATTATTTTCACGAGGACTCCAAAAGCTTCCTCTTCTGGCATCTGTAAAATAAAAACACGTAACTGATATTTGCTTTCAAGACAGAAAAACTCATGAATACTGACTGACGATAACATTAACATTATTAAAACGAAAGTTTGGATGTCTATTATCTCTTCACGCCAAAATTCCTGAACGGATCGAGATTATGATTAATAGATTGAAATTATGTATACAGGTAGTTCTAGGCTTGGTATGAATGATAGGATACTATTATCCCATAAATAAATTCTCATGGGATATAGCTTTAAAAAACGCGTGCAAAGCCGCGGGCAGAAACTAGTAGTTCATAAAGTTCTTGACAAGTGATAAACAAATAACTCGTTTATGTTTTAAAGACAGGATAACCGAAATACGGGCTGTAAATAAAATAATCTGGGTTACAAATAAACAATTGTATTCAAAAAGCGTCCTTACCTGCATCAGGAGAAGGCCCACAATGAATCCTGACCCCTGGCAGTAGCCGACTTCGCGGTCATGGAGTGAATATGCCTTCATCACGTTGAATAAGGATTCTTGGCCCAGCCCGTCCTTTTCCTTAAAAAAGTCATGTTCGGGGTATGTTCGCGCTATGTCGCGACGGATCACTTTCTCGCAAGCTGATTTTGCCTGCAAAATAAAATGAAATGTCAGATGTTTGGTTGTGATAGTGAGAGATAGAGAAAAGTGGAAAAGTTTGGAAGAGGCCTTTGCCAATAGAGGGCAAACAGATCAAAGTATCGATGTCAAGTAGTATAAGTAATAATATTTAAGAAAGAAAAGGTGAAACAATTAAATTTAATTGAAAAACGAAAAGTATTAGGTAGTTATATATTGGCATCTGTACCTTAATATAAGTGGCGTAAAGTTTCTTTTCCTGCGTCATATCCACGCCCGCCAATAGCTGCCATACGATTCCTCTAAAGTGGTGTGGCACGCCTTTACGCACCAAGTCCCGCACGGTCTGGTTGTGGCGCTTCCATTCAGTCTCCCAGTTGGTGACCATGCGGCCCCAGAGGCTCCATAGGTCCTCTTCGCCATTGCTGCTGCCGCTGGCCCGCGCTTCAGTCTCATGGCTTGAGCTTGTCGCTGAAATAACACAACAAATTGAAGATTATATAAATAATAAATAGATATTCAATCTATCATTTTTATAATACTAATAATATTTCATCATCATCATCAGCCCGTTGGCACCCACTTCTGGGTATAGACTCCTTTCTTACATGCCAGTTAACTCGATCCTTTCATCATCAGTCTCATTCACAGTCTTCCGACGATGTCGTCCGACATTTTTTTTCATTATTATTAATTCTAACGTTATTGATTCTTTTCAACATTGGTCTTCAAAATATTGCTTTCTTTCAACTAGTCAAAGAAATTAGGTAAATGCTTGTATGGACTTTTTTATAGTGAACTTATAACAAATGCCATTTCCCTTCCCCTATTGAGTTATATAAGTATTGAGTTCATAATAATCAGCTAACTTAGCACATTGCTAATTATCACTCTGTCTTTTTCTATTGGCATACGTCAGAGTAAGAAATAGCACTGCATTAATTTATTTGGCCTACTATCTTGAAACAGCTGCTGTTTCAAGATACTAGACCAAATGAATAAGGTAAAAAAGTAAAAAGTAAAAAATGTTTATTACAGCAAATTATACAAAATAGATTAGTAGATAAACTTAAACCTAAAACACACGAAAAAGTTAATTTTGTACATAATTTGCTGAGCTTATTTCTACAGTGATTTCCGTCGGCTTCCTCACTAGGCTAGGCCTGTATCGAGGAAGCCAAGGAAGGTAGTAAGCCTTTATTCATAATAGTCTGTAGGTCCTACATTAAAACGATTGTTAAGGGCTTTACGATACTTTACGACTTCAAATTTTTGTGAAAAGGATATACATAAGATTTCGCGTTCATAGGAGCAAAATCAAGAAATTAAGTTTAGTAAAAAATTAGAGGTAACATGGCGATTTTTTTCTATGGTGAAAGTTTTTTCGATAGCACGATTCTATTTGCTATCGAAACATAAATAATGCTGACAATTCAAACAGCATCATCTAGCCCAAAGCTAAGCTAATATGATCGCTAGAGTAAGTTCTGAACTTTACCATATATTATATACATTTCAAAATTAAACAATTTAATTAAGCTATCTTTATTCAGAAAGAAAATAACAATCAAATAACAAATTTAAATTAAAACTAGTATTTACAATAGAAACAATTAAATTAAATATTTTGTAGTTTGGAAGATATGGAAAACTGACGGAGTTGATTTGAGGTAGTAGGTATACGCCCTTAAGCTTTGTTATTTCTCACACTGATTTATGTTAATAGAAAAAGGTCTAAAGTAACACTTCTTAGCAACTGTTTTGAGGTAATAGAATAATATAAACAAGGGGGTGAATGAGCAGGTATATTTTTAGACCAAGACCAACACATCAAGCAGTAACGTTATCTTAGCTGAATCTTTGTTTTCTTCTTTTGATACACCACTTTAAAATACAAGCTCAGAAAGTACATATTTTAGAAATCAACAGATATGTATGTATTACAATTAATGAATTGTTGGACCAAATATGCTAAAAACAAACTACAAAAATTCAAAACAGAATTGCTACTGTTATAGCACTAAATAAAAGCAACCAACTAAGTTTTATAGCCTTTTATGTATGCGTCACTGCGTTTATAGGTACTACGATGGAACAAATTGAAATTAATACGTACACAAAGAAACATTCTCCGAAACGATTTTTTTGTAAAACTCTATTATACTACTTGTGCTGAATAGATCGTTTATCTCGTTCATTTTGAAATAAAAGCACTCATATTAGCTGAAACTAGAAACAACGTTACTCGACTATCACGTTTCGTAGCTGACTGATAGATAAAAGATAAGGCCGTATCTGCCAGAATGGAGTACTTGCACGACGTTAGTTTATAAGCAGAGGTTGTGTGAAGTGAGGAGTTTTGTAATGCCGATTTGGTTTAAACAAAATTTCAGAGCGAACAGGCTAAACGAAGGTGCAACGTGGTTTGTCGGTAAAATTTGGAATTCAGGTGATTTCTTTTATAAAGTGGCTTACGTTATCTCGTAAACGTCTAATAGCGTTATGTTACGTGTTAAATGGAGAAAAGATTTCACGTCGCGCTCGAAGTTTGTTTATCGAAGCGTTTCATAAATCTGGCAATATCATTTCAAAATAAGATTAAAATAAGAGACAGGTAAGCAATATGCTATAGGTAATACTATTATATTATTATAAATAATGAATATAAAAATAACGAGACATGAACCGCTAGTAGGCTTATCATAATATGCAAACTTTTTACCCTGGTTTATTATAGTTGGTTTTTTAGTGTATTTAATTAGTCTCGCTTAAGTCTATGAAAAAGTTCTGTTTACTACGTTATAAGCTTACCAGATAACAAAGATATCTGTGACGTATCCGATCCTTTCCTGCTGTGTATATAAGTGAGGGAGGCACTCTTCGCATCTGACTGGATTCTTCTGTTTTCTTCCTCCAGCTTGGCGAGCAGGGCCCGGTCGGGCGTCGGTATCGGTTCACTCTCCAGCACACGAGTTTCTGAAAAACATCAATCAATGGATTTGAGAAATAAATCAAACCACGCGCCGAACTTAAAAAAAACTTTGGTAGAGCTTTAAAGATTCAATGTTAGATACAATCCTCTATCTACTAGCTAGATTATAAAACCAAAACCCACTGTATTAAAATAATATTTTAACCTGTTAACGTAGAGGTAGAAAATTTGAGCTTGCTTTCTGACATTGAAGAGCAGACGAGTGCACTTTACCCGATGTCAAAACATATCGGTATCGGCTCGTAAATTATTTTTTTAAATAACGTCTTTTGTATTTATCCTATACGCTACATTTTACGAATGTAGAGCCACTTAGGAAAGTGTAGAGGAAAATTCGAAGGGATATTTATACCGGTTGTTAGGGATTTATTAGGATAATAGGCAAATAGGTTTTCAATAAATAAAATTAGTCGACAACGAGGCTCGTATTCATGCACTAATCTGGTAATTTATACATATAAAAAGACTCAACTTTCTATGTAAATTTCATTGCAAGATATCGAACAGCACAAATACATTTAGATTGAAAATTCACTTCCTTAACCACATATTTATATTAAAAATACTAGAGAAAATATCTAAGCACTACTCACACACACAATGAAATAATAAACCGAATAGGAATAACCTTATTTATAGACGTATGAGAAGAACATATAAATAGCTACATATTATATAAAATATTCCCTAGTTAAAACGTAAGTAATGTAATTCTATCTACTAAGGTTCAAAATGTAAGTAATCCGTTGATGTGGCGTTAGTTAATATATTGCCTAAAGCCAGTCAGCCAGCATTTTAAGGGGTGCGAATTACAATGCATGCGAATTATTACAAGTGCTATGTGATGTTAGTGTTAACCAACAAACCGTCTAGGGATGATAGAGGCGATTCTGTATTACTAGCGTCGTGGGTCCCAGGCGCGGCGGTTGATGCGGCATGCGTGGCTGGCGATTCTTTGGCTTCCGCGTCCACCTTCATGGTTAGGCGGGAGCTGCCACATAGAGTCCCAGCGCCCCTCTGCCGGCTCCTCTCTGCACCAGACACGCGCGTCACGCCATCAGCTCGGCAACACTAACAGTGCAACGCCCCCTACGTGCCACTTAACTCAACCGTGCAGTGTTCACTACACGTACTCCCTTAACCTGTACATCGCATTCCAAGCTCTAAATAGAATGCAATGGCGATCAGTCAAGGGTAGGCTTACGTTGCTTTCCGTTTTATACGATTCTTTCAAATCAAAAGTTACATAAGATAAAGCAACTGTGCTTGTAAAAGACGGTCAAAAGAAACTATCAATTTGTTTTTCCTATTTGTATAAAAAAGAGGTAGCTAGATAAGTAGAATACATACACGGATAGTTAAAACTAAAACGTATCCAGTTATTTTCATCTTAAAGTTAAGTATTAACCTATCTACTGTCAGTGAGATGCAATAGGAGTGGAGTAGGATACAATAAAATTAACAACTACCTACTCAAAAGCTAGCTTGTGGATGATTCCTTATGACTTCAGACATGCACATTTGTAAGGGTTGCTCAACAACCCTAAGGTATTAAATTGACAACTAGTTATTTACAATTTTACACATAACAAAAACGTGTAATTCCACCAATCATGCACATAATGATGATGAGTGATATGATAGTGAAATGTACGACTGCGAGCCACTAGTCACATTCACAATGCATCAAAAGATATTATTATTCACGGTTTCGAATTCGTGACGTAAACTATTATGAGCGCAAGACCGTTCTAATTGTGATTATAATAAAGGTTTGTTTTGACGAAACAACGTTCGTAGCGTAGGTGAAAGTCGTCGCTGCGGAGTGAACCGCGGCCGGCCGCCCACTAAGCATGAAGGCCATACCACACGCTTCTTTATTACCTACATACCATTTGTGTCATGTATTGTTTTGTGTCAGTCAGCTAAATGCAAGGAAATTGAGCACAGGACTCTTATTACTATCTCGATATCTAAGAGATTTTTACTCTGCGAGGGCTATTATATCGTATGTATGTATTTGGAGAGATTATACTCCGGCCGAAATAAAATACAGAAGAAAACAAGGCCTCTATAATTAATAACAATTTTTTATTCTGTATGTTATTTGATATCTCTGCAATTTGGTTAACTGATTTCGCCGATTCTTTCACTGTTGTATAAGTACAGAGAATTATACCCAGTTATTTCACTCTCATTAATATTTGCTAGATAGATCGTGCTACGTAGATCGAATGGCAAGCATATAGTCATTAATGCTTTGCCAATTCGATTTTTGTGACAATGGACTCGTTATTTTTATTCAACATTTTGTATGATTTAACAGACACAGATAACTCAGGCGTCTTGATGATTTTATTTTTGGAATGAGAATATTCAATAGCATAAAATAGTATTATTTTTTTGTTTTATTTTCTTGATGCTTTTGACGCGGCAATACACGCGTTTTTCTGTAATAAAGGTCATCTCATCACACACGGTGAAGATGCTAAGTACAGTATTTTTTGTTAAGATTCCTTACGATAAAACATTATAGCATCTTAAGGTATTGCACACTGTTAAGATACGACAATATAATATATTATGGTATCTTGAAAAACGGCGAAGGTGTCACACGTATTTGTTAACATAATACTTCCATAGCAAGGCACCTTAAGATGAAGCCAAAGTTACAGGCAGTTTCGCTACGTACAAGTCATGTCGAAACTACTGTGGTTTCGTTGCTACGCTTTCGCAGCCGAGCTGTGCTACGGGCCACGTTGCATAATGATATAAAGTTTTCAAAACCGTCGCCAAAAAGAGGGTTTCTGTGGTGTGTTATTTCCAAACATTCAATGGCTTGATACGTGCATTTTTTTTTTCTTTTATTATTTATTGATCCCTCACAATAGCCTTTTCTAAGCAGTGGAACATACTATAGGAATAATTACCGATTAAAATACTTAGAAATGTTTGCAATAAATGCTTGCCCAAATCTCTACATAGCCTGGGGTTAGATGATGCTGTGTTGATTGTCCGGCATTATTTATTTGTATGTCAACCACATATAATAGATCAATCGCACCGTTGCACACCACAACCTAGCAGAAATAAACCGGTTGTAATATAAGAAGAGATCTAAACAGCTTGATGACTCACTCAATACAGGTTACTAGGCGATGAAGTAATTTATAACTTATGTGTCATCATAAGTTATGAATAATAATGTTAATATTAAGTACGTAAAACACAAATGTATTTGAAGAAAAAAAAGGTGAAATCATTATTTATTTTAATTTGAAACTCAATTTCAGTAACGAATACCATCATGGTATTAGAAGAGCCGATTTTCTTAAATAATAGTAAATACACTTAAAGGTTACCTTTCAAATCAATCTAAAACCAAACTATAATAAAATAGGTGTATTCAATTGGCTACTATGCCTGGCACTCACACACAGGAGTCCCCAATCCAGTTGATTAAACAAACTGTTTGTAGCTACAAAAATTACATAAAAAGTAGACAAAATCAGGTTTTATTTGAATAGGTCCCAGTATTTAGACGTATTTGGAGAACATTTTCCTGCACTCCTTTGTCATAAATACAGCCAGCGTACACTCTTACTTCTGTAGGTCATACGTTAAAGGTTTCTAGGGCGACTACTTAGTACAAGGACATGACATTCGGTTTGTTGAACTTAAGTTGAACTTAAAACATATGGGAATAATTATCATCATCAGCCTATACCAGTCCACTGCTGAATGAAAATATGGGAATAATGTGGTACGTAAATTTATACAGACAACAACAAAAAACGTACACGTTTTTTTTTATTTGGTACATGTTCGATTATGGTGTTCCCTATTTGTTGATAGGCGAGTGTAAAATCTACAGTTAATCACAGTGACTCAATCTGTCTTGCTTTTTATCACTGAAAAAAGCGTGTGATGCCGCGTGCAGAAGCAAGTAGCAAATAAAACAACAAAATTAATACTATTTAATTGTCTTAAATATTCTGATTCATAAAATCATCTTAATATTAAGCAATTTAGCCGGTCTAAGTGAAGTCTTTAAAATATTTAAAAAAAGCAACAATAACAAATTCGATTACGACTTCCTCTACAAATCGACTGTCGAATGGGTAAAGCATTAGGACATAACTGTTTAATTTTCAGTCGAATTACCAAGAATAAAATTGTTTCATGAAATAGTTAAGTGAAAAAATAAATGGTGGTCTACATACATATTTTAATTTTCAAGTCGGGCCTAAAGATCTATGGTCTCTAGCTTAGAGATTGTTGCAAACATTGTTAATAAAACCGAAAGAAAAAGACTATTTGTTGAAGAAAAGATTCCAAAACGACAAAGAAAATTTGTTTTTAAACAAATCTCTTTAGCTTATAAATTGTTGCAATCAATGTTAATAAATCCGAAAGAAAAAAGACTATTTGTTGAAGAAAGAATTCCAAAACGACAAGGAAAATTTGTTTTTAAACATCAACAAAAAACTTAATTTTAAGTAGGTGCGGGATTGTTCTTTTATGTAGATACTTCAAATTATCGAGTAGGGAGTTAGATGATAGTAGGTATAGATAGAGCGTAACGAATAAAATGCTTTACTGTTTTTTTTCATAAAAATGTAGATATGTATATATATAGGTATGTTTATGTATTGTTATTTATTCTATTTTAATATTTATTTATTTCAATAGTTTTGAAATTTGAGTTGGTAGTTTATTATGTACTAATATTTCATAAAATAATATTGTTAGTCAATTTAGAATTTTGTAATTTGCTTCTTATTTATGCACACAGATCCCCGTTCAATCCAACAATCCTATCCATCCACGGTTGTCTGGTAGATATCGCTCTTGAGCGATAAGACCGCCAATTGTTACATATTTGTTTTGTTATTTCTTTTATTTTTGTTTTTTATGTCTATTATGTGTGCAATAAAGCATTTTCTATCTATCTATCTTTTAGGGACTTCAAAAAGAAAGGCGTGGTGTTTGGTTTTGTCACATTTTTGTAAGTAATGTGCCAAAACCAAATCAAATCTGTAACTTGATTTGTTTGCTATCGCCAGCCTACCGTATTAGATAAACTTTGGCTGACGACGCTTGTCTTGGAAGCGGCCTTCTTGAGAGCTTTTTCTAATGTCAACAAAGACAGCGTATCAAATTCTACTCTTGTTTTCAAGAGTGCCATTTTTTTAACTGCTTAGTAGGACTTTCATGTTTAAGGGGGTTCATATGTTTTAATTTGTAAATGTTCCATTGGCTTCGTAAGTCATAAGAACATAGAAAAATAACGTAGTTCAAAAAAAAATTCAACAATTTAGTAAACATTTTGACTAGTGTAGTTTCGTTGGATTCTTGTGGACCACACGACACATACAGTCGTGGTCAACTAATTAGGGACTTTCAAGATAGTGAAGAGCAATTACCGGTTATGTACATATAAATATAAAACCATATTGATTTCTTAGCACCTATTATTTGCATAATTTGGTCCGATTATTATGCTATAAATGGCTGTAAATAAAAGAATAAATAAATAGAAAAAAGTATTTAATATCAAAGGTTGAACATGTATTCAATTTTAAGGTATAATTCTGTAGCTGGACATTTAATTAAGGACAGTAAACTATAATGAAAAATAGAGTTAAACAAAACTAATAATCTGCAGTATTATAATATCTTTAACAGCTCCATTTTATTGCGTGTAAAATCAGTACCCAGTAGCAAAACCTTTGTTAGTAATTACCGCTTGACACCGATGTGGCATAGACATTATCAGTTTCTGGCATGTTTCGACAGGAATGTTTGCCCATGCCTCACAAAAAGCTTCATTAAGTTCATCTAAAGTTGTGGTACGATAAGTGGCAACTTTTTTCTTGATTTCGTGCCAAAGGTGCTCGATTGGGTTAAGGTCCGGGCTATTTGCTGGCCAATCTAGCACCGATACTGACTGACTGGTAAGAAACGACTTGACTGAACGGGCGGTATGTTTCGGGTCGTTATCATGCTGAAACGTCCATATAATAGGGAGATGCTCCTCAGCATAGGGAATCATCGTTTCCTCCAATATTGCCTTGTATTGATGTTGGTCTAAGTTACCCTGAACTTTCCTCACAGGTCCCACTCCACGTCCAGAAAATGAACCCCACATTTTAATGTTTCCACCGCCATGTTTCACCTGCTTTTTTGTGAATCTTGGATTCATTTCCGCTTTTACTGGACGCCGTACGTATTGCCTTCCATCTGAAGAAATCAAATTAACCTTGGTCTCGTCAGAGAATAATACATGTTGCCATTGGGCGTAGGTCCAATGTCCATATTTACGTGCAAACGCCAAACGAGCATTTCTATGTTCTTTCTTCAACAACGGTACTTTGCGAGCCACTCTTCCGAACAACCCTGCTTCTACCAGACGTCATCGAACGGTCCTCGCTGAGACACCAGCTCTTTCGTCTGTCCCAAATACTTCGTGTTTAATTACAATAGAGCCTAGAAACGGATCTTTCTTAGCTAACCTGGTTATCATTCTATCTTCTTGCGGAGTTGTTTTTCTCGATCTTTTTGTTTTGGGCACATTTAAAGTTGTGTTATTGCGTCTGACATGTTGCACTGCATTGTATACCATAGTTTTTGAACAATTTAAATGTTCTGCTATCCTTCGGTATGGCCAACCATGCTCGACAACAAACTTCATGATAATTTTTCGTAGTGTTGGATCGCAACTTTTATTTTTGCCCATTTTTCTTCAAAATATTTTTCAAAACTTAAAATAAAAATCGGGATTGCCGCCAAAACTACCACGAAACAATAAGAGAAGAAGTAAAAAAGTATTGAGATTCAAACTTTGAAAATAGAACGCAATATCTCAGTGTCCCTAATTAAATGGCCAGCCAGCAATATTTGAACAAATAGCACTATGATAATCTATCAGCTATACTGTAAAGAGGTTTAATGTTTAAGAAGTTGTTATTGTTTGTATAATCGGGCACATCAATGACTAATTATACTTACATGTAAAAGATATGGAATATTTTTAAGACTCGTTGAAAAAAATAAAAAAAAATCACAATTTGGCCTAACTAGAGATTGTCCCTAATTAGTTGACCACGACTGTATATCACTACAGTAAAATATACCGTACTACAGCCGTAGTACTTAAACAAATTAGTGTTGGAACACAACATCCACATAAATCGCATTTTTTAGCGATTATTGTCTCTGCTTTTTGTAAAAAATAAGTTTTAAATGAATTCGTAACGTTTATCCTGCCATGGTGCCGTAAAGGTGCACTCAAATATCTACTATAACAGAATTAAGATCAAGTCCTTAAGATTATGGCATTTTAGATAAATACGCCTAAAATAGCGCAAATTAAATGTCGAAATTAATGTGTACTTAAAATGTGTACCAGTACCTTGATATTCAGGAAAGTTTGGTGCAATGGGCACCGACTCCAACATTAAACTGCAAAAAAGAAAATAGTTTCAATATTTTTACATTAGTTTTGTTGATTTATTAATTGAGTACTTTTGTCAAATTTTTTTTTATTTTTGCAATTTGGCTGACCTAAGGCTTCGTGAATACTAGGCGAGATTATTTATTTATTCTTTATTGCACAAGAAAAAAAACCAAAATACATACATAAAACATTAAATTTTAAAAATATGGCAAAGGCGAGCTTAACCTTAAACAGAGTTCTCTTCCAGCAAACCTTATTGGGAGAGAGAGAGACCAAGTTATAAAAGTGGGTAAATAGAGGAGATAAGTTCTATGTACTTAAACTACTTGTTTCCAAGCTATAAATAAATTTTGATTTTCAAGAGTACAAGAAAGAAGAGAAACGCAATGATTTTTATAGAAACATCTTCAAACGATAAATTGTAATTCCTACGAAAAGTTAAGTACTCGAACAGTTTGACGCTTTGGACCAGTTTGATAAAACGTACAAAAAGTAAAAACATTTGCACGCTTGCTATGTTTAAAAAATTGTTACAAATTGACTTCGTAAAAAAGTATATCGGATCAACCTATAGCCCGCGAATACAGTTATATTTTTTGTTATGTCTGAAAAGTGGTCGGGGCAGTCGCACGCGCACCACGTGGGTAGCTGTGACTCATTCTAACTTCGACGACAACTTTATGCACCGTTCTAGAGCCTAAAAACTAGTAGGTATAATACGTGTAGTCATTTGCATGTTACCGATATCGTATCGCGTCAAACATTTTGTGTGGCGCGAAGTCTACAGATATTTTGACTGAGTAATAATTAGCATAAAGAGAAAAACTCTTGAGAAAACCCAAGGTAGTGAACAAAAGTCGTTGTTGGTCGTTACTCGTTATGAATTGAGCTTGTTTGATACCATTGCCTGCAGCCTCGCACGCGTTCTTTTGGGTGCTTAATGTCAATCCAGACCGGAGCCTACTTCTATGCAAAATTTCAGTCCGATCCGATTAATCGTTTGGGCGTAGAAGTAACAAACATCCACACTTCCGCATTTATAATGTTTGTGATTATGAGTGTGTCAGTCATATTTAATAATAGTTTTAATTTAAAGTTCCGATCGCCGTCTCGGCACAAATGTTTGTACGGCCTGCAGACGTTCGTGCCAAGTTATCTGAATGTTTTCTATGTAAAATAATCTAAATATGATATGAAATGAAGAAAAATCTAGTAAGTAGAACCCATAAATAATACAAACCCTTTGTTTTAGGGGGGCTGGAGATGGGGCTAGATATAATGGTGAGTGAATTGTCCAGCATTACAATTTTTTATTTATAAATAAGTATATACAGTCGACTCTCGTTAATTCAAACCTGCGATAATTCGAACCTCTCTATTATTCAAAGTTATCACGAGTTCCCTACAAAATCTCTTTATATTTCGAACTAAATCAATACATTTTTATGCACTTGGTTATTCGAACGAAAAAATCATTGCTATGAAACAAAACGACGCGTTAATTCGAACTCATCGGCGTCCAACACTCGACAATTCAAAGTTGCAGAGAGAAAGAGGCGGAAGTACATTTTGCGACAAGTTCAAACTTGTATCAACGAACACGAGCCTTTGTTTTTGTTATGATTAGTTTGACTATTTGACACTTCCGCACGAATTGGTTTGTTTAGTTGTGTTTCAGTTACTGTTTGTTGTTTCACTTGTTGGCACTTTTTCTGTTAAAAAAAGTTATTGAACAGTCTGAGCAGCAGCAATGTGCTTTGAAGCAAACCAGTATAACAGAGTTCTTTCGAAATATTAATTAATTCACATTATGAATATGTACATGTATGTACACGAATGTACCTCTAAAACTTTTGTCATTGTTATAGAATAGCATTAAATAAATAATAATTGATCAACACTTTATAATTCGAAGTTTTATTTATTGTCTCTCACAAATTTCGAACCATTTCATATTTCAAACACTCAATAATTCGTAATATTTTAAGAGTCCCTCGAGTTTCGAATTAACGAGAGTCGACTGTACTTACTTTAAGAATGTTTAATGCATACGCTGTTGGCGTTGCTTTTTTAATAAATAAATCAATAAATTCAATACACGACTGGAGCTCAAGGTCCAGCTAGACTGACATTTATGTAGAGATAGGTAGGTCTATTTAATGACGATCTGCGTAATAATAATAATATAACAGTTTTTTGTACCGACCCGCATCGGCTCGTTATTATCATTGCTGGCCTAGCCAGGCCATTTCAGCTGTCGATGTTAGCTCGTCCAGTACACTAAGTAAAAACACGGCCTAATGACAATAGCTCCTATTTCATGAGTCATAGTTGGGCTCGTCACGTTGGTACCTCCTCGTTAGGTAGGTAAAGCGGTGTTTATTCACAAGGGATGGCAGTTTTTGTAATTTAGTGTCGCTAATATGGTACTTACATCGGCAACGCAACTGAAATGTCACTATATTGTACACAAACGTTTGGATGGGTGTACGTACGTGATAGTTTTTCAAGCAAAAATACAGTACGGATTGTGAAGTCACCTGAGGAGGGCGCATTGCACATAATTTTGTGTAAAGATAGGCATAGGATTTCGCCTTCATAGGAGCGACTGAGCATACGTTTTTGGAAAGACATAAGCGCAAATATCTATTTATTTTTTATTTACAAGAAAATTACGCACTATCGCGCTTACTAATTTAGTAGCTGGGTTAGAAGAGCCAACAACTTAGTAAAAACCAACGAATTAAAACATAAGTAGAAAGCTGAGATCTCGCACAAATTATGTGTGAAACATGGCACTTTCATGATTCTTTTTACCCTATTTTGTTCAATTATGTTTTCTCATTAAAGGAACCAAAAAAATGTAGAATTTTAAGTAAATCGAGATTTATACTACGGGTATCCCGTATCTGATTCTGAGATCTAGCCTAGTTTGACAACCAAACTAGCTATGATTGTTCCGCTAAAGTAGGTATTATGCCCATATTTTGCGTGGGAAGGCAAAGACAGAGTAGGTAACAAACTTTTGTCACACAAAATAATAAACGGATATTTTATATGATATTTTGCATACAAGCTAACGTACATGCTACTATATACACGAGACAATGGCATGCGAGACAGGTAATGTTGTAAAAATAATGAAAAGCAATGGAAAAAAAGCAAAGTACGAAACAAAAGAAAGTCTAAAAATAGCAATCGCAACGAAAATAAACAAGAAACAGCAGGCTTGACATAAAAACAATTGCTAAAGCAAAATAACTTAGTGCCTAATTAGTTCTATGAGTAGATCAAGATGAGCCAGCACGTAAGTGTCGGGTACGTCGACCGCATCGTTCTGTCCTGTTTTTATACGCGCGAGGCCAATATCCTCATCTCTAACGGTCTGGTTACACCGCACGAGCTAGCGTGTTAAGCTAGCATAGGGAGTTACACTTATCATGTCTCTCTTCCTCACGACCACATGTTACGTTAAGTGCTCAACATACCTCTTTTAAAGAAGGTGTTTCGCCATCATGTCTACTCTATTCCGACAGATTCAGACACAGAATTGTTTTTCATTTTTCCCTTAGGCAGTTGCGTTCATCAATAGTAAAAAGCTAGGGACACTGAAAAAAATAATAGACAGCCTCTGTCGCGCAATGAGCGAAAGTCCGTCTGCACCGCAGGAGGTTGCGGGTTCGATACACGGTTGGTTACCAGGTTGTCTGGCAGAGAACGCTTTTGAGCGACAAGACCGCTAATTGTCACTTATGTTATAATTGTTTCATTTGTGAATTATTTTTTATGTTTAAGTGTGTAATAAAAGTATTTTCTATCTATCTATCTTATCTACTTGCCTCGGGACAAAACTTTGTAAGATTTTCAGATGTACATAGTATTGTAGTGTATTTTGGTAATTTTTATTTAATAACAAATTTTTATTGTTAATAAAGGTTTGGTTTAACATATTTATTCAGAAAGAAAATAACAACCAAATAACAAATTTAAATTAAAACTAGTATTTACAATAGAAACAATTAAGCTATCTGCAAACTGTTGCAAACAATCTACAGGTAGCTCAACTGATAATAACTTAATAACATAAATTTAAACTTTGAATCTGATAGAATTGTATAACTATTAATATATATATATATATATTTAACACAGTTATTTTAGAATATTTTAACAAACTTCTAACCTTTATTATTAATAGGAAGTACCTACGATAATGCCCACAAACAATAAAATTTACAAAAAAAAAACAACTATTGAAATTCAATTATGATAGATTGTTTGCAACAGTTTGCAGATAGCTTAATTGTTTCTATTGTAAATACTAGTTTTAATTTAAATTTGTTATTTGATTGTTATTTTCTTTCTGAATAAAGATTTTAATTATGACACAATTTTAGAGGTTTTAGTATCTGGTATTGAGATGTTTATTTATTATGCTTCTAGTAGAGACAGGCTGTTTACAAAATAAAAGGACTATGCACAATACAAATGCAAAACAATAGATATACAATAATAACCTCTCAATCAATGAAACATTTTATTCACACTTCTAATATGGACTGTCAAATAATAGAAGGATATGCACGCAATGAAGTATTAGGGTCGCCGTAAACGGGCCACATGCGACAGCCACAGACCGTAGTTATTTGATACATCCAATTTTAATAAATATACACAAATATAACAAGCATTTCGATAATCTTTTAATCGAAACTGACGTAAGGGAGAGAGATATCGCGCGAGTGGCGTGTGGCGGCCTTTTGTGACCGGTCCAGGTTACAAGAAGTGAGCAGCGACAATTTTAGCGTGTGGCGGCCAACAGCGTCAACCATGTGCGGCGAGTGTATATAAAATGTATGAAAACTACAGGATATATGCCTGTAGTGGCATTTAGTGGTTGTGGCCAGTGGCCGGTGTGTGGTGATCCTAAAAGTTACTAAAGTAACTAATCCATTTGTATATGCCAGTCACCAAAGCTTTCCCAACTAGCCCTTCACGTTGTTTTGAGAATTTCATCAGATGCTTTCTCTGCTTGCTTTTCATTCAGAACAGTTCGTAAAAAGGTGACAGATACATGTAGGTAACTTTTTATAATTTCAGTTCCGTACAATTATATTAATCCTGCATTATCTCACTATTGGGAGAAAATATATGTATGTGGATTTATGTTGGTACATTTTCCTTTTTTTCTTGATGAGATTTTTTCTTATGGGGCATTATCTTAATAGTTAAAAATCCACGTCATTTATTATTTCTATACATTAGAGGGATCTTCTTTTTTTTTAAATGTCTTATTTGCCATGCCTTTGTTAACATTACTTTAAACTACCTACTAATTATACTACTCCTACAACATTCCTCACAGATAAATAAGACTAGTAAATAAATAAATGACCTAGATGTATGTATTTATTATTAGCACTAGGCCCAAAACATACAGGCATGAGTAAATTACTTTGCCAGTAGATTAACAGATAGATGAAAACATAATCATTGGCGAGGTTCGCTCAGCTCATCAGCTATTAAGCCACTGCATTTTTTTACACAATTACTCACTTGGCCGCATTTGAGTGTTTACATTACCAAAATTATGCAGTATTCTAAGTTAAAGTAAAGTTGCGGGTACGTCCAATGAATTGAATACAAGGACATTATTTGCTGTATTCGGCCGCAATAAATAATGATCCCAACGGACAGTTAGCTTTATCAACAAAAGCAACACCTATGTGGGAAACAAAAAACTAAACTTTTTTGAAGTAAGATACTCACATTTAGCTGCTAATAAACTAAGGCACTTTCACAAGTCTAAATAGTCAATGCGTAAATCGGTTATCAAGTTTTTAAACTTTCGTATTGGGAATTATTAAAATAACTTATAAAAAGTCGGAACCGCCCAGCTGGCAAAATTTACACCACAGACAGATGAAAAATTGTGGAGAGCAAGAGAACGAAACTGACGGATGACAACATGAGTAAATAGTGAACATTCACCGACAGCGCCATCTTACTTTAAGACATTGAACTAACCATAAATTCGACCACATGAATTGACTTTTTTACTTTTACGTAAGGTTAGAACTTAGAAGGTTTGCTTTGTGAACGAAAAAGTGGTTTGTGTAGGACAGGTAACTTTTTCCGATCAGGCTAAAGTTTTGCATAGGTAGATATAGTTCTAGACCTCGAGCCAGGCACCTATGTGGAACTGCATTGAGCAGAACTGCACTACCTACAGCAGAAATATGCGGGTCAATGGGGGTAACGCGGCCTATAATTATTTGGATGAAATAGTATGAGATAAAGGCTTTTTTTGAGATTTGGTCAAATTTTACGAGCATGCCACGCCGCACAGTTTCTCGGACGCGTAGTGCATTTGCTTGCACATTTAGTTAGTACTGTTCTGATCAAAACATAAACCAACTCATTATTTACATGAAGCTAAATAAACAAGTTTTAAGTATTTAGACAACATAATAATTAGGGCATCATAATTGGGTGTGCGACAAAGCCCTTAATAAAAAATAAAAAAATAAAATCTTGTTTTTATAACTTACGTACTTCAGTGTTCAAAGCTAGATGGCGCTGATGCCTATCCCATGAATATCAGAATAAATTATGGTGTAAGAGAAGTTGCCGTTGCCTGCCATAGAGTTCCAAGCGAACCAACAAACGAAAATGATGAACCATAGACTAACATTAAGCGCGAGTTGTGTAAGGCTGATTTCGTTCGTCCAATTTTCAATTCGTAAATTGGCGCATTATTTAAACGTCCACAAGTGACCTCTACGAGTTACGCAGTGTTTGTTTTCGGCACAGTTATTAAGAGTCTTTCATACTGGAGTGGCAAACTATACAAGTAGTGTGCGCGGAGGTAAGGCCGAGCAGTCAAAACAAAACAAAAACCAAAATGAGTGGTAACGTTTGGGAGGTAAACCCTTATGAAGTTATGAACCTTTTCCGCGGTTTTAATTTTGTTTTGTCAATCAGTATCTAGGTATTTCAGCATACAGCCAAGGTGTAAGTTTGCAAAAATGTTATTCTTATTGCATTATCTTTTTTCAATTCGGTCAACGAATTAGCATTGCTATTCGTCCAGGGTGCTGAGAAAATTCTGGTGACGTTATCAGTAAATTTGTAGGATTTATATTTTATTTATATATACCTAGGTACCTACTTAGGTATTTTTTATTTATTATAATAAATCTTCTTGTTTATTTGTATGAAGCATATTTTTAGGGTTCCGTACCTCAAAAGGAAAAAAGGAACCCTTATAGGATCACTTTGTTGTCCGTCTGTCCGTCTGTCCGTCTGTCCGTCTGTCCGTCTGTCAACCCACTTTTCTCAGAAACGCGTAGAGTTATCGAGTTGATATTCACATCATATACGCAGGCTCGTAACCTCTTGAAGCCTCGATATAAATCAAACTTCTAAGTCAACGCAATCAAAAGTTACAGCTGTTTATGTCTATTTTTTTTCAATTTTCCTAGGGAATCACATGCACACAAAACCTATAGGGTACTTCCCGTTGACCTAGAACCATGAAATTTGGTGAGAAGCAAGGTCTTATAACACAATTAAAGGGAAAAATCTGAAAACCGTAAATTTGTAGTTTATTCACAGAAAAAATAATTTTTTAATCTTGCCATGGACCAAAAACCTTTAGGGTACTTCCCGTTGACCTAGAACCATGAAAATTGGTGAGAAGCAAGGTCTTATAACACAAGTAAAGGGAAAAATTCGAAAACCGTAAATTTTTAGTATATTCACAGAAAAAATAATTTTCGAATCTCGCCATGGACCAAAAACCTGTAGGGTACTTTCCGTTGACCTAGAACCATGAAATTTGGCAAGAAGCAATGACTTATAGCACAAGTAAAGGGAAAAATCAGAAAACCGTAAATTTGTGGTTTATTCATTCAATATAGTACATTGTTACACTAGGGTTGGACGTAACTTATTTAGTCTCGAGACGCCAATAGTTCGAGGGACTAAATAAGTTAGTACGTCATAACATAATCGTTATCAAATCAGAAAATTATTGTGCCTTATTCGTCTGGATTTGACTGATTTCTTTGCTAAAGAGTAGGAGTTTGTACGGAACCCTTGATGCGCGAGTCTAACTCGCACTTGACGTTTTATTTATTTATTATAATAAATCTTCTTGTTTATTTGTATGAAGCATATTTTTTTATTTAATATTATGTAGGTACGTAATCTACACATTTACCTACCTAGTATAATACCTAAGTGTGAAGACTATTTGTAATTTGTTGTTTTTGTCTTGTTATGACCAACTCTTCCCGTGGGTGCCGTAGGACGCGACCAAGGGACATACACTAGGGGGTGGGCAGCAGCACCTCTCGCAGAATAGATCTACCACCGAAATGCGATCCCTAACCCGTATGCCCAGCGTGGGGATAATGAGCTATGGCCCCCTACGAGATAAAAAATCAGGAGGAAGCCTTCGTCCAGCTGTGGACCATTGTAGACTGTTGAGGTGAGATGAGGTGAGGTCTTGTTATGGGCGCGAACTATGGCGAAACTTAGTGAAACGGATAGGAGTAGGATTTTGCGTATCAAGGAGCGGTACAGAGCAGAGCGGCTTAAGCGCAAAAATCAAGTATTTGATGATTATCTATTAATTAGGAAATTTATAAAAAAAAGTATTATTTAATATACGGTAATAAATGACGATAAAAATAACTTATGATTGATAGTTTAGGAGTAAAGCGGTAGGTATATTAACAGAGAATACAGATGGGAGGTACAATACAATTTCTGATGCTTCATTTTCAAACATACGGGCCTTGTATCCCATAGATACCTAATTATGTATTTTTTCAAAACTGTTTCAATAGGTAATGAAAACAGAGGAAAAAGGGTTTAACGTATCTGGGTTAGAAAAGTTAAAATCTTTTTTAATTTACGTCAATTTACATTTAGTCTAGTCTAGTATAATCGGGCGCAGCCGCCAGTATAAAGTTTGTGATTTAACCATATACATATTTATCCCTCGGCAAATATTTAATACTATGGAGTAGGTAACTATTTGTTTATAATTATGAAGTTTTTTAAAAAATATTTTGTGTATGTCAGTAACTACTTACTGCTGACAACGACGCTATCCACCACCTGGTAGATAGGGATAGATAAGATACGAGTACCTACGCCGCGTTTCACCACCCGCTCCGTCAGCGGTTTTTCTTTTCGAGAACTTTCTCTTTCAACTTCGCTTAATCCCGTCAAAGTTGTCGTATAAACGTACAATGTTTCCTTGTATTTTTTGCGTAGGAAAGGAACAAACACGCTATTGAGGCTAAAGGATTTTTTTAGCAAATTACAAACAAACAAATCGGACTTTTCGAAATGAGCTTTTAGCGTGTGCTCGGTAAGTTTGCCTTTACAGTGACGAGCAGAAAACTGTATTAATGCAAACCTATGTAAGGTTCGGCACCTACCAATGGTATGAAAATTCAACTAATACTAACTCCTACATAATAAAATAAATGTGACAGTCTGTTTGAATGTTTGTTACCACTAGTTAAGTCGTTTCGGACGTTTCGTTTCCCACGGAGTGAACTGAAAAGATTTCAAAATATATTTGTTGGTATTAGAAAACTCGTTTGGTTTCTCATACCAACAAAAATATTTTTATTACAACCCTAAAGAAAATTTCGTTATAGTGTTCTTTCGAGATTGTGATCGTTCGGTCTACAGTTTTTCGAAGTTGTGTGCTTTCGGTATTCCGTTTTGCGGCCTGCTGTACTTTCGGTATTTCGTTCTTTCTAGATACCGTTCTCCGTTATTTCGAGTACCGGTATTCCGTAGGACAGTCCAAAACTAGATGTCGCTACTAAAAGTTGACGAGCTCTGAATCGCGCTAACGAAGCGTTTCACGTATTTAATGGTTCTTCGAACAGTTTTTGTACCTTTCATACTCTAAGCACTCAGCAAATCTTAAATCGCATGGTATCACCATTGATACACATAGCGAATTTTTTAGGAGTAGGTACGGGCACTGTCTTCCTACGCATATAAGTAATCACGACGAAGCTACTACTATGTACTTAACTACCAAGTTGATATGTCACAATAAAATAGTAAAAATAATGGCCGTTTATTTTATGTTAATCTCCTATGTCATTTTATTTTTTGCAGAGATGCGTAAACAGAAATTGGTGGTCACCAAGAGAACTTCGCAACTAGAAAAAATAAAATTGTTTCAGAGGAATTAAAAAAAGCTAGATAGGTATCCCAAACCGCCCAATAATTTTTTTGAAAATACCTTTGTATAACATAAAAATAAAATAAAATAGATGGCGGCGCTAGTGTAAGTCAGGGTACCGCCTAAGGATACAATACAAATAATGTTTAAAAATGTTTATCATATTTTTAGTAGCAAGAATTGATGTAAAAATATTTTATAGAGAATCGCACCCGCAACTTCCTGCTTCGCAGGCAGACCTACCAGAGTCGATAAGTAATGCAACTGAAACTACCTCTTAGGTTCCATAGACCGTAGATGTTTTTTAATTACTAATAAACTATGGCGATAAAATACCGAAGAAACGAAAAACATAAGAGGAAGGTTCTATTATTATGTTCGGCTGTAGGTATGCCTTTTTTTGTATGTTTGTCGAACTTGTCAATTATATACCGGTTTGCAAAATAATTTCGCTATTGTATGGAGAATGATCTCGGAATTCCGCTGTCTGTCCGCCTGTCCATCAGCCCCGTACGTACAGCCACGTACGTTATGATGAATCGTAAAAGGTAAAAAGGTGAAATTTTCACAGGTGTTTTTCTGTTGATAAAACAACAAATAAAAATAAAATAAATGTGGAAATTAATGGGCTTCCCATACAAAACTGTGTTTTTTTTTCTATTATTGTTGTGTTTTTGGTTTTAACCGTAATAATTACGGTTTAAGTTAACAGTCTTACTGTTAACTTAAACCGTAATTATTACGGTTAAAAGTCTTAGCAAAGATTCAAAGTCTACCTATTATAGGTAGACTTACGGATGAAGTTTTCTAAAAGTAAGTAACACGTAGGTATAGGTACTGTATTACTGTGTTCTGTGTAGGTACATACATATTTAACAACCTGTTTATCAACAAATAATAAAAATAGAAAATTGATGTGGGTCTCAAATGGTCTGTGCAGTCTCCGCCAGTAAAAAAAATATGTTTTTATAAAATTGCTAGCTAGATGTCGCTAATAACGAGAACGCACGGCATTAAATGAGATTGATGACTTGTTTCTCTTCAAGTAATCAGTGGGTTCTTTTTCCGAAACAGTATTGATCGATGGTACGGAACCCTCCGCGTACGAGTCGTCGTTCACTTGGCCAGTTTTTTTTATCAATTAAATTATAGTTAACTATCATTGCTCTTCACGTGTTTTCAGCCTTAGCTTAGCTCGGTTACCTAAGGTGTATAGGTTTTACATGTAAAAATCATACTATTTCGATGATAATTACGACGGGGATTAATTTTAGAAGGCTGCGAACTCTTTCACTTAATCAGGGTAAAAAGGCAGGTACTTACAGATTTATAATGCTTTTTATGTAGCGACCTAATTTTGGACTTGCATAACTTACTTATTCTTCTATAAAATTTATATAGGTACCTAGTACCTAGTAAACGTACTTATAAAATAACAAAACAGAACAGAAGCTAGTTATTTTTAAAGTTTAGTTGTTTCCCGGTTATTGTCATATTTCTAAGCCGGATGCGCCGGGTGGGCTGCTCCGGGTGTCCGGGACATATACTAATAGCGAAAAATGTTGCGGCTACAGCAGAGTGCCGTGTGGCATTTGTTAAAAAGTTGCTGGGTGTTATAATAGTTGATGGAATAACAAAATTGTTTTCTATTTACCGAACCCTTTATTTACAGCTAGCAGTGTGGTGCAATTTTTTTTTGTACCACCCCAACTCTTCCCGTGGTGGGTGACGTAAGAGGCGACTAAGGAACATACACCGGGGCGGGCAGCAGCGCCTCTTGCAGAATACATCTACCACCGAAATGCGATCCCCAAGCTGCATGCCCAGCGTAGGGATTATGGGCATTACAGCCTCATGAGATAAAAAAGTTGAGAGCTGTCAAGGGACACCCGGATGGAACGAAGTTCCATTCTATAAGAGAGAGAGAGACAGACAGAGAAACATGCGCACGCCGCACGGCTTACAATAGCTTACTATAGCAAAAAGTGTCGTTACAACTTTTCGTGAGATTTTTTTCCGTCCAGTCCCCTTTCACAACGCGCGATAAGGAACTTAGTTCCAAAAATCAGAGGGAAGCCTGCGTCCAGCAGTGGACCATTATAGGCTATTGAGGTTGAGGGTGAGGTTATTTATAGCGGTCGAGTCCAATCCGGGGCGAAAGAACGAATGTTTGTGCATCAGTCAGCTACCAGCTACAATGAGAAAATAAAACTCTTCGGCCTGCTAACAATATCTTCGTCAGCGTTTTAGTTTCAAGTCTAGAGTATATTTTACACTAGTCATAAGTCATCTATAATGACCGTTCACCGTAAGATTATGACTTGTGTATGTAGGTAGGTAATAAGTAATTACATACAACATACAAGGCAGTGGACATGTTACGGTGAACGGACATAGTTTATATTTGCTTATGTATCTTTAGTTTTCTGTCCTGTGTGTAGCAACCAGTTTTGTTAATCTACACTAATATTATAAAGATGAAAGGTTTGTATTTTTGTATGTAACGAATAAACATGAAAATACTGGACCGATCAAAATTTTTGACGTAAGAAAGCTACATAAACACTGAGTAACATAGGCTATAGAATATTCATCCGTGTAAAGTTGGGGCGGACAACTAGTCTACCAATAAAAAAACCTTGCTTCTCAAAAGGAGGATACAAAATTCTCAAAGTTGCTGTAACAATGCTCCAATATGGTCAATGGTAAAATTGGACGGTAACGTGACAAAATTTTTATCGTTGTTCTTTTGACAAGAGTGCGTGGGTACAGTACGTGCAAGAACCCTTTCCAGGCTACTTAATCATGTATTCAAAGTAGAAGAATACCTGTTGTATCCACCGTCAAGTGAATAAAAGGGTAGACATTAGGCGTTTTGAAGCGCGCGCTTTGGTCAGGGAGGGACCGAATTCACACAGCGGATCGAGTTTTACAGTACCTATCGTTTTTCACGTTTCCTTCACTACGATCGTTTACTTAATCCGAAATACAGTCGGCTGTGTGAACTAGCTCGTACGTAAACGCCATCAAGGAAAAAAATGATGCTTTGGGAATGAGCCCTTACGCGTGCTTTAAAAACAGTGTGGTTCCTACGACCCCCAACGAGTTATCAATAAAATGATTAATGAAAGCTTTCATTTCAAAACCAAAAATTGTCGTTAAATATCATCATCATCATCATCAGCCTATACCAGTCCACGGCTGGACATATAGGCCACCCCTAATGAGCGCCATAGCGCCCTGTCTTCAGCTTGCCGCATCCAGCATCTGCCAGCAGTCTTTCACAAATCGTCATCCCACCTGGTCGGAGGGCGTCTTACACTACGTTTCGGCAAACGTAGTGTAAGACGCCCTCCGCGGTTCCACTCAAGAACACCATAATATCGAGAAGAACCGACAACCGCTGGGGTAAACGTTAAATATGTTCCACCAATATTCCTTATGCTTTGTAACCCCTTAATATACAAAACAGGTTTTGAATCGGAGTATAGAAACGAAGAAGTTTAGAGGACCAGATGGTAAGACACGCGTTACCAAAGCGCGCGTTTCAAAACTCCTAATGTGTTTTAAAACTTAGCCCCGTATTAAAGCTTGCTCAGTCGTGGATCTTGAGTGAAATTTATGTCGTAGAAAATCGTTACTCGGGAATAGATCGATGACATGAGTAAGCTTTCTTTTTAAAGGCCTAATGGTAGTGCACTACATGGATCTAGCCTGTGTTCCATGAGTGCACTCATTTTGGGCAGCGTGACATTAATTACTAGCGGTCAGTAGTCGGGATTTAAATAATTACCTAACTCGCCTCGAATTGAATTCTAGCGCCAAGGAACTACGAGGTAATTTCTAAATAGAAAGTACCTAAGCTATTCATATAATATATAACCTATTTATATAATAGGTTGGGAAAAAGCTCCTTCGCATTTTTTAGAAAATTTAAGACATTTTTAAAATGCGCGGAAATATTGTCATTACTCTATTTGAGTTCTAAATTCAAACAGCACACCGTTCCATACAGTATTGCCGGCGCGGTCTTCTTTCCAAATTCAAAGAACGCGCCGAGAAGTGATTTTGGTTTTTCAGTCTACGTAAATATGATACTTCGCGTGTTCTTCACAGATTTATAAGTTCTTTGAATTTGGAACGAAGACCGCGCCGGCAATGTTGTATGAAGCGGTGTGCTGTTTGAATTTAGAACTCTTTCATCTATCGTACACTTTGCGTTCTCGTGGCTGTATAGCCACAGATGCGTTTACCTTTCGGCACAAACTGTAAAATAAAAAATAAAAATTGGCGCTAAAGCGGAGTTCGTTGTTATTTTTGTTGTGATTTTGAAAGTGAAAATGAAATGGACTGCAGTTACCAGATTTAAGATCGGAAGCTAAGTTAGCGATGGAAAACCTGCTTCCAGCGAAATCAAAAGAAAAATATATGAAAGTAGGTAATGTGAAAATTTCATGTTCTGGATAAAAGAGAAAAATGCAAAATTGTTATCCGAAACAGTGTTTTTGGCGTTTTTCAATGAAATTGGTTGCTAAAACTAAAAAGCAATCTACATTATGGGCGATTTATTCTATGCTCAAATTTACATAATTGTCCTAACATGAGCAATGTAAGTTATATTGCTCATGTTAATTTAGTAGTTTTTTTGTAATATTAATTTACTTTATTATGTAAAATGCCTTTTTTTATTTCCTTGCATTTTTTTAAGAAAAGCACTATATTATATGCCTCTGCCGAAATGGCAATTGCCTGTCTCGTATCATTCATTGAAACTCATACTCGCTCGACCTGCAATTGCCTATTTCGCTGCCTTTGCAATAATGTACTATTATTTACATTTAACTAAAGTATGTAGGTACCATTTTGTTCGATAACTTTTTGCCATCTTTTAGTTAGGGACATGATCCCATTGCTATAGACATTTTGGGGCTTCTGATCATAATACCGCGATAAGTGGTTTTGGTAGTTCTCTCGTGATGTTAACCTGACACTGCCTAAAGAATTCTGAAGAGACCGAAACAGGTGGAAATCTGAAGGTGCACGGTCAGGACTATACGGCGGATGCATTAACGCCTTCCAACCAAACTATCTTAATTTTTGCTGACTGGTTAAAGATGTGTGAGTTCTAGCGTCTGTTCTTCCAGCCGCTTTCTCTCAACTTCTTGCTTTAATCTCATCAGTTTTTCGCAGTAGAGTTCAGAATCGATGGTCCTACCTGGTGGTAACAGCTCATAATGAATAATGCCCTTCCAATCCCATCACACACACAGCATATTTTCGTATCTCTGCCTTAACTAAATAGAATAAAACTATTACAGAGGCATTCAAAAAAGCTTATGATAGTTATCACAAAGTGGAAGATGGATTTTTGAAAATTCTTTTGTTAAACGGATTATTAACATAAAGTAGGTGGCGGCGCTAGTTTGGGTGGGGTATGCGCCTTAAACCAAATTTGTGCTTCTCTCACAGTTTTTTTTTTGACGGATTTGCTAACCAAAATGGGCACACCGTCAAAAGAGATAGTAGTTAAGGTTGTCATATCGATTTTAGCAATCATCCATGGGCAATGATGACTTAAGTCTTCCTGGGGTTTACTAGAAGACCATGGACTTTAGTCCACGTGGTACGCAAAAGGTCATCATTTATTTTGTTAATTGCGATTCTTCAACGTAAGGTCTGAAATTGGAGCTTTTGGGTAGATTTGTAGACAATTAGTCTCTTCTTTGAATATTAATTCAGGAAAGGTTAAACGCTGTAGCCAGTGATATTATGTTAAAAAATAAACACAGTTTATTTTAAAAATAATCTTTTTTTCGAAACAACTTCCCATAACAAGTAAAATGAAGGTTATGTTGCAGTGTGAATTGTCCGCATTTTTTTATTTTTTTTATGGCATTAATCAAGACAATGTCTTGGTTACTGTAGGTACATAGGTATATTTTTATGAAGTTTTATTATGTGTATTAATATAGGTTTTTCTTATGACTAGATTTAGAATAAAGACAAGGCATGTTCACGTTAATCTTGTCATAATGGCTTAATTAAACGGTTTGTAAAGGCCTACTAAACATTGCATCAGTTAATCATTTACCTACACGACTACCATTTTGGTAACAAATGATTTATTAATCTCACAGATCCGAATTAATATTTTATAGTTCTCTGTTTATGGCAACGTGAACTGCTATTAGCTAAAGTAATAAAGGTATTGTATTAAGTGCCTTATACTTATTAAGATACTATAAACAATAAAAAAATAGATCAATAACGCGAACTTGTAGGCAAAAATAGCCGAGTTCCAGAAATCAGAAATTTCAACCGATTGCATTAATTGGTTATTTTTAAGTTACCAATGTTTACATTATTGTTTGATAAAATTACAATGTATTAAATAAATAAATAAATAAATAAATAATGCTGGACAATTCACACAGCATTATCTAGCCCCAAGGTAAGCAGAGCTTGTGTAATGGGTACTAGATAACTGATATACATAATATTATACATTACATAGATAGATATTTTTTTATTATACATAGAAAACACCCAGACCAACGGAACAAATTTCTGCAGATCGTACACAAATTTGTTCCGAGGCGGGGATCGAACCCGCAACCTTTTGCGTCGCAGGCAGACTCTCGCCCGCTGCGCCACTGAGGTCGTGTATTATATGTAGACTTTATGAAATAATAAAATAAGGCTCTAATATTTTAAACAAAATAGGTATATAGGCAATCTAGACGCGAAGCTATTCCTTAGCACTTTACACGAAACTTTAGCAACTCTGATTGGAGGCCTAGGTCAGTACCTAGGCATCCAATCAGAGTTGCGAAAGTTTCGCCAAGCGACAGTTCGCTTGGCCACATTTCGACCATGGTGAAGCAGATTCACCAAGATTTAAGCCAACAGCACTAAAACTTGTAACCGGCTAAAAGGGTAACTTACACAGTGACCCATATTTGTTTATTCAAAACAGCATGTTTTGTTTGGCTTATGGCGTTTTTACACGAAACCGGTGCGTATTCCAATGTTAATCTTGATACAACGCACGTCACGTCTAACGAACATAATGGTAATTCTAACACACTTTTAGTCTTAAACGCTAGTTTTAGATCTATTAGAATCTACCCCCATGACGTTAGTTATGATTTCATAACGACTAGAAATCTATGTTCCAGACTAGAAACAAAGCTCTTATGAATCATGAATAATTAATCTATCAAGAACCTGCATGAAATTGCCTTGTAAACTTTATTACACAACAGAGGCATATTAACAACAATTGAAACGACATTATTACAATTATATCAATCTAAAAACATAAATCGATTCCCTGAAAATCTAACCATCACCAGAAGGCTGTGTGCAAAGAGGTATGCTCGGAGTTTCACTGAAGGACAAGATTCGCAACGAAAACATCCGACAAAGAACCAAAGTTATCAACATAGCTCAAATAATGGCTGGGGTAAACGTGTTCTTGAGTGGAGACTGCGACTCGGCAACTGTAGTGTAGGACGCTCTCCAGTCAGGTTGGATGGCGACTAGCGATTGAAGCGGCAGATGCTCGATGCGACAAGCTGAAGATAGAGCGGGGCTATTTCCAGCTGTGGACTAATTGGATGATTTTCAATAGTCTAAAGTAACATCGAAACCGATTATAAAGAAATTTTGTGAAAATTTGGTAACAACCAAACTAACATACTTGTTTTAATAATTCTGAAAGGAATAATCTGAAGAGAAAATTTATTATAAAAGGGATCGGTAAGCAACTCAGGTATGGTAGGTAATTCACTTATACAGGGCGTCCCACGGATATGCCGCATGGATGGAAAGTACCTCGAATATTGTAGATGGAACATTTTACTGAAAGAAGACATTATATGAAAATAAAAAACAATTTATACTGCATTCATAGATATTTAAATAATTATATGGTTGAACGGGAAATTGAACCCGTTATATGAGAAAAATAATCAATAATCTGTAGCTTTATCATACCAATCGAAAGGCTTCATCAGAAGGATTATTTTTTATTAACTAACATAGTGTCACAAATAAAAGGAAGACCATGAATGTTAACATATTTAATACAAAATTAATTAATTTATCAAATGCTCAAAATGAGTCCCTTCCTATTGAATACAGGTCTTCCTGTGGAATACAAGTCGCACTCTTTTGATTATTTCGCTCCTTGTCGATTTTTTGATCTTGTTGTGGTGGATATTTAGAATAATACGTCTAAGTTCTGCTTGTAGCTTGTGGACACTTTCATATTGTTTCTTGTAAACTAAATGTTTTACATAACCACATAAAAAAAATCTAACAGGGTTACATTTGGGGATCTCGGCGGCCATCTTGTTTGTCCATTTGTCCTGATCCAGGGATGAAAGTGTTCATTAAGTTAGTCGCTTGTTATGTGACTATTATGAGCCGGAGCCCCATCTTGCTGAAAAGTAAGTTTTGTCGTTTTGCAAGATCGGTCGGTCGAATTATTTACCTCATTTCTCAAAATCTCAAGTATTTCTAAATACCTTTACGTATTCAAATGCCCTTCGTAAAAATGTACTAAGAAGACCCGGTTTTTTACAACCCAAATAGTTTTAATTTGGCCAGAGTAAAAACGATACTTTTCACTTCGAGTCCGAGAAAATAGAACAATCAAAACTTACCTTCAGTAAATATCGCACAACGATTTCACTTCTCTACTTCATAAATTTGTCGTTGGTCTTTAAATAACTTAATTTCACGTGATTTTGACCGCAATATTTTATATAGAATCTTATTGATAATTTCTTTGCCAATCTGTCCCATCTGAATAATATTAAATTAATTTTTGCTTGAAGGCATTTTCAAATATATTAGGTGCCCATTCCACTCATCCAATATCTTTGTCCAAGATTACTTAGTAATTTGCGTAGTTGATTTCAAATGACATTACATAACATCACACTTATATTAAAAATGGATGATTGTTACTTTTTTACGCCAAAGCTTCTGAACTGATCGGGCTAATTTGCATACGCTAGCTACATATGCTGAAATAAACCACATAGGCTACAATTTAAATCACAAAGTTTCAGTTTCCATAAGTAATAAATTATTAAACGTTTTCATAAAAACAACGCGTGCGAAGCCGCGGGCAGAAAGTTGTATCAAAATCTTTGATCAAATTTTGGTGTTATAGGAAATTGGATGACGTCATCCAGGTTCTTCGATCAAATGTATATTGGACAAAGAAATTGGATGAGTGGAATGGGCACTTATGCCAAGTTCATCTTAAATTTATAGTAAACAAATACTCCAAATATTTCGCGCTGATTGATACCAGTGTCTTCGTTTCTCGCAACACAAAGTTACTACATACCTTACACGAAGCTACATACCAACGCATTCTTCGCATTCTGACATGGAGGAAGAATTACCATACAAATCATCCAACAATGACCATAAAGGCGCTTTCATTTACATTTTCTAAAATAATTTTAAATAAAATAATAAATGAATAATACTGGACAATTCACAGAGCATTATCTAGCCCCAAGCTAAGCAGAACTTGTGTTATGGGTACTAGATAACTCATGTACATAATACAATACATTACATAGATTGATATTTTTTATTATAGGTACATAGAAAACGACCAGAACACCCTGAACAAATACCTGCAGAATGTACAAACATTTGTGTCAAATGTAATGTATGTTCCTTCTTTTCAAATGAAACACCAAAAAGTCGAGTCTTTATGCAAGTGGACGAATGTCTATTACTTGCTGATGGTTTTAGACAAAATTAAAAGAAACCTCCATGAAATTAATTATGCAATTTCATAGAATTTTATGCGTCTACTGATGTCGGTGCCGCACATCGACGGAAACAGCCAATTAGTGGCGTCTAGACTGCAAATCGATCGGTGATCGCGATACATCTGGAATGGAACTAATAGCGGAAAATGCAGCTTTTCTATGTTATTCGTTCGAATAATAATAATAATATAACAATAAATAATTTATTTCAGACCAAATTAATGAATAGGCTGAAGTGTAATCTCTAATAAAATATCCCATCGTAGGTACATTTAGGACTATTGCTATGAAAGGTACCTTTCCCACTTACGTGAATTCAAACTGTGACAAAGCGTAAATAAAACGTCAAGTGCGAGTTAGACTCGCGCATCAAGGGTTCCGTACAAACTCCTACTCTTCAGCAAAGAAATCAACCCAGACGAATAAGGCACAATAATTTTCTGATTAACTACGTAGTTACCTCCAACCCTAGGGTAACAATGTACTATTTTCTATGAATAAACCACAAATTTACGGTTTTCAGATTTTTTCCTTTACTTGTGCTATAAGACATTGCTTCTTGCCAAATTTCATGGTTCTAGGTCAACTGAAAGTACCCTACAGGTTTTTGGTCCATGAATAGAATAGAATAATCTTTATTATCAAAGGTGAAACACATGAAAAATTATAGTTGTACAAAATTTCGATGTACAGGCTAAGACTTGTCAAATTATCACAATGGCGAGATTTAAAAACTATTTTTTCTGTGAATTAACTACAAATTTAATGTTTTCGGATTTTTACCTTTACTTGTGTTATAAGACCTTGCTTCTCACCAAATTTCAAGGTTCTAGGTCAACGGGAAGTACCCTATAGGTTTTTGGTCCATGGCGAGATTCAAAAATATTTTTTTTCTGCGAATATACTACAAATTTACAGTTTTCGGATTTTTTCCTTTACTTGTGCTATAAGACCTTGCTTCATGCCAAATTTCATGGTTCTAGGTGAACGGGAAGTACCCTAAAGGTTTTTGGTCCATGGCGAGATTCGAAAATTATTTTTTCTGTGAACAAACTACAAATTTACCGTTTTCGGATTTTTCCCTTTACTTGTGTTATAAGACTACTTACCAAATTTCATGGTTCTAAGTCAGAGGGAAGTACCCTATAGGTTTTTGGTCCATGGCAAGATTAAAAAAATATATTTTCTGTGAATAAACTACAAATTTACGGTTTTCAGATTTTTCCCTTTACTTGTGCTATAAGACCTTGCTTCTTGCTAAATTTCATGGTTCTAGGTCAACGGGAAGTACCCTATAGGTTTTGTGTGCATGTGATTCCCTTGGAAAATCAACAAAAAATAGACATAAACAGCTGTAACTTTTGATTGCGGTGACATAGAAGTTTGATTTATATCGAGGCTTCAAGGGGTTACGAGCCTGCGTATATGATGATGTGAATATCAACTCGATAACTCCACGCGTTTCTGAGAAAAGTGGGTTGACAGACGGACAGACGGACAACAAAGTGATCCTATAAGGGTTCCTTTTTTCCTTTTGAGGTACGGAACCCTAAAAACGGATAAAATCACGCTATTTAAAATTATTACTTCTACAATGGTAGTGATTCTGTCGGCACAAAACTTAAACTAAACTAACGTAAAAATGTTGCTGTCCCGTTTTGTACGATCGAAAAAAAGAGACGTCAACAATTTTAGGTTAGTTTAGTTTAGGTTTTATGCCGAATGTATTTATGTCGAATCCAATAAAAAACCTTACTTAGTTACTGTCAAATCGCTGGGACAGAGAGAAGCAAAAACAACGAAACCAAATAGTGAAAATCTGCCATTCAACATGTCCATTAGTAAATATGAAACTTTAGTCTGTCTGGATGTTGGGCCGAAAATCAGTGCCGGACATGGCTACGGTTCTATGCAGTAAATGCACTGTCAGGAAATATTTTCGCATCATGTCACACAGTCAGATAGTTAGTGGTATTAGCTAGCCAGAACGGTAGAGGTAAATTTCGCTCGGTCTCGCGTATTTGAGTGAACAGCTAACTAGTAGGTACTGTATACTCATTGTTGCAAAGCTTGCATTGCGTTGCGTCGTAGTAGTACTCACTCCGAAAGCTGTAGACGTTTGCACGTTGGAATCTTTTTACGACCTCGACGACCTCTGTGGCGCGGTGGGCGAAGGTCTGCCTGCGACGCAGGAGGTTGCGGGTTCGATTCCCGCCTCGGAACAAATGTGTCTATGAATGTGTCAATGATCATCTTGCATGATGGACCATCATGCAGCATGATTCATCATCATCATCAGACTATATTAGTCTACAGCTGGACATAGGCCGCCACTTATGATAATACGTGTGATAATATCATCATCAGTTAGTCTTTGAATTTACTAGAGTGAAGTCGTGTATGGTTTCGTATATTAATAAATCATTGATTTATAGTCAGTTCCACCGCGGTTTCACCCGCGTTAAATTCGAATTTCACACTTACGTAAATCTCCCATGGGAGTTTGATGTTTTACCAGGACAAAAGTACGATACTCTCTATCCTTTCATCATCAACTTTATGCCAAAAATCAAGTCGATTGGTTGCTTAGTAAGAGCGTAAAGGAAGTCAAACAAACACACTTTCGAATTTATAATATTAGTTGGATAAATAGGCTTCTTTCCGTTGCGAAGGCGATCTTTTATATAAATATTAAATACATTTAATATTAGTTCGTTTTATTTTTGTCTTAAAATTATATTTTTCTATATAATCGCGTGTCAAATCGCATACTTCAAGATTTAAGGATAAATCTGTATTATTATCATGATACCTTGATAATATTGACCGTGTAATATGCCCCACTCGAATCATTCAACACAACTAGACGGTCATTCATAAGTGAAAGACCGTAAAGCATGTCATGCTGAATGATCGTCTAGGACGCACTTAAGTGGGGGGAACCTCTAAGCTCCCATACAAACGTACCTACTTTTCGATTCATTTGAATTGCCTCCCCGATTTTAATGAAATTTTGTTTAGGTAGGTACATAATCGGATAAGAAATAGCTATGTTTGTATTGTTTACTTTTTTAAAATACAAAATCATTAAACGAGAGCGAAAGTAAAAAATAGCTTGAAAATAGATAACAATGAATTTTCGCTCTCACCTAATGATTATATATTTTGGAATATTATAAAAACTAGAACAAGCTATAATAATAATAATCATTTAATTCAGGCATCACAAAAGTACTTACAAAGTAACTCAAAATATGGGCCCATATAATAAATACCTTAGAGAGAAAATATACGTTTTTATAGGAACTTAGAGGTTCGCCCCCACCTTAAGTCAAAAAGTGAACTTTTTCGCAAAAGGCATCCTACCTACAAACTTCTTGTTTTGGAGACGTGAGATGTTAATGTTTTAATCCGGTATTCGAGTTCTAGCTTTGCCTTAACAAGGATGAGAATTCCCCTCTGCAAATCAATGAGTTAAAAGATCGCCGGTTATAGTTGTTTTGGACAATCTGGCGATCTCTACTGTCGGATGTCAAGAAACACTTAGGGGGCGTAAGTAAGTAATTGAAAGATGTTGTACACGTTTTTTTAATGAAAAATTGTTTGTACAAAGAACAGTCTAAAACATAGAATACCTTAAGTAAATACTGCAAAACTGTTTACTAATTTGCATCGAGTAGTTTGTAATCTCTTACCGAAAACGTCAATACGTACAGTCAGCTGCACAGATATACTACTCAAAGAAAGGTATGATCAGTATAATTTGATTGACAATTCTATAAATAAATAAAATAAAAAACTGACTAAATAGTTTATACATTAATATGATAAACTGTATACCGATTTCTGACGATTTAGATGGCTACATTCATTTGAAATGTAGTTGGTGTACTTGTCTTTGAAAAATAACGAGTATACTTATATGTGAAATTTTGGGAGATTTTCTACCTAGATAAATAAAATTCTAGCAGGTGTTGGAAAATTTGTAACATGAAAATTGTTTATGTAATAATAAGTTATATGAGAATAGTGGTGACTCTAATAGCCAGTAACAACCCCGGGTTGCCTTTTGTCAGATACGGGCATAAGATAGCCGTTCTTGTCTCTCGCAGCGGCTACCAACGCGCTAAATCCGGCCCCCGTGCTCACTGGCCCGACACTATGACCTCTCTGCCGAAGAGAATTCAGGATATCCTGGCAACAAAGCATAGCACTGTTAGTGCTCGTTATGGAATAATAGCGCGATAATAAAAGGCCAATGAAATCAAACCAACAAGACAGTGTTGTTCACAGCAGCCGGATCTTACCTTCTGTTGGGTCACCTGAAAGTTACACCTTAAACCACGGACCTGTGCTAGCCGTATCAATTGATCTGAATTAATTATAATCCACTGTTAATTAAGACGGTACCCCGAGCCAAACTAGTGCCGCCACCTATTTCATCTTATTATTTCCTTGAACAAATGTAATTTCGAAATTTTCAATGGCCATTACGACGACCGGTCCCGGATCAATGTGGCCATTGATCATGATCTGTAAATACAGATTTCAAATATAGTTTGAATAAGTGTGTGGAGTCCACACACTTATTTGTTTGTGCCAAATGAAGCCGTCTACGAGGACCATTTCGATGAGGTACCTACCTCATCGAAATGGTCCTCGTAGACGGCTTCATTTGGCACGAGGAGATGATACAGGCGTGGCTTTACATTGCGGAACACAGGTCATTGCTACCCTCAACGATCATATGCTGAACGAACTATCTGCCGAAAAACAATATGAATATTATAATTTGTTTTAGGCCATCGGGCAGCAGCGCCTCTTGTAGAATAGATCTACCACCAAACTGCGATCCCCAACCCGCATGCACAGCGTGGGGATTATTGGAATTACCCCTATGATAAATAAATCAGGGGGAAGCCTGCGTCCAGCAGTGGACTATTATAGGCTGTTGAGGTTGAGGTATATGCCATCGATGTATTTGTTTATAAGTCGGTGTTGTAACCTCACTTAAATAGAAACATGTCAAGTAAGATTGGAACAAGAAGAGTCGAAGTTCTAACAATACGAAAAAGCTTAGCGTACCTACGCTCTTACTTTGTGTTTACAATGTTATAGTTAGAAATAATTTATTATTTATTATCTTCTGCCTGGGAAATTGCTCGAGTTCTCCGCCATTATACCTAGTAGCGTAGGTGTATGTTATTCTAAGCCCCACTTGCACAACAATATTTAAATGTCTAATTTTGATTAACTTTGACGTATTTGTATGGTTTGACAACTCACTAATCAAAATTAAGAAAGTTAATTATCGCTCGTTGTGCAAGCGGCACTAAGTCTAGCCTTAGAATAACATCATTATCATCATCATCAGCCTATACTGGTCCACTGCTGGACATATGCCTCCCCTAATGAGCGCTAGAATAACACAGATCTAGACAATAAGTACATATATCTCTCACATTTCAGTTCAATAGTTTTGATAGCCTCAGCTCCTAGCCTTCCTAGCGGACTTTAGTACTATACTTATAAATCTGTGGGAGCATAGAAGTAGTTCGCGTAGCACGAGCGTAGCACAGAAACCAAAGAGAATAAAACCACTACGTTATTTAAAAAACTATTACTCCTAGCGGAGCATAGAAGTAGTTCGCGTAGTATTTATATTCTCTTTGGAAGTAGTCTTCAAAGAGAATAAAACCACTACGGTAGTCTTAAAAAAATACTCTGTATCTCTGTTTAACGGAGTGGTTTAATTCTCTTTGTACACAGAGAATAGAGTAAAAAAACTTATAAATAAACTTATTGATCTAAAGAGGGGATCTCTTTTTTCATTAGTATAGGTACGTAGGTGCATGGAAGTTCCGAAATTACTAATTATTTTTAATATTATAATTATTAATTGCTTGGACCTTTACAGGATATAAGCTTCTTGGCTTGGACAGTTAGCTCGATGACAAGCCTTAACCTGCACGTGGTGTACTGATAACCGATAACGAACTAGGCTCTGGTGAATATATCATCCTATCTTCATAATTTGTTAACTCATACGATTTATAATTATTTTCCATTACTTGACACTGGCAGGATTGTCTAACCCGAAACGTTGCCATTAATAAAGAATTCATTCATTCTTGGGTAGTACGGGGATTAAAGAAACAAGATCCGTCAAGTGCGAGTGTAAATCGTGCGACGAGGGTTTCGAACATTTGTCAATTATACAAATAATTAGTATAGGTACACTATTATAGCGACTTATACGATATTATAGCGACGCAAGAGGTTGCGGGTTCGATCCCCGCCTCGGAACAAATTTGTGTACGATCTGCAGAAATTTGTTCCGTTGGTCTGGGTGTTTTCTATGTATAATAAAAAATATCTATCTATGTCATGTATAATATTACGTATATCAGTTATCTAGTACCCATAACACAAGCTCTGCTTACCTTGGGGCTAGATAATGCTGTGTGAAATGTCCAGCATTATTTATTTATTTATTTATAGGTGTCGGATAGACATCTTGCTATTTCATTAATGCCGAAATAAAAATATATAGTACCTACGAGAATAACAATTTCAAGTAAGTATTACTTTGTAATATTATAACCTTAAAATATATAATAAATCAAATTCCATGCAGTTGTAATTTATTATCAATCAATTACTTGAAAATTTAAAAAGACGTTTACTTTATCTATGGTTATTTTTCTTTGTTCGATGATTCACGCAAGTCAATATAGTACTATACTTATAAATCTGTGATCAATATATACGGCACATCACTGGTTAAGCTGCCGAGTGAGCTGCCGAGTTATGAAGTCAAATTGTTTTAGGTTATACCTACAAGAAAATTTCATAGTTTGGGTACATCCATATACTTTAAATCAATGACGAGGATTCAAAGATCTAAACTAAAGGGACTTAAATTTTCTACCTCTAAAGCGTGGGCCCTTTGATTATAAACAGTGGCTTGTACTGCGTAGATAATAAGAAGCTTATATCTTGAGACTTAAGCTTTATGGTAGATAAGCAAGCAAACCAGATTAAGTAAGCCTAGATTCTCAGTGTACGCTTGTACAAAGACAAACATTTTATTATTCCATATAATAACTCTTTGCACGGACCTATCTTATCGCTATGGCGGCATGGACAAGGCTTGAATGAAACTATTTTACTTCTCTGATCGGGTTTCGACCTCAGAGGTGTCGACTATATAGGTAGGTACATAGTTATTCTGTGGTTTTAATTTCAAACCTTTAGGGTGCAGGGTGCAGCCAAGAAGTTTATATTTACAGGATATAAGGTTCTTCAGCGCAGCCTACTATGTCCTAGGATCTTTGACTATATGGAACTTGATTTAACTTGAAATATTTTGAAGGTAACATGTATTTATTTAGATTTATTTTAATTACTTTCTCTACGATCCTAAAAGTACGTGACATCGATTTGATAGAGATTGTAATATTTCTTGAAATATTGAAAGATCGGTGTTGCATATTACCATAAAACAAATCCCCATTATTAAAAAAAATACATACCTAGAAAAACTACCGACCAAGAAAATAAATGTAAGTATGCATTATTTGATACCACTGGATATATAAAAACTAAAATTGCGATAAAACAAGTAATTATAATTAATAAAAAATTAGGGCGCCATAGTACTCATTAAGGGAGGTCTATGTCCAACTGTGGACTACTATGGGCTGACGATGATATTTATTTGCCGGTACTGTGTCGGAACTGTAGGTTCACAGATATGTGTGAATCGACCTTAAGAATACTTAAAACAGTCAAAACAGCGGCAAAGCCGTGTGCGTGTATTAGTGGTATCTAGAGTTTAATACTTCATTGGTTAGAAACACGGAGCTCAAGTAATTAGTAGAAGTATATAAGGAAACAAGTTGTGTTCGTGCTCCTTGTAATATAAATTTAAATGCTTAGCAATTGCGGTTTTATTTGAAATCGTTTGATTTTCTAGATTTGTAAGTACGTTTTGTACCGGCATAAGTAGGAAGGAACCGGAAGTCTCTCCCTTAAAATTCTTGGTAATTTATTGAATAGGTATTGTAGCTGAACAAAAACAAAAGGAGTCAAAGGTTTTATGATTAATTTCAACGGACTACTTATATAGAAAACTTTCTTTGATCAACGAAAACAAGGCAATAATAATGTAATAATAAAAATATATAATAATAATAATTAACAGTTTATAATATCTTAAAAAGGAAAGATTTGTATTTTTGGATGTAACGAATAATCATAAAAACTACTGGAGCGATTTTAAAAATTATTTTTCCGTAGAAAGCTACGTTATCTATCAGTGTTATCACTGAGTAACATAGGCTTTAGAATATACCCGTGCAAAGCGGGGGCGGATCGCTAGTGATGGATAATCCACATAGCATCATCTAGTCCCAAGCTACGCAGAGCTTGTGACATGGGACCTAGATGTCTAATATACATAGAATACATTAGATAGATACATACTTTTAACTATACATAGAATATACCCAGAACACTCGGTACAAATATTTGCAGATCGAACAAACAAGTGTCCCGATACGGGAGTCGAACCCGCAATCTCCTGCGTCGCAAGTGGACCCTTCGCTCGCCGTGCGACGACGTCGGACGTCAAACGAAATTAAAATTTGCAATGACGTTACGCAGCAACTATTATTTTTGAATCTGCGATGCCATTTGATAATATTAAATTTTATTGCACGGTACCTCCGTGCAATAAAATAAAAATATTTCATTATTTATTATACAATTTTTTTACATTATTTTTATTATTGAATGAGCAGGAGGTATTAAATCACAATGTAACATTTTGGACATTAGTAAAATAAATAACAATTAAATAATAGAAAAAAATATACCTATTTACTATTGAAACAGTTGATCTAACTGATGATTGTCGCAAACAATCTAGAAGTCAGTAAATTTAATACACCGTAAATTGAAAAAGTGCGGTTTGAGTATTTGACCTTTTCTAAGTGTAGGTACATTTTGTATTTATGGAAATAAAGACTTTTTGATTTGATTTGAGTAAACGCGCGGATAAAAACTTTGTTTGATTTTTATTCGATTGTTCACTCATTTCACTATTTACAAAATTTTAAGTGTTTGGTATTATTTTCCAGAAATTTCAATGAGCTACCTCGTCATATGTGAAATTGTTATGGCAAAACACTGCACGTGATATTACAGTGTTTTGCCTTTGTCCACCCACCGTCCCTACCGTTCGGTGGCATGGCCACTATTAGTTGACCTTTCTGCCAGATGCGCGCGCAGCCAATGGGCATAGCGGCGCGCGGGTCTCGATAGTTTGGATTTTGATAGACTCTGTTTTTTTTGCGCGCGTCAATTTATTTAGGTAAAACAACGTAGTGAAAAATTCTATGCCTACGGGTAAAACACGGTATATTTGATGGTTTGGAATTATAAACCTTATAGATTTCGTGAAAACTTTTAAACCTTTTAGACTCGTGTTTTCTAAATCGTATTTTCTCAGTATAATTGCTAGGAGAAACGAATATTTACAGCACAGCAGTTGTATAAAACAGATGAAAAGAATACTATTGAGTTTAGGAAAAACACTGTAACTTAAGATACACAGTGCCTTAACACGGTAGAGGTAGTCATCATCCGTGTCATTTTTAACAATGGTCTTTTTCTAGACTGAAAACTAAGTACTTACCTCAAAACTCAGGAGCCAGAGAAATAGTGAGCTAGGTCTACGTAACTGTAAGGTACCTTTATTACATGCTTCAGAAGTCAATGCCGCCCGCATGTCCTCAAACAGACTTTGATGTTTGTGATTATTAGGGTCAAGGGTCAACATTGAAAAGTAAGCGATGAACAGACGAAGACTTCAAAACCCAGTGTACACGCAAATCAACAAAACCGCTAAGCCACAGTATTCCCAAAGCCGCTAAACCAGCAAGGCAACAGAAACCGCTGAACAAATACGACGTAAATAAAAGCGGTAAATCCGCTCATGAAATAAACAAGATCCGTCAAGTGCGATTGTAACACGCGCGTCGAGGGTTTCGAAGATTTGCCATTTTTTGGACAGTCAGTTTTTCGACTTTTTTTTAAAATGGCAATATTTTGAAAAGTATGAAACCAACAGAAATTTCGGAAACTGTTTTAAAAATTACAAAACAAAGCCTTTCTTTTAACCCACCAGTATGTAGCCCCACCCTTTGAAAAAAAAAATTGCTCCCATTTTTGACCATTTAAAAAAAATGGGAACGGGGAATGGTAACTTTTTTGACTTTCTTTAAAATTTCGAGTGCATAATAGCTGCAGTAGTTACTGAGATATTTAAGAAAGAGCGGGGACGGACAGAGCGAGTCCATAAGGGTTTCAAAACCGATCTCAAAACCCTGAAAGATCCACCTTTTTTGGACTATTTTGTATTTAAACTACCTATTTCAATTTAACTTTATCCTTGTACCCTTTTCGATCAATTTCAACATAATAGGTGTCTGTAGAAACTGCTGGTTTCTGTCGCTTTGTGTAAACAGGGTTTTAAGGTATTCATCTGTTTGATGCTTTTCGGCGGTGTTTAATTAAAGTAGGCTGATGACGATGATAATAATGAACGCTCGTTTTTTTTGGAAGAATGCTTGTCCTTTTTTGCAATTGCTATCACTCATACAAATTCAAGAACATCTCTTGTCAAACTTCTTTGTTATGAGGGCATTCGAGGCCCGTTCTTACTATGTAATGTGAAGTAGACGGGGAGTACAAGTTCTTTCAATAAGACCGAGTATACATAAGGCGTTTTGAAGCGAACGCTTTGGTAAGATACGTTTCCGCACACATTCACTTAAAACGCAAACTTAAGGCGGTGGTATGCGTGAAAGTGGCGCCACCCCCTATATTATTTTATTACTACATTGATCGAAGGAAATTTCAAAAATTAGACGTACGGTTTGTGGTACCTATTAAAAGTTTTTTTAACGCCTCTGTAATAGTTTTATTCAAATTCATATATTTATTCGCCGTAGGAGCACAAGGCACACTTAGTAACGTTTATTTACATTTACTGATATCAAAATTAAACCTATGTCTGCTGTAAATGGGCATCGTCAAAATAAATAAAATTGAATAAATAAACTATTAATTACTAAGGCTGCTATAAAAAGGCATTGTCCAAATAATTCTTATAAAAATATCACAGAAGGTGTAGGTAGTACCTATTATATTACGTCGTTACCTATTATATTCTATTAGGTTTGGGCAGAATATCGAAGTTGCCTTGGTACCAATATCTATTTTCGACCTACTGGCTAAACTAAAAACGATAAAACTGTTAGAGGCCTTAAAAAAGCTTATAATAGGTATCACAAAAAATACGATGGATTTTTGAAAGTTCCTTTGTTCAACGCAGTAATAAAATAAAATAGGTGGAGGCGCCACTTTCACGCATACCACCACCGCCTTAAATACCGAGAAGCGCGCTTTTGAATTTGAACGGATTTATCGAACCAGACTGTTTGAATAATTGTATTGAAGACAAAGTTAATAACACATTGTGTAATAACTTTATGTCTTCTGATTTTGTCTGATCTTGTTTCTTTGAACTTGTACTCGCCTTCTAGTAAAGTAAAGTAAAAAGGGTTTATTTTTTGTCACAATAACACAATTTAAAAAGAAAAGACACACAAAGAAAAAGAAAAATAAGTGACAAAATCGGGGACATCGCTGTCATGTCTACTATGCCTATGCTTGTCTACTTCACATACGTAGTAAGAATCAGCCTTTGTTCAGGTAGAGTTACTGTCGTGTTAACAAAAAAGTGTTCTTGAATTGTGTGAGCAATCTCAAAAATTGTCATGACAGCATTCTTCCCAAAGAAACCACCGATAACCCGAATATATATTAATCAACGCCAATAAGCTTGAAACAGATGAATACTTCAAAACCCCGATTACACAAAGTGACAGAAACCAGGCAACGATTTTAAGCTCAGTTTCTACAGACACCTAATCTGTTGAAACTGAGGTTAACAAAGCAACATCGAAAAGGGTACAAGTAAAGTTAAATTGAAATAGAGTTTACTTACAAAAAAGTGTAGAAAAGGTGGAACTTTTTATATCATGCGCGGATTTACAGCACATGATACAGCATATAAAAAAGATTTATTTACGTCGTATTTGTTTAGCGGCTTCTGTTGACATGCTTCTGTTTTTATAAAACATGAGTTACCAAAGCGCGCGCTTCAAAACGCCTTATGTGAAGGTACTCGTTTTTTTTGCCTTTTGATTTGACCGCCTTTTTCTTGAGTGGTAGCTATCTTTTTGCCCGAGGCTCTCACTCACTACAATTTCGGCGTACGAGACGGTGCTTCAAGTGCTTGTCGAGCAATAATAGTCGAGACAGAGGCTAGAAAACCTATTCTTATACTGGCTTGAGAGGCGAATCTAATAAGTTCGGCAGATCGCCGAGGCAAACAAATCGAATTACATAATATTTTTTTTCCTTCTTCCCTCTAATGTGAAAACACCCCTCAAATGTGATTATGTGAAAGTTTTTTTCTCTATCCCTATGCGAAAACACGATTGAGAAAAAAATCGATAATTTACCTTTTATGATATATTCTGAGAATATCAATGCTTATTCTTTAGAATATGGCAATATACTATGCTTTACCTGGTACCTATAATTGAAATTATTTTATACTTTTGAACATAGAACACAATTTATAAGAACTCCTAATATTATTATTAATACATAACTGAATGGTAACAAAATTTCCTTCACGTAATTTGTCTTTGTACAGCTTTACATCAATCTTTCTACGATTGACATATTGGTAAAAGAGAAAATGATTCAGAAAGTTGTTATAGTGGGCGTTATTCATTATTTATTGATTCTGAATAATACCTGAACTCAAAACGTTGAAGTAGTCAACATTGTTGAACTATCCTCGGTATATCAACTAAAGCTTTATTTTGCTGCTGCTGAGGACAAGGGTTTTTGTGAGTTTTCAATGGAAATCTCGCGTGCGTGGGTTATAATAGAGTCGATACACCAAGTCTGTGGGGCGCTTCATTTCACTCTGATCCATTGAGCTAATCCTTAATGGATTAGTCTCTACTTTGATCCACCGATGTACCTATTAGTTTCGACATCCACAATTTGATTAGATTCGACATCTTGTTCCTTGCGCCGTCCCATCCCTCTCAGGCTGTGTTCCTTCAGAAAGTTTACTTTTTACGTTTCTGTAGACTTGATACAATGCCGCTAATAAGTTGACGTAATATTACAACTGCTCACAATAAGAATTCATATCCTGAAATGTCGAACGAACCCAAGGGGGCCCAGTCGCTGACTTTGATGACTCTATTAGGTACAATTTAACAATTGGAGCGGGAGAAAATTCCATTCAAAACTGTCAAAAGCTAGCTTCCGCTTTCAATCGAAAACGCACTCTAACGAGGTAGTGTAAAGTTTTCCCGAAATGCCAGGTCAAGCGCTTTCGAGTTTCGGCAAAGTTCAATCTCTACCAATTAGCAATAAAATTGTTTTATTTAACGGTCGTAAGGTATTTCAGAAAATGTACATACCGAGACGAATTCTAACTATTGTAATCTTAATGAGAAAGATCCTGTAGAATTTGCCTGTACTCCATACTCAATAACAGTTGATAACAAACTCAATAACATACATTTATTTTCATTTCCCAATGATTCCTTCCGGTTCCCAAAGTATTTTTGACTTAAATCATGAAAAAGCTAGAACAGAAATTACTTCTAGCTTTTTCATGATTACAGCGATACGATAATTTGTAGGGGTGAGTAAAATACCTAACCCTACAAGTATCGTATCGCGTGGTATCGCGTTCTCTTATATCCAAAGTGTTGAACTCGAAGCAGATCAAACGAATTAGGGTGTTGTGGGGTTCTAATCTACAGCATACCTACATAATAGGATCGAAAACTTTTTGTAGTTAACAAGATTTTACCCCTTTTCAATGTAGATACGACCGTAGCTCAGTTTGCCTATATAATAAATAAGTAATATTTAAATCTATGGTTGTCATAATTTGAGTTTTAATATACTTATATAATTTTATGTCAACAACTACGATAAAAAAAACAAATTCACATGCATAATCGAGACGAAGATAAATTTATAAACAATATTTATTGAAGAATAGATAAATATCGAATCCAGTAAAAATCTAATATTGCGAAAATATAATAATATCACGGACCTTCGTTTTGTCTACTAAGCAACGGGGCCCAATACTGCTAACCAATCGCTTTACAATGGCATTGGTATAATAACAAAATTACACATTTTGGCATTCAATAGATGAAAGAAACTACAGATAGAGAAACGCACATCAAATGTGTCAAGGTCAAAAGCATTATAATATCAATCTCTCCGCGTATATCTGAACACCACAAGCACTATGTCCTTTCATCTTAGGATTTCTTTCATCAAAGGATATTCTGTCTGTTTCAATTCTGCGACGATACCATTCAGGGTTGTTGAAAATATCAGCATCAGTATCCGCTGATGATCAGCATTAATTTGAAGGTCAGCATCAGCATCCGCATTAAGGCGACGCATTGGGGACCTAAAACTATCAAATTGCACGTAAATTTTATCAAATGTAGTCGACAGAGGGCACTTTTTTTTACGTAGACTTGTACAAAATTTCACTTTTGTAGAAGAGATAAACTTCTGTTCATTTGTTTTATGGCACAATCACAAGGTACTAATAAATACTAACTACATTTTCCCACGGCTTTCCTATCGTTGTAGGTACCTAAATATGTCTGTATCTTGGCCACGCATCACGTCGAAACTACATACTGAGTGAATTTAAACAAAACTTGCAGGGGTGCATCGTAAGTTTGTGGGTCCCTGTTTTAATATTACTTGGGGGCCTGGCAGGCGCAGTCGCAGCCAAAGGCTTTGAGGAGATGACAAACTTCCGGTTTTAAGTGACCGATTAAAATAAATAAATATTACTGGACAATTCACACAGCATTATCTAGTCCCAAGCTAAGCAGAGCTTATGTTATGTGTACTAGATAGCTGACATGCATAATACAATACATTACATAGATAAATATTTTTTATTATAAATAGAACCACCACCAGACCACTACCAGAACACCCGGAACTATAATAACTAAATACTTGTCCTAAGGCGCTGCCGTGCTAAAGATAACAGCCGTAAGCAACAGTCTTTTCAATATTGAGTTACTATCATATTCGGAATATCGTATCGAGATCTTTATGTTTTTCTTTGACAGGTTTTTTTAAAAAAGCTCTAAATGCTATTTTCAATTTTTATAAGCGCAGTAAGTACATTATTTTGCTTTGGTTCGACTGCTTTACTTGAACTGGACACTGTTATGCTTTCTGGTCGATATTATTAACAGTGCAGATATTGCTGCTGAGAGTTTAACGCTAAAACTCTTAGATCGAACAGTTTATGTCAGCAGATAGTTTCCATCACCAAGTTGGACTATTTCGTGGAGAAAAGGAAAAGTTTATTTATTTTATTTATTATTGTGAACTCGGTCTAGAAAAGCAACAGAAGGAAAAAAATTATAATGGTAATAGCAGATTTCTTCTCTTACAAAGACATGCCTTTGCAGCACAAGCTACGCAAAAATTAACCATGAGTAAGTAATATAATGGCTGGGCGAGATGAGCGGCGGATGAACGAGGTAGCAGCCCTTACAAATTGAAATACTTATAATATTTTTCACAGTGAGGAGTACAAATCTATTGGATTTTATAAAGGAAAAAATATAAAATCAAATCAATATCCTAGAATGCAGCGAAAACCATTTCCTAGTGGCATAATATATTATCCACTTATTATCTGTTTGTTAATTCGAATCAGAATTGCTAAAATGGAGCAAAAAAGGGGAGGTGTGAGTAATCTAACAAATTAATTTTTCTGAGGCTGTGTCTTGACGTTGACGTTAACAATTTCTCGACCAACTTCTTCTATACAATATCTGTCATAATAAATTTGATTGTAACGACCTCCTTAATCAGATAAGCATTCGTATTCCTTACCGTTCATATGCTGCACGAGAGACTCGCAAACAATATGTTTTTGCACTCACTAATTGTAAAACAAATGCTGGTGAACGCGCACCACTACGTAGATTAGCTAAATCATTTAATGACAATTTCTCAGACATTGAAATTTTCGCATCCTCGCCTTTCTCCTTTAAGAAAACAATCAATCAGGCTATCATGTCTGATCTCTCTGTTCCGATAATGTAAGCAATGCACCTACATACTCTGTGAAGGTAGGTAACTACCCTACCTAGTTCTTACGTTAATAAATTTTGCCCTATTTATTTTTCTTATATCTATAAGAGGGTAACGGTGTTGATTGCACTTATAGAATAACACTTTAAATAAGTATCTTTATAATTAGGCTAAGAGTGTAATTGTTTGTTACCCCGAATAAATAAAATAAAATTTTAAATTACGAAGTTTAAAAACTTTTCAGGTTATTTCAAAGATTTTTTTGTAAAAAGACTGGTTATTAGATGAGTAGATTAATTATTTATTGACAAGCAGTTAGGTCACGAGGAAACACCCATGTTCAAAAAAAAAAAAAAAAAACCCATTCTACTCAATTGATAGGTCTGCCAATAAATAAAATCTTTGCAAATTCCATAAACGAAAACTGCAACTCAATATGGACTCTATTTCAATGATAAACGAACCATTGAACCTGCAAAACTAAATTTGTCGAATATCGTAATTCGTATGATTTTGTCAGCTGTCATCGTGAAAAAAGTAACGTGACCTCACGTCCATCCGAGGAGGCGTCCAGCCTCCGAATGACGTTGGTGGAAACGATTTTGGGTATTTGTCAAAGTAATATTCGATCTATAAGGTTCAAAATGGTTTTAGCAAAATACACACATGTTTTTAATTTGCGTTCGCACGAAGTAAATATGTGTTTTTACCTTATTACAAGATTATTAGACAACCAATCGAAAAATAAAAAAGCGTAACTAAAGAAGAACTTCTACCTTTTTTCTACAAAACAAAAACCCAACAAGAAAAGTGTGCTGTTCCTGAGATAAATAGCAAAACGTGTGTAAAACATCTGTTTTTCAAAAAAATAAACTATCGAGAAAACTTTCACCAATCGTGTTTTTAAAAATACGTACTCCAATATAAAAGTTCGAAGTAACATTTCCCTAAATAAGAAGGTGGTAGCTTTCACAGATTCTGAGATAAATAACGATTTTGAAACACAAAACTGCATATCATACATTCTGATTTTGGATGCTAAAGTTCGAGGACTATGCCCAGAATTTGCTTCCCCGGGTTGCAAATTGTTGAGAGCGCATTTTTGAACGATTTAGGAAATTAAACACGTACAAACCTGTAATTTATCACACTTAACACATTGCGTGGTTTAGTGTGACAAATGTGTGGTGCCGTTTACCTCAATTTATGGAATATGAAAAGAAAAAACTCTATCAGCACGAAAAAAAGGAAACCATTCGAAAATTTATTCAATGTTAAGTTTAGTATCAAAGAGAACTACAATCAAATAATAGAAACAGATAAGTACTACTATTTACAATTGAGCTAACTGCAGACTGTTGGAAAAAATGCAAATAAATGTAAAGTAAAAAACCGGCCATGCATTTATCGACTCGCACACGAAGGTTTTTCTTTTCTATAATTTTATTCTACGTGAACAAAAATAAACGATATAACAATAAAAAAAACACAGTAGTATGCTGTTTCTCTTCCCATCCTCAAGTACTTTCTTTAACAACTTAGTTTAGTTAGTTTAGTTTAAAGCGTTTATTTGTAACTAAAACTTATAATAAATCTACAATTACAAAGACTTAAAAAATATACACAAAATATAAATGAAGAAACAATGAAGATACATATTAACGTCTTAGCTACAAAATGGTCCCAACTCAGCTTATGCAACTGAATCATGAATGAAATATAGCCCTCTAATAGAAGGGACAGACGGATATATATATTATATACTAGCTGCGAACCGCGGCTTCGCCCCCGTGGAAATTTATGTTTCCAACTTTCTTAATTTTTTCTTTCATAAGAACCTTCTCCTGACAATAACAAACACAACAAAGAAAGATTTGGCCAAATTGGTCCAGGCGTTGTTGAGTTATGCGCTTACCAACACATTTTGCGATTCATTTTTATATTATAGATTATTATTATTTCAGTACCTTTGGGTACTGAACCCCAAAAGTGTATTATTTGTCGAGACTCGATTTCGATTAGAAGGACTTATCCAACCGGCATTTGACCAAAATCAGCACCAGCATCTGCAGATGTCAAGACCAAAAATCAGCATCAGCATCCGCTGATGTATCTAAATACGACATCAGCAACAATCCTGGTTCGAAGCTCGTGACTAGAAGGACTTTTCGACCTAGTGACGTCCGTGATATAAATGTATAAATCGATTTTATTTAGTCTGGTCTGGTCCTAGGTTTGGGCCATATTCTGCTAAACTAATCGCTTCACTGTTACAATTGTATAAGGACGCATTTACGAATGAAAAGGCAAAGGATGTCCCCTAGATCATAAAATGACTCACTGCGTAAGTTGGTACCAACTTTGTGACCCGGTAGACATTTTGTTAGACATCAGCGATGTAGCTTGATGGGAGCTTCGACAAGCGATAGACAAGTTGAAGAAAGTCGGTAAAGCAGAAACCTTACTATAAACACGATGCGGCTCGTTTAGACTCAGATTTTCCTTATATTTCTATACGTGGGCTCTCGGACCGAAGCCTATTCCAAAATCAGTTACAAGGGCGTTACTTACGAGAAATTTGGATTGGAATGGCGAGGGATTCGCAAATTATTTCTACATTACTTTAAGAACTTAGTTATATACATCAAACAACATCCATCTGTCCGAAGCGAGTCATAACTCGCATGCTCAAATACATCGGATAGGTAAGTCTCTAGGCGATGGGCTGCTATCCCTTACAAGATTATTATATTAAATATAATAATCAATTATCTGATTCTGTTTATTGTAAGCTTCTGGTTTTCCACTAAATAGGAGTGCAGTGAAACTCTAATAATAGTAAAACATTGCTGAATGTTAAACTTTTGTTCAGTTCTCTGTGGCACAGCGGTCTAAGGTTCACCTATCTATAACTAGATAAAGCGGCGTTGTGCTCGCCATTTTAAAGTAATCTTGAAAGGTGGACCCTTACAAGATTATTTTTCAGTCAAATGATGGAAATTTTACAAAAAATCTTTATCTGGCGAGTCAGACAGCTTTACCTACTCTGTCTGTTAATACGTACCGCGAAGACTCTTTGTCGTACGTTTTGTCTTGCATTTGTTTCAAATTCGCACGCAAAAGAGCGAAACAAAACAGTCAAAATTTTTTTTCGTGGCGCGCATCTTAGCCTATCTGGAAAACACAAAAAAGTGCATGCAAATTATGGGATTGTTTTGTATTGATGTCAGATAACTCACAGACCGTGTGGTGCCGGCTTAGAATTTGCACCACCCCAACTCTTCCCGTGGGTGGCGTAAGAGGCGACTAAGGGACATACATCGGGGGGCAGGCAGCAGCGGCTCTTGCAGAGTAGATCTACCACCGAACTGCGATCCCCATACCGCATGCCCAGCGTGGGGATTATGGGCATGACCCCCATGAGGTAAAAAGGAGGCCTGCATCCAGCAGTGGACTATTTTAGGCTGTTGAGGTGAGTTGAGCTCGCAGACCACTCGCGGTTTGATCGATTGTCACTGTAAAATGGATCTTTTTTTTGAGCCCATTTCTAATGCACATGTTTGTATTGGATTAGGTGGATCAGTAGACACATTTTAATGCAGGCAGTTGCCTGCAGTAGACACATTTCACAAACAACGGACATGATGGTTTAAACATGGGGTCCAGAACTGGCAGCGGTTTCCAGGAAGTCTTTTGGGATAGCTGCTTCTTTAAAGCGATTGTGTAACTTTATTTCTACTTGTACCAAAATTGCGCTCGCACAATCCTTATTGCTTCCTCTCCTTGACTACGCAGACGCCAGTTATCCTAACTTAACTGAAGACCAACTCAACAAGCTAGAGCGTCTTCAGAACTACTCCATAAGATTCATATTTGCGTGACCGCATCAATGCGTACCGTAACAGCCTCAAGTGGCTACCCATTCGTCTTCACCGATTGCTCATATTTTGAATCTCCTTTACTCTGTACTTTTCTTTCCGACAACACCGTCTTATCTAAAAGACCGTTTTGAGTTTCTCCATAAGTCCCATTCACGATACCTTCGGTATTTTGTTACTTACTATTCTCTTAAAAATTTCATCGCTTACTTCTCAGTTCTATTATGATTCCTTCGCGTTGCAGGTCACCAGACACTGGAACGCCCTTCCAGTTTCTGTCGGAAAAGCTAAATCCCTTCCTATCTTCAAAATTATGGTTCATTAACATTAACTGGCTTTTGATAAATCTTTTTGAAGTTTTTTTGTATCATTTTGCCGTTTTATTAATTATTGTATTTTTTAATTTAATTTAAGTATTTTAATGTACCAAAAGTATTTATTTTTCATCCGTATTTATTTCTTATGTTTTGTATTTATTGCGAATTACGCCACTGTCAACTTTATTACGTATCTACATACTATACTATCCAAAGGTTGCCTGAAAGAGATCGCTGTAAGCGATAAGGCCGCTGATTGTACCATATTGGATATAATTTTCGTAAATGGCCCTCGTCCCCTTGCACTCTGTATTCTAATAATTTATTTTCATTATTTCTTTCTAAAAATATATCCCGCTAAAAGCCTCATAATAATACGGGTGACGTGTATTTTAGAAATTTTGCCATTGATTCTTTAAATATCTACTTTTTAATGATTAGGTAGGTATACCTATCAATAGATAAAATATGTAAACCGTTTTTTTTGAAGGCCAGCATCATTAATGTCCTTAAACTTTGTACCCTCTTAAGGCAATTGCCCTCAACGATGGTCGATGCATCGATAGTAATCATCCAATTTATTTGTATATCCGTGGCCACAGGCCCCTTGATAGCTCACAGGATAAATAATCCGTTATTTATGTACGTGGTTTGACTAGACATTGATTTCATTATTGTTCGTTCATGGCTTATAAATAATAAAATAAAATTCCATTATTTCATTTTCAATTACGCTGTAAGGGTATCACAGATTGGCGCGGTCAGCGGTGGCGGTCACTTGTATATAAAAGTTACTATGATACTATTGGTAGTCCTTGGAATTATTCATATTGAGGCGACTTCGATGCGGTCAGAGTGCGGTACACCGCGACCGCAAGCCTCTCCCCTTCCGCCACCGCGCTTGTTTGAGTGACCGCGTGGTCTAGCAGAGCGCACCACGCGGTTAATTGCAAATTTTTACAACTGTGCGGTTACCAAAAATAACAACAACGAACTTTTAGTAGAATTAGTGCAAAGTGCATGTTCTATTCAATTTGTGACATTCTGACAACAACTCAAAAGAATTAAAATATATGTACTTCGATCTTTCACCTCAACTACCGAGAAAATGTTGCGTTATTTGTAAAAGAGGTCGAATGTCAGAAATTCATATTGGTCAACAACCATGGAGGGTTCGATGCTGAACCTCTTTCAAACTACGATCTCAACTTGTTGAAAAAAGTAATTTGAATTCAGAATGTTGCACTAAATTTCAGTGGTGTATGACGGTGCGGAAAAAAATATAAAAACTTCACAATCTGCACAAAACTCGATTTTACTCACTGTTTTTAAGCGAGAGTGGTGAAATAAATGATATGTGCTTAAATTTAATATGAAAAACATGTTGTTCATACACACGGGTATTTAAGTAATCAGCAAATCGTTGTGAATTAAAAATGTACTTTAACGATCTTCCTTCATCTTTCTTCCTTTCTTAATATGGGGAAAAATCTTCGATAGCGTGTTCCTGATGTTTGGTTGTCGATGGGATAATTATTAAGTTCAGCCTTTCCTTCAATTAAAAAGTTGTGCAATACACATGCTGCTTTTACAACAGTTACTGATGTAGTGACATAAGTTTCCCTTGCCTATGGAAAATATAGTAGGAGTGTGGCGTTATTTCACTAAGAGATAGACAGACTAGAATTCCGTTGAAATAATGTGATGCCGCGATTTATTAACTATCTATTTTTTAACGATTGCAACGACATTATTCAACAACTATCTATTAGACTTAACGATCGCGACAGTGAGTGTACGTGAATGCTTTATGTTCGTTTAGCTGTTGTTAAATGAATACGCGAGTTGCGTTGTATCACATTTCATTTGTTATTGATTCGTGTAGCCTATAAGACTTGATAAGTAGTTATCGTTGTTGAGCGAAAAGTTAATTCTTGCAAATGAATGGGTGGTTATGAGGGGGGGGGGTTATTTCTGCTGGTGATTAAGCTGATCCTTCTGGTTTTGGTTCTGTCTCGAGTAGTTCTGTTTGAAATTCCCTTGGAGCCAACTTACAAAGCTTCTCCGCTGATCACTTAGGCACCCGCCACAATGGATCTATCTGTCTCCCTTGGATATGAAAATATGGCGTAAGGGGCTTACATTCTTGCCATTTATTTTTTAAGAGAGGTTACAAATATTTGTCACAAGGCGGGGTCGAACCCGCAACGTCGCTGGTGGACTTTCGTCCGCTGAGTCACATCGGTCGTCGTATACCAAAGGCATTTTCAACCACGTACCTACCTCAATTTGAATTTGAGTTTCTCTTTCCTTCGGTGATAACGTGCCCGCTTCAGGATAATGTCGCATCATATAAGAACTCAACGCAAATGCCTGATATCCAATTAAAAAACACGGTGTCCTTTCATTTGCTCCTTGTAATTCCAAAGCAATTCGGAAATTGCAATTTTTAATGAAATCCAGATACAGAGATTTCCCAATCTGTTACAGTTGGTTCTCACTTAATATAGGGGTTTGCAACCCTTATATTAAGCTTCACATACTTCTTCAACAATGATGCTTACAGTAGAGAAACTGATGCGGTAACCGGCCTTATCAGTAGGTTTGAAGCACTGAATACACCCCTACCCAATACTGCAGAAAGAAACATCCCGGTCTTTGACAATCGCTGCCATGAGGCTCGCGCGGCACGCTCCTACCAACAGGTGTCAAGCTGTCCATGCACGCGTCAGCAAACTTATGAAAACCTCTCTGGATCTGAGGGCAGATATATTCTAGCGACGCAGAAGGGTTCGATTGCCGCCGCGGAGCAAATGGTTGTATGATCTTTAAGTACCTAACTGTTTCGAGTCTTTTTGACGATAGTTAGATATTTATTTCATACATATTTAGACGTGGTCACAACAGCCGTAAATAATATATTTGCAGAAAAGAGACTTTAACGCAGTCTCTTAGTACAGCAACTACATCTACCTTGGTCCTTGGGTAAAGAAATAAAATCAGTAATTTAATCGCTAATTTATTCTGTAGGAATACTAGAACTACTAGGCTTTTCAAGATGGGAGTGGATGGCCAAAACCAATGAGAGTTAGAGGAAAAATCGTCGCTTTATGAGAAAACTAAAACTGCATTATGCGAATTTATTTAATCTTTAGTTTTTACTAGGAATCGAAACACGGCGTCGAAACAATTTATTTTGACGAAATCAATCAAATAAATTTCGACATCACAAAAAAAACTGAGTTCAGATCGGTTCACCCGTTCGGGAGTTCATTGTAGCTACTTTAGAAATAATAATTGGATTCTTTGTGATAAATGAAAATACCTAGAATTTACGATTTAATAATGCATCTTCAGTTGCGTGTTTTGGTCACTCAACTAGAGATGGTGTGTATTTTATTTAATTAAGCTGCTGTCCCACCACCACGAACGCTGTGCACGGCCACGACCTTATTTTCATACAAACATGTCTTAACATTTAACAAAAATTAACATGAGAAACCAGTTTATAATGTTTAAACTAAACTAACCTCTGTTAGGTACTTAAAATTAAGTTAAAACTAAATATTATCATAATCTAAAAATAATGTAACTATGTTGTATAAATGTTTAATAAAAACAATGGTGTGACTAGATATTACATAGAAAAACACATTTATTTTATTCGTGGAATGTTACAGTATGTACATGTAATATAAGTTTATTTTAAAAGGCATTAAAATTTACACATCCTATAATATTGTTTGGCAAATTATTAAACAATTAGGTAAGGTAAAACAAAAAACAATATTACCAGAGGGAGCTAGCTACCCTCTGGTAGCTAGCTCCTCTGATATTGATTTTTTTACTATTGTTATATAGTACGTGCGTATAGTACTAACTTATTGTATATTTTCTTTTATTTCTGAAATTGTATTTGTTTTCTTTAAGATGCAGTTTATTTTATGATTGATTTTATTGAAACTTCATTCCACCTGTTCGTTAACCATCAACGTTCGACATGGCGTTACATAAAACGTATGAGAACACTTTTTTCTTCTATCGTGATTTTTTCTTTTTTTAATTAGTTATTCTGCTATTCGGACCGAAAACAATCCAACAAATCAAAGATCATTAAAATCAGTCCTTCCTTTTTTGACTTAGAAAGCCTTTGTTTTATATTTAAATACATGCATGTTCTGCCATATTCTTGCTCTACCTTAATTTGTTAATTGATACTGTATAATACAGCACTCTAACTGCGAATTTGCCTTATTGATACGTTAAATATAGCACATACCACTCAAGGATAATGTACCTAGCTATTTGTTTATTTATTTATTTATATTTGTGAAAGAATCTTCAAAATCGGATCAGTAGTTTTGAAGATAACCTTCTACATCCAAACTAACTTACTAAGTACAAACTTTCATAGCTTATTTTCTATATAATAAGTAAGAAGTTACCAAAATAGTTTCATTCCAATATGGAAACGAGGTAAAAGTAACAGATTTGAAGTTCCATTAGCCCTAATGTAAGTATTCTTATCGGGCTATACTGACTCCCAGCCGATTTAAACTTTCTGACTCCTTGAGATAAACAGACATCCGCAATTTTTCGTAGATAAGATGTTGAACGAAGATAACCATTTAATCAGAATATAGGTACTTTTATACAATTTAAAAGCAGCAAGTCGCTTCGTGAGTTTAAAGCTTGGGCTAAGCGTTTATCTTACAAGTCTTGCAAACTTGGTTAATTGGAGTGGTTTTCAATTCTCCCAGAGTTTGAGCTTGTTACGAGCATGCTATTGGATTTAAATTGTTGACTGAAGAAATTGAATTTGTAGCTTTATTTTAGTTAAATTATTTTTACTGCCCGTAGTACCATTAGGTACCAAAATGGTTGTTGAATTTCAGAATCGTTTATGCTTATGTGTTACGGTTTATATTACCTTAATTTACCTGAACATTTATCTTAGATAATTTCTTACCGGATAAGCTTAGTTTCTTTTTTTAAATAAAGAATGTGGCGGTGTCGGGAAAGTATTTCAGCAGTGGTAAGTAGTATTTATGGGCTTATATAATTAATACAGGGTGTTCGGCACAATTTTTACTCATAGACTTTTTTGTGTTACGTTACTTTGTGTAAATTACATCACCAGAAAATGCAAATATCGGAAAAACATCAAAAAGTTATGCACAGGACGGATACAAACGCCGCCATTAAAAATATCGTTATAAAATGTTATGTAAGCTGTTGAAGGTTCAAAAGGTTTACAAAGAATTGTTTGTTTTTTTTTTTCAATTAATTAATAGAAACAAATTAGAACTAGGATTTACAATTGAAACGGTTGAGCTAACTGCAGACTGTTCCAGTCACCAGAGAACCCGTCGGAAGCGTGCTGGACGCTGGCTGCGTGCCCAGCTGTATGGCAATGCTGATGCGCTGTGCCAGATACTCACCAGCTCTCGGGTCACAAGTCGCTTCGATCAGACACTCAGAAGTTTTTCTAAAAGGCCACTATACTCATTGTTATTGTTTTAACCTACCCCCACTTACACTTTGGCACAAGTTCTACCGGACTAAAGAAAAACAAGATTCGCCAAGTGCGAGTGTAACTCGCGCGCCGAGGGTTTCAAACATTTGCCAATTATTTGGACAATCAATTTTCTGAAATATTTTAAAAAGTATGAAACTTACAGAAATTTAAAAAGTGTTTTAAAAAGGCCGAAACAATACCTTTCATTTGATACCCCACATGAGTAGGTACACCTTTTTGAAAAAAAATCCCCTTTTCTGACCATTTTTCAAAAAGTATTATTATTACAGACTTTGCTTTTTCGCTTTTTCGCCCGCCACGCCACATCGATCGTGTTTACTACTAAACCATATTGTGCATATGTACCATACATATGCTCGTGTACTACATACTGCTCCAATAACCACGGTTTTGTTGCAGCCTTTCACCATTATAGTATACTAGCTTTTGCCCACGGCTTCGCACGCTAATTTCCGGAGTAAAAAACCTATGTCTTCCGGGATACCATCTTCCTCCCTGCCAGATGGAAAAGGTATCAGATGGACAAAAGAGACAGAGCTAAGCACAAAATATCATCATCATATCATCATATCAGTCCACTGCTGGACATAGGCCCAAAATATACACGTCTGAAAAACCGAACAGTAGCGGGCATGCTAGTTAACTGCATGTGCATGTAACTGGCACGTTTTTTTTTATCACAATGGACTGTTATGCTACCCTGATGCAAAACAAAAATAAAACAAAATCAGCGGCTCTGACGGAGGACAATGTAACTATTCTCATATGATCAGGTTTGATCAAGAAGCTTATACCTCGTTATCAAGATATGAGCTTCTTGGATTTGACCATATCATGAAATAGTCGTGCGGTTAGCCTTTCATATCAACAAACGCTGATTGAACATTGTTCTGGTCAGATGGCATCATGGAGTGGGGGCGCATATTTTTCATGTCACGAAATACAACCATTTCACCTAGAGGAGCACCTCACACATTTTTCACACACTCTCTCAAACTCACACACTACACACACATTTTTTCCTGACTAAGCATTTAAAAATTAATTACGTAGCTTGTAATATTTCTGATTAATTTCTTTAACTTTTCCTAAAACTAAATTATTATCTTTAGTTACAGCTCACTTACCTATATGTTATAATTTTGTATGTTTTTAGGATCAACACGAATTTCATTTCGGAGGTTGTCATCTGCGACAGAGTTTTAAAACTTCTGCAGATGGCATCGTTTCCATGTATAACCATTTATAATTGTATTTGTATATTTGATTTCATGAAATGGTCGGCCACATCTAGAAGTGTTCAATTCTAGGATATGACCGCGACAAGCTGTCACGCAAGTACAAACTGCACTATGTTATTATACTGTAAGTGATTTTATGGCAGACAAACATTTTATTGATAATACGAAAGTAGGTAGCAAATAGGGTAAGATTTTTTTAAAATTCTGACGATTTCTTTCTATTTCAATCTATAATTTTAAATTTCATTATTTTATTTTAACCCATATTATTCTTTGATTTAACTCTTTGTTATTTTTACATTGTAAAACATGTTGCACGCCGTACAGGTAGAAATACATTGTTTCCTATATTAACAAACAACACCTATGTACCTAACTCACATGTATGCCACCAGGCTATGGAACGCCCTCCCTGTTTCCATCCGAAAAGCTAAATCCCTTCCTGTCTTCAAAAGTATGGTTCATCAACACTATCTGACCACTCTGGATAAGTCTTCCTAAATGTTTTTTTTTATATATAATTTTTTTTTCCTTTCTGCTATTTTGTTTATTGTCGCTGTTTTTGTGTTTGTAGCTATCTTTTTATTTTTTATGTAGTTTATATGGTAAAATATAAGTTATTTTTAATATTGTCTTCAAATCCATTACGCCACCGTCAGCTTTAATGCGTACCGATCCTGTCCATCCAAAGGTTGCCTGGAAGAAATCGCTGTTAGCGATAAGGCCGCCGATTGTGCCACTTTATATACTTAGTATTAAGTTTATGTTAATTTATATTTTTGTAAATTGACTGATGGTGCAATAAAGTTATAATCTATCTATCTATCTATGTATTTGATGCAATAAAAATATTACTTACTAGGTGCATGTTTGTTCGGCTTACTTTACTTTCAAATTCATAATATTAAAATGGAAATAGTTCGTAACAACAGCTTCGTAAGTTTTTTACATGTTTTTTATTAAGATTACAATCAATCAATTGAATTTAATTATAACTAGTATTTACAATAGAAACAATTGAGCTAACTGCAGACTGCTGCAAACAATCTACAGGTAGCTCAACTGATCCACATCAATACCAGTTGGAAGCGTGTCCAAGACACTGGCTGCATTGCCCCGCTGTATTATCTTCGTAAGTACCATATTTTATAAATATTTTTAATTATTTCCAAATTTATTCAGAAAGAAAATAACAATCAAATAACAAATTTAAATTAAAACTAGTATTTACAAAAGAAACAATTAAGCTATCTGCTAACTGTTCCAAACAATCTACAGGTAGCTCAACTGATCCATGACAATACCAGTTGGAAGCGTGCCTAAGACACTGACTGCATTGCCCCGCTGTATAGCAATGCTGATGCGCTGTATTTTTTTTTGTAATTTCCAAATAACATTTTAAAGTCACTTCCTTTCTCAGACTGAATATTATGAGAAGTATTACAACAGTTTGTCATTCATCCTTATTAATAATATCAATTCGAATATAATTCTGTCCGTCTGACTCTTTATCTACCTTTTCACTCACGCCTAACGGCTAAACGATTCTTAACGAATTTGGCAAGATAAAGTTGGTATTCTGGGAAAGGACATAGGCTACTTTTTATTCAGTGGAAAAGCTCGGGCAAAAGTTAGTAATAAAATATTCTGCTAATGTATACTTTTGACCTTTTGTTCTAGGTAAAACAATATTTGAAATTGTTTTATTTTAATTTCATAACAAAAGTCGGAATTGTTTCACGACGAAAGAGCATAAAAAGTCCGATTTAGCTCATGGGTAATTATCTACGAGTTATTTTAAAATAACACTAGAAAACTCAGGTAAAATCTCAAATAACACGACAAACGGAAAAAGGAAAACCGGAGAACAGGCTAATAATATTTTGTTCCTGAGTTTACAAAAACTGAAAAGCGACTGCAATTTCCTGAATATAATTCACTACGTTTTTAAGTTCTACGGAAAAAGTAGTATCTTAGCAATAAATCTTTTTGAATCACTACAGGAATCTCTAATCTTAAAAAAAAGCGGTTAACAATTTGTCTAAGATATAGAATAGCAGACCAACCTTGAATACCTCTTAAAAACGGTTGAAAAGAGCACCGTTTTTTTGATGTCGGTTAGATCAGCGAAAAATCATTTTTAACTGGAAACCCCCGTCTTCCTTTGAAATGCACTAACTACAACTTTAAATCTCAAACTGAATTAAGTACATAGCTAATAAAATCACTTATTTAACCCCTGAAACTTATTAAATAAACGAATCGTTTTCCAACTTTGACTTTAAACGGTTTGAGCTTTCTAAACTTGAATTGCGGCAACGTTATATGGAATGTCCTCGGTAGGAAAAACCACGGGTAAAACAGTATAATAATGTAGAAATGTATGGATTTATAATTTTTTCTTCTTCAGACGAGCCATAATGCAAATCTCGAAACAAATAATGGTGCCTATCAGCGCAAAATCTGAAACAAAGTGATATCAAGGGCCACTTATATCATTGTCGACCATAAAGTGACAAAAGCGGGCAATATTTGTCCGTTTTTTGATGCTTAACGTCCTGTGTCCAGCGGAGAGTAATGCGAGGGGTACGCGCGCACAGGCGCTCAAGGGGTGCGGCAGGTGCGGGCGGGGAATCTACCCTACCAGCGGCCGAGGCCCGTACAGAGTCGTCGAGTCTATCCCCTCAGTCAGTATCTCCAAAACAGCGTTCGAGAATTGCCGCGGCTCGCAAGCCCACTCTGACTGAGCTTGCCATGTGTGCGGTCAAAGTTTATTTCGACTTTTGAATTAATAAACTGTGCGAGAATGGAGATGCTGAACATTATATTAATAATCATGGGCGGCCCTTGGCGTTGGATGAGGTTAGTAATTTTTTTAATAACTTTTTTATTTTTGTTGATTTTATTTTTATTTAGTTCCGGAAGTAGCGCTTGTTTTTTTTTGTTTTTAAAAAATGAAGGAAGAATTTAGGCGATTTAAGAGATTGCGGCGTTTGGAGACATTTTATTTATTTATGCTTTTCATGTTTTTTTTATGTTTTCGTAATGTTTAAAAATGCTGGCGCAAAACAAGGCATTTTCACTTGGCTTTGCAGCCAGCCCGCGTTATCATTTTAGTTTTTAATGTTTTTTATTTTTATTATTGTAGATTTTTCTTCAAAACAGGTCTGTTGGTGCTAAATTATGTTTTTGGGCATCGTGCGTTCCGTGATTTGTTAGACACGGTTGATCTGGGGGAAATTGCGCAATTGGACTGGACCTCGATATCCTCTTACGGCGGAAACAAAATATTGACGGTACTCTGCCGTGCTTTAATCAGAGAAAATTCGAACACGCATTCTAAGAATTAATAAAACCTTTCCTAGCAATTTGTGTAGATTGCGATTAAGTTCAAATTCTGCAAAGATAGCGATTAGGCTCATTAAAGAGATTAAATATTAATGTTATGGGGAAGTCACTGAACGGGTCTAAAATTGTAACAATTTTAAATATAAATTCGAAACATAAATTTTGACAAAACCTAATTTTTATAAGTTGGATAAATAACGCGACAGTCCGTGTGAGGCCCCAAAGATTTTCGATAAAACCGACTGAGACTTCGTGGCTTAGTTGGTTAGAGCACACCCGTACTTAGGGTGGCGTGCGGGTTCGAGTCCCGGCGACAGCGAAAATTTTTGAGACTTTATTTCATTTCTTAGGATAAATGAGTTTATGAGTCTAAAACTTTTACAATTATAAATTTACAGTAGACAGAATCTAAAATTTGACAATGCTGTAATTTTTGCGGTAAAAGAACCTTCCTAAAATAACTACATTGGTAGTCGGCTAAAAGTAGGCATCATCATCATCGTCATCATCAGGATATACCAGTAAAAATATATAAAAGTATAGTATAAAAGTAGGCATAGCAAATGAGATTCACAAAGCATTCTAAGCCAAACACGTTTCTTTGATGCCAATCTCAGATTTATCAAATCTGAAAGGAAAAGGTGTAAAAGATGTTCGGGGAATTTTCTTAGACGTTCTAACTCATCTCCCTATGGCTTTCCAATGATCGTTATTCCAAAGGGAATACAGCATTTCCTTTTAATATGATAAAACTTACCGGTCACAAAGCGAGGTGGCTAAAGAAGGCATCGTTTGCATAACAATTAGGCAGTAGGAACAGTGTCTATTACGTCAGTGGTGGTCGCGCATCACGAGGGAAGACGGGTCATTCCCACTTGTCACTGTCACTGATTTGATATTGACCGAGTTTAAGAAAGAATTATGATCCTTCTTGGCTGTTGGGGCCAAATTATTAAATGCTTTGACAAAATTTACATCCTTTACTAAGTTTGATTGGGTTTATGATTTATTTGGGGAAGTTGTAATACCTTTTATTGTTGGAGTTGCAAAAACAAAGTAAAATTAAAATATTAGGAAAATAATTGATTATATCTGACAAAGTTAATGCAATTGTACTTGGACAAACACAATCAAATATTATTATTATTATATTATTATTATATTAGCCTTTTGTAGACAACAGAATAAAAAAATGCAAGGAAAGATGGGTCTTGTTCAAAACAATTGACGATGTTTAAATTATATAACTAAATAGGTACTATCTCACCATAAATATCTTGCTTCCTTTTTGGAAATTATCAAAGCGCAATAAAAAAAACTTAAATGTAATATCTTTAACGTAAATTGAAAACATATTTCAATTTCCAAAAACACTGTTTCATTTATGTTTTACGGAACAAATAGTAAATTCTCGATGACACAACTTTTACAAGACCACTTCGGGATCACGTAACCTCTATCTTATAGCTAGAGAATCCTGTATACTAATTGGAAAATATTAACAAAAATAAAAACAGGTTGTAAAGATGTTACTAAAAATCCTAAATTATCGTTTTGGCGTAGTGTTTAAAATGTTGTTATTCCTCAGCACTAAGCATTGGCTTGAGTATACATCATTCATATTTTTGAAAACGAACAAATCGACGACAAAATGAGAATGGCTCGGGATTTTGAATTCCACACACGTACAGGTATTGGAAGTTAAATAATACTTTCAACTTCAAATCAGACTTCTATTAACATTAACAATGCTGGTAATGTCTAATAAAAAAAAATACAATTAAATAATGCTGGACAATTCACACAGCATTATCTAGAACCAAGCTAAGCAGAGCTTGTGTTATAGGTACTAGATAACTGATATACATAATACAAAACATAGATAGATATTTTTTATTATACGTAGAAAACGACCAGAATACCCGGAACAAATACCTGCAGATCGTACAAATATTTGTCCCAAGGCGGGAATCGAACCCGCAACCTCCTGCGTCGCAGGCGGACCTTCGTCCACCGCGCCACAGAGGTCGTCAAATTAATTTTTCGTACATATTTTCTACTGTTTTGTTAGAAATATAGTTTTCAGTAGGAATTGTACTTTACTCTTTTATATAATTTGATTGTTTTGAAAAAACCGACTTTGACTCCCTTAGTTTTCAACTGTTTTAAAGTTTTGAGAAGAAAAACTCATCCCTCGAGAAAAAATAAATAAATAAATAATGCTGGACAATTCACACAGCATTATCTAGCCCCAAGCTAAGCAGAGCTTGTGTTATGGGTACTAGATAACTGATATAGGTACATAATGTAATACAATACATACATAGATATTTTTTATTATACATAGAAAACGACCAGAACACCCTGAACAAATATCTGCAGATCGTACACACATTTGTCCCGAGGCGGGAATCGAACCCGCAACCTCCTGCGTCGCAGGCGGACCTTCGTCCACCGCGCCACAGAGGTCGTCAAATTAATTTTTCGTACATATTTTCTACTGTTTTGTTAAAAATATAGTTTTCAGTAGGAATGGTACTTTACTCTTTTATATAATTTGATTGTTTTGAAAAAACCGACTTTGACTTCCTTAGTTTTTAACTGTTTTAAAGTTTTGAGAAGAAAAACTCATCCCTCGAGAAAAAATAATATAGGACCACCTCTGAAACATCCTGTATTAAACTGTAAAAAGAGTCATCCAAATCAGTCTATAGAAATCGACTAACATACACAAAAAACACACATACTCGTACTGCAGACACAGAACCTGCTCCTTTTTTCGTAGTCGTTTAAAAAAGGTACTTACTTAAATTATTAATTTGTACAGGTGTACCTTCAGTAAATATTTGTTGATAAAGATGTTAAGCATGGTTTTATTCCTCGGAATACGATAAACATTGCCGAAAAGACACAATAGACTTGAAAAGGAAATTGCTTTTTGTGATCATAATTGTAAATAACATTATCAAACTTCTTCTCAAACAATCAAGCATTTCTTCGAAATTCCTTTTCTAGAAAGAGTCTATACCTTAGTTGGTAGAATTGTTTCGTGATATCGCTCGTAATAATAGATGATGCGTTATTGTAGATTGAACGTCTCAAGGCACGACGACCGTCATTTCGTGAGACGTTGTGAATACTTTTAGTAAGACGTTGGAAAAATATGTATCTCACGTGAGACGTTGGGAATAACTAACAACTTACGTGTAGTGTACAAATTCACCCAGTACAAAACACACCATATCTCAGCACCTAACGGGCAACTTGTTATATCAAATGGACCAATATCAAGTCGTTATTTGCTTCGGGTATCATATAACTCAAGAATAAAGGACTCGGTATTATGATTAGAGAAATAACTTGCGTACTACTTGGCAAAAGCTCTAGTTATAAAAATATCTCCAAATAAGTATCGCTTTTCGATAGGTACTAGTTGTACCATAGAGCATAGGTCAGGCATGTAGACCTTCAGTTGTTTTTGTTTGAACCTCACCATAGATTGCCGTTTATCTCGATACTTCTTTGTCTTTCTGGCTGGAATTTATCCTTTGTACCTCGAACTCCTGAAAAGCTTTTGATTCAACATTTGGACGTCGTTGTTGTAACTATTCTGGACGATCTTTCTCAGGTGGATTTCATTCCCGTGACATCAGTCTTAAAGATCTAATCTAGTTATTAGGAAGTTCGGCTACCTGCTGTGACGAAGCTGATATAATAGGTGCCTGCGGTAGGAGTCAAGAAATTTAGTTGGTAGATCATTCTTTTGGTCACCCAACTTATCCTTTTCTTTTCATGTGTGCGTCCATGATAGATCATCTTCCGGTTTTGTATCTGCAGAGCTCTAACTTCCTGCTAGCCATCTTTATGTAGAGCTGTGATGATGTAGAGCTGTTGTGCTTTCTATTCCGTTTTGAACTCTGTTTCTCTTTAAGTTGGTACTTCATTTTACGGGGCGTTGTCTTGGATACTACATTACATCATGTGCATACATAATTTAGATAAGCTGTTGATTGTTGCGTTAACCACAGGTCTTTTTTACGTGTTCGGACGTTTAAGTAAAGACTCTGTGACTCATTTTTTTGTTAACTCGTAAGCCGTCTCCTTACGACTTTACTTGCACTTCCTTTTCGCATTCTTCCATTGATATCAGGATACCTGGTAGTCTGGTTTAACAACAAGTATTTGATAGTAACTACTAGCTAGCCGTGTGATGCCGGTTTAGAACTTGCACCACCCTCAGCTCTTCTCGTGGGTGTCGTAAGAGGTGACTAAGGGACGTACACCGGGGGGCGGGCAGCAGCGCCTCTTGCAGAATATATCTACCAATGAACTACGATTCTCAACCCGCATGCTCAGCGTGGGGATTTTGGGCTATACCTCTCCAAGAGATAAAAAAATTGGAAAGGCTTGTGTCCGGCAGTGGATCATTATAGGCTGTTGAGGTATTTGCTAATGATAAACGGTATGTTTATCATTCACAATCGCTCGCTAAGTGTTTCAGTGTTTCTCCAAATATATGCGCATTGCTGCTAAGCTAGCAAGCTATGATGGATGGCTTCATGATCCAAGCAGCAACTACGCGTTGGTGCACGTCAATATAGACTCGAGTTGTTAACATGGTCCGTCACTATTTTGGCTACAAATGGTTCCATCAGATGTTAAATAAAATAAAATAAATAAATAATAAATAATGCTGGACAATTCACACAGCATTATCTAGCCCCAAGGTAAGCAGAGCTTGTGTTATGGGTACTAGATAACTGATATACGTAATATTATACTTTACATAGATAGTTTTTTTTTTATTATACATAGAAAACACCCAGACCAACGGAACAAATTTCTGCAGATCGTACACAAATTTGTTCCGAGGCGGGGATCGAACCCGCAACCTCTTGCGTCGCAGGCAGGTTCTCGCCCGCTGCGCCACTGAGGTCGTCAATAGATTCGTCGTCGTCGTAAATAGATTCTATTTAGTGATCGATTTCTACAATAGGCTGGAGCTTGGAGGTTGCTGATAAATAACAATTGAAATAAACGGTTCTACAAAAACCTAGAACGAGGCATTGTTGTAACTAAAATCCTCATCATCAGTCACAGTTGTGGAAGTATGTGGCACCATCATCGTCGTGCGTCCCATGTTATAAAATATAGCTGAACCATTTCAAAACTAAGCGTAAAAAGCGTATTATTAATAATGACAAAGGAATTAAAAATATGAGAACATTGTAAGAAAAATGGGTTGGTAGGGATGAAAATAAAACCTCTGAATAAAAATTCCTGAACATGTGAACATTTTTCCACGTAGTGCGAGACTGGCCTAAGACTGATTACATTACATCTCTAGATAAAGCTACGTGGGTTCCAAGCATTTATACGAGAGCTTTTGAAATCCTTGTGGCAACTTCCTATTTTCTCCAAACCAACTTTATGTTCCTCATAATTCTGGGGTTTACTATCTCACGCATATGTGGCCAAACTTTTCATACACTTGTAATCTCATTGATTGGAATATTGTTGCTGGAAATTGCGTGTACTCATCGATACGATATACTCAAAAATAAAGTTCTCGATTGATCTATAGGTATGGATCTAGTCCCTAGTTTCTACCTGTGATCTTGCTGACGTCATCATCATCATTAACAGCCTATACCAGTCCACTGCTGGATAGGCCTCCCCTAATGAGCGCCCTATCTTCAGCTTGCCGCATCCAGCATCTGCCAACAGTCTTTCGCAAATCGTCATCCCACCTGGTCGGAGGGCGTCCTACGCTACGTTTGCTGACGTGATACCTGGATAATAAGCAGTTGGTCCTACGCCTGACGTCTCCCCGGTCGTATCGTTTTGCCATCACGTCAGATTATAAGAGTGAGGGAATATTATAGCGAGCGCACCTGTGTTTGCGCAAACACTCGTGCCCTATAATAATGTCTACTGCTTGTCTCCATTAAAAGTGGCCTGGAAATTAAGCTAGGAGTAGGCACATCATCACCTGAAAACGTGACTTTGTTTGAATTTATTCATCATCGTCATCATTAGGTACATATAGTCCATTGCTGCTGAACATAGGCTTCCCCCAATGAGTACCTTAGCGCCCTGTCTTCAGCTTGTTGCATCCAGCATCAGCTGCAGTCTTTCGTAGGTCGCCATCCCACCTGGCCGAAGGGCTGTTGTATGTAGGACAATGAGCATAAAGGACATTACGTTTGCCGAGTCGCGGTCTCCACTCAAGTACACTTTTACTCCAGCGGTTGTCAGTTGTTCCCACGATATGCCAGCCGACTGCCACTCCAGCTTGTTAATTCTTTGAGCGATAACTTTGATTCTCGGATATATTCGTTACGAATCCTATTCTTCAGAGAAAGTCTAGCTTAGCTCTCTCCAGAGCTCGCTAAGCGACTTTGAGCTTGGAACAGCCTTACCGTGAAAGACCACATCTCAGCTCCGTAGGTCATAACGGATACGCACTGAACCTAAACCTAAAAAAAGCATTACGGTATGGATGACGAGATTGCATTTCAACAATCGGTAATCAACCTCCTTTATAATATCTTTGCCTATTGATTTATTAGAATTTTATATTTTCTAAGACATTTAAATTTGAAATTATAATTTTATAAGTAAAATATGGAATAATTTTTTTTTTATTCCTGTATAAAGCTATCTTCGTCTTATAGGCGTGATTAAGTCCCTCGCGTACTCAGTTTTCTAGTAACTTGATCGCTTCGCTCGTAAGTTACATATTCTAGACTACTATATGGTGCGCTTGGGATTAAATGACACCCGTGACGTAAAATACTGCTTTAAACACTCGGCATTAATTGTACAATATTCAAGTTTTTCTAAAAGAAGTATTTTGTATACAGAATTTTCTTATATTCCTTAGTTTGGTATGTCGGAATAGTTATCCCAGTACCATTAAGAGGCACTTTAATATTGTTACCATAATAGGCGAAGGATACGGACCCCATTTGAATATAAATATGATTTTGCGTAAGCAATTCTATAGGTTAACGGAATAAAGTCGGCTTACAGGGGATAATATCATTAAAAATCTTTCTTGTAAATAAAAAGGCACTGGTTACAGCTATGATACCTATTAAATATTTGCTGTTCGACTCCCCGTAGTAAAAATGATAGGTTAAGGGTTGTTCTAGGCCCACGCTATAGTTTCGAACACAGCCATTTTATTATTACGCTGTGCTTTATGTACTATACTTTTTAAACTATGAGTTTATCTGAATGTTTACCTGACAGAAAAACCAGCCATCAGACTTTTCTTAGGTATTGAAAAATCAAGCAACATCATCCTTTTACATGACGACCTCTGTGGCGCGGTTTGCGAAGGTCCGCCTGCGACGCAGTAGGTTGCGGGTTCGATTCCCGCCTAGGGACAAATGTGTGTACGATCTGCAGACATTTGTTCAGGGTGTTCTGGTCGTTTTCTATGTATAATAAAAAATATCTATCTATGTATTGTATTGTATTATGTACATCAGTTATCTAGTACCCATAACACAAGCTATGCTTACCTTGGGGCTAGATAATGCTGTGTAAATTGTCCAGTATTATTTATTTATTTATTTTAATAAATCTTACTACTGATACAACGGAGAAAACTTTGGAGAATTTAAAAAGTTCTAATAAAACCTTCGTATTTCGGAACGTAAAAATTAAAAATAAATCTGGTAACTAAATCTGCAAATAGGAGACGATTGTATCGATTATTTTGATTCGCCATCAGATGCACGTTAAGCTCCCCACTTTTATGCAAGCGCTCCCCTATTCTAATTATCGGACCCTAAATTATTTGCTGTAGACAGAGGGGCGAGTATTTCGTCATGAAAGGGGTGCGAATCTTTTTGCGCCACACATGAGCTAACAGACACGTTTTAGATAGAAATCAATAAAAATAACCTTTAGTAGCTGACATTTTGCACCTGATTTAAAATATAGGTAAAAAATACTCTTAAATAACAAAAAAAAATAGAATCAAATAATAGAATAAAATAAAAACTAGTATTTACAATTGAAAAAATTGAGCTAACTGCAGACTGTTGCAAACAATCTACAGGTAGATCAACTGATCAATACCAGTCGGAAGCGTGCCCAAGACACTGGCAGCATTGCCCGCTGTATGGCATACCTTAGAACGGTAGAATTGCTGCAGGCATCTAGCAAATAAAACAAACTATCTACTTACACAAAAATTTCCATATTAAGTGAACAAATAAAATTTCCTCAGTTTTACAACTAAAACCGTAAAATATAATTTTTCTACCCGCGCTAGTAACAACAAAACAGGAGGATGAAAAATATTTAAATTCTGTTCGTGTCCAGAGAGGTTAATAAAAGACTTCCGGTTGAATTTACTTTTGAGGTTGATAATGTCAAGAAATTTTTATCATAGTAGTACGAGTCGATCACGACAAAGTTGTGAGACACCGAAGCAAACAGTACTAGAAATAAAATAATATTCCCAAAAATGGTGAGTCTGAGGGCTTACACACAATAGTAATAACAAAAACCTCAGCAGTAGTAATTTTCTAAAGAACTGATTTGATGAGCTATGTAAGTGCTAAAAAACTAACACTTCATACATAATCCATACGTGGATGTAGGTCATTGATGATGTTGATGACTGACAGTATTGATATGCAAAGCAAGTTATGGTATCTACGGTATCTACTCATTTTCCCAGGGTTTTAGGAGTCAATGTCAAATTATGACAGCTGTTGTTCAAGCGGTCGCCATTAAAATACTCCCTGATAACTTGTTAACTTAACTTTTTTGCGGTTAATTACTCTCGGGTAGACAGTTATTATTTGAATAAGATTTAATAAAATACAAAGTTTAGAAACTGAAAACTCTAGCGTTATATGCGACTTAATTATCAGGATAAGATTTACACCACTTTGATCGAATCCACCCTCGTAACTAATCACTACATTGTTTAAAACAAAGTCGCATCTTGCTGTCTGTCTAATGTATGCTTTGATCTTTAAAACTACGCAACGGATTTTGATGTGGTTTTTTTAATAGACAGAGTGATTCAAGAATCATGATAAAGGTTTGTATGTATGTGCCTAATATACATATGTACCTAGTACCCGTGCAAACCCGGGGCGGGTCGACTCTCCAAATCCATCGTTTATGTCTGATCTCGTTTTTAAATTAAACAATTTACGCCATTTTCATGGCTCTTATCTCGGAAAGGTATACCTAAGCTTCCTTGGGGATCAGTCGTTTGTCACAACTTTCAAATCGTTTGACGCAGGTAAGACTTACTCATTGGGGTTGAACCGCTGATTTGTGGCATGTACAGTTTTGTAAGGTAAAATACATGGAATGAAAATGGATTTTTGAATACGTACGTACGTGAATTGGCTTTATCGTGTGGGTTGTTATGGGTGGGAGTAGATGGTATGGCCGAGTTCTTACTAAAATATGAATAAGATTCCGTGCAGAATCAGATAACGATTACCTACGGGGAACTAACGAGCTATTTTAGGTCACTTTCGGGTTGCATGTTCGTAGTGCCCCCATACTTTCTTATGGCCAAAGAACTAAAAGATCAATTTGTGCTTATTTAGTACACAGGTCTATTCTTTTACTGAAAGCCATCGCTAATTCCTCAGATCATTTTAATAAAATTAAAACGATAAAACCAATAGCGGTTGCAGAGCACTTCCAGTATTATAATAAAAAGCTTTTAGTGCAAAGAATTAAAGACGTTGCAGGTTAATCCACTGTATAACTGTGCACGTTTTAACTGTGCTATGTCACATAGAATCGTAGCAGAACCAGAGTATTTGAACAGTCTGTTTTACCGCTACAAATAGCTCCTACGTTTTGAAATGTTCACCGAAGTTCTCGAAAGTTTTTCGTGAAATAATATATTGTTCACACTCAGTTTCTTACGAGCGCTTTTAAAAACCACTGCATTGCGTGAACCTTGAGCTATTGCTTAAAACATTTTACTGAGGTCTTGGTTTTATTTTAAAGGCTATACATACCAGTAGTTTTACTGGCCCCTTTGCTTGTTTAATGAAATAGACCAATCTACGTATGTGTCTGTCTACAAGGCATAACTTAGAACTCGCTGGCAAACAGTCAAACAAAGTTAGAATCTATATAAAGCGTCTATAAAAGAAACAGATGTAGGTACAAAACCAAGGGAAAGTATGGGAAAATCTGTTTAGCTGTTCACAACATGGTTCGGAATGAGATAAGAGAACAATATTATACCACCGTAATTGGAATATGTGAAACAAACGTGCTTACAGAGTTTGTAAACAATTTCTACAGTGAAGTTGGAAATTTCTGACGAGTGGAAACGGCGCTGTAGGGCATAGTTACCAACCGGGCAACAATAAGTATTTGTTTGTTCTTTTGGAAAGGCTCACAGTTTAAAGCAGGCACAATTTGAAGGCAGAAAATTAAAATACTTGTTAACTTATAATTAATTTCTACGACGGAAAATCATAATTGTTTTCACCAATATAGTGAAATTTTTGTTTTGACCTCTGTCTGTACGTAGTAAATATTAAACCTAACATTAGACCTTTTATCTGGTTTGTTATGGGTTTATTGCTGTTCTAAAATTTTCTAGTTAATCTTCATACATAATGAACGTGCGGCGAGGGAAAAAGGCCTTGGTTTTGGCGCAGTTGCGAAAATAGAAGCCACTTCTTAAATTCTTTCTTATTTGAAATCCTACACCGAGTATAACTTATTTAAGTTTCTATCCTGCAAACTTCAGAATATTCATAAGGTATAAAAAAGACTCGCGGAAACTTTTTCATCAGTTCCTAGTTGTCGTCTCGAAAGCAATGTAATTTATACCGAGGCGAATAAATACGAACACTTTACACTTTGCACCTACTTGTATGTCATAGTAACATAGTAAAGAAAACCACAATCTTGCGGCTTGACATACCTACTCACGCGGTCTCATTGTTTAGGTTGTTACTCTACTGTAATAAAACGACATCTATTAACAAACTAAAGTTCATCTCAAAGTATAAGGTTGCTAGCATCTTTTGCACGGTTGAACATATTCTTTGTTTCAAAAGATACGTTTTAATTTTCCACCCCGGATTATTAAAACGCTTTTCTTGCGAATGCGGTATATATCTCGGAAACTGGAGCACCTCTTGAAATAAGGAGGTGGCGATCTCTCAGCAAATTCTGAATTACAGCCTCAGCTATTTTTTAAATACTACCTTTTTAAGGAGTTGTTGGTGGTTGAAGTTTGTGAAGTGTTTATCGCAAGAACACGCCAAAAAACCTAACGGATGGGGATTGTTCTGACTTTGCGCACAGGAAATTCTGGTCTTCAAATAACACAATTAAGCAAATTTTTATAACAGAAAAACGACACTGTCTGCTTCATATAAGAATTTGTTATTAGTTTTAATTTTTTTTATAGAACTTGTGTAATCATGCTCGGTCCATTAATAAATGACAAAAAATACCTACGTCATGTAAAAATATTCTTTTTCTTTTAACTATAAATTTGTGATCAATTATCACGCATACCAATCCTATAATCAAACAATAATAATAAGATAACAATGATTAGATATAAGATATCCGTTGGCACATTTTAACATCATACTATGATTTCCTATAAGTTAATTAGTTATACAATTCCGTATGGGCATCTTAGTCAGAAGATGCCCGAAGGCATATTTTACAAGGATGCTTGTAACCTCCTTACGGAAGTGAAGTGTCAGACACTTCGATATCTTTGACCAGGAGGGTAGATCAAGGAGCGCAGTCAGGCGTTGCAAGCTCACTATAGTGGAATTACCATGTACCTGTATTTTCTTTCGAAGGGAATTTAGATAATTTCTTTTAAGGACCTAAAACCTATTTTAAAAATATAAAATTGGCCATTGGCTTATAACAGTTAGGCATGATTTGAGTACGCCATTTTCCATATTGAGGAATAACTTAAGAAGTTTAATATCTTATTTTATAAATATGTAAGATGTATGCAGTGGTTAAATTTTCACTTGTAGTTAATTATGGCGTTGGTACTCAGTTTATTCTACAATATCATTTACCTCAAAAGCAAAAGCTGAGAACTAGCCAGTCTGACCTCACTGTATGTTTGCTGCTACCGGCAGCCTAGAGGTAATAATGTGGGCCCGATTTCCCATTTGTAAAGAAAAAGGAGAAAGAAATCGTTTCGTTGCCCGTCTGTTAATGCGGCCCCTGTAAGATTGAACACCGCGCAGGTTACTTTGGCTATCTTATGTGGTACTCTCAATTATTAGCACATCCTAATAAAATCACTTTACTTTGTGGTCGTGTAGCTTGTTCACCGTACAAGGATAATTTAAACAGGGTTAATAGCTTTCCAGCCACCTGATGATAAAGTTCAGCCCGTTCCTTGATCTCGTTAAGGACACACGGCCCTTTATCTGATTTAGTAGCGAGATGCCTACTATCGGACTTAGCTTGTCATTTTCTCCGGTTCGCTGCGCTCGTGCATTTAACATTAATTAAATTAGAGTTGCTCGTCTACCATCCGAATTCAAGTAGGCATTAGGGTAATCGGGGTCTCGGGTACATAGCCAAGGTGCTGGATTCCGTGGATACCCCGAGGTGGTTATAGCTAGCATATTAACCGTTGGCGAGTAGGTAAAGGGTTTAGCTGGGGTTGTATAGAGCGCAGTTCAAGTTTGACGTACTTCGTTATCAAGAGCGGTCGTCTATCGTTGTCCCTTCCAAACGTACTAAGAATGGGATTAAGTTGAGCAGAGGTTCTTCGGCGATCCATTCATTTGGTCTCTCTCTCCATGAGTGGATTTAGAGCTCTGTGTTAGTTATCAAGGCTCGGTCTGTGTAATCCCCGTGACAAATGTTTTCGGTAGATAGCTAACAAAAACATTTGTTCTAATATAACCTACCTAGAGTAGGAAGCCCATAGTGTCTATTGTTAACGAGAACACCGTTTTTCTTTCGTTTGCTGTGGTGTATTAGTTATTACCGGGGACAGGTTAGTTCATTTGTATGTACAGCGCACCTGGCTGGTTTTCGTTGAGACTGGCCGCCGCCGCCATGACCGAAATTCGGCTAGGAATCATCGTCGAATTTGAAGCGATTGGTTCTCAACGCACAAAGTCCTTGAAGGTTTGTAATCTATGACATCATTAATTAGGTACTGTCAATAGCTAATTGTAAGGACTAAAGCTCTAATTAATAATAATGTTTGATATAGGTGTGTGTATACAAACGCCTTGATTAACGAATTTCAAAGACAGAGCACTAGGTAATTTCATCACTGATAACGTGATACTAGATCAACCATATGTATTTGAATGCGATAGTTTGATATATGATTGGGCTTCATGATTACAGCCGATGTTTCTCCATTTCTGGACATAGGCCTCAATGACCGCCATAGAATCCTGTCGTCAGCTTGACGCATCCAGCTTCTGCCTGAAGTCTCTCGCAGAAAGAAAATGTTGTACATTACGTCCGCCGAAATATAATAAATTTATTTTTTGTTTCTCAAAAATACTGGAAGATGTCACTCGTGAATATCTAAATTTTGAAAAGGTTTATTCTAGACGTGAAATTATCCACTTGATAAACAATTATAATAATAACGCGTGCAAACCATCATAATGTTCTTGTTAAGTAACTACTATCTACCTATCCTAAATTATTCAACAACTGCTAATTAATTCAAGCAGCTCTACGCGTTATTTATAGAGGAAAATTATGTTGTTCTAACTAACTAAAGGGTTGAGTTGAGACTATCTTTCAAAATCAGACAGCCAAAATAGAAAATATAGTTATTAATTCAAACATTCAAAATCATCCAAATTCTGGTACCAGGTTATCACTTTATAGATTTAAATACTTCAATTAAACATATTGGACATTAATATACTATGAGCACTTAGCAATTCAAAATCTATTTGGAGCTAGTCTACAGTTGGTTGTCGCTAAATCGGACAACATAATAAATGCAGAAGCAAAGCGCTGGCAAATGGCTCGGGTAAAGCGATAGAGCGGTCGTTTGTTCGTTCTCTATTTCTATCAACAGGAACATTTAACCCAGTGCTTTTCAGAGATCCTACGTAAAATATTACCGCTGACTTCCCAGCAGCTCTACCAACTGTTCAGTGGCTACTGAAATAAATTTCGGGAAAGTTTTGGGTTTGATATATGTATTCAACGTGCACTTATTTTTTGTGAACCTTTTTGATTCTCAACGAAGAAACTTTTTGTTTATATTATTCCTTCGGGGTAGGTAATTTTATATGGGAGGGCAAGTGATCAATATTCGAGTTACTTAAGAAGGTATTTTAGTTTATTTCTGCAGTAGGTAGGAAGGCATAAATGTATTTCCCTGCGAAAAATGATTATATTTATCCTTGTTCTACAAGTCTTTTCCAGAATATTCACAGGCGCACAAACAAAAATGGCGTGGAAAAGCGTAATGACACTCCTCGCCAATAAATAAATAAGCGTTCGTCCATATACACAGGTTTCTATTTCTCATTCTAAAATACCTCGAGCCTCCGAGTGCCCCGCGGTGCGCGATTCCCGCTTTATCAATTCACGAAAACGTTTCGGACCGTTTCTTCATTGCGATTCAGGATCCTGAAATAAAACACTCGTTCTTGTCCAGCTTTACATTTTATTTGTCTTGTGTCGTATAAATGGACAAGAGGGCGATTGTGTGTTACGTTATCGTACTGCCACTTGTTTCTTAAGTTTTCTTATAAGCAGCGGCCTATGTTATTTGGCTATCGGTACTTGTATTGTCTCAAATCTTGCCTCAATTATATGATTAATGTAGGCTGATTGAAGAACCGAACTGAATCCTTATTGGATTTCCAACAACGTAGACGTAATGACAGAATGTCATTATAATTATTATGACATTATTCAATATTTAGAGTCGCGATCAATACTGCGGCGCGAGAATACGTATCGTACTTAATTCTGAGTTCGACTTAATTGAATTTGGTTAGGGTTAACTCGCCTTTGATCTCTTAAGTCAAATATATTATTATCTCAAGTGGTTTCGATATGTGGTATAAAAATAATACCTATGCCACTTGTATATTGAGATATCAAGTTCTGCGGTCGGGTTGCGCCACGGAGTTCCTACGCTGCGTTGATACATAAAGATGTATAAACACTTTAAAAATTTCTTAAAGTTTCAGACAAACTGACTTAACTTCTGTTCTTCACAGTTTTAGAGCGAAACGTTATTTTGAACTAGTTATTTCCCGTTGCTTTGTACGCAGTTTTTGGAATAAAATATAGTCTTGTATGGGGCTAGATAATGCTGTGTGAATTGTCCAGCATTATTTATTTATTATAGCTATGGCGCTCATTAGGGGAGGCCTATGTCCAGCAGTGGACTGATGTAGGTTGATGATGATGATTTATTTATTTATTTTTATTTGTATAGTCTAGTTTTATTCCAGGGCCAGATCTTTGTGGTACATTTGCAGCCCGATCCATTCAGTAGTTTTGGCGTTTGTCGGCCAAACATTTTCAGAACGGCACAAACTTTCGCCCTTATTATATATGTAGAATAGTTAAATTGTCTAAGGTAGAATAGGATACGATATTGTCTTTTCAAGTTCAACAAAGAAATTACAAACAAATAATAGAAATAAATTTAGAAACGTAGAGTTACTTCAGAGAAAAGTTACTTCAATTTTACCTCAAAAAATTGAGGTAACTGCTACATTCTGCTGTTGCTAACAATCTACAGGTAGTTCAACTGATCCATATTACCTGTCGGAAGATGTACGATATTTCATAACTAAATTAACTCTTAAAAAATCTACTCAATTATGTAATGACATCAAAAAAATTAAATAGACAGAAAGGCATAACGTATGGCTCAGCCAGACGCACTCCAGCTAACTTTTTTTTATAGTTTTGCAATCCTCTTGTTCCGTTATTTCTTAAGGGGCAAAATAACGGTTAATCCGAACTCCTACCGGGTACTACCACCACTGTGTTTTCGGCTCTGCATCTATAAAGCCGAGCCTACGTACTACTTACGAATTCTTCTGCGGGATGAAGACAGCAGACTCCTAGAGGTTTTGAAGACTGGTATCCCGATTAGCAATCTAAACGAGTGGTCTATTACCACTCGTCCAGCGAAGAGATACTTAGTTAACATAGTCCAACTGCCTTGTGTAAAGTCAATCATCAAAATAAATGATTTACTCGTCCACTAAATGTTACGTTCTCCCAATTTGTGGATTTCTTTTTTAATATCTCCTGTAATTACATTCTTGGTAAAACAAATTGATTTTACTGCTTAATGTTCATTTCTGATAAAATATAAAACCATTGGCTGTGCAGATAATTAAATTTATTGACCTATTCGTTGTAGCTGTCTGGTCAAATTTTAATAATGTGGAAAGTCGCTGAGTTTTTTTCTAATATTTAAATTAAAATACGGATGGCTCTTTTCTTTAATAAGTCAAATAAAAACGTTTTACCCCATTCTGAAATTTTATCGATACATTTGCATGAGATAATCTAAATTCACGTAGCCAGGGTACTTAATGATTATGCCAATCTATTTATGCTGATTTATTCATTAGTGGAACAAAGTCAAACACAAATCCTATTAATGGACGTGTTATATACCCATTTTCATATCTACAAACAAAACGATACGTAGGTATTCATTATTAATTAATCCGATGTATCTTATCAGAGAAGGAAAGAAAATAAATTAATAGGTGCATTTTAAATTATGCCAATGTTGCTTTAACAATTTATTAAATATAATATCATTACAATAAAAATAAAACAATTACAACTAGTATATACATATGTACATATTATATACTTATATTATGTCTATTGCCTAAAAATGTAACCCCTGCCTAGAAGGCAAAGTGCCCAGAATGCATTTTAAATAAGTATGTATCGATCTAGTTAAGGCATCTCTTAAAGATAAAAGAAAAAGTTAAGAGGGCTCAATGTGCGTCATTTAGTCATTTAGTGAGCGTGCGTTTTTGGAACGGGCGCAAATGCAAAAATGGAGTTATTGCTTATTTACAAGAAAACTACACAACTTATGTCAAAACTATCTGAAGGAACCAAGTAATTAATAATAAGCTACGAATAAAAACAAAAGTCATTTCAATAGACCGCAGGGTTCCTAAGATCTCAACCTAATTGTGTTTTCATGTTGAAGGAACCAAAATGTAGGATCTTATGTAATTCGAGTTTTTAATCAGGGTAATCCCGCGATTACTGAGGTCTAGTCCTGGTTTGACATTAAGTGCTCTTGTTTCGTATATATGGATAGTTTTACAGATCATCTAATAAAAATATCGAAGTTATTAGAGATCGCCTGAGTTACCATAGGTAAAAAAGCGAATACAACAAGCTAGGCTCTTTATTTTCTCAATATTTTCCTGTGGTTTGAAAGCTTTGCGCATTATTTAACGCCACTTCCTTTACAACACGCCGGTGTCAAAAGACAAAAGCATGTTAAATAAAACCTGAATTGGATATTCATGAAACTCGACGCTTCTGTAACATCCCGTAAATCACACGACTAAAACGGGAAAAATAAAATGCTACCTAGTCAATTATTTAAGGCAATTGATGAATCCCGTATTACTTTAATGGACTTTTTCGATACCAAACAATTGAAAAAAAAAACAAATTGCTATGTTTGTTGTCGATGTTAGCTTTCATTTATAAGTATTTTTATTTCGTAGCTTTCGCTTTGAATACTCGTTGGATTTGGCTGTTTGTATGTGATATTATTTGTTTCAATAATAAGCAAATACGGCGTGTAATCATTTGGGTAGATCGAGACGTGCGATACAGCGCCAGCCAAGTATTGGAAAGAAACGAGCGACGGAATACGCAATATAGTGTATACTGTATGGAATACAGTGTTCAAGCTAACACTAACTATTGGGACCGCTTTTGATCTTCTGTGTGTATCTTAAGATAAGTAGGTACCTACTTTCTTCGGAATAACCAGATCAATAACTACAGCATATCTCAGACAAACACTGTAATTGACTTTAATTAACCTGAACCAAATATTTTTTGGCTAAAAATGATTTAGTATTATAATCATAATATCAGCCCCAAAACTACGATGCAATACATTCATCGAAAAATAAGAATAAATCATAAGATTTAAATAAATTTATTTAGGTAAGAACTTATATGGAACTCGCTTCCAACTACTATTGATATGGATCAGTTGAACTACCCGTTGATTGTCTGCAACAGTCTACAGTTAGCTCGATTGTTAGTTACCATTACGTTTTTTTTTTTTTTGGTGATGAATATGTACATTAATATATTTAAAATGGTCTTATTTAGTTCCTTCGTACTTAAATCTGTTTTCAGATTAATCATTGCTATAGACTTGAACTTGTTGGTATTTTAGTTAAACGTTGTAATAATAAACATGGCACAAGGAAAAAGTACCTGAGCTATGACGAGGTTAGTCTCGGGGTAAATTTTATTTCTCCGATAAGGCTGACTTAGGTTTTTTTTTTTTTTTTTTTTTTTTTTAATTTAGTCAATAATATCCTGGTCTGCCACGCCCTTTGTTAGAAAATAAAAATACGAGTATGAGTGATAATGGAAGACATTCGTACAATCTGGAACATAGATAAATAATATTGTGGCACTAGCCAATCTAGCCATACTACACAATATCACACACAGCTTACAGAGAAAACAATATTGAAATTAAAAAATCTAAACAAGTTTTAGCCCTCCGTGCATTAATTGTTTCGCAATTCCCCATAATTACTGTATGGGCAATTGCAGTTCATGCAGCATTTGTAGAAGATTTTGTCGATATAGTTTGTGCTAATTTCCCATAAGGTACGATACACCTGTTCTTAAACGTCTTAGTTGTTTATTTAGCAGCAAAAAATAATTAACATCTTAGTTAGCCGATCGCACATGTTTTTTGGCTTTCATTGAACAACACTCAATCAAGGCAATACACGAAATTAACATTTTTCAGTGAAACGATATGATCAAAAATGGTCAAGAACCATTCCACGGTACGTGGTTCTCACTTGTCATCTGGTCTGTCTTTGTAAACATTTTTACAATTATTTCCAAAAGACACCATTTAAAAACCTAATCTTGATTTATAACGAAAATAGATTTTGGTGGCCACCAAGGGCAACTTCGTATCTCGGCCTAAATAAATAGAATAAAACTATTACAGAGGCATTAAAAAAAGCTTATGATAGGTGTGCCAATATATTAATCAGATTTAACCTCATTTAACTCATAACTACCCATTTAAATTTGTTAACTTTTTATTTGTTTATTTTTGTTTTTAAATTTAATTTTACTCATTTTTTATTTATTTCTTTATTTTTATTTTGCATGTCCATTTTGCTTGTGTACTCTCAAATGTAACTATGTAAATCCACCTGTACACTCGGTCTCCCGCGAAACAGGCCCAGCCTAGTGCGGGGACCACCTGTAACAATGTTTTCATTTATTTATCTGTAATCTTTATTAATTAAGTTCCTATCTCATAATGCAACATTAGGTCCTTGTAATAGTTATGGTAAATAAATTATTTTGTATTTTTTTTTGTATTTGTAGGTATCACAAATTGGACGATAGATTTTTTTAAATTCCTTTGTTAAACAGAATAATAAGATAAAGTAGGTGGCGGCGCTAGTTTGGGTGGGATATGTGCCTTGTGTTCGCATGTCCATAGCTGTACGTTCCATCTCTATAGAAATACGACGTTCCCGTAAACGTTTGGAGCTCTCAGTATGAGTAGTCGAGTAATATTTTAGTGGTTTATTTTCCACTTCTTCCACTAGGGACTAAAAATTGAAATTGACAAAATCAATAAAACCTTATTTCTTATTGTATAATAAAACTATGTAGGTGTAAACCTATTTATAGTATTAAATTTGATTTATCTAAGTGCTTGTTTTGTAAGCCTAAAGAAATAAACGTTATTGAATTGAATATTCAAATAAGCGAGTCATCTAAACTATTTATTCTTACTACAAACTTTAGCCGACAATAAAAACAACCACGTAGAGGAGAAGTTATGGTCAAGGATTTCCTGGGATAGGAACGAGAGGAAAAACCTGGAATAAAGTACGTCCTAAACTACTAAGTAACTAAATAATAGTTATCAGTTTTCCAAGCACTACATCCTCGCTTTCTTTGTTCGGTGCTGGGGTCACGTAGCTGTCTTTAATGCAAATACCTGCTGGCCATTCGCAATGACATGGCTTTCCACCTGGCTACCTGTCACTAGCAGTTTCCGGCCCGTAGACCCATCGCATCGCTACATTACGATGCTGACTAGACACATGCCATCGAATTTTTTGGCTCTACGACATGTTCTTCCTTACGATGTTCCTTCCGAACTATCTCCTAATTGTTTTGACGCTTGTGATAGGCTTGAGTCTCGTTGGCCTCAGCCAACGTTTAGACGTACCCAGGCGTACACAGCGCCCGAATTGGCAACCACCTATACATTTTCTGTATCAAATTGGTGAAAATCCAACAATAAAAACCTAACTTCATTCAAACTGTCAGAAAGATCAGTCCACAGGAAACCATTGTTAAAATCTAATCTCGGAAACATATAACACTTTAATACTATACACTTATTCTGTGAATTTACTTAGATGGTTTTCAATTTCTGTAAGCCGCGGGCACATTGACGTAATCCTTTAGTGGCCGGGACTGTTACCCGATCGCGACCCATAAGCATTTATGAACATTTCAAGTTTCTGGGAACCTCGAATTGCTATGCAGGAGGCATCCATTTGATTGCTGCTACACTGAATAACTCGTTATACCTCCTATTGAGATTCAAAGCCACAAAAGGTCACCGACTAAAGCTCATCTTCGCAGTTCTTGTGAGTTAACACATTTTTTTTCTGTGGAAATGTGATCTATTTTGACACGCAGCACGCGCGTTTCATTCTGGCCTCCACGAAAGACCTGCCATAGTATCTGTTGAGTATTGGACATTTTTGTTACCGTAACGCCCCTTGTCCAATGCCACGTCAACGGAACGTCAACGTTATCGAGATAACGGCGACGAAGTGGCGGTACATACATTAAGGCGCATAACCCACCAATACTAGCGCCGCCACCTACTTTATCTTATTATTCCGTTTATAAAGGAAATTGCAAAAATCCAACGTACAGTTTGTGATACTTATTATAAGCTATTTTAATGCCTCGATTACAGTTTTATTCTGCTTAGTTTAGGCAGTGAGTCGTTGCCCTTGGTGGACCAAAATCTATTATCGTATCTCTGCCTAAACTAAATAGAATAAAACTATCACAGAGGCATTAAAAAATGCTTTTAAGAGATATCACAAACAGTGCGGTTTTTTTTTAAATTTCCTTTGTTAAACGGAATAATATAATAAACTAGGTGTCGGCGCCACTTTGGGTGGGGTATGTGCCTTAGCGTGTATATTTACAATGGCTGCTTGTCCAACGCACGCACGTCAACCGCCATCGCTAGAACTTTGACTTTTTAATTTTAAGCCTCCCCCTCACTATTGGCTAAAAACGCTCCTATGGTAGGTATATCGTTTGCGGATGAATCCATATTTTTATATATTATTCCTTTGAACGTACAGAAGCAGCAGAATAAGTTGATATTTGATAATGTTTTATCTCCGCTGGGTATGTATCGGTTTACGAAAAAACGTGTCTATAGCTTACTTTCACGCGTCATTTTCTTTTGAAAAATCTTTCATCCGGGAGTTATTTGATTTCAAAACGCATGTGCATCAGCTTTTTTCACATTAAGTCCCAGCTAGTCATGGCACTTGTCAATGCATAAGGATATCACGTCCTATCGATTCATATAATGAATCCGCCTGCAAAAGCCAGTTCAAGCTCTACAGTAACCTCGCAGATCATCTCTTTACAATAAAAAATTTGAATATTAAATTCGGCAACATTTAGCGACGCGGACGTCTTTTGTTAGCTCCCTCATTTCTGAACAAAACGTTATTTTTAAACCGGTTTCTGTAAATAAGCATCATTATTGTGATATTCGCGCTCCAGCCGCCCAGCCATTTCGACAGCCTCCGACAATCAAAGCGCGCCCTTCAGAAACTGCGTCGCGTCGCCCGATGCCCCTCATTTCTCTTGTAATGTTAAATAAATATAATAACGGCGTAGATTCACAGTCGAATGGCAAGGACAGCAGCTGCGTTGTACAGATTAATTCCTTTGGCAGTATTGAGTAGAACCGGCTTTGGGGTGTCGGTACAAAGGAAATCAGGTTAACCAAATGTTCAGCTCAAAGTGAAACCAACGCAACGTTCCGCCAGACCGCTATAACGTTGCTTTGTCAACATTATTGAGTGTACGACACACATAATGGTTTAGGCAGTTTAGTCTATACTTATTATCAATTAAAATTCCTTGCCAATGGATCTATATTAATGGTTACTGATGATTTTTCAATCGAGGGTATTACTCACGGACTTGTAGTATTGCATCAAGCTGAAGACAGGGCGGTAGGCGCTCATTAAGGGAAGGCTATATAGGCCTCCAGCACTGGGCTAATATAGGCTTATGATGAAGAATAATAAATTTAATAATTTTTTTTTCTCTTGCAAAAGATACCACTGATTACAATTTTTGGTTTATTAGGACTACCTATTACTAAACTAATTCTTGCATTTGGTGGGCAAAAATGTTAGTTTCTTTCATTCTCCGTCGTAAGCTGTAGCTGTCAGTTCTTAGAATAGAACCTCATCTCTTACTAATTGATTATATCTACATACTAGGGATGTAACGAATGTCAAATTTTCGACATTCGCGAATGCGAATGCGAATGCGAGTATTCGATGCTCACATTCGCGAATGCGAATGCGAATGCGAATGTTGGTATTTTGAACTTGCCGCCAACTTCACGTACTGTTTATTGGCGCGCGCGTTGTCCAATTACCAACGTTTGCTATTAGCTATCTTCAACTACCAATTACGTACGAGTAATAATGTTTATTTTATTCATTCATGACATCGACAATTCACAACCTTGATAACCACAGAATTTGAAACTGATATTGGCATAATTGTATCAAAACAGATGCAGAGCAAAAATGAAAGAAGATGAATCGCTTGATAATTGCTATCTTCGTCTACCAATCGCGTTGTTTGTTTGATAATATTTTTATCCACACATGTGGTCGGTTGGAGTTGGATTTGTTTGTCTTTTATGTTATTTTGGGAAAAATGAGTGCCTCCATGAAAACAATGAGTAAAATTTAGACCACGTTTAGACTTATTTTACTTAGAGGATGCGGAACATACAAAATGTAAAATTATAAATAGGGGTACTGGTTTAAAAGTTACATAAGCATAACGCTATTGATATAATACAATACGCTATTGTACTGAAAATTTCTGAGTATATAAAAAAGAATAGATTGAAAAACGCATATCATTATTAAGAGCTTTCTTGAAAATTTCTGATAGTCGTTTTTCAATCTATTGTTTTTTATATACTCAGAAAATTTCAGTACAATAGCGTTATGCGTTAGAAAGTTACAGCCCTTTTAAGTCGGAGCCCAACTATAAATCTCAAACTTTCATATACCTAACCATTTCATTAATATTTTGAAAAATCCTGAAATACGTGTTCAACGGCTTTGTATTTTTGGTAAATTTCAAGCAAATTTGGCCACTTCGTAGAGTTAAAAGTAACACGTAAAAAACTTCAATCCTCTTTTCTTTTGGGGGTGTAATTTCCAAAACTCCTATGCTTAAAATTTAAGATTTCTAGCTTATGAGGTTTGGGTTGGGTGTAACTAGAAAGTAACTTGTTTTTTTAATATTTAAAATATTCATATTTATTTATTAACCAGTATAACATAATAATAAAAAATAAAAGACGGCCTTGTCCTAGGTCCTCCGATCAAGGTCTGTGCACGCCAAAAATAAACCATAAATTTGTCAAGTGGTTCCCACCATTAAAAGGTTACCTTAACCCCTGGGTTAGAATAATCAATACATTGTCATTCAAAGCAAAGGCTAGGCTAATTTTCGATCTCACAAATTAGTGCCCATGGGGAAAAAATAAACATTAAACGTTTAGTTTCTTTAATTTCGTTGAAACGCGTGCAAAGCCACGGACAGACACTAGTCACCCAATCAAAGTCAGTTCAACATTTTTTTTTCAGTTAAGTTTTGTCAAAGTTTCTTACAAAGTTCCTATTAAATAAAATATAGTAATAGGCATGATGATTGATTTTGAGACTACTTCTTGATAAAAACATTTCTACAAAAAACATGGATTTTGAAGGTAAAATTTAGTTTTTAAAAATGTAATTTAAATTTAGCTCTGACTGTCTATGACGTCACCGATGCACAAATTTTTATGATACAGAATTACCATAAAATTTATATTCATTAGTATGTCTTTACAAATAAGAAATACAATCAAATAATAAAACAAGTATTAACAATATTGTCAAGAAACAAAGAAGCTAGCTATTGATTGAAGAAAGTCATACGTTTACCATTACTTATTTCTGTGGTTATTCTGTGTCTTCCATTTTACTTTGTGACGACATGACGTCATGCATGGGTCTGTGTTCTCTAATTGTTGTTCAACGTGTCATGGCGGATTATTGTATTTTGTAGATGTTATTTATCAAAATAATAATTGATCTTGATCAAAATAAAAATTATAATACGCGTTTTGTCATGTATGGCTCTGATTTAATTTAGTAAATACATAATAATGATGCTTTTTGTTACTGTCATCATCCCTATTTACGAGACGTGCAGAGTTTTTTTTTATAATTCCGCATGTAAAAGAGAACAGTTTTTTAAATATATTAGGTAAGTTTTTGCCCCATCAACATTCGCCAAATATTCGCATAGATTTTGGCGAATGCGAATGCGAATGCGAATATTGAAAATCCTGCGAATATTCGCGAATGCGAATGCGGATGCGAATATTCGTTACATCTCTACTACATACATATTACATTATGTATAAATTCCCGCCTGCCTTAAAATGATAAGCACCAGTGTTTATTACCTACTATATGGCAGGCGGGGAATATTGTGTTCGATGCTTTAATCCATTTCTGATTTGAAATCAAAATCTAATTGTATGTAAACACTAGTTCAAATTTTGTTTCTATTCCTCGATCACTTATAATTTTCTTTATTAGATATATTTATTTCGACTGAGACATAAAAACAACACACCGAAACAACAAATTACAAGTATTAGTATTTATACGTCTACATCAATTTCCTATTGTTTAGTATAAATTTAATTTAAACCAAATATTGGGACCGCAGCAAGGCTGTGCTTATTTGTAATTTTCTGTTTAATTGGTAGTGGGTAGACGGAATGCAAATTCTTTAGAGGCTTTGAGCTTTCGGAAAGTAGCATAGCAATACATCGGAAGAATTTAATAACTATGCAATTCATTATTTTTTCCCCTTGGTCTCACTGAACTCTTTCAAATATTCATAAGACAAAGGAATTGAAGAAAATAATGACACTACCCACTTTAATTGTTAAAATAAATAAATATCTTAACAAAGAAAATAACTATCAAACAATATAATTAAATTAAAACTATTATTTACAATTAAAACAATTGAGATAACTGCAGACTTTTGCAAACAATCTAAAGGTAGCTCAACAGATCCATATCAATCCCAGTTCGAAGCGTGCTCAAGACGCTGCACTGGAGGCATTGGCCCGCTGTATTGCTTTGCTGATGTGCTGCGCCGGATACTCACCAACTCTCGGGTCACGCGTCGCTTCGACCAGACACTCAGATAAGTTTTTGAAAACCCGGACTGCCTCTGTACCCCACGGACCTAGGGGCTCGATTCCTAAGGGAACAAATGCGTAGGCCCTGTCGAGACATGCATCTTCTTAATTTTTTTTTTCTTTCTATTCCGAAACTCATTCTTAACATTATTAAAGACATAAGTGACAAAATTTGCAGACTTGCTGAAAAATTTATCATCGGACTTAAACCAATAATTTCCGTGTTTACAATCAATACACCCACACAGATTTCTATTATTATTCCACTAAGCTAGAGGGAGCGAGGGCCTACCATTTAGTATCAATCGCCAGGTACTTGCGCTATGACAAAAAGCTATTGCTTCAACTTTACCCGCGCGTGACTCTGTACTTTTTTCTATCGGCCCCTATCCTAGGGGACCCTGGAAATCAATTTGCCCCGTCTCTTGTAAAATGAAGGGATACAAAGAGCTTCTACGAATAGATATTATGTTCAGTCAACGACAATGCCTATAATGTGTTTCTGAATTAAAAGTACCTCGTCGACTACGGTCAGGTTCGAAAAGAAAATGCGATATACCGGTATATGTATTTACAGCAACCATTTAGAGCTACGTTTGAACCTACCACTAACTCCTAAATTACCATCAAATTAATTTATCAAACTGCCAAATTCACAAACAAAATTAAAGCAAACAATTAAATTTTGTATGTGAATCTTAGTTAAGGTTAAATGGCAGTTTGAAAAAATAATTAGATGGTAATTTAGGAGTCGTTAAGGATATAAATTTGAGTGTTTGTCGGAATAATTAATTAATTTTTTACCACATTATAAATTTTTTTGTTTTATAAACTTGAGCTTTTCCAAGCTCTCTATATTTTGCGTGACCGTTTATACAATTACCTACCTATTTGTGTCCGACCGAAACTGAATTTTCAATCGTATCAAGTTCGGCCGAAACCGACACCGAACCTATTCAAACAGCATTAGGTATATCGTGAAATCTCGTGCTTTTTGATGTAGCTTTCACGTATCCATCTGTGTACATCATAGCTCCCAAGCGGCAAAATTGATTTTATGGTTTCGTAGACAACAAGGATCCCTTATAGTTTCGCCATGTCCGGTTGTTCTCATGTTTGTCTGTATGTCCGCGGCTTAGCTCAGCATAACACATAGTAGGATTCCGTTATTCGGTATGGGTGACAATAATCACCCCGAAAAACTAGTAAAATAAAATCCTGTAACAATATTTACTGTGGTAAATATCAGGAAACCAGGTTTGATTGTGAAGAATCAGTTACTTCCCTTCTATAATAACTATTGTTTTGCAAGTTCCTATAAAAGAAAAGCTGCAATACGTGGTGGCTCTTTGATTATAGTTAAAAATAGTCTAAAATGTAAAGAACGGAAAGATATTGTAAACCTTACTATTGAGAGGACTATTGAACTTTCTTGTGTGGAACTGGAGCGACACATCATTGTGTGTGTGTACCGTCCTCCTGACGCAAATCAGGTAGCTTTTGAATGTACTATGGAAGAAGTTTTGCTTAAAGTATTTACATGTAGGAAGGATCTCATTGTGTGTGGGGACTTTAATATAGATATTTTAGCTAATCCCCTTGCCGAAAGACTGCTTAATTTATTCAAATGCTTTAGTTTACAACATCTTTTCAATGATCCTACTAGGGTAACCCTTACATCTGCAACTTGTTTAGATAATATTTACTGCAATCAATCTCCAACTAACAAGGCAGTAATCAAGCACTTCAAATCAGATCACTATGGTCAGAGTGTTCATTTTAGTTATAATATTAACGATAAAAAAAAAGTCGAGAAATACACCTACAGGCCTATCACAGAGAGCCGTATTAGGAATTTTCAAAGTAAAGTACAACTAGCAGTAACTAATATAACTTGTTCTGATGAACCAAATGACATATTTGCCAAACTTTCAAATATTATAAACAAAGAACATAGTGAAGTCTTCAAACTTAAAACATGCATAGTTAGAGACAGGGTCGGGTTCACAGATTGGGCCACTCCCGGCATTTATAGAAGTAGGAATAGACTGTAAGATCTTTATGGTGCTAGAGAAGCTATGTTACATGATCCTGCGTTTCTTTTATATGTAACCAACTACTCAAAAATATTCAAGAAAGTCTGCACCACTGCGAAATGCCTGTTCTTGAGGAAAAAAATAGTAAACTCATCAGATAAAATAAAAGCAACATGGAGACTAATAAATAACGAAACTGGCAAATCAAAGCCACGTAATAGAGAAATAAGGTTAAAAATTAATAACTCAATACTCATAGATGATAAAGATATTGCCGATGCTTTTGATGCATTCTTTTCTAATGTCCCTAAAGTTGTTACCCGGTCTCTAAACTCCTCACCTTCAATAGCGGTTAAATTATTAGAATCATCTGTTGAAAAATGTAAGGAGGTGTTTATCTTTAGCCATGTAAATGCTAATTATATAGTGAAAACATTTAAGTCCATTAATATCAAAAATACTGAGGATCTTTGGGGTATTTCAACCAAAGTAATGAGTTCAATTATTAAGGAGGTTGCTCCTTGTTTGGCCTATATTTTCAATAGTTGTGTCGACGCAGGAGTTTTTCCTGATCTCATGAAATATAGTAAACTAGTACCTCTTTATAAATCTGGTAGTCACACTGATCCAGCCAACTACAGGCCCATTTCAATACTTCCTGCATTAAGTAAAGTCTTTGAAAAAATTATTCTCACCCAGTTATCCTCTCACTTTAACCTTAATAGGTTACTTCATAAAAATCAATTTGGCTTCACCAAGGGTAGATCGACAACCGATGCTGGCGCAGCTCTATTAAAACATATATTGAATGCCTGGGATAAAGCAAAAAACGCTATTGGTATATTTTGTGACCTTTCTAAGGCCTTTGATTGTGTGGATCATGATACACTAATCAGAAAATTCAAACACTATGGAATTGGCAACAAGGCACTGGACCTTATGCAATCTTATTTATCTGATAGAATCCAAAAAGTAGATATTGGTAAAGAAAGATCGACGGGCTCAAAGATTGAATTAGGCGTCCCACAAGGATCAATATTAGGTCCCTTTTTATTTTTAGTGTATGTAAATGATCTCCCTTTTTTAGCAAAAGATCTCTGTGATATGGTCTTATTTGCTGATGATACTTCATTGATTTTTAAAGTTGACAGAAATAAATGTAATTATGACGACGTAAATAATTCGCTTTCACAAATACTAGATTGGTTCACGGCCAATAACCTCTTGCTCAATGCTAAAAAAACTAAATGCATAAAGTTCATGTTACCAAATGTAAGAGAACTCCCAACTAAGATAATGCTTAAGGATGAGATTGTTGACCTTGTAGACTCAACCGTTTTTCTAGGGTTACATATTGATTCATCTCTTCAATGGAGACCGCAAATTGATGCTCTCGCAGGCAGACTTAGATCAGCAGCCTATGCTGTTCGAACAATTAGATATATTACGGATGAAGATACAGCTAGGTTAGTTTATTTCAGTTACTTCCATAGTATAATGTCTTATGGTATTCTGCTTTGGGGACGGGCAGCCGATATTCAGACTATCTTTGTTCTCCAAAAAAGGGCTATACGCGCAATTTATAAATTAAAGCCACGCCACTCTTTAAGGGAATTATTTAAAGATATAAATATTTTGACAGTAATATCGCAATACATCTATGAAAATCTAATATATACGCACAAAAATAAAGATAGTTTTTTAAAAAAATGTGATGTTCACAAAATAAATACAAGAAACAAGAACAAACTGCACATCCCATCATATAGATTACGAAAGGTAGGGAAATCGTTTATGGGCAATTGTGTACGCTTCTATAACAAGCTTCCATCTGAAGCAACTGAGCTCCCAATTCGTAAATTTAAACAATACATAAAACGAAATCTTATAAAGAAAGCCTATTACTCCATCGATGATTACATCAATGATGTTAATGCTTGGCCAGATGTCGCCCAGTTCCGCACCGACAATAGTATTTAAGGAAAATAATGTTAAGCTTAGTTTTATATAAATATTGACATAGGTATATAAATCAGATTACCTATATTTAGACTAAGATGATGTATTAATTTTAAGTTTTATAAAACTTACTAGTGGTTTCTTTTTCGCTTCTTCCACTAGTGGACAAAAAATTGAAGCGAATAAAATCAATAACATCTTATTTCTTATTTGATAATAATGACTATTTGTAAACATGTTTATAGTATTATATTTGACGTGTCTAAGTGCTTAGTTTGTAAGCCTAAAGAAATAAAGTTATTGACTTTTTTGACTTTTTGACTTTTTATTGCTTTACTCTGTCCCGCTCCTATGAACGCGAAATCCTACGCCTATCCTTTTCACAATTTTTTGCATTCAGTGTATGTTCAATAATAATTACTCAACTAACCCTTGGTCTATGTTTGTCAAAGAGAAAAGACTGACTATGAATCATTAAGAGATCTCTGAAACTGCATGAGCTACGAGGAAATTTTGCGTTCCAGTTTTTTCAGGTACGCTAAGAACGGAGTTCTTTAAATTAATAGGTATTCTAAGGTAGTTAAAATGTGGTCATTTTGATAATAACTTCAGAATCGTAACGATTAGTCGCGTAGAAAGTTGACTCAAAATAGACTGGCAAGAGTTTCAGGGTTTTTTAATTCGCACCCATAAGTCAAATAGTGTAGAGTCAAGTTTAAACGAAAATGCTCTGTATCTCAGAAGCTGTTAGCAATAGAAAATATAGGTTTTAAAGTATAGACGGTGACTGTTTGCACTTAAACTATAGGGTACCTATTTCTAAAGTACACGAGATTGACCGCGAGCAATAGCTTGATCGTATAGTGACCACTTTAATCTTCCATAAAACATCATAACCTCGAGTCAAGATATTTGTTGTTTCCTTTACATTCCTTTCAATAGCTTTAATTGAATGGGTTGACCATTCAAACCATTCAACTGGGACATCTTTTATGGAAAACCTATACAAACATTAAAATATATGGGATCGTGATGTGTAGTGTACGAACCTCAAATGATTACCTTTACATATTCTTATATTCTGGTCCGTCCAAGTCCATCTATTAGCAGAATCTTTACAGAATTCGTTCGTTTATTTTAATTACCCTTTCCCTACCTTCTCACGCATTTATTTTATGGGCAATGCCACCTTTCAGTGGACTGAATGTGTGTCATCATCAGTGAAGAACATTTGTGAAGTTTCGCGTTAAGTACCTACATAGGTATGTCTATCAAAAAGAATACATTTATCACCCTGTAGGTGAATGCACAGATTCTACGCAAATATATCGCGTGTCCCTTTACTGATCGCTTCCTAAAGCCCGGGAAGAAGTTGTCTGACAAATTACATTTTTGTTAGGGTGTCCCAGAATCTGAGCATAAAAGGACCGTAAATCCTGTAATGCATTCATTCTTCATGCTTGGTCAAGCTCGTAAATAGGAGACCTGAGTAACCACGGTTTTACCAATAAATTGTTGTTATTGTATCACTATTGTGCCGATACTTTCACCTTTAAGTGCTTGTTAGTTATGTTTCCGTTGAATTAGGCCTTTTGAACAAGCTCGTGTTTGTCTGGAATTAATAATGTGTGCGTCGTTTATTTTTATTTATATAAATCTGCATGTTTCCAAACAAAGGCTTAACTTTAACAGGAATCTTACAGCCGAAACATTTCGGTGGCAGTGTAATTTTGTTTGGGGTTTGTTTGTTTTTAAGTGATGCGTTTATACGTGGAACCTTTGTGTTAAAACACTTATAGGTTACATCAATAGCCATTATACTTGAGATTTGAGGCCGTGGCCTGTGCCGCGGCAAGACAAGAGGCATTAAATTACGTTTACGTCGTGTAATAGTAATAATGTCGGGGAGCCATCACCATTAGTGCCCGATGCGACAGCCCAGCGTTTAATCAAAATTGAAATCGACTCACGTAGTCAGGCGGAATAAGATTTGTCCCTCAAGTGTCGGTAAAATTGTGGTTTCCTATAATTAGGCAGTGTATCCTGTTCCCATTATCCATAAACGGGTGGAGTATGTGAGACTCGTGCAGGTTTCCTGGCGTTATAGGTGGCACTAGCTACGTGCCGTGAACCGAGGCCGGTCGGCTCTACGTGACCCCATCAATTGGGAAAACTCGCTCGTACCAACAAATAATAATATTTTATGACCTTAATAAAATACAGCCATGAAAATAACGAAAAAGAATAGGTATATCTTTTCATTGCTACACTCATTTTGATAATTTGCAAGCAGAGCTTAGATCAGAATATCTTATCTAAAACTCCGAACCATTAATAAGTTTTAAATCCAGTTACAACGTTTAATGACTTATTCCGAATTGTATACAGTAAAAGGCAATAAAAGTGCTCGCAAAATCATAATCACATTCATGATCAATCACAGTAAAATCGGAAAATTATGAAACGATAACGATTTTGCAGACAGTTGTTAGAAAAATGACATAATAATAAAAACTCCGTCGAGTTCGTAATGAGAAAAGTTTTGTAGGAGTTACTAAATTAATCGAAGTTTTTAGGGTACAGTCGACTGACACAGGATGACCACGAACCCAATTAATCTCGCATCCCCTTTGGTTATTTGCAGTTTTGTCTTTTTTACCATATAAGCCCGTTCAGCTGAATGCACCTAACTGATCTAGTACTCTTATGAAGCTCAGTACATGTAAAAATTGTTCAGATAATTATAAAAACCACATCTATCTAAATTGCGTGTATCTGCACTACAAGTTATTATATGGGTTTCTCGTTGCATAAACATGCAAACGCCTGACAGATTCGTCTTAGCAGTTCAACCAGTGCATTGCAGTGCGAAAACAGGCAATACCAATCCGGACCAAATGTTTCATTTTGTATAATTCGTTTCGTTTTAATCCAAAGAAAAGTAACTTTTATTGTATATACACATGTGCCGCGATCAGTTCTTTTAAGTTCTTACGTAAATCTGCTTTAAACTACAAACAACGTTTATTTATTGTTTACATACATGGGCTAAAATGAAACCTGAGGATATAAGAGCAATGGGGAGAGGGCTTTGCTCAGAGTTTCTCTGCAAGAATCTAGGTAACCAACATTCGTCTCAGATTTTCGATACTCAGGTGGCAGAGAGTAGGGCACAAAGCTCGCAAAACCGACTGCCATGGTTAAAAGCTCTCGAGTGGCAACCACAAATCGTTGGCTGGTGAAACATTGTGGCGATCTTCGGGAGAGGTATATATGTCCAGCAGTGGACATATTCCGGCTAAAGTGATAAACTAAGCTTAACTCAAGTAAGATCACGATCCTTAATGAGTTAACTTGAGTAATATAATTTAGCTTGGATTGCTAGATTACCGGGTCACTTCATTTATGATTTCATATTTGATTAGCTCTGTGCAATTAGGGGTTAATTGCACTAGGTGACGTCACGACAGCCGACCAGTGGACAACCTGTCCTACGTACTAAAACGCGATAAAAAGTTTTTACATGCTTTTTTACCTGTAACATGTGATAATATCTTACTTAACAGTGTTGTGGACCAAGTGAACAATAATATATACAAAATAATTCAGAAATTAAGATTTTATTGACAAAAACTTCTCTCAGTGAATAGCTAAGTACCCTATTTAATTTTGGGCCAAAAACATCTCTAATTTAATGCGCGTAAGTCGATATAACACTTAAATACACATCAGTGAATCTAAATAAGTGCGTGCTGTATCGTCCTTGTGCCGAAGTTTAGTTCTATTCTAACAATCTAGATTATTTGTAAGCTGGATTTACCTACTACCAGTAGCGCCATCTAGTAGCAAGTAGCGGAACTAATCGAAATTGTTTGGAACACATCACGCGCCGATATTGAAAATGGTCATCAAGTGTGCAGCCTGCGGGAAATTCCTTAGAGGGGGCATAGATTGCGTAACTTGTACTCAATGCTCATCCAGCTCGCACTATGAATGTGTCAGAGTTCCAATAGGAAGCAAGGTGCCGGGCGACTGGCGATGTGGCGAATGTCAGGCGAGGACACCTAAAGGGAGAGACCCCGCGACACCGGTGCGTGTTTCGCAGATTATCTCAGGTTCCGTGCGTCCACAGAGCATAGACCAAGTTGGGCATGGACTGGGCGTCCCACAGGATGATCCTTTGCTCGGCTCGCCGAGCGCAGAAGACATGGCTGTCGACCAAACAGCAAACAATATCACGGCAGAGTTTTGTGAATATGAGCGTGCCCTCGCGGTCAAGTCAGACACGGAGCAGCTTCTCACTGGGTTCCGTAACATGCAGGAGGCGATGTCGAATGATATGCGTTCATTAAGGGCTGAGATGCGAAATCTTTTCACCGAAATGCATGACTTTAGACTAGAAATGGCGGACATTCGCGTCTGCCTCTCTGGGGTCTCAACTCGCGTGGAGGTCCTGGAGCGGCGCCTCGACGTGGTGGAGCGGGAGGGCGCTGCGGCGGCGGCGGCGCCCGCGCTGCACTCGCCCGCCATCACCCACCTGCAGACCGTTGTTGCGCTGCTGCAGCAGGAGGTCGCAGATCGCGACCAGGAGGCGCTTCTCTCGGACCTGGAGATTGGTCACCTCCCTGAGGAGCGCGGCGAGAGTGCGCTGCAGGCATTCACCGTGCTAGCGGCCAAGCTGGGCGTTGAGCTTGATCAGCGGGATGTCGTATATGCGGAGCGAGTAGGCATAGCGGAGGGCGCAGCGGCGGGCCACGAGCAACCGCGCGCGCGCCGCCTTGTGGTGCGGCTGGCGCGCCGCGATGTGCGCGATAGCCTGCTGGCGGCAGCGCGCGTACGCCGTACGCTTACCACCAGCGACGCTGGCCGCGCCCCGGCCGGAGGTGCGCATGCTCGTATCTTCATCAACGAGCGGCTGACACGCGCGAACCGCGTGCTCTTTGCTCGAGCCCGCGAGCTGGCCCGCAAGCACCAGTGGCGCTACGTCTGGACCAAGCGGGGGCGTATCAACGTGCGCCAAGCGGACGGCGGGCAGGCCTTTCAGCTTCGCTCGCAGGCTGACCTTGACCGGATTTTTGGATCAGCACCAGTTTGACTTTCCATCCTGCAAGAAGGACATTTCTTTAGTTATAGACAATAGCAACCATTCTAAAAATAGAGTATCAGCAACTTCACTAAATCTCTTACCTATAAATTGTGTGCTTTTAATGGATACTAAAATTATTGCAAGGTTCTGTGAATTAATCAAAGTCTGCTTCAATATATTTAGTGTATATTTTGGTTCAAATTTATATTTGTACATCCCATCTCATATTGAGCATGTGTTTATATTTCCTGGAGACAAATGGATAACAAAAGTTAGCGTAAACTCTAGGTTGTGCTTAATATTTAGATATATCTTTACAAATTCTGGCTTATTATTAGTAATTAAATTCTATATTGTTCAAACAAATTCTGCTAAGAAACAGGTTACCATATTGTGTGCAAATCTGATTGTTCATAAACACATTCTTTCTAATTTTAGACAACTGTATTATATTCAAGGAGCAAAACATTTCACAAATGTATCTTTATTATGTATACAAACTAAAAACTACTGCTCCAGACTCTCATGGATGTTAATTTGTTCAAATACTCTGCACGATGATTGAAACAAAATTTCTAAAAGTTGGATTTTTGAATGCAGGATCTTTGAACACTGGTCATGAAGAGTTTATTTTTGCCATGGAGGAACTACAGCCTGATATTATTGCCATAAACGAGACGTGGTTGGGTTTAAATGAAGAAGAGAAAGCACCTAGGGTACCTGGTTATCGTTTCCGCCACATCCCTAGACCCTTGCATATAAAGGGTGGACGTGGAGGAGGCGTTGGTTTCTATATTAAGAAGGGCATTTATATACGCTTTTGTTCTCATCCTTTAGCTTCAAGTATCGAACAGATGTGGATTAGTGCTAAGGTAAATGGGCTAACAGTCATTATAGGCACTGCCTATAGACCACCAAAGCAAAATCCTATTGACTTTTTTGAAGCTATAACAGAAACTATCACTTCTTTTTCAAATTATGACAACCTCATTCTCGTAGGTGACCTAAATATTAACGTTCTGACCCCTTCGGATTGTAAAACAAAGTTATTTAATACATTTCTACACAGTCTCAACTTGGATCAAGTGATAAAGGAACCAACACATTACACTGACCACAGCGCTACTCTGATTGATGTTGCATGTACTGATGCTAGAGTGCGTAAGAGTATTGTCAAGTACAACCCTGATCTTGGCCACCACGCAATGATCATGATCGAAGTAAATATTAAAAGAGATAAACCAGTGCCAAGAATTATCACCTACAGGCCATTCAAAAGTATTATCCCAGAACTCTTCAATAATGACCTTAGCAGTATAGATTGGAAAGATTTGAAAAAGATTGCAAGTGTTAACGAATTAGTCCAGAGTTTCTCTGTATTAATACATAACTTATTTGACTTGCATGCACCAATAAAAACCAATAAATTTAAAGAACCCCCCCACCCCTGGATCACAGAAACTGTGAAAACCATGATTCGTATACGTGACAATTATCATAAAAAGTATCGTTTTCAACCAACAACAGTTCATCAAGACAGCTACAAGTTTATGAAAAAAATTGTAATTAATGCTATTGAAAATGAAAAGAAGGCATATTTTACTCAAAACATAAATAATAATATTAAGAACCCCAAAAAACTTTGGAAAAACTTAAAGAACAATGTACTACAAAATAAAAAAAATGATCCTGAACTGCCTCAACACTTAAATGATCCTGAAATGATCAACACACACTTTCTGAACATACCTGGAGCAGACTCAGTTAGTATATCACAGATGACTTACTTTGAGTATCATACTTATAGCTCTTCCTCTTTTTCCCTTAACACAGTAAGCCAGGATACAGTATTGAGAATTCTACGCAGGCTCAAGTCCAATGCACAAGGTGTGGATGAAATATCACTGGAGATGATACTCATGACTGTGCCTGACTCGTTAGAAACAATCACTGATATCATAAACTGTTCTATTGAAGGTGGCGTCTTCCCAGACGACTGGAAAATGGCAAAAGTTCGGCCTATCCCCAAAAATAATAACCCATCAACATATCAGGATCTAAGACCCATTAGTTTACTTCCTTGCCTCTCCAAGGTTTTGGAAAAAGTAGTCACCATGCAGTTAACTAAGTATCTAGAAGACCAAAATATCTTTCCAGCTGCACAATCTGGGTTCCGCAAAGGGCATAGTACCGCAACAGCGCTGTTGGATGTAGTTGACGGATTACTTAGTGCGCAGGATCAGGGCATGGTAAGCATCCTCATCCTACTTGATTATTCCCGTGCTTTCGACTGCATTAACATACCTCTCCTACTATCAAAGCTATCATACTATGGGTTTGACCCTCGTACTGTCAGATGGTTTCACAGTTACTTAAACAGCCGGCAACAGTATGTGGAGCTGACTGTGTCAGATGGAAGCACTCTTAAATCATCTCCCAGACCTGTTCTGCGTGGTGTGCCACAAGGGTCAGTGCTGGGTCCAGTCCTTTTTGCATTATATTGTGCTGATATAGTTAAGACTTTTAAACATTGTCGTCACCATATCTATGCTGACGACATCCAATTATATTTCTCTTTTATTCCTACCGATGTTGCAGCAGCTGTAAATAAAATCAACCTTGATCTAGCACAAATAACTCAATGGTCTAAACACAATTCCCTTGTAATTAACCCTAAAAAATCTAAGTTCATGTTGCTTGGTACAAAGAAAAAGCTACAGACAGTACAAGGGCCAGTAAACATAGTTATAGATAATGAGTGTGTCGAGCAGGTCACTGAAGCTAAAAGCCTTGGGGTAGTTATGGACATCCACCTACACTTTGAAAACCATATAGCTAATGATGTACGTAACTGTTTTTACCGTTTAAAGCTTCTATACAAAATTCGCCCATATATCAGTGAAGCAATTCGTATAAATCTATGTGAGTCCCTAGTGCTATCGAAACTAAACTATTGTGATGTGGTTTATGGACCGTGTCTTTTAAAAAGGTCACAGAATCTAATACAGCGTGTTCAAAATGCGTGTGCCCGATTCTGTTTCTCCATCCCACCACGAGCTCATGTCACACCTTTTATAAACTCATCAAACATATTGAAAATGTCGGCTAGAAGAAAACTGCATTTGGCAGTGCTAATTTTTGGTATCATCAACAGACAGAGTCCTACATACCTCTTCAACAAATTTATCTGGGCTAAAGACTTGTCAAGATATCCCAGTAGATCTTGCACCAAGGTTTTCTCCACACCGAAGCATAGGACTATGGCATTTAGAGGATCCTTCAAATACTCTGCGTCCCATTGTTGGAATAATCTTCCTCCGCCAGCACGTTCTGCAAAATCATTATTTGTCTTTAGGAACCATCTCAAAAAACATCTTTTAAATGAGCAAAAATGCTTAGGTGAATAAGCCAAAGGCATCCAGGCTGCCACATGCCTGGATGCTTGAACTTGCCATTTTCACTAACTACATTATTTTCTCCTAGCTCTTCACTTTAAACGTGTATCACTAAATAGAACTACTATTGAGGAATTGTAAGTCCTCATACTATTTTATCTTAGCCTTCATCAACCTATAATAGTACATTGTCATTTATTCAATTCCATTCCTTTTATATGTATACTAAAAATATTTATTTATTTATTTTTATTCCTATAATTTAAATAAGTCCGCTCACCTGAAAGGTATGTATGTCTTGTTTTATGTGGGCAAATTATTGCTCGCATACTTTATAGCGTACAGATGACTTGCAAATGCGTAGTAGAATGCTATGGCCATGTCTTTCCTGTGTTGTGTTGCTCTTGTGACTTGCCGGGTCGGTAGACGCAACTTCCCTCAAACCATTAGAGGTAAATGTGTGCCTAGAATCAGTAACAGCTCACATGTAACATTTATTCTAACCAATAGGTAGGTACATAATATCACAATTGACTGAACACAATAGCTATTTTCGCTTACCACAAAATCTGCTTAATAACTATGCGCCAGTTTCGTCCAGTGTGGTTTCGTTTTTAATTTGACTGCACAGGACTTTGGTTGGACACTTGGAAAAGTGTTAGCATACCTCTCCATGCTCCACGGGGTTTACTTTGTGTGTGCACGCGGTAAACTAAACTTCACAAAACAAACAGCACTTTCTCCATTTCTTACAATGAAATTCGATCCGCAACATTTTCTTTGACTGCAAGTTGCAACCTGCAAGCATAGCAATATAGCTAGCGCGCCAGCCAGCCAAGCGTCGCGTTAGTTCGTTTTTATAGGGTGGTACCAGGGCACAAATGTCACACGCTTCACAAATGCCATTTATGTCAGTGTCAACCAACTTTCACGATTTGTTGCGGTTTCGTTCGTCCAACACATAATTTGTTAGTCCATGTAGGTACGTAGGTAGGGATCTTATTTTATTAACTCACTCACTCGGGCTCCACCTGAAAACCAGCGTAGCATTGGGCTTAGCCGAATGCTACACATGCTGAGGTGGGGACCCTTTTTTTTCCCATTTACATGTTTTTTTCTGTTATGTTGTATATATTTTTTCTTTGTATACCTAGTTTTAACTGTAGTTATTAGTACCTAGTATGTAAGTCTTATGTATCTTTGGGAAAAAAATAAATATTTCTCTCTCTCTCTCTCTCTCTCTCACTAATTTCTCGTCATATGCTTGTTAAGTACATATTCAATGGTGTACCATTGTGCTAATAGCATTATTCAAGCAGCAAATTATGTCTATTTAATAATATTTAATAATGCTGGACAATTCACACAGCATTATCTAGCCCCAAGCTAAGCAGAGCTTGTGTTATGGGTACTAGATAACTGATATACATAATATAATACAATACATAGATAGTTTTTTTTTTATTATATATAGAAAACGACCAGAACACCCTGAACAAATGCCTGCAGATCGTACACACATTTGTCCCGAGGCGGGAATCGAACCCGCAACGTTCTGCGTCGCAGGCAGACCTTCGCCCACCGCGCCACATCGGTCGTCAAATACAAGTAGGCATTGCCATTAGCTCTCATTAGATACAGTGGCAGGCAATGAGATTAATACTAACTTTATTACTTCGTGGGTTTCATTTACAAGAAAAGTACATAGAAAATCCATATTTTTTACATAACTAAACGTATTAGCTTGTGTAGTAGAAAAACTTGGGTCATATTATTGACCTTAATGTTCACAAGCCGGTATCTTAAAACAAAACAAGAACAGCCTCTCCTACAGCATTATGTATCGTAGAAAAAAAGGGGCTTTAATTTTTTTTTATATGCACAGGCTTTATGTTTCAACTTACCCCATTGTTGCGACGGTTTTAGCCTTTGAACCATCAACCATGGACTTGAAAGGTGAAGTGAATCCTATATCTTACCTTCAGTGGGTATGGCGTGAAGATGTAACAAACATTCATACAAACTTTGGCGTTTAATTATAATATAAGTGCTATCTAAAGAGAAAATAACTCCCACGAATACCTATATAACTGAACATTAATTCGACATTAGAAGGTTTGCGTGATCCCGATCACAAACAGACTGGTGATTAACTCGCATTTTTCCTTGAAACGCGCCAAATTATTCTTGTACTTACTTTTCTTAAGTTCTCTTACGTCAATATTTTTCTTTAAATGTAGAAAGTTTTAACAGCAAGTAAAACATCATCATCAGCCTACATCAGTCCACTGCTGGACATAGGCCTCCCCTAATGAGCGCCATAGCGCCCTGTCTTCAGCTTGCCAATCCAGCATCTGCCAGCAGTCTTTCGCAAATCGGCATCACACCTGGTCGGAGGGCGTCCTACACTACGTTTGCCGAGTCGCGGTCTCCACTCAAGAACACGTTTACCCCAGCGGTTGTCGGTTCTTCTCGAGATATGGCCAGCCCACTGCCACTTCAGCTTGCTAATCCTTTGAGCTATGAAAAACATCAAACATAACAAAATAAGTACCTAATAAAAAAAATAACTACCAAAATTATCTGAGCGTCTGGGTCCCGTCGAAGCGACGCGTGACTCGAGCGCCGGTGCAGCTGTATTGCCATACAGCGGGGCAATACAGCCAGCGTCATGGGCACGCTTCCGACTGGTATTGATATGGATCAGTTGAGCTACCTTTAGATTGTTTGCAACAGTCTGCAGTTAGCTCAATTTTTTTAATTGTAATTAATAGTTTTAATTTAATTCTTTTATTTGATTACAATTTTCTTTGTTAAATAAGGTTTAAAAAAAAACTAGATTTATGATAACTTAACAAGATGAGGCCAAAAATTAGAGCACGCGCATTTATAAAGAATCTTGGAATCTTGAATTTTAAAGTTTGCAACAGTCTGCAGTTAGCTGAATTGTTTCAATTGTAAAGACTAGTCTTAATGTTATTTTATTATAAGATTGTTAATAATTACCTTGTTAAAAAACTTATATCTCTTAACATATTAAGATCCAGCTCGATCGTTTCATTGGTTTTGGCATTGTCGTAACCCAAACATCTGCAACATATGCATAAAACAATATTCAGCGTTCGGTAGGTACATAATCTTTTTGTACTAGCCTTAAAAAACGTTCAGTGTTCATCTGATTAGTTGTAAAATATGCTAGTCTAGAAACTAAGTATTCTGTATGTTTCTGATGTTAGTGCATTTACACAAACCTACACACAACTTCAGCTAGGTTACGTTATTTTATGTTTCTTCAATAGGTGGAGCCACCGGCGCTTCAGTCCGTAAGAGGTCCCAAAGATTTTCGACGAAACCAGAAACCGACTGAGACTTCGTGGCTTAGTTGGTTAGACCACACCCGTACTAAGGGTGGGGGTTCGCGTCTTGCCGAATTCGAAATTTTTTGGGAACTTATTTCATTACTTAGAGATACCCAGAGTGCGGGTAAGCACTATAACAAAAATCCTTATTATAATACCTAGTTCATATGTTATAACTATACAATATACCGACGAGAGTCAAGATTTCAAAGCACCGGGCACCGTTACACAGTACTTGTATACCTAATGTATTAATGAAGCTTAGTGTCTCAAAGGCAAAATCAGTGACATGTCTCGTGAGGCCCTCGCATACGTGATGAAGTTCCATCTCTCTTACAATTCTACCTCTTCATTGGCTATGAGTATACATACCAACGCGAGTAAAATCTTGAAGCATTGCGGTCCATTATACAGTGCTTGTATACCCTTGCTAATACTAGTAGATTAATGGAGCTCAGTGTCTCAAAAGCAAGATCTGTCAAACGTCTCATGAGGATCTCGTATACGTGATGATGTTTCATCACGCGCACGCATATGTACGTATACCTATAGTATTGCAAAGCTCTGCAAAACACGTTTTATTTTCCTTTTCTTTTTGAGTTTATACCTGTACTTGGACGTGATGTAGTTATTTCTAGTTGAAATATGTTTGCTCATGTCATGTCGAAGCTCAAGGCCAAGCTTAAGTATGTCATATTCGTCTTGCTTTCAGTTTTTTTTTTACATTAACTGACTAATAAACGAAGCCTGCCCAACTCCCGCGATGCGGGGGGTTCTTGGCGACTCTGTGACTGAAAAGGTGTATACATGTATAATTGCACCCAGAGTCATTTGTTAACACTCCCACCATGGCTTCGCGAGGGTGCTAAATGGCTATAGGTTTTTCAACGCTTAAAAAAAATACCATTTTAATTTTGTGTCAGTGTTTATTAAATTAATTTAATTTGACTTTTCTTAATGTATCTACAAGGAAATAAAAGTTTTTGATTCTTGACTAACGTAACCTTGAGTGAAAATTCCTTTGACCTTTCAAAACAAATAAAGGTTTTTCTTATGAATGTGTAAAACCGACTTAACTTTGAGAAATTAAATAAGTTCACAAAAAATTTCGATTTCGACAGGACTCGAACCTGCGCCATTCCTTCAGTAGTTCGAGATCATCTAGAGTGCGAGGGCATACGCATACACCACCTTAGAATCGGACTTAACTTCTTTGTTAAATAAATCCAAGATTAGCTGAAAAGGTACCTATTTAAAATAAAAATAATAATAATGCTGGACAATTCACACAGCATTACCTAGCCCCAAGCAAAGCAGAGCTTGTGTTAGGTACTAGATAACTGATATACATAATATAACCAAAACATGTATAGATATTTTTTATAATACATAGAAAACGACCAGAACACCCTGAACAAATGTCTTCAGATCGTACACACATTTGTTCCGAGGCGGGAATCGAACCCGCAACCTCCTGCGTCGCAGGCAGAACTTCGCCCACCGCGCCACAGAGGTCGTCGGTATTAGCTATACTGAAAGATTGCTGATAAGCAAAACTCTAGTAGGTCTTTTGAAATACATACTTACATTTGGCTTATCGCAACTACTCTTGTACTTGCGTGACTCATCTCCACCAACGGTATATTTTCATGTTAGCAACAAGAAAAAAAAAAAATTGTTTCCGTTTAGCGCACTGTATCGCTTAGCACGTCAAAAAGTCTTTTTATCTGTGGTTCTCGAGACCATGGACAAAGCTTCCACATATTTCAAACTCTAATCTCATAGTTAGGATTTAAACCCTCCTACAGTTTGTGAAGTTGATTGTGTTAGATTTATTGCGGAAGTTTATTTGGTGCTAAGATCAAGCATTGAAGCTAGTTTATATTTTAAGCTTTCTCTGCTAGGGCATGCTTTGACTAGGGGTTGTGATGCCGGATTCAGCACATTTTTAGGCCTGTTGGATCCAGCATCAGGGTCTGGATCCAGCGGTGCGGATCCGTAATGAACTAAAATAATAAATAAATAATGCTGGACAATTCACACAGCATTATCTATCCCCAAGCTAAGCAGAGCTTGTGTTATGGGTACTAGATAACTGATATAGGTACTTATTATAATACAATACAAAAATAGGTATTTTTATTATACACTAGCGGTCCGCCCCGGCTTCGCACGGGTAGTTATTTTAGCAATAAAGCTCAAATTGACTACGTTTTAGTTACAAATCATTTGTATGGGAAAAAGAAGGGCTATTTTTAGGGTTTTTCCAGCAATAATTCTAATTTTTCTACTTACAAACCATCCTTGAACTTCAACGAACATTTTAAAAAAAGATTTGGCCAAATTGGTCCAGGCGTTGTTGAGTTATGCGCTTACCAACACATTTTGCGATTCATTTTTATATTATAGATAGAAAACGACCAAAATACCCTGAACTGCAGATCGTACACACATTTGTTCCGAGGCGGGAATTGAACCTGCAACCTCCTGCGTCGCAGGCAGACCTTCGCCCACCGCGCCCCAGAGGTTGTCAGCAAAACAATTAACTAAGTTTATTACCGCGCGAAAACATTACAAAACTTCGTTGTATTTGTATTCATTTATTTCAGATAATTAAACAATCCATATTACACAGTTATTAGTTGTGCTTTGCTGTGAGGGCTTAATAGCACCACTGTCGTCGTCAATCTAATATTGACTCGGTTGTTCAGGTTCTATGCAACACGAGGTGGCGAACAACATGGTAGAATTACGCGCCAAGAATGCCGTATGGTGTCGGCTTAGAATTTGCATCACCCCAACTCTTCCCGTGGGTGTCGTAAGAGGCGACTAAGGGACACCGGGGGGCGGGCAGCAGCGCCTCTTGCAGAATACATCTAACACCGAACTACGATCCCCAACCCGCATGTCCAGCGTGGGGATTATGGGCATTACCCCCCATGAGATAAAAATCAGGGGGGCCTGCGTCCAGCAGTGGACCATTATTATTATAGACTGTAGATAATGATGGTGGAATTTGCAGGCTGTATTAGGTACTAACAGAAGTTAGTGTAATAAGTCTACTCTTATTTAAGTAGTGGCTTATTACCTAGACTTGTGTGCAATTTTATTCAGCTTGTAAAAGAAAATAATCAATCGTCCTTAAAAATCTTCTTTTAGATTTATATTTACAAGGAATTTATGAGTTCACTAAAATGCTTAAAACTGACAACAGATTCAACGTTTTCAACTCGATTCCTGATATTTGTTGCGTTTCAATCGCTAAATTCAGGAATTCTGCCAGAAGTACTTTTGTCAGACCTCGTATGTTTCTATGAAAATACTATTTACAATTAGCGACGACGCGTGGGTTTTCCGAGCTGGTATCTGCGGGGCGAGATGCTCCGTGCTGGTTGCGTGTGCCGCACGCTGTCTGCCTCCTTGCTAAGTACGTCGCCGGGAGCGACTTCTATTTTTTAGGGTTTCAAAGATCGGTTTTGAAACCCATATGGTCTCGCTCTGTCCGTCCCCGCTCTTTCTTGAATATCTCAGTAACTACTGCAGCTATTAATTTTAAATTTGAAATAATGATACATTTCGTGCGCCATTACCGATTTCCAGAAAAAAATATATAAAATAAATGAAAAATCAAAATGAATATTTTTTTAGTACAAATTTTGATGTTGAAATTTCAAAAGAGACCTAGGAATGCAAATAGGGTATCAAATGAAAGGTATCGTTTTGTAAATTTCAAAACAGTTTTTGAAATTTTTGTCGGTTTTATACTTTTTGAAATATTTCAAAAAAAGTCGAAAAATTGACCATTCCCCCCCCCTATCTCCGAAGATTGCAGACCGATCCATGTACAATGTATTAAGCGTTTGTAGATATGGATCTATATTTTACAGGAAAATATAGAGAAGTCTGTAATAATAATAGATTTTAAAAAATGGTCAAAAATGAGGAGAATTTTTTTTCAAAACCAACCAACCAACCCAACTTGGGTAGGTTCCCCCCACCTACCCAAGTTGGGTATTAAATGAAAGGTATCGTTTTGAACATTTATTATCAATTATTTTTTTTTAATTTCTGTAAGTTTCATCCTTTTTGAAATATTTAAAAAAAAGTCGAAAAATTGACCCCCCTATATCCGAAGATTGCAGACCGATCCATGTACAATATATTAGGCGTTTGTAGATAATGAAAGGCATTGTTTTGTTAATTTTAAAACAGTTTTCGAAATTGCTGTAGGTTTCATACTTTTCAAAATATTGCTATTCGAAAAAAGACGGAAAATTGATTGTCCAATTAATTGGCAAATGTTTGAAACCCTCGGCGCGCGATTTACACTCGCACTTGACGGGTCTTGTTTTTACTTAAACTTTTTCTTATGGTGGAGAAGAGTGCTGTAAGTAACAATGGCATATCGTTACTTGTGGACTTCCACAACTCAACTTCACTTCAACAACCTTTAATGGTCCACTACTGGACGCAGGCCTCCCCCTGATAATCGGTACGGGGGGTAATGTCCATAATTTCCACGCGGGACATGCGTTTTGGGGATCGGACTAATTATTTAGAACAATGTCCAACAGAAAAGACAATATTAAAATTAAAATCCTTTATTGCATTAAATTAAACAGTATATTCTATAGTACAATATATTCTATTCAACCTGAACCGTTTCCTCCTATACTTATAATAACATATTAGTATAATATATAAACCCGATTGTTGATATTATTATTATATGATGATTATTGATACCTCGTTCACTTAGTTAACCAGGAGAACCCCCATTGCCATCTGCTCCATGTTGTCTTAGAAAATGGTGTCTGTTGCTACCCTATCTTTGACCATGACTAGATCCGTTTACCCCCGATTCATCCCCATTGGCTTGTCCATGTATTCCATATGTATTACCCCCACGTCCATCAAGGCTTCCATTAGTGCCAGAACCTTGGATGTCACTTCCATTTACACCATTACCGTTCCCACCCTGCCTGCCTTCACCTGGTGTAAGCGCTCCGCTTCTCCCTAAGTGACGTCTGTAGCCCATCCCGGATCCACCTTGATTAGATTCATGTGAGCCACTTCCGAATCTAGAATAAAAGCCAAATCACTGTAAATTGTAATATGAATATGTACCTTAATAGCAATTTTCATGCTGCTAAGTACTGACTGTGTTCCAGTTCCGCCTTGCGCAGGTGCTCTCGAGCTTTTTGACCCGGAACGACCATGACATTCATCACAACCGGGTTCATTAGTAGTTTGACTTTGGGCTTCGCTTATGCCACCTCTTCCACCTGTAATGTCATAGAAATATTTATTTCTTTTAAAATAAACAAGTCTCAATCTTGATGCTGCTTAATATCATAATCTGAAAAGTACTCACCAACGCTTGGCCTTGAAGAAGTGTCGGAATGTGCTGCGGCTTTTCCAGCATCTTTTCCGCTGTCACGATCTTTTGACAAATGTTGTAATTTAGTCTGGCCTCCGACGTGACCTGAAGTCCTATGACGCCGAGCTCTAGCTGCAGGACCTCTCCAGCGCACGTCATCTTTGGACAATTTAGCAGTGCCATCTATTACGGTGACATCCGACTGTTTGTAGTAGACTTCCTTAGGAGTATCATCATGGAATGTTTTCACCTGTTTAAATAAATTTATTTCGGTACATTAAAATGATATGATTTGTTCCATTGATGATAATGAAAAGTGGTATACATAACATGGACCAAGGAAACTTAGCTAACCTTGAAAAAAGAAGTTAGTTATTTAAGTTAGAGATGACTCGTGGAATTAAAACTATCGCGTGTCGTTAAATTTTTAATAAATTAATTTTATGTAAGTAATGAAGTAAAGGAAATTATGGGAATAATACGGCATATGCGTAGACATTTTTATTATTTAAATTGATTATCTGGTATCTTTTGACTATTGAAATAAGTGTACACAAAAAAAAATAAGAAAAAACCTAAAATAGAACTGCACTCAGTTTCAGATGATAAAAACGTTGCCTCAACCTCAACCTCAACAGCCCATAACGGTCCACTGCTGGACGAAGGCCTTCCCCTGATAATAGCTTTAGTGGCTTTTGTCTCATGGGGGGTAATGCCCATAATCCCCACGCTGGGCAGGCGGGTTGGGGATCGTAGTTCGGTGGCAGATATATTCTGCAAGAGGCGCTGCAATGCTGCCCGCCCCCGGTGTATGTCCCTTAGTCGCCTCTTACGACACCCACGGAAAAATTTGGGGTGGTGGAAATTCTAAGCCAGCACCACACGGCTACCAAAAACGCTGCACTTTATCTATATACCTACGAATATATTTTTTTTACATCAGAAATACAAAAAAATATTTGCAGATATATTCTATTAAGTATATCAAATTTAATTGTTTTACTAAAGAAAATACAAATAAAATATTCAGCTATTTGAAATCATGCATATTCCTCATTACTATCATAACTTCATGAGTTTATGTACCTATGTAGGTACAGTTGCCTGCAAAAATTAGAACTTGTAGATTTGCTAAGTTGTTGCTTCAGTAAGCACAACAGCTTCTTTTAAGGGGAATCCATGAACATTGCGCCAGAGATTCATATATATTTTTTTCTCTGCTTTATGCATAACTCAGATTAAGGATGTTGAATATCTGCGAGAGTTATGTGGAGGCTCATGATTCAGATAAAACGCCAGCAAAAGCGACCTGATGGTTTCTAAAGCCGGAGCAAAACATATTCCACGTTCCCATCAGTTTTGCTGGCAGGCAATGAACTGAAGAAGAAAGCAGCTGAGTTCAAGTACCTGGACCACTATGTCTCCGATACTCTCTCAGCTGACCTAGATGTAGAAAGGGAGCGCAGGACATTATCAGTTAGAGCGAATATGTTGGGTAGCAGATTCGCGTACAGCTGTCAAAATCATTTAAGGCGTACCTACTGCCAATCTTAATATACGTGCAGTCTATGGATCAGTTCCATACATGCTGAAAAGCTGGAATGCCCTGCGTGTCCGGTACACGGATAAAGAGTGATAATGGGACTGGCCCGCTTCAGTAGTGCGTCCGGGATGTTAGAGTCCCGTGTCAATGACTACATCCGCTACAGAACGGCAACACTGATGCGCTGGGTGAGGGGCGCTACCAGTAGCTATCTAAAGCTTATAGCTGGAAGGACAGACACAAACTGGACACACACACAAAGCGTCATATGATTGTGAACTCATTTAGATTGTGTCCTTTGTCTTTTAAATGTTTTTAGTTAATGGAATAACCTATGTTTGTAATATGTTATTATAAATGAATTGAACTGAACAAAACGAGAGCTAAAGAAATTTTCAGGGACTTTAGGAATCCGCAAAAAGTAGAATGCAAACAGGTCAACTTTAACCAGGAAAACTCGTACAAAGCTGCGGGCAGAAGCTAGTTCTGTATAATGTTGATTCTAACGTGTCACTAATATAACTGCCTTTCCCATTTTTAAAAGGCACCCTGTAAAGCGTAAATGACTTCAATATCTTCAATCATTAAAAAGCCTAGTTGATTTGGATTACGCGATAAATATACAACAATACAAGTAATAAAAAGTAAAGACACTTTGCGGAAATAAATGTATTCTCAAATTTTGGATTATCTTCGCGAGTTTCCAAAAATATCAGCACGACTCAAATGTGGTGTGCTCTAACCAACCTGGCGCTAACGGCGTCGTAAGAGACCCCAAAGATTTTCGACCAAAGTTTTCGTGGCTTAGTTGGTTGGACACGCCGTTCTGGTAGGGCGTAGAAAATTTTTGGGAGTTTATTTAATTTTTTAGAGATTACCCAGTGCGAGGGGCTTACGCAGTATAATACAAAAAATAATATCTGGTACTATTGCAATGACAAAAAAGCGCACATTAAATAATGTAGAGGTACATACATTAATGCTCCTTGTTTATAGAAGAAGCATGATAAAAATCATCGCTAAGCATCCTAAATCATGAAAACAGTAACAACAAATTAAACCTACATACCGATAATACCGGTTAACACATAGACCTAAAACATAAGATTATCATTTAGTTAGAGCTTACCTTAACGAATCTTAGAAGCGGCTCAACTGATTTTAAATCGCTGATTCCACATGATGCATTCGCTTTCTGGTCCAAATTAGGGTCTATCGACACGGCGTAATATGTCGAAGCATTTGTGTCCTGGCACACGAGATACAGCTGAAATCAATAAAGATCTAGATCCTCACATTGTCCCTATGCACATTGTAACAGGCAGAAACGAGAGACCTATTGATGTCTCCCTTTATCCATAGAGGGTCGGCTCGCAGGACCATGACCTATTCTAGGACGTAATTGGCACTAGAATAAAGGATACGTAGGTCATGGTATTGCCCTAGTCAGACCAAAGAAAAATAAATACTTTTTTTTACTGCATGGGTTACAACGTAGGTAAAGTCAAAGTATTAGAGATATTACAAAAACAAAAAGTTTCAAAATAAAAATAGTTTTTTATTTTGAAACTTCAATACGAGCAATAAAACGCAATAAAACCAGTGTAAAGGAATATACCTCAGATCGTAAACCACTTTCTATAAACTCATGATAAAACCAACTTTGATTCATTTGTATTTTGGGAGCATTCGGGAAAATGTAGATTTTTAGCACAACATTTGGTATTTTCTCAAATGCTCCAAAAATAACAATGAATCAGACATGGTTCTTTCCTAAACTGGTTTACAATTTGCGGTAAATTACTTTTACGCTAGTTTTAATGCTTAGGTAACGAGGAAAGAATTAAAAACCACCGAATAAATTGAATCTCACGCCAACCCGCGACGAACAACTTTAAGCTCACCACGAATATGAAAATTATAAAAAGTTCAATGAAAAAAAAACAAAAAGAATAAATATTTCTTGATAATAACAACTAAATATAAAGCTGATAAAAGAAAAATAGACATGTCTAAATGCTTATTTAAACCCAGAATAAGATACCTATACAATACAAATAATATAAAATACTAAAATGTTAAATAAAATTAGACATGTCTAAATGTTTATTTTGTAAACCTAAAAAAATTTGTTAATAAAATCTGAACTTACTTGTTTCCCCGATTCTGCCTGGTCAGCAGTAAAAAAAATTACTGCAGCGACGAGGATATGATGAAGTCGTAATGGAAAATGGGGCCTATGGCAAACGGGGGCCTGAATAAGTCGGAACATTTCGATGTGTTCTGGTTGGTGCACGACGACGTTCTGAGGCTTTATACACCCGCGAGCCGTCCTAGTGCGCTCTGACCGGCCCTGAACTAAATCCGAGATGGCCTCGCATCTCATTTTAGACCATATATACAACCTCAGGTTTTCATCCTTTGATAGAGGATTTTGTGTTTATAGGAGCGGGGCAGGATGCCATAACAACGCAACGCTAGCCCAAAAATCAAGGTTTAATTATGACTTTATTTGAAAATACCGAAACATATGAAGTTCTTTATGTTTAGTTCTATTAGGTACCAGTAGGTATTTGGTCTATTAGGTAGTAGGAAGGTATTAACAAGATCCTAACTTCTGTATTAATTGAGAAATTAAGGTTTTGGTTATATTTCAAAAGTAATTTTGCGATTTTTTTCTATCAAGAAAATTTTATGGAACCGTGTTTTCGAAACATATGATCGATAGTCTTCCTGAACTTTATCATATAAAAATTTCAAATTTAAATATTTAGTAGTTTGGAAGATATGGAGATCTCAAGGAGTTGATTTGAGGTCTATCATCACCATCATCATCAGCCTATATCAATCCACTGCTGGATACAGGCCTCCCCCTGAAAGGTACTTTTAGGAACCGTCATCTATGTTATAGTCTAAGTAATGATCATTTAAAAAATTAAGGGTGTGTGACGGACGGTAGTTGAACAGTTACACCGTTTTGTTTACAAAAAAAGTTAAAAAGGCTATAAAAACAAAAATGAATACATTTTTTAAAGTACATTTTCCGTCGATATAATCGGGCGTAGTTTCCTTTATTTTCATTTATGCACCTTTATGCAGACAGGCTCTGTTTACATTATCAGAGCCTATACAACCTGAAATTTTTATCAAAAGGACAGACATAGGTTTTCGCGTTCATAGGAGCGAGACAAGGCATAGCAACGCAAGCCCACAAAATATCAAGTTTTAGCTTATTATCTTTTAATTAGGACTTTATTTAAAAAAAATTAATATTATAAAATGTTCTTTATACTTAGTTCTATTACTAAGCTTATACTAATTCTCAAGATCTGAACTTCTTTATTTATTGAAAAATTAAGGTTTTAGTAAGAATTTATAGGCAACTGCGATTTTTTCTTTCGAGATTTTTTTATGGAACCGTGTTTTCGTAACATATATGATCAATATAATAAGTCCTTGCATGTATAAATTTCAAAGATAAATATTAATTCGTTTAAAAGATATTTATGTCTGACCAAGTTGAATTGAGGTCGTAGAACATTGTTCACAACAGGAATAATGTATGTACTGCGAACAAAGTGCATTGGGGGGACCAGTCGCCGCCGATGTAGGTCACCGTCATCATCATTACCTAGACACTAAGTCGCAAATAACTGCGTACCTACAGCTGAATGAATACTTCGCATCGGTACCTACATGAAACATTGTGAGACTGTTTTCTATATACAAGGGCGATTATTTTTATTAACTACATTTTAATTACAATAGCGATTATACAGTTGGGTTTTTGAGATGAGAGAGATCTTAAAACATGAGAATAAGAAAAAAGCCGGTAAAGGAGTTACAAAAACTGCTTGTTTAGTTTTTGTTAATCTTACTTTTGCTGGAATACAAAACGATATATTATTTTAAAAAAATATGGAGGAGATTTGGTTGATCTTTGCAAAGAAATGCTTTATTGAAAATAGAATAGAATAGAATAGAATACTTTTTATTGGCTCACACACACATACATAGTACACAGAAAGATATAGAAAAATACAGAAAAAAACATAAAAAATAATTAATACTACTTAAATAGTGAACCAATAAGGTCCTGCCTCAGCTTAATGTTGCTCCACAGAAAGTTGAGCAACGCTGGTTTTCTGGCAGAACCTTGGTGCACGCGTGTGCGGCCATAAAAAAAAGAGAACACAAAAAAACAGAAAAATATACATACAACTTATTGGAAAATGAGGATAAAGGGCAACTTTTACCTTATTATTTAGTATCAATGTGAAAAGTTTCTTATTTTTTCGAACAGGCGTTGTGCTTGCCGCTGTCCAGGATGAATAAATTGAATTAGAACAGCTTTATTTTCCCTTTCCAGATAAAACATAAAACATAATAAAGCTAAGTGCTCGACATTAAAAATTTAATTAATTAGGTATCTCAATTACTATTAACAGTGTTTTTGTCCGGTAAGGACCTCGTTTGGCGGACTTAAGACGAGCTTATAAGTTTCGTTTGAATATTCGGGGGTAAGACAACCAGAGAAACGTCACAGACATGTAGCCCAATACTCGACCCAATAATTGCCCTAACTTAGATCATTGAAAACTTATATAATATGTACCTCATTGATAAAATAATACAAAAAAGAGGAGTTATGCGCTTTCCTCCGGTAGACCCGAAGTCTTTGCCTTTTCATACGTCCTGGCGGCGAACTCTATAGGAATGTAAGTTGTTTTTCACTTGTTCCGGAGTAATTGGCATACACTTCGCCTCCGGGGCCTCCGGCACTGGCTATACTCGGCTACCGGGACGTATGAAGAGGCACAAAAGACTATGAGTCTACCGGGGATTAAGGTTCTTTTTAAATCAGCCGGATACCTGCCTTTAAACCGTCATACATTTGTTTTGTTTGTTGATGTAGTAATATCATAAAATGTATTTTTCAAATGATACATTCATACAATTTCCAAAAATTGATAGCATTCAAAGTCAAAAGCCAGTAAAAAGTTTGAAAAGTGACAACTTATAAATTAAAACTATATAAAGCCAGCGCGTTATATAATATCTGTTAGAAAATTATCCCACATTTATCTTGAGGGATACAACAACGTAGCGGTCCCGGCGTAAGAATCGACCCCTTCAACCCTCTTCGTGGAAGTTGTTAGTCTACTAAATCAGAGAGAGGAAAGGGCAGCTGTTTCCTTCTCTGTGTTTGACTATCTTCAGTGCAATCACTAATCCATAGCAAAACTTGGAGAGATAACATGCAACTTTCTTCTCATTACAACTCACTGAACTCACTATACAGACAGTTGGTCCCAACGTAGGTCCCAATAAGGAAAAATATCAAATCCTTTCTATTTTTGTTTCAGATTATCCAAATGCCAAGCTCTGCTGTTGGCGCTCTTCGCATTATCTACTTGCCAGGCCTGGAGCGGTTATTATAATATGAAGTGCCCGCGTGAGTGCAAATGTAGGATGATACCTGACATTGAGAACGGATCTGTTTTTCGCGTCCAATGTCTTGAAGGGGATTTACGTCAGATTCCCATTACAGAAATGGATCCGAGTGTATTTGTATTGCATATAGGTGCGCCTAAGAACCGGCCAAATTTTCTTACCATCGGCCCAATATTAACACAGCCCGAACCTTTTAGAGAGCTCAGATATGTTAAAATTTTCAACTCCAATGTGCCATCAATTGGAAAACATGCATTTTGGGGTCTGAAGAATCTTAAAGTTCTCAATCTGACGCATAATAACATTGCCAGTATTGAACAGGAAAATTTCAGAGGCCTGATCAATCTCCTTGAAATAGATCTCTCTTATAACCGCATCGATAAAATGGCTAGTGAAACCTTCCTTCATTGCCCAAGCTTGTTAAGACTCTACTTAACAAACAATAATATAACTCTCTTGAATCCGAGACTGTTTAGAATGCTTGTTGAACTTCGAACACTCGACCTGAGCGGAAATCCTATTGCTGATTTAAACCCTGAAGTTTTTAAAGATATTCACAAGCTCTCAACTTTGAGGTGCAGGGATTGCGTTTTATCAAGAATCAACGCCCAAGTATATAATTTGGCATCAAATTTGGAAGAAATTGATTTTGGATACAATCAAATTAAATATGTACTTATTGATGATTTCCAAGATCTCAGAAGACTGGAAAAAATATATTTGGATGGAAATCATATATCCGTAATTGTGGATTATGTTTTTAGTAAAAATAAATGGCTGAAAGAATTAAACCTAGCCAACAACAAACTCGCTTTATTATCTTCAAATTCACTTGCTAATCTAACAAGCCTATTCCACCTTGACATCGGATACAACCAGATTGAGCGCTTTCATCATCAGACCTTTGCACCAGTTGCTAGATCCTTGAGAGAATTAATATTAAGTGGAAACAACCTGCCAGAAAGTGAGGTCGCTACAGTAATGCAAACACTACATCTTTCAACAATCGGGCTTGCGAACCTATCCCTTACCAAAATGTCACCGAATTTTATCGCAGACACCAAATTTCTAACGTTTTTAGACATTTCTTGGAACAACATAACAGAGTTGCCATTACAAGTTTTGATAAAGGCCAAACACCTGCATAAAATAGATATTTCGAACAACCACTTAGCCAAGCTTGATGATGCAGACCTGTATAGACTAGAAAAAATTCCCGATATTGATTTGTCTGACAACATGTGGAACTGTAATCAATGCTCGACCGGTATGATGTTGGTATACATGCAAACTACAGTATTAAATGAATCTCTAAGGAATCTGCGTTGCAATGAGCCAGAAAATCTTCGCGGAATTCCTTTGTGGAATGTCAGCTTTGACATGTTGGAGGAATGTCCTGCACCTAGCGAGGTGCAGATGAGCGTGCTGCCAGCTTTGGTTTTGGTGCTGGTGGCGGTGCTTGCGACGTTGACTGGAACGCTGTGCTGTACGCGCCGCCGCGCTCAGCGCTACTACACCCACGAGGAGAAGAGAGGCGAGCGAGACCCTGAACACCCTGAGGAACTACTGCCGCACACCGAGCTCGGATCCCTAGCCTCCACCAACGCGCCCTCCTCCGATCTCGGTAACAACAGCTAGCGCCATGCTGCCTCCCCGTGTAGGCGGGTAGTGCGCGTTTCGCACAAAAAAGAACTTTTAGAATTAAATACCTTTACGATGACTCCGGCTTCCTCCCCTAATCTTGAAGAAATCCCGATACATTACCTGCGTCCACCGCCTGGATTTCGCAACGAAGATGAATCGATTATGTGATATGAGGACTATCCCTACGAAGAAGACTTGGTTTAAGTATAAACCGAGGAATCTTCCTTTCGAACAATGTGGTGTAATTAGGTTCTTAGTGGTGTAAAGTGATCTTCAAGGTCCACAGACGGTATTTGGATGCTCTAAGAATTTTGTAGATTTAGAAGATTATCTTCTGTTGTGTGTCAATCTCAGTATTAATACTCGTATTTTGACATTGGCAAAGATGGTGCAAAAACATGCAGCAAAATACAAAACTCAAAAAAATAGGTTAATTAGGTAAAAATGGGTTTTATTAACTTTCAATATTGTAAAATAAAATTGAACATAAAAATTTAACTGGAGAAAAAATCCTTTTAAAAATAAGTAATGTTACTTGCTGAAAATGTAATTTCCTTCTTGTTTATTGTAATCGTAAAATATCCTGTCTACTTATTCTCTATCGTCAGAATTAATGGGTAACTAGAAAATATATATTTATTCCTCTGTTACAACTATTCTGTCCATATTGAAAAAAAATATTTTTTAATCCAATTGTTGTACCTAATATTGTTTAGATAGGTATTTATTACTATGTTAGATAGGGCTAGCTTTTAAATGGCAATGTGCCAAGATATAAAATAAATAGTACTTACGGCAGTCCTTTCAGTTCTTCTCTCACAAGATTTACGTTAAATCTCTTTCATTTTTAATTCAGTGTTCGATTACATTATTCTTTACTATTTTCGATTTCGTTATATTACCAAGTTTTTTTAATTATCAACACATAAAAATACTTTGTACTTACCTATTGACATATTTTTCATTATTTGTTAGAGGTTTGTATTTAAGAAACAACAAAGATAAATATTATGTGACAGATCTATTTTCTTAAAAAAATATAAAAATGTTTACAAAAACAGTTTTTTAGACCAAAGCAAACCATGGTTCTGAAAAACCATTTTTATTTTATAAATATTCAATTATATTAAAAACATTCAACAGGCTTACGACATACAAATTAATAAAAATCACAAATCAACAAATTCTTTGATAAATTCTAACAGAACGATTTTCTTTCTTTCCTCTTTGTGTTGTATTGAATTTTACTTTCTTAGTGAAATTCGTATTCTTCACTTCATTTTAATAAAGCATTCTGAACTTTTATAAATAATGACTGACGTAGCATTGTTTTACATTGCCTTGGTCTAATAATAATCCCTAAATCATAATAAATTGCTATATAATTCAGTAACATGAAAGTTTCATATAAAAAAATAAAATATATACCTACCTAGTTCTTATATTCAGTAAATGTACATTCCACACAACGTAAGGAAATAACACCAAAAAATTAAATTTAATCACATACGCAGATTGTAATATAGTTTATTAAATGCATAGGTACAAATATATTATTATTAATTATGCATACAGTTAATAGTATAACTTTATCAAAATGTTAGTACTATGTTGCAAATTATATAGACTTCAGTAATATTGTGTTCCAGTTTGGTTCTAAAATAAAATTCAGTATGCATTCAATTAAAACAAATAAAAAAAATATATCATTTCAATCTTATTTGATTCCATAATCATTGGATTATCTTAACTATAAAATAAATGTTGCTTAGTTAATTGATTAACAACTATAAAATTAATTAAAAATAAGAATTGTTGTAAATAAAACAAATCTTGAAGGACACAAAGTGAAAATTAAGAATAAGATACATATAGTTAAGTTTCGACTCCTATTTTAGTATTAATGTGCGAACTAAGTACTTCGCGTTTAAACTTAAGTTAACTGAGCAAATTAAGTAATATTCGTAAATGTGTTAGTTTGTAATTATTATATTATTATCAGATTGTCATAAATATTAATGTTCGTGCATTGGTTATGCTTAATAAACTCTCATTATGAATTACAACTTAATAATTAATATTAAATAATATTAATTACGTATAATAATTAGTTTACGATACCCTACAAATGAAAATAAGTAGTCATATCAGTGTTATGCGTAAAGATTGTGGTTTTTAGTGCTGAAAGATGAACTCAGATTGAAAGTGATGGACAATATGGGAAAGAATTACAGTGGGAATGTATTTTATGCTATGTTTAAGTCAATAATATTAATTAAAATTTTGCATTTACTCCATGGTTATTCTAATATCTTATTTATAATAGGGTATTTATCTTATCACTGTGTTAAATATCCCGATTAAGTATCAATATCAAATTAGTGATTATATAATTTAGTAAAATATAAAAAAAAATATGCCTGTCGACGTAGGACGTAGGTAAGTTGTAGTTGTACGTTATAGATTTAACATTATTTAAATTCAATACTCATACATAATTACAGTAATGAAAAAACTTTGAAAAAATAAGCATAGGTACCTTATATAAAAATAAATAGGTTATTAGATCTCAAAACTTTATTTAATGTACCTAGAATAATTTAAGGGTTTTTCACTTCACTTGGCAGTAGTACTTGTTTGCATAGCCTTCAAGTGTATAATATTTTTGCTTAGAATTTTAGTAATATGCGCATTCCCGTTGCCTATACATACACTAATATTATTATTATGGCTGAGGATCCCTAATGGCCTCAGCTTGAGATTCCACCACTTGATGTTCATTTTAGTAAGATTTAGTATGTTTATTTATACTTCATTAGTATTGCGTTATTACATTTTCATCAATGTTCTTTTTTTTATTATTCTCTTTATTCATAAATGCCCCCAAAACTCACTATGAATGCATAAAAATATCTAATCTTTTTCGTTAGTCTTCCTAGTAGAAAAGCCCCTTTCACTTGAATAATAGTTTCGTAAAATATATAAAAAAAAATTGCCTACATTTTTTTAATGAATTTTTATTCTTAGTTATTACCGAAAGAAAATTAAAAGAATAAACATAAAAACCATATCTTACATGTCATTACAAAAAAGATTTCAGTTAGTTACGGAAGTATTTATTTATATGCCCTGTTTGGTGCTAGTCATAACGAGTTTTAATGAAGTTTGTAAAATAGGCTAGTTGACTCTTTTTATAAGTAGGTCATTGCCCGATTAGAGGGTAAATATGCTACCATATTTTTTTAGGACCTAGAAAACCGCAAAACTTCTTTTCGTACGCAGGCGATAACGCTGCCAGCCTTAATAATTAGACTACAGAATCTTTTCGACCTGAATGACGTCATAGTATATACAATGACGTCATTCAGGTCGAAAAGAAACAATTGACATCTAGCAGATGTTCATGAAGCAGTGTCACAGCACAGACTAGATCGCGTATTTTACTGGTTTAAAGACCCAACAGTACATTTATTTTGTGTTATATGACTTCACAACATGTCCGACAGCATTTTCAGGTTTAAAATAATAAATAAAAATTATTTTTAATTTAAAATATGACGTCATCTTACACTTTTAACATCTTTCAATAAATATTGGTTTCTTAAGTCAAATATTTCAGAAAATATTTATTTATTGTGCCAAATTTGCTATGAGTCAAATAGCCTATTAGAGTGGTTAATTTATAAGTTATAAAATGTATTTTTTAAAATATTTCAATGGTGTTATATTTAAACTTTTCCTCATAATTTGTTTGTAAGTCTTATAGTCTCAAAAAATTATAATTCATAGAATTTTAAAATGAAGACTTTAAATGCCACTTACAAGTTTGACTAATTGCATGTGAAATTTATGTGTGTTATTAGAACAGTATTGTAAATACTATACTTACAATCAAGGATTTATAATAAGTACTAGGTAATTTATTATAACTTTTTAAACTGCCGTAAGTACTTAGATTAATAAGTGTTTTTACGATTTTTTAAAATAAGGGTTAACAATTTAAGACGCATGTAAGGATTCAACTTTGTAATCTGTCCTAATTTAATAATTAGATACATTCTTTCAAAGGCCTCCTATAGCCCGGAAGGAACACAGTTATAAATCAAAACTTCGATAAACAGGATTTAACGTGGCACAATCTTGTTTTATAAGCCAGAAATAAATACATATTAGTATGTAAAAAACGTATGTACGTTATTTTGTGTATAGGTACGTTACGTCTGTAACATACGATATAAGGATTATTTGGTTAGTGTGAAATCAGAAAGAATGATAGAACTGGTTATTAAGTTGGTACATTTAGGTCCCAACCCAGTATTATTGATAGCATGATGCACTATAATTGGAATGAAGTATTTTTTGCGATTGAATGGTTCATTTAGTTGTTTTAATAATCTATGATAATATACCTATTAATGTAGTGTTCGTAATATTTTACTCATTAATAAAATATTATGTATGTAAAATTGATTTAAATAATAGGAACTAGAAACTTATACGTCATATCAAAAGCATTTCTGCCAAAATGTCTTTAAAAAATGACAGCTATATCATAGTCCATAAAGTCATTATCATTTTTAAATAGAAAAAAATAACGTTTTATATTATTCTCTATTATAAATAACTACTATCTGTTTATCTTCTTATTTAGTATAAATAGGCATAATATAATCTCATTTTTATTAATGTTGTTATAAGTGTCTATGTAGTAAATGTAAAATCGATGTCTATACCTACAGAGTTATTTTTAAAAGATCAGCAACCTTCGGAGACCAGGTTCCTAGCATCATCAGCAACAACGTTTGCTCTATGACTTTTCATAATTACTTAGCTACTTTTTATTTTCATACAAAAAATATATTGAAATATCCGCTTGATTGTTCTTAACTCTATGCGCATCGCAAAGTTCAGGCAAACAAACAGGAGTAAATCGCTGGGCTAAAAAACCTTAAAATAAATTTAACTATTTTTTTTTAACTTAATATAATTTCTAATTAATTTTCTATAAAGTTAATACAAAAGTCGTAGAACAAACGTTGTTGCTGATGATGCCAGGAACTAGGTCACCGAAAGTCGCTGTTCTTTTAAAAATAGTCCTGTATTATACAACAGCTATATTAATCCATAAAATGTCATTATCATTTAAAATAGCAAAAATGTAAGATTTAATATTATTCTCTATGATAAATACAATACTATAACAATACTCTCTTTTATCATCTTATTTATTAAAAATAAGTGTTTAATCTCGATATAATTAGTTTTCGATATTGGTGTCTATGTAGTAAATGTAAAATCGATGTCTATATAAACAACACTATTCTTAACATAGTCCATTAAATGTCATTATCATTTAAAACAGCAAAAAAAAGTAACGTATTATATTATTCTCTAAAATAAAAAACTAATCTCTGTGCATATTATTATTTGTTAAAAATAGGTCTTTAGTCTTGATAAAATTAGTTTTCGTTATTGGTGTCTATGTAGTGAATGTAAAATCGATGTCTCATAAAAATGTTAATGATTGATATACCTAGTGCATTTAAATCACTTTACGTTAATAATTATTTTTGAATTTTAATGTATCTTAGATTGCTTATGTGACTTTTGAATTCTATGTGTCTGCGTATATTAAAAATTACTTAACGAAAAACTTAATTTCTATCCGGGCCATTCATAATAAGATTTATGTTTCTATATGATCTGACCTTTTTAAGTCCCTAATTAATCGATTATTAGGTGGGTATGATAAGCCATATAATATGCCCAGTACCGCTGCAAATGACAGTTGTGTTTTAAGAAATAACGATAACTATATGAGACCGTTTTGTGAAAAAAGTAAGTTTTCCAAAAAAAAACTTGGTTAATACATTTTATGAGCATTATAAAAGAAGAGGTCAGATCATTTTATCAGTAGTAAGTGTTTAGAGAAAAAAAATCCAATGATGCCTTTTTTCGGCATTTTTTATCATGGTGAGCAAAATGACCGTTTCCTATCCATTTGTTACATATACAAAAGGTTAAAATTTATGAAATTTTTGGATTTAATTCAGACTAATTATAAAACTCCTTCCTGGCCATATTCAAACAAATGAAACTAAAGTCTTTACACATTGTACCTACTCATTCAGATCTGACATTGTTTGACTGTCTTTTAAAACAATTATTTTATTGTATTGCTTTATTTTTTGAATAAAAATGCGTCATTGGAAATGTGGTTTTATTTTATATTACGTCATTGTTTGGATAGGTAAGTACTCAATTAACTTTTTTCACCGAGTGCAAACGCACTGCGCGACAGTGGAACTCCGCGGCCGCGGCACCGCGCGTCAAATTAGAACAACAAAAAAGCCGCGCACTTTACGACTACTAATGGTGATGATAATGACAAAACCTCATGGGGGGAGGTTTGTTCCTATCCCCAAACCAAATTTCATTAAGATCAGTTCAGCCGTTTAGGCGTGAAAGCGTAATAGACTTTCATATTTATAAGATTAAAGGTGTCCTCGAACGACGCGACAGCGGTACTGCGCGGCCGCGTCGAATTAGAACAAATCTGCAAAAAAGCCGCGCAGTTCCGCTGACGCGTAGTGCGATCAGTCTCATATTGACAGCGGGTTAAATTGTCTAAGGTCTCATAGGATTTCATACAAATAATAAGGCCGACTAACGACAAAGACGATGTGGCCTGTTTCGTCTGTAGCTATCTGCATTGAATTAGAATAAGGGAAGAATTTGGTGCGGATATGAAACAAATGCTCGAAAAATGAACCGGTGTCTTCATGATGATGAACACAACCTACTATCGACGCATAGGCAGTGAATTATCAATAACCCGTAGCAATAGGAAGCATGCCCAGCCCGCTAATTAGCCACTTCTACGATTTATATTGATATAGCCACACTACACTGAACCGATATTACAGTACAAGTTCCGAACGAAACGTAGGACTAATGGTTCCTGACTTACAACTATTAGCTCAGTTTCATCACCATCATCATCACATTAGCCCACAAACAAACTAATTAAAACCTTACTCATTAACAGTTATCAGTTATTTAAGCTGTATGAAACTGCCACTTCAGCTTACCAAGGCTGAGAGCTATGTCGGTGACTTTGGTTGTGTTGATCCCTCTATTAGCTCACTGAGCGCGTCTTAGCATAATATGCTAAGACGCGCTCAGTGAGCTAATAGACACACCACATATTATGTGCGAGGCCTTTAGATAGTCAGTGAATCCATAATACGTAATCACTGGCATCACATATTGGTTGAAGGCTTTCGTCTTAAGTGAAGCTCTGCAGTAGGTTAGGTATCTATGAAGATAGATTTCGAAGCTTCCCAAATGTCGTACAGGTCGGTAGCTGAGTTTGACGTTACCTCATGTTAAAACCAGATACGGTATATAAATAAATAAAGATGGACACAGCATTATCTAGCCCCAAGCTAAGCAGAACTTGTGTTATATGGTAACTGATATACATAATACATTACATTACATAGATAGATATTTTTTAGTATACATAGAAAACGACCAGAACACCCTGAACAAATACCTGCAGATCTTACAAACAGGCGGGAATCAAACAACCTCGTAACCTCTTGCGTCGCAGGCGGACCTTCGCCCACCGCGCCAAAGAGGTCGTCAATATTTATATATATATTTAGTTTAGTTCATGAAGTTGCAAAAATGTCTACCATGTCCTGCAATAGACTTTTACAAAAAATATTTAATAACTTTTATACATGATTGTAGGTAGGTACTCCCGGTGTTTTTTATTTATTTTACACACTTGTCCTAGCTTTTACATAAGTGAAATGATATCGGGTTGGTAAGTAAGGGTGGTCTTTCTTAAAGGTGGTCTAATGTTTTAATGTTATTGTTGACCTAATACACCTACCTATCCTAACCTACTACTTACCACTCTAACGAAGTAGCGGGTAGCGTAGCGACAACATAAAAGCCAGTTTTTAGGTGATTAAAAAAACTTTGAAAAAGGTTCATAACACAGTAACCGTGACACATAGGACATTGATTCTACCAGAGAAAAGTAGCCAATGACTCCACAACTTCCCAAAAACCTACGTTAGTTGCAATACTAAACACCCTGTGTATATTGAAATTGTACGACAACCAAGTGCGCACCAATTTTTGTGCTCGAGCGAGTAAATACTTGACTTGTTGTTTCGTAAAAACTACAGAATTACACACATACAATACACTTGACTATTCCTACCCAATGAGAAACGGGACATGAACGAACATCGAACAGATTATGACACTTATCTACGCTTTTATATTTTCTTTTCCGAAAGCTCCGAATTGCCGCTGAACATTAATAATATGATTGGAATTGATCCTAGAATTACTACGGATTTACCGCCGATAAGTAGATCCCGTTCGTCCAGAACCGTCGTCATGGCATCGGCGGTCATGGCAAAGGAATGGACCCCGTCACAGACTCCGAATATCTTAAGCCGAGTAAGGTTTCAGAGGAAACCTATCTGAGGAAACACAGCAGCTTATTCTTCTGTATGATTTAAGGTCTCTACTGCAATCAGTTATCCGCGTGGTGATTACGTAAGCCCCACGTCCCATGTCTACATTCAGGGGAGGCACGTGCAGCGGTGGACGTGTAATGTAAGGAGTGCTGATAGGTAAGAAGATGTTGTGGAAATAATGAGCAAATATCACTAGGGTTTTTGTATTTTGGTTTACAGGTATACTATTGCATATGAAAAAGCCCATTGTAGCTGCGACTTCTTTATACCCATCGCGGATGCTACTATTGTTAGAAATTAAAAAAAAAACAATATTGAGTAATTATACGTACATAAGCAAAAAAAGTAGAAAACCACTCTAATAGGGATGATGACAGTAAAAAAAAGCATCATTATTTTGTATTTACCGAATTATATCTTAACCATACATGACAAAACGTGTATTTTAAATGTATCCCTATAGCAGTGACTAATGTTCCGCACCGGCTTCGCATGGTTATAGTCTATAGCCTATATTCATCACAGATAAAGTAGGATAAAAATAAGAATCATTTTCGCTTATTCCCAGTATTTCTGTGCAACTAGGTTGTTTTGAGGTGCTAATCACGCTTAGCTAAGAAACTTTTATTTAACTTCATAAGAAAACAATTAATATCAATAGAATCTTTAGATAGTCTCTATGTTTCATATCCCATCTTATTCATAGTTCATGCCTAGCCTGTACATTTTTGTGAGTATTACTGGTAATTGGGTGCATTCAGCGACGAGGGTCGCTGACCACGTAGGTACCCACTTACCAACTCTTTAATATTGGAATCAGCTTGTGTTTGTTGACGCTCTTGCTGACTTTTAACTACCTACCCATCTGTACTGTACTGTACTGCGGGTTCGATTACCGAATTTTTGTTTATGAGCACCAAAGGTGCTAGGATTCTACGTATGAGCACTATAATTTTTTTTTCTCTTTCATGTCTGGGTGTAGGATTCAGTTTAGCATATCAAATTGTCTGAGGCAGTTTTTGCCCTACTATGTTACTATTATGGGGTAGATTATTGTTTGTAATAAGACTACTTAAGTTTCGATTCTGTTTAGACTGAGGTTTAGACTAAGTGTTACTGTTGTTTGTCGTGAATAAGTAAAATAAAAATAAAAGAAAATAGTAAAACAAGGAGAATCAACATGGTGATAATAACAACTCAACATGGCATGATGACCAAGGCCCACAGAGCATAGAAAGTCCTCTATTATCTCTATTTTCGATAATATGGCCAGGTTAGCCAGCCTCCTTAGGTTCATGTCAAATATGGATTTTTATGATGTCAAAATAGTGTAAATTCAAAACGTCAAACGCCACACGCAGGTCAAAAATTTAAAGCAAAAAAAACTTGTGCAGTGTTCATCTATGTGATAATATACTGAGTTTATCGTTCTGTTCCAAGGTTCTGTTATTTATATTGGCTTTATAGGAATATAATTAGAAAACACGACTGCCAACTTGCCATGATTCTATCGAGAAGGCTTAAATTCGTGTTACCAAATATACAACTGCATGGAAGAGTGCTGGTGAGGATGATGGCAGATTCCCGTGATTACACTCCGTGCCCCGTGGGTTCCGATCCTTCCGCACCATGCCCGCCCTACCCAACTACTACTGAAGAACCCTGCCCAAATTTCCCACCTTACTACTGCTGCCCACGGACTATTTATAACGTCAAATTCGTGTACGTTAACGATAAGCCCCCTACGACCACCGTCAGAGACTTCTTTGACCGCGCATCGCGAATAATATTCTGGACGGAACTGCTCAGAGGTATTTTTATTAAGAAACACTTTCATGCTAATAGACTTGGCTGGCTCTGACTTGCAGTTCAACAGTAAGCCAACAGTAAATCTATATTTCATTTGAGCGCAAAAACAAATCTTCAGAAAAACAATATGTTCAGTTTGTGGTATCCACCAGCATTTGCCAACGGTCTTTCGGGGCCTACCAGGCGGTCTTAGCGGAGTTTACTATTTACGATTCGCAATAATATTGTGGTATCGTCTTTTTGTAAAATGACGCCGTGCTGTACATTCGATAAGATTTAGATGTCAATAGTATGCCTGTACTCCGTGATCGAGTACCTATTCTAGTGGTTCTAATTTGCAGATATGATTTCAATGCGTATTATTGTACTTGAATTGAAAGTCAGAGTTGGTCCTTTTAATCGACCCGGCCTTATTCCCAAGGATGTCGGAAAAAAGAGGTTCAATTTCAATAGCGATTTGACTTGAACTTAACACCAGTAATCTAGTCTTAGTCTCTTTATCACCCAAATGAAAGTATTTTTATGCATTCGCTACTTGTTTAACCGACCGGTTGTGATAAGTGTACACATTGTACCATTAAAAGGGGTTTATCATTGTTGAAATAACACATAAGATTTGAATTGCTCTAATTCAAATCTTATGTGTTGTTTTGACATTAATAGTTAAATTTCAGGTCAGACTTATCTTTTGATTATCATAAGATATTGCCAATCTTGCATGAATCATTGTAATGAATATATCAACGAAACAAATATGATATCCAAGCACATTACTTCTTCTCATAGTTGAGACATAGCGGAATTCGAAACGTTTTCTGTTTGCCACAAAGTTTATGAATATCTCATTCCTAGTCGAGAACCGTCTCTGTTAGTTAGCTGTTGTGAAGTTTTAGTTGCTAATGGAAACGGAAATCCCAATCACGGCTTTACATTATGTTGTATGGTAATATACGTTTCAAAGTTTAAAAAATGTATGAGTAGAAACGAGTCGTCAAGATATTTTGAATTAAAACGTTGTTATGAATATGAATAAATTCACAACCCTATTTTGTGTTGCCTCATTCCTCATCAGCATCACAGATTTATTACATAATACTCTGTTTATTTAAGCGCTGACAGATAAGAATAGCTTTTTTGCTCTAAATTTTTATTTAATATAAGTAATTATGTTTTCCAATATTCTGTTATGTTCTTGTTTATTTTATTTTTTGTACCCCTTCTGCCTTTCTTATATTCATATAATTCATTCGATTCAAAGGTTGCCTGGAAGAGATCGCTTCTCAGCGATAAGGCCGCCCATTGTACTTGTCTCATGTAAATGTTTTTTGTAATGTTCTTTTCTGGTGTACAATAAAGCATTTTTGTATTGTATTGTATTGAATAGCTCGTATGTTATTTACATTCATTTCAGGTTTCGGCGTTACAATTGGGCATTTTTTTAAGGAGCCAGCGACTATTAACTATCCTTTCGAGAAAGGTCCTCTGTCACCTCGGTACCGCGGTGAGCACGCTCTCCGAAGGTACCCATCTGGTGAAGAACGGTGCATAGCCTGCAAGTTGTGTGAGGCCATCTGTCCCGCCCAGGCCATAACCATCGACGCCGAGGAACGCAAAGATGACGGTTCCCGGCGCGCTATCCGATACGACATCGACCTCAGCAAGTGCATATTCTGTGGTTACTGCCAAGAAGCCTGCCCCGTCGATGCGATCGTTGAAGGACCTAATTTCGAATATAGCGTATATACCCGCGAAGAGATGTTATATAATAAAGAGAAACTTCTCTCAAACGGAGACCGCTGGGAGCCCGAAATAGCTAGCAACCTCAAAGACAACCATTTATATCGCTAGATTCAAATCCCTTTCACAATTTGGCATGGATGTTCGAAAGGAAAGCGTATAGACATAACTACATCCAAGCATGGTTTGTGAATAAATTGAAAAAGGGTATGGGTATAGGGTAATCATGATTGTGAATGCAACTGAAATTATTGCAGTAAAGTGAGAATTAATTAGAATTAATTAATATTATGTAATGATTATTTATCTATTGTCTGTATAGCTTGAAATGATAACTACGCAAGCGACATATCTGATGTTGATAAACTGTATACATTTTTTGGAACATGTAAATGGTTTTATTTGTGCTATTCATTAAAAACAGGCAATTTCGTAAATTTAAAGCTAAAATTTAGAATGGTTCAAAAGCCATTTGTATTTTTAAATTGTAATATCATAGTACAGTACCAAAGAACTAGTTAACGTTGGTCATGGACGAGAAGTTTTTAGATACTAACCTTCTTTTATTGACGAAGCATATTTTACGTGCTGCGCGTAGATTCAATATATCTAAATAACAAAACAGTGTCAATATTTTGAAAAGAAATATGGCAGTTGGTATTTTTTTTACAGAAACATGAAAAGAACATCATGAGAATTGAATTAAATCGGGATCCAAGGTATCCCGATGGTGGAAAAAAAAACAAATTTCATCAATAGTTACCATTGGTTCAAATAAAATAAGTAAAATTGCGAGTTAGACATTGCAGTCAAAACAAATAAGCTTAAAATTTTCCCTAAATTTACGTTTGTATTCCTAGTTATACTGAGGGTAGAAATAGCAATATCCATCTGAAATGCGAACACAGTAACATTTTTTTTGTGGGTGGAACCAGCGGAGTCATATTTTAGTTTTAAATCACCACGTTGCTGACGCTGCTTGCAGTCTTCACCTAGCTGGGCTTGTAGATAGCTCACTTATACACTTCTAGAATCAAATAATTTAAACGTGGAAAACTAAAAACGAACTTAAGTTCCTTAATTTTTACACTTTTTTGAGTTTTGCTGGCCAAATACTAATCCCTCAGCAAACAGGTGTTTTGGGGTCATCTCAGGATAATTTTGTATACATTAGCGAAATATTAATCAAAATCAGTCCACATAAAAAATACTACAAAGCTGAACATAGAACCTCCTCTTTTTCGAAGACGTTTAATGAAGGTTTGCGTAGGTATACGTGGGCTAAATAAATAAAAATGTATTATGGTTTTTACCAAACATCCTCTTTAAAGCGGAAGTTATGGTTTTATCATTTATTAAGGTTTTTGATGTTTCTTTGCCCAAAATATGAAATTTATATTGATGAATCCCAACACAATACACACTTAAATTAATGATAAATGCCAAAATTTGGCTGATGTTTGGATGTACGTTTGTACGTCACACTAAAACTGCTGCTATGTTCAAATATACATAGTTCTCAATCTCATTTAATGTAAAGGCTATCTACTTATTACTCCCTAAAAATACTTGCGAAGCCGCGGGCAGAAGAATATTATAAATGTGAAAGTTTAGATGGATGGATGTATGTTTGTTACTCCTCTACGTGAAAACTCATGAACGGATCGGGGTGATATTTTGATAAAATGTATGGCTAAGAAATGAAATAGCATATAGGCTTCTTTTTATCTCATAAACCAGTTACAATTGGTTATAAAAAATCTTTTAGTTTCCTTTGAACAATAACTAAGTCGTTGTTTACTTATATGTTTTTGCCAATACGTGTCTGGTTATCGACTTTTCTGCCAAATTATTTTATTGGAGAAAGTTATAGGCCCGTATTATGGAATATTGCTCAGTCATAAATCATAAATATATGCTAGGGTGAATTTTATGCTATAGAAAAGCGTCACTCAAGCATAGCTCTATGACTGAGCAAGCTCTCATATTACGTGCCTAAGTGTTTGATCAAGCGAAGGTGTTGACTAAGATGGGACTCTCTTTCCCAGAAGGTATAATATTCACTCAAATTTTTATTAATCTGAGATTTTATCCTTCTAAGAAACTAAACGCAGGTAGTTTGTTGCACTGTTTGTTGTTTATCGCACTAATATTGCATGTTTGTTGGACGCCAAATGTACTGAACAGATCGGCCCAAATTTTTGTATAGATAGAGTTCCAGATCTGGATGAACATCATAAGACCATTAGTCCAGTCATTTCGTTCCTTTATGGTCTCGCCTTCGCTATCCGTCCTTTTTTTCCTCTTGAATATCTTAGCAACTACCGAAAAAGCTACGTGTAACTATATCTAAACATATATAGTAAAAAAAAAGAATAATAAATACAAATAATAAGTACAAATCGTTGGCGAAATTTAACAAATGCTAAGCCCAAATTTGGTATGCAATGAAAGATATTGTTTTGTTCATATAGAATAGTTTTGATATGTTTCTAGACTTCAAACTTGTTGAAATATTCTTGAAAAGTTGATAATATTACCATTTTTCAACCCCTACTAGCTCCGGCGTGAGCGTCAAAGATACGATATGTGGCAAAGTTGAAACTCAGAAAGTGCTCAGCACAGCACATTAAAACTTCAGTAAACTTTCCTATTCTCGAACCGAATGCCTGGACTGTATATCTGATATCTCGAAAAATGGCATGTGAAGCAGTCTGGCAGAAGATAAACAATTATTTATCAAACACTAGAGATGCTATTCGGAGCCCCTTTGCACAGTTACAAGTGTTTAATAAATACTAAAGCTAATTACCAAATGCAATTTGAACTAGCTGTTTGTACAAGCTTTGGGCACCGAGTAGTGGAAGCCTAGGTCATTCGTTAGGTAAATGCGCTGGTAAAAGGTCGTTAGGGGCAGAGACAGTCCCGCGATGCCGGCATTTAATGACCTCGATTACCAGAATTAAACCGGAATAGCTCTTTTATGTTCACTATGAATTTTAAATTAAATCTGCGATTATCTTGTGTTAACAATGTTGTCAATTCAGATGCCACATAAACAAGCCCGATTCAAACCAGCCACCTTTTCTATCTTAATAAGGGGAGGGGAAACTTAAAAAACCTTCGGACAGTTTTTAATACCCCTATTATAATAAATAATACTTTTTAATGCCTCTGTGTCGAATTTCTGCTACTATACAAAATAAAACCTTTGCAGGAATATGTCTCACAAACTGTCCGATAGATGCCGGAAATTTCTTTTGTTAAACGTAATCATCAGGTAAAATAGGTGGCGGCGCTAGTTTGAGTCGGTTTAGCTAACTAGCGATCTTTGTTTTAGCCATCTGAATTGAAATTATGCATTATGCATTAGCCTCAGAATGTTCAATAAACAGCACTAAAAATGGTACCAATACACCACCTAAGTTTGGGCGAGTGAGCCATATCTGATCATGTAAGCGGGATAAACATTGATCTTGAGCTGCGTCGATGGCGAATCATAAAAGCTTTAGAGCAACATTTAGAGTTTATAAATAGTTGAAAGGGAAGTTAATCTTTCAAATCTCCATGTGCAGTGCAAAGTTGTCTACTTACGCTGAAGTTATCTCCAGTTTTTAATACTATGTTCATAGATAGTAAAGTTTTGGCTTTACATTTCTTGTCTTATCCGATCTATCTTCTGCCCGTGGCTTCGTATGCTCTAAAATAAAATAAAAAGCTATGAACTAGCTTGGGAAAGCGGCCTTTTTAGCCATTTTAAGTATTTTGAACTTATTTCTATGGAAATTGAGTTACTTTGGAGGACATTTTCATTAGATAAGTAAATGTTGATTCATAAGTTCCTAAATTATGTAATTTCTGAAGTTTAGTTATGATAGGATTTACATAGTTTTAAAGCAACGTAATTTATACTACGACATTAAAAATCTCTTCTTATATGACGCATAGGTAATCCTGACATTACTTTGAAGACGAATAACACAAATGTTGATATAGGTATAAGTGGGACACTCAAAAAGTTTTACGAAAATAAAATTAGGTGTTCATTAATGTAAATATTTTATGATTAAATCTTTTCAAAGTTCTCTCCCCACCCCAGTCCCCGTAGTGTCATTTGCACCATTGGCCAGCACCATTAATTGGGCAAACGACACTGTCATGTACCGTTTACACCATTGATGGGGCAAATGGTGCAAATGACACTATTAAAAAATATATTTATTTTGCCTCAAGGCTTTCCTCGAGCTATCGCTCTGTTTACTGGCCATCCGCCCCGCCCCGAGACCCTCAGGGGACACTGTCATGTACCGTTTACACCATTGATGGGGCAAATGGTGCAAATGACACTATTAAAAAATATATTTATTTTGCCTCAAGGCTTTCCTCGAGCTATCGCTCTGTTTACTGGCCATCCGCCCCGCCCCGAGACCCTCAGGGAAGAGATGGATCAGAATTTTTCTCCCCATGAACAAATACTGTATCCCCTAAAACTTTACTAATGATAATGGAAGAATGAATCGCTTATTAATAATACAAAATATTTTTATTATTAATAACAAAGAATCAATGACAGCTAATCAATGACAAATAATGCTTAATTATTTTATCTTAATTTTTCCAAGAATAGTGGAGTCAATGCTCTTACACAAGACCCGTACAAAAAGCGATCAAAGGAGGTTAGGGATCGGAATAATTATATACAGTACGTACAGATGCAATTAATTAATAGTGAAATAGATGCACCATTGGATATGTTTGCCCCATCAATAATGGTAGCAATGGAGCAATGGTGCAAACGGTACATCATAGTATCATTTGCACCATCAATAATGGTAGCAATGGAGCAATGGTGCAAACGGTACATCATAGTATCATTTGCACCATCAATGGTACTGGTCAATGGTGCAAATGACACTACGGGCCCCAGTCTCTATACAAAGTTTCATGCGTCTGAACCAGTTATCGAAACAATTTTACAGACTGCCGCAGACAGACACCTCGATTACAGCCGGTTCGGACGCTGACAGCGACAGCGCGCTACGAAAATTGTATCCCCTTTGAGCATATTTTTATTTTCGGGAATGAAAAGATGTCACACAGGTTGAGGCTGCAAGAATTCAAGAGTAAGACCGGCTTTCTGTCCAAGAAGTCCCTCGTTTTGAACGTGGTGTGCGCGGGCGTGTTGTCGTGGTGGAGCAGTTGAAAAAGATCGCTATCAAAATCTTCACCCCTCCAGATCCGTTCACTTTGGTAGGCGTTGATTTGTTTTGAAACACCCAAACTGTCGATTGGTGCTTCGTTACTGGATCCTATTGATAAATCCAGGACTCATCACCTGTAATTTTGTGATCACGCTGAGACGAGCTTGCTTCAAATTTGTTTATCACGGCACCATTCCGCGGGCCTTCTTCTGAGCATCGGTGAGGTTGTGCGTTAACCAGAGTGAAACTATCCTCCTCACGAGAAGATGTACGTGTAGAATCTCGTTACGGCCTCCTGATCCAATCTCCAGTACATGCAATCAAGACAATAGTTGAGTTACGTATCAGGAGATTCACTCATGATACGTAACTCGCCTATTGTTTTCATTTTCACTGCTTGCAAATTTTTTTACGTTACAGTCGTCAAATATCGACCACTTCTTTCTTTATCCCTCAAAGTTAGCCGACCGCACTTGAGTTCGTTATTCTAACGATACACGGTTGCCTCGGAAGGGCCTTCATGAATGCCATTTTAAAAGTCGTATCCTACGAACCGACGACGGTTTCTTCATCATCGTGTGAAAATGTTCCCGGCGCAGATCCTAACGACCTCAGTGGCGCAGCGGGCGAGAGTCTGCCTGCGACGCAAGAGGTTGCGGGTTTGATCCCCGCCTCGGAACAAATTTGTGTACGATCTGCAGAAATTTGTTCCGTTGGTCTGGGTGTTTTTAATGTTTAAATTAGCTCGCGAAACAATGTAGAGGGAAATTTTGAAACAGGAAAGACCTATTTTTAATTATTGAAATTATCAAATCATAAAACATAAACATCATTTATTACATTCCATAAATGTTTACCTACATTTTTAAAGAAAATTGAAGAACCAAATCAATTTTAAGAGGCCTGTGGATGATGATTTGCCCATACAAACGTACTACCAAAATGATTTGTAATTCGAGCATATAATATATGCTCGAATTACTTATTATTGGAAATATTATTTCCAACATATCATGTTGTTTTTCGTATTCCAATAGTATTTATCTAGGTCCCTGGTTATTTTTTCTTAATAATACATACCTATAATGAAATGTAAGCAAAAATATGCAATATGCAATTTTGCATAACTTTACGTCGGAAATTTGTTTTTAACATAAAACAATACCTTACGTTTTGTTTGATAAGGAACATAGCTTATACTGTCTAGTTACAGAATAACAACACCATGTCGAAAATACAAAAAGTTTTCAGTCATTTTTGGTATTACGGAACACAATAATTTACGAATTAAAGTTGCGAGCAGCTGTCGCCGAAGCCTTAACGGCCTTATAAACCTAGTTGCATCAAGTAGATTACCTATTATAACTACGACAAAAAAAAAAACAATTTTGTTTATCCTTCCTATAAAGTCCTCAGAATTGAACCCTTATCATCGGATTTGGGTGGTTTGTTGTGTCATCAAAATAAATGATGAAAACGTTATATTCTTATTCTAACATAGATTATATCTTATCTTTTTTTTCGTTTTTGACCGGCTCCATCAGCCAGAAAGTTGTGTTTTTATTTTGTACCATATTGGCAATCACAATACGACCGATGTGGCGCGGTGGGCGAAGGTCTGCCTGCGACGCAGAAGGTTGCGGGTTCGATTCCCGCCTCGGGACAAATGTGTGTACGATCTGCAGACATTTGTTCAGGGTGTTCTGGTCGTTTTCTATATATATATAATAAAAAATATCTATCTATGTATTATATTATGTATATCAGTTATCTAGTACCCATAACACAAGCTCTGCTTAGCTTGGGGCTAGATAATGCTGTGTGAATTGTCCAGCATTATTTATTATTTATTTATTATTTATTATAATAGTTTTTTCCCAGTATCCTCGAATGGCCCATTCAATGAGAATCGTAGATTTTAGCGTAATTGCATAGCCGGCCGGTTAATAAAAGATTAACCGAACAGTTCCTATCCATGCGAATTAATCCTGCTTTGTCAACCGGCACTTCATAGCAATTACATAGCAACTGATTTTGCAAAGACAGATAGCAAAGAGTAGTTGGAAACAATACCTTTTAATCTAGCGTAGCGTGGCTGTAACCCCCCGTTCCTCTGATCTTTCCCCTATAGGGGTGGTTGTACGTACATTATAGTAGCTTCACCCTATTTGCGACTGGGTGACGGTTGACACTTCCATCTAGACATAAATGTCTAAAATATTACATATTTTTAATTAACAAATGTTTCGTATAAACCTTTGTATCAGTCAACTTATCAAGCTAGGCTGATGGAAAAAAATGTTGAAAAAACAATACCATACAATACAAAAACACTTTATTATACACCAGAAAAAGAATATTAAAAAAAAATTACATGAGACAAGTACAATAGGCGGCCTTATCGCTTAGAAGCTATCTCTTCGAGGCAACCTTTGGATGGAAAGAATTGTATGAGTAGAAGAAAGGCAGGGGGTGTACATAACATAAAATAAACATGAACCAAACAGAATATTGAAAAATACAATTATATTTTTTTCACGCATACTTAAATTACTAATAACTAAATTACTTAAAACTTAATTAAGAGTGCTTTTTGGGCCCCGTTTTCAAATTCAAATTCATAATGTTTCATCACTGTTGGACCTTAGCAGTGGTGAAACATGTCATTTTAAAGTTCATGTAGCGTACTTTATTTCATTCTACACTCTTAAGGTTGACGCAATTTAGGTCTAACCGTTACCAAAGACCATACCGTCCAACCATCACCCAGTTTGTAATAAGCTGTTGGACGGTCAACAACAAACTCTATTTCGTAGCTAATAAGCGCTAAGTGGATTCCACTACTAGGTGTACTGTTGCATCAAGGATATCAGATGCGAAATTCATGTGAAAAGACAAACATGCTACAATCGAAAACTTAGTGGTACATTCTGACTTTGCTCCCTGTTTATATTAAGGCGCATACCCCACCCAAAGTGGCGCCGCCACCTAATTTATCTTATTATTCCGTTTAACAAAGGAATTTTCAAAAACCCATCTTCCAGTTTGTGATAGGTATATCATAAGCATTTTTTTACGAAATCAGATTTTGGTGGCCACCGAGGGCAACTTCGTATCTCTGCCTTAACAAAATAGAATTAAACAATTATAGAGGCATTAAAACCTTATGATATAAAACCTTATGGTATCACAAACTGGAGGATGGATTTTTGAAAATTCCTTTGTTAAACGGAATAATAACATTAAGTAGGTGGCGGCGCTAGTTTGGGTGGGATATGCGCCTTAACAAAGTAATCGATACCACTACCCCACTTGTAGCTGAGAGCTATTAGTCAGAAATTGTGTAAAAGTAGTCACTGTATTTGTTTAATGTTGTTGAAGTACTCTTAATTGGAGGGAATGAATAGATAAGGACTTCAAACCGGTAATTAATTGGAAAACATAAATAAACCGACTCGACTCGCTTTTCACTTATTTGTGCTTAATATTTTACTTGTTTCTGAAGCGGTTTTGCACGCGTGTTTTCTACGAAAACATTTATAGGTTATTTTTAGGATAAATAGTAGGCGATGTTATATTGCAGGCCTTCAACTACCTGAAAACGTGACCCGTTCAGTAGTTATGACGTGAAGAGGTTACAAAAATCCACACACTCACAAAAAATATTGTGTCGTGTGATTTAGTAAAAATATAAAACATGAAAAATCATAAACATAACTTATTGAACACAATTACAGTGTTATATATAAATATAGATAGATAGAAATGCTTTATTGCACACATACATAACAAACAAAAATTAAAGAAGTAAAGAAACCAAATATGTAACAAGCTTAGATTTAGCAATTATAGTTAGGCTGTATTTTAGGACCCAATGCTTCCTTTACAAGTATTCACTATTGTACCTCTTGTAGAAACTTATGTCTACCTAACTAAGAATATAAGTGAAAATATAGATGAAAAACTTCATAACAATGCCTCAGCATTGTTAGCAATGAAGTTATATTGTTCATAGCTCACTATGAGCAATATAACTTCATTGTTCCCCAACTTTACAACCAATTTAGTAGACCTTAAAAATCATAAAATCATTGAAAACATTTGAATTAATAAACACTTCTTAATTGAATAAAACTATGATTATGAGGGTATCAATGCTCGTAGGCTTATAATTCTAATTAAAACACACACAACATTATATTGAGAGCTTATATAACCTCAAGGTTTTGAGAAAAGGATAGATATAGGATTTTGCGTTCATAGGAGCGGGACAGGCCATGCCAAAACAACGCAAGGCAAGCCTCAAAAATCAAGTTTTAGCTTATTTATTATCTACTTTATTTGAAAAAAACCGAAACATATGAAATTTTCGTTATGTTTAGTTCTATTAAATTAACATGCTTATTTCAAGATCTTAACTTCTGTGTTAATTCAAAAATTAAGGTTTTAGTAAGAATTTCGAGGTAACTTTGCGATTAACATTCAATTGCGGTACTTTTTAGTTTGTTGGCGACTTCCTTCCTCTGATCATCATCAACATCATCGCTATTTAAATTGTTCTCGACTGGCTTGTCGATCGTTAGGTTATTACTAGTCTTATTAGTAGTTGGTTTCGTGGCCTCACCTTGCGCACCTTTTATCACAGGTTGTGTGACGTCAGAGTATCGAGTACGTAACTTTTAACTTGACTCTTCTATAACTCTCACTATTCTAGACTTCCCCTTAGTGACCCTGACAAAATTTCACCCTAAAAAAACTCAGCCTAAATAAACAGTTTTTATAAAGTTTTGTTGTAAGATTTTAAATCCTCGTACTAAGAAATCAAAAAAGTTCCCAATTTTTTTTCAATTTCAGGACTCTTCTTATGCAGGTTACTAGTCAAGGCTTCAGCGTCGTCGTATTGGAGCGGTCGTCTGCCAAAATGCTGCGTGCCCTGTTGGCCATTATTATTAACTCATTTATTTTAGATAGGTAATACAATCCATAGATACAACATTTTCTATATCAAATATTTGCCAGTTTAGCAGCGTTCTTAGCTCTATGACACTTCTCATAAATCTAAATCAAATCTTTGCCAGTTTAGCAGCGTTCTATGACACTTCTCATAAAATTATTCATCATTACAATTAAATAATAAATAACATAACATAATTACCTACTTACTAACCTAAATTAAATTTTAAATGGAGTCTCGCTATCATTATCCTCTTCCACTTATTTTGGATGGGACAGGCCAGACGGGACACCATCATTTGCAGGATGCTGTTGCTGCTGGCTGGCGCTCGCTGAGATAGGGAAGCGACTTTTTTGCGAATAACCGCGTAAAAGTCGTCCGTGCGCGCCTCCGCGAACATACCAGATCCGCTGCAAAAGCGAGGCAGCCGCATCAGCATCCTGAAAATGTTTTTATACACACAGCCCTCGCTTTTCTACGCATGTCGAGCTCGACCAAGGGTGGTAGGGTCAAGTGGAGGGCGAGAAGTGTCTATTGTAAACGTTAGTATTACGCTTATATTCTCTGTCCACAGCGACCGGACTCCTAACGCGATTTATCTAACTTTCCACAATTCCAATTACCGATTCAATTTGCGTTGATATTGCGTTCCATATTCTACAGGATTGTTCGAAGTATGGCTTTGATACCTAGCAGGCGGGGAGCGATTAACATCAACTTGGCATTATCAATTACTTAATGTACCTATAACAATAACTTATAGGTAGGTACTTAATCATACTGCTACCAGAAGTGCGGCTGCCAGCCTGCAATCATCGTATTTCCTTATGGCATTTTACTGAAATGCCGCGGGTTTGCTGCCGATAGGTGCGCGATGCATACTATTTCATATAAAGATTCAGAAAATTCGACGACTTCAGGGAAAGCCACGTCTCCCGTGCTGCCAGGTGCGCGTTCATCTTTGGCCTCCGTTATGAGAACTCGCTATTATGAAGCGTATGGACGAACAATTAGTAATTTTATTTTATTGATTGCATTGTATTATGTATATTATTATTGTATTTGACGACCTCTGTGGTGCGGTGGGCGAAGGTCCGCCTGCGACGCAAGAGGTTGCGGGTTCGATACCCGCCTTGGGACAAATATTTGTACGATCTGCAGTTAATTGTTCCGGGTGTTCTGGTCGTTTTCTATGTATAATAAAAAAAAAACTATCTATGTATTGTGTTATATTATGTATATCAGTTATCTAGTACCCATAACACAAGCTCTGTTTAGCTTGGGGGCTAGATAATGTTGTGTGAATTTGTCCAGCATTATTTATTTATAAGGCAATGCCAATAATACACTAAATTTAACATTAACAATGAGTTTTTTAACAAGCTATTGAGGAAAACTGTTCAAAATTATTTATTATTGTTATCAGAAGTAATTCCTGATAACAATAATAAATAATTTTGAACAATTCACACGGCATCTTCTACCCCAAGCTAAGCAGAGCTTGTGTTATGGCTGCTAGATAACTGAAATAAATTGAATACATTACGTAGAAAAGATTTTATAATCATACATAGAGCCCATTTTTTATCATACATATATACCGACACCCGGGACAAATATCTGCAGATCGTACAAAAATTTAAGGAATCGAATGCACAAACTCCTGCATGTCTTCCCGCTCCGGCAGGCCTTCTACCTCGATATTTTTGTGTGTGTTTTCACCCGTCTCCGCCGCCGCTTGTGCACCTAGCTGCGGCACAAAACACGGCCAATAGGAGTCTATAACTACGTTAACCTACCACATGAAACTTGATTACGATACACGTGAAACTCATCTACGTTAGCAGAACTCCATCTACGTTAGCAGAACTCCATCTACGTTAGCGGAAGTCCATCTAGTGCGGTCAGATGCGGTTATGTTTATGCCAGTGACACATTCAATTATGTTGAGATCCGTTTTGACAAGAGATAGTCGGCTTTAGAATTTTTGATCGTTAGTAGTAGTTTTTGCCTCAGGTATGCTTTTTGGCATTACCAAAACTCAGGAGCCCTGTTATGTCATGAGTGATTTGATATTTTCTCCTAATAATGCTGTGTTTGTTCTGTTACGCAAACTTGTTTTTTGTTAAGAGTTTTTAGGGTGTTGTGATGTTTTCTTTCTGTGTAATTTAGAATCTAAGATATTTTATGTCAACAAAGACATTTATGAATGAAAACTTAGTAAAAACTGATACTATTAACAGAAAACAACTAGGTTACAGCAATGTTGTGTGTTTGAATCGGAGTATAGTTCCTCTGCTAGCTACACATTACAAGCTCTGCTTAGTTTGGGGCTAGAAAATGATGTGCGGATTGTCCATCATTACTTATTTATTTTAGACATAGTCATAAATAAATAAATTTGGTAGAGTTGTTCGGTAGACTTCTTGGGTTAAAAGAAAATTATTTATTTATTTATTTGTTATAACTGATACTAACCTCTCTGCTGGAGTTATTCTCAACGTTTCCCGTGAGCCGTTTCTGAAACCTAAACCGGTGACTGACCGAAGGTTTTTATCCTAAGATTAAAGCTCTGCTCACATTAAAGGACAATTCACACAAACACTCCACATCGCAACCAATAAGTGTTTTAAGTTGTGGTTACGTGTAAATAGTGTGGTTTGATTGTGGTTGTAGTTGTGTTTATGCTTGTGGATGCGATTGTGAATTGAGCAAACTGTATTATAAAATTTATCTTAATATTACGAGTGAAAGCCCATCTTTGAGTGCACACGAAATGTAAAATTTATCTTAATATTACGAGTGAAAACCCATGTTCGAATGCACTTTTTGTGCTGTGAGTTAGCGATGCGGCCCTGATTGCGACAAAGTAAAGTGAACACTCGTGTAAAGTAAAATACACCGAGTCTAATGAAACACACAGACAAACTCACATCATACGTTAAACAAACGGCATACGTATAACACCGCTCTTTTAAAAATACCGTTTCCGTAATAAATTGCTATGAAGTAAGGCCAATTAATTATCCCACTTCTCTCGTCTTGTCTCTTTCGCTTTGGAAATAAATGAAAAGCTTTTTTTTAATCGTACCGAGCTTTGCTTTACTTGTCCGGCTTGAATGGAAATGACAATTTAATTAATTCGTTGAAACATTTATTTTAATTGCGATAGTTATGTTTTTCACGCATATTGAGTCGTAAGTTGGCTATTTGGGATTGAGTATTATCTCAAAGGATCAAAACGGTAAAACTTAAGCCTCGATATACTCATTCCTCAACTGCTCCTATTCTGCGTACATATGACATCATCATCATCATCATCATCATCAGCCTATACCAGTCCACTGCTGGACATATGACATATTCAACACTATTATAACAGGTAAATTAAGGTTGTCTTAGATAAAATACTCACCGCTACAGAACAGCACTAAATGTGTATTATCTCGTTTAAAGCATAAGGAAAGTCATTTTGTAACTGAGAAATGTATATAAAGTTAACGAGTTTAGGCCCATACTTGAAAGCACATTTTTGTGCTGTGCATTGGCGTCGGATATCAAAAAGCAAATCTAAATTCGAGCTACGTTTTGATATCCTTGATATGTCATGAGTAATAAAAGAAAGTTACTAAATTCTTTTTCGATTAAAGAACTGCAATCATATAAAATCAACAGGAACGAAGATCTAGTGATGAAAGTTTGAAAATGTTATGAGAAATAACTAATGGCATTAGAAATCAATGTTCACTGAAAATAATCTCTAACTAAATCCTAGCGTCGACAGACTGGCATCGGACAGTTCGCGCTTATCCCATCAGACAGATTTTTAATGAGTGATGCCGTGAGGTTCGTCCACTATCTTCGCAGCAACTGGATTGCCGTCCATTTGCAAATGCATAACAGTGCCAGTAAATCGATCGCCGACATTGCTGACAGTACCATGCGTCCGCTCCGTACGGTGCGGAGCAGTGAAGGCACTTTTATGATGATACAAGCATCCGATGCCGGCCAGTCGACTAGCCTTTAAGCTTGATCGCTACGTCGTAGCACCCTATTTGCTACGCCGTAGCAAGTTGCGATCATCTTCGCGAATGAAATCGCGATCGGGTCAGATTGTTAAAACCTACATTTAATCTACAATCTGCGTTGTTTGTAGATTATGTCCCTCTACATCTGCAAAAACTAAAATCATAATATTCTTTATTTCTGTCATGTCGAAATGTAGACTAAAGTAAACAAGATCCGTCAAGTGCGAGTATAACTCGCGCTCCGAGAGTTTTGAACATTTGCCAATTATACGAATAATCAGGATACACTATTATAGGTACCGATAGGCTTCGCTTTTTCATCAATATCGAAAAAAAGTAGGTATTTTTCTCTGCAAACTGAGGAAATAATGTACGTTTATATCACCTTATCACCCATACTTGTTTAAGTTAAGGTTGAATAAATCTTATCATTAAGAAGCGTACTCTCTTTTTTCTCGAAAAATCTGCAATTGAGATAAAGAACTCAAGTACCTATTAATATTTTAACAAAAAAAGCAGTAAGAGTCAACTCACGCCAAGGGTAGTTCTCGTATTAGTATGTTAGTAAAATTTGTATCTTTTTGTGAAGTAAATAAAGTTATTTTTTGAATCACTATCATAAAAAGAACGCACAGTGTCGCACTTTATCGCGTCTCGGTGTGAGCTGACTCTAAGTTCTTCAAATCAAATATCAATAATGTTTATTTCTCTAAGCTTACAAAATAAGCACTTAGACAACTCAAATTTTATACTATAAACAGGTTTATAAATAGTAAAAATTATCAAATAAAGAACGAGGTATAATTGATTTTGTCCACTTTAAATTTTTTTAAGTCTATGTTGCCCCAGTCTTCTCTTGTACAGTCTGACCTAAGCCAAACCAAAGTCATAGGTATCACCATGTTTCTCTTTCACTGTCTGAGATCAAATCTATTATAAAACAAATTTCTCGTGATAAAACAGAATTGACTTAAACCGAACAAGTAAAAAGTCCCCTTTACTAGTATCAGTTTCAACGCAATAAACTTAGTTACTACAGAATGGATTTATTATTTCATACGGTTACTGTTTTTTACAAAGTTTACTGTGTTCTATAAGGGTGGTTTAAATATTCTTGTTTTATTAGATTTTGTGTTAATTAACTGATGATGATTGTTGAAGATGTCAGAGGAACATGTCTTGGAGCTTGGCTGGCGTAGTCGCCGTCAGGAGTGCGCCGCGATGCCAATAGTTATGATAATTACGTATTACGAACTTATCGCTCGTACTAAATATATCTATAAGTCTGCTCTGCTACCCGTGCAAAGCCAGGGCGGGTTGCTAGTGTACCAGTTAGTAAAAAGGTGGGAAATAATCTATAATCATCATCATCAGCCTATACCAGTCCACTGCAGGACATAGGCTTCCCCTAATGAGCGCCATAGCGCCCTGTCTTCAGGTTGCCGCATCCAGCATCTGCCAGCAGTCTTTCGCAAATCGTCATCCCACCTGGTCGGAGGGCTTCCTACACTACGTTTGCCGAGTCGCGGTCTCCACTCAAGAACATGTTTACACCAGCGGTTGTCGGTTCTTCTTGAAATATGGCCACCTCACTGCACCTTCAGCTTGCTAATCCTTTGAGCTATGTCGATAACCTTGGTTCTCCGTCGGATGTATTCTTTGCGAATCCTATCCTTCAGAGAAACTCCGAGCATAGCTCTCTCCATAGCTCGCTGTTATATCAAAAATACTGTATTGTATTTCAGTTGCTAGTGTTATTGCATGTTTTCAGTGCATTTTACAAACATTGTCCCTTGGAATCAGTCAGTGAGCTCGGGGAATACTTGGAATTTTCCAATTACAGTGCTAGTCCAGTACTTTGTTCACATTAAAGTTCCATTTCAGCAGTGTACCTATTAGCACGCAAACTTACCTATTTTTATTTTGTAGTGTACGGTTATATGCGCAGTTTCTGGAAAGGATTTAGTTTAAGACTAACTGTAATCTACTTCGTAAAACCAAGTACAAAAATTACGGACATGGTAAAAGAAAACTATCAATTACGATTCGTACTAAAAGTGCATAGATGCTTTGAAAAAGCTTTTCAGCGAACTTTATCGCTCCACGGTGAATTTATTTGGGTACAATGAAAGTACCATATCAAGTTGTATGAAAACTTGTTGTACACTCATATAATGTATACATTTATTGGTTACTCAAAATAGCCATTATACATTATTTAAACATTAGAATTAAACGTCAAACTCGCTGTGCCCAAAACAAAGCTATAAACAATACGTATCTTTTGAAGGCAATACGCTTCTACAACAAAACTCCAAGTGACTTGAAAAATTATTATCAATAGGTAAATAAATTTATAATTTTTTTCATGATATTCCTGTAATGTAAAATTTCAGATTATCTGGAGGTTAAGAAATGCTTGGGAAGGGTCTTGCCAAAGGCTTGCTAAAGGTTTCATGATCGCTTCTTTATTGTCTACGTACTGACGCGACCAAAATAAAAAATATAACTTCTGTTTCCGTGCTGTGTAAGCCCGTGAGTAAGTAAGATATACAGAGTCTGAGATATCCAGACTTTGTTTTTACAATAAAATGCGCACTCACCTTCTTGTTAGTTTTACCTTTTTTATGAAATAAAGGGATCTTGTCCGCAGGGATGAAAACAAACATTCTTTTTGAATACATCGTATTCTGAGCCCCTAGCACGACTTTTACGCATTATCTTTCGAATACTTCATCGAATTCGAGTACCTTGTAGCGCCCCTACCGGATCGAGAGGAGCTACTTATCGTAGTCTGACAACCATCTAATTGTTTCATACAAACTCGATGATAGTAATCCAATGATTTTGAGTGATTTGTTGCACTTTGACATGTCAGCGGCAGTCGCTTTTGCGGCATTGATGTTATACTCAGAGCAGAGATGTTATAAAAGTCAGTAGACAGAACACCTCCAACATAGCTTAGTAACATCAGAAATACCTTCAAATGGCGCTTTAAGAAAACTAAGAACACACGGGTAAACATTTCACTGTAGAGTACTTGCACCGAATCTAAGTACTTCCTTTGCCTCCTATGAGCGTACCAAGTCTAACCCAAACATGTTAACCATATAGCTAAACACGCTCACTCGACAACTCTTTAATTTTGAAGATAAAACGAATCTATGAATGTGTGAGTTGATTAACATAACTAAAACCTCAGTGCTTTCACGCATAACACTAATACGATAAGGAAAATTAGATTTATTTATCGCATTTTTATGGCTACACTTCGATTGTGTCTGCTATCGTTCTAAGCCTTTTTCGTGGAAGACATCAGTGGTTCTCAATTATGGATACCAAATGGCAAGACCATTTGGTGTCCATAATTGAGAACCATATTTTTATTAACGGCGTTTTCCCATGAGCCACTGCACAACACAATTAAGGAAATACACGACACACTGCACACGACGACGTGTCGTTTGGAAGTTTTCCCACGAGCGACGATTTCAGCAGCATCACAACATCAGCAACACCGTAGTCGCGTAGAGTTTATCACGTACACACGCTCTCCGACATGTGTCCCGCTTTCAATCGTCGGCAACTTCTTGCAATCCTGCTGTACATAAGATAAAGAAGGAGACGCAGAGAATATTGGGTTGCCACCCGCTTCTGATTTGAATATAAAAGTAAATATATCATAATAAACTACACCAGTTTTCAATCTAAACAAACAACTGAACTGACGTGTCGTACTTTCCGCCATTTAGTCATTTATTTATTATTAATTAGAAGGGCGGCGATTGCCAATTACCCTAATTAATTATTTATAATTTATATACAAACAATGAAACCCACAAAAATAACATAAAATAAAATATACAATATTAAATCTTCTATAAAAAAAAATAACGTCACGTTCCGCCGTGTACCATATAGGTTCTGGAGAGTGGCTATATCGCCACCTCAAATAAAAACGTAACAACATAGCAGCATCTAACGACATGGAGCCTTGTCTTATGAAAAACGTGTGTCGTGCTTTGCGGTATCCTTGCGTGTGTAAACTGTTCATAGAGATATATGACGCCCGGAGTCGTCACCGCATTTTGTCGTGTCGTGTCGTGCCTCGTGGGAAAACGCCCTAAGGCTTCTGACATAATGTTGGCCGCCGATGTGCAAGGTTGCATAGCGAGGGATGTACTAGAGTCACTTCATTTACCTTGTCTCAGCGGAGCATGGATTATGTACATACAAAATAAAAAAGAGATGATTGTGCCATGTGACGCAAGTGAAAAGATAGCTCGCTGAACTGAAAAGAGCCTGCTACATCTTCACGCACCGCTCATCTGGACAGCGCGCGTCGCTATGCATCTTTGCACCGCTCACGTTGCTTGCACATGCCTTGTAGGTCAAATCAAATCAAAAAATCTTTATTTCCATAAATACAAAAATGTACACTTAGAAAAGGTCAAATTCTTAAAATGAAATATTAACATCGTTCCAAAGACGCATCCTCACACCGACTAGCTACCTCGCACATCTCTGATTGAAACGCTGCCTTATAGTGTAAAATTTAAAAAGACAAGAAGAAGTGACAGTAATACATTTTGTATAGCCTGTGAGTTGGCCCTTTGTTAAGTTTAATTATTAAAATTCAGTGAAGAAAACAAAATGTATCGCGTTTAATTATTAATTATACAATTCTGTAAAGAAAATCAATGGTATATCATGGCAAACTCATTAATATTGCAAACATTTTCTGTGGAATTTCACTAAATACTTAGGTATTTTAAGACCACTTCTCATTAGCAGACCTCCAAGTATTATATAAATCTAATAAATGTTTATTAATTTAAAAATATTTGCTTTCAACCAAATGATTTGAAAGCTTTTGTATTTTGGTAAGAAAATTGAGAGAATATTTTGAATGAGTATTAATGGAATTAATCAGACTAAAATATTTTTTTCCTTTCAAAACGCGTACCTATTTAATCGGGAGGGTGGTTGAAAGTATTAACTTTTGAAGGATGTCTGGAGCCAAATAAGAAGTAATAAGAAGTCTGGAGTAATAGAATATCTATAAGTTGGAAGAATTTGGAAATTCAGGGACTCAGCCAAGTGTAGTGACAGGCGGTATCAATCAAAATACAAGGAATAGCTTGTAGTTGATAATGAATAAATTTAGTTATTCAAAGCACGCTTTCATAAAATATGATTGCCTACCTTGCCAGCGATTGCACTCAATTTGTTAAATACGTTTGGATTCCTACTGCGTTAAATTCCATACAAAGCTTGTAGCAGTTATAGGTCTAATATAAACACAACCGATGCAGTTTTCACCGTGGTAGTTGAGACAGGTAACGAAAATCAAAAATAGCTGTGTATTGGATTAGCGAGCGTGAGCTGTGTTATGGTCCATTGTATAATCTATGTTAAAGTTAGGTCCAAGCACCTAACTTTAACATCCTTGTGCGTTCTAGCGTTTAAATTATACAAAAATTATATACTAGACAGACATTCGGGCTTTTTTCCTTATGGAGTTCTGGAAAAGTGGTTTTAATTATAATTAAATTAGATTGCTTGATAGTTTTGGGATATTTATAGGACTCGATCGAAGTAAGCCCAACGCGGTCGTCCATGACTATTTTAAGTTATTTTGGTTCAGTATTTTTTAAAGATTGTGCAAGGAACAAGTGTAAAAAGTCTGTAAACCAATGTAATAAACATGTAAATAACAACAATGTAATGAGCGTACATCTGAACGATTTCTATAGAGAAAATAGGTTAGTTTTAACCTTGGCTTTGTCAGGCTTTATCCTACGGCCTTCTACAGAGCGGGAATAACTACAAAATCATAACCAAAATACCAATTATTGCGGAAAAGACCGTAAAGTAAAGTTTAGAAAACGAGAATCATTTCTCCATGTCTGGTTTCACGACATCACGAATCTCGTTTTTTTGTGATTTTGAGGTATCTACGTTTGAATGACAATGTATGGCAGCTTTTATTCTTCATGCCTTTGGTCTACCTGGGTCACTGGATAACCTGATTTAATTTAATTTATTTATTACACCGTAATATTATATTATTAAGGGAGGCCTGTGTCCAGCAGTCGACTAATAGTTACTATTGCTTCCTACTAATATTATAGCCGAAAGTTTTTTATAATGTTTTGTTACCTAAGATCTCAACTACCTAAGATGTCAACTACTGAATATATCAAGATGAAATTTGGCGTACATTTAGAACATCATCATCATCACATACATAGGCCTCCCCTAATGAGCGCCATAGCGCCCTGCTTGCCACATCCAGCATGTGCCAGCATTCTTTCGCAAATCGTCATCCCACCTGGAGGTCACACTTTGTTTACCGAGTCGCGATCTCCACTCAAGAACACGTTTACCCCAGCGGTTGTCGGTTTTTTTCGAGATATGGCCAGCCCACTGCCACTTCAGCTTGCTAATCCTTTGAGCTATGTCGATAGCTTTAGTTCTCTGTCGGATGTATTCGTTGCAAATCATACCTTCAGAGAAACTCCGAGCATAGCTCTCTCCATAGCTCGCTGGGTGACTTTAAACTGGTGGACCAGCCCTACGTGAGTGCCCACGTCTTAGCTCCGTAGATTATGACGGGTAGGACGGGTAGGATTTAGAACATTAGGTACCCTAATTTAGATAATAGGGTAATTAAAATACCTACAATACGCGTGCGAATCCGCAAGTAAAGCTTGTTCAACATATATATATATATATACAAAAATAGTGACATTGATAGTTATAGGTAACCTTTTCGCGGAATGTTTATTTCTTTTGTTCGTAGCCCGACCTATGCGATATGCTTATAATCGTATTTGAGGTCCAAGAAAATATTTTTCCCCTCGCAAGTAAAAATATAATAAGGAATTTTTTTTCCTGCTTCATTTCTAAATAAATTATTTAACTTTTCTTTTCCAATTTTCAACTTTAATGTAAATTTTGACGATCATTGTGACGAGGTGGGCAAATAGTCCGCTTGCGACACAGGAGGTTGCGCGTTTGATTCCCGCCTCGGGACAAGTGTTTGGATGATCTGCAGATATTATTTTCAGATTTTCTGGTCGTTTTCTATCTAAAATATCTATCTCTGCAACGTATAGTATTATTATATACGGTTATCTAGTACCGATAACACAAACTCTGCGTAGCATGAGGCTAGATAATGCTGTGTAAATTGTCCTGCTTTATTTATTTCGTTATTATTTATTTATTAACTATAAAAATAACAATACATGTAGGTACGGGTTAAGATCTCTAACGCATTTATCATAAAGATACGAAAGTACGTGGCTATCTTGGAAACTGTAAACTTGAGTTAGTTATTAAAGCTATGTACTGTCATCAAGTCCACTGGCAACTAAATAAGGGACCAATGGACAATTACTGTAACAAATATAGAACAATCCTGTCCACCCGTTGGATTATGTCGGTTATTATCTCGTTCGTATGGGCCCCGTGTCGTTGTCGATGCCCAAAATTGATTTTGTCTATTACGCGAGGTGTCACGTAGGAATATCCAAACGGTTGACGGGTGGTTCAGGTGAAATATCAGCTGTTGCTTTATCTTATGTATCTTTGAGTTAAATGTGTCTCTATAAAGTCACTATTGTATATAATGACTCTCGCAGACTAATTTGCAAGCGATTTCAACTGGAATGGAATGGGTTTCATTTGAATCACCCATTGCATAGCGTAGACCGCAATCCAATCAGAAATTGTTCTCTGTTTGTATGCTGTCCTTTGAACAACTTTACCTGACGTACTTGTACAAGGTGTATTTAAAAACTACAGCATGGCAATACAGGTCGTTGCCCTCTCTCTTTGACGAAATTAAAACCGGGCACTACTACAACTTAAAATGTTGCAGTTTTAGGGTTATACCTATTCTTTGAAGCTTATTATAAATATAAATAAGGGGCATATTATTTTGAATGTACAAACTTTTCCGATACCTAATTTCTTATGTTACACTAGATTCATATTTTTAATATATTAATGCTGAGACCATCTTACCAGGTGTTCGTGTAATTTGGTACTCTCAAGCGTAAATGATTCATTAATTATTTTAAATATTAGCGGTATAAAATAATTCTGGTAGCTCAGAACATGAAAATACGTAAATTCACTAAAAATGATACGAAAACTTAATTAGCTATTCAAAATATCTTTTATTTAATGTTTTGTTTAAAATGCTTTTTCGAATTCGTAAAGAAAGGGGTGAATGACCTGTACTGTACCTGTACACTTAGTATAGTTATGTTGGAAGTTAAGAACTCTTTTGGCCTTTACCCTAAACTATTAGATACTGCCTAAATGAGTTCTTCAGTGCAGCTTCGTATTTGTTTTGAACAATTTAAGCTTTCCCTCCATAGACATGACACCGCCGCATTGTAGAATCGGCCAGTTAGTAAAATGGCTAGGCCTATTGCAAAACGGCGTAATTAAACTAATTATTGCTACATTAAAATAACATTTTTAATAGTAGGGACCTCCCTTTTGGATAGGAAAATTATATTTAATTACATTAAAATTATATGATCATGATCATTCCATGATCTACAAATAAGCATAAGTACACGTTTTTTGATGTTTAATCCAATAACCCCCGAATACTCAAACGTATCTCAGGTATAAACACGTTTCAAGAAACGATTTTTTAACATATTTTCATTAAAATGTGTCAAAAAAACCACGACTTGAGAAGAGCTTAAATGTAAGTTGCGTTTGGTATTCGGAGGTTAGACTCCTACGTCAAGAAAACGACATTGGTATACAGCAGCGAGTATAAGCCGTACGGAAACTTCATTAGGGCCCTTAAACTATTTCCTCTATATTGCCAGGTCACCCTTAAATATCTCAGGAAGGTCACATCACCAGGCTTTATATATGAGGTACAAATCGGCTGGGATAGACAATCAACTCATTATCAAAAAGGTGATGTGATAGTCTTGTAGTCGTTGCTTTCAATTTCTAGAAAAGACGGCTTTTGTTGCTAAAGTATTTATATATTTAAAATAATCCCGAATCACAAAAGGTCTTACTTGAACTTAGCATATCGCTAGAGTCAAGAAGCAGTTCACTTCTTACTTTGCGATTAGTCCTTCAACAATTGTAGATTGCCCAAAACAAAATTCCATATTTTTGGGTCAAATATAAAGTAGAAATAAAGAATAAAGAAGTAGTGTCATAGTGATAACCCTTTATTTATTGCACTTTTTATTTATTTATTTAATTAAAATTTTATTGCACTAAGGTACAAAGGGTGGGCCTAATGCCGAGGCATTTTCTACCCGCCGACCAATAATACATGTTTTATACAGATGGTTGATGGTTGACGAATATTAGTTTTACAAAATATAGATGCTAAATTTTATTTTAATTATATATATATATATATTATACATATACTTACCTAAAAATATACCTACTAATATAAATAAGGTTTAAATAGCTAAACGAAGACAAAAGAAAACATTTAATGTAAATTAATTACAAGAAAAACAAAAGCAAAAACTATTTGTGTAACCTCTTAAGAAAATGCCTGCGCACTCGTGTATCTGCCTTTCTAATGTCCAGAGGCAAGTCATTCCACAACCACACTGCCTCAACAGTAAAAGAATTTTCAAAGAATTCCAAAGGGATATGTAAAGACAAAAGAAGATTATCGGAGGTGCAGAGATTTCTACTGTGATCTTTTGCCAGGAATTTAAAGCGGTCCTTTAAGAAAGTGGGACTCGCAGGCTCTCTTATGATTGAAAACAGTAGACAAAGAATCCTGAGTTTCCTTTTTGAACTTGGCATTGTTATTAACTAGCGATTTATGCATACCTTCGAATGTAGACTAGACCACTTGTCTTTATAGCTAAGCGCTCACCTATCGGCGCTGCAGGCTGGCGTTGTCGCATTGTTGCATGTGCGCGTTCAGCTTTAGAATTGTTTGTTCAGAACAATGCCGACTTAGACGATGCCACAGACATAATAATACTATACCAATGTTAAAAAAGTGCAAGAAAATAAAGGGTAGGTAAGTATTTGTCTTTCTTGCCGAGTGACTGTAATATCCATTTTCTAATATCTTCCTTTTGCTATTGCAAGCAAATTTTTTTTTATTTTTGTTCCAAATTATTAAGACTTATGATCTTTTAATATTAAGTACCCACTTAAATGACCTGAACCGCTTTTCTCTAATGTAAACACAAGTTAATAAATCAAACAGAATATAAGTCCCAAAGATTTAAAATTCCACGGCAGAACGTCTAGACCGCTTCTCATCAAACTGAAAATACTTCCAAAAATTTTAGCTTTTTTTTCCAAATAATTAAACCACAATCGACTCATTAGCATAAGCGATAAATTGAAACATTGGTTTGCACTCATTGAAACTAACAAATACCTGTTACTCTAAACGTTTAAGTATATTATATAATATTATACATACCTTTCTGTTCTATTGTTGGTAACACCGACCTTTCATCCAATCTATAAGAGTAGTCTTTACCTTATACGGTATGACTCTACCTTCATTTTATCGCGTACAAATGCTTTTTGATGTAAAGGTGGTTGCAGTTTATATTGTGTGTAGGTTTTTATTTACCTATTTAATATGTACCACTTTCAATATAATAAGAATTAATGCTGGACACTCCACACAGCATTATTTAACTCTGAGCTAAGCAGTGCTTATCTTTAACATAATACAATAAATAACATGGATTCTACCATGGATTGATATTTTAATAAAAAATTGCCTAAATACATAAATGTAGTGTGTTTTTAAAGTAATTGTTAGTAGTATGTTATTCTTATTAGAAAAAGGTACAAAATTATACTTATGAGCAAACAAAAACGACCCAAGCGCACTGCACATACCAATTGCAATAGGTATGGGTATATCACCGCCAAATAGTAAAGATCCGTAAAATGTCACTTCGTAATTTTCCGGATAATAATTAAGACATCAAGACAATAATCAAGTGAGGCACTTATATACATATAATTAGAAGCATTCAAACTATAAAAAAAATCCTATGCCTATTCGTAAACTATTTATCAAACGAACAAAACTGTGAACCAATCACCGCCTTATTTTACTATTTTATAAATTTTGTCACTCATGGACAAATAGACCGTAGCTCATGACTATGTTCATAGAGCTGACAATCATAGAGCTGAAATATCTAAGACAGTTCGGATACTATTAAACTCTGTTTTACTCATTCTATAAATTACTTAACTCAGTTTACAACTTTATTATACATTTTATTAAACAAACTACATAATTATAATCATCACATTAATTGAAAACATGCAACGAAAACTCTATTGTAGTTTTTTAGCCGATCAATAAATGAAAATAAAATTATAAAGTTGGGAACGGAATCCTAAAACTCAATTTCTGTAATATATTTGTGACTTTACTAAAAAGGTACGGTTTTAGGGGTTCATCTTTTTACTTCTGCTATAAGACCTTGGTTCTTGCCAAGCTTCATGACTCTTGGTCAAAGGATATTAATCTATAGATCTTATGTGCATACGAATCCCTTGGAAATGTTAAAGTATGCGGGCATAATCGGATGTAACTTTTGATTGCGTTGGCTTAGAAGTCAGGAAGTTTGTTTTTTTACAGCATCCAAGGGGTAACAGACTTGAAAAAATAATATTATGTTAATTTCAACTTGGGATCGTCTCTGACAATCTCTGAGCAAAAGGTCGCGGGAGACAGACAGACAGGCTTACAACACAGTGATCCGATAAGGCTTATTTTTCTTTACCCGATCTGAACACTAAAAAGTGCTAAGATAGTGATGGTGACGATCTATTTTCATCAGGTTTTTGATATTTGCAATGTATAAGTGCTAGAAGATCATCAAACGTTTCGGAGCGTGGTACGCAAGTTTGGTTCGCTCTGGACCATATTCGATCATGTGGGGATCGGTCCGACGAACATTATTATTATCAGATTGGTTCAATGCTTCGATGGAACCAAACTTCTGGACAGTTTCGTAGTCTGCACACCGTACTGTGCGCACATATTCGATCGTTTGTTAGTACCTTTGTAATTTTATTAAAATTAACTTTATGCAGTGCGCTTTAATAGCGCACAAGATAAATTTCAGCCAGCTTGGTGTGCTGCGTCCCGCCCTTGTAGGACACTGCTTAGGCAGTAGGCAATGAATGTGTTAACACATTCATTGCCCAATTTAGTATTATGGGTACAGATGACTCATATACATAATAACTATACAATAAAGCTGCCAGTAGTATTCAGTAAAGAGGTGACTGGTCTTCTTGTTTAGTTCTTATCTTTGGAACGATGGAAGCAGATGATTAAAGCCTGAGACTTTGTGTGTTTTTTTTTTCTTTTTTTGTTGCCTACGCACTGTGTACGCTGCCTGTGGGCTGTTTAGTGTGGCCTATACACGGTTGGGATTGGATAAGATGATAAAATGCAGTATATTGATTAAAAGTAAAGGACTAAAGCTTTTCCTAATTATTATGAAAACTGCAACTCATTATTCCCCCATATATTTTGTCACAGTTTTTCTATACCAAGAGGACTCCCTAGAACAAATAAATTCAAACCCTTCATAACCAGACAATCGCGGTCTAATTTGGGATCATTATCTCCTTTAAATAGAGTCATAAAAACATAGAATGCTATACATAACTCAAGTGTCGCAGTCGCAGCCTCTAACGTTCAAAGTAGCCGCGCAGCTCTGACTCTGAGCAGAACTGCGCAATTGATTTGTTTTTAAACAGCCTATTTATCTTTAAGAAATATTTAAGAAGTATGTTGTTTAACGCTCGCTGTATAACGCTTTTTAGTTAATTTTAATTTAGTTCACGGATTGTAAATTATAGTTTTTGGTATTTGGTCAATTTATTTGGATTTTTTCTCACTTTTAAAATTTTAAATCTAATGAATATTAATTATTGTCATTTATTTTTGCAATGAATTTGTAATATATATTTATGGACGAAATGTTTTAATGGATTTCGATTTGTACCTATAAATTGTAGTGGCACTTAAATGTGTTATTTTTAAGAAACGGCCTATAATTCATGTTTTGGTGTACACTGTGATGGTGCAATTTTAAATAAATAAATAGTCGAGAAGTGGGTGCGCGTTGAAGTGTTTTATATGCTACGACCATCGTAGCATCGTAGCACGAGCTACGAAAATCTACGTTAAAATGTATATCGTTATCGGGAAGTAAGGACATATTAGAACTAATTAGAAGAGAGAAATCAAAATTGTCTAAGAAGCGGTGAAATCTACAAACTTCTGCAGCGACTACTTCGAATTTTAAGAGTTTTGTGATTTTTCGTGCAAATATCCACTAGTAAAAATTGTCACTCGCGCAAATGTTTTCACGCGCAAATATCCTTCGCTAAAATTTCCTGATACCATATGAAAACATTGCAGGTTCAGTAAAGCCTTCGTGTCTAGCATATCCCAAATACCAGAGAATGGATATGCGCACAGGAGCTTACCGTGCGGCACTATCTACAGCGGTGGCAGGCGGAGTCTGGGTAGTGAAAGAAAAAGTAACACTTCATGTCAGCCCATGTCCATCTACAGCGGCGACAGGCGGCGGCGCGCCACCCCCACCCCCTGTGCGGGTCGCACCGCCGAGTCCAGGCAGTGAATGCATTAATGCTTTACTACCCTCAAACTTAATTTATGTGAGTTTTCACATTGTGACTGCAATTAAACTACGTTAACAGTCTCTTCGAGACAAGAGCGAATAGATAAAAACTTTGTGATTAAATAGTACATTGGCCAGATCGTCACTTTTCAACAGGTGTGACAAAGGTCTAACAAAGGTCTAGTTGGTCACAAAAAACACTCTGCTTAAAGTTTTATAATTCAGGAGTTAAGGTTTTATAATTAGTTAAGGTTATAAGTACCTAGTTAATATATTACTTAAGGTTTTATAATTAGTTAAGGTTATAAGTACCTAGTTAATATATTACTTAAGGTTTTATAATTAGTTAAGGTTATAAGTACCTAGTTAATATATTACTTAAGGTTTTATAATTAGTTAAGGTTATAAGTACCTAGTTAATATATATTACTTAAGGTTTTATAATTAGTTAAGGTTATAAGTACCTAGTTAATATATTAATTAAGGTTTTATAATTAGTTAAGGTTATAAGTACCTAGTTAATATATTACTTAAGGTTTTATAATTAGTTAAGGTTATAAGTACCTAGTTAATATATTACTTAAGGTTTTATAATTAGGAGAGATTGTCGCAAAATTAAGCTGAACTTGGTTGCCTAGAAGAAACTACTCTAAGCAATAAGGCCGCTTATGGACTGTTTGTTATTTAATTCAGATGTAAGGTATGTTTTCTATTGTCTCTAATGTACAATAAAGTGTAAAATCCATAGAAATCCAAAGAATAATATTTAGATTTCGGTGGTAAAATCAATCAATCAATATTATAATCCTGTAGATTGTTCGCAACAATTTGCTGATAGCTCAATTGTTTCTATTGTAAATACTAGTTTTGTTTTAATTCTATTATCTGATTGTAATTTTCTTTTTTTATCAATCTATCAACCTGATGTAGGATTTTTGTTATTTCATTTGGGATAAAAAATGTTTTGTACAATATATTTCTAAACGGTCATTTGAAAATGGATATTGGATCCTAAGAAATTACTTATCTCTGCTAACGCCAGCCTTTGAAATAAGTATCTAAAAATAATTCAAACATCCATTATTATCTACCCACACCGTACCCTACGCCGTAGCCGACTCTTTTAAATGAACAATATTTTCCGGAATTTACCTATTCAAATTTTTTCTACAATTTGCATTGAACGCACGGATTTATGCGAAGGTATCTCATACATATTGATGTATTTTTACATTCTCGTTTCTACTCAAATATTTTACATTTATACCTAGGTTAGGTAACTATTTGCAAGTTAAATAAGTTAGTAAATATAGTTATTGTAAACCACACCAAATACCAAAACCTATTATTATTGGAAGGAAATCAACAAAAGAAAGCCTCGTTACGGGTGAACCCATCCAAGTAACCTTGAAAAGGACTGACTAAAAAAGAATACAATACAATACACTTTATTGCACACCAAGAAAACATAGAAAATAATACACAAAAAGAGATATAAAAACAGTGTTGCACAATGGGCGGCCTTATCGCTAAGAGCGATCTCTTCCAGACAACCTTGGGATGGACACGAAGCAGTTGTACACGTATAGACGGTGGCGTATCACTGAAACTATCAAAACATACACACTACGACGACCTCTGTGGCGCGGTGGGCGAAGGGCAGCAGGAGGTTGTGGGTTCGATTCCCGCCTCGGGACAAATGTGTGTACGATCTGCAGACATTTGTTCAGGGTGTTCTGGTCGTTTTCTATGTATAATAAAAAATATCTATCTGTGTATTGTATTGTATTATGTATATCAGTTATCTAGTCCCCATAACAGGCTCTGCTTATCTTGGGGCTAGATAATGCTGCGTGAATTGTCCAGCATTATTTATTTATTTATTTATTTACTAAATATTAAAATACACATACATATGAATATATACTTAAAATACAATACAGTCACACGTAAAAACACTAAGTAATAAGATAATCTTTATATGGGCCATGGGTGCCACAAATACATGAAGGTAAAGGAATTATGTTGTCAGACACAATATTACCTCGTTAACAGATTGACTTCGCTACCCGTCAAGTGGGCGATGAGTCGAGGCAGTGAAGGGTTGTAATTAATAGTTTCATACTTTGAATTAAAAACAAAATTTACATTCGCTGTTTTTAGGGTTCCTCAAAAGAATAAAGAATATATATTTCAAACGTTACAAGGTAGCCTAGATAGATATTTACATTCATAATGCTGTTAAAAGTAGCTGTTTATATCACCAAAATGTAAGTATATGAATGTTATGATAGCTTAGTAGATTAGATACTATGTAATTATGTAGGCCGACGGACTTGCAAGACGTACCATAAGGCTTCCATAGGTTGCATGAGTCATAATAATTAGTAACAATACTGTATTACAGCAAGGTAGGGCTCAGTACCTTGTATAGCACTTTGTTAAGAGTTCAATATAAGACGTTCACCACGTTTCATTATGTTAGTATGGACTAGTTATAGTATTATTATTATCTGTGGTATGGATAACTGATAAATTCTAAAGTTAGCAGATATTATTGTTATTCAGGCGTACCGCAAACCCGTTTTTTTTTTCTTATAGAAAACGCGATCAGGATGCCATCTACTTAGCTTTCTTTTATTTTCAAAACACAAAATAAAATTCTCAAAAATAACATAATTTCATCCAAATCGGCCCAGCTGCTTAGAAGGAGTTAGTTGACAAACGCGCGTACATAAAAATAATAAATTATACAAAATAAGATAACGAAGACAGGTAAACAAAGATTTAGCTTCAGTTAAGTCTATTGAAATCAGTATTCATAACCAACAAATATTGGAAAACATTTCACAGAAATCGTTCAAAAGGGAAACTTAAGTCTTTCAGCTCCTCGACACGCTCTTAGCAAGCTTATTTTACTGCGGATCCTCAATACTCAGTGGCACAAATTAATTAATTGAGAGAAACCCGACTGAATTGAGATTGCATTAAGACATATTAGGATCAAGTGAGTGCTTAATCATGTGTTGGTTTTTCGCGGCTCGAAGAATGGACTGTAATAGGGCTTAACGATTGAGTATTGAGTATTTATTGCGTTATTTTAACCTAGTAACTACAAACACGCATTTTTTCATGTATTGCGATTTGTTTACATGTAGATCTAGAATTGGATTAGCTTATAGGCCACTTTCATCTCGGAAAAACACAATTGCTGCGTGCAGGAAACTTCTCTTTGTCAACTAATCGCGATTTTTCCGGGTAGCCTCGGCATTGCGACTCGCATGGGCGCGCCGCGCTGTAGTTACATGGTGATACTGGCCGACATAATGCCGCTTCGGTCATGAAAGTGTTAAAAAGTACTATAAAATTTATTCAGGCACCGGTTTGTCACAAAGTTGGTACCTATAATAATATTGAGTAAACTTCTATTATTCTAACAAATATATCATATAGCGTAGGTTACCACCATATCTGGTAAAACCGGTCATGCAAAGCGTCTTGAGTAAACCTGTGTTGTCAAGCAATCTACCTCCGCAATATTGACAATATCTCCTGGATCGGTAAATCATTTTTCAGCTACCTTAGCTGGGAAAGTGGTAAAATAAATCATGTTTCAGATACCTTTGCTGGAAAGTGGTTTATTTATCTAAGGTTGGTCCTACTCATTTTTGTTGACTGATCTTTTGTTTCTGTTTTTGGTATTATCTATCAAAATTTAAATAAGTGTGTTGTAGATATTTTGTAATCAGGTAATATTTTCTAGAACAATTATTTTTACATTGTATAATAACCTCTTACCATTCTATGAACTAAGTTAAAATTAAGTTTATTTACAACATCGACGTCACTAAATATCCTTTTTTCTCTTGTCAGGATGAAATCGAATTCGTTTTTATCTTTGCCGTTTGGAGATATTCATGTCCATTTACTTGTTCTTTCCTTTTTTGAAGGAGCTTTTGATTATTTTGAAATTATTTGGAAAAGAAAAGTGTAAGTTGCTGTCCATTCTCAGTGTTTTGTCCGCTTGATAGGTTCCGCCGAAGTTGATAGGTCCCTCTTTCTTGTTTCTTTGGTAAGATTTGCCTCTTCATCTATTAATTTATCGTATTTCTTTATTAAACATAATGACAGTCCCCTGTCAATATATTTATGAAAACTTGTTGTACACTCATAAAAATATCAAAAGCTTCCCTAAAAATAGCGACATACATAATATTAATACTAGAAATAAACATAAACTCGCTGTGTCCACAACCAGGCTTCACAAGATAAATGTATCTTTCAAAGGGCAATGTATACGCTTCTACAACAAAACTCCTAGTGAGTTGCAAAATCTATCAATTAATAAATTCAAACAAATTGTCAAAACTTTTCTGTGCAAAAAGGCTTACTACAAAATATCAGATTATTTAGAAGATAAAAAAGCTTGGGACGGGTTTTGCTCCAACTCGAAAAATAACAACTAACAGGCTAAAGGTTTCGAAGCGACAGAAATCAAAAATATCACTTTATTTCCGTGTCAGTGTTTTATTTTATGAATTTGACTTTTTCTAAGTGTACATTTTTGTATTTATGGAAATAAAGAACTTTTGACTTTGACTTTGATTAACTTTTATAGTGGACTCCAAAATGATGTTTTTTTGGTATAGTTTTCACAAAGTGATACGCAGTTGTTTTCGACGTACAAGTTATAGGTAGTGTTCACTGTTCGGCAACCGGAAGCGGAAAAGATATTTTGTGTTTGGCTAAATATAAATAACATTCGGTTAATTTATTTGACTGTCTCCATGTAAGTAAGTGTAAGTGTCAGTAATCCAACAAATGTAAATCATTTATTAAGATATAATTTATCTAGTTAAGTTCTTTATTTAAAGCATAAAATAAAGAGCTATACAAATAAATATAAGTATCTGTGAATGTAGCATAAACGTTGTTTGTGAATACTTGCGTGACTATGGCGTTGGATGTTTTTTAAATACCAGGATTATCATGGAAATTTTATTTCGATGGTGGTCTTTAACCACAATAGGTATCTTTGTTAAGGATAGGCATAGAACCAACTGAACTAGCTGACATGAGAAAATGCAAACAATATTTACAGCTCGCAGGTCGAATCAATAAAACGCAAACCTTGGCCGCAATTCGCATATTCATGCAATTTGTTTCAATTACTCTTCATTGAGGTCTGTGCGTAGTTCATAACTACGTGATTGGTTTTCGCTAACTCTTCACAAGGCCTTATGCCTTTATTCCTTCTTTCATTGATGCTTATTCATCTTTTGTATATTTGATGAATACAAATACAAGTACCTATTTTATTGTCAACAACCTCATCTTGAGACCTTGGTAACCCATTGCTATGCATCAGCTCCTATTTGTATGCCAATCGCTTTGGTCCAGTGCTAGTAGTAGTAGTAGTTTGGTCGCTAGGGCCAGGTGTAACCTACAGTTTTGTTTCTGTCATAGATCCATGGCGGTGGTCAATCTTCCATTACTTTATACGTTTTTTTTAAATTATCTACTTAAATATATTTTACAAAAAATCTTAGAATAATAAGAATAAGAATAAAATATATTTATTTTCCAAACAGGACTAGGTACACAATATAACAACTTAATTAAGAGAACAAAAAGAAAACTACTTTTGTACTTAGCGCCGTTTACAAAATAATTCATAATTCTTCTAATAATAACACATATTAAACCACAGAGGTTTGTAAGTGAGTGTTATTTACGAGTCAGCCGAGTAACTTTTACATAGGTTTTACAATATTTAAGTGTTAAAAAAGTAGTTATAGGAATAGGCATTGCTCATTTAGGTACCAACAGATGTTATTACAATACATTAGAATATAAATTTTTCCTAAAAAAAACAATCATAAATTGGAATTAGGTGAGTACCTAACTGAGTCAGTAACGGAATCAGACTCCTTGATGCTGATGTAGGTTCGATAAAAACTACGATCTAAGTTTATATTTTATGATTTTAGGTGTTAAAGTGTCGAGTAGTTTCATAGAAATTTCATTTATGAGCCGAGGTACCAGATAACGTCTCTCAGCCTGAACAGTCTCAGTCAGTGTTTTAGTCCACTCCGTCTGGCCAAATGTCCTGCTCAACTCCATTTGACCCCCCAACATCTGTTAACGTCTTGAACTTTAGTTCGTTTGCGGATTTCAGTATTTGGAACTCGATCGAGCAATGTACCTATGTGTTGCTGAGCATGGTGCACTCCATGGCTCACGCTGATCCTTTGTATCCTAAGAGAGTCTAACTGTCGTCATGTCACAGCACTGCCGTGTAAATCACTGCAAGTTAAAATAGTGCGTTTTGAGTAACCGCAGAAATAAAGATTTTTTGGATTTATTCTAATATTATTTCATTACTAATGTATAATTATATTATTTCAAGAAAAGCATTGCAACTATATACCTCTGTCTTTTAATAGTTGTCAGAACATCTGTTCTGACAACATCGGTGCATTTTTTCAGACACTGTTATATGTAAGTGGGTTTAAAAATCTCTTCAACTTTTCCGAAAGCTGCCTATCCTAGTTGTACTCTCTTGGTGACTTATTTCATGTGGGATTCTCTTCCATAAAATAAAACATGGCCACTGTCTTTGCCAAAAGATAGATCATGCCATACTATATTCAGATTTTATTATAAATTTTCTAAAAAGAGAAGTTTCTTGTTTTTCTCGTTATGACTGTTAGGTATTCAATTCCCTAGCGTATGAAATACCTGGGCGGTCTAATCTGGAGCCACGGTTACAAATGGATATGGCCGGCAATTTAGACATAACCTTGATGTTACAAATTCTGGGATGGAGTGCGTTACACGAAGCATGCAGCTATAGATGTCAAGTGGTAGAATTACTTGTTACCAGCCAAGCCAATGTGAATGTAAAGGGCAACCCCTTTACATTCACATTGGCTTGGCTGGTAACAAGTAAGTATTGGGCAATAGATCTGTATTTATTTGTTTTTGTAAATTTTATTCTTTTAATGTACCGTTTTTTTTTATATAATATCACCTAGTATAAGCATAAATTTTGCATGCCTTTACGAGGCAGAATGTATAGGGTAAGCTGTACTCTTAAGACCCCATGTGTGTACCTACATTCCTGCAAAATAAACAATTATGAATTATTATTATAGGGTGAAATTTAACTTTTCCTTTAATAATAAAAAGAGATCTACTGCTCAATACTCTAATACTTTTTGCATATTGTAGAGCTCGGGTTACACATCAAATATTTGAGTAAACGTAGGGGCTTCGACCAGCGTAGGATGTCTTGATTTATGTAGCCAACGAAATGAGTCATAAACTGTTTACAAGACTCCAGTTTAACATTAAAAAAAGTATTAACAGAACGAACTAACTTTCCCGCCGCGGTCTTTGTGCCGTGCCTTTGTAAACACATTTTTCTAACATGCTTGTTAACGTAGAGACTCGGGAAGACAAATGCAATAAAACTAAACTCCACGGGATTAAGTGGTTTCGTATAGGACTTCCATTGGCTATTTTCTGTCTCCTTCATTAGCCCAGCTCAATAAGCTTACATAAGTAGGTATGCCAAATTTTAGCTCAGTCGGTAAAGGAAATCTGCTCTAAAATTCTGTTACAAAACTTGTCCCACACATATTGAAAATTTTCTGTCTTCATCATCAGATCAGCTTGATGGCAACATAGTATTGCATTATCACCGACGAGCTTACATAATTATACCAAATTTCAAGTCAATCAGTTGAGGATAAGGATAAGATGAGGATAAGATAACTAACCCTTTAGGTTAGTCATTAAGGTAGGCCCACGCCCAGCAGTGCCCTAATATAGGCTGATGATGATGATGGAGGGTTAGTCTATTTGGCGATAGTATATAGACGTGATCATTACGTCTCATTTTCCCAGTGTGGACAGGGAACTACGCAACTCTTATAGTGAGCATTGAATCAATGAACCGTTTTTTTCCACAGTTAACGAGTCAACCGTTTTATTTTTACCTCAAAAAGTTGATTCAATCAACAGGTTATTTTATTCAACAACATACGTTAACGAAACATACGGACGGATTACCCAAGGAAGAAAATTTTAATGTCTACATTCAAAATGCTATTCAACTGCTATTTCAAACAAAAAAAAAAACAACAAGGTTCTTACTAAAGGAATAACTACATTCAGTTGACGAGTCGGTTTTACAACTTTACCCAAGTTTAACGCTTAGTTACTTACTACTACATTTTACGTTTCTACGAACCAGTTAACAACGTCAACTCGTTTTTCAACTAGTTAGGAAAGTTAAATAAAAGCTTGTAGTAAAACGTTGATATTTCACAAAAACTGGTAGTGTTGAGAGGTAACAGCATCAGAACCCAGTTTTTGTCTATTCTTATTCTAACAGTAAGGTGCAAAATTCTTTTTCACAATATTTTTAATAAGATTCTTGAGCCCATTTACTTTCCAATATACTGTGGCCCTTCCTATTCCTTTCAGAATTTTCTGCTCACAACGTTGGTATTACGTCCAATAAGTGAATAATATTTTAAATCGCTGACATTTTTGTCGCCTATTGCGATCGATGCCTGACTGGCGGGATATTGGTTCATTGAATTGATTTTTCTTACCTGTACTAAATCCAAGATAAATCATGTTAGAAGACTACTTAATCCGGTCTTTTAAATAAAAAAAAACGAATTGATAAGACTAATATATACACTTACTTATTGATAAGTAGGTATTTTTTTAATAGTTGTATTCAAATACTTTCAAACGAGCTATGTCTTTATTGGGTAAAATCTCAGATGTGGTATAGAGGTGATAAAAACCAGCCATTGGTTGTACTCTGACTCAACAAGACGCTACTACAAAATTCTACTGAGTAAATTTGTGTAGGTTGTACCTACTTTGGTCTCCTCTCCTGTGTAAATTACATTTACCAAAATATAAAAATTATTTATGTAAATAAATAAATAAATAATGCTGGACAATTCACACACCATTATCTAGCCCCAAGGTAAGCAGAGCTTGTGTTATGGGTGCTAGATAACTTATATACATAAAATTAAAAAAATGTAAAATGTAGAGATTCAATATTTTTTGTCAATACAAAAGAACTGTACTAAAACTGTACTAAATAACTGTATCTGCTCTACCAATATTCAATTATAAGTAACCGGAATAAAATCTTTTGTAAATATTTAGGCATAGGCATAATGTTTCAGAGCTCGCAACAAGATTAAAAATGTTTGAAACTCAGCAAATATAAGGAAATGCACACAAAAATGCTTAAGGTTTCAAAGTTCTGTTCAGTTATGCGAATATAAATCATCTCGGGAAGTTAGCGGAAGCCCGGTGCTCTGGGAAGCTGCACAATAAATAATTGTTTTTGCATACTGACAGTCTCAAAAGGACAGTGTAGGTAGGTACTCACTCATCATTTCATTCTGTTGCGGGTGCTTTGTCATATTTTTTGTCTCACTTTGGCTTAATTATAGCAAACGTGTACTTTACAAGCACAAAAAAGTAAAATATCTACCAAAATTACAAATAACAAAATGAAATTAAAATTCATAATTAGGTAATAAGTACCTAATTATGAATTTTAATTTCAGATTATTTATTTGGTCGCTCGTCAGCTCTAGGTTACCTAAAGAAGACGCCATATATAACCGTATTAGACTACAAACACATGTATATGTATATATTATACAATATACATGCAATACATAGGTATTCGTGTATCTATACTAATATTAAAAATGCGTGTTTGTTTGTTTGTCCGTCCTTTACGCCCCTTAATAAGCTAACAATCGATTTAATTTTTGACATAGATTTAGTTGATAGGACGGAGAGTAACATAAGCATAAGCATATAATAAGCTTTTTATCCCACAAATCATCGTTTCCATTCGATAGAAACCACCTTAAAAAACGCATGTAAAGCCGCGGACAGCAGCTAGTAAGTAATAAAATTACGCAGTGAGTTGCCATCAATATAGTAGGTACTTCCAAAATCTAACGACTTGAATTTTTTCGTTACATTCCAGTACCATGTCCGAGCAAGCAATGGATAAAAAAAATCAAAACTCTTCTACCCTACAAAGCTAATCAAATTGTCTGAACCAATCATCCGAACGTGTCAAAAAGCTTTAGTGAGATTGCAATGGACAACGACTGCTGAAAAATGTTACCAGTGTACTCCACACCTTTGGTTGCATCCCTCCTAATTCAATCTAGCCTCACTGAATGATTGGGATATATTCGTTCGGCTCCCTGTCACAGTTTCCAATATTCAAATGGTTTCCAAAAGCCAATGGTTTTAATCTGAAACAGAGTTTCATCGGAAACCAAAGTGTTATTATGTGTGAAACAAGATATAAACTATGGATTTATCTACTAAATTCAGGATCTAATTTTCTCCAAATTTCGTTAACATCGATCTGTCTGACGGTAAAGTTGGTTTAACTGTACTTTCACTTAAAAGTTAACGAACTTTCGGTGAGTTCTACTTGCGGGAAGCTTTCGGCAAGTTCTGTGTTTGCAGTGTGGTCCTAGAGAGCTTCCTTACCTAGGTATTTCAAAATCTTAACTAGTGCTTTAGACTGGTTTGGCAATAAATTAAAGAGTATACATAGTAAAAATAGCAAGTTATTAATTAATGTAAAACAGTATTCAAGTTAGAATCTGGTGCCCCTAGTGAAAAAAAAAAAGTGAAATGCATTCCTTAATTTTCAATAATGTACGCAATGTATGGCGATGCGATGTAATTTTTCTTTTTTCTACCATAAATAACAATCCCCGTGATAGAGGTCCTGGTGAAACTTGTTCATTTTCATCGATGGCAGTAAAAGTGTTACTATTAGCACAGACAAGTTTATATCAAGATATAAACTTGTCTGTGCTATTAGTGTAGATGTGAAATAGAGAAGCGAATTCTAGTACTTTTACGAATACATAGGATTCTACAGAATTTTACTGTTGACATGTGAATGATATTATTAATAGAAAGCTTTTTCTGAAAAATAATCTCTGAACTGCCATTTGAACACAAAAAATATAAAATACGTTAAATCCAATCAAAACACTTGAATCCAATAACAGCGTTCGCAGAAATACATATTCGTATCAAAAAGAGTCGTTGGGGGCTGAAACAGCAATCAAATTTATCGACAGATTTCAGTATCGCGAGAACTGCACTTTGTCGGCTGTTATGGCGTCGCGGCGTACTGGCACCATGCCACGGAGCCTCGGCCGATGCCTGCTACGCCCGATATTACAAAGCACATCACGACGGGGCCGGACTGTGCTTCTGAAGTTTGGGTATTGTGACCATAAAGGCGGGACATTTCTTTGTGAATATTGTGTTTATTGCCAGTTACAAGGCGAACAATGTAGTATAGGTAAGGTAAGCTTCACATCGTGTAGGCATTTTTACATTAATTTATCTTTCTGATATCATTTTCAGCCTATACTAGTCCACTGTTGGAAATAAGAGTCCCGAGTGAGCGCCATAGCTCTCTATCTGCTTGACGTACAAATAATTTGCGAACAGTTGTCATTGCACCTGGCAAGAGGGCATTTTACTATTATTCACATAATTCATAGTTAATTCATAATTCAATAACGTTTATACGTTATTATTATTATTTACGCTTACAAAATAAGGACTTACATAGACAAGTCAAATTTTATACTATAAACAGGTTTATAAATAGTAATTATTATCAAATAAGAAGTAAAGGTGTTATTTAGTACCCATAACACAAGCTCTGCTTATCTTGTAGCTAGATAATGCTGTGTGAATTGTCCATCATTATTTATTTATTTATATATTTATTTTGCCACTTCAATTTTTTGTCTTTACTTGAAAACTACTACGCTTGACGAGTCGCGGTCTTCACTCAAGAGCACGTTTACCCCAGCGGTTGTCGGTTCTGCGGGTAGCACCTCATTAAAAGACAATTAATTATATTTTAATAATTAGGGTTTATCAACAAAAAATGTAAAATGTCAGCTATAATAACCACTATTAACTTTTATTCATCCTTAATTGCGACTCTGTTTGCTGGGAACTCAAATCGGATCTTTACTTAGTAGATACCTATCCTACGAAATTTGCATACACATTCACACCATAAATTAAATTAATGTGAGATGTGAGAGCTAGCTAGACCCAAGGTCTAAGAACATTTTGGTGATGTTAATTACTATCACGTTAAAAACAAAGCAAATTTTGACAAAGGTAAAAAAGTCACGTTGGGCATACTTTTCGTTAGACGTTGGGAATGAACACGCCTGACGCGAGACGGGAATTACTCAAACATTGCAGTAAAGTTATATTTATAATACATCAATAAAATATTGCTACCTAAGTTATTACAAAGTTTGGTCACATGCCGGATCTAAAATGAAAATATGAGAAAATAATTTTATAAGCGGCTGGCAAGAAAATCCGGAAAATGACATTTAACGAGGTAAACAGCATTTCCTTTTAAAATTGAGTTTTAGATTTGATTTCAATTTTTCTTTCTTCCAGACTTCGCCAATATTAAATTACCTTGCCTTTGACCTTATAAAACAATCGATATACCAGACTCATGATTTAGAAAAGCTTGATAAGCATATCAATCGATGAGAATTTGTCCGATATTATGAATTTCCTCGAATTTGAATTAGTTATGAAGAACAAATACAGTATTCAAACAGTTGTACTAATTGCTATTTCAATACGAACGTTAACCTGCTTATATAAACTGTGGTTTTGAGACCAGATCTCATGAATTTCAGTGATCACGCTTCAGATAATAGTGAATATCTCTCGAAATAGCACCGTCGCATGGGCTAGGTAATATGAATTTGCATTCTACATGGAAATAATTTAGTTACCTACACTAATCAAATGCTGCCCACGGCCACCTATATGATTATGAGAGCTGCTGATGTTCCCCGCTACTACATAAATATGATTATGCATGTGTCAATAACATGTAGCGATGAAATCGAACAACTTTAAAACGAATACTTTAAAAAATGAAATACATTTTGTTTCTTTAGTATATCAACAACAGACGCACGCCAGACATGTCTTGCGAGCGTCGCCCCAATGTAAAGAAATTATGTCTACCTATTTTACTGAACGAACCTAGCTCAATCTTCATTTAAAATTATTCATTGGTGCGTGCAAATACGGCTGCTTCAGTTAGTTGGTTGCTGTTAATTAAAAACTCTCAGAAGCCCTTTTAACGCAAAGCTGACGACAAGTCTGTGCAGACCTCAATTAGGTACTTTACTAGGAAAAGAAGCTGTGAATGATTAAACACAAAATTTAAATCTTGTTTGGTTACTTTGCGTGTTGCATTTTTATCTATATTTAGAATACAAAAACTATGTATTTTAGGGAAAAAAAAAGAAAATAAATAAGCAATCAAATCCAATCTATTATACATAAGTATTGTAAATTTTTGTGTGTAAATGTAGTGGCAAATAAATGATATGTCTATGTCTATCTAAAAAATATGATATTCAATGAACAGAATTAAATATACTACGTGTAAAATAACTTATTACAACAAAATTATCAAGAGTTTTTTAAAAACTCTACATAATTATAAAGTCCTATAAGTGAAATTGTATTTATCTATATGTGTGGCTAAACAACATAATGTAACCGACCATGGACAATCCGGACGCTGACTATCTGTCTGAAGGAACAGAACACAAAAGGCGCATTTGTGAAATCAAATAAAAATCGCATCTAGCATTGAGAGTTTACTTAAGGGTTCGGTGTACTATGAAGTTATCCGTGCTTTGAGTGTATCGGGTGGGGGCTACTGAGGGCAACGTAAGCGAAAGCGGATTTTGCCAATTCTCAATAGAACGTTTGCGGCCAACAATGCAACCGCAATAAGTGGGAAATGACCAATCAAAGTAAAAATAAGTGAATAGATAGTATTATTAGATAGAGGTACAAATTTGGTACCTAGTCTATGTGTAGACCCAAACTGAAACAAAGAAAACTCCGGACCATGTTTGCCTTTACCAGTAATGCGTTTCGAAATAAAGAGGAAACATTATTTTGAAATGTTATTTCGTGTCGCCTTTTGCGAATAAAGTTTGGTTCATGTTCAATTTGAATTAAATTATTGTGTTCTAGGACTAATAAAAACTAATTTTGCATGACATATTAATAGCATTTAGGAACAAATTATTCCAACTGATGTATGTAAAGTAATATATTAAAAGCCCAGTCGAGTTAGACGATAGAAGGCCTCCACTTTGCATTAATTTCTATCCCGACAACTATTGCATCAGCTTTCAGGAGTGTCAGTGAGAGTCTAAATTAAAACAATAAACAAAAACGCTAACTCCCTTATTATGAAAAAAAAAAAAGATTCTCTCAGAAGGATACAGAATTTACTCATCAATGCCTAAAAGCTCGCTCTTAAATTCGAAGCTAAGTATTACCCATTCAAATTCTCGAAACCAAAATGCTATGTTCGGTGATTGTTATACAGGTCATCATAGTTAAAGTTAAATTAAAGCGTGTGTTACTCACACCGTTTCACTGTACCCTAGATTCCCGAGTCTAAAGTTGAGCCAGTGCGAGTCCAACTCGCAACAAACCTTGCTTATTAAAAATTTCCTCGGGAAACTTTGTCTCTCTTCAGACGGCACATTCGTTCGACTGCGAAGACTGTTTGATACTTGCATCAAATAACCATAATAAGATTATTGTATAGATTAATATTTTATGGAATCAAATCTATCCATTTGCGGGTTGAGCATCGTACCTCGATCTAAATTGTACTTAAATAGTTAGATATTTATAACCAGGCCTGTCTTGTACCTAGAATAATCCATTTGTAGTAGGTAGTGGAGTGGACGACAGGGGTAGATTATTGTCAGACCTTACCGTTAGTAGGCAATTACAATTAGTAATCGTTGACGAAGGGATAAGGAGCAAAGCGGCAGCGAAGGTAGCATCACATCACCCCGCTGTCTGCAGCGGGGTAGCAACCCCGCTCACCGCTGTCGCCGGGGCCACTACCCAACGTCTTTCGATCCCAATACTCTTCCGATTCTATTCTTGTTCAATCTAGTGCACTTCCGCTTCTGTTTACTGTTATCGATAAAATATTAAAATACGAAGGCTTTCAATTGAATCTTACAATTTATCTGAAAGCACTATAAAACATGGAGACAAGAAAGTAAATTATTTCCAGTAAGATGTTGGCCATATTAGGTATCTATTATTATCTAAGATCTCAAGTTTCGAGCAATCGTTTCTCATTTCAAACATCGTAATTGTGAAAACAAAATGTGCTACGGATCTTAGCATATTAGAAAACAAATTCAATAAGTATGATTTTTGTAAGAATCATAAAAATCATACTTATTGAATTTGTTTTGCTTGCATCTACTTATATTTTTAGGTTAAGGTGAATGGTTAGTTAATTTATCACTAAGTACATGCACTCTGGAAGGGCTCTGAAAAGGGCTCTTACATACGAATTATTCCTATTCTATTTTACAAAGCAACTTTTGGATAATAATTTTTTTAATGCTACTTAGTGCAAAGGCAGATCGCATTGATTTCTGTGTTTCTCTATATAAATGTACTCATTAAAATTCTGTAAACCTTTGAGATAATCAAATGAAAATGCGACAGGGAAACATGTAATTGAGTCTTAATTTTTTTTTGCAAATGGCCTCCATCTATTTGGCCCGCGGCGGCCGGCTGTCCTCTTAAATGAAAATGTTCTTGGCAACTCAATTAAACCCACTTACCTGCTATTTATAAAAAAATTGGAGCTTTACTTATCTTTTTACGGAGGCGATTTTATTCTTTGAAGACGGCTTACGCCATAAAGCTTGATGATGAAGCTTCTCCTGCCTGGCAGAGGGATAATCCACATATTAGCTTTCATGGCTTTTGTAAACGCTGTGAATTCGTTTTCTACCGGTTTATGCCTACGATTTTAGTTCTCAAAGTTGATTTCGAGGTTTGCACTGTGAAACTGTTTCAAATGTTCAATTACGAGCCGGTCAATACTTTTGGCGTAGAGGGTAACAAACATCTATCCAAACTTCCACATTTTTTAAATTCTTTATTAAGGGCTTTGTCGCACACGCGATTATGACGCCCTGGTGAGTTAAACGTGACAAACAAAATCAAATCTTAAAAACTAAAACTAAATGAACCTAATTAACTAACATTAAAAGTTTGTACAGCGTTCTAGCTGTTTCCAAAACAGGCTCAGCTAGAACGCTGTTGCAGTGACCTATATCCCTATAACTAAAAACTTATTAGTTTTAAGATGCGAAAGTCTGGGTAGATATCACTATAGGTACATAATGTTGTCTGTTATTATTTATCATCACACTTCAATATTAGTATATTTTAGTGATATAATTACAGACAACATAGAAGAAATAAAATATATCTGGCAAAATTATATTTGTCTATAATCAAATCACATGCATCAGGGAGAAATACCTAAGTCGGACGAGGTCTAGGCAATACTGCCCCTGTAACAGGTTACATGAATATCATGGACATATTATGAGATATTATCTATAACGGGCCTGTACATGGGTATTAATAATTAATTTGGTATAAATAATTAATTTAAGTTCTTACTTACGCAGTTTTTAATCTGTAAAATTTATTAGTAGACAATATTATAACTACTAATAGAAACAAATTGCAACTTAAATAATCAAATTTGCAAATAATCAAGAGGTAGCTCAGCTCAATTAAATCTTTCTAATCTTTGAAATTCTAGTCGGTCAAATCTTATGCTTTCTAGCATCATGAAAAAAAACAATATCTGGTTTAAAATAAAATGAGATAAGCACTTTTTCTGTAGGTAAAAAGTAGCTGCAAGTAAGGAGGATTTAGAATTTGTATAGAAAAACCTCAGGCAAATTACACTCGTTTTGCGGTCCTAAGCCCGCTATCGCCAGAGACAAGGATGTAAGCGCCGGACCCACATACTTTAATATTTATGATTCGAGTATCAATAGGAAAACTTGTTCAATAACATTATAGTCAAAAAACCTTTTTTACTTACGATGGTAAAATATTGGTATCGTAAACTACCTATAGTATAGGTAAAAGTAAAAAAATACGTAATTATTGACCCCGCCATCTCAGGTAATAAAGTTACTAAAAATCGGAGGAGTCTATTATATTGCTAATGTGTGTGTTAACTACGAACCTCATATTTGTTCTTCCAACACGACTAGTTTGGTGGTTAGCCAGCTTACCAGACCTCATCTCACCTCAACAGCCTATACTTTTTCACAGCTGGACGCACCCTTCCCCCTGATAAACGCCTTATTGGTTTATCTTATGAATGCTAATGCCCATAATACCCACGCTGGACTATTATGCAAGGGGCGCTGCTGCCCGTCTCCCGGTGTATGTCCCTTCGTCGCCTCCTACGATACCCACGAGAAGAGTTGGGGTGATGCAGTTTCTAAGCAATAATCAGCCAGCTTTCATTCATAAAAACTACGGAAGTTTTTATCATAAGATTAATTTATGGGAACGTGCCAGGGGAATCCTGTTTAACACCTCTAGGTACTGTCCGCCTACAACGCGTGGTGAAACCTCGTTTGAGGGAAAACCGTTCAGCTGTGGCACCTCTGTTTCTGACGAGGATGTACTATAATAAATAAATAAAAATATATATATATATATATAATATATAAAATACTATAAATATAATCACTGACGTCTCTTGGCTAGAATTATGATTGAATAATAGGCCATAAATTTTCTGCTCTAAACAAAACAAAAAAAAAATATACCGGTCAATTCACACAGCATTATCTAGCCAAAAGATAAGCAGAGCTTGTGTTATGGGTAGGTACAAGATAACTGACATACATTATACAATACATTACATAAATATTTATTCAGAAAGAAAATAACAATCAAATAACAAATTTAAATTAAAACTAGTATTTACAATAGAAACAATCAAGCTATCTGCAAACTGTGGCAAACAATCTACAGGTAGCTCAACTGATCCATATCAATACCAGTTGGAAGCGTGCCTAAGACACTGGCTGCATTGCCCCGCTGTATAGCAATGCTGATGCGCTGTGCCAGATACTCACCAGCTCTCGGGTCACGCGTCGCTTCGACCAGACGCTCAGATAATTTTTTGAAAACCCGGAGAGCCTCGGTACCCCACGAACCTAGGGTCTCGACTCCAAGGGGAGCAAATGTGTAGGCTCTGTCGAGACCTGCATATTTGCGCCTCTTGAGATCTTCGGCTAAATCTGCCGCCGCACCAGCCCTCACGGAAGTCCTAGGAAGATGGGAAGGCGCGAGTGTGTCGACACATGTAGCGTCCCACACAATAGGCCTCCCCAACTCCCATGGGACTAGAGTCATGCCGTCAGGCCTCTTACCATCGTCACGCAACATTACATAAATAGATATTTTTTATTATACATTATAAAACGACCAGAACACCTGGAACAAATACCTGCAGATCGTACAAATATTTGTTCCAAGGCGGGAACCGAACCCTTATCGATTTATTTTAGGAATTTTATTTAATTTTCAAACATCAAAGGCTTTATTTCCATTAGACCTTACAAAGGCCTCTTGGCTTCAACACGTAACGAAATTCAAATGATATAAGGAAAGTGATTGATACTTTGATTTCTATATTTTAATCTTTTTAAGGTAAAGTAAAGAAGCGAACAGGAAACCCATGTTAGGTTGTTCGTTTTAAAGTTGCATCAAATTTCTGAAGATTACTCCGTGTGCTAGGCTTTACGCACTATAGTAATAAAACTCTTTGAATGATAATGATTATGAACAATTAAATTTTATACAACACGTGATATATCGGAAGCAGATGTTGTCTAAACAACGTGTGTTATCAGGTATTACAGACATTTAGCTAGCTTTAGCAGACGTTGTTTCAACGTGAGTTAGGTGAAAATAATCCTTTGCTTATATTGTTTATTTTATTATCTGTTCTTGACAAGAAATTGACATGCAGTACGTTTGTTATCCTGCTGTTCTTTACGATATCTCTGTGTCCGTTCTACGTGAAATTTAAATTACCGTGCTCTAATTATAAAAAAAGAGAAAATTAAATTGAAAAATCTTTACTTCAACTTCCTCAAACCAACAGCCTATAATGGTCCACTGCTGGAAGTATTTCTCCCCCTGATTATCGCCTTATTGGCTTTTAGGTCATGCGGGATAGTGCTAATAATCCCCACGCTGAGTATTTACGTTGGGGATCCCAGGTCGGTGATAGATCTATTCTGTAAGAGGCGCTGCTGCTCGCCCCCCGGTGTATGTCCTTTAGTCTCCTCTTAAAACACCTACGGGAATAGTTGGGGTGATGCAAATTCTATTCCATGCGGATTCACTACAACACAATTTGTAGTGTCGACATTTTAAAAGAGACATAAGGTCAATGCCCGTCAAATGAAAGGTATGGGTTTGTACACCTTTAAACAGTTTTTGAAATATCTACATACTTTTAAAAATAAAAAAGTAAATAAATTCTATATATGAATATCTAAAATAGAGCGTTTGTAATTAAGCATCAATATTTTACAGGAAATTTTTTGTCTGTAAAAGTGGAACACTTTAAAAGGATTTGATTTGTACATTTCAAAACAGTTTTTGAAATCAAGTTGGTTAGTACATTCCCGCAGGTACTGAGACAAAGTCGAGGGTTCAAGCCACGCCGAAAACTATTTTGGAATATTATTTAATTTCTTCATGATTACCCCGAGTACGACTAGCTACGTTATGTTATGGGTACTAGATAACTGATATACATAATATTACACAATGCATAGAGAGAGATTTTTTATTATACATAGAAAACGACCCTGAACAAATGTCTGCAGATCGTACACACATTTGTTCCGAGGCGGGAATCGAACAGAATTTGATATTTGCCAACTAAACCTGGCGATCAGCCCATGACCGATGTCAGTGGTCCAATGGGAGGTAGTGCACACCCAGCTGTAGATAAGTACGAGATGATAATACCATTATCATGGTATTAATGTAAATAATTTTATTGGTAATTATTGATTTCCTATTTAAATAGTATATACCACTAGCTTCTGCCCGCAGTTTTGCACGAATTTTTTAAGTAGCCTATGTCCGTCGCTGGTATTCTATTTACCTCCCTGCCAAATTTCATAAAGATCCGTTCAGCCGTTAAAGCAGACAGAGTTACTTTTGAATTTATTATTATTTGTATGGATGTATTGTGTCAGACAGAGTAAACGACTTGGATTGGTCTTGATTTACTTATCTCAGCCCATGGCTATCGGAACGGCCGACTAAATTTAGGGCCTACAAGAGGAAGGGGGGGGGGGACCTCTAATCAACCTGCCAAGCAAGGTTAGTATAAAAAAGATCCCATGTTTGGATCACCAGATGAGTGCGTGCTTATGAGGACTTGTCTTTTTTGTATTCCGGTCAAGTTTCAGCAAAACAAACATTTTTTTACTACAACATAAAATAGCTGTAATATGTAGTTATTTTAATTTTAATTAAACACCTAACAAAACTGGATGCCTACCAGGTACAAGTCAATAAGTATCAATTACTAGAACCGCATAATTATTATTTTAATTTGTCTGTATTCTCTGAATTTATTATTGAATTTCCCAGTTAAATCTCGTCAAAAGGAACCCCCATGTCATCCATATTACAAGAACCAATTAATTTTGCAATTCATTTTGGTTATTCAAGAAGGAATACTTCACACGTTCGTTTGTTTTATTGAAGTTTTTATAACTTTAACAAGCTAGTAAGTTGTATATTCTACTAAATGCCCAGCAATATGTCATTATGAGGCCTATTTCCAGCAGTTAACTAATGTAGGCTGATGATAATGATGATTCTCTCCTACTAATACCTAATTACTTTCAGTTTGATAAAATAAAAGAAAGAGAAGATCTTTTTTTATAGGTGATCGGAATGTTGGCTTTTATTTCGTCAACGAATTAGCATTGCCATTCAAAGTGGCAATGCTGCCAGCATTCTGGGCATTGCCTTCTGGTGACAGCTTAGATTTTTAGAAAATACATGTAAGTGTAAATATTAGTTGTCATTAACACATTTTTTATGTTCGGAGTTTCTCTGAAGTATAGGATTCGCAACGAATACATCCGTCAGACAACTAAGGTTATCGACATAGCTCAAACGATTAGCAAGCTGAAGTGGCAGTGGGCTGGCCATATTTCGAGAAGAACCGACTACCGCGCTGCGGTTAACGTGTTGTTGAGAGGAGACCGCGACTCGGCAAACGTAGTGTAGGACGCCCTCCGACCAGGTGGGATGACGATTAGCGATAGACTGCTGGCAGATGCTGGATGCGGCAAGCTGAAGACAGGGCACTATAGCGCTCATTAAAGGCATTCTAGGCACGTAAACAAAAAGCTGAGAATCATAAAACCTAAGAATAACAGTCTGACTCCGCCACAGAGTAAGTCGACTCAGACTCATCTGTATCTGAAGTTAGCCAGCTGTCGGAGCAGTTGAAAGTGTTAGTCCTAGTATCCTCTGTAAAGATTAAAATAAAGCTAACAAAATCAGAAACCAATCTCTTTCTTCAACAAATGATAACTTGAATGAAGTGATGTCTAAGATAGCTGCTACTGAAGAGCGTTTGAAGTAACATGAAAAACGTGACACGGAATTTGAATCCTTGCAAATTACTGTGCTACAAGTTCAAGTAAATTTGAGGACACAAGCTTAAAATAATTTACGAAATTGAAATTATTGGCATCCCTGAAGAAAGTTTGAAAAACATACACTACGTCGTAGGTGTCGCTGCTAAGGAAATCGGTGCTGATTTAGAGGACTGTGAGATCGATTGCGCCAATCTTGTTGGACCCCGTCGCGCTCCAGTCTCCGCGTCTCTTCTTTTTCCCAAGTTGGGCATGCAGTGCGGTGGTAGATCTATTCTGCAAGAGGCACTGCAGCCCGCCCCTCGGTGTATGTCCTCCCTGAATATCGAATGGTTGGTTAATCTTAGAATCATCAGACTCAAAATACCTACTGTTAAAACCAAATTTTCCCATTGGTTAGGTACTTTATTAGAACCCATATTTATAATAGTGTTGTTAAATTTTGTGATCTAAAATATTATTTTGTGATTTAACATAATTTTTATGATTTAGTAGTTAATAAAGCGAAATGTTCATTAAATAAATTGCTTTCCTCATTAACATATGATAAAACCGAGCCGCTTCTTATGGTTATAATAAAGGTATATTATATCACAACAAAACCAACGTTGTACTTTCGAAGTTAAGATTAAGGTTTTTCCTTAATTATTTTTTGTCATAAGGCATATATTTTTTGTGAACTATAAACTAACCTGAGTAATCCGTACACAACAGTCAATTAGCTACCGGCCTCCAGTCTGGTTTCCTACCTATTCTATTTCCTATTTCTATCAACTGTGAGATTTTATCGCACCTAGAAAACTTAAATGTGTTTTATAAATTTCGTATATTTTTAGTTTACATGTTTTATTAGTAAGATAGTTTATGTTAAACTTTGTATTTGCGGCAAATAAATATTTATTACTTTACTTTAAATTCTAATTTTCAGTTAAAATCGACGTTAGCTTTCTTTCATTTTTCTTTTCTTAACAATTGGTTAATTGTATGATGCAAATGTGTACTTTATAATCCACTCTGTCATTTGACCTAGAATGCCATTCATTAGGTTTTCAGAATACAGAAATATTTATTGTAGAACTCAAGAAGCTTATATTTATAGGATATAAGCTTCTGAGAACTGTTGTACGGAGTCGTTCATTGTTAGCTTCCCACCTTGTTACGTTTAAAGAAAATTTCTATGAATCCAAAACTATTTAAAACTAGAGTCTTACTGTTTATTGAAGATAGCAAGTCGTTTTATGTAAAATAGCAAATTTAATGAAATAAAACCAATGCGTAGAGGTGTTATTAATTAAGAAAACGTAAATGTTTTACAGCTTTATCCATAAAGGACGTAGAATAATGTAAGATAAAGCTTTACAAGACATAAAATATGTCAAAAATAACTAACAAGCTTAAAATTACGTGGTGAATTCACTGTTTCTCACATAACATTCTTTAAGGATGTAAAACTCTTTTGATAACGACGAATTTCGTAGGTGAATTTTGAATAAAGTATTTAATTTGAACCAACTTCATTTCTAATGTAAGGTTATTATTCATAGATCTTTAAACCTTTAACAAATGTGCTTTTGCTATACATTTGACTATTCGTTTGTGAAATACATTTATTATTTTTGTTTAGTACGTAATACACTTACACTATTTTACTACTTTCTTTTATTAGAATCTTGTAACTTTTTTGTATTAGCTGTTCTTTACTCATATGTCAAATAGGTAGGTATTAAAATAAAACGCCAAATAAAAGTTGGACTCGTGCATTGACGATTCTGTTTAATTATGCAGATGTATTGTATTATATGTATGTACAATAATAATAAGACAATGTTTCTTGCCAAATATCATTATCAATATTCTAGGTCAACGGAAAGTAGGTTCATAGGTTTTGATCCACGGCGAGATTAAAAAATTATTTAATTTTGACATAACATCTTTTGGGATTTTGGATTTTTTTCTTTACTTGTGGTATAAGAGCTCAATGGAAAGTATCATTTAGGTTTTCGGTCCATAGCGAGATTAAAAATAAAAACCTTTCATGAATAAAATACAAATTAACGGTTTTAAATTTTTTTCCCTATCCATTTTTATTTGTGAAATTAAAAAAAACAGTGACATAAATTGGCTGAAACTTTGAAGTTTACGGACTTGAGTGTTTGATGTTCTTTAAGGGTTCCTTTTATTTTGCGGTTTGGAACCCAAAAAAAACTTGAAAAATGTTATAAAGGCGAAACTTTGTGCTGTTGTAAAGATGTTTGGTCAAAGACAATGCCAGCAATGCGGTAAGGAGGTAAAATTTTGCACACAAAAAAGTTAAATGTACGAAGCTGCGCGCAGAAACTAGTTAAATATATCTCAGGGCGCATTCACACAGCGGATCCGTTTTTACAGGACCGTGTTTATCTATATAATCTTCGCTACTGGAAAATTCTTTAATGGATTCGGAATACTGTTAAGTATGTGAACTAAAAAACTAACTACCTACACCATCACGAAAAAAAATGGATCCTGTAAAAAATGCAACACTTGTGTAAATGCACCCTTACACACGTCATGACCACTTCACTGCCCTGCGGCCGCACCGTGGGGTGCCTGTATTGTCTGGGTGGTCCAATCAACGCCTGAAACAGTAGGCAAAACGACGGTATAATGAAATTCGTTTATCGCATGTCATTATCAGACACCGACATATTAAAATCATACAATTTGTGTGGTTTTAACAGTTTTGCGCTTAAATTATTCATTTAATAATTATGCCTGATTAAACTTCACCCAGGCTTTTACCTACACTTCGTTAGAGTAGAGCCACGTATCAATAGCATAACCGCTGTTTTTTTATAATCATCATCATTTATTTGATGAATTGTAGGTACAGTTGACGACCTATGTGGCGCGGTGGGCGAAGGACCGCCTGCGACGCAAGAGGTTGCGGGTTCGATTCCCGCCTTGGAACTAATATTTGTACGATCTGCAGGTATTTATTCCGGGTGTTCTGGTCGTTTTCTATGTATAATAAAAAAGATCTATCTATGTAATGTATTGTGTTGTGTATATCAGTTATCTAGTACCCATAACACAAGCTCTGCTTAGCTTGGTGCTGGATACTGTGTGAATTGTACAGCAATATTTATTTATTTATTTATATTACAGTTAGTCTTAGATTTGCATGTGCTAATACATTCTGCCTCAAAGTGCTTGCAAAATTACCTTTATTTATTTTGTGTTATTAACTATTTTGTGTTATTAATTATAGTTATTTGTTGATTAAGCGGTCAAAATGGTTTTTGTTGAACGTGCCGTTATTAAATCCCGAGCTAGCAAAGACGTCTAGACTAGACTCACGAGCGTACCCAGTAGCTCTAAATTAGACTGCTGAGCTATCAAGGGATTTAAAAGGCACGAAACAAAAAACATTTGTTCTCGACCAATGAATTAAGAGGACCCCATGAGTTAAACACACACAACTTTTTACCTCGACTAGCTAGAAAATATTTTGTTATGTATGAAAGAGGTCGAATGTCAGCAACTCATTTTGGTTAACCACCATGAAGGGTCAGAAAGCCTTAAAACTGTTTCAAACCGCGATCGAACGAAATTATTCTTTTCTGTGAAGGTTAAATGCGGCCTAACCTCCTTCCCTTTAATAATCTTAAATTAGAGAGGTGCAACTCCCAAAAAAGTCCAAGTCGCTGGTGTTTGAAAGATTATTCATAGGTAAAAAGAATGGTCTTCACAAGCTAAGTTGAAATGTTGGTACCCTAGGTAAAGGTACCTAAAATTAGCGCTGCCTTTCGGAGAAAATGGAACTCGTTTGTAGATAACGTACATAGTTTTTTCTTTTTTTTCAGGGCCGTCTATAGAGTATCAATAACTATTTACAACATTGACATTTAGTGCATCATTCTGGATTCAAATTACTTTTTCCAACGAAAGATCCTAGGATTCTACGTGCCGTAAACCAGTTGAAACACAGATCTATATGTGTGGTAGGTACTAGTCAGAGTTGAATAATATCCTTAATTCCAAATGTGAGCAACTCGAACTCGATTTTGCTCACCGTTTTTGAGCAGTAAAATCACCGTTTTCGAGTGTGAGTGGTGTAAAATAAGAAAATAGGCAGTAACCCCACATTGGTTTAACACGATAGGTAGGAATCAGATACACTTTGAAAAAACAGCGAAGAGGTAACGAAAATCAACCAAACAATACCGAATTCACAGAAAACATAAACAAAACAAATATTCAATTCGAAACTGGTATTTCACCGTTTAATTCAATGTCAATGTAATGGCGACTTGACAACTTTATTATCGGCAATAAAATGGAATTACTCATCAATTACTAGATGTCAATATTCGATATCAAAAAGATTATAAAAGAAAAATAATAAATGTCAATGCGATAATGTCAGTAAAACAGAAAAAGAAAATTATAATCTATACTATAAATCAATAAATAATGTAGTTTATCTTCTAGAAATTCATTAACACTGTAGTGTGATTTTTCAGTTTATAACTTCGTCAAGGCATTTTTAAATTATATTTAAATTATTGATAGCTTGTATTATTATAGCAAGATGAGATTTTATTCAATATACAGCACGTCCCTCTCTCTCTTTCTCTCTGCGCAGAGTAGAAACTGAATAGATGTGGAATCTAATCAACAAAAACCACCTTTTTTAAAAAGTACAGTGTTGAGAATTCTCCATTGTCTGAATACATCTTGCAGGAGTCCATCTGCCAGATTCAAAACATAGAACGTATACATCGTTTTATTTAAGAAAGGAAATTATTAGAGAGTAATTAAAATATTTATAATAGAGAAAACTGAGGGAAAATCTATAATTTATGTACCTTCAAAAGTCGCAAGTAAAGGTAGGGGCCAATATCCAAGAGCCTCTCAAAGCGGCTATAATCGAATGACAGATTTATCAATGCGAATAATCGCATAGCGATCCAAACTGACGTCCGTTCAACTTGATAAAGCCCCATATCAAAAATTGACAGGGTTATCCGTGGGCGGCTTCTCAAAACGTTTGATCATAAAAAATAGGTCAAGTGCGAGTCTGACTCACGTGGCAATAAGAAATTTTTATGGCATATTATTTTACTTTGAGAAAAGGTATTGAATTTAATAGAGAAATTAAAGTTATACCAGTTGGAAACCATTATGATTAAGAATATAAAAAGAACTAGTATTTTATTAATACGTTACGTTCCTTTCTGACTGGTATTAATATGGATCAGTCTAGCTACCTATTGATTATTTGCAACAGTCAGCAGTAAGCTCAATTGTTTCCATTGTTAATACTAGTTTTTATTTAATTCTATTATTTGATTGTAAATTTCTTTGTCAATAAAGATTTGAAAAAATTAAAACGTTTAGGTAATTTACTAAAAAAGAAAATTACAATCAAACAAATTAGAACTAGAATTCACCTACAATAAAGATCAATGTTAAATACTTATTTTTTTTTGTATTTACAAATGAAACAATTTAACACTTATATTCTGAAGTCCGTTTTTCTGAATTAAAAGGATCTACAATCCATTATACTAATACACAATAAATTTGAAAGTAAGAATTTTTTTTGTAGTGCTACCCGCAGTCTATTCTCTATTTTATTTCATTTCTTAAACTATAAAGTAATTCTGCCTGTACACTATGTCGCTTACCTACGCTTAAACGGCTAAACGTATCTTAAGAGCTGGCCTAATGAAAAAAATTGTGAAAAGGATAGGCATAGGATTTCTCTTTCATAGGAGCGGGACAGAGTAAAGCAATGTCAGTGCAAAAATCAAGTATTTGCTTCTTTTCTATTAATGATTCAAAATTTAAGCATTAAATAGAAAACTACTAATAAATAAATAAAACAGTTTTTTAAAGCGATTTTTGTAAAAAAAATTGTAAAGAAACCAGTTTTTTTTTCAAAATTCTATTCGATTACTCGATTTTTAAGGGTTTTTCCCCTACCTATCGTATCTTTTTAATTAGAATATTTAAGTTCGTTACCATAGATGTAAGGGTTTAAAAATGCACAATTTGCTTGATTTTTGCTTTATAATAAAAATGAACTTTACTTAAATGAACTTAATGAATTAACTCTTAATAAAAATTGACCAGGACATAGACGATATCCCATGGATGGAGGCTACTTTTATCTTATAATCTACTAGAATCTAGTAGTCATAGCTGTTTTGTAATTTAATTACATTTAAGTGCGCCCTAGCGCTTTTGGACAAAAACGAACAGTATAACTCATAATCCCTAAACATCATTATAAAATATCATTATTATTTGTTTCAGTCCTAATTTGGAATTTTGAAATTTTTGGGAAGGCCTATGTCCAGCAGTGGACAATAAGCTGATGATGATGATAGGTAATTTACATTCTTCAACTTTTCTTTATTTAACAACAAAAAATATTAATACTTTATTTGACTTATTTCTTTATCATGTGTGTAATCCTTTTTGTATTTTAATGGAAATTGTATCGCTGTGGCTTACTTATTGAATATGAATAAATAAATAAATTCCAACTTAATATTTCGGTCAGTCGTTCTCACTACACTAACCTATAAACTTCAAACATGAAATTATTTTGAGAGAGCATAGAAACTAATTATAACTTTACTCCTGTAGTGCTGAGAGTGTGTTTTAATTTCATAATGAAACAAGCCCAAAACCTTGTATATCTTTAGGCTACCTGTTGGGAAGACCACGCCGCGCCGCCAGAGCGCGTGGTCTCCGAATATACGTTCATAAGGCGCATACCCCACCCAAACTAGCGCCGCCACCTACTTTATCTTATTATTCCGTTTAACAAAGGAAATTTCAAAAATCCATCACTCAGTTTGAGATACCTATTATAAAAAATAGATTTTGGTGACCATCGAGGCAACTTCGAGTTACTGCTTAAACTAAATAGAATAAAACTATTACAGATTACTGGCATTAAAAAAAGCTTACATAATATGGATCACAAAATGTGTGAAGGATTTTTGAAATTTTCATTTACTATTATTATCTATTATTAACTAGATTATACTAGACTAGATTAAACGGAGTGATAAGATAAAGTAGGTGTCGGCGCTAGTTTGGGTGGGATATATGCGACATAATACCGAGAACATTGATAGTGCGTTTGTTGCATTCAGAGGCTACTATAACTAAACTACTATAATAACTATCTATGCTATATCTAGACATGGCGCTTATTAGGGGAGGCCTACTTCCAGCAGTGGACTAACAAAGGCTCATGATGTTAATACATACCGCAGATAAAATTATAAATGTGAAAGCTTGTATGTTTACTGCGACTTCACACCAAACACACTGAACGAATTCGGTTGAAATTTTGCTTATTCTTGAACTGGAATAACATTGTTTTATAGGCTATGTTTTATCCCGGAGAATCACGTGCAAAGTCGCAGCTAAGAGCTAGTCTATACTACTAATATTATAGAGGAAAGATTTGTTTGTTAGTTTGAATTAAATTGGCTCCGAAACTACTGGAACGATTTGAAAAATTCTTTCATTAAAATCATATATTATCCCTGATGTATATAGGCGATATAATATACCCGTTTGAAGCCGGAGCGCACCGCTAGTTGTCAATAAATGTTAATAGTCACGTTTATTCGCTATTTTTCTTAAAACATTTTCGTATAACAATAAAAATAATTAATTTTCACGTAAATTACAGCGCATCAGCATTGCTATACAGCGGGGCAATTACGTCTTGGGCACGCTTCCGACTGGTATTGATATGGATCAGTTGAGCTACCTGTAGATTGTTTGCAACAGTTTGCAGATAGCTCAATTGTTTGTATTGTTAATACTAGTTTTTATTTAAATTTATTATTTGATTGTAATTTTCTTTCTTAATAAAGTGTTAATTTCACGTCGGGAATTATTATACCTCTATACCTACTCGTACTATTGTCGAACATCATCGGTGCCGTTTTTGTCAGAGAGAGTGTTTCACCCTTTAGCAAACTCTTTTTTCGTCTAATAACCTCAAAATATTTCCAAGTATATTAGTAACGTCACATAAATATACCGGATATTCTCAAAAATTCCTAGATAAGTGAAAAGTAAATAGACGTTGTCGGGAAACATTCACGGAGGGCACTCGAGGTACGTACAATGGGCGTCATCAATGCTACTCAATCTGTCCGTGCTACAAAAGAGCTCGGCTTTTTAGACAGATAGAGATAAAAGTGAGCTTCTTTTGTGCCTGGTTTATTTATGACATCCAGTGTACAGCCTATCCAACTAAATGCAAAAATTTGTGAATATGAAAAAGATAAATAATGCTGGACAATTCATATACCATCTAGTCCCATGCTAAGAAAAGCTTATGTTATGGATACTGGATAAGTTATGTAATTGTAACAATACATTACATTGATAAATTGAGACTATACCATAAGTACGTTAGCCGTAGTGTAGTGCCGTAGTGTGGTGCTTAAAATTTGCACCAACCCAAATCTTCCCGTGGGTGTCGTAAAAGGCGACTAAGGGACATATACACCGCATAATAGATCTTCCACGGAACTGCGATCCACAACCCGCATGTCCAGCGTGGGGATTAGGGGCATTACCCCCCATGTGATAAATAAAACAGGGGAGGCCTGCGTCCAGCAGTGGACCATTATAGGCGTTGTTGAGGTTGAGTTATAAGTACCTACATTGGAAACAAACGGAACAAGTTTCCGCTGATCGGGAATCGAACCCGCAAGCTGCTGTGTCGCAGGTGGACCTGCGCCCGCTGTGCCATAGAGGTCGTTGTATGGATGTAAAGATGTGTTCAATACGATGCCAAAAGTACAGAACGGTTGGTCAACAAAAAAGTACCCTTTGTCACTCTAGTTCTAGAATTATGATAACGCAAATTTTATATGGGAAAAATCGTGGGACACAGCTGGCAGAAGCTACCTACGAGTAGTTTGCAAAATCTGGGCATACATATTATACCTAGACATTGAACATTACAGATTATTTATATTTAACTCCCTCACGATCCCGCAATATATTTCTAAAAATATTGTCTTCTTTTACGACTACATTCTCAGTATTATGGATGAGTTTCATGTCTGAAAAACGTTAACAATAAAATAAAACCTTTGAAGAGTTTTTTACAAAATTCATTGATATACTATGTGTAAAACATAATTCAGGCTAATCTTTGAAGATTATCTATTGATACTTTTTAGGTAGAATATAATAATCTACGATAAGTGGTTTTTTACCGTAGGGTTTACAATGAGTATGAAAATAAAATCATACCAGGTATAGGTGTAATTAATTCACCTAGGTGAATAAGCTCACGTTGCCGCCATTTGTTAGGTACGTTTTTAAAGGTGAAAGATTCCTTTATAGAAAACCGTTTTTGATACGTTACACTGGGGGATGGGTAAGTGACAGAATGAATCGGGTAGTTCTTCGTGATATAGGCACCTTTGGAACACCTTGGCGAATTATAGGAAACCGTTTTAACAATGAGAAGACATTCGTCAATATTTTCGGTGCCCAAATGAAAGAATGACTTAATTAATACTCATAATCATTTGGTAAATCTTTTTTATAACAAGATTAAAATCATGGCAATCTGTAACCAAATCTTTGAAGTCACAATTCTTTTATAACTGTTACATCGTAGGGGAGCACAGCTGCCTATAATACAGACTTTTTAGTCTAGTTTAGGCATCTGAGGCTAATGCATAATTGTTTGAACAAGAATATATTTTTTGTGTATTTTCATTGTCAGACAAACTGTTGTGTAATTATTTGTAATGATTCTTTTTGCAATAAACATCTTATCTTTTCTTATCTATCTTATATGTCAAAAGACTTATTAGGGGGGGCATTTAAAAAAAATAGCTTTTATAAATTTGCCCCCTTCGTCTATTTAATCTTGAATTTGGCACATAGAACGTCTAATAGTGAAAGAAGAACAATAAAGTTAAAGGAACAGTATCTGGAGGTATTAATTACGCTTTTCGAGACTGATTATGTATGAGTGACGGAACAAAGCCGTTTGCAAAAAGGCTAAGCCTTCTTAAGGCAAAGCCGCAATGTTATGTGGTTGATTTTTGTTTTTAGCCCGACCGCTAACGTGAGTGGTGCACCCCTTAATAGGGCACGAGACGAGACAAATGTACGAGGCGTGCTCCTGACACGGGGCTGTAAAAATAAATAAAGGAGCCGCATCGTGCCGCACCGTCTTGAGAAAGTGGCAAAATAGGAACTTTATAAGCCCATATTATTACTGCACTTACATCAGCTGTACGTCGCATAATACGGTCATCTTGCCATTTATTTAAAACATATCTATCAAATCCAAGTAACAATGTTTTCTTATTCATATAAACGAAACTAAGTGCATTCGTATTCCCAATCCAGCCAGAGTGTTTCGAATTCTAATATCATTCTCTCTATGCAAAATGGAGCGAGCACAATGGATTCACTATTTTAACATTTCAATTTGGGGCATCGGCTGAGTTTTCTCGGCTTTTTGCCAACAGTTACTTGCTCTCGGAAGTCATCCTGAAATTCTTAAGTTTCAATTAGACAGATGTATTAGCCAACGTTCAAATATTAAGTTATAGTTGTATACGCGTACTATATAAATATTCTGTGGTGGAGCTTAGAAACGAGAAATATATTAGTAGTAATAAAGGCTGAAGCGCGCATCACCTTCGAAGTAGTAAATTGAGTTTCGCTCTTAAAGCCCAACTTTTCTCATAATGAGTCGGTTGGTTGAGCGCATTAATGGTGTCAGTGCATTAGTCAAGTTACGTAATCTAAATTAAATAGAATTTACTGAAGCAAGTTAATAGTCTATAAAAAAGAGGATATGATTTTTATAGAAGCGATCTAATGTAGAAGATCTAGAGATCACAATTATACGCTTCATTATATATAATGAAGCGAACATTATTTATAATGAAGCGCACGAGGAAAAGTTTTCAGTAATGGCAGCTTGCTTGGTTGATGTGCCAGTAAGGTGAAACAGTCACTTCGAGTATAACTGTCTTCCGTTGTTGATCCGATTTGCGTGAAATTATATTGGTGTGCATATGAAACATGTGAAATATGCAGGTTAGAGAGGCCAAATCCGTCGAAAGATTTTTGAGACAAGTGTCGTAACTTCGTAATCAATCCTTGAGTAACTCAAGGATTTTTTCCCAAAATAAAAGCAGAGAAAGCAAAAAAAAAAAAATAGGAGTTCCTATTTCTTAATGTTAATAATGTTTATCAGACGACCCATAAAGTATTTTTCAGTTCCCGCTGCACAAAAAAAATATATATTCTACAGTCAATTATGTGAAAGTTTTAACTTTTCGACGATTATCTGTAAGTTTTTTCCCATGATTATCAACAGTAAGTCATTAAATAAAATTGACACAGACGTTGTTATGTCAGTTTATACAAGTAAAATGACGACGTCGTCATTGGGTTTCTAAAAAATCAGGAGAATGAGATCTCATCACATTAATAGACCTACCAATGTGATAGACTATTACATATCTCCATATCCAGGGGGACCATATCTCTATATCCGTGTCATAACTTCTTAACCACGCGAGACATACCTCCGTGGTTAGATCTCTAAGGTATCAGAAGATTGGAACTTTTGGAACTTGGAATTATGGGTATTACTCCTTATGAGATAAAAAAGTCAGAGGACGCCAGCGTCCAGCAGTGGACCACTATAGGCTGTTGAGGAGGTTGAGGTTGAGAAAGCAAGGAAAGAAAGATCAATGTCGACAGGCTGACAAACAAAATATTCTTAACAAATTCTAGTTTGATAAATGAAAACAGGTATATTTAAGATCTTATTAAATGTGTATCTACCTACGTAACATCTTTTGTACGTTGAAGAGTTTTCAAGAACATTGTTGAAGTTGTGTTCGTTAAATTCTAGCTAAAGAAAATATTTTTTGATGATTATCTGTTTCTTAGTAAAAGCTATTAAAGAGATTAGGTAGGTAAAGGTACTTTTTCGGGGAACTTTAAATAGAATTGATACCAACAAAGAGTATCCCTCCTGAATTTATAAGCGATTTATGATGTTGTATGAGTTTCTTGCATTTACTAATACTTTCTCTGAAATAAAGTTTCACAGAATATTTTATCCTACTATTATTAATTCGAAAATTTGTTAATAAATATGAATTTTATTTTGTTATAAATGATCCCCGAACCTATCGAAAAGATTAAGATGAAATCTGGCGTATATTTAGAATATAAGCCTAACTTATAACTACTAGAAGCAACTTTATACTACTAGAAGAATTATACCGAAAATACGCCCGCGAAAGCGCGGGCAGAAAAAAGTATTGATCTAAAGGGAACCTCTGTAAAAAATATTATTGTTGTTGCTAATTTTCTCAGAAATTATAAGCTTTTATCTGAAATGAAAAACAAAAACGATAATTCGTATCTAAGATTATTTTATTATTAATCTTCTAATCTGTGCAGAAAAGCTTCAATAAAAATAACTTCGTCCATGATAAAGAAGGCTAAAATTCCATTTGAATAAAACATTTAAGGAATTCGGGGATTTTAAAACTACCACGTGTAATGGGCTATTAGCATGAGCTTACAACGTTAGCGTTAGCACAATTGCTGTCTGTGGTCATTCGAGCGTAATGGGTTTAAATGGAGGACAAACAAACCATTGGTACTTTAGCTTGTTAGCACTTCGTACCAACTCGATGATATCGCTCTAGTTTGTCTTTGTAGAAATATACATTATTTATTTAACAGCTAAAAATAATTACACCAAATATTGACACACATCTATTTTCTAAAAATCTAAGCCGTCACCAGAAGGCATAGTGCCCAGAATGCTGGCAGGATTGCCACGTTGAATGGCAATGCTAATTCGTTGACCGAAATAAAAACCAGCATTCCGATCACCTGTGGACTCTATTAGTAGTTTTGTAAGTGTTTGTAGTAGTGTTTCTAGCGTGGGTCGCATGGATTTGGCTTATTATCATCATCAGCCTATTATAAACCCACGGCTAGACATACCTACGGCTCCCCTAATGAGCACCAAAGCGCCCTGTCTTCAACTTGCATAATAAGTATCTAATTGTATCGTAAAATATGATTGAAGCTCGAAATAATAATTTTCACCCGAGGCAGTCTACCGACGCAAAGACGAACTTTATGATTTCAGACTAACTCTCGAGGCTGCTCGCTCTGTCAGTATGCAGCTATAGCCTATTAAAATGATACTTACAATTTAATTAGTCCGTTGCAGACCTGTGGTTTTTAAAACTTTTAAAACTATCATGGTTATTAACATTAAAGTCATATATGTATAACGGGATATTTACCATGATTGGTTTTTTGAGTTTTCCAATATTTCGGCACAGTTTCATGCGCCATGATCACGGAGGAACTCTGATGATGACGTATGAAACTGCGCCGTAATATTGGAAAACTCAAAAAAACTAATCATGGTAAATATCCTGCGGTTTTTAGTTGCAATAACTGAAAATTATGGCGCTCATTAGGCCTATGTCCAGGATGACCTTATTCTTATCGGTGTCTTCTTTTCGCTTTTAAGCTTATTATGATTCCGCAAAACTTGGATAAGCCCCGACAAGGATCAGAGGCCTAATGGCTCTGATCCTTGTCCGAGTGAACAAAAATATTCGAAAAACGTAATTAAGGACCATTGATGACTTCCACGAAAAAGGCTTAAAATAGTAGTAGACCCAAACAAAGTGTAGCCGTAGCCAAAAATGTGAAATATATACGTCTCATTTTCCTATTCGTATCGCACTAACTAGTGCTATGCGTGAAAACACTGAAGTTGTTATTATGTTTGTCAACTTACACATACTTAAATTCGTTTTTATCTTCGAAATCAAGAATTGTTGAGTGAGTTGTTTTATTTTTCTGTGAGCATGTTTTACCTCTTTGATTGACGTGTTTGGGTTAGATTTGGTACGCTCATAAGTACCCAGTGAAAAACGTGTGTTCTTATTGTTCTGAAGCACCAATTTAAGCATTTCTGTGACCAAGCTATGTTGGAGATGCTTTATCTACTTGCTTTTATTGTTTTTGCGTTTTGGCACGCGTTTGCGGCATTGATGTTACAATGCCGCAAACGCGACTGCTGCTGTCATGTCACAGTGCATCAAATCACTCAAAACCATTAGAAAACTTAAAACCATACTTTTTTAAATATGTCCTGTTTTAAATGACTTAAATGTTTATAACAATGATAGTTCCAAAAGTTTTATCAATGGAAAACTATCATCGAGCTTGTTGTCAAACTACGATAAGTAGTTTGACAACAAGCTAGTTCCTCTCGATCCGGTAGGGGCGCTACAAGGCGCTAAATGTGTAGAAAGGACTCGAATTCGATGGATGTATTCAAAAGATAATGCATACCAGTCGTACTAGGACCCCCTGTTAATTTTCTTAGCCAGCTTGTTTGTTCATTTACCCTCTGAGGCGAGTTTTTAATAGCAAATGTTTTTTACTTAAGAGATTTTATTTTCCAGGAGCTTCAATAAAATTCATACAATATTCTTCTTAATTTATAAGCGGATTACAATTTATGATCCATTTCAAGCATCAACTAATATTTTCCACGAAATTCGTCTTCGCAAGATATTAATAAATAATATTTACCCGGTCGATCCTTAAGTACCTACTGGTTGGTGTACGTGGGCTAAGTACACCCTTTCATTTTGGATGAAGAGTAGATGTTTAGACCTACGCAAGTTCTTTTTGTGATATCATGACATGGAATGGCCTAGCCAAGTACAAAGATCTAATAGCCGTGGGCTGCAACTGTAAGTTACAGGCAGGTGACCTCGGAGGAAAAGCAACAATAGAAGAATAACCGATTGTCCGATAGGTATTCGTTACATTATACGTGTAAACTGCATTTATAATGCCATAAAATCCAGTTTTTGAAATATCAAGTGAAATCTGAAATGGCTTTAAATCTTATAACAATTGGTTTCTGCAGCTAGCTAGAAGCTTATTGCTTTCAGCTTTCACAAGCGGTCGCTTTTTATTAAATCAGTATCTGGATGAGAGATTATGAATCGTCTCATAAAAGCATTTTGTCGGAAATCCATTGTTTAACTACATGTAAGAATGTGTATATCATGCTCAAAAATGTTAATTTAGTTTATAAGTTTGTTTCAATTTTTGGTATTTTTATATTTATTAGAACTTTTAGAAGTTTAAGGCTAGTATAGTAACCACATTAATTATTAGATATAATTATAAGAGGAGAACTCAGTGCCTAGACAAACCTAACATAGGCTAACCAGATAATGTAACGAATTTTTTATGAATAAATTATACTACTACTACAACTACATGCAATGTACGTAGTTTATACGTAAACTACGGATATTTTTTGCTGTACCGGGGGTTTCGGCTAAGGTACCTACGCTTTTTGTCAAGCCAGGATTATCACAAGGGTAGCTGTTGAGTGCGAAAGCGAATCTCACAAAGTTGTTCGAGCATACGTTAGGAGTCTATTAATGTCTACATACATCAGTACCGACTGGGACTATCATACATGATAGCTTGTGCCTAGTCAATCTCAGGATGTCATTTCCGTGCTAAGCGATGTACGTCGCTAAGCACGGAAATTGCACTTTGAAATGCTCTTTGCTAGTTTAGAGTTTCTATTCCGGATACCGTTCCAGCAAGCGGCGAGGGACGCCTATATGAATTAATAGATAGATAGAAAATTCTTTATTGCACACTTAAAGCTAAAAAAAAACAATTTACACGTAAAACAATTATATCATAAGTGACAATTGGCGGTCTTATCGCTCACGAGCGATCTCTGCCAGACAACCTGGTATGGATAGGATCATCGGATATACATGGGGTAAGATCTGTGTGCATCGGATAGTACTACTTAGACATATTATACATAATATTTACTCAACATTATATACCTAATGTATATATATAAATATAAATACATACATACTTATCTTATATAGATATATATAATATCTTACATAAATAAATAAATATATACCTTTTATCTACTTGCAATAAATATGAAAACAACGGCGTGTTCAGTGACAAGAGGACAAATAGTGTTCCTTTACCATATTCTTGAAAGTTGGTAGTGACTTTGCACACCTTACGGTGACCGGCAATGCGTTCCATAGCTGGACAGCCCGCACAGCGAATGAGTTGCCGTAAAATGATGAAGAGTGGACAGGTCATGACAGGTGTTTGGAGCGAAAGGGTTTCAGATGAGCGGAGAGAACGAGAATGCGAAAGGTAAAGAAAGGTGAAACGTTCTTTGAGATAAGGGGGTGCAGACGAAAGAAATAAAATATTATAAAGAAGAGTTAGAATGTGAGAATTTCGCCGTAGCCGTATGGGTAGCCACTTGAGCTTTTTAATATCCCTAGCGGCATAATTTTTGACTCAGCCATAAAGGAAATCCGCGGCCCGTTGTCAAAGAAGATTTGGCGTGCCGGTCCCAGCTGCGATCCTTCCCTCGGTAAAGGACTAAGGGCTATTTTACTAAACATTCCGCGTTTGAAGGCTCCCTAATCCCGCTAATACCCACCAAACCGCACATACAACTGCTAAATCGAAACATTACTCCTTTTATACGCACTCTACATATAATGAAAACTTTCGAAGTAAATGTCTCGAAGCTCATTTAAGGAAATCTAAGGGGTACTTTCTGCCTTTATTTACCTACCTTTATTGCCTTTATTTACGCCAATAGATCGAAGCTATTCAATATACTTCGTTCACAAGAAATTTAAATGGAAAGAGATGAGATTTTGTTTCAATATTTGCTCAATAGGTAATACAATTTTTTTCCTTACCGAGACAAAGTACCTGCTTGTGTCTGTTAGAATCACCAGTTTGGATCTCACGATACAGGCTAGGCCTAGTGTGAGATCTATAAGTAAAAAACATTGTCTCCAATCCCTCAGCAATAACCTCTATCAGTTTAACAGGCCAATGTATCATAATATAATGAAACTCTACCTACCTACCCATTAAGTTTAATACCTACTATAGGTACCTATTGTGTTTTTGCTGAAAATAAATATATTTTTATGATTTTTATGTTTTATGCGTAGTGAAAAAATTGTATGTCTATGGTTTTATGTCCTTATGTACGCTTTCAACTCTTCTCTCAACATGTATGGCGATGTGATGTCATTATTGTCTATTCCCTAGACAACAATTCCCGTGCTAGGGGGGCAGGTTCCATCAAAATCGACACCAATGTCAGTGCGCGGTTGATTACTATCTCAGTTAAGAAAGTAAAGATGTGACCTAAGATGCAGCATGCTTCTGCGAAGGAACCTCACAAAAATTCACTTTATATTAAATATTAGTTGGATTGGTTGTTTTCATTCTTTGTTTATTTTTGTTTAAGTCAATAAACAAACCTGTTTTGATGTATTGACTTTACCTAATACATAATAGGTAAATAAAATTACACTACCTACCAGATTTATAATGAAAAAATCTGAAAAACATAAATAAAGTACAGTTTAGGGTTAAAATTGCCACTTGGTTTTACGTATCCTAGTAGCCTAGGTCCTTATTATGGTTAAAATAATGTCTTATTGCACTTGGCCCCACTTACCCCCAGTTTACATATGGTACACGGTCTGCCAAAAACCCTGTATATCTAACTACTACCATGTTTTTAGTATTATTTTTTCCCCAAGTCAATTTTATGATGCAAAATACAACAACACTCATGCTGGTAATATACCTATTGGAAATGTATGTTAGTCCATCTAATCTACGAGTACTAGCACTAAACTGTCCTAGCAATCAAGTTACGGACGTCAGTGAGCACGTTAAGCTGATCTATCTTGCTTTGATTACAAAATCCTTTGATCTCTAGAAGTCTTCCATTTGTTTTATTCTCTCTTCTAAATGATAAATGAAAGTATGACATTTCGATCGTTGGAATAGCCACAGGTATACTTTATACTGTAGAAAAGAGATAAGTCGGTTTGTCGAACAAATCGGATTTTTACCATTTTCAAGATTCTACATGTAATTTAGATAGAAGTTAATTTTTTTGCATGCTTTCAATAAATAAATAATGCTGGTCAATTCACACAGGATCATCTAGCCCCAAGCTAAGCAGAGTTTTTTTATGGGTACTAGATGACTGATAAACAATACAATACATTACATAGACAGAGAAAAAAATACCAGGGGAAGGCCTGCGTCCAGCAGTGGACCATTATAATGCTGTTTAGGACATAGACAGATATTTTTATTCAGAACACCGGAAACAAGTATTTGCGGATAGACTAAACATTGTGCCAGGGCTGGAATCGAACCCGCGAACTCATGCATTGCAGGTGGACCACCGCCCGCTTCGCCAGAGAGGTAGTCGATTCTCAGCTATTTGTAAGATCGCTGTCTATGGGGGAGCGGTATCATGGCGTAGGCAAATACCATCTCGGAAGTTCACTGGGGTGTGTAAAGTTTGATTAAGTTTTGCATAAGGTTTATTATTACCTTGACAACAATAATGTTTTGTATTGAAACACTTGGGTAAAGAAAGTTAATAGGTGCGTTCTTTCAGCAGAGCTTATTTTGGGTTCATCTTGCGCCTTTGATTTCCCTGGAGGCAGTCTGAGATTCATGGCTAGCTGTCAATTGTGGCCATATCAGTGACCTCGGAAGGGTTTTAGTGTTAGTCGTTACGAAGCTAACTGCGCAATCAGTTTAGACATGGCTATTGAAAAATCCGAGAACTACTTCCACAGAACTGTGATGATGTAAGATGAGAACTGAATAACTTTGTTTGCCTTGGCCGGTTTTGCTTGTATTTTAAAACCCGTTGTTGTTTTTCCAATTGACGATTATTTGGGTGAGGGAACGTCACGCTGGTGAAAAAAATTGCGTTTTTCTTTTTCTAAAAAGCATAGCGAACCACCCGCCCGAATTAAAAATCAAGAACATGTCAGTTATCCCCTACCCCAAAGTGAAGTGGCCAACTCGCAAACGAGTAAATTGATCGTTTCAATAAAGAGCTGATTATCGTTCATACTAGGTACCGGATGTCTTATAATTTTTTACTGATTTATGGTAAGTTTTTGGGTAGTGCTTGCTTTTCTAGACGGAACTTAGTAACCCTCAACTCGAAAACAACAATATTGAAACGACAGAGGTAGTTGAGCTAATAGAAGAGCGATTGTTTCAGTATTTGCTTCATCAGTAACCATTGAACTGATTGGGTGTTTTGTTCCAGTATTTCTATGGCACGATTGCAACGGTTCTGGCTAAAAAAAGCTTTCAGATACTATATGAGCCTTCAGATACACAAGCAAAGCAGAGCTTGTGTTATGGGCACTAGATGACTGATATACTTAATACAGTACATAATACTTAGATACAAATATAATAATAATAACGCTGGACAATTCAGTGACAATTCAAGTTAAGCAGAGATTAAATATTTTTGGTTTGTGTACCTACTCAATGACAAAATTAAACAACTAAAGAAATTTAAAATTTAATTAGATTGGTCTTATTAGCAGCCATTGCAAAAGAATAAACGAATATTAAAATTATTGCATATATCAAAATAAATTGATATTAAACTATTATTGCTCATAGTTAATAGAAAAAAATAAGAATCAGAATAGGCAATTGAAACTGTTGAGCTAACTGCAGACTATTATATAAGTATTGCCTATTGCAATTAACGTAAATCGACACGCACTTCAGCTAAACACCATTGATCAAGATCTCATTAGCAATAGTTTATTCTACTCAAGACTGGCACTTTAGTAGATCACTGCTAAAGTGAAGATAATTGTGTTTCTCGAGCAATCGTACGCCTTTTTGCGGCTCACACCCCAGTCTCCCCACCGGAAAACCTCTCTAGATCCCTTCAAGATAAAACATAAGACAGATTAACTAAGTGCTCTTTTTCGTATTAGCTTGAAAATAATAGGAATAGGGGTAGCCATCCGCGATTACCTTGATAATAAACTTCAACCCTTGAATAAATCTATCATAAAATAAAAGAATTTCCATTTTAGGCTCATTTCTGGTCCCCAAATCCTCAGCGCAGACACTCGCCGAACGGTATGATATCATAATAAAATTATACATGTATTTGAGTTCTTTCAACTCGGTTTCTTACTTCCTTGTACACACACATAATAATACTTTTTTGGGTTGTAATGTCTATATTTTATTGCCCATAAGTGAAACTGTTTTTATTTGGTTGTTCCGGTCTTTTCTGCGGAAAGTTTATTCCTTACATTGTTTTGAACGATAGAGATTCCAAAGTTTAGGCAAGTCGAGTTGTAAAGTCAAATCGATAACGATCGAAATGGTTATTTTGTTTGTGGTGCAACTAAAATAAAATTTAGGCGCAGAAACCGGGTTATTGGAAAAGTTCGGACGTTTCTTGTACCTGCGAATCTCGGAATATCCCACGTTAAATTGTGATTTAAAAATTGCTGTACCATAAACCCTAAAAATTAAAATTTTGGTTTCCTTGATCGAAATTTTCGTCGAGTAGTAGTCGCACTTATTAAAAAAACTAACATTTCTGGATTTGGTAGCGCAACATCCAAAATATGTGTTTGTGTGGTACAATAAAGAGTTTTCTATCTATCTATAAAATCTACGATACCGACTAACTCTCAGTTATCAATTGACCTATCTATAGATTGTTTGCATCAATCTGCAGTTCAATAGTTTGAACTGATACTACTTTTAATAAGATCTTTATTAACAAAGAAGTGTCATGATGTTACGATGTCTGTGTGGCCGCTTCTTTATTAACAAAGAAGTGTCATGATGTTACGATGTCTGTGTGGCCGCTTCTTCGTCAAGTCTTGTGCTGTAATGTGAAAATATAAGGATTAATAAAGAATATTTTCAAATAATAGAACCAAATTAAAACTAGTATTTAAAATTGGAACAATTGAGCTAACTGCATTTAAGAATTTAAGTTTGATTTTTTTATATTATATGTGATTGTAAATTGCTTTGTTTATAAGTATAACTTGTTACTAACTCTAACTTAATTCTGTTACCAAATGTCTGATTTCTACTAAATTATGCTACCTTCCACGAGTATCAGTTACCACCTCGAAAACAGCAGACAGCTGTGGATAATGGGCTGAGTTGAGTAAACGGTAGCTTTGCAGCAAATGTTCCACACAAGTACAAGCCACGACACGCCAATACAATATAACCGGAATGTGAGAAACTTTTTTCTATTTCGGCGGAAACTTCCGCTGCTTTTGAACTGTTTGGGAATCTTTGGTATAATGTAATGCTTTACCAGTTTTTGTTTTACAAAAACCGTGACGTGTTGTATTGGAAAGATACTGAGATGAAATATAATTTATACATTTTGTTAATTTCATTTTACTGGTTTTAAAGCTTAAATGTTGGTCATAATAGCGAAAGCTTGTTATTAAAGCTATTCAATATTACATTATTGAATATATTATTCAATATGTTATTGAATAACAAATGACAGAGTTATCCGATTATATCACAACTCGCCTATTCGTATTTTCGATGAGGGACTCATTTGAATACGCATTTTATTGAAAGCAGGTTTTATTTCTTCTATTTTATTTTATTTTATCGAAAAACATTCACATCGTCATGCTACGGCGTAGCTAACTACGGCGCAGCGCCAAACTACGGCGTAGCCAGATCAAAAGCAAAGTAATAGAATAAAAACATAAATAATACTTTCTATCCTCCGTCAGATTTTCATATCTTCCAAACTATTATAAATATTTTACTATGAAATGTATATACATTTCACTGGTTTTAAAGCTTAAATGTTGGTCATAATAGCGAAAGCTTGTTATAAAAGCTATTCAATATTAATAAATTAATATTATTCAATATTATTACCACATATGTGGTAAAAAGTTCAGGACTTACTCTATTCATCATTATGTTCGAAAACAAAATTCAATAAAATTTTCTTGATAGAAATAAAATACAAAGTTACCTGCAAAATTTTTACTGAAACCTTAATTTTTCAATACATACAGACAGAAGTTAGAGAAGAAGAAGTTTTTCGATATGTTTCGGTTTTCTCAAATAATTATTCGATATGTTTCGGTTTTCTCAGATAATGCCCGTAGATAGAAAGCTTAAGCATGTTTTTTTATTGCGTTGCTATACTCTGTCTCGCTCCTATGAACGAGAAATCCGATGACTATCCTTTTCATAAAAACTTGAGTTTGTTATAGGCCTTTAAACACGAAGTTACGGATACCCCCCACTATACTCACTCGGTTTTAGAAATCGCGATATTTTTGTAAACAAAGAAATATAAGGCTCGAACCATTTCTATATATCTTTGAAAGTAACGTTTTTAACCACTAAAAACCATTATAAAAATGTCAACAAGATATCAATTCAAAACCGGACATTGTTTCTATTGTGTGGCTAGCTCCGGGTGAGATCGGAAAATATTTTCCATCAAACTATTTTATTTGGCTTCCCTTTGCTTACAATAAAATACGGAATCTAGATCCGAGTACTATAGGGCAATGACTTATTTATAATTTTCTATCTTTGCTTAAACTAAACTTAATAGAACAGATTAAAGTTTTGTAAAAATTGAGTAGGCATATTAAAAATGAGTATGCATTTTACTTTAAAAACTTTCTTAGATTGACGAATTCAGAATGAAACTAAGTTCTAAGTTAACCAGCTTGTATTTTAAATGAGGAGTTCACATTGTGAACCAAATACTCTTGATAAATATTTCGCCGCATGTTATAAAAATAAATAAAACCCACAAAGTACGCGTAAGATTCGGTAGTTTCACGGTTAGTAGTCTTATGAAAACATATTCACCTGTTTTAAACATTGTAACAATTTTTATCTATATCATTTGCAAAGAACTTTTGTGTTTTTACCTATATAAGTAAGTATTAGTAAGATTAATAGTATTTACATGTTCATGTGCGTGTACGTGTGTGTATAGTACATATTTTACTGTGATATCCTTCTATTTTTTTTTATGTTTTGACGAGGTTTTGAGTTTGATATTAAATGTTTTTTTTTTATTCATTTGCTTATTATCTGTTTCCAAAATGTTGTACAATGAAATATTTTCGTGTAGATCAGTTTTTTGTAACATTTTGTTATTTGCTTCATTACTTTTTATTAGATTAGTTTTAGAGAAATTAGGAAAAAACCGTGAGGACAGAATTAGGGCAAGGGCAATTTACCGCGGAGCCCCACGGCTCGCAGTGCCCATAAGCCCTAAAGCCCTTATTTGAATGCACATTTTCGTGCTGAGCCGTAGCAGTGCGCCTCTACATCGCGATTACGCTAAAATCTCCCATCGCCATTTAAAGAGACCATCCTGGGAGACTAAATAGAAAATAGAACGTAAAAAAAACACAGAACTTTCTGATGGGAGCCGACAGATGACGAACATTTTGCGCAAGACCCCAAATCAAATTCAATTGATATGTCACTTACACTTGACATTTTTTTGCTCGTGTACAGAAATTTTCATTGAAACTCACAAACAGTAAATACAAAGTATTTTAGTAATGAATCGTAGTCGAGCAAAACAAGGTCGAGTGTGAATAGTTTAAGTATGAGGTTATAACATTTCAAATAAATAAAAATAATACATTGCAATTTCGAGTTAGCTTTTTGTGATTTTTCGACGTTGACAAGTTCGCCGTCATCAGTCGGCTCCATCCAGCTAGAAAATGTTATATACATCTTTGTTTTTGTACCATGTGATGGAAACCGATTTAAATACAGTCTTTCCGGATGGCGATCCATCCATTGAATGGGAAATTTTAGCACAATCACACGTCTGCTGATCTGCGACAGCCAAAAAGTCTACGTTTTCTACTTATTTGAAAAATGTCTTTATGTTTATACAAGATATTCCACCTGTGTTAGTGTTTGTAGTTAAATTTCTCAAGGCACACCCTGTATATTGAGCATTTGCTGCTATAGTCAGAATTTTAGCGTGGGTTTTATTATAATATCATTTATTCAGTGCGAACTTTGAGGTCGCCGGCGAAGGGGCCTTCTTTCATATTAACGTATTCGTGTATCAAATAGACGGAATAAACAGTAATACCTAAGAACTTTATAAATAACAATAACAATACGTATTTCATTGAGATAGTCGGGCTGAGAAATAAAAGACAGCCAATAAAATCAACACAACTCGATTCCACTCAACTAAATTCAATAAGAATAAAATGTTTACCTCCGTGGTTGCACAAAGCTTTCTTGCGAAATAAGTACATTTTATCAATGGCACCCGGGAGTATATTTCCCTGTTTTTGTATTTGTATAGTAATAAAACATGTTGTTATTTATATTACTGCGTTTTGTATTGGAGATGCTACCGTTTTTCCGGGTTTGAGGAATTTTGATCTAGAAATTAAATTGCGAATGGTCGTTAGCTCCTAAAATAGAACGGGAACAATCTCCCTCCACGTAAGAGTTTTGTAAGACGGTTTAAGTCTATTCCTATTCATATCCCATGAGAACTAATTTACTGGATAAAAATAAGCCTATGTTAATCTTCATCCTTTCAAATAACTCTACGTCAAAAATCAAGTCGATTGATTGTTTAGTTAGGGCGTGAAGGAAGGACAAACAAACAAACACAACTTCGCGTTTATAATATCAGTATAGACTAGTAATAGTTGAGCTACCTGTAGATTGTTTGCAACAGTCTATAGTTAACTCAATTGATTTTATTGTAAATAATAATATTAATTTAATTCTATTAGGTATTTGATTGTAATTTTATTTTTTAATCAATAAAGGAATACGTTTGTATTTATTTCTACAGATTTGCTATCTTGTTCCGACATATGTATTTTTTTATGTGACCACCTAACGAAATTGAATTTACCTTCACCCCGGGGTGTATTTAGTCGACAGGTTTACCTGAATACAAACGTATTCTATGGCCCTAATAAATTTTATAGACCAAGTACCTACTGACCCATGGAATTTTGATTGCCGTGACGTTTATTAAAGGGGGTACGAACCTTTAAGCCCCCATACGAACGTACTTTCCAATTAATTTGGAAACAACACCATTTATTGCAATGAATTTTATTTGCGTAAATAGACATTAATAAGAGCGAAAGTAATAAAAACGTTTGGAAGTTAATTGAAATAATTTTTTGCTCTCATTTAACGATGATCATGGATTAAGAAAAGCAATACGGTGCTAACGTGGCTAAGTATTATCCGATTATGTAGGCAAAATTTCATGAGACATAGTTTCCAAATTAATGGAAAGTATGTTTTTATGGAAACTTAGAGGTAATAAGGGGTCAGCTGCCGTCAATACCCGGCGGTGTCCCCTTAAGGTTAAGGTTAAGGTAAGTGTACTCCCTTGTCCGCATTTGGACTCCTGTTGGTCCATTATGCGTTATTTATGCTAGCATAGCCAGCCTAACTCCGTCCAAAAGCGCAGAATCTTCCTGGGGTCTTCGCAGGCTTCGCGGAGTGACCTCGGCAAGTTGAGGATTTCGGTTCGTTGTGCTGTTATTCCCTCGCATTCCAGGATTACGTGGGCAGCTGATTCGTCGTCGCTGAGGCACCCTCTACAGAGAGGGCTGTCCGTCGCTCCGATGGTGAATAAGTGTTTGTTTAGTGCGCAGTGTCCTGTTAGTGTTCCCACCAGAATACGCAGGTCCGATCTGTTTAGGTTCAGTAGGCGTTTTGATAGCTTCGGTGATGTTGATGGAAGTGCCGATCTAGCTTGTTTGCAATCTAGCAGGCGCGTCCATCGTTCGTTTTGCGATTCTCTAGTACTGAGCCTAATCCATGTCTGGAGTAGTGAGAATGGCAGGGGTAGGAAAGGCGATGGACCTTCTGTGATTGTTTCCGATCCCCTCCGTGCCAGTTCATCAGCGGCATCATTTCCTAGAGATCCGCTATGTCCTTTAATCCATTGAAGGGTTATCCTGTTCTTGGTGGATATCCCTTCTAATGCTGAGTGACATTCGTATACGAGCCTGGAGTTGCAGGTGTTTCCTTCCAGAGCCCTGAGTATGGCAGCGCTGTCAGAGAAAATGCGTATGTTTTGGCCATTAATTCCTCTCTTCTGTACAGCTATAGCTGCCTGGGTTATTGCTGCACATTCGCACTGGAATATGGAGCTGTGTTTTCCTAGCGTTATTGATATATTAATATTGAGGTCCAATGAGTGAACCCCAGCACCCGTACCTATATTGGTTTTGGAGCCATCTGTATAGATTCTCACTTCGTGGATTCCGGATTCATCCCTTTGGCCCTCGTATAGTTGTATCTGGTAGTGTTTATCTATTATTGGTTTACTGAGGATTTTATCACAAGGGGCGGCTATGAGGGGTTCGTACGCTACGGCCCTGTCCATGATCTGAGCGTGTGGACTGCTTGTGATTCCCCAGAGACCCGTGTTGTGTAGTCTTAGAGCCGACATCGTAGCTTCTTGTTGTATGTACAGGTCTAATGGTGCTAAGTCTAGAATTATGTCTAGAGCAGCACCGGGAGTGGTTCTCATGCAGCCTGTAATCGCTGAACATGCCATTCTTTGGAAGCGCTGAAGTCTTGTTATCACGGTAGACAGTTCCGTTCTGGTCCACCAGACTATCGCTCCGTATGTTAGTGTTGGTCTAATGATAGCAGTGTATAGCCACATGGTTATTTTCGGTGAAAGTCCCCATGTTTTCCCTAGCATTCTGCTGCATTGGTAGAGAGTGGCGGTGGCACGTTGTAGTTTGTAGTCAAGATGTTTATTCCACAGCAATTTGCTATCTAGTATGACCCCTAGATACTTGACTTCCGTTTTTAGCTTTATCTCTGTATTAAACAGTTTAGGGAGTTTTAAGTTACCCAGATGCCGCTTGTTGGTGAACATTATTAGTTCCGTCTTTGTTGGATTTACTGAGAGTTCGTGGTCATCACACCATGTCTCAATGGTTTTAAAGGCGAGTTTCATCAGGTCACATAGTGTATTCTCGAAACAGCCGGTCGCCAGGATTGCGAGGTCATCCGCATATCCTACCGTGACCAGCCCGCGGCCGTTGAGCCTGCGTATTAGCTCGTCAACAACTATGTTCCATAGTAGGGGCGACAGAACGCCGCCCTGGGGGCATCCCCTGGCAACTACACCTCTTGTGGTTTCATTGATTGTGACTTGAATTGCTCTCATTCTAAGCATGTTGTTTATCCACTCAGCTAACGTCGGCGCGACACCATATCTAGTGAGAGCTCTGTATATGCTGGTGAATCTGGTCTTGTCAAAGGCTCCTTCAATGTCTATGAAGGCCGCCAATGTTGGTTGCTTTGACGATAATCCACCTCCTATACGTGAGATTACGCTATGTAGGGCAGATTCCGTCGATTTGCTTTTGCTGTAGGCATGTTGTTGCGGGTGAAGGGGGTTGTGAGAGAGTGTATTTTCTCTAATTTCCCTGTCACAAAGCCTTTCTAGTGTTTTCAGAAGAAATGACGTCAAGCTTATAGGCCGAAATGATTTCGGTTGGGTGTAGTCACTTCTTCCCGGTTTCGGTATGAATACTACCTTCACTTCCCTCCATTTGTGCGGTATATATTTGTAGGCGATACATGCTCTGAATAGTCTAACCAGATATTCGGCGAGTATGCCACTGCACCATCTAAGCATACCTGGAAAGATCCCATCCAGTCCTGGTGCTTTGAAGGGAAGGAAGCTGTTGATTGCCCAGAGTACCTTCTCGCGGTTTATCATACTGTGGGCTGTTTTTCCAATCTAGGTCAGTAGGCGTTCGCTCTGATATTTCCTCCCATGTGTAAGTGTCTGTAACGTTACAACCTGGGAAGTGTGTGTTCAGTAGCACTTCGCTGGTTTCTGAATCTGATTTAGTGTAGGTGTTGTCAGGTTTGATAAGGCATCCGAGCGTGCTTTCAGGCACGTTAGCCAGTATGCTTCTTATACGGGTGGCCTGACTGTTGTTTTCAATGTTGGTACAGAACCTCTCCCAACATTCCATTTTTTTAAGGCGAATTTGCTTTTTGTAGGTTCTTTTCGCATTATAGTATTTCGCCCAGTCTTCGTCTTGTCTAGTGTTCATGGCTCTATTGAACAATTTCCTTACTTTGCGACGGAGTCTTTGCAGTTCAGGACCCCACCATCGTCTGTTCGTCCCATGCTTGGGCGCGACTAGGGGGCAGGATTGTTCATAGCTGTTGGTAAGAATTTGTGTTAGTTGATTTATGTAGTGGTCAATTTCCGCTACTGTTATGTGATCTGGTAGGTTAGGCTTGTCGGTAAATTCTGATTTGACTAATTGGAAGAATTTAGTCTTATCGGTCTTACGTGGGACGCGCCTAGGTTGTGGGTTCGGTAATGACAGTTCCATGCTGAACCTTATCCATCTGTGGTCTGAGCACGAGGCTTCGTTAGAAACATGCCAGTCCTTGATGGAGTAGGAAACCTGTATTGTCGATAATGTTAGGTCAATGATAGTCTGGGCTCTGGATGTTACAAAAGTAGGTTCGGAGCCCGTGTTCAGCAATAGGAGGTTAGTATAGATAAGATAATTTACCAATTGTGTCCCCTTAGGCTTACCCCGCACTGCGGTATCTCACCGCGCGGTTTTATCCTCAGGATTCTGTAATATATGGAAATTGTATGAAGCTATCCGCACTTACGCAAAAAAAATCCACGCGAAAATAATTCCTCAGCTAAATCTGTGTTTTGAATTATACGCAATTTTTTTCCAATGTGCGGAAAAAATATCTAGGCCCTAGATCAAGCAACGCAGTTAAAGTCCCCTAGATTCTAGGGATTTTTAACTGCGACATTTTTTTCAGTATATAAACTAAGAAACAGAAAAAGTTATTAGAAAGCAATTGAATATTTCAAAACAACCTAAACATAGATACCTTTTGCTTATCAAAAATATCTAAAACCGTTGAAAGAACAAACAGTACGTACAGAAATGGTAGTCTCAGCTGCGAAATTCGTAAAAACTGTCAAAAATCGCGAGAAATTTTATTCGCCGTTTTATCCGCGAACCTACACGAGGTTAGCGGACTATAATCAGAAAGTAAAAATAAATATTTAAATAGAAATCGCGCAAAGAAATTTCACAATACGAGTCTAGCCTACTTGACCTACATGAGCGAAGAGTTTTGGCTGAGCGGCCGTACAGACGGCCGCTAAAACGTCAGAACTTGACACTCCTCAGCCAAAACTCTCCGCTCATGTAGGTCAAGAACCCTCACCATAAATGAATCTTGTGGATGTAGATGTGTGTTCTATAGACTAGACGAAGACATGTCTTAGTTATAGTAAAGGCCTATTCAGACCAACGCGGTATTCGGTACCCAGATTCCAATCCGCACGCCCAACGTGAGTATTATGGGCACTACCCCCTATGAACATACATCCAAACTAAAATTTTGTAGTGTATTTACCCTTAACATCAAAAGTCAGTCAGATATCAAAATAATTTAAACGCCATCATTTAGTTTCAACTGAAATCAGTACAAAAATGTATATGCACGCTTTTTAAAAGCTTATATAATAAATAATGACTTCTTGTTATGAAATGTTTAGACTAATCTTGAGTTATGTATTTCTGAAACAAACGTATTATTGGCCTCTTCGGAGTATTGTTAGATAAAAAAAATCATAACATCAGTGAGAGTTTAGCATGTCTGTATTTGAAAATGTGGAGACGTTGTCGGATCCCTTGTATATCCGTCTCAGAGTTTCTAGTTATCTCTGACCTTCTTCTACCAGGGGCGTCAAGGTCCCCTCCCATGGGACCTAGAGGCGTAGTGCCATCCTTCTCACTATGAATGGCGGATGGGACACCATCTAAGATGGCATCATCTCGCCGAGTAGTGCCCTATTCAAGGGCCGGCTATTGTAGTATTAAAGCTTTCCGCCCAGTAGCGCCAATTATATGGTGTGTCAGAGAACTCCAGCTCTATCAGGCTGAGGTGAGGAGGGGCGTGTATTGAAATGCGAGCCGATGCTGTCCGTCGTGGAAGAGTTCCAACAATGTACCCATAGCCTGGACACTAGGCATGAGGAGGAACACACGTGGTGGATTTAGTCGGTAGAAACAACCTGACCTTATTTGTGGGTAAACCCGGGCCGGCAGATAAGATTTCCCCAAGTAAAAAATACAAGAAGTGATGGCACTTAGTGATCGTTACTTGTTCTGATAGAAGTCATTAACAGAAAAAGTAGTCTTTTTAAAATTGAGAAAAAAAAGTAAGTTTATACGTTACTCGTTTAGAAGTCTTTTAAAACCGTTAGTATTTTTTGTACCACAAGCTATGATGCAACAAAAGTAGTTTAGTGCAAATAATGATTTTGCTATTTAGTGAAAATGTGGCTAAGTCACACAGATGAGTTATGTATCAAAATAAAATTGGCAATTTGTTTTATTTCTACTGTTAAAATCTATTAACTTAAGGTAATTAATTTTATGAAACCAGATAGTTTTTTTTCAGCTGCTAGGAACTGAAGGATTTTCTGCGGGGAGAGGTCTCGTAGCTCGTCTGGGCCGAGCAGGTGCTTTCCCAGATAAGTACTACGTTTTTGCATCAGTGCTCCACACTCTCCTAGCAGATGGAGAGGCGTTTCGTCCGCCTCCTCACAGAATCTGCAAGATTTTGTGTCGCATAGCCCCAATTAGTTAGGGCTCTTGTTAAGATGCGAAGGTTCTCTCTGTTTAGCGCTAAGATATGGTTAGTGTACCGTTTATCGAAGGCTTTTATCAGTGATTTTAAGTGATCCATGCCAGAGGAGTTTTTCCAGAGCTTGGTTGATTCCTCGTAGCAGGAATTTAAGAGGGTTCTTAGAGCCAGACTTTTGGGAATGACACAAAACGGCTTGGGGCCAAACTGAGTCCCCTTTGCCCCGGAGCGCGCAAGTTCGTCAGCACACTCATTGCCGTTGATACCCGCGTGACCCGGTACCCATCTTAGGATAACTCTGTTGTACGAGCCTAGAGCGTTCAGGCGATACAAACAATCCTCAACTAACCTGGACGTGATAACCTTCGAATCCAGTGCTAGGAGGGCCGCCTGGCTGTCAGAGTTGATAAATATAGTTTGGTTGGTGTAGCGCTTTAGCAGATTTATGTCAGCACATTCGAGAATGGCGAATACCTCTGCTTGGAAGACGGAGGCGTAACTACCTAGGTTTATGCTACTGCTAAGCCTGGGTCGCTCTCCATACACTCCACAGCCTACTTCCAGTCCCATTTTGGAACCATCCGTGTACCAGTTAAGGCACCCGTCCTTACAGAGAAGCTGGCTGTTCGACCAGTCTTCTCTGGAGGGCAGTTCCACTGTGTAGTGTTTATCAAACACGTGGCGTGGAAGCATGACATCAGTTGTCATGCTCAGTATGGGTGATTCCAGAGTAGAGTCTTGCAGAGATCTCAGTTTCTGGGAGAACCAATTCCTTCGGCCCAGGGTGTTGGACCTATACATGCTGGTCTTTGCCTCCTTATGTATGTATAAGTGAAGTGGAGGTAGTCCCAGCAATGCGTTTAGTGCCAGCCCCGGGGAGGTGGACATGGCTCCCGTAGCCATAAGGCAAGCAGTCCTTTGTAGGCTATTTAATTTGGTGATTGCGGTCGACTGAAGGGCTTTGTCGTACCATACAATGGAAGCGTATGTAATTATCGGCCTCACAATGGCAGTGTACAGCCACAGGGCAATCCTGGGGTTAACACCCCAGTTGTCGCCCATTAGTCTGCCGCTAGCTCCTAGAGCCATCTTTGCTTTTTGCAAGACGTAGGCTAGGTGTGTGTTCCACGTCAGTTTCTGGTCGAAGGTAACGCCCAGGTATTTTACTTCAGTGGAAAATGTTATGATTTTACCGTTAAGTTTGGGATAAACAAGCTTGTCAAGCCTTCGTTTGTTTGTAAATGGTATAATCACAGTTTTGTCAGCGTTGACTGCGAGTTCACTGTTTCTGCACCAGTCGCTGACAGCGTTGAGAGCTCGCTGCATGATGTAGGAGATGGTGGATTGGCAGAATCCTCGTACGACGATCACAAGGTCATCTGCATAACCTTGCGCATCGATATTGAGGTCAGCCAGTCTACACAGGAGCTGATCAACAGCTAGGGTCCATAAAACAGGCGACAGCACTCCGCCTTGGGGACAGCCCCTAGCTGTGGATATCTCAATTGTTGTTTGGTGAAGGGCTATTTTTGCTCCCCTGTGTGAGAGCATAACCCTAACCCACCGGGTGGTGGTCGGGTCGACATTCTTGTTGATCAACCCGTTCACCAGCAGAGAGATAGGGGAGTTATCAAAAGCACCTTCAATGTCAAGGAATGCACAGAGAGCTATTTCCTTGTCCTCCATAGCCTTTTCCACTCTGTCAATCAGACTGCTCAGTGCCGTCTCTGTGGATTTACCTTTACGATAGGCATGTTGGCTATGGTGGATGGGAGATGCGACGAGCGCTACATCTCTTATATATCTATCTACCACCTTCTCCATCGTCTTGAGAAGAAATGAAGATAGGCTAATGGGTCTGAAGGACTTTGGCTGGCTGTAGTCCTTCTTACCAGCCTTAGGTATAAAGATAACTTTGACATTAGTCCATTGTTCTGGCACATATCCCCAGGCATATCGCCCTGAAGATTTTTACCAGATATGGAGTGAGGACGTCGATTCCTTGCTGTAGAAAAACAGGGAGAATCCCATCCTCACCACATGCTTTGTTTGTCTTGAATGAGTTTACGGCCCACCTCACCTGGCCCGGTCTTATGATCCTGGCCACTCTGTTCCAGTCCTCGTTCCGAGGCTTGTGGGGGTTGACAGGTGCCGGTACGTGCGTGTTTTTATGTCGCGAACCAGGGAAGTGGGTCGAGGCCAGCAACTCTAGGGTTTCCTTTTCGTTAGTTGTAAAGGAACCGTCCCCTCTCTTGAGGAGACCTATTTGATTAGTTTTGGCTTTGGAGAGCAGTTTGTGGAGTCTAGCACTTTGAGGCAAGCTTTTAATTTCCTCGCAGAGTTTCCTCCAAGATGCTCTCTTAGCCTTCCTAATTTCAACCAGATAGTTACACCCAAAAGAAAGTTATGTACTTTATTAACAAGCTTTAACTTCAAAGTTTCAAAAGCTACAAATTAGTGAGTTTAACAAAATGAAGAACACATCGAGATCGGTGTATTTAACTACGTTTAATACACAGTTGTTGCCATTAATTACTCCTAGCAGTAAGCAGACGATATAACCCTAGGAAAACAGTAGTAATATCAACCTATAGTATTATCTTAGTTGGGATTACTAGTTACTGATTTGGTAACATGAATTTTAGCCATTTGGTTTTTTCACAATGCTAAAAAAGCATTGAGTAACAGGATATTTGCGGTGAACCAATTTTGTGCACGTGAGAGTGAGTCACTTACAAGGACATAAATTATATTAATTAAAATCTGTACAAAGCACTGACTTTGCTTTGATGACAGTTCCGTCACTGGAAGGGAAAAAAAAGGAACCTGTAAAGGATCCCCTTGGTCGTCTGTCTGTCTGTCAGACGGACCCCTTTTTATTAGGAAAGTATCGAGTTAAAATTAAAATCAAATACACAGTCCGTAACTTCTTGGAACCGTGAAGTAAATCTAAACTTCTTAGTCAACGCCATCAAAAGTTACAGTCGCTCATGCCTGCATATTTTGAAATTCTAAGGAAGTCACATGCACACAAAACTTATGGGGCCGTTGACCCATGAAACCTTTCTTCTCTTTCTTTCTTGTCTTTTAGCAAAAATAAAGGAAAAAAAATTAAAGACAATAAATCTATAATTTACTACAAAAAAACATTTATTTTGGATTTCGCAACCTTTGACCCAGAATCGTATATTATTTGGTAAGATGCGAGGTCATATAACTATACGGAATACTCGGTGCGCGAGTTCGACTTACACTTGACTCTTACTTGTAACTGTGGGCTTCTACATCTCTGTCCTCATTGTATAAGCGCTTAGCAACAATCTCATAGAAAATGAGTCATCTCGATGACGAAGCGATATCTCGATATTATCGTAAAACCGAGCTTAGGGCTTTCTTTGTCGATTTGTACATCCCTAACATTGCTTGTCACATCCTCGGTTTACTCGCGGTGATAGTTTTGTCAGATTCTATAAACGGTGTCTTTACGTGGCGATATCACTGCGGCGTTAATTTCAATTGACACGTCGCGAGACACCTGCTTATGAAAGTGATCTCTACGGGATGCCTTCAGGGTAATAGATCGGGGGTGGTTAGAGTATCATCACTATCACATTATTATTCATATTTGATGCTTATTTATTAATGTGATAAATTGGAAGCATAAAAGACAACCCACGAGAATCACAACCACACCAAAAGTATAATTAACAAAATATGTCTTAATGAGATATATTAAAATATATCTCTAAAACACTAAATGTATAATTTTACCAATTAGATCTTGTATCTTTGTTGCTATGCCCGGTCCGGCTCCTATAAACGCGAAATCCTATGTCTATCCTTTTCACAAAAATTTGAGGTTGTAAAGGCCCGAACAGGCACCTCTCCAGGTACGCAGTAGGTATAAAGTACATACTCTCCTAACCAATATCGCTGACTGCACAACATAACAATCTCGTCCTTGACTTACCCTCCTATTAGTAGTACGACGTTGTCGGGGATTTTTTACAAATGCGTAATTTCCGACCGACCTTTTTTTGTGAACTGGCCATGTTTAGGTAAGTACTTAGCTAGTTCCTTACTTATTCTTTAGCTACTAAACTGTCCTATGTGTTTGCAAAAATGAAGAATATACACAGAAATTATACTAGCTGCGCCCTAAAGAGAATATGTTTGAAGACAGGCGAGTCTTTTTAGATATACCTAATATATACATATACGTGTATTACATTTAGTATAGAAAACTTTTTGTCAAATGTGTAGCAACACGGTATAACTGGAGACACTAGACAAACCTATGGTGTCTTATAAATAAAAATAGTATAAGTTTTTGATTAACAAAGAAATACAAATACAATACAAAAAATACTAGCTGCTCCCCGCGGCTTCGCCTGCGCTTTAAATGTATCCCATTCGAGTAAATATATATCATCTGACAGGCACTCTGGGTGGTCTGGTGATCGGTTCAGTAGTTTCACACAAATAAGCAAACTACGCACTGAGATAAGTAAAATTTTATACTATAAACAGGTTTATAAATAGTTATTATTGTCAAATAAGAAAAAAGATCTTATTGATTTTGCCCACTTAATTTTTTTAGGTTTAATAATAAGTGAAATTAACTAACATTTGGGTACCTACTGGGTTTTAAAATTGTAATATAAAAAAAAGCAAAGGTGTGTTTCGTGTTAAGTGCGAAGAGCACATTTATTCAACACCGTTGCCGTACAGCACAAAATGTGTATTCATTAATAAGGGTATAAAATCGTCATCTTTAGTACATTTTATTGTAACAATTCGGCTTCCTACGAACTGTCGGTCATCTCAATAAATAAATAAGTAAATATTGCTTGACAATTCACACAGCATTATCTAGCCCTAAGCTAAGCAGAGCTAGTGTTATGGTCAATTTAAAATGCATCTAAATCTTACGAGTTAAAGCCCATATTTGTATGCACATTTTTGTGTAACGCTGCGGCCCTGATTAATGAAAACCTTTATACTCTACAACAGCCATGATTTTTTTATCATTATATGGACCCAACGTTTAGGATTGAACAAATAATAATGCACCGAACGTTCTCCAGTTTATAAATCCTAAGTAAATACGGATTGGAGTGCACTCAACCCTCCTATTCTCCTTTTATTCGTATTTCGTTAAACCAGCCAGCAACGTGCGTGCCTAATTGGCTGATACTTTTCCGATTGACGTTTTGCTTTCCTTTCTGATTTTTGCTTTATAGTTTCGATTTTAATTTTTAACTACTTTTTTTTCGTCGTAGTTGACAATTGCTGGCGTAAACGAAAGCAATTAATATTAAAGCATAAAGCGAAAGGTATCCATGCAGCAGTATAAAAAAATGGTTACCTGCTGATACCACATAATGCTGCTATCACATAATAGATAGATAGAAAGATAGAAAATTCTTTATTGCACACTTAAAGCTAAAAAAAAAAAAAAACAATTTACACGTAAAACAATTATATCATAAGTGACAATTGGCGGTCTTATCGCTCATACATAATCATATCTAAGACCATCGGGTGAACCATATTGCTTAGATTAGACCGATAAATAATAAAAGATTGGTATGAACATATACCATCTAATATGGTTAGCTAAAGAATATTTGAGAGGGCACATTCTTAAATTAAGCTCATATCTTTTAAATTGGCAAAAAATAGATATTTATTTTATTTTGTTGTTATACCTGCAAGGGAAATACATCATCTGTGAAAATTTCAACTGTCTAACTATCACGGTTTATGAGATACAGCCAGGTGACAGACACTCAGACTGACAGACGGATGGACAGCGGAGTCTTAGTAATAGGGTCCCGTTTTATCTTTTTTGTACGGAAACCTAAAAATGGAAGAATGCATCGCACATTTGGTTCTGGTTGCTTTTTGTGTATAGTAAAAATATGTATTTAAGTATTGTATTCTATTATGCATATCAGTTATCTATAGTTCCCATACCACAGGCTCAGCTTTGCTTGGGGCTAGATAATGCTGTGTGAATTGTCCAGTATAACATATTTATTTATTTTAATCCAACGTTTTTTCCATCATTTCATCTTTAGCAGCCCGGCAACCTGTCTCGTGAGTGTCGTAGTCAATGATAAATCATTACCTACCTCAGCACAACGTCATGTACTTACAATTAATTTTATTTAAAACGTCCAGCAGTGGGCTAATATAGGCTGATGATGATGATGGCACGTTGAGCTTGCCGCAAACCAGCAGCAATAGCGCTCGCTTTAAAGGGCTACTATAGGACGCCATTTTGTGAAAATGATAGGCATAGGATTTCACGTTGAGTACTGTTCAAGTAATCAAATATTTATTTTGGCGAATCTGTTACCCCTTTGCTTTATTTTACGATATAAAAATTATATTCGTTCGGGTAAGAAGGCAAATATGATACCAGATTTAAATGTTTTAGGTTTTCTTTTCATTAAACTTATTGAACTAATTACAAAACTATCTTAGCACTTTTGTACAGAATGTAATGGAATGTTAGGTTAGTATGAGTATAAGAATCCTAGATTTTATTATGGTCTCAAAGATTATCGAAATATAGATTTTTTCGAAATACCAGCCTTATAAGGCTGTGGTATGCGTGAAACTAGCGGCGTCTCCTATTTATTTAATATTATTACTACGTTGAATAAAGGAACTTTCAAAAATTCATCGTACAGTTTGTGATAGGTACCTATTTTATGCATTTTTTAGGCCTCTTTAATAGTTTTATTCACCGCCTTAAGCTAGGAACACGATCAAACGGCTCAGGGCTCAGCCAACGTTGCGTTAATACTGTAGACGACGTTGTTACTGCAAGTTAATTAAAGTTTACATCTATGTATATTAATATTATAAATACGAAAAAGTGTTTGTTTGTATGTTTCTTTGTCTTGACTTGAATGAATTAGTTGAAAGGATGGAGAGTAGCATAGGCTATTTATCATCGAACACATCAGTTTCCAGGGGATAGTAATAACCTTAAGTAACGCGTGCGAAGCTGTGGGCAGTAGCTTGTATGTTATAAAGTTTGTTGTGAATGTGTCTTCATTGTCGACCGATGTGGCGCGGTGGGCGAAGGTCTGCCTGCGACGCAGAAGGTTGCGGGTTCGATTCCCGCCTCGGGACAAATGTGTGTACGATTTGCAGACATTTGTTCAGGGTGTTCTGGTCGTTTTCTATATATAATAAAAAAATATCTATCTATGTATTGTAATATATTATGTATATCAGTTATCTAGTACCCATAACACAAGCTCTGCTAAGCTTGGGGCTAGATAATGCTGTGTAAATTGTCCAGCATTATTTATTTATTTATTATGTCGACAGGATAGACCACCGTCACTTTGTCACAGTCTTGTGAGCACAAACTGCAAAGCTGATATTATTTGACGAAGTGCACACCCCAGCTTTTCTATATCACACTTATTATTATATATAACATATATATATATATTATATTTAATATAATATATACATATATTTAATATAACCCCTTAGCTTTTCTATATCACACTTATAGTATAAATGCGAAAGTTTGGATGGATAGATGGATGTTTGTTGCTCAATCACGCCAAAGTGGCTGAACGGATCTGGATGGAATTTGGCACAGAGATAGACTATAGTCTAGAATATCACATAAGCTATTATAGTCTAGAATAGCACATAAGCTTTTATATTTTATCCCCGAATTCTCACAGGAAATACGTGGGCGTAACCGCGAGGCGCTGCTAGCAAGTACATAAACAAAAGTATCAAAGATTCTAGTATACCTACCTCGGAACGTAGGATCTTTGAAAAGTGTCAGAATTTCAACTTTAATGAGCAGCGAAAATTGAAACCTTAGAACTCTATTGTAACTCTTTATAGTAACTGACTAGATATTTCTTACTAATTAAGGAATATCTAGAAATTTCTGAGTAATTTGCGGTGAAAATGATCTCTGATAATTAGATAAATCTTTTGTATTAAATATTCAAAATATGAATTCACGAATAACGCCTGAAGGTTGTTATTTTAGATTCGTTATCATATTTAATTTTTATGTACTACGTATAACAAAATATTTTGTTTTTTTTAAAACAACTAAAAGCTGACTCCAAGTTCCTTAGTATTCACACATTTTTTAAGTTTACTTATACCTCGAGAATATTTTTTACATTAATTACCATATAAAAATCCAAATGGCGAAAGAATTTTCTATTCCAGTCCATGATAGACGAAGAAATCATAAAAATTTATCCAGCCGAACATTATAGCCTCCTCCTCTTTTTTTTCACTTTTTGACCGATGTAAAAAAAGTAGTTCTCATCGAACTTTGAAGACGCGTACTTGCTGACGATAAAAAAGAATTAAGTTCCACAGCGGGAATCGAAAACTGCTACTTTATTCCCTTCCTTAAAATTATGCGCTAGCTAGACATATTGACAAAACACTGAGTAGGCTGCCTACCATATTCAGACTTCCTATCCTACGGTCTTATCGTTTTATAAACTCTAAACACAATTTCAAATTTATTTCTATAAACTACGTCTCGCTAAGAAGACGCCTAAATGATATTGCGGCGCACCTAGCGCTTGAAGGATTACCGGAAATTGCATCTCAAAGGGTTGCCAGAAGACTACCTGTGGAGACTCACGCCTTGATCTTTTTTATAATCTTAATAATACAGCGTTGTAGTAGATTTTATTGCAACTTCTAGACGCTGGAGACGTGACTTGCTCTCTTTATCCCATTATTAGGTATATAAATTCGATGAAGCAGGCCTTATAATCTCTCAATTACATAATCACCTACGATAGTATGAGATTAAAAGCCAAAAATGGGTGTTTTTGTTACTTCTTCAAATCGAAATACTGAATATGTCGGATAACATTATAACTATTTGCCTCCGCGACCTGCTTGAGCTAGGTCTGACCTCTAATTCCTGCGAGTTCTGTAGCTTGGGGGCCTTTTTAGGGTTCTCCTTAGGCGATTCATCCACCGAACTTTTTCGCCATCTTTGGATCGGGGGGAGCGTTCGGTTCCCACCAGGAGAGTTAGGAGTGGCTCTGGGTTAATGAGGTCCTGAAGATCAAGCTATGGACCTGGGCAGAACTCTCGGTCATTTCCGAGAGCAACCTGCCCAAGCCTATGGTTGCGGTCACGTTTGTGCCCAGTATTGACGTCCAACTACTGAAGACACTAAATAAGGGGCATTACACTGACCTCTGGAAGGTTACTACGCAGCAGCAAGATCTGAGGGGAACGGGTATAATAGAGGGAACGGAAATAATAAAAAACTGGCGCAGTGCATCAGTTTTGCCATACTGGTATTGATATGGATCAGTTGACCTACCTGTAGATTGTTTGAAACAGTTTGCAGTTAGCTCAATTGTTTCGATCGTAAATACTAAATTTTAATTTAATTATACTATTTGATTGTAATTTCGTATGGTAATTAAGATCCTAAGTATCAAATATAGCTTACTATTTTTTTCACCGAACCATTATTATAAAGACAATAAAACCCGTTGGGGGCTACCTTAATTTTTTTTTAATCCATATATTATATTGAACAGGTGTATCAACGTTGTGACAAAATCTGCATTCTAAAATCGCCCGTAGTGCGTTTCCAAAAAACAAAGAAGAGAGTCCCCCATTGCATTAAACTCCAAACTGTTGTGGTTTTATTTATGCAAAAGCATCCGTCATCCGTAAAAGCTGAAACCTGTACTAAATAACGAATGGCTCGTTGAAAGAATGATAATGTATTATAAAGATGGTAGGTAAGCACCACAACTGTTAATGATCGCCTTCACCTTTGCTAACAAGACTGATTTGTTCTGACTTGAGCTAGGTTATCACTTAATCTAACTTGGGTTTTAGCTACATTCATAATTAATCTTACATCTCGGAAGTCCATTTTATTTGTTACCTACTATAAATAAGAAAAACTAACAAATCACCCGTAACTTTTAATCCGAATGCTGGGATTAGAGAAATTGAAATATTTGAGTTCTACGTATAGTGAAATTATAATGTCGTTTAGAATTTACGCAGTTCGTTTAGTCAGTCTAGTCATTAGAATAATCTATATAATTTTCCTCGTTTTGTTATCGTTACAAATACAGATTGGATAAAATTATTCTACTTGTTTTTGGTAAGCAGGTTTCAGATGATTGATACATTACATCAAAGAGTAAGAACGCCCAAGCTACTTATTCTAAGCATTACATATTTTATCAATTACGTACGTTCAAACGAAGGGTTAGCAAATTTTAAGTGCACCTATAATGTGAAATTTGACGAACGTGGACTTTTTTCAGATATGTTTTAAAAAAAATCACCATTCAATTATTGACTTCGTAGTCAACGCAAACATGCACGCATTCGTGCATAACTAGCGACTGGTTCACAGTGAGTGATCCCATAAATGTTGATTAAAGGTAGGAACACACGTGCTCGTGCCGTGCCTAGCCTAGATTGGGTAGCAAATAATCATAGAATCATCGACCCACCAAAGAGCTTGCACATTTTTCAGCTTATCACTTTTATACATATATGCTATTAATTCATAATACCATATAATATTACATTGACAAAGCGTTTTTTCACTTGCACGCATGGTGCCGTCAGTCGGGAAAAAATATGTATGAAATCAGTGCCGTTGTCCTTTTGACGGTGACTTGGCTTACACGTGATACACTCGGTATAAGCTGAATTAATAGATTCAGATCCACCTAGAGTCTACTTAACTATCTAGCTAGACTAACCAGTATAAGCTGGGTGCAGCCGATACGTTTTACCTTTGAGCCTATGCGAGAGGTACTTGAAATCATGTCAGTCCCGAGCCTTTGTTGTTCGGAAAGCAATCACGGACCAGGCAGGCGTGGCTCTATTGAAAACCTCCGTATACGTAGGTAACAAACAAATCGCTCATTATTTGACCTATTTTTGATGAACGAATCTTTCCTATCAGAGATTCGAAGTCGGTAAGGCGGAATAGTTGTCAGGAAGCTGTAGGTAATCATCTATTGTGTTGTGATAGAAGTATGAAAATAAAATAAAACTCAGAGCGGAAGAAGGTGTAGTTTTCATGATCCGCTCGGCCTGAAGAAACTCCGCGGAAATTTGGCCATATTTCTCTAAAACGAATCTAAAATAAGTAATGAAACTAATCACAAAATAAGTCCATGTATCTGATCTACAAAATAAAATTATACCTAATATAATTTTTTCAATATTTTGTGTAGTTTTACGTATCCGTGAATTTCATTTGCGTGGACTTCAGAAATAAACAGCGAATTTTAGTTTCCATGCAAACTGTCGCCGCCAAAGTTTTACAAACAATCCTTTACTATTTTAAAGTTAGTATGCGAAAGACTATGAATCCCATTTCCTCTTCCTTACAATGTTTATTTCCAAAAATAGGCTTTTATTGGCTTGATGTTATTAAAGACACACAATTTCAGCCTCGAAACTTCAAGCCCCATTTTAATTTTTATTGTACTAATGAAAATAAATCGCAAGACAGCAATCAATTTCTAAATTAATCCTTAGCAGAAAGTAAATCCGCTGGTGAAAAAATATAGGTTGTCATATTTTTTTGGAAAATCTTTCAGTTCGATTTCCTGAATAAGTATTGGAAAAGTAAAAAAATATTAAACAAAAATATAAATAAATAACGCTGGACAAAATATGTAGTTTCTTTGTGTTTCACTATTGCGCACCCTCAACCTTAACAGCCTGTAATGGTCCACTGCTAGACGCAGGTCTAACCCTGATTTTTTTATCTCAGGAGGCTAATGCCTATAATCCGAGAGTTGGTTTGGTGCAAGTTTTCAGCCATAAGCGTCAAACACACTCGTTTGAATATGCGTGAGCTAATTGATAGCATCAGAAAATGCTGTCAATTTAAAATACATCCATACGTTACGAGTTACGTTAACTCGTATTCAAATGCATTTTGTGCTGTAACGGTGGTTTTCAGGTGCGACCTCAAACTTTAAAGCCAACTGAAACTGAATATGAAGCTCTGCGTATTTTGATTTTTCCATTTTATATTTTTATGTACGATTTTGACTTTTAAATTGTTAGAGTTATCGAGTAACCACAGCGTCTGCTCTATAAATCGATTACGACATAGGTTATTCGTAACAAATTGACAAGGTTATAAGTTTTAGGCTATCAAATTAAAATGGACTCTGGAACTGTTCGATTTCTTCTCTTTCTAGTCACTCTTGACAGAGTGTAGCGACTGGGCAGGATAAGTACACACAGGATAACATTTCACTGGGTACTTGCACGGATTCTAAGTTTTTCCCTTGTGATCTATGAGCGTACCAAATCTAATTCAAACACGACAATCATAGAGCTAAAACACGCTCACTCAACAGTTCTCCTTCTTTCGAAGGCAAAAACAAATCAATGTATTTGTGAGTTGTATTATTATAACTTCACTGCTTTCAGGCATACGAGCATATAAATACATAACGGAAAATGAGACGCTTTTGTCTCATATTTTTGGTTACACCTCGTTTGTGTCTACTACAAATCTAAGTCGTTTACGTAAAGACGCCAGTAATTCTCAATCACATAAATCGCGTAATTTTATAGTGTTTAATGGTTCTAAGCCAGGTAGAGAAGCGCGCTTCACTCTTTCATAAAGGTTGTATAAAATAAATAGCTTTGTTTAATATAATTAAAATTGCTGCGTCGTAGCAGTTAGGTACTACGCCGTAACAATTGGGTGCTACGCCGTAGCGTTTCGGCAACTAAAAGACATTGCATACTGCTAACCGCATCGTTCCCGGATACCTCCATCTATAATTGTGCTGACCGCACGCTATCCACGTACTGTCCACGTAAAAATAGCTAGTAGCAAAATCACTGTTCACGCACGATCGGCAATGGGCCGTATGATAGAGCTACTTGCTTGATCCGAGTGGACTGCGCGGTTACAGCGCGCGGTTTACTCGCTCGGTGTTAACCAAGGCGCTAGCCAATGTATATTATAAGTTTTTTTTAGTTACAAATAAACGCTTTAAACTAAACTAAACCAATGATGATCAGGACCAACGAGTGACTAGGTTGCAGCAATGCTGATTGGCGTATCAAGAAGCTAGTTTGCTACAAGCTTGCCAATTGCTGCAACCACAATTGCTTTTATTTTATGCTATCACTGTAAAACTTATAAGTATAGCGACTTACGGTTACACGAGTCGCTTATCTTTCCATACAAGCGAGGAAGGGTAACGACTACTTCACTGTTGACCATCCAAAACTAAAGATAATATCAATTTATCTCGTCATTATTTAAGTTTGTATACACCCAAAACAGACTTTCGTATTTCAACACTGCATTGAGCCCAACTTTTGTCAAAAATCAAATATAATTTACGGAGAAAGATAACTCTCAAAAAAGCCTGTACAAAGTTTACGTTATCATATTAAATTTCTTAAATGCACTGAATAGTTTTCCTTTAATAACCCCTGTGCTAAAAGTATGTTGTGCTTAAAATCTTGAATAGTTAACCCTTTAGGATAGTATCTGAATACTTATTTATGTGCTGTCCGTAAACCTACAACTACCTTTATCCATGAAAGTGTATGTTTACTCTAAAAGATATCGAACCAGCAGCATCAGTTTTCCTGTTTTTAAACCAACACGGGTTCAGGAAATGCAAATACTACAGTAAAAACATGCTAGTGGACTCAAATAAACAGTTTTACTGTGCTCTGTATTCCGATCATAAAAGCGGCGCGCAAAAACAAGCATATTATTGATACAACAGGAAGTAGCTCCCCGGATGTTGGGGATTGCGCTCAGAGAGCTGGAATACTGAATAGTAAGTGTTACACAGGGTGTTTTGCCAAATCATGTAGGGAATTCAAAGCTTAGAGAACGTAGGTACATTTCGAACAAGATTAAGGATTTCCATCATTTGATGGAACTATTCAAGAGTTTATTATGATACATTGAAGCGTACAATGTGGTATTCAAACTTGATTTCTCAACTTCAAATGTGTATAATTATGATATTAATAAATAAGTAACTCTGAAATAATTACACAGCATCGTTTAGCACCAAACTAAGCAGAGCTGACAAATTTTTAATTTTAAATTTTTTGAAGCAATATTGTTATAATGATTTAGGGAGCTGAGCTTACGTTGAGATAGCGCGAGAAAATCATACCTAAAAACGAAGTAAAAAAACATTTTTTTAACAGCAAAAAATAATTACAACTAATATTTTCACTTACATTTATTTACTAAAAATCTAAAAAAACATTTTTAAACTTGTATCATAATTTATTCTGTTAAAATACCATTTCCTTTTTACTAGGAATCTTACCATTGGGTACGTTTGAATTCTTAAGTAAAAGGAGAGCTTTATTCAAAAGTTAAAACGTACAATCAAGTAGTTTGAACCCATTTACACAGCTTTAAGTTTCCCGCTTTATTTTCATTTGTATGGAAAAGGCAGTAACAATAAAGCAAGACCTTAATGAAGTTTGCGAGGCGCTGGCCAGCTGTCGCCCTGACTGCTATTGTTTTTGCACCACCACATACATGGCTACATAGTACTGCATAGCCTGCCTATGAAACCCGCAATCTCAGCCCCAATTTTATAAAAGCTGGTTAGTAGAAAACAAGCTATTAAATAAATAAATGAAAAAAACTTAATAGCCTTGTTCACATGTTAACCAGGACGTAGCTACCCTCGGTTTTACATAAAGGATGTTTACACGTTCTTCAATAACTACTTATTCATCTACATATTGGCCGAAAGATCTTAATGAAAAAAACAAACATAGGACTATAAGGACAAAAAATAAACATAACCGTCACTAGGCTAGATGATGCTGTAGAAATTGTCCAGCATTATATCGTGAGCTGTTCCGAATTTTTTAGTGTAGTTAAAAGTACTTAAAATATGGAAAAAGTTTATAAGGACTTTTCAAAATCGTCACCTCTATCCCCAATGCACTTATGTGTTCGGCTGAAGCCGCTTTTGAAACATAAAAAATATATACTGCGGGTCATTTAAGAGAGATTTTTGCTCTTCGGTGAGAGAATAAGCTAACCGTAGTGAAGAAAACGTCCTAACTTTGAGATGTTCATGCAGGATGGCGGAAGCAACCTGTCATCTAATTTTCAGTTCAGTCTGAATCGATGTTTAAATGAATGTGTCTATCATCGATATATATGTATATGAGGTGTCTATCTATCGCATAGCCAGTATTCTTATGACGTTTAAAGTATTACTGCAGTTGTAGGTCGGTTTAAATTCACGAAAACAATAAGTAACTTTTACAAATGCAGGAACCGACTCCTTAAATGCAATTTGTAAATTTTCATCTTACGATTTGCATATAATCATAAAAAATACAATGATCCTAGGATCCTACGCTTCGTAGAATCTATAGGAAGTCAAAGATCCTGAAAAAGTCATGGCACACAGAGCTTTCCGTGAGACGTCCATTGTTGCAAACAAAAGAAGAGTAACAGATTATCTTTAAAAATATTCTACATGATGTCAATGATTTTGACCAAGGAGATTTGTATTAAATTTGCCGTCACTTCAAAATAAGTTCAAGAAAAATAAAGATTGTTTTAATTCTGTGGCTAACAATTATCGGAAAAAAATTAAAGCTAAGGTTTTGAATGTGTTGTATGTTCTTAGGCTGTAGATGATAATGTTAAGAGTATAATGTACTCGTATCAATGCTTCATACCTAGTTTAACATTATAACAGTGTATCTATTATTACAGTGTGTAAGAGATAAGGTCGCACTTACTTTGAAGAAGTTTTAATTGTTCAGTTCATTAGTCAACAGCTGGACATAGGCCTCCCCTACTGACCGCCATAGCGCCCAGTCTTCAGCTTGCCGCATCCAGCATCTGCCAGCAGTCTTTTGCAAATCATCCCACCTGGTCCGAGGGCGTCCTAAACTACGTTTGCCGTGTCGCGGTCTCCACTCTAGAACACGTTTACCCCAGCGGTTGCCACTTCAGGTTTCTAATTCTTTTTAACAAAAGAAAATTTTCTTACTTGACTCAGTTCCAGATACCCTGTTTTGTGGGCTGAGGGTCTACGTAAGAAGTACTTTTTAACACATGGGCATATTGGACCTTACATGTGATACAAATTTAGACTAATTGGAGAATTGTGCAGGTAGCTTTGAGATAGAACAGGGCATGCGTTAAGGTTACGTTATCCGCCTACGTTGCGGATATCTACGCTATAGACTAGGCTAGGCTTTTCCAGCTCAAAAGGTGCACGTCACGTAACTAAATATTACACGGTGATCGTTTGACGTTTATTTTTCAGCTCAATCCGTTTTCGTAGTGCTTTGAGCACGACCTCCTATTTACCTAGGTCATGTTGAAGCAAAGGCAGTTTAAGAAAGATGTATAAATATAGATCAAGAGATGCTGAACAATTTACACAACATTATCTAGCCCCACGCTAATCAGAGCATAGATAGAGATAGAGGTAATAGATAACTGATATGTACACAATATATTAAAGATATTTTTCATTATACATAGAAAACAATTAGAGCGCCCTGAACAAATATTTGCAGATAGGACAAATATTTAGGTTTTTTTGTTATTATGCTTACCCCGCATTTTGGGTATTTTTAGCACAAATATTTGTCCCGAGGCTGAAATCGAACCCTCAACCACCTGCTTCGCAGGCGGACCTTCGCCCACCACGCCACAGAGGTCGTCATATTTCAATCAGATTGAACATACATTTACTTTTTTATCACGCCAAATATCATAACTATGGAAGTTATGTTATTTGCTTATAAGCTTAAAGACTGAAAACACAGAGGTATCTCCTCGTGGCTGTTCGTTAAAAATAAGGGCCAAGAAAATTTAAGTGAATTACAAATAGCCATCTACTGTAGCTAAATTGTCTGGAAAACACTGTTTTTCTGACCTGACCTTTAGGTTGCTAGGTACGTTACCTAGCAACCTAAAGGTCAGGTCAGAAAAACCCCTTTCAATTACAATAACTAGCGTTGTTTGTCTGACTACACGTGCTTTTCCCAAACTAGGGGTTTTCTTGCCCACCACACTTGAAGGGTATATTGTTTTCGCAGTAGAGGTGTTAAAATACACATTGAACTGGCGACTCCTCATCTGGTAGGTTCCATTGAAAGTTGCTACGAACATCAATTATAAGAATTATGTAATGTAAAATAGAAGAATAATCAGTTTCTTTATTATTATTAATTTTGCAGATGAATTTTATTTATCTTGTAGGCATTCAGTGAACGATTTAATATAAGTATAGAATCTAGAAATTCTCATACTTGAATATACAGCGAATCGTATTTATGCACCATTGTGAAATTCCCATCTCTTCCTACGCATCATTATACGATGAGAAGAAGAGAATTACCCTTAGCTAGTGCAATGAATGTAGTTATTAATAGATTTGTATCCAAGGCGTATTTATAAATTTCCTTTGAAAAAGCTATCGAGAGCGTAGAGAGAGGGCGACACAAAAGGCATCGTTACTGGCGACGAAAGGAGGACTTACTCAAGTATTTCCCATTTAGTTTAATTGGTACAAGATTTAAATGAATCGCCAGCTCGCATATTAAAGGTATATTTACGAGCATTGCTTTAAACAGCTTATACCCCAGTCCCCAGTCACGACTTCAATTTATAAAAACATCCCTTTGTTTGCCATATGAAGACTCAAGGTCCGTTTGAATCTCTAGAGAAAAAAGTTTATATGATATCGTAGAGCGAGCGGACTATCAGTCTTCCATGAACTAGGCTTTTTCAATTGGTATGCACTCGACACAAAAGGGTGACGAACTTTCTCCATATTCCAACATTGAAATCTGATAAAGTCTTTTATTGTCTTTTAGGAAAAATATCGGTGTTATTATGAAAGTTACGATATTCCATCAACATGCTACATTATGTGAGTACACATTCATGCTACATTAGGCACAGCCGACTCACCTACAAATCTGATTTTCGTCGTTTCCTTTTGGCAAAGTGATTCTACTCTAATTTTGCGCGCGGCTTTGCCTTTTTTATGAACTTACGTAGATGATCTAGATAGTTTTTAATACGGCTTGTATTTCGCTAATTTAGCTTTGTTTAAATGTGATTTTCTGGCGTAATTCTTTGATGCAGCTTGCAAGTGTTGAACGCATCGAGTCGAAGAACTTTACTTACTTAGGTACTTTCGGAATGTAATGATACACTATTTTTCCTCATTCCCTCGGTAAAGTTAGTAAAAGAGATTAAGGTAGACCCACAAAATATCTATTTAACGATATCGTTCCTGCCTGTAGTATGATGAGAGAATGTTTTTCTTCCTCGGAACCTCATAACAATGATAGCATTAACTTGTTTGCGACAAAAATTCGCACCAGGATAGTTTTTTTGTTCCTAAGTCCAAAGTTAAGGGGCATAAAAATCTGTAATTGCTGAAAATTTCGATAAAAAGTTCGAATATGTTCACAAAATTTAGATTGCTGTTGACTTTTGAATGGAAATATAAAAGTGAGCTAAGGCGCCTGGATATTTACGAACACAGACGTTTTGGCACGTTCACCTCAACAGCGATTGAATTGCTCCAGCTTGAATGTACAATTTGTTCAGGCGTAGAATATTTTTAGCTTTTCAATATAGATTGATATGAAAATATTCAAACTTAGCTTATATTCTAGCTGTTTGAAAACTAAAAGCTTCTAGCTGTTTGGAAACGTTTTGGATATTCTAGGAATATTAATCATTGCTGAAAATGAAACACTGCAGATTTGGCGATATGGTCAAACGATGAAAGTCGAGTGAATTGCTCTGGGAAATTGCAATACACATCAAATAAAGGTACGGGTACACTTTCCTAGCATATTCAGATAGAAGCTAAATTTAAAAATTTGCTCAAATTTCCCTCAGAGATGTATTAAAAATCAAGTTATTTTGTGGCAAAATAACAAACACCTTTACTAATTATTAAACATGCGAAAGTGTGTTTGTTTATTTGTCTTTCCTCCACTACAAAACAACCAATGGACTTGATTTTTGGCATAAAGTTAGTTGAAAGGATGGAGAGTAACATTGGCTTCCATACTTTTTATCCCATAAACAAGTTCCCTGGGGTAAAAACTGTATCAAAATGCGACAACCTTAAAATGTTCGATATAAACAACGCCTGCGAAGCCGCTGGCAGAAGCAAGACTACGAGTGATTCTCAAATCAAATTAAAAAATATATATCAGTGACCTTGATAATCATTAGTGTTTGATATTTAGGACTCTATCGAGAGAATGTAGCCCATGACCCTCCAACCTCCTAAAAAATTATGTCAGTTGTACTAAATACCCTCAACAATAATGAAGGCTTTCAAAAAGGCTTACACTGAAGACTCACGCTATCAGAACACATTTAAATATGATCTATATATTTAGGGCGGATATTTTTATTATATATTTTTATTTCTTTATCTAGCTAACAATATACACGTTACTTTGCAAATGCCAAATAACGAACGCATAGAATAATAAATACTATACATGAAGGCGCTGTCCTTCGTGTATAGTATTTATTATTTTATGCGCCCACACTCGTAGTAGTGTTTTAGAATATCGCTGTTTTTTTCTGTGATTTATTTTAATATTGGCATATTGGTAGATATGTTCTTATAGTGTTATACTATGGGTATGTAGCTAAAAAAATGACGTTGATGTGTCCACATATTTTACTCTACTCTATTTCGCAGTTTTTTTTTCAATAAATACAATTTGAAAACATACAATGGGCTTGGAACATTGTCTGCTGTGGTTGTAACTGATTTTGAGGTGGTCCTATAAAAATATTCCCATGCTATGACTATTATTTATCCCGTAAAACTCAAAAAAACTATCATAATGTTTGGGCGGAATCACGATTACTTACAATTTTTTTCATATCTCCGCCAATCGTTAATCGATTTTGGTGATGTAGCGTTATTCTAAACATCGTAAAAATAAGTTTCATCCTCGAGGAATTTACAAGTGCGCCATAAAACGTATTTAAAACATTCATTAATTGTTTCCACGGCAACGAGCGTAAATGTCCATCACACATCTCATCAAAGGTGAATTATTATTAAAATAATAAATAATAATACAAGTATTATTATTTCAGAGCATCAAAGTAAATTAGAATCAAATTTTAACTAGATTTCGCCACTTGAAAAGTTTGATAGCGCTATCGAAGTGGGTTAAAACTACTTCCAAAGCCATTTTCATTTTGCGGTAACTTAGAGTCGGTTTTTAATTCTTTTAAACAAGCTTAGTTATGCTTCAGTTCCTTCTAGAAAGGGTTATTTGAATAAATATTTTATTATTAAATTATATTTGATATTATACTTGAAATTAATGGTTATACACATTTTATAAAGTTTCTTTCATTTGTTGTATTAAACTTGATGTCCCCCTGAAAGCAACACTGCCGCACAAAACCCAAATGGGCAAAAAACCCAAATGGGCAAACAAATACAGGTTTTAAATAGTAACATTTATAAAATTAAAAGACAGACATCTCACAGACTACTCGTCACTGTAAAATATAAATAAATATAACGATATACGTTTTTCAATGTAGGTTTTGGTGCTGCATGATAGCAAGATTGGATTAATGTGCTCAGAGCTTTTCCTTGCCTAGGTTTCATCTCGGCCTCAACGTAATCGGATCGCTGCGAGTATCGTCGGTGATTCACAGAATATGTTATCAAATTCTCCTTTGATATGTTCTATGAGTTCGAAATGTAGGATGTTTGCAGTTAGCGAACACAAACTTATGTGATATGCAAGCGACAGTCGGTATGGGATACAATCCATGCGTATTGGAAGCTCTTGATGAAAGGGCCACCGAAAACTGTACGTCGATTGTATGCCACAATTCTGGAACAGAGGTTATTTTATGTTATGAAATGGTCAGATTTCAATTCATGTTTAGGATAATCGGAGGGAGTATATCAGCACCTCATCTTAAAATCAACAGTCTCGTGGAATTTGTAACATCCCAACTTTTCCCGTGATTGTCGTAGGAGGTGACTAAGGGACATACACCGAGGGGCGGGCAGCAGCGCCTCTTGCAGAATATATCTTACCACGGAACTGCGATCCTTCTCAAACCGCTTGCCCAGCGTGAAGATTATGGGCACTATCCCATTATGGGGGTAATCGCCTTACATCTCATGGGGCATGAGATGAAAGGCGATAACCAGGGGGAGGCCTGCGTCCAGCATAGACAATTACAGGCTGTTAATTCCCATTAACAACCAGGTAAGGGATACATGTAAGATTAAATAATCAAATTCAACTGTTACCTATTCTTCCTCTTTCGTAACTACAAGAGGGAAGAATAAAAAACCAACTGGTTTTATAAGTTCAGTTCAACCCAAGTAAATACGTACCGGTGAAGTTCGCAATTTCACCGGCTGCTGTGAGAATTTAAACAGTGTTATATTATTATTCAGAGAGTGGCATTATTGTAGGGGCTGGCCGCTGGTGGTAAACCTGTAACATTTCCTCCCGCCCGCCCAACGACGACGGCTATTTCGCTAAGCTTCAGACAGCATACTTTAAACAAAGGTCGAGTAAATGGGCTCGGCAATAAATTAGCTTCTCTATTCTCTTAATATAACGGCCGTTTATAATTTGCTTGAAATTTGGTTAAATTATAATAAAATAAATGGAGCAAAATTAAAATACGACTGAAATATAACGTACCTGAGGATTATTCAGTAATGGATGATTTACTATGAGAATACATTTGGCTTCATAATTAATAAGCTTGAGGAACAGATTGGAGCATTTTTATTCACTGAGAACTTTAAAACTTAAAATTAATTACAAACTCTTCAGCTCACCTCAATAGCCTACAACGGTCCACTGCTGGTCGCAGGCCTCCCCCTGATTTTCCATCTTATGAGGATATATATATATATCCCTTACAAACTAGCTGTTGGTAATTTAATACCTAATGACTATTTTTATTGTATTTAGGGGAATAGTACGTCCACCAGTGGAGTCTTTAAACTGGAGTTAAAACGAATGACCAGTTTTACAATCTTCGATGTTGCCGAAATCATCATTATGACTACTAATTGCATACCTTCAAGTCATACATACTAATGTATGACTTGCAACATTACACTCAAGTATTTTCACTTTATTATTATTAAAACTCTTCTTCTGCTATCCAATCTAGTTACAGTAAAAGCACTTAGGCCATGTCAATTACCTTTTTGGGCTCTGAGTCTGGTTGACAATAAGGAGACGCAACAACACGAGAGTTCGACTTTCTATGGGATTTGCATATTTACCTGTCTACGTTACCTGTCACGATAGAGTTGCTGTAATCCCATAGAAAATAAAACGTCAAGTGCAAGTTGGACTCGCGCATCAAGGGTTCCGTACAAACTTGCACTCAATTACTTTTTGAGTAATTACAACAAATTTACACTTTTTATATTTTTTCCTTTACTTGTGCTATTAAGACCTTGATTCTTGCTAAATTTCGTGGTTCTAGAGGTCAACGGGAAATACAGTGAAGTACTGTTATCTGTACATGTGAGGGGAAAAAGATAGGCTTAAACGGCCGTTACTTTTGATTGCGTTTTGTTTATATTGCGGCTCCAAGAAGTAACGAAATTAAGTATATGATGTTAGTCATTAATAGTCTAGGAGAAAAATTGAAAAAACTAAGAGAACAGATGGAACTTTGCACAATTATTTCTGGTATATATGTTAGCTTTTTTCATATTCAAAAAAGGGCATCTGCCTTGTTTCTTAGATTATCAAGTATTTTTTCAGAGCTTTATCGATAAAGATAACAGAAAAAAATTGTTTTAATGGAACCCAAATTTGCTCATTTCACGTCTATCGCCGCCGCCTTAAAAAGACGTCACTATCACGTCTCGAACCATCGACCAGACTCACGGCCCTGTTCATTATAGTTTCATCAGTGACGAGGTAACTTAATTGTCTACCATGTAAGCTTCATGAAAGCACAACACCTGCACAGGCCCAGTTTAATCTATTTACTGCCTATAAACGACAGCTTCTGTTGACGCTAGGGAAGCAGCTGTAATAAAATAGTATGGTAATGGTAGCTTTCAACGCAACGTTTTAATTGTGATATAAATCGTATCTTAATCTTATTACATATACAGCTTAACTTATTCATATAAACGTAGCCGGCAAAAACGGCTCAAAAATATTTTTTTTGCTCTAAATTTTTTCTAAAATTACATAAAAAATATCTCCACAAAATGAACGAGAAGGTAAGAATTAAGTAAGGATATAAAATAAATACATTCAAATAAAGTAATATTCCCTAAAAGATCGACACGATAGCACTGGTAAAAAGTATTTCGTCATTTTGGTAAAAAAGAAAACTATTTGAAATGACATCAGAGGCTGCGGTGGCCCTGCAAAGTCCAGTAGACTGCGAGCTAGATAAAGTTTTTCCAACCATCTCACGGAACTTTTCAGCCATCGATGTCTCAGTTACAAATAAAAAGGAGGACCTGGAAATCGTATCAGGTATTTTTCCTATCGTGGTTAATTAACTACTAAAATTTGTAGTGTCTAATCAATTAGGTAATTACAACTAATATTTAAACTTACATATATTTTCTAAAAATTTAAGCCGTCACCATAAGGCAGTGTGCCCAGAATGCTGGCAGCATTGCCAGGTTGAATGACAATGCTAATTCGTTGACCGAAATAAAAGTCAGCATTCCGATCACCTGTGGATACTATAAGGAGTTTTCAATCAATTAGCTATCAATAAGGTTAGGTATTACATTACCGACCGTCAAACTATCGTTAATTTTTCATCACTCACTCACTGACCGATCATGTAAATGTTCTAGCAGTTCTAGCAGCAAACGTGAAATATCAATATAGGTAGAATATAATTATATAAAAGTATAGGTAGAATTCATAACCAAACTGTTGTAATGAGAAAATTTTGACATCATCATTTTTAATTTAAATTACAGATTTTAATTTGAGAGAAAAAATTAGGAAATTCTAAAATCATCGAAAAAATTAACTATAAAGTTTGTTTCTCGTTTTTACTTCTAGCGTACCAAAAATCTTGAAATTTGAAATACATTCAAATGTATTCATTCTGTAAAGTTTTTTTTATCAGTACATAAGTAGATACTTACATAATACCTACAAAAATTTGTTGAGATCCGAACAAAAACATTAAAGTATGCCAAGTGTTGTCTCGTTTATTTAGACTAGGTATAAGATAAAAAAGCTTGGAATGACTTTTGCTCCAACTCGAAAATCAACAACTAATAGGCTAAAGGATTCTTGGTCGCTTCTTTACTTTAGTCTACATATCGATGCTACAGAAATAAAAAAAATCACTTTACATCCGTGTCAGTGCTTTATTTTAATTCGACGTTTTATTAATGTACATTTTTGTATTTATGGATATAAAGCATTTTTGATTGAAATCACGAGAATAGCTAGTCAGCCGCTATTACATACCTTTGACTATGAAGTTGGCAAATTACCTACTGGAATGTTTTAGTTATCTACTAGGTAATTTGCCAACAACATTGTCAAAGGCAATAAAATTGGTGACTTGGCTTTTGTGATCTCAACACTTTTTACGGTGCATGTATTACGAATTACGAGACGATATTTGGCGTAAATTTACTTTTACGATTTTGTTCTGATTTTATAATTTAGACGCCTTTGGCGTACGCATAACCAGTCCTAAAAATATGTAGTTGAATGATTTTATCAATGATGTAATAGACTATCCGAGATACGCTGATAGAGAGTACGAGTTTCGTGTTACACCGCTCGTCCCAATATTATGGTTTCTGAATCATTACGGTCCCTGGTCTAGTGATGTTCTATGCTGCCATGTATGCTCGGAGGCACCTCGATGAGTACTCCATTTTCGTCGACGGTCACAGGTACACTATTCTTCAGGCACACAAGCTGAAACCTGTCCCGCAGCTTCTCACGAAATCGTCAAAGCTGGTGCATGTAATGGGGCCGTCTATTTATTACCGTCTTGCACCTGCGATCATCGGCTCTAGTTCACCGCAACCCTTCATAAGCAAACTAAAGTTCTGGCATATTGAAACATGCTACCTACTATAAATTTTACTATCAATTTTTAAATTTATATAATTTTGAACATAATAATATTTTCATTGACAAATCAGTTTATATATTTTTTTGCAATATCTATTTACAATTGTATACAATGTCAATGTAAATTATATTTAAGAACTGATCTATATATCCCAAAACGTTAACTGAACTGATCTGAAAACTTCCCTCAGCACCGAGCTGCTCCACTGCTGACCCTTTAAAGCTGACCCTTTAAAGCCAACAACTCGACAAAGGTGAAAGGTAATCATGATATCAAAGCATCCATCTTGGCATCAGCCTTTCAGCCCGCATCGCTTTCGCTGTAGGATATCCTTTTTTCAGGAAACAACTCTCTGCATTATAAATTGGTTCGTAACGTAATCCAACGAGGATTATAAACCTATTTTGATCCTACACCGCCACACCACATCAAATACAATTGCGGTAGGTATGTAAGTAGGGTACCTTACACCTACTTCACATTCGCAAATAATTAACAGGTACTCAAAATCAATTTCATTGACTCACTGGTTCCTGCCGGTGGTTCCACGCGCATTTTGCAGAGATACAATGTAGTCTTTTGTGTTACATAGAGTTTTTAACTATAAACCAGCAACATTTTAGACCCAATCATTGGAACTGGCGTTGTTTTCACCTTAACTTTATAAACGGTTCGAGGTAACAAGCTGGCTCGCAGATTTTCCCTTTTGTACTGACCAAGTTAAAATAACGCTTTTTAAAGCATACTGTCAGAGTTTTATTAGTCCGGCATAGCAAGAGATCGATGGACGCCCTACGAGTCCAATATAACAATATGTTTCGGATGATGCTGCGACAGCCTAGATTCTGCAGTGCGTCAGGAATGTTTGCACAGCACCACATAGACGGTTTCCATGCGGTGCTGTGGCAGAGTGCCTGTCATCCCCACTCTGGAAGTGCTTCGTACGGAGGGTGATCAATCAAGCAACCTTTTTCCTTTATTGATTATCTTCGGCTTTTTGTTTTGCTGTACATAGTGCTAAATTAGTTGTTATATTTATTCTTTTCTATTTAAATTTATTTGTTTCATGTGTAAATGTGTAATACTCGTAAATCTATGGTTGTCTGAAATAAAGTCTTATTCAATTTAATAAACTTTATTCATAAACTTTATTCAAAATTACAAAAATTAACCTCAAAATAATTAATAAAATAAACTAGTATAATACAAAGAATAATCAAATTATTGTTATTTTAAAACTCAATAATTCATTTCAATACAAATCTGCTATTATTGTATTAGTATATAAGTCATAATATACACTTACTAGTGGTTTACTTTCCACTTCTACAAGTGGACAATAACAATTTGTTTCTTATTTGATAATTATTGCTATTTATAAACCTGTTTATAGTATAAAATATGACTTGTCTAATTGCTTATTCTGTAAGCTTAAAGAAATATACGTTATTGATATTTGAATCAAATAATAATCATTTTAAAAACATACAATTAATTTCAAGATAGTCAAATCAAAGAATTATTATGATAATCGTTTTGAAACTTTCGGTAAGCCATTTTGTAACAGTTGAATATTTGTATCAATTATTAGAATTAAATTAAAACTAGTAGGTATTTATTTATTTATTTTTATTCGGATTGCCATCAGCTTAACTATTAAGAATAGAACTTAAAATAGATACAGAAAGCTAATAATAGGCACTCGCTAATAGAAACATAATAAAATACCTAAGTGTGAACACAAAACAAAAAAAAAATCATCGACAATTTCGTACTTAATAAAGTAATAAAAGAACAAGTACAATAAGTAAAAATTAAAAATATTAAAAATTAAAAATATGATTATGATTAATAAACTTTATTCATTGAATAGGTATAGATTTTTTTTTGGCAATTCAAATAAGTGGTTGAATGCTGAAGAATCGAATGCCAGTACGTTATTCATTTCAAGTAAAATATACACATCGTTTGATGGACTATACGCCCCGTTGCATTCAAATTTCGTATTCAGTGTGCTCAGTGATTGGACGAGGCCGAGAGCTATCATACTCGTGAACCGAATTGTTGGCGCAGTCGTAAATCCTTAATGGAGCCGACGATAGGTAGGGAATCGCCGGCTTCGGCCAGGTTCACGAAATAGATTACAACATTAGAGCCCGTGGAATTTAGTAGGCGTCCATCAAAAGAAAACGAATGGCCAAAATAGGAACGATGTCCATTCATCACTTTTATCTAGATTTCACACCGGACCGCCAAAAAATCTATAAGCTTGCACATTTCAAACTCAATTTTATAGAGCTGTTACCGGTTGTTCAACGTGAAATTAGCCTTTGCTTTTTGAAAGAACTGACCTGAATTCAGCTAAGTGCTAATTGAATGGACGGAAATGAATAAATTACTTCTCTCAGAATCTCCGATGAAGGAATAGTGAGTAACTATGCTATGCTAATAAACTTACCTCTAGAGTAGTTTAGATATCCAGGTGTGTACTTATGCTTTCAAACCGTCATAAAATTCCCGATACCTTTTGAGACGTGATGGGGAATGGCGTAAACCTGGCAAGGGCCTGTAACCCGGTTTTCTGCAATGAATTATGGCATAATTTGTTCTGTTGGGCTTGCGTCTCTGTAAGGATATAAAGGCGAGGTGAGAAGTGTGCGATGTATACCTACAACGTGCTAAATGGAAATTGATGAGTGGGCATTTGTCGTGGTAAGGTATAAGGAGCACCACAACAATTTGCAGAAGGCTTTACGAATTTAAAAAAGACTAAATTCGTGTATCTAGAACGAAGATTTCATTTATTAGTTACTAGAATAGTGTCACGAAATTGTAATTTTATGTTGTTCAGTATAAATGTTTTGCTAATTAATAATATTTTCATGTTCTTTGTATTAGAATTGATGATAAAATTAAATTAATGTATGATTTCAGAATGTTTTATTACTAAGACCAATTGTTTAAATAGAGATTTTTTCCTGAATATTCATATCAACTTACCTTCCTGAAACATTCCTGAACATTGATCAGTAGAACACAATTGTGTTTAATTTTTTATTTTTAGCTAGTAAGGTTCTCGGGTAAGGCAACCGAATTTTAGAAAAAAATTAAGTTTAGTTTGGTTTTTTTTATACTTTATACTTTTAAGGGCTGTTAGTAAAATAATCTAATTCAAGGATTTTAATAGGTTTCACTACAGGGCTACATGATTTTTATCACCCTGCATAGTTATTCTGTGATACCTACTAGATCTCCGGCACTTTATTAAAACAAAAATGTACAGGAATTTACATTATGACTTTACTCATTCCAAGTATCGTTTACTTCATAAATTATGTATAACTATCATTAAGTCAACACCAACTATTGGCAAATTCAATAACAGATAATATGCAGAACGATGCCCGCTTTCAAATTATATAATAAATTAAAACAGAGATTTTAATTAAAACTCATGTTAACTGTGTCAATATTGTTACTCTCTTCATTGCAATGCAAAAACGTGTATGCAGATAAGGTAGAAATTGAATCGTGTGAAAAATATCAACAGCTTAAAAGTTTTTGCAGATCTGGACCGCACTGCTGCCAACAAAAATGTGGATTCAAATTATTGACTTAAACTCGTAATGTTTAGATGCATTTTTTAATGACGGCATTAAATAGGTAATATTTATTTATTTATTCATAAATAGTACAGTTATTTTTACAGGAGCACTCAATTCAATAGTGTACCTACTTAGTATTTACATTAAAAACTCACATGTAAATTTGTATAAATAATATGCAGAAGTCTACTAAAATCTCGGTTAGAAATCTTAATCTCCTTTTAATTCTATGTAAACTGAAATACTTAACCAATTTTCAAAAATCAAAATTACAAAAATTAACCTCAAAATAATTAATAAAATAAACTAGTATAATACAAAGAATAATCAAATTATTGTTATTTTAAAACTCAATAATTCATTTCAGTACAAATCTGCAATTATTGTATTAGTTTATAAGTCATAATATACACTTACTAGTGGTTTATTTTCCACTTCTACAAGTGGACAAAAACAATTTGTTTCTTATTTGATAATTATTGCTATTTATAAACCTGTTTATAGTATAAAATTTGACCTGTCTAATTGCTTATTCTGTAAGCTTAAAGAAATATTATACGTTATTGATATTTGAATCAAATAATAATCATTTTAAAAACATACAATTAATTTCAAGATAGTCAAATCAAAGAATTATTATGATAATCGTTTTGAAACTTTCGGTTAACCATTTTGTAACAGTTGAATATTTGTATCAATTATTAGAATTAAATTAAAACTAGTAGGTATTTATTTATTAATTTTTATTCGGATTGCCATCAGCTTAACTATTAACAATAGAACTTAAAATAGATACAGAAAGCTAATAATAGGCACTCGCTAATAGAAACATAATAAAATACCTAAGTGTGAACACAAAACAAAAAAAAAATCGTCGACAATTTCGTACTTAATAAAGTAATAAAAGAACAAGTACAATAAGTAAAATAAAAAAAATTAAAAATATGATTATGATTGATCTAACTGCAGACTGTTGCAAGCAATTCACAGGTAGCTCAGCTGATCCATATCAATACCAGTCGGAAGCGTGGCCGAAACGCTGCTGTATTGCCGCGCTGCTGTATGGAAAATTGGCAATGCTGATGCACTGTGCCAGATAATCACCAGCTCTTGAGCCGACTTTTAATAGCAACCATTGCTCCAAAATTGTAGGTAATACCAAATCTGAATTACAGATTCCAGATATTTATTTTCTTGTTTGTAGTTATGGATAAAACGAAACATGCATATTTTCAACATTAAATTGACTAGACAGACTGACAAGAAGCCTTACAGTGGAATTTTAATTTAATTTTTACTACCACAAAGCTTTGTAATATAATTTTTATTTCTCTTTGTAAATAATGAATCTCAATATCACGAAATTCCATTATTTTTTGTCATAGGTTTTATACCTATGACAAAAAATAATGCGAAGAGCGAAGTTTACAAGTGTTTGTTTTCAGACAGATTCCCAAAAAAACAGAAAAAGTACAGGTGCACTCACCATTGCTTTAACATAATAAATAAATAAATAAATAATGCTGGTACCGACTTTGCTCGACTGCGCATTAGTGGAAACACACCTTTATAACAGAACAAATTGTTTATTAAAATGTCATAACTGAGCGTTCTGCAGCGAGCGGATGAAAAATTAAATTGTCTGGCTCTGCGATATTTTTAACGTAGATATTTTCCGGGATATCTAAACTAACAAACTAAATAGGAAATAATGAAGATAGAGGAATTGTAAGTTTCTGAAGTAGTCTGAGTTAATACAAAAAATATGCGATAAACGTAATCGAGCACCTTTGATGTCTTCCACGAAAAAGGCTTAGAATTATAGTAGACACAAAAGAAGTGCAGCCATAAAAATGCGACAAATAAGACTCATTTTCCTAATCGTATAAGTGCTATGCGTAAAAGCACTGAAGCTGTAATTATGTTTGTCAACTTCCACATACATAAATTCGTTTTTATCTTCGAAGTCAAGAAAATTGTTGAGTGAGCGTATTTTACCTCTGTGATTGACGTGTTTGGGTCAACTCGGTGCAAGTACCCAGTGTAATGTTTTCCCTTGTTTTCTTATTTTTCTTGAAGCACCAATTTTCACAAAGGCATTTCTGTGACTAAGCTATGTTGGTAGTACTCTATCTACTTACTTTAATATCAATGCCACAAAAGTGACTGCCGCTGACATATAAAAGTGTGAAAAATCACTCAAATACATTCGAAAACTACCATCGAGCTTGTAAGAAACGATTGGATCGTTGTCATTCTACGATAAGTAGTTTCTCTCGACCCGGTACATGTATAGAACAAGGCACAAGGCGCTAAATGTATAGGAAGGACTGGAAATGTGTGCCATATACGAGGAAGCCACGCGGGTACCAATGACGTCTCCCATAGGCTGGCAAGATCCCTGAGAGGGACTTTCAAATAAAACCGTTGACTGGCAAGAACACTGAGAGGGTCTGTGAAATAAAACCCTAAACTGGCAAGATCCCTGAGAAGGACGATTTGACGGTCCGAATTTAAAATTCGATATCAAAGACAATACTTGATGAAGCTGCTTGCTGTTAACTTTATTGGATAGAGGACAAGCATGTCGTCATTCTTTAATTTCTTTCGTCCGAATTAAAAAGAAGAAGACATAGAGAGGAGGCCTATAGGTACTGTAATACCTCAAATTATCTCCACCGTATGTCCATATCTTTTAAACTACCTACTGAATATTTGACTATGAAATTTAAACATGGTTAATGTAACGTAAGGTAAAGTTCAGGAAAAAATATTCCATTCAATTAACTCGCTAGAAATAAAAATCTATTTTCAAATATATATTTATTTTCTCTTAAAATAGAATTTTAGTTGCTAGAATACATGACAAGTGCAAGTAGTATAAATGCTAATGTTATAGCTAACTTTGCGAGAGACTGGTGCCTGTTATAGGTTCACAAGAACCTGTATTACGGGTCACCAGTTCCACTCAGTGCGCTAGAATAATCTTAAAAATCTAGATTACAGCTATGTATATACAAAAATATGTACCTGTACGTCTGACATAGAGTGGGTGTTGTGATATGATAACGTAAGAGTGATGATTAGAAGAAATCCCAAAGTTAACTCAAAGTTATTACTAAAACCTTAATTTCTCAATAAATCAATAATGTTCTTTAGAATAAGCATGGTAATTGAGCTAAGTATAAACAATATTTTATATAATGCATTTGTTTTTCAAATCCTTATTAATATGTAATAAGCCAAAAACTTCATTTTTGGGCTTGAGTTGACCTGCCTATTTACGAAATATATGAAATCCTATTAATATCCTTTTTCACAAAATAGCGCCGTAGTATGCGCCGTAATCTCGTATTCTTGCGTAGCGTATTCGTGAGTTGAAGTGGACGTTATCACGTACCATTTTCTTGCAAAGCCATGCTAGACACACATGCGCAGCCTCTCCACGAATGGCGATGGGAGAGAAGCTTTGATGTGAGCCAGGATAAACTGCAAAAATCAGTGAGGCCATATTAAATGCCCTATTATTATATTATGTATATCAGTTATCTAGTAGCCATAACACAAGCTCTGCTTAGCTTGGGGCTAGATAATGCTGTGTGTATTGACCTCATTGATTCCTTACATTATTCTACATGAAAGTCGTCTCACTCGCACTGTTATGTATTCTAGAAACGATCACTGCTATAATTCGCTATCTCTTAAAAACTGTACCATAGCCATATCTAGAATAGAGTTTTGTGGACTAAACTAGGCTCCTCTGCAAGTTTCACAGACGTTTTGGCAAGCGTGCAACTAGCGGCGAGGGAAACGGGCAAGCAATGTCACCGACACAGACTGCCGTAAAAACTACCTACCTAAAACCATAGCTGTGCTGTGTCATTTAAGGGCCAATACTACCTGAAATCAACTTCGTAAGAGCATAGGTATCTAAGGATTTTTTTGTTACAGTGCTTACCCGCACTCTGGGCATCTCTAAGAAATGAAATAAGTTCCCAAAAAATTTCGACTTCGGCGGGACTCGAACCCGCGTCCCACCCTTAGTACGGGTGTGCTCTAACCAACTAAGCCACGAAGTCTCTGTCGATTCTCGTTGAAAATCTTTGGAACCTCTTACGATTCGGCGGGTTCGAGTCCCGCCGAAGTCGAAAATTTTTGGGAACTTATTTCATTTCTTAGCTATCTTATCTAATCTTAGCTTTGCTTATCTTCCAAACCACTAATTATTTAATTTTGAAATTGATATATGGTACAGTTCAGAACTTATTCTATCGATCTTAAGTTTCGAAAACACGATTCCATAAAATTTTCTTAGAAAAAAATCGTAATTTTACAAAAACCTTCTTTTCTCATTAAATACTTAAGTTACGATCTTGAAAATAAGCATAGAACTAAGTATAAAAAACATTTAATTTGTTTCTATTTTTTCAAATAAAGTCCTAATTAATGGATAATATGCAATAACTTAATTTTTGGGCTAACATTGCTATGCTCTGTCTCGCTCATATGAACGCGAAATCCTGTCTCTCCTTTTCACAATAAATGGAGGTTGTACGCCCTTAAATTGAAACTTGTACAAAAATATCCGCGCGAGATCAGTTTATAGAATGAGCATGAGCAAACTCATTTTTAAACTCATTTCAAACCTCACTCAGCTGCCGTGCTCCACGGTGATGAGCGTGCTAATGAAATGAACTAAGTTTAGTGAGATTTTGACATTTACGCTAAAGAATGACGTACAATTCGAATTTGGTCACTTGATTGATTTCGAATTCGAACTTTTACAGGATCAGTCAACCGAGTGCGACTCCAATTGAAACACGGGGCTCAGAATGAATACGAATAAAGGTTTTTTTTGCAAAATTCATATCAATTACAGTTTTGAAAATCACACTAATATCTATTATAAATCCCAATTGGACACACGCATTGCACAAATTCTCTTAATACCCCTAGGTTTGCTGTAAGAAAACTCTGTTACGGTTAAGCTCGCCTTTGTAGATAGACATTCTTTGTTAACTTTTATTTATGTATATTGTTTACAATAAAGAATTTAATTGGGTATTTGTGTGGCTGTTTCTACACTCCAAAGTTACGGAACAGATTAGGCTATTTATTATTTTGCTTTTAAGTAGTTCTAGGCCTGGAATAAAACAGAGGCTTAATCCCATAAATCAGTACTAGAATCTTTGAACGCGTAACCTAGTCAATATAAATATTATTTTACGCAACTACTAATATTAAAATACAACGTCAGAAATGGTTCAAGTTTTAAATTTAGTACAAATAAAGAGCTGAACCTGTAATAACATTTCATAATCATCATCAGCCTATGTTAGTCCACTGTTGAACATAGGCCTTCCCTAATGATAGCCGATAGATGATCCGCCACATGATAGCGCCCTGCCTTCTGCTTGCCGCAACTAGCGATGACGGGAATGACGATCTGAGAAAGGCTGCAGGCGTCTACATTCTTTCGCAGATCATCCATCATTCAACCTGCTCTTAGGGCGTCCTTCACTGCGTTTGCCGAGTCGCGGTCACCACTTAAGTACACATCTATCCCAGCGGTTGTCAGTTCTTCGCGAGATATGGCCGGCCCACTGCCACTTCGGCTTACCAATTCTTAGAGGTATGTCGATTACTTTGGTACTCAGACGCATGTATTCGTTATCCTATCCTTCCGACAAACTCTGAGCATAGCTCTTTCGGTTCGTTCAGCAATTTTGATCTGGTCTCCTAACACCGTTTTCCTAACACTCTGCCTCAATAAATCCTTTTCATGGGCTCCTTCTTGGACTACTTTTTTTACTTTACTGCAAAATCGTATCTGCCCAAGGTAAGTGTACTCGCAACGATTTCGAAAAGTGACCTTGTACAACGACCGGTTTTGGATCAATGTGGCCATTGATCATGACATAGGTTTTATCCCAAATTCATGCCAAGACCGATGAGTTGAGAGGCTGAAGCTAGGGCACGTTCAGCGTATAAATGGTCAAAGAAATTCTTTATCGCGCCATAAAGATTCGGTTTCGACAATACGGTCTTCCGTGCCTCTTCAGGCCTCTGTTGGAGCTCCTAAGGTCGCGCCCGTGCCTTATCTTCGCAATCTTCTTGTTCGTTTTATAAATTATATTTAATGTCTTCGTTCATATCCTTCACTTCATCATCCGAGAGTGCCAAGATCGGTGCGTTAACGCGTTACTATGGTCGACATACCGGAGATTCCTTGGGCGTTGTTAGGGAGGGCCTCATTGACGTGGAAAACACCCTGGGAACTTTTATGACCCTCGCGAAAGTAGAGAAGATGGCCTGAGTCTACAGTTACGGTATCTTTCCCCTCTCTACAGACTTCACATAACCACAGAAAATTCAGTGTTTTCCAACTCTATTTCCAACTGCGCTAGATGTCAAGCCTGAGAGTAAACCGTAATCTAGTTTCATTTGGGAAATGAATGATAGCCTTGGGAAGCCCGGTGATTTCTAGCACCCTCTGCCCCGCCGTTACCGCGACTGGTTTCTCATACAATTCTCGCGTTGTTAAAATGTATTGGAACTTTGGCTGCCCTATCGTATTTTTTTTTGTTTTTATAGAAATGTTCCTTGCCCATTTTGAATGCGGTTATTTCCACACTGGCTATCCTGTTTACTTCCTTTCAATAAGCTGAACGATTTATCACCTATGATTTATCATGCGTTTGGGTTAAAAAGCTATACCTACGTAGATATTTTTCTAATGGCGAAATTCCAAAGCTTAGGTATTTATTACCCATAGTATTTCGATAATAGGTCGACAGTAATCAATCACCGATCACGATCGGTAACGGGGGCCGTGGACCGACATTCTGCCATTACCGGAAAACGGAGAATTCTAAATGATAATACTTTTCGTCAAGGCTGTCCAGTGAAGTGCGTCTACCTACTCCATACCTGGCGTAAGTATACCTGTGTCCACCCGCACCATAATCTGATGGTAGATTCGGGATAAGACAGGTTCGTTTTAAGACAGATTATTTTGAGGACAGTAATTAAATTAGATATTTTAGAGGCTTCAAATGTCGGTATTTCGGTTTACATCTGTTGGTTCCACCACCCAAATCTACATTGATAGGGGAACCAACGATCCTAGTTTCAAAGTAAAATACTAGGTTAGTCCTACGTACTTTTATTTCGGTTATAAGTTGTATTAATGAATATAAAACTGAGCAAAATAAACCTACAAACTTTTCTACTACAACTTTAAACCGATTAAGTAATCGCCAGGAAACGAGGTGATCAAGTAATTACCTAAGTAATGAGAGTCCTGAATCGTAAAGAAATGGAGTCACTTAATTTTCCAACGTTGCCAAGGTAATTGGTAATAAGCGCTGGAACCCCCGGCCGATTACATCTTAATTCGTCTAAGAGCTTTTGAGCTTGACATCAGCTTGGCTGGTTGAAATTTGCCTTGTAATACTAAGACAGCATGGAAGTGATCCTTTAGGATTCCTTTTTTCCTTTTGAGGTACGGATCTCGAAAAATATTTAAGTTACGATAGATAATGTTTTGTTTGGGGTAGGTAAGTTTCTTTTATTGATCTACAGAAGTTCTAGGCTTTTCATTGCGGCTCAAGATAATTGAGCTCATGAGCCGGAAAATACACAATTGCACGACAGCTTACACGCGCCATCTACTGGCATATGTATACACTAACTGGCACAGCTGTATCTGGCAAGCAAGAAAATGGTAAGCAATTTGAATTTGGTACCTTTGTTTGACCACAATCTCACCGGATGGAAAGTGAAGATAATATGGCCGACGATGTATCACGAAGGTCAAGAAGATACCTAATTACTCTTGTCTTCAAGAGACCCAGGTTGTAATTGACAAAGAAAAACAGCAGCAGGGAGCGTGTTCAAAACCCCAGCGGTACGAATGATGAAGGTGGAGGAAAACCGCTTAGTACGAGTGGACAGTATATCCTCCAAGCAGTTGTATTATGGTGCGGCTTATCGAGTGGACGTGTGCCACTGAACCAATCTGTGTATAATAAATTACCTGATATAGTACAATTATGAAGTAGGGGACGCGGGGGCTGCAAAACCGGCTATAGGCTCAATATTTATATACGACGGCTTACAACAATATAATGTAATCCAGCTTGATCAGAACAAGCGTAGAGTTCCTTACACCTTCCTTTGTCATGCCGTAATATTTATGTATCGTACTTTCCTTAGTTTTTAAGACAGCTCACTAACAATAAAATGGACTTTATTTAATTTGTTATAGGTCGCTGTTGGTGCACGTTTATTTCTGACACGTGTAGGTAGGCTTTACACGTGAGCTTGAATTATGACTATACCTTTACTGTGTTCCAGTTACATCCAACTCTTCCCGTAGGCGTCGTAGGAGGCGACTAAAGGACATACACCGGGGGGCGGGCAGCAGCGCCTCTTGCAAAATAGACCACCGAACTGCGATCCCCAACCCGTATGCCCAGCGTGGGGATTATGGGCATTAGCCCTCATGAGATAAAAATCAGGGGAGGCATGCGTCCTGCAGTGGATCATTATAGGCTGTTGAGGTTTCAGTTACACGCACCCGCCGAGAACTGGCATACCCTACTGTTCCGTTTTATTGGCATGTGTATTTCCGGCTTTATGTCAGAGATACTGTGTGACAAAACTCTATTAAAAAAAATAGTATCTGCCCGCGCCTTCGCAACCGCTATTCCGGAATATTAAGTAGCCTATCTCCATCCTCGAGATACTGTCTACCTCCCTGCCAATTTCCATTGAGATCCGTTCAGCCGTTTAGGCATGGAAATGTACAAACAGAATTACTTACGCTTTTTCATATGAAAAAGTATGGACAAAGATTTCTTTTCTCACAGAATATCCACGTTCTGGTTCTGTTAAGCACCGAGCACTTAAACTCTCAGATGGAAAGTTTTCTTGAGAAAATCTTTAAGCGGCTTTCCGAGTATCAGCTACAACAGAATGGTACCTAGCCGATTTAAATTCATAGACACGATAGCATTTCGGAAACGTTTGCGTTGGAGAATTTACATTTTGTTTGAGGAGCTTTCATTCATGATCTGAGAGGATAGTAGGTATCAATATGAGTTTGCACGATACCAAATGGAAAAGTTTTAACTAGCGCTGAATTGTCAGTTTTAAAATATAATAATCACTCAAAATGATTCGAAAACTACAATTAAGTTTATATGAAACTATTAGATTGCTGTTACACTATAAAAAGCAGGTCCGATCAGTATTTGGATGAAGCGTTAGAATCGACCCCTACAACCAAATAATTATCACTGTTACTAAAGTAACCAGATGCGTCCTACTTAGCCCGGGGTGATCATACTGACCATAAAAAACGACGGAAGGAACCTATAGTAGTGACTTGTTACTGTACATTTTAACACATATACTGCAGTCAACAATCCACCTTCCAAGCATAGAAGTTTTAGTAAGTAGGTACCTATTAACGCATTCACTGCCCAGCCTCGGCGATGGCACACGCGGGGGCGCACTGCCGCCGCTACATGTAACCGGAGCACGGCTTATGCGTCTTGGGTTTAAATATACGTTTGTATTGTTTGTCAATTAACTGTTTAATAACTATCTCATATAGCAATTTGTGAATTGCGTCGTGGGCTATATTATTTTTAAAGACTAGCGGTCCGCCCCAGCTTCGCATAGGTATATTCTATAGCCTAGTCATATATGTTCGAAAGTAAAAATAAAACTAACATATTTAAGAACTTCACCTTTTCTAGGTACCTATACATTTTTGTATTTATCGAAATAAAGACTTTTTGATTTGATTTGAACGAAATATTCCGTGAATTATTCAAGCGCCTACCTGTTGCCGTTATCAATATCCAGCAAAAACGAGCAAAAAAGTCACGTTTGATGTATGCCCACTTAAATATTAATTGTATTCTGTTTTTTCGTAGGTATATGCTGTTAAAGCGGCAACAGAAATACAACATCTGTGAAAATTTCAACTGTCTAACTTTCTCGGTTCATGAGATACCTACTGCCTGGTGACAGACGGATAGACGGAGAGCGGAGCCTTAGTAATAGGGTTATGGTTTTACCCTTTCGGTACGGAGCCCTAAAAAGAAGAAACGCAGTAATTTTATTAGGTACCTTTTAGCCAAATCAGAATAATGTTATTGGTGAAGGCAATTTATTTTTTAGTTTATCGTTTCAGCCATTGAGGATTAATTATATAAATAGTACCTATATAATGTATTCTATTATATAAATAATACAGTGTGTGTATGTGTTCGTGTGCGGCGCGTGTTTTTGTTAATTTGGTATGTGTGATTAATGTGCGTGTCTGTGTATTACACAAAAAATAGTATAATTAATCTACACATAAAATCCTATTACACATAGTTTTTTTTTTATTTGGTGTGTGTGATTAATGTGCGTGGCTGTGTATTACACAAAAAATAGTATAATTAATCTACAATTAATTATATATAAAAAAAATATTTTAAAAAAAATGTGTTACAAAGCAGTTTGATCACTGTCTTCTGTGGTAGCTACACTGTAGCTGTGTTACAGAAGGACAGCTTCTTCCTTTTGGTATTTGATTAAACACATTTAGTATTAGGTACACATAGATACTTTTAGTAGCCATAAGCTACATAAAAAATTATGGTAAAATCCCTTTTGAGGGGTGGCACGTTCAACGCGCAAATAAAGGATACAGACAGCCCAAAGTTGTATCGTCATTTTATTGTTTTGCCACTAAATTATAAGGGTGATAGTACTGTATACTTATCATTCAATTCTATTGTTTCAATCCAGATACCGGAACCAAACCGGAGCCTAAGAAAAGTTGGCCGGTGTCCGAGCGAGCATAGTTATAGTTACGCAAACTTAGTTAGTGATAAGTTGACGCAGCGAACACAGAAAGTTTGAGGCAAAACGTGCTTCTTTATTCTGTTGGCGTTACTTTCAAACTATGGGTAAGTACGGTATCAGAGATCATGTTATTATTAATTCATATTTCATTTTATTGCATTCATAATAATAGAATATAGTCATGAGTATTTAACAATATACCTATATGTGAATTCATAAAAAGCTCACCTGTAAAAGCTTTTTACTCTAATGACAAAGATATATATCTGCGTATATATTTTTGTATTTTTAGGGTTCTGTACCCAAAGAGTAAAACGGGACCCTATTACTAAGACTTCGCTGTCCGTATGGCTGTCCGTCTGTCACTAGGCTGTATATCATGAACCGTGATAGTTAGAAAGTTTAAATTTTCACATTGCAGATGATATATTTCTGTTGCCGCTATAACAGCAAATACTAAAAAACAGAAAAACAAAAATATTTTAGGGGGCTCCCATACAACAAACGTGATTATTTTGCCGTTTTTATAGATAATGGTACGGAACCTTTCGTGCGCGAGTCTGACTCGCACTTGGCCGGTTTCATTCTCTTTTTATTTGTATCTTCTATTGACATAGATATATCTGCGTATCTATTTTGGTATTCTTTATGTTTCTTTTTTTCTTCCGACTGCTAATTGATATGGATCAGTTGAGGTATCTTTAGATTGTTTGCAATAGTCTGCACTTAACTCAGTTGTTTCAATTGTAAATACTATTTTTAATCAAATTCTATTATTTGATTATAATTTTCTTTGCTAAAGGTTTATACTTACCATGACAACATGTTTTTGTTCTGAAATTTAATAATTGAACAGTAGATTATTATTCAAGAACCTATCGCAAAATTTCTAAAAGTGACGTCATGTTTCACTAACTTGTCATGAAGCTATAGCAGAATATCTTTTTTGGAAGAAAGAAAGAATGAAAATTATTTATTAGACACAACACACAAATAACAAACATTATGATCTTTATCATTTTTATGTTTCTATTTTTATTTTGACTTAAGGAACACAAGCACTTTAAATTGACAATCTGAACGGTGACGTCACAGAATAGTTTTATCACCGAAACTGAGAGCAAATTTATTTTTCGATGTAGTTGTTATATTTTGTACGGTGATATTACATTGACTCATATAATAGATTTAAAATTTAAGAAATCTATGCATATTCCTACTCTATTCGAATAATTCCATTCGAATGTTCCCAGAGTTGCAAATTCAACTTTTGTTAGTTGATTATTATTAAGAGTTTATATAATTTGTATGTAGGTAAGTATGGGACAAAAGGGGAGAAATCTTACAACTGAATGTTTGAAGTTATTAACAATAGGTTAAGTGGTCTCTTCCAAGGCCGTTTTGTGAAAAGGATAAGCATAGAATTTTGATTTCATAGGAGCGGGACAAAACAGACCGCGTGTGCAAAAATCAAGTGCAAAAATTAAGATTTCTTCTAATTAAAAGAGTACGGTTCAAGTAATCTAATATTCATTTTGGCGAATCAGTTATAGTTTTGTTATTGTTCGCAGTTTCATCATGAATGATTGCCGATAAAGATGCAACATGCAACGTCCAGTCTTGTCTAAAATTTGCAAGTATGCCCGTCCAGTGGCCCAACTAAGGTGATGTACTCCTAACCGAATTTCAGCCAGTCTTAACGAATTCTAGGTGCGCGGGGCATATTACCCCGTGTGGTGCCAGCTTAGAATATGCACCACCCCAGCTCTACCCGTGGGTGTCGTAAGAGGCAACTATGGGACATATACCAAGGGGCGGTAAGCAGCGCCTCTTGCAGAATAGATCATCCACCAAACTGCGATCCCCAACTCGCGTGACCAGCGTGGGGATTATGGGCATTACCCCTCATGGGATAAAAGCCAATAAGGTGATTATCAGGGAGGCCTGCGTCCAGCTGTGGACTGTTATAGGCTGTTGAGGTTGAGGAGGAGGAGGGGCATTTTAATGTGTACAAGTGTGCGCGAACACAGCTTTAGTCTCTGCTTCCTCAATCTCATAATCCGATGGGACGGCAGATCGACACGACAGGAGGCGAATTTAACGGGTTTGGTTGTGCAACTAGGCCTAGATCTCAGTATTCACGGGAGGGCCATGATAAAAAACTCGAATTATTAACAACCTTATAATCAAATTTAGGTCAATTTTATTTTCTTGTAGGTTTGGAACATCGGTGTATGGACGTTACTTATTGTGTGGCAGTATTCAGATTGTTTTGCTTTTCAGCATATACCTCCCACAGGTTGTTTCATAGCAGTCGCTTATGTGTTTTCTTCCTCCAATGTTAGCCCACAATGAGTGGATTTGATGTCACTTCCCAGATTACTGTAAAAAAGGTAGATATTCTTCTTGATCTTTTTCGTTCTATAGAAACCTATTCGGTGACAACTTTGACCCGATAAACTCATAGTCATATATCCTGATCTCTGTATGCCTAATTAGTCGTTTATGTAATTTATATCTAGGTTTACTTGACGAGAAACTGATAACACCTAACTTAAGCTTAACATTGTTAAACGTTGTTATTGTGTATTTCTTTTTCAATAAATAATTTCATTTCCTTCAGTACCTTCAAGACGGTATAAGCTATGTTCCTTATCAAACAAAATGTAAGGTATTGTTGTTTTTAATATAAAATATGAAAACATGTAATTTTCAACGTAAAGTTATGCAAAATTGCATTTTGCATATTTTTGCTTACATTTCATTACAAGGGTGTATATTTAAGAAAAAAATAACAAGGGACCTAAATAAATGCATAGTATTCGAATACGAAAAACTACATGGTATTTTGGAAATATGCTCAAATTACAAATCATTTTGGTAGTACGTTTGTATGGGCAAATCATCATCCGCAGGCCACTTAAATAGCCTGTTTAGGCCGATAACTCGTCGGTATTGTCTGCATATCTGCACTGCATATCTGCACTGCATGCTTAGCATAAACTAATTTAATCTGGTTATCGCAGACAGACTCTTTGCAGAGGGTGCATGAACGCTTAGGAGTCAGCCGTGCATGTGCTTGGAGAGTACGATAGCGTAGCTTCTCAACGACTATACTATCTTGAGACACTGTAAGGAGGTATGCACTGACATTAGCAAGCTTTCCTGGAGGAAACCGGGTAGCTATACAAGCAGCCCCCCACCCGACACGCAAAAAGGTGTATATACCTGTGGCGTTGTTGCGGAAACCAGTCCAAAAATAAACATACAATATACATCGCATGTTGTAAGTCACATACAAACACATGTTGAATTAGGAATTAGTAATCATAGTTATAATTCATTTTACCGGGATAAAAAATCAAAATTTCAGTCAATATTTTGCTGAACAATTTTTTTTTATTGTGCAATATTTGTGTTAAAGTTGTATTAATTTAAAATTGTCTGCTGCATATCCTTTATCATATATTACGATATTTGTAAGTAACACATTCAATACGAATCCGTGAAAATAAAAAATATTTTCTTTTAGGGTTCTGTGCCGGGTAAAGGGTAAAACGGGACCCTATTACTTAGACTCCGCTGTCGGACTGTCCGTCTGTCACCAGGCTGTATCTCATGAACCGTGATAGTAAGACAGTTGGATACTCATTTAAGAAGGGCTTCCATACAGCAGATAATGGTACGGAACCCATCGTGCGCGAGTCGGACTCGCACTTGGCAGGTTTTACTTACTGAATTCGAATATAGGTTTGCGCACTGTGTCTGGTCTGACGACCTCTGTGGCGCGGTGGGTGAAGGTCTGCCTGCGACGCAGGAGGTTGCGGGTTTGATTCCCGCCTCGGGACAAATGTATGTACGATCTGCAGACATTTGTTCAGGGTGTTTTGGTCGTTTTCTATGTATAATAAAATTTATCTATCTATGTATTGTATTGTATTATGTATATCAGTTATCTAGTACCTATAATACAAGCTCTGCTTAGCTTGGGGCTATGTACTGCGGTGGGAATTGTCCAGCATTATTTATATATTTATTTATCTAATCGTGCGTCAAAACATGGATTGTTTGTTGCTTCCGCATTAATTTGATATCTGGTCTAAATCCAAGTTCTTCAAGCTGTTAATATTCTGTTCCGAATGGGAGACTGAGATTCACGGATGACGTAGATAAATCGGATGACAATCGGATGTAGTGGGTAAACTACCATAGAAATAGGTCGACTAAGTCGACTTCTTAAGAACCTATAGAACCTCGAGATTTTGTGGAAAAGATAGACATAGGATTTGCGTTCATAGGAGCGGGACAGGGTATGCCAAAATACCGCTACGTTTTAGCAAGTTTTAGCTTATTATCTAATAATAAGGACTTTATTTGCAAAAACCAAAACATATAAAGTACTCTTTATACTTAGTTCTATTACCACGCTTATTCTCAAGATCTTAACTTCTTTATTAATTGAGAAATTAAGGTTTTAATAAGGGTAACTGTTTAGAGACAACTTTGCTATTTTTTCTATCGAGAAATTTTATGGAATCGTGTTTTCGAAATAATTTATCGATAAAATAAGCCCTAACTTTACCATGTATAAATTTTAAAGCGAAATATTTGGTAGTTTGGAAGATATGGAGATCTGACAGAGTTGATTTCAGGTAGAATATATGTATTATGCCCTTAAGGCGCATACCCCACCCAAAGTGGCGCCGCCACCTAATTTATCTTATTACTAGCTGTTATCCGCGACTTCGTCCGTGTGGAATTTGATTACTCAACATGGTCGAGCTATATGGGGGATTTCCGGAATTTTTTTCCTGAAATCCCCCATGAGACTGATCGATTCGATTTGGGGGATTTCCGGAATTTTTTTCCGGAAATCCCCCACGTGGGGGATGGACGTGGGGGATTTCCGGAATAAACCAACTTATCCATATGACTTTGGACTGTACATTGTCCTAAAGAGGGATGTGATGTCACAATGTTCTTCAAATTGTTTTCGCGAGAGCGTTTTCACGCTGTTTGGCAAGTGGTGCCGCCGCCGTCGTGTCAGACACAAAGCGCTTTATATTAGTATATATGAGAAAAGCAACTTCCGAATTTCAGCAAATGATAAATGAAAAGTGTGTTCATTTAGTCAGGGCAATCTACATGTAAAATTTTGTAATTCTATTGCGAACGGTTGCTGAGATAAAGAGCATATATGTTTAATTTTTTCCTTTAAAAAGGGATATAGGAAAACACAGTGATCATTTTGGAAAACTGTAAATAAAATGTGTTATGGTTTTGAAAGATGAATCTACTTATAAAATTTTGTAATCCATTGCTTACGGTTGTTGAGATACGGAGCATTTACCTCTCAATTTTAGCAATTTTTGAAGTTGCTTATAGGGAACCACCGTCACAATTTCAGAACACAATGAATGAAATGTATTTTGCATTAGTAAGAAGAAGCTACGTGTAAAATTTTGTAGTTCTATTGTTAACGGTTAATGAAATACAGATCGTTTTTGTTATAAAAATTTACCTCAATTTTGAACCCCTTAGAGTACGAATTTTCAAAATTTCTTTCTTAGTGCTCACTTTCATACCAACACCTACACATCCTGCAAGTTTCAAGATTCTAGGCTTGTCTATATGTCGGGACAAAGCGCTTTATATTAGTATAGATTCCGTTTAACAAAGGAATTTTCAAAAATCCTTCTTCCAGTTTGTGATACCTATCATAAACTTTTTTTAATGCCTCTGTAATAGTTTTATTCTGTTAAGTTTAGGCAGAGATACGAAGTTGCCCTTGGTGGCCATAAAATCTTTTTTCGTATCGCTGCTTAAACTAAATAGAATAAAACTATTACAGCGGCATTAAAAAAAAGCTTATGACAGTATCACAAACTGGAAGATGGATTTTTGAAAATTCCTTTGTTAAACGGAATAATAAGATAAATTAGGTGGCGGCGCTAGTTTAGGTGGGGTATGCGCTTTAACGTATTTTCATGGATTGGGATCGGATGCAGTGCGTAGCCGCTCTATGGTCTAAGCTCACAAGAGACCGGAAGGATTTTCCTTGAGTAAATCACGATAATACTACAAAAGTAGATTCTTCGTCCCAGATGTTTCCGGTTGTCTGTGACGGCCGTTTTTCGCAAAGCTAATAGATGTACCCGAAACTGCGTGCAGGGCAATCCCATATTTAGATTTTGTAGATAATTAAAGAACGTTTACAATTTTTTTTTCTTAAAATCACATGAAAAAGTAAGCTTATACGATGCAGACAGAGCAACTATTGCAGCAACAGGCAACACGCAACTATAGCGGTTTACATACATACGAGTACTTTTTAAATTGTGTTTTTTTGACTAAAGTTGCTCTATCTAGCACCATAAGCTTAAAATGCAATTTAATGAAAGTTTCAAGAATCTTTTTTCATTGCTATTAAAACCTTTAAGTCTATCTAGGTCTATCTTGTAGTGGTCAGCGAGGGTTTCTTATTGAGGTCACTCGACAGCGCATGTGCAGGTAAAAAATGATATGAATGATGAACGTGAGCGTTGAAAATTATAATGCTGGCGCATCTATCCATTGCAGGCATAATAATGTCGCTATGATCTACATTTTGCCAACAGCTAAGTAACATTATTGGGTCTGTTTTTCTTTTATGTATTTTGCGGGCGCTTTAGGGTGCTTCTGTCCCGTCCGCGGGAGATGGCGAATGATAAGGGGGAAATTTCTGTTCGTTCATTCTTCCCCATCCGTTTTAGTAATCTGTGAGCTTCTCGCAAACGCGCAGACTCCGAACAGCGAATACATATCGAACTAGTCTGTGTGCCGAAGTGTTAAATTAACAGGTTTTTGGCAAAAGCTTGTGGATTTTCTGCTGTGGTACGTGCACTATGAAGAGATTCGCTAACTGAGGGAACGAATACTGCGAGACGTTGAAGATAATAAGGTATCGTTGTAGGATAGTAATCGATATTGAGAAACAAAGAACAAAGGGCATCACGTCGCAAAAACATGGAGTCCTAGTTATTGATCCAATGACATTATAGTTTATATTTCTTACTTTAGTAGTGGCACTCATACATTGGCTTCATTTTCATACTTATCAGTCGCTCCTGTATATTTATTGGCCAACTGAATCGAATATCTACTAGTCAAAACAAGCGTAGCTTGATCATCCAATAAATAAGTAACGCGCTGTCATGGCCGCCAAAATAAAATCATCAGTTATAATGGATTTGGGTTATTTCTAGGTAACCAACAAAAAAAAACTCCATTCAACATGAATTACGAAGAGTGGTTAAAAATGCTCCAAAGCCCATTGACAATGAATTGGTAAGTAAGCTTTACTCTTTTAAATATGAAGTAGTTTCCTTTCTTACCAACTAAAGGTCGGTGTTAGGTACTTGGCGTAATGTATTTACCATTTGCAGCGAGCATAAAAATGTTGCACAGCCACCGTGTGCAAGAATCTGTCTCGGAACTCGTTACGATTGTCTTATTTTCCCGTACTAACTACACGCACCAGTCGGGCGCTTGACAAAATAAAATCAAAACAAAAATCCCTCCTAAACGATCAAAAACTGTAGCACATACATAGAGGTCCAATCGATGCATATTGAAGCCCCCTATCACCCCACTTAATTTGATCGTTGTGTAATGTAATGAGTCACCCTGTAGACTTTAACTTCTATCTTGCTTAGGGTGGATACGTTTATAGATTTTATACTGCTTTGCAGTATTATACTGCTTTGCAGTATAAAATCTTATCCTGAGATTTCTTTTAGTCCAAGAATAACTGGCTATCCGAGAGTAATTCCAATACCGTCAAAATCCACGGGGTAATCAAGTTATCAGAAAGTATTTTAATGGCGGCCGCTAGAACAAAGCCGAAATTATTTGATATTACCTGCTGCCCGCGGCTTCGCAAGCGTTTTTTAAGGTTATTTCTATCCCATATGAACTGTCATGGGATAAAAAGTAGCCTATGTTACTCTCCGTCCTTGCAACTATCTCTATGCAAAATCAATTAACTTGGTTGCTTAGTAAGGGCGTGAAGGAAGAACAATCAAGAAAACGCATTTTCGCCTTTATAATATTAGTATAGATTGACTCGTAGACACAAATTCTTGCTTCACGCTGTTAAAAGAAAAGTGTTTCAGTTTTAGTTGGCTAACATATTAGTTCACCATTCATTCACCTTTGAGTAACAATCGTTCGTATTGACTACTCGACGCTTGCTATAAAAAAATGCAAATGAGTTCTATCTGCAAGTAAGTTAAAGGAGTAAAATTATACTAAGTTTTATTTGGTCGAATCCACAATCCACCCTTAGAAGGAAACGAAAGCTTCTTCGTCATTGTAAACGAATGCACATATCATAGGTACTAAGGGGCGCAGTCGCCTGTATAAAGTCTGTGGTACTAAGGACTCTTAAGTGTTTCTTCCGTTAGAGCCTGCAGAAGAGATCCCATTACATATATTCTTACGAAGTTGGTTTTCTACTTCAGGTCAAAGCCCTTGACTGATGAAGAGAAAATCGAACTAAGCAAGCATTTGCCGAAGATAGCCAAAGTTTTGCTGCAAGAGCAAAAGCAAATTCGTCAGTTGAAAAAAATTGCTGACAAATATGAAAGAGAAGCATCCGCGAAGGACTCTGATGTTTCTAAGGTCAGTTAATTCTTGAGGAAAGTACCTAAGTTAGAATTGATGATTTGTCGGGCGTTTCAATAATAATTTCCTATATTATGTGGCAGGAACGAATGAAAATGCGTTTACGAAAGAAGCTGGCAGATAAGAAGGAAGCAATGAAAAAAGAAGGCCTCACTCACCTTTGCACGGCCGAATGTGAGGTTAGTTAATTAAGGTCAAGAGGAATGTCATGAAGTTCAAACCGATGGCTTACGACATAAATCCAGCAGCAGCAGCAAGGGTACGGCTTTACGCATAATGATTTAGCAGACAACTAACGGCTTACTAGCGCATTGTTCAAAAAAGACTTCATTGGTTTTACAAACGCTTTCAGCGAGTTAGCAACTGGTTAGGAAACGCAGGCCCCGTCATGTGAGCTAGCTTAGCGCCCACTAAAATTGCCGACATTAAGCCTCTGTAGGTTTTGTAACGTTGAGTACCTATCAATGTTGGTATTTGAAGTAGCCTACAAGAATAGAAGATATTATAAAATTTATGCATTACTAGCTTCTGTCCGCGGCTTTGAACACGCTACGCAATCAAGAACAAGAAAGCTTTACCTTTATATTAGTAGGACTAATTTATTTATCAGTATTTTTAACATCAAAACATCAAGTTTTAGCGTTTCAGTTCATTCTTCTATGTTTAAACCTTCGTTTGCAATTTGACACGCACATGGAAGTTTTTATTTATTTTTAGCTCTACAGCTTTAGGCTCATGCATGATAGATGAAGTTTAGCAAACAGAATCATTATCGTAATTCTTTATTTGCTGAAAATTAGGTACAGTCTTACATTTATAAATAAACTCACTACATTCTGCCTTAAAGTGCGTGCAAAATCGATGATTGATTTTGCACGCCATTGAGGATGCATACAATAAATTCTACAGTTTTTACCGCACAGACTTACGTACTCATACTTTAAACCAAAAACAAATAAGCAGTAACAAAAACCAACCAAATAAACACCGAGTTCACAAAAAACATTGCCAAGATTGGGGCAGTTAATAAATATGTGGTAATAAGACTTAAATAAAATTAATACATATATTTTTGCCATTATAATTAAAATCTCTGATCCTGCAGGTCAATCATATGACAAAGAGAGAGAGATATATGAGCAAGAAGACTCTGTAGATAGAGTCGCTTTTTATTTTTATTCTGTGGTTTGTTAACATTTGTTCGCTAATATACTCGACTCTGTAGATAGAGTCGCTAGACTCTGTAGATAGAGTCGCTTTTTATTCTGTTGTTTGTTAACATTTGTTAGTGTTTATACCTCAGAGTTATTGCTCTGAGGTTTATACATTGTTGTGTAACTGTCTAACCGATGTAAGACATTGTCATTGTCACCACTTTTTAACGTTGATCGATATCCACATTTAGAAGTTGTCTTACCATAGGTAGTTTTCACTCATTATTTTTTCTTGGCGGTAAATTGGACAAAACAAGCACATAAAAACAAACAACTGTTTGGTGTCGACCTTTGTAAAGTACTCGTAGGTGTCAGTTTACCATAATTAGCGAGCTGCTAACTATCGCAACCGTTTGCAATCTATCAAGAATAATGTTTTTTTTAACAATGAACTAGTGAGCCGCTAGTGGTTCGCAAACTCATTTTGTATGAGGCCGTTGAATAAAGATAAAAACAAGCAATCAGTGGCTTATCTTAGCGAACGTTTTAAGTAACTCAATGCTAAGCCTGCAATAGCGTTTATAAGGTTAATTTATATAATTATTAAATTGCAGAGACGTCAGAAAAAGCGAGCGAAGAAACTGGAAGCTAAAAAGAAACGTGATGCTGCAAAATTAAAGGAGAAAGAGGCTTCTGAGGTTAGACCACATAAAGCTCTTATTATTTTTAAAACCCTTATTTACAATTATTAGGCAGTTGATTCCAGAGTCCAAATAATTAACCTCCATTTATACCGCAGCAACAACAGCAAAATCTCGAAACAGAGAAAGATGAATACCCTCAACAGTATGTCGATCCTGGTAAGAGTCATGACGATGACGAGGAAGAGGAAGGGGAAGTCTTATGCTTCCATAACGGTAAAGGTGAAGAAGATAACGGCAATGAATATGCTGGAGCAATGTTTAATGCTGACGAATTTATGCAGCTTCAGGACTACGTTTCAATTGACGAAAATCGTAACCTAGCTGAGGTTAGTTCACCAAATAGTCTTTAGAAGATAATACAGCAAAAAACATACTTAAAATAGGTACCCACAAAATGAGGCTATCTTCATTTTGTAAGTACCTTTTTTTGCTTCCCTGAGTTTGGACTTGCAAAAGTAATAAATTTCAATTCATAATAATTTATGTTCCAACAGGAATACAAGTCGATGATGAAGCAAAAGATGGCTTTCTATGATGATTATAAAAAAATGTTCAATGATGATACAGATGAAGAAGTTATGGGCGACAAAGATGATGACGACAAAATCGATCGTTTACAGATGGAATTACTTAATATGTCAGAGGTTGTGTAACTTAATTATTCTTATTATGTCAATGAAAGGCTTAACTTATTAAGTATTTGTTTTAATTATTAAATACGTTAGTTAATAACTATTAATGATGCAGGTATCTCATGGAAAGAAGGAGCAGCAACCACAGGAGGGGGCGACTTCGGTCCCGTCAAACTCTGCAGCGCTTGAATTTTGTGATGAGTTTTCTAAGGTAGGAAGTTTACGCAATCAATATTACTTAAATATTGTCTTTCCTGTTTGTCTATGACCTTTAAATGCCTACACGGATATAAACTTTTACACTCATAATATATGTACATAATTCATAATACTCCTGCCTTTTTTCCACTCAAGTGGGGTCGGCACAAAAAGTTTTCTACTACCATAGACTTCTATCAATCGTCATCTCAATCTATTCATAATAATGTTAATCATGTATCATTTCAAATTTGATGAATATTTAAATGCCGATCTCAACCAGTCAATCAATTAATACCAACGATTGAGAGTTCAACTGAAAAATACCTTGACTCAATTCTTTATCTTTAGAAATTGTTCCGCTGAGATAGTGTGAACTTCTTATTTTTCGTTCTCTTTTCATGTTGAAGTTGTCTTACGCACTATCGCCCCAACAACGTAACGGTTTTCAATATCATATCTTAATTTGGGCTGGCATCATTTTTAGTACAGTCAGCCACGGGCCAACAAAATACTTGTTTCTTTTTGTTTCAAGGAACAAACCCTAGAAATCAGTTTCGTAGACAAGCTTTCCATAGCAATGGGAAAGAAACCTGAGAAACAATAGAAATATTGCAAAATATTAATTCTTAACGTTTCGCTATGAATAAGAAAAAAATAACAAGAAAAGCTGTTTAACCCATAAGTTCTATACGTCAAATAGGTATCATGGTTTTATAAAATTTATTCTTATCTATTGTGTTTTATGAACATGTATAAATTAATAACTCGAGTTTTGTTTTCAGTATCTTCATTACAAGTACCACTTCTAAGTCGAGCGACAACGAGGCATCCTGATAAGGAAGAGATCATCACCGTGATGACGAGTTTTTCTAAAGTTTCTGCACTCGTACCATTTTAAATTCAATTTTAAATGAATTTATTCAATTCAAACGGCCATACAGATAATAACTTCGAGTAGCAAATTAAAATTAAATAATACAATCAATTAATTTTAAAACTTCACAATTGTGACTAAAATTCAGTTTACAGATACCGTCGAATGACATGTTTCAATATCAAATTAAAATAAATTTAAGTACCATCACTAAATAAGGTCAAATAATTTTCAATTAATATCCGTCAATCTCACAGAATCTTATACATTTACTTATAATAATCATTTAATAATTCATCATTTCATTTATCTACAGAATTTTATTATCGAGTAGTAAGGGAGCTCTATGTATCCGAGACATCCCAGTAGACACTTTGTGGGTAGGTACATAATATCGGTTATAATCATAAGATTATAACATAGCTATTACTTTTTAAAAATTATTATCAATGATATTTTAAGTCTGCAGTATTTAATTATAAAGTAGTATGATAGTTCCATAGAAATCCCATAGACACTTTGTAGGTTACATAATAAGGGTGTTAATCATAAAATTTTCTTGAAATAAGTTTTTCAGATATTCAGCTTTTCACGAAGATTACCAATGGCTTGCGATTCTAATAACTGCAATAAACTATTGCTTTTTAAAAATTATTAACAATTATATTTTAGGTCTGCAGTATTTAATTACCGAGTAGTACGATAGTTCCATAGACACTTTGTAGGTTACATAATAAGGGTGTTAATCATAAGATTCTCTTGAAATAAGTTTTTCAGATATTCAGCTTTTCACGAAGATTACCAATGGTTTGCGATTCTAATAACTGCAATAAACTATTACTTTTTAAAAATTATTAACAAATATATTTTAAATCTGCAGTATTTAATTACCGAGTAGTACGATAGTTCCATAGACACTTTGTAGCTTACATAATAAGGGTGTTAATCATAAGATTCTCTTGAAATAAGTTTTTCAGATATTAAGCTTTTCACGACCTATGGTTTGCGATTCTAATAACTGCAATATAACTATTGCTTTATTTTTTTTTATTAATTTTGATAATTATTTTAGATCTGCAGTATTTAATCGAGTTTTTATCGAGTAGAATGATAGTTCCATAGACATCCCATAGTTACTTTGTTGGGTACTTATTAAGGGTGTTAATTGTAAGATTCTCTTGAAATAAGTTTTTCATATACTCAGCTTTTTACGAAGTTCACCTATGGTTTGCGATACCAATAATAATAATAACTATAAACCTTGATATTATAGGTCTGCAGTATTTAATTATCGAGTAGTAAGGGGGGTTCTTAATACATCCATAGGTACTTTGTAAGGTACTTATTAAGGGTTATAATCCTAAAGTTTTCTTGAAATAAGTTTTTCGTATTTTCACCTATGGTTTGCGATTCCAATAACTACAATATAACTATTGCTTTTTAAAAATTATAAACCTTGGTAAAATAGGTCTGCAGTACTTGATTATTGAGTAGGTAGTAAGGGAGTTTTATAAACATCTCATAGATACTTTGTAAGGTACATAATAAGGGTTATAATCCTAAGGTTCTCTTGAAATAAGCTTTTCGTATTTTTCGCTTTTTACGAAGTTCACCTACATAATATGGTTTGCGATTCTTAATTGCTTCATTAACAGAAATATTGAAATTTAGGTACACAAAATTTACTTATTGAGGTAGTAAGGGAGTTCTATGAATCTGAGACATCCCAGTAGATACTTCGTGGGATACATTATGTTGGTAGTAACTAAGGTTCCCTTGATAGATATATTTTGTTTACTTAATTTGTATTTAACAAAGATTATGTATATTTTATGATTACAAAAACTAAAATATAACTAACTTTTTTATTAATTATTAAGAATTATATTATATGTCTGCAGTATTTTAATATCTAGGAGAAAGGGAGTTCTATCCGAGACAACCCCAAAGAAACTTCGTAGGGTATATAACATGGGGAATATCTCAATGTTCTCTTGATATAATCATTTCACATATTTAGCTCATTGCGAATATTATATAAGGTTTACGATTACAAATGCTAAAATATCTCCTTTTAAAAAAAAATTACAATAATAATATTTCTGCACTATTAAAAGATCCTTGTTTCATGTGTTTTTTTGGGCTACCATCATATTTCCATAAATAGGTTCACTTAAATATGTACAAGTGAATCTTTGGTTAGTTAAGTTGGTTAATTAAGTGTATGTACTCATAGTAATATTCGAAATTTTTGGTCAATAAAGGTTTTCGTCAAAAAGAGTTTTTATTTTAGATTAGTGATCCTCCTTAAAGTATTATTTATTAGCCATTCTTTTTAGCCAATAATTAGGGTCAACTGGTCATTTACAACCTAACGGGCCCAATTCTACTAACACAATCTCTTCTCTTTGTCGATGGTATGGCGTCAAAATCGTCGCCATTGACACGTTTTGGCATTCTACTAATACAATACTTTTATGTCTCAGCAGTGAAAAAATTCTATGTCTATGGTCTCAGCCGTAGTTTTGACAGTTAAGATTGAGATTCTAAATGTCAATGAATCTAACATTTGTTTAAAAATTAGTGGAATTGGGCCCCAGCTGGAACCTCATAAATCTGCAATGAGTGCGGAAGTTTGTCCTTTAATTAACATTCGAACATATTATGAATAAATGACGAAATGGGGGAAACCGAACGATACAGACTGAAGTCTCCGCCCTAATATGACAGGACTGAAAAAAAAATCTCTGATGGCGTGTCACATACAGCTAAGTTATTAAAAACATTACTCAAAATACCATTACCTAAAAAAACGATAGTTTTTGCAAAAAAATCAGTAATGAAATATAGAAATTCCGACGAGTACAGATTCAATTAAGTTTTCAAAACCACATTCTCTCCACTCTCCACATTCATTTATGGTACGAAAATTCAAAAAATTTAATTCAACTTTGGAACTGTATTACATAATCGTGCAGGCTAAACTGCCATCTATTATTTGGCGTAGTTTTTTAATGAGTGCAATCCTAATTTTTTAATGCCGCCTGAATAGTACCTACTTGCAGACACTGTTTCGATTTTTTGATTGGAAGTGTATAATAAATAAGCGTAAGCTTTTTTGTCGCAATATGAGGTCTTGAGAATAAGCTTGGTTATAAAACTAAGTATAAAGAACATTTCGTGTGTTTCGTTTTTTTTTAGTAAATTTCTATATAATAGATAACAAGCTAAAACTTGATTTTTGGGCTTGCGTTGCGTTGTTTTGGCATGCCCTGCCCCGCTCATATGAACGCAAAACTTTAGGTCAATCCTTTTCACAAAAACTTGAGGTTGTATTGGCTCTTAAATATGGGCTTTGACTTGAACCGTTAGATACATTTCATATTCACTGCATCAGATGACAGATAGCTAGTAGGCCACTCGTTTGATGATTATGTGAAGCCTTATTGTAGCTATAAAAGGTCCTAATCATAATATTTATTTTATTTTATTTTATTTTCAAAATTTTTGGAAAACTTACAGCTAGGTTAAAAAAATAGTTATTTACTTACAAAATACATGCCGGTAAAAAACCAGCGCATGTTTGCTGAGGGCCAATTATAAAGTTTCCGCAGATATATACTTAGATAAATAACAAAGGACGTACAGACAGAGTAGACAGAGTAGATATTCTGCTAACATACCTAAAGCACTGCTATTTATCACTATGTCTTCTTTAAATAATATAAGTTAAAGTGAGAAATAACACAACTTAGCAAATGTCTACCATTATCAACCGGAACCGGAACGTAGGATGTTAGGATCGGAGGGAACGAGATTAAGCCACTATGCACATTTTTGTGCTGACTGGTAGTCGCGTTGTTTTAATATGCTCAGAGCTTAACTCACGAAATAAAATCGCAGGCTCATCACAACAAAGCGATTTCGGTAAGTCAACAAAGCGAGTAGCTGTGGTAGCGGTCACGGATGACGTAGCATGACGTGGCTTCAATGACGTGCCGCGACAGGGAAGACGACAACATGCGAGAAACATGGAGTATCCTAGGAGGTTGGTATTTCACTCGATATTTTATCAGAGCTTACGATAGTTAGTACCTGGTTAGTAAGTTGATTAGTTATTATACTTAGTTCACGATACGCACTCATAGAATAAAAATCAACTTAAGAATGAACCCAATTTCCTTTGTTTTTATAGAAGTGTGTGTTTTGAGCTCCGAAAGCACATAAAATATACATAAGTATTATACTCAATTTAGCTAAAGGCTACTCTAAAGGCAATTAAAGTAAACTGACCATTTTGAGGGTTTCTAACTTTGGTTTAAACTGTTGTGTCTGAGGTGAGTTAAATAATAAATAGTAGCATTATACTAGTTCTTACAGTCAGAGACGAAATTAGCAAATTAATACTATCTCTCTCAGTCTATGCAAACACACAAAATCATTTTTACCTTGCAAAGATGGGAAGACAACAAATACGATGCTCAAGATGAGCCGTAAGGACTTAAGAACAATGGTGGGCATCATCACAGGTCACTGTGAACTGAACCATCGTCTATTCAAGACTAGATCATCAGACAGCCTATGCCGTGGCTGCTTCCAGAAAGAAGAAACTGTGGTACACGTTGTGGAACACTGCACGGCCACAGAGGAGGCCAGACGGAATACGGGAGTCTCATCGAGTTATCAAATCCAACCACACCCACAGAAAATCTGAAACAAAACTGTCAATCACCTAGAGTCCTGCTCCGGTACTTCAAGGAGCTGGGCTGGTTAGGGCCTGATTAGGCAGGGAGACATGCACAATACACTCCCATGCGAGATGTCAGTGCAGATCCCAGTTCCCCCCACTTAGAATTGAAATTCTTACAGCCAAAAAAAAATTCTTAAATTAATTAATCCTTAAATTCTTTCTGCCTGAAACGCATTAGCGGCTGGCTGTGATTCGGCTTCCCATCCGGTCTGCCGCAACGGCACGTCGCATTCCGCCGCAATCGTCAGTGCTTCTAAAACTATGGGACAAGCGGCTAACCGCACCGAGTACGGTTACATATAAAATCTACATGCGGCCTGTCGCAAAGCCACGTCACATCCCGGCCAGCCGCTAGTGTGCTTCAGGCCTGAATTTAGCAAACTGATAGAATGCTAGCTCTCACAGTCTTAGGTTAAGCGCAGACTTGAGTCACGATAGTTTTAAGACAGACTTGTTTTTGTTAGGTTGTAGTTTTTGTTAAGCAATAGTCTGTCTTAAAACTCAAACTCAAGTAAACTCAAGTCTGCGCTCAGCCTTAGACGAATTGAGCAAACTAATTTTATGCTAGCTTTCACAGTCTAAGACGAATTGAGCATAAGGAGTCGAATAAAAAATATAATGCTAGCTCCCAGTCTAGCCTTGTACATATACATACATACTTAGCTCTAGTGTTAGCAGGATTAGATTTTTATTACAGTGCTTACCCGCACTCTGGGCATCTCTAAGATCGGCGGGACCCCCGAAGTTGAAAATTTTTGGGAACTTATTTCATTTCTTAGCAGGATTGGATATTTTTTGTTCTAGACTATGTTTTCAAATCCGAACCTTTGTGCTTCCGTATGTGGAAAAATGTCTAAAGTTGTATAAATATACATATAGTATGTGTTATGGGTACTAGTAAACATAAAACATTTTATGTATTACTTAGATAGGTAGATTATTTCTACTATACATATAGAAAACACACAAACACCCAGAAGGAATTTCTACAGATCGTACAATAATTCGCCCCGAGGCGGGAATCAAACCCGCAACGTCCTGGGTCACAGGCGGACGTGCGCCCGCTGCACCACTGATGTCGTCAGATATCGCTTCTGTTGGATAATCTATAATCTCTATTAGGTATTGTTTAAACTTGCAAATCTAGTATTTTAATTCGGTACAAATCTTTGAATCTTAGTTTATTAGCCAGCTCGTCTAGCTGCTGTATCAAACTGCAAAAAGCTATTTATTAAGAGTACAATCTTTACTAATATTATAAATGCGAAGATGTGTTTGTTTGTTTGTTTGTTCACCTTCACGCCCTAAGCAACCAATCGACTTAATGTTTGGCATAGAGTTAGTTGAAAGGATGGAGTAACATTGACTACTTTTTATCCCATAAATCAGTTCCCCCATGGGAACTGATTGAAATAAACTTAATAACCGCGTGCGAAGCCACGGTTAGCGGCTAGTCATAGAATAACTAAATGGTACTATGAAGAACAACTTTGTTTTCTGTCAATATAACTTTGAGATTGAAACTTGACGAGTTTCCTCCATTTGCATTGTTTTATTGGTTTTGCAATTTTGTTATAGTTTGCATTGCGTTTCAACGTTTTTGAGGTGGCGACTGCCTTCTAGGGGGTAATAAAGCTGTGCTTGCACTAAATCGAAACGTACATAGCGTACTTGGGGTTGTTATTAAGGTACAGTTTCCCGATAGGGCCTGTTCACTGCTTTCGGTTTTACATCGGCAATAAGCGCAGAAATACCGGTCTCTCGCATCGGTATTGGCAGAGCCAATCCTTGTGGACTTTGTACCATAGAAACCAATACAAAGCTTATGCTCCGTACGCTCCGATTCCGGTGCAATGGACGCACAAGTAAATATCATGATTACAAGAGTTCACCATTAAAGTCATTTATAACGGGTTGTTTACCACAATTTGATTTTTGAGTTTCCCAATAGGTATTTCGGCACCGTTTCATGTGCTATGATCGCGGAATAACCAAAGTCACTGCAAGTTGGTTTGTATTGGCAGACATAACGATCTAACCTCATTCTTTGTTTTTTATCTAAATACAGAAAACACAAAACATAAAAATCACGGTAAATATTCCGTTATGATAATTACTTTAATTTTAATAACCATGATCGTTTTAAAAGTTTTACTCTTTACCTTACCTTAAAGTTAGAGTTAAAGTTTGTACTCTTTACCTCTTTAGTACATTTTACCTTTGTAGAATTACTCCAAAACCTAGGATAACTTAAGTTTAGTTCAATGTTATTGTATTTACTTGTTATAGTTGTAGGTTCTCCATCGGATATTACGGAGGAAGCGCATTGACTGAGGCATCCATCATCGTTAATGCCAGAACGTCTTCAAAGGGTGGATTGTAGGTGAGGAGCGGGCGCGTGAGCGAATTTAAGGCTTAGGCCCAGTCGGAGTTATTACAAAAAACATTCGATAAACGTAATCGAGAACCATAGCATAACATACACATCCTATGACATAGCTCATAGGATTAGCAAGCTGAAGTGGCAGTGGGCTGGCCATATTTCAAGAAGAACCGACAACCGCTGGGGTAAACGTGTTCTTGAGTGGAGACCGCGACTCGGAAAACGTAGTGTAGGACGCCCTCCGACCAGGTGGGATGACGATTTGCGAAAGACTGCTGGCAGATACTGGATGCGGCAAGCTGAAGACAGGGCGCTATGGCGCTCATTAGGGGAGGCCTATGTCCAGCAGTGGACTGGTATAGGCTGATGATGATGATGATGATGATGATGAATCGAGAACCATTGATGTCTTCCACGAAAAAGGTTTAGATTAATAGTAGACACAAACGAAGTGTAGCCAAAAAAATGCGATAAATAAGTCTCATTTTCCATTCGTATTCGTGAAAGCGCTGAAGTTGTTATTGTGTTTGTAAACTCACTCATACATTTATTCGTTTTATGAATTGTTGAATGAGCGTGATTTACCTCTATGATTGACGTGTTTGGGTTAGAATTGGTACGCTCATATTACGCAAAGGAAGTACTAAGATTCGGTGCAAGTTCCCAGTGTAATGTTTCCCCTTTTCTTATTTTTCTTGAAGCATCAATTGAAGGCATTTCTGTGACTAAGTTATGATGGAAGTGCTCTATCTACTTATTTTAATGACATCACTGCCGCAAACGTGACTGCCGCTGTCATGTCAAGGTGCAACAAATCACTCAAAGTCATTCGAAAACTAATCATCGAGTTTGTAAGAAACGATTGGATCGTTGTCATACTATGATAAGTAGTTCCTCTCGATCTGGTAGGGGCAATAAAAGGCGCTAAATATAAAGAAAGGACTCGAAATCTATGGAAGAATTCAAAAGATAAGGCGCACTAGTCGTACTAGGGCGTCTGGTTTCAATGAATCATATTCGTGTATATCTAGAAAATAAGAAATTCATCTCAACAGCCTATAATGGTCCACTGCTGGAAGCAGGCCTTCCCTGATTTTTTATCTCAAGGGGGGGTAATGCCCATAATCCCCACGCATACAAAAGAAATCTAATGTTTATTTATTAAGTTGGAGTTACATAATAAGCTCATAGACGAGCCTAATTTAAATCTAAATTGTTTCATGAAATCATATAAGATGACCTCTTAGTGAGTTGTTTCGATGTTAGCTTACCGCGTAGCTTAGTAACTTTGACAACCGCATTGAAAACTGACAAAATGTACATCAAAAATTTTGTTTCTTGCTTGGTATCTAAACTGATCATAGTGAAGAGATGAAATTAGTGGAATTATAACCCTTATAGGTATGATAAGATAACAGGCACCTTCGGTACGCGCCAGGCAACGAGCGAGCAAGACGCTTGCAGTGTGACCTGTCCCGTACATTAACATACGTTTGTTTAGTCGTCTACCATTATGCAACTTGGCCGTGGCCTAAGATTTCATTGGCTATTTTCCTACATTAAAACTTATGTCACGTTTGGCGTTTGTTATTGGGTTGAGTATTATAGTATTCCATATATCTATATGGAATGGTTTGATACGTAATTTTTTATATTAAAAAATCGATTTTATTTTTATTTATGAAGTTTTATTATAATCATAATGTAAGAATTGAATATAGCTCCTGCTATTAGTTTTATTGTCTGTTTATCCGATGTCTGATTTGTACACATCCTCTACCTGTTCCAGCGCCTCACCTATAACTCTAAGGTTTGCCGAAAGAAAACGTTTATTAAGAGCTAAGCTCGCCTTTGTACATAAACAATTAATAAGTTCATATTATGTTTTATAATTGTGTACATAAAGAATTCGAAAAAAAGTCATCAGACTGTTAATTGTCTTGAATTAAAGGATCTGAAAAACTAAAGGAGTTAATTCCTCAGTTATTTTTATGTATGAAATTTTACTCGATATCTTCGCAATTTGTTTAATTTTTTAGCTTTCGTAAATAAAAAAAATCCAACCCTTGAAACCAGAAAGTACTTTCATCGAACCGAATTTTTTAAGCGAGTTAACTTCTTATTATCTTATTACACTAATGCGGAAAATTGGATGGAAAACTAAAATAACATATAGGCTTACATTATAGGCGTACACAAATGCGGATAAAAAGAACTACCTATAATGTCCTGTTTTATACTTAAATTATCCAAAACCAAGTCGATGCGTTCATCGATTAAAATATCTGATCTCGTGTACTAAGTCCCGTTAAAAAAGTCTAGCTTTCGTTTAATTATTATTGCGATCGTATGAAAGACGGAGCCAACCTTTTGAACCAAGATGGCGGCTAACCGCATTTGAGGCCCATCAGGCCCGCACCAAGCGATAACTGATAACGACCGCGGCCCGTCTAACTTAACAGCTAATCAATTACGATGCTGATGCCCATGATAGCGAAACAAGGTACTTAATCGCTTCTGGAGTTCTGTTACACAAGTGACTTATCCTGACTTTTAATATAAGAAATATTTTGGACTCTTTAGACGATATTCTTTACAAGCGTGCGTGCGCTCTTTGCCAAAATGCACGTAACTAAAGAAATACCAAAAGAACTGCATTGACTAAATCAATGATGGCGAATCAATTTTCATTAAAACTACGATAAAACTCGCCATGATTCACTCGAAATAACTTGGATAAGCCTGGAAATCGAATTAAGTCAATCACAGTGGCAGTTCGAACAATCGACGGCAGGATGGAACTGTAAATTGAATTCGTCGAGTCCATTCATGGAAACTAAATGAATTAAGTAAAGTTTTAATTTAGTTGGTGTGATTCAGGTGGAGCTGTGGCCATGATCAACCGTCGCCGCAGGTTGTGAAATAATGGTTCCTGGTCTACTTAAAAACTTCCCGGAGTTTATATTGTTCAGAATGTTGAAAGGATAATGAAACCTTTCAACGTTCTGAGCTCTCAAAATTTATGGCATTGCTGATTGCCATAAGTTTTGAAAAGAGTTCATTGTACCCCATATTCACTGGGCAAACGAATAGAGAAGTGAAAGAGATTGAATTTTCTCTTCAATGCACTGATAGATTTTTCGCATGAGAAATCAACCAGAAGCATAACTTGGTTTTACTGCTTGATATTTAAAGTCATAGGTAAAGTACGGTTGGTATGTTGGATTGAACTGATGGTATATTCAATTTTCTTTTGCCTGAAAATAAATATATATTAGCTGTTACCAGCTACTTCGTTAGAGTGGCTACTCAACCTTTGTTGACGACCTCTGTGTATCAGCGAGCAACAGTCCGCTAGCGACGCAGAAGGCTGCGGGTTCGATATACGCCTTGAGAAAAACAATTACGATTTGCAAATGTTTGTACAAACATTTAATTTTTGTTTAGGGTATTTTCCATGTACAATAAAACCGTAGTAAACATATAAAACAATATAAGATATTTACGTATTTAGTCATTGAAGGCATTTAAAACAGAACGATTAGGATTCTAAAATAAAATAAAATTATGTCTAATTTTTATTTTTTTATAAAATATAAAGTAATTTGTTTTTCAGCTGAAAGCTGACGTCAATTCCCTAAATAATGAAAATGGATTTATAAAAAGTTTTAAGCCTAGAACACGTCGATAGCCAGATCTCGTTTTTCAAGAGGCGACACCTAATTAAAATTTGATCCTAATTTCGTATGATGACGATGACACATGGATGACACGACGAATGAAAAGATACTTAAAAACACGAAATACAAAATATTGGTTAATGGAGCGCGCGAAAAGAACAACCTTACAGCTACGTTCAAAAGTCTATTGCTTCAGTGTCATATCTCATGCGTCAAACTTTTATGAAACCGTCTCAAAATCAATCTTTATACAAACTCAAACAAATCATCAAAATCACAAAAAAAACCATCAAGACACAAAATAAACGCACTTTAATCACTAGCACGTTAGAATAAAATGAATTTTCAGTACAGGCGTGGCACTAGTAGGGATTTTTCCTTGGGTGTATTGGTGAGTTTTACAGTAAGTTTAGTTACAAAAACATTATTATGACGACAAAACATACTACAGCACTCAGTTACCATTTGTTAAGAAACTAAATGAATGAAACCGATAATGTGCTTCTGATGCACTAAAAACACCACTGTGTTAGTGGTGTGGTTTTACCTTAGGTGCAATAGAGTTGATGCTTGCCTTCGCCGCCTCGTAGCAATCGCAGCCTCGTAGCCATCAAACCCTCGTAGCAATCGTAGCCTCGTAGCAATCAAAGCCTCGTAGCAATCGTAGCCTCGTAGCACTGCTACGTAGATCAAGTGCTACGACCACCGCGTAGCAAGCTACACAATCAAGTGGCCTACGCCCGTGAAAATAATTGTAAAATATGAGTTTAATTGTTTAGAATTAGCTATCGTATGGGGGTACGAACAACAGCCTTTGACATAATTCTACATTCGTCAATTTGACAGCTGGCATTTCTCATATTTTTTTGACAGCTAGGCGAATGGTAAAAAATCAATTCATTCGGTTTTGGATGCGTTAGCATCCCTAGTACATCTGTGGGTTTTGGATTCCAGACGTAACAGTCACATTTTCGCGCGCGCACATTATAACGGAAAATATCGTATCGTCTAGTTTCCCTTACATGCGGTGCAACCCTTCTCGATTTTGGATTAGGAGTGATTGATGCAGTCATCCAGGCTACTACAGGACTCCGCACTGTGCTGCACCGGGGAAAGCTGGCCTACATTTTACTGAACCAGGGAGTAAGACTTGATAGGTATAGTGTTAGCGCAGTATGCCTAACCTAGGTGCAGAGCACATACCGACTCGCCGTATCACATCAGATTGGTTAGTGGAATCCTATTGTGCCTCCCATCACGCATTTCATCATAACCCTCATTCAAATCATTATTCGGCAATCACTTAATCGTTAGTCTAGTTTATTTCGTATATACAGTCCACTCTCATTAATTAAACTAATTTAATTTCGTATTGTAAGCCTTATCGCCAAACAGTAATCAAATTATGAAGATTGACCGATACATATTTTCACCAGAGCCTAGTTCGTTATTTAGCAGGATGCACCAAGTTCAGGTTAGGTTGGCTTGGGAGAAAAGATGTAGGAGTCCCCCTAACACCCCGCTTAAGGCGCATACCCCACCCAAAGTGGCGCCGCCACCTAATTTATCTTATTATTCCGTTTAACAATGGAATTTTCAAAAATCCATCTTCCAGTTTGTGATACTCATCATAAGCTTTTTTTTAATGACTCTGTAATAGTTTTATTCTATTTAGTTTAGACAGAGATACGAAAATAGATTTTGGTGGCCACCAAGGGCAACTTCGCTTAAAATATTTTGAAGGAAACATGTAGGTATTTATCTCGATTACTATCGTTCAGGACTTTGAAAGTGACATTGATTTGATAGAGATAGCGTGTAGCACACCACCTTAAAACAAATGCCCATTTTCAATAATAAGTACATACCGTTATTAAATACAGTATCTGTACATCTAGCAGTCAAATCATTTATAGGTCAATTGTTTTCGACGTAGTATATTTATAAGGGTAAGTTCTAATACAAATATACAGGTTGTGTCACTACCGAAAACAAGGGGAGGTGGTGCAGCAACCCAAATCAACACCAATAAAAAACCGCTGTACGAAAGTGTAATCTCGATATATGTAACTTTTAAAGATTTTATTTTGTTTTGCTAGCCAGCAATGTACACGTAAGGTTGCAGATTACGGGCGCGGCGCACTCGCTGACCGTGCTGCTAGATCGGTAGTACTGTAGTGTTTTAGAATACATTGCTGTTTAATGTGTTATTTGTTTTTTGCTTATTTAAATAAGATAATTAGGGTACATATTATGTTCTTATAGTAATTTTACCATTGTGGGTATGTAACTAAAAAAAATAAAAAGGACGTTTTAGGAATAAAAAGACGATCAACATATTTTCTGCTGTTTTTTTCCGCTAAATATTTTCAAAATCATGGTCTGATTGCATCTCCCAATTTTTTGTAGTATTGACACTTTCTGTATAAGGTACATACACCATTTCATGCGTGTGTTTGATATTATGTGAGCGGCATATAATTATAATAATGACAATGGTGTGAAATTACCAACCATTTTAGTAAGTAGGTATCAAAATAAAAAAAACCCTAAATCATGGCGATAATGTTATGATATGAAACAAGCATCACACAGCAAAAAAAAATTATGATTTTTACAATGATTATCACAGAAAAATTCTAAGTTTTGGTGTAAAAAGTCCCTCCGGACCATCTGACCACTATGAACTTGCCACCGGTTGTCAATTGAGACGGAAACCACCCCATTTTACCACTGGTGGTCAACTGGGAAAAACTTATTCCCAATTCACCACTAGTGATAAAATGGCACGATTTTAGTTCTAATTGACCACCGGTGTTGAGATGGTGTAAAATTTCACCACCAGGGGTGAAATGGGACTAATCTGGTATCCGTAAACACTACCTAGCCTGTTACGATCACAGATTTATAAGTATAGTACTAAAGGTTACGATTTGCTTTGAGTAGAATCCTCCTTATATTTTATTGAAAAGTAAACATGACTAGATTGACACACGTCATTGTGACCGCGCTTTCTCAGAGTGATTTATAGCTGGTACTTTTTTACCACAAACTTTAACGTTTTTAACTGACGAAAAATCGGAGGAGGTTCTCCAGTCGATGCGTATATTTATTTTTCTGTTAGACCACGCATAACTTATTTATTACAGAGTAGTCCGATTTTGATGATTATTTCACTATTTTATAGAAAATGATACCGAGGTGATCCCATAAACCTATTATTATATATTATAAAATTTATTCATAAATAGGGATCACTATTTAACCCGTAAAAAATTAAAAAAAAATCCCTAGCAACCCATAGAAATCTAAATAATAATTATTTACATTTCTATGGAACCACCTAATGTGACAGTTCTAGACATAGATGAATAGTATTTACCGAAGTTTGAAGTCAATCTATAGTTTTTTTAAACAGGCCAAATAATGTGAAATATGGTTTTCGTTTGACGTCTTAATGGCTTGATGAACTACTCAACAGAAACTACTCAAGACATTACTGTGATTGAAGTTACCTTATTAACTATAATACTACATTGCCTACAAAAGACGGCCTATTAACAAAAGTCAGTATAATAATCCGTTGCTGTATTTTGTTAAACGAAAGGAAACACCACTTTTGTTCCTAACATATTTTTGCATCTAAAGCTTGTCGCACAACTGAAAAGTAGGGCAGCACAATCACATGCATATATCGAATATGAGCCTTAACTCGTACAATTTAGATGTAGTTACAAATTTTATATTAACGGCATCAGATAACAGACTCGGATCTCGCAGACCACTCGTTTGAAACTTGTGGGAAGCCTTTGACACTGTAATAGTATATTTTTTAACAAAGGACTATAAACCACTTCATTATAGACGAGGTTGTTTGTAGATGACATGACCGAGTTATAATGGGTGGTTTTGGCCCGCGTGAAAAACGATACTTTTCACTTCGAGTGTGAGAAAATAGAATAATTAAAACCTACCTTCAGTAAATATTTCACACCGATTTCACTTCTCTACTTCATGAATTTGTTGTTAGTCTTTAAATACTATATTTCATGTGATTTCGGCCACAACAGATATGTATAATTACTTTGCCATTCCGCCCCATTTGCATATTTTTCAAGTAAGTTCAGCAAATTCATTTTCAGTTGAATTTGTTGTAAATAAATATTCGACAGATTAAGCGCTGATTGATAACAACTTTTTGTATCTTTGTTACGCGCAACGCAAAGTTACTACCATTTTACCATAGAGGAAGAAACACCATACAAAACACAGATTACTTTAGTACTATCCTTATAAATCTGTGACACAGATAAAAAACATCCAACAATGACCAAAAAAAGCGCTTTCAGTTCCATTTTCAAAAATTAATTCAAATGAAATGTATGTTCTTTGTAAACGGAATACCAAAAAGTCGAGTCTTTATGCAAGAGGACGAATGTCTCGAAACGTACTTGCTGATGATTTCAAACAAAAATTTTATATAAAAATTACTTTTTAGCAAAAGAAGTGAATAATTTATTGAATATCGAAAGAGTTTAAGCCCATATTTGTATGCACATTTTTCTTCTGGTTGGTAGCTGTGCTTCTGATCTGCGACAACTCTTACCCTCAACTCCATATTTATAGGGGATGGATTATTTTCTTTTTAAACAAAGGGATTATTTATGCAAAAGGAAGGCATGAATCTTCAACGGGTTGTTTGCAGTTGTAATGTCGTTTGCTGTCCTAAAACATCAAAGGTCACATGCTAAAAGCTTGTGCTAGTGTTGAGCGGGTACACTTGTAACCTTCTAAGGTAGAAGGTTACAAGTGTATCCTTGTAACCTTAGTAAAAAAAACTTGTAACCTTAAAAAAAAGCGGGTAACTTGTAACCATAAAAGGTTACAAATGTATCCGCCTCATCAGTGCAGGTTATTAGTAGTCATAAATTGTCGCAATGGAAAAATGGGTTTGCATCGTAGTTCCCAAACTGTTTCGTGTTACCTATATTAGTTCATGTTGTGTTGATGAATTTCATATCTAAATTGTATGTAAGCATTGAATAGCGTCTTAGGTTTATGCAACCGGATATGTTATACCTCCAACATTAAATAAATGAAGATTAAAATATCTACCACTGATTACGTATTTAGGCTACTTCTTTTTTTGATTAGGTTAGACAAGCGTGCGTCCACAGAGAAGAAGCGGTTGCCACGACCCATACCATATTCCTTACGTATATTACAAATTCAAATGTAACTCTGTCTGTTACCTTTTCGCCTAAACGGCTGTATGGGTCTCAATGAAATTTGTCAGCAGGGAGGTAGATGGTATCTCGATGGACATAGGCTACTTTTTATCCATGAAGCGTGCGTTCGAAGCCTTGGTAATGATGCTAATGTTATAAATCTGAAAGTAACTCTGTCTGTTACGATTTCACCCCTAAACGGCTGAACTGATCTTAATGAAATTTGGATGGAAAAAGATGGAGCTAACGGCCCAGCGAGACCATAAGGAGTCCCAGAGACTCAAATAGGCGAGTACTAGATTTTGTGGCTAAGATGGTTAGAGTACCTACACCCGTGCTGAGGGAGGAGCGCGGGTTCAAGTCCCGCCGAAATCGTTTTGTTTGGGAACTTATTAACTTAGTGATTATCCAGAGAGTGAATTTACTCCCTTTTATAACAAAAATCCTTATCAGTTTACATACATCCACAGCTGATTATGCATGCCTTACCCAAACGAGGTTTTGCCATAATCACCACACTTAGCAGTCAAGTGTAAGTTGGAGGGGTACGTCAACGTAAGACACAAAGTTCCAAGAACACTTGTGAATCATCACACAGTTGTGATTTAATTGAGTTTCATTCATGACTCGTCCCACTTTAGTCCGAATCCATTGGGGCGAGTCAAGAAACTCAAATTTTATGCGTAAATCGTTCCTGATTCGTCCCATTTTGAGATCTCTAACTGAAAAGTAGCAAAAGTACTGTCGGCTGCACACTTCTCGTGCAATAAATATCAACAATGGCTAATAATCTTGATTAGCCATTGTTTCCGAAAGATTTTTACTATCTCACGCAAAGTACATACTAGGAAAGGAGAAAAGCATAGGAGATATAAGGTACCTAACAATATATAGGTATCATGCCTGTAAATGCATGAATTATACGTATTTGTCAATTTAAAACAAGGCACTATTATAGAAAGACCTTACGGGAAGAAAAAAAACGATATATGAAAATAAAGCTTTTAATAAAGTTTTTATGACAAAGCCCATGTACAGCTGCATTTATTTTAATTTTACCTATTAATTTTATTATTTACGGCCCTCATACAGCCTTTTAGTATTTTTTTTATGTTCCTTTTTTTTCATTATTATTTCTTGTACATAAAATATGTAGCATGACCAAGTGTTCCGTGTGACCCTATAGGTATAAATAAATGAATTGAATTGAATTTAGAACCTACATAGGTACTACGTACGTTGAGCCCCGATTACTTGTCTGCTATTGGTGTTCAAAACTTAGAAAGGCAAGGCGGTGGTACCTGCTAGTCGATTCACAGAAAAATTTACAGGGTAAATGCGTTTTTTTGGCGATAGTACCTAGTACCATAGATAAATTAACTAAACGTATCTCTTGTAGACACAATCACAACTATCAAATAAAAATTCACACAACATTATCTTTTAACTTGGAATAAGTTAAAAGATAATGCTGTGTGAATGTTTCTTTATGAACAACTTTATATAGATAATTATCAGCCTATACCAGTCCACTGCTGGACATAGGCCTCCCCTAATGAGCGCCATAGCGCCCTGTCTTCAGCTTGCCGCATCCAGCATCTGCCAGCAGTCTTTCGCAAATCGTCGTCCCACCTGGTAGGAGGGCGTCCTAATCAAGTAATAGAATTACATTAAAATAGTATTTACATTTGAAACAATTGAGCTAACTGCAGACTGTTGCAAACAATCTACAGGTAACTCAACTGATCCAAATTAAAGTAGTAATAAAAAAAAATTAAACAAAAAGCGTTTTTCTAAGATGTCAATGGTTCCCGAAAACTTTTATCATAAGCTTATTTTGTAAGCGTACATAATTAATTATTTTAGCGAAGTAACCTTCCTTGTACGGACCTTTCAAGTAGTCTCCTATAAACTTTTCTGCTTATTTACCTTATAGCTGTTGAAGCTATATCACAATCTTGCCAAATGAAACCAAATCGTCATAAATGGTTAATTAACTGCTGCTTTAACTCGCTTAGTGAATTTAGGCCATTTTAAATAAAAAAACTGACCCTAATTATGAACCTGCTGGAAAATTACATGTATTTAACACATTTAGTAAAAAAAAAAGTCTAGCTCGTTTTTTCTTTTTTCAGTGTAAAATGAAGGAGTGTTAAATTTAAAATTTTAGCATGCCTTGATTAATCAAGGCATGCTAAAATTTAAAAAATAAGGTCTTAATTTATCTCGATTAAGACCTTATTTTCCTTGAGTTTTGTTGACCTTAAGTTCATTATGTTCTACCATTAATGGTAACCTAAAATTTTAAATTTAACACTCCTTCATTTTACACTGAAAGAAGAAAAAACGAGCTAGACATTTTTTTTCACTAAATGTGTTAAATACATGTAATTTTCCAGCAGGTTCATAATTAGGGTCAGTTTTTTTATTTAAAATGGCCTAAAAACTAACAAAACTCAAGGAAAATAAGGTCTTAATCGAGATAAATTAAGACCTTATTTTGTATGCACATAAATGTTTCCTGCAAACATATACATATAAGGCTAGGACTATGATAAGCAATATGACTAATTCTTCAAGTGGACTCAAACTTTCGCATTGAGTAAACGCTGAATCGTCAACGCGTTCACTCGAGCGTGTATTAGACACTTTGAAGATTAAATGAGCCCCCGTCAAGAATGTCAAATCTTTAATCCCAAGTTAGGGAATGATAAATGATGCATAAATAAATCAGATTCACTAAAAACTTCGGTAATGGCACAAAAATTGTGTGAAAGCTTTACGATGATTATCACCTCTACATTTTTGTATGTTTATTTTACTTCAAGTTGGAATACTTGGTATAAATTTGCGACATTTTGATTATGAATTTCTTAACTGAGACGAAACCCCGAGCCAAACTCGGTTTGTTGTTTGTCTAAGTGCTTATTTTGTAAGCCTAAAGAAATAAAGTTATTGAGTTTTTTTTTTAAACTATTAAACCTATTTAATCATATTATTTCTTTGAAAAACGGTAATTTAAAAATTTTTCATAGGCAAATTATGATACCTATTATAAGCTAAATTGGTTTTATTTTGTATAGTTTAGGTAAACGATGTTGCACTTTGTGGCCACCAAACTCAATTATCGCATCTCTGCCTAAACTATACGCAATAAAACTAACTACTATAGAGGCATTGAAAAAAGCTTAAAAATGTTCGGAGGGAGGTCGCAGAATCCCGGAGACGGACATAGGCTACTTTTTATCCCGAAAAATTGCGTGAGAAGTTGCGGGTAAAAGCTTGTTAAATATAAAATAATAGCTGCTACCCGCGGCTTTGTCCACGCTATTCACTTATCCTATGCCCGTCGACGGTATACTATTAACCTTCCTGCTAAATTTCATTAAGATCCGTTCATCCGTTTTGGCGCGAAAATTTAACAGACAGACAGACCTCGACCTCAGTAGGTTCACCTTGTATTTAGGTTGGTGTGCACCAAATTTGTTGCCGGCAACCAAATCAATCGCTGGTAGCGCAACTATTATAGAAATAAATAGAAATAGTGTTTATCGCTTGGTAGCTCAATACACCACGGTGGCACAACTTGTGGCGCAACCATAGTGTTCTAATGAGATAGGATCCTTAGGGTCCCTTTTTCCTTTTGAACCCTTAAAATAATGGCTCGATCCTTTTTTTTACATATTTTTTTTATCCCTAAATTATGCTCTAGGAATAGCCGAAACAAGGAAATATTAAAATTTCATTTTATTACATTTCTTATCTATTTTCCTATGACAATCTCAAAAGGCTCCAAGTTCAAAACTCGAAAGTTTTTAAATTGAAATACAGTTGAGATAAGCTAAGATGACAGCGTTGGGTTTTGCAGCCAACATTTCCAATCCTTTTCCGTCTCCAAGATTCCTGAGTGAGAGATTTGATATTGCATTGCTGAGATTGCAAATAGGATTTAGTATAATGTGAAAAGTATTTTCTCAAAGGGATATGTTTTAAGAAAAGATAAAAAAAATAAGTTACTTGTTCAGCTCCCTGATAACGCACATGTCTAGAAAAATCAAATGCAGATAATTCAATTATTAATTTACCTACATGTTACCAGCAATATAAATAAATTAATTAAATAATGCTGGACATTCCACACAGCATCATCTAGCCCCAATCCAAGCATAGCTTGTGTTATGGATACTAGATGACTAATACACTATTCACAAAGTAGTTAGATTTTTGTTTATAGTGCGTTCATATAACGAGATTCAAAAGCTGAAGCGATTGTTTTTTTTTTCTTACTCTTATCAACGCTGACGTCACAAATCCGGCCTGGATTTGTCCAGTAAACAAAATACAAAAGAGGATCGCGCGAGCTTTTAAAAATGTATCACACCTTACAACTTCGTTTGTTCGTTCGTTCTGATTTTAAAGTTTTGTTACTATTTAGGAAGATATTTTATTATCGAAAAGACAAATAAATTATAAATTCTAAAGTAACTATGTCTCTGTCTATCTAGACAGAGACAGACATAGTAACAGGCAGATGCCTGTTACCTTTTCAGGTCAAAACGACTAATAATGCAATTTGGCAGGACTGGTATTCCAGGGACGGACAAGGGTTACTTTTTATCCCGGATAACGCGTGCGAAGCCGCTGGCAGAAGCTAGTGCATGATAAAAGGAACAGCATTAAGCAAGTTTTCCCCAAACATGAATAAAATTTTCATAACCGAGAGATAATAGGAAGGTACCTACTCTTTTACAAAAGTTCCGGTCCGTAGGTAAGTAAATAAGGGCAAGCCACAAAGATCCGTGGCCATTAACATAAACTGGCAAGAATTTCAAAAAGTTATTCATAACCGAGCAACTTATCCCTGCTTTCCTTTTAAGGATCAAGAGAACGATGTTTTTGTCAGTGTTTTTAATCAAATTCTGTTTCCATGGGAAATATAAATCTAGAGCATCTGCAACTAGCTAGAAAATTAGTACCTATCAAGTACCTAACATGGCGACCGATGTTGCGCGGTGGGCGAAGGTCTGCATGCGACGCAGAAGGTTGCGGGTTCGATTCCCATTTCGGGACAAATGTGTGTACGATTTGCAGACATTTGTTCAGGGTGTTCTGGTCGTTTTCTATATATAATAAAAAAAACGATGTATTGTGCTAATGAAATTGAGCTGGGAGGTACCCACATAAATGGTATTCCGAGGACAGACATGGCTAGGTACTTGAAAAATTCGCACGAAGCCGCGGGCAGCTAGTACGTCTATAAACCATTTTTTAAGTTGTGCCGTAGTCGGGTAAAATGAATGAAGGTGGAGATGTACCTTGATATTAATTTTCTAGCTAGTTGCAGATGTACTTGGATTATAAATTTTAGGATTTTAAATTTTCTAGCTCAGATGTATCTAGATACAAATTTTTTAGCTAGCTGCAGATGTACCTACCTTGATATTAATTTTCTAGCATATATATTTTCTTCATATTATTGATATGGATCAGTTGAGCTACCTGTAGATTGTTTGCAACACTTTGCAGATAGCTTAATTGTTTCTATTGTAAATACTAGTTTTAATTTAAATTTGTTATTTGATTGTTATTTTCTTTCTGAATAAAGACTTTAGAAACAACTAAAAAAAAATTTTTTTCTAGCTATTTGCTGAACCTTGATACTAATTTTCTAGCTACGAGTAGTTGCAGATAATAATGCTGGACAATTCACACAGCATTATCTAGCCCCAAGCTAAGCAGAGCTTGTGTTATGGGTACCTACTAGATAACTGATATACATAATATACCTAATAGAATACATAGATAGATATTTGGCCGGATTCGAGTAGGAGGACGATATCGTTTTAAAAAAATAAATGTCTGAAGCTCTTACGCATTAATCCAACACCCACGCAGCACGAAAATTTGCATTCAGGTAAATGGGTTATCGTAAACTCGGTACTTTAGATAGGTATATAATTTACATTACAGTGATATAATGGCGACCCACAATCGTCAAACGTGTGGCCTGCAGCTATATCTATGTCAGAAATGTAAAATTAAAGGGTTTTAGCCATATTTTGATGTACATTTTTGTGCAGCGTGGTAACAGTGCGACTCTAATCTGCAACCACCTTAACTACTACTAGCACCTTAACACTAAGGCGAGTGTTCATTAAAACAATTCTAATTACTTTCTTTAAACTGTTTCCAAGACAAGGTTCTAAATGGTTATTAAGAATAAACAACAAAACTAGAAAAGTCTAGAAAAAGTTGGAACTTCGCCAATCTAGGTAAAAGCTTAGTTGTTTGAGTTGCTTTTTTAATTATAGTACTACCTGCTTACCAGGTACTACCGGCAAAAGTTTTATGCGAATAGACCATAAAACTCACAATTATAAAATACAATACCTCGTGGTGTGGAGTTTAAAAAAATTACAGCGTTTATTCATTGTAGAAAAGAGTTCGAAACTTTTGACAACTAATCAACAACCTAAAACTGATTTTTAGGTTAATTATAGGCCCTTGATTACAAATTGTATCTTGAGTACGACAGGGGTATAGAGTGAATGTGCGAGAATATCTTGAACAGACGTACAAAGTACAGGTATATGGACTGAAATACAAGAGTACAAAGTTTTGCGAAAATAAAATTGTCCTCCAAAATATTTAATATAGGTATTAAATCTTTTCAAAGTAGGTACTCCTCCCAGCCTCTATACAAAGTTTCATGCGTCTGAACCAGTTTTCGAAACACTTTTACAGTCTGCCGCTGACACCTCGTTTACAGCCGGCTCGGACGCTGACAGCGCATCTTCCAGCTGATTTACTAAATCCCAGCAAATGTTTCGTTACTACTTATACTCGTAAGCCTCTGGCTATTCCGTCGTGCTATGCACTGGCAGGGCAGCTACTTACTAAAGCTACTGGCATGCGTGATCTTGGAGTCTACCATGACTCAAAGCTACTTTTTAACGCTCATATAGACAACATAAAATTAGTAAGGCTTCGAGATCGCTGGGATTTGTCATGCGAATTTCTAAGAGCTTTACAAAGGTCAAAACTCTTAAACTTTTATATTGCACGTTTGTAAGGAGCCATCTAGAATACGCATCTCAGATATATGGAACCCGCGTTACCAGAAGTACATTGATCGTATAGAAAGTATTCAGAGGCGTTTCTTAAGATACCTGTGCTTTAGAGTAAAGATCCCTTACAAATCTTTAACCTATGATGAACTCTGCAAGAGGTTCCATTTCTTGCCACTTAAAAGTAGACGTGATATAGCTGATTATCTTTATATACTTAAGATTATCAACAACGATGTCGACTGTCCAGAACTTCTTGGCAAATTAGACTTCAATGTACCACGTAGGCAGCTTAGACACAATCCCTTACTACATGTCCAACATGTTGGAACTAATTATAGACAAAATTCATTTATAGTGCGAGCGAGCGGCACTCTCAATGAATTCAGCAAAATGTTGAACATTGACCCTTTCAACACCAGCATTCACAGGGCAAGGCGATGCATAACTCTTAACTTCTTTTGCACTTGATGTAGCTATATTTTTAATTTTTACTTATTGTAACTACTTGTTCTTTTATTACTTTATTAAGTACGAAATTGTCGACGATTTTTTTTTTTGTTTTGTGTTCACACTTAGGTATTTTATTATGTTTCTATTAGCGAGTGCCTATTATTAGCTTTCTGTATCTATTTTAAGTTCTATTGTTAATAGTTAAGCTGATGGCAATCCGAATAAAAATAAATAAATAAATTTTTATTTTCGGGAATAAAAAGAAGTCGCGCGGTGCTAGGTCAAGGCTGTAAGGAGGGTGACCCAGGAGTTAGACCGGCGTGCTGTCCAGAAAGTCCCTCGTTTTGATTGTGGAGCAGTAGCCCGAGGACCCCTGAGTTTGGTCGCGTGTTGCTCACAACAGAGAAAACTTCTGCCAAGCATTTGGTAGTACCTATACCATTCGGCATTGTTGTTTCTTTGGTTCCGTAAAGGAATAGCCAGTCAAATTGAAAAAAGCTCGTGATCAATATCTTTACCACTCTTTCGGATCCCTGGCGCATAGTTTTTGGATCGTGTTGATAAATCCAGGATTCATCACCTGTAAGATGTCGTAAACAGACACGAGCTTGCTTCAAATTTGTTTATACTAAGTATATACAATACACCTACTTAGAAAGTTGCACATTCCTTTTCCAAAAACAGCTTAGGTATAAAGTAATACATCATTTCAGGCCTTCTTAAATCCGGTATGGAAAACTCTATGAAATTTCATTTCTAACGCGTTTAGCGGAAGAGAAAAGTGTATGTGTTATTTTTTTTATTTCTGAAAGTTCACCAACTGTGCAATGGTTTTTTTCAACATAGGCCAAACGTCAAGAAGTTTTTACTCTAAGTCCGCTAAATGATTTAAGCCTCTTCCGATTTCCGAACAATATCTTGAAAAAAGAACCCGTGAAGTGATAAAGACATGCAGGCGCATAAGACCTTGGAACTTTAAGGCCTGTACCTATTATGGAACTATGCACAGTCATCGATCTATGCTTGAGTAGCGCTTTTGCCATATAAAATCTTTACTCAAGTATAGATCGATGTCAAATATCAAATATCAATAACGTTTATTTCTTTAAGCTTACAAAATAAGCACTTAGACAAGTCAAATTTTATACTATAAACAGGTTTATAAATAGTCATTATTATCAAATAAGAAATATGATGTTATTGATTTTATTCGCTTCAATTTTTTGTCCACTAGTGGAAGAAGCGAAAAAGAAACCACTAGTAAGTTTTATAAAACTTAAAATTAATACATAATCTCAGTCTAAATATAATCTAATTTGTATATAACTCAATATTTATATAAAACTAACTAAGCTTAACATTATATCCCTTATATACCATTGTCGGTGTGGAACTGAGCGACATCTGGCCAAGCATTTACATCATTGATGTAATCATCTATGGAGTAATAGGCTTTCTTTATTAGATTTCGTTTTATGTACTGTTTAAATTTACGAATAGGGAGCTTAGTTGCTTCAGATGGAAGCTTGTTATAGAAGCGTACGCAATTTCCCATAAATGATTTCCCTACCTTTCGTAATCTATATGATGGGATGAGCAGTTTGTTCTTGTTTCTTGTATTTACTTTGTGAACATCACATTTTTTTAAAAAGCTATTTTTGTTTTTGTGCGTATACATTAGATTTTCATATATGTATTGCGATATTACTGTCAAAATATTAATATCTTTAAATAAGTCCCTCAAAGAGTGGCGTGGCTTTAGTTTATAAATTGCGCGTACAGCCCTTTTTTGGAGAACAAAGATAGTCTGAATGTCGGCTGCCCGTCCCCAAAGCAAAATACCATAAGACATGACTTAGCAACCTTTTATAAAACGGGCCTAAGAGCGTATATTGTACGAGCCGTACAGATTTAGATTGCTAGAATGAATGCGGAAAATGTTCAAAGCACGTGTTTACGTGATCAGGTAGTTTGCCTAAGATCTACATCTACATCAAGCACTGATTAAACAAAAAAGTCATCTAGCTCGGCTGTATTATTCTCTTAACCGAAGATCAACCCTCTTATCAGCTCGAAGCTACAGGAAAGCAACCCTTAGCTTCCACCCAGCTCATCTCTAGCTTAAATAACTTTATTCTTAAACGCATTGCTCCAACACATATAATAAATCAGTAAAAGTTCTAGAAGTAATCTTATAGAAAAATACAGAAAAAAATCAAACGAAGATTTCACAAAAAAACTGAGTCTTGGCCTTCTTCTGATCCCGAATAAACGGGGTTTTTTTTTGCGCTGACTTAGTAGGTCCATTGTTTTATATCACGGCTCCAAGGGGTTACAGGTTTGAGTACCTACCTACTATTTGAAAACGTTCATTTTTTCCTTTTGAGGTACGGAACCCTAAAAACAAACAGCTGAACATAGAACCTCGTCTTTTGTTTCTCATTTCGTCGGTTAAAAACCGACTTCGAATGTCCTAATCACAGATTTATAAGTATAGTACCTAATAAAGTAGTCCTAATTAAATTTTAAAATAAAAGGTCCCATATGACAGTAATATAATACAGCCTCGACAAAAATGGAGCAAAAATAACCAAAAACGCAAAAACGTCATGTTTTTGGTTATTTTTGCTCCATTTTTGTCGAGGCTGTCTTGACACTTGACACGTAATAGGTAGACAGGGTAGACATCACAGAGCCATGTAAAGTCTGCGGCAGATAAGAAGTCAAACAAAAGAAGTCAGTCAAAATGTTGACAGGATGCAGATTAGGTACTGTTGCCGACAACCACAGACTTTATACAGGCTGCGAGGCGCGCGGGTTCGAATCATGCCAAAATCGTAATTTTTTAGGACATTGTTGAATTTGTGTGGAACAAATAGGTACTGGCTCAGGAGAGAGGGGGGGCTATGTCCAGCAGTGGAATATTATAGGCTGATGATGATGAAATAGGTAGGGTTAGGGAGGGTACGGTGACTCAGGAGACAACAGTGGCTCACACGTGTTTCGACCAGAATAATGTGCTTTATTTGACTACCTTCATTTCGAATTTCTATTTACACAATTAAAGCGAGTTAACCCAAAACTCTGTCAAACTACCTAGTTAGCAACCGCTAGGAGTACCTAATAGTTTTCTGTGGTCAGCGAGCGGATCGAGTGCCATATCAAATATCAATAACGTTTATTTCTTTAAGCTTACAAAATAAGCACTTAGATCACATACAGAGGTGTCACTGCGTTTTTTTTTTTCGTGACCACAAAATTACTTTCAGGGTGACTTTATTTTGTTTGCCATACCGAAGTTCATCATAACTTGTGGTGACCATTGTGTTTGTCGTTTGAAAGATATTGTAGTAGTATTATTTGTGTATTTCTTTGATGTGTTTGTTAGCCGACTCGATTCATTCATTCAGTCATCAAATATTTTCGAAATGGCGTAGTTATGAACAGTGACTCAATAGGTTAATTGGTTGTTATGAACAACTTTCGAGACTTTAAACTTACCTAGTTTTGTTTTTTAATGGAAGCTAACAATTTTAACTGTCATTTTTTCATTCATTAGTAGGTAGGTACAAATTACAACAACTTTGTAATACTCCATCTAAGACTTAATCAAATCTAAAATACTAGAGTCACCACAGGGGTGAGCCCACTCACTCTGTATTATTTGTGGTACACAGTGGCTCAATTATCATTTTTTGATTATTGGTTTTGGAACTAAGTTCCTTATCGCGCGTTGTGAAAGGGGGCTGGACGGAAAAAATTCTCACGAAAAGTTGTAACGACACTTTTTGCTATAGTAAGCTATTATAAGGCGTGCGGCGTGCGCATGTTTCTCTGTCCGTCTCTCTCTCTTATTGAAAGGAACTTCGTTCCATCCGGGTGTCCCTTGACACCTCTCAACTTTTTTTTAAATTTTGTTTTGGCCGTATCTAATAAAAATAAAACGATGCTATGTTAAACTAGGATAGTTTATCAACAATCTGTGCAAATTTTGGATAAATCTTTGATGTTTTTCTACATTTTCGAGACCTCTGAAAAAATCTGTTTCTCTCTAGCGTAGGTACTTACCTATAATAGAAAAATAAAATAAATTTAAAAATTATTTACCTAATAACATCTGGTGCGGTTAGGACTTGACCCACTTGGATGGGTGACCGCGTCATGCTGGCTTTCATTTTGGGTTTATTGGATCCGGAATATTATTAGGTGTGAACTCGCTCCTGTAACTAAATACGCCATCACAGGAAAACTAACCCCGTAAAACGGGATTCTGAGAATGCGCCACAGAAAACTATTACTGACACAGAATCTTAGGGTACGTTCACATAGCGAATCCGTTTTTATAGGACCGTTTTACGGATCCTTCGCAACTCTGGAATACTGTCGGGTGTGCGAGCTCGCTCCTACAACTACAAACGCAATCACGGGGAAAAACAGGATTGCTGTGTGAATGTGCCTTTAGATTGATAGATAGATATATATAAATCGCCTTTGTATGCATATTATTGTTTATGATCTTGATTGTCTTCCATCTGTCACAAATGTCCATCATTGATTAACCTAATTTCTTTAGTTAAATAAATTGGTAGATAAAAAAGTAAGCTCCTTAACACCATTATCATCATCTACCTAGGTACATCATAAACTAGCTAAATGTAAAATAAGGAAAATGATGGTAAATAAAACACTGATTTCAGAAGAAAAGTTTATTTATTATGTTCATACATGCCTACTTACGTTAAATATTTATCACATTGCTCATGAAAACAAAAAACACGACAAGCTACCTTAAATAGTGTTGTAAACCAACACATCTAGAAAAACATTTCAACTGTGACATATTACATACATGCGCTAACAATGGTTTGAAAACAAAAAATACAACAATTTCAGTTTGATAAAACAAAAGGTTGACAAATGTATAATTCAATCTTATGTAAAACGGCTGCGCGATAAAAAAAACTGTTTGCGATGATAATGATAACCAATCATACAATAATTAATATGTAATTAATGAGATCTAATTTTTATAACATGAAGTTATCATTTAATATACTACATCAAAAACATTTATATAGCGGTAAGATTAATATAAATTGAATAATCCTATATTTAACAGCTACTTCAAGCTAAGTGCGAGTTTCGTTTGCAGTTGATAAATCGATCGAAGATTTTAAAATCTCAATTATTATTCATTTTATGTTTCCCGTGTTTTTTATGTTACATATATTCCATTGTATGCATATTCCATAATAACTCGCACTCACCATGTCTGATACTACGTTGAAACTACCTTAGTACTATGTTTGAATACATCAATATTTAACATCAATTTAAGTTTCAAAATTTTATTTTTCTAATTGGTTACATCAAGAACTCCAAGTTAAGTAAAGTTTTAAGAGATTGTCAGATTAGATAAGCAACAAGAACGTTCTAGTTTTTTTTTGTTTTCGCTACCTATGTATTGACTGAAAATTATTATTATTATAAGTAATATTTCATAACATGATTTCCAACTTTGCTTATACATAACATCGTTTTAATACCACATTGAATGTACTCTACTGTAGCTAAGATACGATATAATTATCCACGCAAATCATGAAAACTCCGAAACGTATTAAATTTTCTTTGGAAAATGTTATATTTACAAATATGAAATGGCCATAACATTACATACATCTAAGAATCGCTAGGCTACTTGTGATATTGATAGTCTATTAGATTAAACGATCAATATTTTTACCATAACTTCAAGACTGAAAATCAATTCTTATTCTTCTTTACCCAATTCTTCCAGTTATGGCTTCTCAAACTATCCTTCAATACGACGTCAATGCAGTCTCAAAGTTAACTTAGAGTAAAGACTACGCTCTTAATAATAGTTTATGTTTTATTTTTCAAACATTAGACAATTAAAACAACATCGAATTCTTATCTTAAAGAAGCGGGAACATTTAATTTTAATGATAAATAACAAATGAATATTTACAACGCTAACACTCAAGTAGGAACATCTAACTGATAAATATCATAAAGATACAAAGATACTTGCCTTATTTTTTTAACTAAATTATATTGTTATTATGAATTAGAATTATTATTATTATTTAATTAAGATTCATGATAAAAAGAGAATCATTATAAAGATAAACTTTTAAAACTATCATGGTTATAAACATTAAAGACATTTAAAACGGGATTTAATATTATTATAAAGATAATCTACATAATGGTAATTTTTATGCTACGTTTTCACTATCACATCACTACTTTATTTTCCTTTTTCTTATAACATAACAGAACGAGAGACTGATCGGACACTACTCTAACATCAATTACTAAGTTTGCTTACAATAAATTTAAATAGCGCTCTATATACATAAATTACATTTTAAATGCTTACATTGCAAAAAACATCTCTTCTAACATTAATACATCAATAGGTAGGTACTTCTAAACAGTTGCTTCAAGTATGTAGTTGATTGTTGTTAATAGGGGATCGGACAGTCATCTGATTAAAATGTAAGATGTACTTATGTAAGTAGATAAATAAATATACTGACGATTATTTATCGAATAATAATCGAATATAATTCAAAATGATTCTAATATAAATGTTATTTACAATATTTTTCATCTGTACTGAAACATCAATCACAGCGCGTGACGTCATTTGTACCCACAAATGACGTGACAATCATGGACTGCGCGGGTACTACCGACTTAGTTCCTTCAATTATTTCTACAACTTCGTTGAAATTCTAAAAGTTCTAAAGAGATAACTAATACGGTAATCGATTTAAAAAGTGGTCAAGTGGTGTTTCTCTAGTTTTTCATAAGGAAACAGGATTTACGTAAGCCGACAATCGAAATCTTCCCAGTGTGGATATGTTTATGATTTGCAATTTCTTTGCCAGTATTCAGACTTTTGTGACGCGGAATTTCGAATTGTGAAAACTTCTGTGTAAGTATTACCTACAACTATATTTGCCATAAAATACGCAGCTGGTACCTACTTGAAAAAGACTATTGAAATAACAAACAAAACATAACCGAAAAAGTACAAACTTCAAAGAATATTACGTCTTTAATATCTTACTTTCACTTATTTTTATATCAGCGGTGACGATGCTATCGGATATGTACATGTACAAGTTTTGAGTGATTCCGACTTGAGTACCATTTCCTAAATGCAGGGTGTATGTCCAGAACACAGAGTTCGTTCAAAATCGTATGCAGCGACTATGATTTTTTCGTCTATCTGCTTTTCTTGGCACATCGGTGAAAATGTTATTCGGAGTAGTTTTTGTTGCATTCGTACATTGAGGTACTGCACACTAACGTTATATTTTTCGTCCCATAACAACAAATATAGAATCTACTCCACGAAACAATACTTCCCACGAACTTATGCCCAGACAGCTGTTTCATTATAACCACAAATGACGTCACGCGTTGTCAGATGCCATAACGTAGCGTTTTGGCGGCATTTTAAAACAAACAATATTAAAACGTGATTTAGAGTACTTCAAAGTCTATAAATAAAGAATTTTTTTTTCATTGGTATCCAATGAAAATTTGGCCGATCCAATATTACAAATAAAATTTAAGATTTACGAGTTTTGGTAGGAGGCAGGCATAACATAGTTGTTATGCCTGCCTCCTACCAAAACTCGTAAATCTTCGTAAATCAAATTTTATAAATAAATAAATATTTGCGCGTTCTAACGCGCAAATATTTATGAATTTTTAAAAGTACGCGCAATATCGTATTTTAAGGTTCCAAAAAGGCGCGGTAAACTCAACTGCGCAGTTTCGCATTTATGTACACAGAATTGAACTCCACTAGATGCCTAGATATCAAAAGAGAGCATTGATATAAGCCTAATTCTACTAGAGTATTTCTGCCTGCTTTACTAACACGGGTGTTAATAATAGAGCTGTCGCCTAGTCACTACTTAAAATATCCTTATATTGACTGTTAACAAAATAAAATATAACTTAATTCGCGACTACAACCACTATTAATTACTTTCCTCGCTTTCGGGCTCTTCGGGCTGGGTTACGATATACAGGGGAACTTGGGGCTTAGAACCAGACGACCTTAGTCGCATTCTCCTCGTTTCAAGGGCGCCTAGCATGTAGCGAGGGACGGTGCGTATGATTTTCGTCACCGTGGTCGTGGTCGGGGCCGTGGCCAGGACCGTGGTCGCGGTCATGGTAGTGGCTACTGACATGACCGTCGAAGATTGCGTCGTCGTCGGGAAGGTACGTCGAGCCGGGAAAAACGTGTTAGGACGTCTAATCACCACTATCTCGCCAGTGGTCGTCGTGGGGTTAGGGAGCTGCGTGGTCTCAGCTCGTCCGATCGACGATAAGTTTTTGAATACGGTGGTCTTATAATGAGGCATTACCATGGTCTCGCCAGTGGACCATGTTAGAGTGCTAGTGGTGTGTAAAGAAGACGATGGCATTTCGTCGATTTGCTGGGAATAGCCAGAAGTACTAGGGAGCTGTTCGTTTAATGACGACGCAACAACCGTTTCTTTGTTATCGCTGTGAATAACCTGAGTTTTATCGATTACAACAGGTGGGTTTGTGGTCTTTAAGATCAGGTGGCGACGAATTCCCTGGGTCGGTTGACCGTGCGCCGTGCTCTGTTGCGGAGGTGAGCTCATTTGAATTTGAGTTGGTGATGCGGCTTGCGGTCGCTGTTTAAATTGAGCCTGAGTAGTTGCGTTAAGCTCAGCTTGAGTAATATTTTGCAATTGCGCTGGAGTGTCATGTAATTGCATACGTGTAACATTTTGTTGGCCTTTTGATATCATCTTTTGTGGAGGAGCGTTTAGTTGCGCAATAAGAGTTGCATTCGGTTGAGTTGATTTAATTTGCACTGGAAGAGTCATAGGCTGCGTTGGAAAAGTGGAGGGAGATTCTGCTTGTGAAGTGGCAAGGAGTTGGTCTTGCGATTGGGACGTGGCCATCAGGGCCTGCCATTGGGGTGCGAACAAGATTGGGTCTTGTGATTGGGATTGGGTCAGGCGCTGGTCTTGCCGTTGAGTTGTGGTCAATAGCGGGCCTTGCGATTGCGATGTGTCTAAAATTTGAGCATGAGATGTGGTCAAGGTATAGTCTGGGGCTTGGGAGATGTTTAAATGATGGTCTTGCGGTTTCGAAGTCGCCAAAGGTTGGTCTGATTGTTGGGCCAACGGCTGGCCTTGCAGATGGGAAGTGGCCCACGGTGGGCCTTGCAGCTGGGTATAGATAGATTCGTGTTGCGGTTGGGAAGCGACCCAGGGTTGGCCTTGCGCTTGGGAATAGGCAACACTTTGGATTTGCCGGACCCCATGCATTTGATCTTGTGATGTGGCCTGGTATTGCGCTTTAGCGTCGGCATAAGGTTGCGCTTGTGCAGGAGTGACAAGTTGCACGTTCAAAGAACCATGAAGCTGCGCAGTAACCGGTAATTGGAGCAGGGCCGACGACCGCGACGCCTGAGTTTGTGTCGTGGCTGGGCTAGTAGCGGCAGCTTTTTGCGCTTCCGCAGCAGCTTGCATTTTTGCTTGCCGTTGGAGTCGACTCTCTTCGCATGCAGGGTTGATCCGTGCTTCCGTGTGCTCCTGCAGGGCGATGAGCGCGGCGGCATACCGTGCCTCGCTCGCGGCGATTATTTCCCTTCTCTCCTGCAACTCTATGCGGTCCAGCTCGTGGTCGTCTGCCAGCATCCTCGACAACAACGTGGACTGCCGCTGAGGTATATAAGTGTCTCGCGGATCGGGGAAAATGCGCGGTGGAATCTGATGTAGTTGCGTTATTTCACCAGGCTCAAAATATGTATAGTTGTGCGTTTGCGCGCGCGTATTGGCGGAAGGCCACTGCACTGAAGTAGCCATGGCGGCTGTTGTGTTCATGGAGCCGCGAGGGCTGAACATATTGATCGAAGTTGGAGTCGTGACAGTCGCGCCGGAACTAGCGGGAAGTGCCTTACTGCGGACTAGATTATGGATCTTTTTAGCGGCAAAGGCTGTGTCCGGATTAGCTTTATACAAATGCTGCGAGGGAACATAAGTTTCAGATCCCGTTGCTGTCGCTACTCGTATTGGCGACACCGCATAAGATAAGTGCGAGGCTGCAGTCATGGGAGTGGTTATAGCGGTGGTTGTTGTCACGTGTGTCGTCATCACAGTGTCAATGGATGAGCTTCGCGGTATGAAATCAACGGCGGTAGTGGTTTTAACGAACGCGCTCCGAAGAGTAGGACTCTGTGTCAGTAAACCGGCGTGCTGGGCGTGAAGCGGCCTGTCAGAGGTGCCCGGTACAAAGTTCCCTAGAGGTACCGGCAAAGACGCACTAACGGGATAATTCAATGTATATTTTTTTTCAGAGAGACTTTGCGACGAAGCTGTTACAGTAAAACTCCTGCCCCTGGGGGCGCAGGGGCGGGGCAAGTACGGAGTGGACTTTTGAGCTAGCAATGCTTTAATGATCTTGTTTTGATCAGAGTTCGGAGATGGTTTCGGTTTCGGAATATTCTTTTTGATACGAGTCGGCGGTCTCGCATGAGCCGTGACCGGAAGAGGGGGCAAGAAGACCGTTTCATCTGTTTTTTGTTTTTTTTTGGGAGACGGTCTCGAACCAGTCTTCTTCCGTTTCATCGCGAGGGTCGGCGGTTTGATAGGTGCCTCTGTTGTGGTGGGAACATTAATAGTGGTCGTGATGGCGTTAAGAGCCCTATCGGTATCCGGTTGGCAACGGTAGGAGTCGTTCCCCTGAGTTACGTACGTGAGCGAAGTGTGCACCCCGGTCACTGTGGTCGTGATTTGCCGCATTGGGAACGTGAGACACTCCGACGTGGTGGCTAGCGGATCCGCCGGAACGATGATCACGTTCTCCGGTATATCCGGGAGATCCGGTATATCCGGGAGCGGCGGCAGACTGTCAGTAATCACGTCCGATGGCAGGAGGTCGACGCCGTCCATTGAGATAGTGTTCATGCCGATTAACTGGTCAAACAAATCATCCAAACCCTGAGGCGCAGGCAGCGCCGGTGTGCTGAGAGCTGCGACTTGCGAGCTGGGCACCCCATCCACCGGTGCCGAGGCAGCGGTAGATTCAGGGTTGGCTGAATGTCAGTGAAGCGTCCTCGATCTTTTCGTTCTCTTATGCGGCTTGGAGTTTTGAAGCCAGGGGGGTACGAAAGTGCTGTAAATAAAAAAGGCTTACTTATTATACAATCGATGAAAACATGAATAGATACAATTTTATTAGCGTTTGTTAGAAGTAAAAGCACTAACTACTAAACCGAAAATAACTCTTAGATGCAGATCGAAGCCCCTCCAGCACCGTGTTAATATTGTTAGACTAGAGCCAGTATATTCGTGGGTAGGTACTCACTGTTCAGGAAGTAGCGGTATGTTCTCCCCGAACGCCAGCACGGGTAAGATATCCGTGATCTCTATGAGCTGCAGGTCGCGCAGAGGCGAGGGCCACACGCTGTAGACAGGCGGGTTGTGGAGCGTGCTCACGGTCCACGGGTCCCGCTGACGGAGCCTCAGTTTCTCTACATGCCGCTGTTCCCTCACCCGCCTCATGTGCCACCTACAGACATACACCAGCGTTTAACTATGCGTTAACTATTCTTGCAAGTGATTTTAACTAATGATTTTGCAAACTATTATGGCAATCTAAGGAATTAGCGTGTTATTATCTTCTTTGATTTGTATGTTACAGTGGTCAAAGAAGAGAACTAATTCGCCATAAGTACTTACATTCTTAAGTTCAATTTTAAATTACCGCGCAAACATTAAATTTTCGCTTGTCGTCGCTAGTGCGAGTGCGATCAAAATGAAAATGTGAGAAGGAAACTACATGAGGCATGTGTTGGCCCAGGCATGGTTTAACAAATCAACCAACCTGAGCTGGCGTCTCTCATCAGCTTCTAGCTTCTGGTGGCGTTTTGTGTAAATCGAATCTTCCGTATCTTCCATGCATTCTTCGGGCACCGCGTTGGAAATGTTCATCTCCCTCCATCGGGGAACCTGCAACAACAGGACATATTGTTTGCAACGCTATACCTGCTTCACACACCACTTTGCCCCTGCGGCCTTACAGGTAAAGTTGTACCTACGGTTTAAAATGGCGACTTGTGTGTATGTGTGTCCATGTATACTGTACGTTACGTATGTATTTACGTAAATCATAGATACTCATACAATTCAACCGTTGCTTCGCATTGTGGCCTTACATTTTACAGTTCATCTCTACCTAGCCTTTTCAGTAGACCATAAGACTGTTTTTCCCGAAAATGTACTCTACAGTTATACGCATTTTAAAGGAAACTGGAATTCATTGAGCTGATTGAGAGAAAAGCTTTTTCGCCAGAAATTTGCTAGGAAACCAGGCACTAGAGTGTGCAACCCTTGGTTCAGGATCACGAAGACTGGAAAATCCGTCGAAAATGTTTGTTTTCAGGGTTCCGTACCTCAAAAGGAAAAAAGGAACCCATATAGGATCAATTTGTTGTCCGTCTGTCAACCCTATTTTCTCAGAAACGCGTGGAGTTATCGAGTTGAAATTCACATCATATACGCAGGCTCGTAACCTCTTGGAGCCGCGATATACGCAATCAAAAATCCAGCTGTTTGTCTATTTTTTTTATGTTCCAAGGGAATCACATGCAAAAAAAACCTATAGGGTACTTCCTGTTGACCTAGAACCATGAAATTTGGCAAGAAGCAAGGTCTTATAGCACAAGTAAAGGGAAAAATCTGAAAACCGGAAATTTGTGGTTTATTCACAAAAAAATAATAATCTCGCCATGGACCAAAAACCTATAGGGTACTTCCCGTTGACTTATCGACGTCGACCATGAATTTTGGCAAGGAGCAATGTCTTATAGCACAAATAAAGACAAAAATCCGAAAACCATAAATTTGTAGTTTATTTACAGAAAAAGTAATTTTTGAATCTCGCTATGGACCATAAACCTATAGGGTACTTTCCGTTCGTTTACCTAGAACCATGAAATTTGGCAAGAAGCAATGTCTTATAGCACAAGTAAAGAAAAAATACGAAAACCATTTTGGTTTTGTTTATTCATAGAAAAAATAATTTTCGAATCTCGCCATGGGCCTATAACCTATCTATAGGGTTACTTTCCGTTGACCTAGAACCATGAAATTTGGCAAGAAGCAATGTCTTATAGCACAAGTAAAGGGAAAAATTTGAAAACCGTAAATTTGTGGTTTATTCATAGAAAATAGTACACCCTAGGATTGGAAGTAACTTATTTAGTCCCGAGACTACGCTCGGGCGCCAGTAGTTCGAGGGACTAAATAAGTTACGTCATAATCGTTTTCAAATCAGAAAAATGTATTGTGCACTATTCGTTTGGGTTGATTTCTTTGCTGAAGAGTAGAAGTTTGTACGGATCCCTTGATGCGAGTCTAACTCGCACTTGACGTTTTATTTTGAATTGACATAGTCGTCGCATAGCTACGTAGCACATCTCTGGTGAACAGATTGATTGCCTAATGCAGACAAAGGCACTCAGGGTAGAAAGCCCTAAATTTTGTATGATAAGAAGCAATAGGTTTAGCAAATGCTCTCAATCGTGTGAGCAGCTGGATTCAGTAGTTGAGATGTCTGTAAAACACTTTCACTAACTACAATAAAATATTTAGCGTAGTCACAAAACTTATGCAATGGCTTAGTCAGAAAAATAATATTAATATAAATAATATACTTTGTTAACGAAGAAACTTACAACCATATAATATAATAAAATTAAATTTAGTATTTACAATTGAAAAAACTGAGCTTACTGCAGACTGTTGCAAACAATCTACAGGTAGTTCAACTCATCCATATCAATACCAGTCGAAAGCGTCCCTAACACGATTGTTGCATTATTGCCGCAATAATATTTAATAATTTACGTTTTTACTACATAATTTCGGTAAGTACCGAGTATTTAATATACAGTTGTGGTCATAATTATGAATGATTTGAAATTTAATCTAAATGGCTAGATAATGCTGTGTGAATTGTCCAGTGAATTATTATTAATATTATCATCATGTGTAATTCTGGCCCATCTTAGAAGTAGCTAGTTATGTTATGAAATAGGCAACTTGAATAGAGCAAACGGTAATCCCGTTTGCTCTGTTCAAGTAATAAAGAAAAAATCGCAAAAAAAACATGTTTATTTTTTAACCTTTGGTAGCATGTCACGGCTTTTAAATACTGCGTTACACCGTCGAGGCTCTATTAATTTTTGGCGTTCGCAAAAAAGATGGAGTTCCATTCTTCTAGAAAACCTCGTACAGCTTTTTTAAATTGCCAGTGACAATTTGAAAAAAATTCTTGACTCCGCACCAAAGATGTTCTATTGGGTTTAAGATCTGGGCTGTAAGCTAGCCAATTTAAGACAGAAAGATTCAGATGTGACAAATGCTTTAACAGTGCGTGCAGTATGTATTGGATCATTGTCGTGCTGGAATGTCCAAATAACCGGAAGCACGTCTTTAGCACCCGGTAACTTTGTTTCTTCCAGTATATTTTTGTATTGGAATCTGATCCATGTTTCCTTCTACCATGTCCAGAAAACCACCTCCAAATTTTCACATTTCCCCCGCTATGCTTTAATGTCACTTTTGTGTACTTAGGGTCAAATAATTTATTCGGAGGGCGTCATAGACATCTTTTTCCATCAGAGCATACCTATATACCTATAAATATCTTTTTCCACTGTATAAATGTCCAATTTTCAAACCTTCTTGCAAATGCAAGCCGGGCTTGAATATGCCGTTTTAACATGAGCACCTTCCTTGTATCCTCGAAACGCTTTCGAACAGTGCGTGCAGAGATTGCTGAAGGGTTGTTTTCGCCAAAATATTGTTTGCTCAGCTCATTAGATTCTTTAAAAATGTTCTGTTTTGCCAAACGAACGATATTGCATCCCGACGAGCTGACTTTCTCTGTTTAGGTACACGCGACACATAGTTTGATAGGTACGTGACAAAATGATTCACAGAGTGGAAAACTATCGTTTTTGAGCATTTCATGGTCGGCAATTTTATTTAACCAACCAATTCTTCTCACGATGTTTTATTTTTACTTCATTGTAGATTTATTACCACTTTATTTTATTTAACCACAGATCCACAGTGTTCTTTATTTAACTTTGAATTTTAAAAAAACTCTTAATCGTTCTTATTTATTTGACCAGTCAGTAAGTAGTAATCTATTTATGTTGTTTATTTTATTTTTGAGCCAATATGTGTATTAACTATGTACCGCTAGTATAGAAGTTTTGATACCGAGACAGAATACAAAAAAATACATGCATTTCGTTATACATGTTAGTTTGAAAAAATATTCTTTAAATAAGCGTTCTTAATGATAATTATGATCACCACTGTATATTAAAATAATTGGCGTATTTACAAAACTAATGTAAAAATAGCTTAGTCTAAATAAATAATGTAATTAATTAATAATTTATTAAACTTCGGTACTGACTAATTTAATATAATATATGTTTATAAACTACTACCTACAGCTCGCGATTTTATTCGCGTAGACTTTAGGTAGTTTTAAGAGCAAATATTCAGTATTCTACAAGGCTTAGCACCGATTTTAAAAACTACGTTAAATCCCAAACTTCCGCCGCCAATTTCAGTTTAGGAGATGAATTTCAAAATGATCTATATGCACCTACAAAAAAATAGGCACCAGTTCATGCATTTACCTTTAGGTAGTCTTTTATCAAAATAAAAATGCTATTTTATACAGGTTGCTACGTATCATGTGTAACTAAGCCGAAAGGGGATGATTCTGGACGCCGAGGGGAGCAACTTTAGTTCTACGATATTTTGGTCTCGAAAAGTAGCTATACTAATATAATATTTTAAAAAAAATATTCTTTTTAATATTTGTGTTTTTTTACGTGTTCTTTTTTTGTGTGTTATTTACATTATTATTATTTTTATATTTCCAAGGACCTACAACTACATGAATACTTTGTAAGAATTTATTGACATGCATTTGTATTTTTTTCCAAGACAAGCAAAAAAAACATTTTGTATAATTTTATACCGTCAAATAATGCCAATAAAAAATGTAAATGAACATGAATGAGAAAGAAATATTTTATTTTTATAAAAAGATAAAAAAATATTCTGTATTCAAGAAATCGTTAAACCAAAGTTGAACCTCTCAAGATTCAGAATTGGCCCCGTTTCGGTATAGTACACATTTTACGTAGCACGCTGTATATAATGGATATGGATTTTAGTACCTCAACATTGGAAGATGTGTTCTCAGCTAGTTGCTCAACATCCTCTTTCTTGATGTCCGGGTCATGGCCAAGGTACCAAGAAATGTCTGGGTGACCCATAGCAGTGTGATATGGCGATCTTGTAGTCAGGGATGGCACCAGGACCCGCGAACCGCGCTTTCCACGATTACCACCTAAAATATACATTGTACATGGCGTGTTTTTAAGATCTTCTCATAGTGCCTAGCGTGGATACATTTTGTACCATTTCAACGAGAAGATAAGCTTCGTGTGTTATTTCACAAATTTAACCCGATACGTATTGCTTCAAATTTACAAGTTTTTAAAGACGATACGCAAGTTTCTCTCAGCATACATGTGCGCGTTTTATCCAATTGTTTAACATCGTATGGTTATTATGATTTTCGACAAAAATGAGCCTGGTATTTATTTAGCTGTCGACAACGTCAGCCGACAAAAAACAACAGACGTTCAACTCAACATCAAAATCAAAGCAAAATCAACATTAAAATCAAAGCAAAAGCTTCAAGTTTCTGAGTCATTAGTAAAGTACTATTTTAAAAATTATGTATGTCGTCATCCTAAATCAGGTCCTAAATTTTAGTATCTCGCTACACTATTTAGAAAAAAACATAACAAATAAAATAACGCTCGTTTGTTTTCTTAATTATAGAAAACTATAAAACCCTGGGTCCCTGGTTGTGTTTGTTGTGGTCTTATACAACAGCAATATTTAGATTACTAGTTGGTACCCTACCTACATACATACATACACGCGTAATATCCTAATACATTATTAACTACGAACTACACTCGGCATCACAAAAATCGCACCTCATAAAAAGCCTACTTAAAAATACTTTTAATCATATTTTG